>OW028709.1:5078705-6357039 GCA_932294345.1 Pandemis cinnamomeana | reverse complement strand
TATTTGATTGGCCGTTAAATTCTTAACTGTATTGGTAAGTGGTGAAGGAAATGTGGTTATTTTCATTTCATGACATTCTTCTGGATAATAGATTACTTATTCTCGTAGTCAAACGTTTACTGGTTTAGTTTTACCGGTGTACTATATTCAATCGTTACGATGAGTACATACACCCATGTTTCGAGTGGTATTTTTCGACCGACATGCACTTGTAACTCTTGTAGCTAAAAATCTAATGATCATATTGCCAATTTGCCCCATGTTCATAATGTTACGTTTTGCTTGCATGTCATTGACATTCATTACTTTTTTACTTGAATCTTTACGAATGACAATTTTGTTTAGCGTACCGTGAAACAGGGTGAGAAGGAGTTGCAGGGGAGAAGGGATAGAACTAATATTTTGTGTTTTCATTTCCAACTTAAAAAATTTGGGTCAGCATGCTCTAAAATTAGTTAAATTGTATCTCTTTTTATCTGGTGATTTGTTAGTGTAATTTTTTTATTTGTTCCTATCCCTTCTGATCCCACTATAGGGTGAGCTGGGATTTGCCTGTATATACTGTTTAATGTTTAAACTATGAAACTAAATGACAGATAATCATTAGTAAGCTAAAATTCATACCCCCGGAACATTTTTTTATATGTAAAAATCAACTTACCACATATGAAAATTATTTTTTATCGAAATTTGAACCTTAATGTGGTCTCTATTCACCTCATTTTACGGTAACGAAAGAAAATATCATTTATGCAGTTTACCAGGTTTATTCATGTTTACCGGGAACATAAAATGGGATTTCTGCAAATAAATTTTACATAAGGTAAATTGTAATCCTGTAAAGTAAATAAGTTAGTAAAAAAAAGTCTGTATCATTTGGATGTTTTTCACTAATAAAATTGACCTAGTAGACACCAGTTTGAAACCCATATCGCCGTACTACTCTTCTCTCACTACTATCATTGTAGCTTATTCAATCGTGAAAAGTTATTTCACATCACATTATATCTACGCATTATAACACAAAGCTTTTTCCTATTGTTCCATCACAATAGAACACTTCAAGACGGACGAGAAGTCTCAGCGTCCTCGAAATCAGCGTAAGGCTTTAATATTAGAGGATAAGTCAGTAAACAAATACTTGGGCGGCGTCGTCGTGCCGTCACCGTGGTGGCGCCACGTCTGACGCCACGTCTTTACGCTAATTAACTGATTTATCAACTTATCTGGCGAAATTAATCGTTAACATTTAGATTACTTTCTTATTAAATTCTCGTGAACAGTGGCCTATCATTTTAACATAAGATTAGATTTTATATCTCGACTAGCTGTTGCCCGCGACTCCGTCCGCGCAGAATTCGCTTATCGCCATCCCGCGGGAACTATGCTGTTTTCCTGAATTTTCTTTGCTGTAAACCTCACGGAGCCCGAGATCTTTCCAACGAATGCAAAACCGTGGAAATCGGTTCGTGCGTTCTGGAGTTATAGCGTCAGGAAGGAAAACCCGACTTATTTTTATATAGTAGATTATTTAACCAGCATAGTGACTTACAGAAATTTAACTAACATTCCCTTCACCCTTTAGTAGATTATTGTCGTGGTGAGTTGACACGTTGTGGATAAAAACAGACGTTATTTTGAGGATGGACTAGGAAGTGATACAACAAGGGCTACTTTTTCTTTTTGAAGTACAGGTAAAAGATAAGTTACATTCACTCCTAGGCTTTCTTTTACTCTATTCACGAATTACAACGCGAGATTCATCTTTGTTACCACGCTATCATACATGCTTCCGTGTGTAATAGTAATTTTTAGATTTCCGTTTTGATGTGATTTGTTTACTCTGTTGTCACATTCCACCGTCGTACTATCATTATCTTGTAAATTGAGTGACAACCGTTTTAACTTTCGCAAACTTGCAATTTTGTAATTTACGGAATGATAAGTTTACACCAGGAGGCTAGTAACGCCAACAAAATTAAATTTCATTCACTAAAATTTAAGTTAAATATGTAGTTACCAGTAGAATATATTATAATTTTAAGCAATTTTCATATTTTGTGTCCTGTGACATAATGTTTCAGGATATATTACTCACTTTAAATGTCATATTCGGAACCCTGATAATTATCTCCAATGTAACTTCATATCCTTAAAATTAGGTCTTAAATGTTTGACAAAAACAGCTCTGCCACACTTTTGGAGTACTGCTCTCCCCTCTGGGCTGACGCTCCTCAACACCAACTTCTGCCGTTTATCCGCCTCCAACGCAGGGCGTGTCGCATCATTGGTGATCCTGTGCTTTCTGGGAAACTAGAACCTCTGGCTTTCCGCAGAGATATCGGTTCTCTCTGCGTACTTTACCGGATTTATAATGGGGAGTGTTCTAACGAACTTTTTAACCTTATCCCAGCTGCTAAGTTCCACTATCGTACTTCTCGACGGAAAGTTAGCTTGCATCAACACCATCTCGATGGATGGCGTTCCACGACGGTTTAAGCGGTGTTTCTTACGCCGTACGTGTAAGATTTGGAATAGACTGGTGGCTGAGGTTTTCCCAACTTGTTATAACACGGGACCTTTAAAAGGCGACTGTACCACTATTTGCAAAGCCGGCAACGCACCAGCAATTGCAGTCCTAATGGTACTGTAGGTATCTATGAGCGGCGGTGATCACTTATTATCAGGTGGACCGCATGCCCGTTTGTCGGCTTTAATATAAAAAAGTGAACCTACCTATACAAAGTTTCTAGTTTCAGTAGATTAGGCTGTGCGTTGTCTATCTGTTACATATTTCATTTCATTGAGAGGATTTTAAAGATGTAGTATCGAATTATTTTTCACTCGCAAAGGTGCCCTCCACTTTTTGTGAATCGTTTATGTGTGTACAACAGGTATATGTGTGCGTAACACAAGTATCTATCATCACTCACGCGTCTCACGCACACTAAGACATCCTGTAAGCACGAGCTTTACTTTTGTGCCTCTGTAATTTGCTGTGGAATTGCGCGAATTTGTGAGTGAACAGATATGTACTTTGAATGAAGTATAGAGTTCATTTCCATATCCACAATGTAATGAATTTTAATGGCTGCACAATAATTTAACGCTATTACGGGTTTAGTACGAGTATTAAAGCTAAACAACGTCTCGCTACCTATTAGTATGGACTCGTAAACGCCTGTGACGTCAGCGCCGCAACTAGCAAATACTCGGGTTTGAGGTCGTAGTTGTTTTAAAAGCAAGTTAAAGTTTATTTTTGACTTACAAAATAACAATTCAAACAGCCGCCAAAAGTAAATTTGTTTTGAATAACTTGTGGAAAAACTAGACCTTATTTATTATCTATCACTACCAATTTCGAGGCAATCAATGGTATCTTCTTATTTTTGCTATCTGTTTATTTGCATTTCGTTGGTAGTAATAAAATTTCCTTAGTCTGTCCTGTTTATTAGTAATACTCGTTACATAACAAAAACTAGACTAGCCGGCTCCAATATCAAAAAGTTGTGAAAATACCTCTCATTCCGTTCTTATTATCATAACGGTTTTATTTTCCTGGTTTTGTTACACCCTAAAATAAAATAATAATGACATACACTAGCGTTCTACGCGAATCTTCATAGCATACCAAACTATCTTTATTTTTGTTTGTAAGTCTACCTTACCTACCGTACGTAAATATTTTCATGTCTCTGGTTGTTACAGTAGCCAAAAGTATACACATGTCACCGGTGTCATTTTACATACATACTGCATACATGCATAGGTACCGTCACGCTTCTTTTCCATGGAGGTAGACAGAAACTACTTTATTCCACTTGCTACGATGCTGAAATACTTAACTCTCTAGCTTCATCTATACAATCAACGTCCCCAATGTCATGTTATATTTTTTTAAATTATTTATAGTGTTGTATCAAGACGTATAGGTACTTTATAGAGGAAATAACCAATTAGAGTGGTAACAAGGGGTATAATATTATGGCAACACGTCTGACTTTTTCAGCATATACCATACTAACACGATTTTTTTGTTTTATTTTTCCTTGATCTTCTACATAGAACAAACCTAATATAAGTTATTATAATTATGATCATATATTTACTTTTTGTTTTTATAAAAAATAATCGAGTTTCATTCACTACCACACAACCAATAAAGATTATTAACTATCCATATCGATCAAAATAACTGCTTGATCATCTCTAGTGACCTGTTTGACATTCGGCTGGGCAATTTGGGAGCAGTAATCGCCAATTTTGGCTTGGTTTAATTTTATTTAATTAAAAATTATATTATGAATATGACATTACCACTCTGTTAGGTTATTTGCTCTGGAGGACTTTAATATATTATCAACTAGCTTCTGCCCGCGACTTCGTCTGCGTAGAATTATACATAAAAACCTTCCTCTTGAATCACTCATCTATTAAAAAAACCTCATCAAAATCCGTTGTGTAGTTTTGAAGATATAAACATACATAGGGACATGGGGACAGAGAAAGCGACTTTATTTGATACTATGAAGTGATGATGAAGGGTGTATTCTTACTGAATTTTATTTTGAAAAAATTACATTCTGCCAAGTTTCTTGCGGTGCATTCTTCTTCGCATCGATGGTCTTTCCGGATGCGCTGGTAGTTTCAAAAAGACATGTAAAAAAGCCCTTGGCGGTCAATTTGCAAAAGTAAATTTTATTTTTCTTTTTTTTGTGTGTTTTGTCTATGTCTGTGAAAGGAAAATTTCAAAGTAAAGGTTTAAAATAGTTGAATATAAAATTAAAGGCCTGAAAACAGTTTATAGATAAACGGGTTTAGTCACTGCTTAATTTATAAAAAGTCTAAATGAAAATAAATTTACGGAAATAGATTTCAAACTCGACTCCGAAACTCAATGGTGACGTAAACAATCCGAGTCGTAAAATGATATATTGACATCATAAAATGAAGTCAAATTTTAAAATAACAATCGTAAAATTTATACGTAAAATAAAACTAGATGTAATTGAGACGTGGTATTTTTTACTTTGCACGTGTTATCAAGCATTGCACACGCATAATATTTTGGCAGCATTAAGAAAACAACAATGTATAGGACATCATTTATGTTTCCGTTCTATTGAAGTATTAATCACCGTACATAATCAGCATTTAATGCGTAGTGTGGCGCAGAATGACGGTAAATTACAACAGATTAAAAAAAAGGGTGGCGAATTTCAAGTTTTAATTGTCGGACTGAAATAGAACTTTTAAATGCGCTAATCACTCAAGAGTTGGTGGTACAAATATTTGTAAAGAGTTCGAATATAATCCAACCTATTTAGTCCTTACTTCAGGCAACAGGTGCGTCAAAGTACCGTTCTTTTCATAGGCTTTAATAAAGCAAACGTAATAAAATTATTATTAAATAGCCGATCATAGAACGTAATTATAAAGGGGTCTTGTACTCCGGTTGACAAGGCGATAGTCTCAAGAGTCACAAAGAATCAACTAATAGTACAGCAAAGTAAAATAAATTATGTAGGTACATTTATTGGTGTTACTATTCCCATTACCTCCTAAATGACAGAATTCGTTAAATATAAATCCCAACTGTAAGGAATGATAATGCCACCTAAGCCTCTGACGTTGCCATGGATCTCATAAGACCCGTTAATCCCGCTTGGACTTACTCGGGACCAATTGCGTGAAATGCTCTGAATTCATGAAGGGCGTTCCTTTACCTGTCACCTTTCGGAATATTAGAAGTCTAGTTTATAGCCCGAAGCTTAAGCTTATTATTGGATAAGGGGTTCAAAATTATTCCCGTAAGGGTAGGCAGAGACTACTTTGTTCCACTTGCGTTTATTTATTTATTTAATTGCAATGCATGTTTTTTCCTAAGTTTTAGTATTACATTTTCTTTAAATTGGTAAGTACACATTTTATAATGGAAGAGAATGCCAGCAAAGTTCACAGAAAGTAAAGTGAGCAAATAAATTACTATAGTTATTTATTTCATAGATTTATGAATAATTCCACCGAAAAAAAGGCCACCCAGGAAATAGGCGAAGATCTTAGGAATGGTGTTATAGGCGATGCGGCTAGCAACCCATCACTATTTTAATCCCCCTTTTCATCTATAGATACGTTTATAAACATGCTTAACGTGGCCTTTAGGTCTTGTTACCTTAGGCTTTGTCTACCCCGTAAGGGTTTATAAATAATCAGAAGTCATATCTTCAAACAGTTCAATACAGTTGTTTGTAAAACTCTCTTTTTTACAGATAGCAAAATGGAGACGGATAAAATGTCAACCGCATCTTCGGTGGGCGCCGAGCGGCGGCCGCTGATGCAAGCACTGGTACTCGAGAGGCGAATGCTCTTTGGGTGCACAATACTGGTTGGCTTGTGCACATTTCTTTGGATAACTGCAGTGTGTACGAGCAAATGGGTCCACGTTGAGGGAGGCGACGGTGAGTCACACTTTGCATATCAAAGAGACACTATTTTTCCAAGTTCTTGTTGAATAAACTGGCGGTGAATCATAGCTGAAAAAGACAAAAGGATACACAGAGATCCCTAACTGTTGCCCTTTGTGGTCGAAAAGTAAGCATCATAATGTTATAAGTATTCGGTTAAATAATCGTTTTATGTAATTTTGAGTAATAGTAATTTTGGCTTGAGTATAGATACGATTTGAATAACAATTCGGCCAGACGGACGTTCCATTGGGACAAAATATCTACCCGATATAGACTCCTAAATTCATTATTAATATGTCCACTAGACGAACCTTTTCATAATTAGGGATTAGTGAAGGGAACAGTATCAAATAAAATAAACGTCGTAGCGAGATTTGAATTCAAATGGAATTTAAATTTGTACCTTATCGCTGTTGAAGACACGCACATAAATCAACAAACATTTTAATTGAATAGGAAATTCCATAGCGTGTATTATAAACGACTGCGGACACTAAAGACAAAACAAACCGTCAGTTAAAAATGGAAGCTGGTGAAAACATATTATGCAAGATGTAGCCATAATTCCCGTTCTCTGGCTAACGATCCTAGCGGCCCATTTTACATAGACAAATGACGTGCAGCGTTGGATTAGATAATTTTCACTAAAGTTTTATTCAACCGCCGAATACAACCGTGACGGAATAACGTAATAGAATTCTTCAACATCCGAATTTCTGAAGTTCATAAATAAATTTGAACAAACAAGTTTTGGTTATATTTAAAGACGTGCAGTTTTACGACTCAACTGACAATTTTCCTCATAAATTGTCCGAAACTATCCGTAAATGTCGCAAGATGAAACGTAAAACCGTGTAACAAACATATTGTCCTCAACATACAACTATAAATTACATAAATATGCTAACTCTTACATTCAAATGTCTAAATACTATGACAGTCATGAGGCTTGAAATTTTTATTGAGCCAACTGTGAATTTCTCATAAAAGTAAAAGAATGGACGTTTATTTTAAATGAAATTAATTTATTGGACAGTAGGACCGAGATCAGCATCGGGCTTGAGGAGTCGAAATTTGTTATCATAATTTAAGTAATTAATTTAATTATTTTATTATTGCACTTTCGTATAAAAACGTTATGGACTTGTTCTGGAATAAATTGTTTTGATTTGATTTGATTTCATTTTATTCAGTTTCGTACCAAATTATGGTCACTTAGCTGTCCGTAATTTTTTTAATATGTACCTAGGTATTTATAATTGAGAATTGAATGGAGATTTGGCAAAAAATTAATTAATTTTTTGCCAAATCCTTAAGGCCTGGTCACAAGCACTGGAGAAAACCGGAAATCACTGATTTCCATTTCTAATGAGATTAACAGATCATTTTCGTCGAATGAAGTGCGAGTATAATAATAATGCATCTAATCAAAGTTTCAAAAATAAACATAACCTCTTACACAGGCGTAATAAGGTCGTGGGACATATTTTTGACAAGTTCGTATCGATACTTATTTTTACACTTGGCCGTATCTATAGGTACGAACAAAAAAAAAGAAATGCGAATACATCCTTAGAGCAATCTCAATGAGTACTTTAGATAAGAACAATGCGAACCTGACGCCCAATAATCCGCGTTGACAGGTCGCCACCGGCGTTACCGGGTAACGAGAAACATGTGCCCGGTTGGTTTATTTTTAATTATGGACGTGTGGCATTGGGGTCGCTGGCCGTCGGTCTATTTGTGTGCGCCTTACGTATGCAGCAATATGCTTATTGTGTTTAGATTTCTGAAATATCGCAATAGTATTTAGTAGTAAACGTGGAGCAGGGCTTCGATTCTATACGCGGCAAGGGAATATCCCTGGGGCGTGAGAATGAATTTCTCCCTAACAGGTATAACGTGCGCCTGCCTGACAGAATCTCGCCTGCACATTCTTTGAGACTTCAAGAACATACAAATGGGCCTCGCGTCCTTATCGAAAACGCACTTACTTGTTAATGTTAATGCTGAGTTGGGACCGTTTTGTGACAATTTATTTATTTTGTTCTTTGGGATTGTCATAAATAAAGTTTTTCTTTCTTTCATAGTAAAAGTCGAGGGCATAAAATAGCGATACAAACATTATGTCAAATATACGTGTCACCGGCCTTATTACTATTATGGCATAAAGGTATAATGTACTCGTAGATGGATTTGACGTCTTGGTAACGAACATAATTATATTTATTTTATCCCCTTGGCTGTTGTTATTATGATGGCACTGTCCAAAAGTCCATTACCGATGTTTACGGTAGGAAATTCTAAATCTAAGTTTTTTTTATATAAAATATTGACAGGTTTAACCTCCCTGAATTTCTCTCATTTGTCGAAATGAGAACATTATGAATACCTAATTAATATTAGTTTAATCTCCCTATGCATTTTTTAAGAAAAGTTTGTAATCCCTTGCCGGCAACGTAGTTTTAAATACAATAAAATTCATAACGGTTAAAATGATTTAACAATATTGTGAATCTCGCACCACCAATGAAAGTGTGGCGGTAATTTGCAGAACGTGCTGTAAATTGCCCGACACGTAAATTTATAATTTCTGACTGGACAGATTAGTTTGTGCCTATTTACCTACAAACGCCAGTTGTCTGGCCGGCTGCCAAGTCTGAGAGTCATTATCACTGTCAATTGTTTTCAGGTATCCTCATCAACAGCACATACTTCATGTCGAGTGATTCGGGAGTTTGGGAGATATGCCGGAATGAATTTAATCCTAATGCTTCGGCGATTACGCCTCGGCCGAATGGGACTGTGTCAGCTGAAACGTGCACTTTAAGAGGCACTTTTGGACAATGCTATACATGTAAGTACTAATAATACAGCTAATATTTGACGCCTAGATAGTCTGGTGGTTAGTGACCCTCAGTATGAAGTTAGAGCATTGGTTCCTAACCTTTTCAATGTCACTACCCCTGTGAACAAGTATGGGAATTGAGTTTACCCCTAGCTAATTTAAAATAATTAAAACCACACAAATTCGAACGAAAATATGTTTATTATGTAAGAAATTGCACGGTTAGGTAACTAGTAAGTAAAGTAAGAAAAGCCGCGCGCATGAGAGCGCCGTGCTACCGTTTACCGTACTATTATTTTGTTTATTGCTATTTTAATACTATTTCGTGCCATCCCGTGTTACCCCCCTAGAATCTCCGTTTTACCCCTGCGGGGGTAATTACCCCCAGGTTAGGATCCACTGGTTTTGGGCTTGTATCCCTGTAGCTACACCGGTAGGGTTACTCGTATGATGCAAATGTTTTTATTAACCTCGGCGAAAGCAAATTCGACACGTCTTTATCACGACAAAGGAACCAAACTAACGACAAGTGCGCGAGACAAAATGCTCCTCAAAACCTTTTATGCTGCGATCTCTCCTAGACTTCCATAAAAATCATAATCAGATCTTTTCGCAGCCTTACTTAAAGGGAACTTTGACAGCGAAAACGTGTGAACAGATCGCGATAAGGGGAAACGATGTCGTCGCCGGCGGATTAGCATCTTAGACGACGTTTAGCGATAGGGCGGGTACTCGATAATATCATCGTCCATGTACAAGATTTTCTGTCTTGCAAGTTGGAGAAAAGTCGTATTCTCTTTCCAGTACCCTTGGGCTACCACCGAATCTTGCCATATACGAGTATAGTGACATTTTGGTTACGTCATTTAGTATACGCCTTGTCGCTTCTTCTATAGTGTATTGTTATTACAACCAGTTACAAATCATAATAGTTCTTCTAAATAGTGTGGAGTTCAAAAATTATATCACAAATACAATTTATGAAGTATAGTTTCATGCAAATAATACGAGTACCTATCTGAGGGATACGTTAATTAGTTTCAATCGAATTCTCAAAATCCCTGGCCAGTTAAAATTCTGCCTGTAAATTTCCTACAACCTTAAATCACTGAACTATTCTAATGTTTTTGCTCCCCGAACTTTACGGTTGCGAGCCAAACGTTAGTTGAATGTTAAAATTTGGGAAAGTTTGATGTCATGGCCCGCATCAAAGTAAAAGTAATTTTATGAAATAAAGTTAATATTGTCCCACTAAAGCTGTAGACATTGTAACAAACGGGTTATTTATACATAGGAGTGCATAAACTCATTGATGAAGGGCCACAGGCTGTTCTAAAAATATCGGGCAAGCCCCAGTCATATATTTCTGTTTATTTCAATACGTCACATCTGAGTAACACGGACTGCCGCGTAATAACTTTATTATATTACCTCTTCTAATTCTGTAGACTGTTTTTGTAGTCTAAAGTTTAAAATAGATTCTAGCTGGCTACATAGTCGGTACTAATTTGAGCTTGTTTTCCTTCAAGCCAGCATGTTCCACAGTGCAGAACGTAAAGCATTTCGGTTTATTTTTCCCACCGGCGCCTTCTGTTTTAGCTCATTTGGCGTGTCCATTAACGCCCGCTGGCTTACTTTGTTATCAAATCTATTTTTGCTACGTTTAAAAGAAATCATTAAACATTTAGCAACTGGCTTGTAAATTGGGTACCGGTTTACTTTATGTGCAATGCGGCAGGGTTAAGTGTCTACCTCAATGTTTACGCGACCATTAATTTGTAAAGCACACAAATGGCACGAGTTACTTTGTTTAGTTTAATTTAGCAATAGTTATCCATTTTGACTACAATGCACTAGTTAAAAACGGACAACAGGTGTAAAATGCTTCAAACGCATAAAAATGTGTTGAAACATCGACGCATCGCGTTAAACGCATTTGAATGTAATTGTTTCGTTTACGCAAACTTTACTTCGTAAAATATACTTCTGGGCCATCATTGAAGCTCAATTATAAATGTATTCTTAGAACATTTTTGTAGGTATCGAGAATTAAATAAAAAAAAAATATTGCCAAAGTACAGTTGTGACAGTCAAAAAACATTACAAAACAATACAATTACGACTTAGGTAGGTAACAATTTAAGTTAAACAAGAATTGCTGGTATAATCGTATTAACAGGTATAGGTATTGTAAAGATTCCTTCCTTTGTCGAATTCGAATCTTAAATATAAAAAAATAAAAATAACCTGGAATTCGAAACAAGAGAAAAATCAGAGCCTGCTTAGGGCTTCAATTGGAAGCAGATGTATTGATTTAATAAGCTAAAAAGATAAACAAAACACTGAACTTATATTCAAGAAGATGGAGTTTAATTAAATAGTACACAGTGCCATCTGAGCTACATCATCCCGTCGTAGAGTCAGTGCCTCCTCAAGCCACTACAGTGTGTACCTGTTAATTTGATTTTGAGTGTAATTCCATTTTTAATACTATAGTCTAACTGCGCAAAAAGGTTGTACCTATATACTGTACACAGAGTAATCATAATCAGAGAAAGACATTACCTTTACCACGCTGCCCCTGAAAGTACACAATATTATTGAAAGAGCCGAAGGGTTTTAAGTGCCAATGATACCACTAACGGCGATGTTGTTTTAGCGTCCCGCAGGGAACGCCATTCCTACACCGACCTATTTGCGACACACTCCAGTTACAATGTTAGCTTTAGAAAATAAGTGCGACCAAATATTTGGTGTGAGCATGTTACACATTATTTCAACGTAAGATGTGAAAAGGAAGTCCTGTCTGACTGACCGATTCATCAATTCCCAACACAACTTACATGAAGAGCTGAAATGTATAATGTATAGGTATAAAGAATAAGGACTTATTTGGTGAAAATCTCACAAGACATGGTGTTACGGAGCGGCAAAAGTCGCGTTCATTAAACTAGATACAGAAAATCGAAAAACAAAAACAAAATCTCTAAAAAACAGTCTTCACAGTTAGGGCATTCAATGACCGTTCTCCATTGCATAGTGCCCTAATTCTAGCAGGGTATCTTCCTTGAGTAGCAAGCTATTAGCGCGTTGGTCGTCAACATTCAAATCTACCAGAAACTTTTCGAACACCCATAAAATTTCATAGCTTTCCATTTGACAACATTTGACACGTCAATTTTCAACGAAGATTTTCAGCTACCGACTTAGCGGTGGTTAGATTGATTTTTTAATTAATGATCATGTAAATGCCATAACAACACAATAGTAATGAACTGTTAACGAAATAAAAAAATATCAACAAGTTTAACTCTTTATTTATTTCAATGTAGATTCGCGGGTAAAATTTCATGACCACCACCCGGTTAAGTGCTTGAAGAGTGAACGCCACGCCGTTTACAAATAACTACGTATCTATTTATAGCATTAAAGTCTATTTTGAATTGAAATCGTGCATATTTATAAACTGATTATCATAGGGTTACCACGTGCACGCCAATACACAGAAACGAAGCGGTTTAGCTAGTATCCGAGCCGAGTAAAAATCTGTTAAATTTTCACGAAATGTAAACATTCTGTCCGACGCAGCCCACACAATGAGATTTATAGTCACCGACAAAAATACCGCATTAGTTCTTTCAAGCCAGCGACCTGAATCTACAGTTATCTACGAGGCATTACGTGTTGTAAACAAATAAACAATGTGGCTCTGTTCGCGGCCGCAGCATCGCGGAAGATCGCTCCCGTCAGCGGCGGCGATGGCTTTTAACTGTCACATCAAATCTGATATGAACGGGCTAAGAACTTCTCTGTTGTGTATTGTGTTATGATATGAGTTGTGTAATTGCACGCAAGATGGCAACATTACAACCGTAGCGTAGGTGTTACCAGATATCTGTTTCTGCTGCCAAATATTGAAGAAGGCAACTTTAGGTACAAATAAGAACATAAGTTCAGACTTCATGTAAGCTTTACGTGCATTTGCAAAAAATCGTGATTAGTATTATAACGATAACAATGTGTAGCTGATACCTTGTTTTGGCAGGGCTTATGCTATAAATACGTAAACTGCATCTAAATGAGATGTCTACTGATTTGGTGCAAAATATCTATCATTGTAACTCAGTTCTCTAGCAAAGAGAGGTTGTAGAATTATTCTGTTTTCGTTCTCGACTTTCAGAATTGTTCCGCATTCAAAAAAACTATTCTTGCAGTCGAAAGAACGGTTTGATATTTTTAAAAATAAAGACTCACACTTGAAAACGGTTTGATCTTTTAGGCCGTTTTGTAGTTCAATTAGAAGTCAGGACAATGATGAATAAAATAAAATAAAATAAAAAACAAAGTAACGGGCGCAAGGTAGTAATTTATTCCTTACAAAATAAATTTTACTGGCGACCGTACACGGATAAAATCAATTGGGGCCAATCTGGCCTCTCATTCCGATAATAGGGCAATAAAATACTGAACTTTTACTATCCACTGATTACGCGCAGTAAAACTAACAGCGGGGCTTACGGAGTAGATTAAAATCGGCTTAATATGGCTGTCGTAACATATTATTGGTCTACTAACAGCTGAACTAAATGTCAAGAAAAATAAATATTTAAAACTATGTTTGTCGCCTTCACTAATTATCTTGCTTTAATTTTTATTAAAGACTAGCGTCTGCCCGCGACTTCGTCCGCGTAGAATTAGCAATTCGTTTCCAATTTGTACATTCTGTTACGTGTGCCTATACAACAATTAAATTATAATGATTTTTATTAAAGACGTACCTAAATCATTAGGTAAGTAGGTAGGCACTTTTGGCGAATATTAAGAATGACGTTTCAAAGACTAGGCTAGGTACCTATCGCGACTTGTATTGTTTTAGCTTTTGATGGCAAATTCTTACTCTTTTCTCGAACTGCACTTCGTTGAACTTACATTTTGCTCCAAGCTTTCTATCAATGAATTCAAACGCTATGAAAAACAGTATTTTTTTTTTCGTTTCGAGACATCTTTTCAAATAACGACTGTCAATGTTTATTTTTAAACTGTAGTTGTATTTTAATACTCAATTATTTTCTATACAAACACTTATCCTAAAAACCACATATCTATCCTAAAAATAACTATAAAATACCTATATTTACAAATAAAAAAAATATATAAAAAGAAAACCCCGTCCAATCCTACTGGCTGCGGCAGAGTCCCCATGACGCTGGCGGCATTACAATGTTTATTATTGATATCAACCTATGGAGTATTATTACTCAGATGTATTTAATGTGCAATTTATTATACATACCTATATATAATGTTTAACAATCTATATTTGTTAACTCAGTTGGCAATACACTTTTATTTCATCGGTTTCCAATCCAATTAAAGCTAAGAGTAAGGTTGTTAAATTTAGTCAATCGAAAAGTTAAAGTATTTCTAGTTCTAAACAATTGCGTATTTTATGTCCATCATTAACATACTTGTCAAGTAAAAACGTTTTTATTATTCTAGGTTCTTGGTGGATAGATAATAAAAGCTGTGGATCGCAAAATAAATGAACACATCGTAATATCTCTTCGTTGGGATAATTCACGTCGTAAAACCATATATTACAATTTATTATTGTCAATTACTGTTGATATAGACAAAGAGGCCTACCACAAAAACTTCGACGTGGCGTTTTAAAAACAAAGTTAGCGCCGAAATGTTTGCTATAATTTTCTTGGCGAGCACTTTACACGAGTTTTGCCAACATTTTTTGGCAGTTTCTGCCGTTTATATATCGACGTTACGTGCAAGGAATTCTCACACACTGTGACTGAACCCAACTCAAAAGTTTTTTAACGTATCAGAACTAGTAACTCGCAAAGGTTCGTGGGTAAACGAACTTTTGTTTCCAATCGCGTCGGGGTAACAGGGTAAAAGCCTGACGTCTAAGTGAAAGGGTAGAAATGTGACTTTACTAACAACTTACATTTTATTGTGTTTTAGTTTTCAACATTTTAGTCACGTTGCATTGGATATTTATTGTTTGTTGTATTTTGAGATGTACGCTCTATTGTGGCTTTCACTATATGGATATTTTAAACTCACTCTTTGTCGGTCTCTCGCTTAATGCTCCTCTCATTTACTCAAAGGTTAACTGGTAGAGATCCCTTATAGGGATAAGTTCGCCTTTGTGCATATATTTAAGGTCTTTTTTTTGTGATTTGTCTCTACTTCTCTATATTTGTACAATAAAGCATTTACTTACTTACTTACTTACTTACTTATTTATTTTAGCATAAATCTTATATAAAATATGATATTTCTGCACAATATAATTTAATTTCTATTAAAAATTAAAAAATAAAACGGTTTAACTCGCAATTTCAAGTCAAGGTCGGTCTAAAAAAGTACTTAGTTTTGATCTTTTCGGATGATAACATTTTGTTTTTTGTAAATCATGACTTACTAGAAATATATATTTTAGATAACATTAATTAAATGTTTAGTGTTTCTTTACATTATTTTATACAACAATGCCTCAGTAAATCATTTTTAAATATTCTGTAAGATAGACAAGCTAAGTACCTAAGCTTAAATACACAAAGCGATTGGTCTTTGAAAGTCGTAAATACGATAATACCCCGGTAACTTCCTATATGTTCCGGTTTGTGAGGGTTATGTGCTTCCGTGAAAACTCATATTCAGGTTCCTCGTGGTTGCTCCTATCTTATGTTGTCCTAGTACTTTTAGATACAAAACGCTTGAACATACATACACACATTTATTTATTTATTGTCAAAAAATTTACATGGCATTACAGACTTCGGACTAATGCATCATGAAAATGAAATAACCAAATACAAGACTACATTAAACTAAACAAGCAAGTTAATATAAAGATTGTAATAATAATAAAATATTTAATGTTTTACAGTATTTTTAAGTAATAACTGTTGAAGCGGATTCGATAACTATGTAGCAGAAAAGGAGCAGGAAAGTGGGAGAAAAGTAAAAATCAAAGCAGCAGCTGACATAGCAATTATAATGAGACACACACACACAGACAGTGACTTAAGAAGCACGTATAACAAAAAAGCAGCTTCAAATAACGGAATAATAGACAATATCAGAAATATAAAATAACTATTAGCAACGCCAACAACTGTACCTATGTTATAATTTTATTATGTGTAGATTAGTTATAAACTCGCACTAGATGGCACCACACG
The DNA here is from genome assembly GCA_932294345.1 of Pandemis cinnamomeana. Classification (NCBI taxonomy): domain Eukaryota; kingdom Metazoa; phylum Arthropoda; class Insecta; order Lepidoptera; family Tortricidae; genus Pandemis; species Pandemis cinnamomeana. The sequence continues at coordinate 6,340,519 of OW028709.1, read as the reverse complement.
GTCTTCTTTGTGCGTAGCTTAGTCAACGTTACAGTGGAAATAAAAGTTCTCTAGAATTTAAATGATACGTCAATGAGTAGGTACGTTTCTTTCGTTAAGAATTTATCTAGCAAGACTGTATCGTAAATAATTGGACACTAACAGTTCTGAGTTCTGATAAATTGGTAGTGATTGGAGCTTTTACTTTTAACTTTTTCTTTTTTTCCCTGAAAGCTCTCTAAGTTTACGGGCTACACAAAAAGTTACAGATCTGTGAAGAGAATGTTATTTCTTTCCTGTCTGGCAAGAGAAAATGTCAAAAACAAACGAATGTTAACAGATGCTTTAACAAGAGCTTATGGACTTGGAGATTAGAGTTTTATTTAGTTTTTTGTTTCAGTTTGTACAAACTACCTGTCTGAACCTGTAATGGAACAAAAATCGCATCAGGATCCTGCTTACAATACTGAAATTTCGAGTAAGTTTTCATAAACGAAATAACAACATAGTCCCATACTGATAGAATTTTCTGTATTCCTTTTGTATTGATCTTCTTTCTTCGTATTCTGTCATAAATCTACAAAATATTAGTAACGTAACCTTACATTTAGTAGGTACATAAAAGTTTAAGCTTTTCATATTAAAAAAAAAAACATGTTCAATAGATACCTACCATTTGTTTTTATTAATGACTACTTTTGGTTCAATCTCCTTAAATTGTGATCCAACATACTTATTTTATACTTACCAAATTTCAAGTCAATGCTGCCATTGGTAGTCGAATGGCTTGCAAATTTTGAAGCGGATAACCATCGACAAACAAAAAGTACAAGTTAAACATGAGCTTGTAACGTCAACGCCATGCTTGTATTCGCAGGTTTAGTGCGAACGATGACGTCATTCGGCATCATCAGCTTATTCGTCATGGCGATGGGATGTGGCTTCTCCATGTACACTTTCAGGAACCCTCGGTACATGTTCAAGCGTCTCGCTGCTGGCATACATTTTATAAGCAGTAAGTATTGTTCAACGTTAAGTCATCCGTTACACCTCTCGAATCATATTTATGAGATGAATAGCTGAATTCCAGCATTAAAAATACAGATATTAAAAGTTAAAAAATAATAATGAAATAAAATTCAAAAAAGTATAATCAAAAATTGAAAATTCGAACACATGACTAATTAATTATAATGCAGCGAATCGGCTATGCTTTCTAAACATTTTGGTTTGTGCTATAAAAACCTAACCAAATCCTCTTAACCTTTTCGACGCCAACGACCTATAGGTATATACGTCCATTACTTCAATGCAAAAGCAACCTTTATTAATTGGGTTTAGGTTCAACTTAAGGCATCGCAATAAAGATGTCTGGCGTATGGGTGACGTCTCTTGTATTTGACGTGGCAGCGAAAAGGTTAAGGCTTTAGCCTCCTTTAAGGTTCTGTGGCAGTGAAGAGACGTAACGCTCAAGCACATGAGGATGTTATACGATTCAGCCTTAGAACGCTTAAATCATACTGTAATAGCTGTCTCGAAGGATACCTGCACGGCTAGTACTGGAGCGCTAGAGTTATGTAGAGAGAGAGATAGACAGTCTCTTTCTAGAACAAACAGTAAGAAACAGGGTAGTCAATCTCGTCCGTGACACAGCTCTCAGGCGCACTTCTACTAGCTGTGCTGTTGCATCTCGCGTACTATCGTTCAACTTAGATTGAGAATCTGACCCAAGAGACATCCAATGAGGCTGGCATAGTCACACAAGTGCACTTAAGCCTCGTAAAAATATTAGATTAAAAAAAAAAAACTTAGATTGAAAACTATACAGTGTCACATTTTTTTTGTTTTAGCTTCCTGTACGTTCGTTGTGGTGCAAGTCATGAGCACGGCAGTCGAGGACTTGAAGAAAAATGTCCCAGCCGTCTATCCGCTTACTGCGCACCATTAGTAAGTCTTAGCTTACACTTATAAAATATGTATTTAAGTCCTTGCAGCGGCGGATTAAGATTGTTGATTGGGAAAAGGTTGGGATTATAAAGAGGTAAAGTTTGTTAGGTTTTAGGGGGTACTTTCTGGTTCTACTGAACCGGTTTTCAAAATTATTTTAGCAATAGATGTTGTGTCCTCTTCAATGAAACAATTTCTCCCAATGAAATATGCTTTTATTTGAACCCACAACCAAGTATAACAGTTTTTACAAAAATATTTAAACAGTAAGCGATCTCTTAGTTTCATCAACGTCTTAGCTTCTCCGTCCCTTTCATTCGGTCATCTCTCATTCCTTCATTCGTTCCATTCATGTACACATTCATTCCTACATAGATAGCCACATTATATGTGACCCACTTGCTCGTTTGCCTTCCTATTCATATAAAAAAAAAAAAAAAAAATGTTATAAGTTTATTAACCTAAAAAAGGATTCATTAGTCACGAAAGAACTCGCTTACTTTTCGGCTGGTGCCCCAAAGCTCTCCCACTTGGATCCCTTACTGTATTGCCACTGCTTCCTTAGACGCCATAAATTTTGATGTCATAAATTCTAGTAAATATTTATTATTTACTAAATGTTTAATTCGACTCAGAAATGCTTCAAACTCTGCAAGCAAAACAAGTGGTCCAAGAGCTGAAATACATCTTGGAGCGGGTATTTAATTTTGAGGCAGTAGAGAAATCTTTAGGTACGTCAGCGTCAAATATATTCTATCGGCGAAAATATTTAAATACATCGGGACAATGCTTCATGTCTTGGGCTTAAGAGTGTGCTCCGATGTATTTAGCTACTTTGGTCGATACGATAATATTTGACGCTGATCAAACATCATCAGACACACTCATATATCTGCACATAACAATATTATCCGTCCAATATTAATCCGTCAATATTGTCCGACGTATGTTACAAGGTATGTTATGTGTTAGTATTGTAGGGTAATTAAAACGTTATTTTGTCAACAGCTTCCACATCAGTTTCTACCTGGCCGTGTTTGTGGTCCTGGTGAATTTCGGTGCAGCCGCGTCTTTCCTCTGGTACTCGCGCAAGAGGAAAGGTGACAAAGCGGCCACCGATGAGCTCGCGATGGCCGATGAACCAACAATCATCGGGCGATGACGCAACGGTGACTTCACACCCAGGCAACTCTTGTTGCAGAGGAAGCTCACCAATTCTTTACTTAACAGTGCTCAAAAGACCAATAGCTATAGCAATGTTCAAAAGTCTTCCATGTATTGTATGCTGAACCTAGGTCCGCTAATTTGCCTTTGGCCGGAGCTTTTATTGTCCCAGACAACCGCACCATTCTAAAGGACGTTAGCCCTTCTTGAATGTTCTGCCATGCGACTTTAGAAGTGTAATCAGAAAATTGACACTCGGCCAGCGGAATTTTGCGTGGGAGTTAATGAATTCTCCGGAGTTTAACAACTCGTGTTGTTAAAGTAGCCCACTTGAAACTATCACTTTTTATTCTGAGCCCATCTGTGTGCGAAAATTTTACGCTAAATTTTAATTTATTGCCTGCTGTTACAAATGTAATTTTTGCCTTTTCTTGTCAAAGCACTTTAGCACAATTCAATCTTGAAACCCAGTACTTAATATTAAGCTGGCCAACGAGTGCAAACTTTAAGTAATGTCGAAATGATGAAGGGATGGCAGCGCTGCATAGTGCACCCAGCTTGCTTTAATATTTTATGACAAAAAAACATTGAATTAAATTTGATTAATTTCGGCTGCCCCGATTTTTAGAATGAAACGATTCTTACTTAAGATTGAGACCTAATTTTCAGTCCGTACCTACCTATTTTGGTATATCAGTAAAAGGTATCGATATTAATGTACCGAAATCGTTGTTACCAATAATTATATAAACCGATACCAAAAGATCAGTATTAAGTACCTGTATCATACTATCGATATCACAGTCCCTGGCCGTATGTCAAACTACGAGGCTACCGCGGTTTTTTAAGAAGAAGTTAATTTAAAATAGCGTCATTATACAAGAAGACTGGAAAACGGGTTTTTTGCCTGCTCAAGCTAAACTAGTCCACGTTTTTAATAGACGGCTTTTCATGATTTCCTGTGATTCTCTGAGCGACATACGGTATATTTATTGCGACACTTCTTTATTAGTAGGTACTCGTAGATTACAATATTTTGATTTAATGTGAACATTTTTAGGTATAAAAAAATATTTTTACTTTAATTCAACAAATCAATCTTTAAAAGGATCGGGTGACATTTTAGATCAAGTAAAATTTTTGAGTCGGTCAATCATTTCTTTGGCAATGCTAAGAAACAAAATTTCACTGATTTTCCTTTTTTTCTATAACTTGCACTACTTACAGCACAGACTGATTGTTTTTCATGACAAGTCAACACTGTGTTATGTATGATTCCGTGGAAAATGCGCATCTGTTTTCTTCTAAATATATCACTCAAAGAACACGTTCATTATCTGTTATACTATGTGGCTAGTGGCTATTTATAATGTATGAATAAGTAATCTGCTGTGTCTGGCTACTATTGTTCAATAAATTAATCACTTTCTTGTAAAAATGCGCTCTCATTTTTCATGTAATCAATTATGCTATTTGCTATAAATATTTGTACTGTATGAATTTAAATATGTAAAATTTCAATTATTTTTTAATCTTCTGTTCAATATCGTTATATCGAATATAACACATAAAACCATCACATTAAGTTCACCGATCGTATATAAAGATAATATAAGTAAAGCAATATTGTCTGTTTCAATCAATGACTTGTCAACTAAAATGGTTTAGTCAGTCTTATCTGCGTAGCAACCCACGGGATGATCTGCGGATATCAAATGTAAAGGCTTTATTTACGCTTATTTTATCGATATAAAGTGCATTTAAAGTCGCTTAATTATCTCTGTTATAGAAATTTATAATAATGTATTGTGCTTCTAGTCAAAATGTAATAGAAAAATAAACAAAGAGTCATTGTCTTGCTAGAATGAACGTTAGATAAAGTTAAAAATGAAAATATTGTTTGAAACTTGTGCAACAAATACCCAATGTATCTCGTTTTCGAACAACATGTTCAGACTCAACTGAAGAAATTGTATTTTAGATTTAGTGCTGACATGACAGCTAAATTAGAATCATGGCTTAGAAATTTGTTGTTACTGTGAATGTAAAGTTTTTCTGTAAACGTTTGTAAGATTCAAAATCAAGCAAAGAACAAGCCATGTCAAACTGTCTCGTGACAATGTTAAAGCTGCACCAAAATCATTCAGATTGTATTAAATAATGTAACATATTATGGTCTGGTCTATATCACCATATACTATGATTATTGGCTCTGAAATGGCAACACACAATATCTTTTAAAATACAAATAAATCAAGTGTTAGTTGTGAACAAGAGATAGACAAAACTTGTTTTTAAAATGGACTAGCTGCTGCCCGCGGCTTTGCCCCCGTTCCAGTAAAAAAAAACTAAATTTTATTTAATACAAATCTTGTCCAAACAGTAACAAATACAACTAAAAACGAATGATCCAATTCGGTGCAATCGTTTGGAAGCTATGCGCGTACATACTTTTCGACGGTTCATTTTTATTTATATAGATTTTGAAATGCAAGGCACAACCAATGATTTTAATAAGTCGATGAATTTAGAGCATAAAATATGGGCCAGACCAGGCCCTGAACGAAGGTACTAGATTAAATATTGAAACGGAAAGGATTGATTAAATATTTAAAGTAGTTAATTGCATTGACCCTTCGACCAAACTACGTTTAAGAGTAGATTGTACTTATAATTTATAAACTACAAGAATAAGCTACGTAATAAAACTGGCTTAGTCATAAGGTAAACTCGATCGTTTTGAGTTTATCTTTTGAAAGGTTGAAAAGTATCACCGTTACGTGAAAACAAGCATAAAATAAAAACAATCAAATTACTTATAAACGAAATAAGTATGAAATGTATCCTAGAGTGTTAAGGTTTGTTTGATTAAATATTTTGCATTATCGTGTGTACTGCTATATTTTAAGCTCTTCCTGTTTTATATTTATTTTTTAATGAAAACCTTTTTGAAATCGCTAAAACTTTTATTCTATTTATTTTTGCTGACGTTTCCCCGATGACGAACTTGTTATCAAAAATGGTTTACGGTATAAAACCTGTGTAAAATATTGGCCACAGTAAAAAGTTTGGTAGCATTCGATAATAATAGAGGTAGGCATTCTGAAGACAATAATAGTACAGAGCTGGCAAAGATTTGGACAGTAATATGTCAAGCAATGACCCTGTGTGTGAATATTTTTTGAGATGTTACATTAATTTTAGAAAATCATCATTTTAAATGATAAGACGTGATTAGTGTATGTATGTATGTATTTTAAATGAAAGACACTGCTGAAAATAACGCAAGAGTCGAAAGTTCAAATTCATATATTTTCAAATGATCCAAGCTTATCATAAATAAAGATAAAAATATAAACATTCTAACCGACTTTACTAACAATAAAGCATTCCCAATGTAGGCATTTTTAAGTTAGTCAAAAGACTATCCTTTTACACGTGTTTAATTTTATCCATATATAACATTATTACGTTTTTAGAATGCAGGACGGGATTTGAGCTCGCGCTAACAAACTAACATGTAAATAGGTGATGAGAAAAGCTTAATTTGTCATAGTGAAACTTAAAAATATCAAATCCCTAACAAAATTCGTAGAACTACTACGTGTGAATGTCAAAGAGGTTAACCAACGTTTAAAAATACAATGAATTGTTTTCAAAGTTTCACGACTCGACTTTCGTTCATTCTCTGTTCAGACTCTATTCTGTTAAACACTCTGTTCTAGTCATTTAATAACTGAGACTTGTCATTTTCGTGTTAAACGCTGTGTTCCTTGTTTTAAACTGTCATTAGGTTTTTCAACAGGGCAGTATGTTAGATGGTGATGTTTTAATTTCACGGTTCATTATTTACCTTTTGAAATAAACAGAACCAACCTCAAATACAACACTGTCTTAAAATTTAATTTAAAAAAATCTTTCAAGTGGTTAAATTAGTATGACAAAGCACCTTAGTAAAGTTTTACAGGGTTTTTCATTGTGGTTGTTTAATATTTCTATACATCTAGTCGATGGTTCAAAGTGCACTTATTAAAATTAAATTTGAAAAATTCCTAAATTACAACCAAAACCTTTACGAGAGGGTTCAATGAAACTTGCTCAACCACCTGTAGAAATATTCCAGAATATTTTTAAAACACCTTGTATCTATTGGCCCACTTCGTAAAAATACATACAAACCTGCGTATTTTGTATAGAGCCCAATCAAATCATACGGTATTCCGTGTGTTCTTTAAACGGACGTTCATTGCACGTGCTTACTCGAGCAATCGAGAACATGAGTTGCATGAGCAATAAAGACTGATCTTTGAAATTTGAACAGTATCAGAAGTAATTTCAGCATTCGATAGGAGAAAACTGGTTTTAAATTTGCCGACAACTATTTCGGGATACGCATTGTCGGCAGTCTGGCAGTCGCCCAGGCTTTGTCACTGCCAACGTCAACAAAGGTTAATGTGTTAAAAAAAACAGCTCAGATGAGGGAAAATGACCGCCAACTACCTAATGGGCAGAGACTTTTCTGTCTTACCTTAATGGTTGCTATGATACTAACTGCAGCACTTAGAGAAGCGAAGTTACGTTTTGTCGTTCATTAGGAAGGCTTTCAATTTAATTCCATAAACTTTTAGTTTATGTGAATGAAATTAGCACTTGGCGCCTTATTTGACGGTCTTTGTTTTTATACAACACGTAATTTTATGTCTAATTGTTACACAGATATAATTAAGTTTCATGAAAAATCGTTACAAATTTGGAAAAAGCTAGTACCTACATGATTACTATATGTACACAAAACACAAAATAACAGATCACAGAACAAAACAGACTAACAAAAGGGGATGAATCTTTTAAAATGACCTCTTCCAATTAATCTTTAAAAGTTAAAGACACCACAGATAAGAATAAAATGAAAGAAATTAAGTAAATCACACAGCGAATTTCTTATAAGTACCAAACTAATCAATTTATGATACTTTTCAAAGTGGTAAGGAAACACATGTTGTACTATTATATGAAGTGGTGATAGCTCATTATAGAAGGAAATGGTCCATCACTACATCGTGCGACTTGGCACGGGACAACTTCACTCTAAATATCTTACACATCTCAATCACGGTACTGAGACTTTTATCTTAAATAACGTATAATAAAATATACTCACGAGCAAAAATAACGGGTCACTTTTTATTAAACTTTGTATGGGAAATGGCCCGTTTTTGTACACGGCAGTGTATTATCGGAGACATTTGCCAGAGAAGAAATTATTTTAGGTACTTACTAGCTTCTATCTGCTACTAGCGCGAACCATTAGTTCCTCTGGTTAAAAAATTACGAGTTTTAATTGAACTTTTACATGTCTTTACAAAAAATCTTCATGAATCCCACTGTGTTGTGTAATTTACTGCCTTAATTTACATTGCATGAAGAACATTCCTGCAAAATTTAACATCCCTAGACTTAACAGCTGAGACTTGGAGTTATTACCTACTACACGAATATTGGGTTACTTCCATGCTGGTCTGGGAGCAAAGAAAAAACATATAATGTACCTACCAGTTGCTTCCCGTGTAGATGGTAAAAGCCCATCTAGGGAATGGGCGAAAATCTTAGGAATCATCATTATTTTGATTACCCTTTCCATCCATACGCCCCCAATGCGACGTAATAACATGCGACAAAAGTTAAAAAAAAAAAAAAGTTTTACTTAAACAAAGGGTGACTAGACAACATGACAATGACACGTTAGTTAATTTCTCATGGGAATGTACAATTTTCTTTTGTAAAAAGTAAAATTATAAAAAAAAAACCGACTTTTGCAGCCGTTTACGCGTAATTGAGCCACAGACTAACGCACCAAAAGACTGCCATCTTTCGCGCCAATAAATATTTTGTGTAGGATTCAAAAGCAAAAATACAGATTTATTTCCGTGCGCTTAAATTCTCTTAGGGCTATTTCCAGTTGAGTTAGTTGTAGTTAAACAAATGACAGTTGTGTATTTGGCACGAAATCACATAATAATTCAACCTTCTGCAGATCTGTAGGCTAGTTAATGGTTGGCTTGGAATAGCCTCGGTATTTAAACGATAGTATAATTAGAGCCATTAATCATATACACTTCATTTTATTAACAAGATTCAATTTCAGACTAAAATTATTAGTCATCTATTAGATTAGGCACTAGTAGTTAGTTTTATGACAGTGATAATTTCATCACTTAAAGAACTGTGACTTTGGACTGTTTTTAATACATCAATAAAGGTAAACGAGAAAGAGGGATAACTGACGGTAAGTAATGACCAGTACCCGTGGATATAATAATATGCAACATTGGAGTACCTAATACAGAAGCGTTGCCAGCCCAGATGTCTAAGATGGATAATTTCACCGGTTGCCTTACTCTCCACGCCGGAACATAGCAGCGCAAGCACTGCTGCATGGCCGCAGGATCAGAGAATAAATTAGTGGTAGCTATCCGAATGAACCCTAATTCGCTCTATCAACTGCGGTATACTAAATTTAAAAGGCTTCAAAACTTTACTACATGAACCGTCGGATATTTTACCGGAGCTATTGCGTCCTGTTTCTACTCGTAATCACAAGAAAAAGCTCCTTTAGGTCTACCTATTGCAATTTTTTAGGGATCCACTATACCTAATCCTCAATTTCCACATTATACTTCAGAATGGTTCTTTAAGCAAAAACAAGCGCTTGATTAAAAAACTATACTAAAATATATTAACCTACTTTCTACCTTCCTTCAAGCTTTAAGCTGTCTTTGTCTAATAGGCCACAAAGAACCTCCCCACGGCTCGATACTCGTGTACAGGTAACCATAGCAACCGCGGTTTATAATTCGCGTGCTGTTACACAAAATTACAGAATAAAATAATTTTGAATGTTAAGCTTACCAAATCAATAAAGACGGGGTGATTCGACGGTGTCACGCGATGGATTCCAAGGTACGGCCCGCAATGTTATTGTGCTTTAACCATTTTCCATTTAATTAATGTTGTTGACGTGACATGCCCTGGGGATTGTACATCAAAGTTTGCAGCACGAAAGTGAGCACGAAGGGCACATTCCTCCCCTCGTATTCATTTATTCATGTCTGCCTGTTTTTATCTTTAATCCGGCGAGAAAGGAATGACGTCGGTCCTTATGAATATTTAATTGATATTATTGTAAGGCTCTTGTGATGTAGAGATGAGTAGATTGAGATATGTGAGATAAACAGCGCTTAGCAACAGCTTTGTCTAGTACTTACTGTCTTGTATTGAGTTTTAAGATTTTGATCGTTAACTACTTATAAGATTTACAAATATTCACTGTATGTACAACAAAATTGTATTATTGGAAAAACAGTTTCCACATTCTTTTCGTTTCGAGGTCTTAACTGTTCAAGTATTCTTTACCGTAAAAGTCAGATGATTATTTCTCACTTCATAGTAAATTATAGCTGAATGCAAGCATCTGCAATCCCTCCGGGGTTGCGGGTGTCTATGGGCAGTGGTGATCACTTACCATCAGGTGACCCACTTGCTCGTTCGCCTTCCTATTCAAATAAAAAAAAAAAAAAAAAAAAATTATTTGTATTTTCTTTGTATTCCTCGGAAGTATATTCTCATCGTTTATAAAACTCGTTAAAAATGATCGATTGAAAATAATGTTTACCTAGGTACAATACCAATTTTTTGCGTCTTTCTATATTGCTGTCATTTAATATTAGAAAAAATCCATTAGGTATCGCTAATTAAAAATATACCTAGGCATAATATTTTTTTCATATCATGTAACAAAATAGTAACACCCCATATTTCTGTTCCAACGAAATGCCAGAAGAACAAAAAATCAAAAGTGGATACTAAAAATCAGGCAGTAGACAGTTCAAGCGGCTCGAGCGGTAAGTAATTTCCTATGTTACAGACTTAATAGTCCATAAAAGTCGTTTATTTGTTTACTATCACAGCAAACATTAAATTGTCCTGCCTATTTAAGGCCCGGTAGTAAAAAGTTGAAGTATATAAACTCAATTCTTAATTCGCAATAGGACCATTGAAATACTAAACGGATTAATTAGATCCGGATCCAGCAGTAGTTAGAGTGTAGTATAGATTATATCGCAAAATACTTTACCAGGTAAGTAATTTTACTAAGACTCATTCATTACTAAACTGACCATCAGTATACCTGATCACATCACAACTATACGACACTATTACTATTAGGGTATGTGACATTTCCACTCTATTGGTCCTCTATGGCGACTGTTCCGGTAAAAGGATAGGTGACTCTACTGTACTGATTTTACTTTTTTTTTTAATGTTACCTCAGTAAGTGGAGCTGATGATAGCGATGAAGATCAAATTGGCAGAAGAGTAGGTGCTGCGTCGATTACAATCGATAGAGATGAGTACTTGCAAGCCCACCGGGACCTCACGTTTGATTGCAACCAACTGCAATTGAAAAACAATCTTCTACATCGACGACTGGCTGAGTATTACAAGTAAGATCTGTTGCGTGATAACTTACTGCCGTGTATAAGTTACTAGCGGCGCATTTTTTTTGGTAATGTTGGTCTTTCCGTAGGCGCAGACAGAATCAAAATACAAAGATCTCTATATTGCCTACTCTTTGACGATTTTGACACTTTCTATAGAATTTAACGTACGTAATGGTAAAAGAAATAAAACTGTGATTCTTCACTTTTTCAGAAAACGGAAACTTGATCACGTGTTGAAACCACTTGAAGCATCTCAGGATTTAGAAGAAAAATATCAAGAAAAGTTGTTTTCGTATGAAAATTTAAAAAAAGATCAAGAAAGGGAAATTGCTGACGTAAGATTTTAGAACTTTGTTCTCAGTTACAACGGCGATTAATGTGACGGTCATTATAATTTTCATGACTACCCTAGAACGTTCCACTGCTAGGCATAGGCCTCCTCTCAGAATGACAGGACGGCTTGTATTCCCACGCAGCTCCAGAGCTGATTGGACTTTTCAAGTGTTTGTAGCTTTCCTCAATATGTTTTCCTTTCTTTACCAATAAGCTCATGGTAAATTGAATGTTTAATTTTTACCCATAAATTCTGAAAAACTGAAATGCAAGCCAGAGTTAGAACCCACGACAATCTTCCACTTGGGTGGCCATAAATTAAGACACTGCCTTTTTAAGTTACCCTTTTGAAAATCATCCAGTAGTTAAATAACGGACGCGCTTTTTCTTTTTTGTTGAATTTATTCAAAAACGTTAAACTTTTTTCAGATCAAAACCAAAGTCCGCGCAGTAGAAACGCAGTACTCAGAGAAGTTGGAGTATGGAGAAAGCAAGTTTGATGATCTTCAAACGTATGAACGTACCACAGGGTCTGGTCTTATATATTCAAAAAAAGGAAAACCAATTGCTGATAAGGTAAGCCTTACTGACTATAAAAGAAAAAAAGGATTAATGATTCGAGTTATCACTGTTTTTTTCTGTAAACAACCATTTTTGTGCAAATAATCGTAACTGCCGCAGGTTGAACTATTTAAAACATAAATATACACTATCTGGTGGGATTTCATCGTTATCTTACTCTCATTCTCGGGCAGAGGCAGCTGGTTTTTAGTAACTCTGATAAACACACATGATAATTTTCAATTGTATCATAGCTTTGATGAACATTTGAACATTTTTCTAGACTGTTCAGCGTTTTCTGACTCTCCAACGACGGAAGGGGGAGCAGTCGTCAGCTCTCCGCCTCCGCTACATCCGAGCCAGGAATGCTGTCGCAGAACTGGATAGCATTATCAGGAAACTAGAGACCCTGGGACCAGGGCTTTATGTTGCCCAGTACGAACAACTTCATATCGACAATCAAAACTATATGACTAAAATTGAAGGTAACTACAACAGTCTAGCAAGTAATCAAATAGGCTACTAGAAAGTATGTTTTCTTAATTCCTCTTCGAAGTTTTTATGTTACTTAACTTTTGTAAAACGGGATATTCTAAATGAAAGACCAGCTAGCCTGCTACTTTGTCTGCATCCGGTGGGAACTTTATACTTTTCCGGAAGGATTTAATAATCAAGGATAGTGTAGTGTTGTATCAATAAAATTATTTTTGAATCGTGTCTCTAGTAGGTACTAGAGATTACACCCCACATGCAAACAAAGCCTACCTCTTTGTTATATTAGCAAAGACAAGTCGTGATTCATTGACTGCCTCAACAACGCCTTCCTCAAACTCTTGTAAACAGAATGCAAAAATAGTAACTGGTAGTTATCCCACCGAAAACTGGCAGATTACTGAACAAGACGTCCACCTACTTGCCGTGTCTTATCCAACCTCGACATTGGCAGAATCATCAAAAAGTTGATGGAGCCACTTTTTCCTAAATTTGAATTGAATTTATTGAATTGAATGCAAAAAAATGACATGAGCTTTCCACACTACACTACCAGAGTTTTTTAACGAATGTGAAGCCGCAAGCGCAAACTAGTCTAGAAAAAAGCATTTAAATATTCCAAAGGTTGTATTGTAGATAACTTCACAGATCCCAATATTAACAGTTCGCACAGAAACCCATTGTCAACACGAGACTAATTTAATCGGTCGCACTATAAATACAGGCACTAATTAACTACGAAGCGGGATCATTATTGCCTCGCAGACAGACCGGCGAACTGACAGCAAACGGATGAAACCGTCATTAATTCGTTCTTTATTTCATCTAAGCCAGAAATAACTTTCTTGTGATCAGAACGAGAGGATGAGCTCATCAAAAACCGCAGTAAATGTACTGAGCATAACCAGATCTTGGCACACATCAGGGAGAAGATGAACCACACCGATGAAGTTATAGACATTACGGAGTGCGACCTTGGTGATGCTGAGATAGAATACCTTCGAGCACGGGAGGACCTCGGCATTGTGAAAGTAAGACTACAACTAGCTACATAATAAGTCCAGTCCAAGTCCATATCGTCCAGGTATTATTAGGTATATCCCAGAGTATTTTATGAATAAGTTTGTAATGCGTATTAATTTCAGTTTATTATCATAAATGTTTATGATTAAAATTGCCTCTGCCTTGAAAATGGTTAAATTTAATAAATGTTTTAAATAAAATAGATTGCCATACTCTACATGCATAATAATATTATGCATGTAGAGTATGGCAATCTATTTTATTTAAAACATTTATTAAATTTAACCATTTTCAAGGCAGAGGCAAATTTCCTCGAGTTGAATGCGTCTTGAAAAATATTGTGCCGAACTAAGTGGAAATTATTACCTGTGCACGCACTTGCTACTTTTTCTTTTCCATCTTCAGTGAATAAAATTCTTCTGTGCTGGTCTGGGAGTAAAGATAAAGCATAGAATTTACCTGCTTCTCTTCCCGCGCAGATGGTAAAATCGAGGGAATGGGTGAAAGTCTTAGGAATCATGTTAAAGGCGACGCGGCTAGCAACCCATCACTATTTTGAATTCCCTTTCCAGCTATACACCCTTAATCATGCTAAACGTGGCCTTAAGGTTTTGTTAAGGCTCCGTCTACCCCGTAAGGGATATGATGTGATATATTTATCTATGTATTTGTATGTATTTATGTATGTATGTGAATTCTGTGTTATGTTTCCATGATATTCCAGTTGCGGTCTGTTTCAATATAAGGAAGGATTGACTGTGACATTCACTTTGACAAATCTAGACGTTAAGATTTTCGAAAATATTTAACAACAATCGGTTCCATAAAAATATCGACTACATACCTACTCATTTATAAATAAATGCTATTTCGATATAATAATACAAAATGACTTAATGATGTTGCTGGTGATTATTTTTAGAACGTTATTAATGTACAGTACCAAGTATTGATTTATTTCTAAGTAATTCAATTTAGTATTTATTTTGTTGTCAAAACTTTCGTGAACGCTTTACATTCTAGGGATCTGTCACCCAATCCTTCTTTATTGAAACAGATTGTAAGTACACCCTAATGTCAGACATTGGTTTTCCTCATAGTGAGAGGGATTGTGAGCCAAAAATCTCGAGTGGAACAAAATTAAATATGAATTAAGGGCGTCACTCACTGAAGCTAACGTTTTTATTAACTTACAAGTTGTCACAAAAATACCTAAGGATATTTCAGCAGATCGTCAAGCAAAAGCAGCTTGAATTATTATTATTTTTTGAATCAGGTGTAAAGTAACATATTAAGCGAGCTTAATATTAATTATGTTTTAGTTCATTGAATGTCAGTGTTAAGTTTTACCTTTTCTCATAATTATCCTTCTCGTTAACAAGGCAAGGCACAACGGACCGGAACATAATTTAATTAAAATGAACTTTTTTCTGGCATAAAAAATGCAAATTAGAAACTTGACGGGAGTGCGCTTGACTTAGGTAGGTACTTAACAATCTCCTTGAAATTCTTTAATTATTTTTGTGGCGACCTGTAAATTTAGAATAAAAGAGTGCTTTGTTATACTAGAACCGCCGTGACCGACTGCGTTGGTCTCTAGAGGCGGAGCGACTGAAGGCAGGCTTGCTCACGAGGAAGGACCTGTTGCGTGACTTTCAAGACGCCACCGAAAAGGTAAACATTATTGATTTTAACCATTTAATTTCTTATATTCTTTATTGCGTTTCCTTCTACTCTTTGCGAGTTGCCTGACCTCTTTGGGCTTGGATGCAATGGGTCTGCCTATTGCGTGCCTGGTATGATTTCTTGTTGTTACAATTCTGAAGCCAAGGGTGCCATCAGGGCCCTATTACTAAGCTTCTGGCGTCTTTCTGTTGTACATCCGTCTTTTACAAGGCTTTACACTAAAAGGTAGACCCTCTTATTTTTTAAACATTGTGTGTGTATTACGATGGGTGCTTTAACAACAAAATAATAAAAATAATATGAAGTTAAAACTAAACATAGTCATTTTACGAGATACGCCTTTTTTTGGTACAATGGTACGAAACCTTTTGTACGAGCCTGACTCATACTTGACCGATTTTTTTGTTTTGTCTACGTGTTTATTTTTCTCACCAAAGTAACATATTAATAAAGCGCATTTGCAAGCTTGTGTAATGTGTATTCAAGTGACGCGTTTTGCACAGGTGGTAATAATGCGAGAAAAGAAGAAGTGCCTGGAAGAACTTATTAGCAATACCACTAAACAAGTGAGAGAGGCCCGTCGGCTCACGCAGGTTGACCACAACGCGCCGGAGGAACCCCCCGACCCTTTCGATGACTTTTGATAAGCCAGCAATGTAACGCGTTCACTGCTGTGTATTGATTTTCGACAATTGCGCTTTACTATAATTTACAGGCGTATAAACGTAGGTATTTATGTGTAACATAATCTTTGAAAGTCGGCGTCTTAAAATGCAAAGACGAGTTACTGTTACTATTATCTTAATTGTTACTTTATCTGGTTAACCAGATAATCAATTATATTTTAAAATGATTATTTTTACTTGATTGTTAATCATATTGATAAAATCGGGCATAATCATGTTATTTTCAATAAAAATCTTTGAATGTATAAAACCAATTTTATTTGTCAACACTTTCCAATAAAATTGTTTTGTCACGTAATCAATCACATGTCTAACATTTGTATACAAATCGCAAATATTTTTATTTAGTTTTAGAACAATGAGTCGAAAATATTTAAAAGGCACTGTTTACTTATCACTGACTAGTTTCAATTGTTATACTGTTTTTACTTAAACTTAACAAAACTAAGAGTTACAATTAAATTGTAATAATTATAATGATGTACTTAGATGACAAAATGTCCTTTATCAACTAAAACTACAAAATAACAGATTTTATTTCGTGTAAACAAAAGCGCTTTGCAAACCAAACTGGTAGAACATAAAATGTAAGTTTACATCTTTGGCCAATAATTATCGTTTTCTGTAAAGTTAAGAACTTAACATATTTAAAAACTTTTCACTTTCAAAGGTTAGATGTTTAATGGTAAAGAAAAAGGTTTCTATGACGACTGCTGATGGTGTCAGTAATGAGTTAATAAGCATGAGCGTCTTATCAATTAAATGCTCTAAATGCAACACCTGAGCAAGATATAAAATGGAGAGTGGAGATAGTTTACTCCCAATATTTATCCGTTTTATGGCACCTTTGTAAACACCTCACTTCATTTTGTGTAGCAGAACAAACGAGGCAGTCATGATGAGATTGTGACGATTTCAGTATGGTGACTATGACTACAGACATGTTTATCGAAAAAATTTGCAATTTGGAGCAACGCTTTCTCTGTTTACACTTTTATTCACCGAAGTTAATTTCAATAAGCGTCTTCGCCTTTCTTGTTTTTCAAGTCGATGGATACTGGTCGCTCTGGGTTTAATTCACTGATCAGCGGCCCGTGACTCCAGCCCGGCGGGTACCCATACTGTCTCACATCGTCCCACCACTGCTGCTCGCCGTCTGCCCAGATACAGTACACCACATTTGTGCTCACCAGCACAGCAAAGCAGACCCAGAACGCCACTCGCCATTCGCTTAGTGTTGACTGTGGAAAAAAGTTCGTTAAGGCTCAGAATAAGGAAAAGTAAAGACAAAGTTCCGTGAACTACAAAGCGGAGCCCGGTTGAAGTCCACATACGTACATACCGTCACGCCTCTTTCCCACAGGGGTAGGCCGAGACTACTTTGTTCAACTTGCTACGATCCTGACATACTTCTTTCGCTTCATCCGCATTCATCAACATATTCACACTTGTCTTGCTCGTTGGGTTGTACCGAAATTGGTGAACCAGGAACTGTATGCACAGCATGGTCGTAGTTTAAACCAGCTCCACATTTTGAAGAAAAAAAACGAAACAAAACGTTAAGTTAAACTTAAGCTTTGTCAAATGATGGTTTTGGACAATTTTAATAAATAAACAATGACGCTTTGTCAGTTTTGCGGTCATTTTGATCTTCAAATGTCTTAAAGATCAAGAAGCAATTTCATTCAAGTTTATGGTCAATTTGTTATAATTGCTCTTGTTTGCGAGTATTCTTTAATAGTGGGTAAGTAGGTGCATTGGTAGGTACTTACATTTGGCGTCAACAATCCAGTAAGGAACGGAGTGGCGATTCCGGCGAAAGTCGAGGTGGTATTGACAAGTGATGTCAGTGTGCCCGCGTAGTTTGGTGCCAAATCTAGTGCGTTTACCTGAAAATCAAGAAATTCAGAATCAAGGGCTAGTAAACGTTTCGGAAAATCCCCGATGGGGGCTATCGAGTGTGAATTTGCCACTAGAGGCGCTAGTGTCGCGTGAGGTCCAATAACAGCCACTTTTCACTGGTTTTGGCCGGCTTGGTGACATAAATTATAATTTATTTCATTTACCGGTTGAAAAGTGATCTCCTTCGTGAAATTATCGCAAATATGTACGCAGGAAACAATACATTTATCAGTAGGTACAACTTAGGTACAGTCAAAGGCCGTTAGGAAATGAACGTTATCAAGACGTCAAAAACACCTTTATGCCACAAACAATAAGGTCGGTGACATGATGCCTGTATCGATGTTTGTTCCCTCAACTGTACCGGTTAGTTTGACCCTTCACTAATTATAAAGCTCATAAATTCTTAAATGTGCATGTTTATTTATTAGTTACCTTCATCCCACTATAGAAGCCTCCCATTAGGGCCATAGAAATTACAAAGTAGGCCATGGCAGCGTTCCGGTCGCAACCCGCGTACGACGCCAAAATTATGCATATCGCAGGACCCGTCGCAGCTGTAATAAACAAGATCCAGTTTCTACTAACATCTTGTCACCCTTCTACCAGTAGAAAGAGACTTATATCTAACACGTTAACAGTCCCATTACAAAAGAAGTAAGCAGTGCCGGCGTTACGACCACTTACACCCCGGGCAAGAATATTGTGGCGCCCGCATGAAACCAATCGAATACCAGTTTGCCGGAGGAAGCATCGCCCCCTGAAATTTGGCGCCCTGGGCCGTCGCCCCATCTCCCCCCCCCCCCCCCCCCAACACCGGCACTGGAAGTAAGAACTAATCTGAGTGGGTACAATAATGGAGCTCAGATTTTCGGAGGTATTTCTTCGTGACCCATAATAGGAAAGGAGCACTGGACTGTGAATGTGTTAACTAACAACCTGCCCAAGCTTTTCGCCGGAAAAATTGATCTCATAATCTAAAACCAGCCTGAGGAATTATTTTTGGTGAAATAATTGACAGACATTCTTGGCCAGGGCTTTTCCTTCCTATCTAATAGGCAATAGTACTTGTTATACGCTCTTGTCATTATCACACCGTGTCTTTCTTGTAACCCGTATAAAGACAGAGCTCTATACATACATACACAAATCACGTCTTTATCCTTTACGGGGTAGACAGAGCCTAAGGTAACAAGACCTAGAGGCCACGTTTAGCAAGAAACTGAGGGCGTAGAGGTGGAAAGTGGAATCAAAATAGTGATGGGTTGCTAGCCGCATCGCCTATAACATGATTCCTATGATTTTCGCCCATTCCCTCGATGGGTTTTTACCATTTGCGCGGGAAGAGAAGCAACAGAACTGGTACATTCTATGTTTTTTTGTATGCTGCTAGAGCTCTATGGTTTAAGTATTTTTCCATTTAAAGCGAAATTCAGCTTAATTCGGCTTTCTTGGCTCCAGCTTGTAAATAACGTCTTATAAATAATTGGCTACGTGTTTGTCGATCACGTGATACAGCTTAAGGTTTCGAAACTGGCATTTTTCTATAAATAAATCCACTCACCCTTTTTCTCGAATTATAAGAGAAGGCTAAAAGTGTCCCAAAGTTTTCATACAATTTCTAATTTTCTATTTTGTTATTCTCACATGGAGAAGTATCGATAAAGAAATTAAAAAAAAATTAGGACACTTTTACTAAGTAAAATCGATAATAGTGCTTGTGATTCTGAGCAGAACTACCATCAAAGTTGTTTAACTCGAGAAAAAAGGCGAGTAGTTTTTTTTCAAGAAAATGCCTTGTTAAAATATAGGTATGAATGGGAATTATTCTGTCGCATCAGAATACGTAGCAGCAGCTCACCAATAGTCGTGTGAATGATTCTCCCCGTTTTGATGGTGTGCCATCCCTTCTTTATGCATACATCACACACGAAACCGAAAATAAAGGAGCTTATCCACATCGCAGCATAAGGCAGAGCAGTCAGCGAGCCAGTGGTCTTAATGTCGAATTTGAGCACGTCGTGAGAGTATTTTGGCAGGTCTGTGACCATCGTGTAGTAACCCCAGTCATGACCAACCTGTAAGAGAAAAGTAATTTCAATTGAATCTCATTACTGTAAATTTTCATGTATTTTTTAATTAACCTTAACCTTTTAAAATTTAACCTAGTTAACATTCATTTCACATCATTGCTGTATTTAAATCACCTGGATCAAAATATTCTTCGGGGGAAATATTTAGGGCCCTTACACACCACCGATTTGTCCAAATACATAAATCCTACAATCGGCGTAATGGCAACAAGCCTTTTATCGTTGTGTCAGGTAAAGCCCTGCATTTTATACCTTTATTACGCAATGTGGCCCTGGCTTTTGTTTCGAAGTCCATCATCCGTGGCGAACCCACACACTAAGTTGTTAAACTTGTTGCAAGTTTATGGTTAAGAATCAAGGTCAGCTTCATGGCTAACATGGTCATTTCAATAGTTGGTTAATACCACAATTCTATTAATAGATACCGCTTTGTTCATTCATTTGTTTTGAGCCAAGGTCATTGGATTGATATAATAGATGTCCAAGTTTTGATCTACTTATTGTAAACTCTTGACTCTCGACATTTTATGGAGAAAAATAAGTAAGAAGGTATGTGAATCAAACGGTTCTCAAGACTTGCTTTAACTTTTTCGAGAGTGCGCACTCTATTTTCATCGTTGATTGAAAAAATAATGGAGCAACATGAGGCAGGCATTATGTTTCAGGGTGTATAACAGAGACAAGAAGCCCGGTTCATTGTACGATGCTTTATGTAACTCCTTGGCCGCCCTCTATAAAGATGTAAGAACAGCGTTGGTACAATATTGTGGCTTGGTGTTGTCCTTCCTTCTTTCGTAGGAGTATAGTTCTGTTTTTCACGTAGCTTAGCTTTCTCTTATACCAATATTATGATTAGTAACTTACAGCAGCGCAAACTAGTGCCCAGACTGGCCACGATCTCAAGATAGCCTTCCACGGGACTGGGTCCTTCGCAGCTTTGTTCTCGGCCGTCGTCACGTTTGCGTTCAAGTAGTTCAGCTCCCGTTTTGTAATGAACGGATGCGTGTTTGGCGTACTGTAGCAAAGTAGACTCTGAAAAAAAATTGTTTTTTTGTTAAATCAAGGACGTGTGGCTGAAAGAAGAGGAGACCTTTGCCTAAAAAAAAGTTAAATCCAGTAGCTGTATTTAATTAAATATGAAAGGCAGTAAGTTCCAGCTAGGGCAATAAGTTCTTCAATTCATCGGTATAGGTACAAAGTATTTGTTGTTAATATAGTGAATATTTTATATCAAGTGGGATATTGACCTAGACACTCGCTTGTAATTTTTTAGTTTAATTATAGGCGGACTTCAAGAAGGTCCCCTGTTTTAATATATTATGAACTTGCATTTCATAAAATGGTTGGATGACTCACAGATGGGCTAGGACCACGAAAATGGCCAAATCCGGGTAACAGTTCTGATAACTTTGATCTAAGCAGATCTGTTCAATAAATTATTTTAAAAACACATACCCATAAAGTAAACCAGATCAGTCCAAAGCCGCCGAAGAAGTAGAAAACATAAGCCCAATCCCTGCCATCAGAGAGAAGGAAACCGGACATAAAGGAGCCGAATATGTTGCCGATCTGTGCTCCACCGAAGACTAGAGCTCCTTGGAAAGACCGTTCATGAGGTGGCACCCATCGTGCCAACATGATCATTAACGCAGGCATGGTTGGACCCTGTAATTTGGCGGAGAAGGCACATTATTGTACAATCTTTTTAAATATTATTACTGTATTACAATAAAAAATACGCTTTTCTCTGTATTTTTGGAGTTATTTTTAAGTTTGGACATTGCTCTTATTTTAGTTAATTTAACTAATGTGAAGTTTAACATGGGAGATAAAGTTCAAGTCCTCTCATTTTCAGATGCCTGTGCTATGAGTAGGCTGGTGTCGACTGATTTCTTTAAAACGTATTTGTTTTGTTCATAAAGTTAATTTTTCTTCCTTTCCTTTATTGAGTAAAATTTGGATTCGATTTATAGTTACTAATTGTCCTTTTCAATGTAGGGTTTCACTCTTCTACACCATAGTTTGTTCTCTATTTGCTGATAAAACTTAACGAATTAACTAATATTTAAGCTGTTAACAATAAATTACATGTTTTAATAATAGCGCTAATAAAAATGGTCAGTAATAAAATAGTGTAAGTATAAACAGATAGAAATGACAAAAATATAAAATAGAGCGTTATTTTAGAAAATATGAATCACATTATAACGACAAAGAATGCAAAAGTTCTTTGACCCGACTAGAACTGGTCAAACTTGATAATCTTCGAACATGTTTGCGCGTTAAAACAGAAAACTTCTAACTCGCAAGGAACTTAATAGCTTTACTTAGTCAAGAACGTGTCTAAATGTACTTCTGCGGTTGCAAATTACAATGTATTTACAACGAGACAACATACGTCGCATAAACGTATGCAGATATCGACTTAACTGTGTTTTTACTAAGAATTGAATATGATATCTTTCGTAATGTCAGCTTATCTCAAACTAAAATACCAGAAGGGTGTAAGTAATTAACCTAATTTTTTTTGTCTTGGTAGTTATTAGAAGTCAAATATTTACTCATCTATAATACTTCAACGCAGTTCAAGCACCGTTTAGAATCTAAACTTTGTCATCAAAGGTCTGCGTTGAAGACAGACGCTACTTGAATGCTGATGTCGGATCTAGAGGCGCCATATTAACTTATTAAACATTACACAAACTCAACGAAGGACTGACGGCTTAGCTGCAATCTATAAGAATTTTAGAATATTTTAATTGAGTAAGTGACTTTGTTAAACTTTGACGCACAATACTTAAATTTTGTTCTACAGAATTAGCGCATTATTTCCTGTTACATAATGCGATTAATTAATTAAATTAGAAAGGTTTGAGATTTATCTGTTGTAATCTTTCTATTTTATTCTATTGTTTATGTTCTCTTAGAATACCATGCTTCACCAAAATAAATGAATAAAGTTCTCAAACAAGATAATTACAATTTACGCAAGTATTTTTTATATTAAAGCTAAAAAGACAAAAATGAGGTTCACCTGACGTTAGTAATCACCGCCTACTGTAAAATTGATACTGCTAGTGCGTTACCGGCCTACTAATACTACTAGCCATCGGGTTTATAACCATATCAGTACTTGATGCTAAATAATATACTTGGTACCTACACTAGTACTATACCGAGTAATGGAATAGGTACATAGGTATAACTCTCCGATTGATAGCGTAAGCTTGGCACGCATTAACGCATTCACTGCCACCGACGTATATGCGTTTTCGTGACATTTGCCCAGTGCCACTGTCATAATTTTACAAGCACTTGAACGCACATCTGCGTCAGTGGCACCTGAAGAAGTCTCGGGTTTGGCAGCTGGCAGCAAATGGGTTAAGTTAATTACAAATACCTAACATAAGAGAGTATGATATGTTAAGTAAAAAGTAATACCTCTCCCATTCCTTGAAGGATCCGAAGAATGAACAGCCATACCGCGCCTCCTGACCTGATCACCACTGGAGTCAGGAATGTAAACAGAGCTGTGCTAAGTAGACCAATACCAAGGGTCCACTTGCCTCCAAATCTTTCTGCCAAGTATCCTCCAGGGACTTGAGTCGCCGCGTAGCCATAGTAAAATCCACTTAGAATAAGCCCTTGCGTTTTCTCGTCCCATTTAAATATGCCATACTGGAAATAGACAATGACAACATTGCAGTGATATTGCAGTAGTTTGAAATATCACACTGTGGTCTACGTACAGTTGTCACGTATAACTGACCAATCGTGGTCGATATCGTAGTGACACGGTGCAGGGTCGAGTTAGGAGTGTCGGTGACTGTACAATGAGTTTAATACTAAGTAGGTACTGACCACAATAACTATCAAGTGTTGTTATGAGTATACCCCAGAGATGTAATCCTGCTTATATTATAAATGCGATGTTAATAATAGAATTATGAACAGTCTGCTGCCTACGCATTATTGCTCATATTTTAAGTTAAAGTTGATACTTTTGGCAATCAAAATTTGAAGTTTCAATTTATCAAAAAAATGTGTACAATTTTTGTTTCAAAATGTGCAGCGTCTGAGTGACAAATTTTACATAATCGCATTAACTTGGCAATATAAAGGGTGTCGTCTACTAGGCTCGCTGAATCGAATGCAATAATTCGCTTTCTGTAAATGTATAGAAGGCGAATTATTGCGAATCGATTCGATTCGCCTCAGTGAGCCCAGTGGACACCAGCCTTAAGAGTTCAGTTTCATTGACCTCAGATTAAGAAGTTTCTCACGCCTTTTAGTTGATGCTTCAACACACATTAGGAATAATTTACGCGCAGACAGCTGCAAGTAAACGCGGTGCCTTGAAATTAACCCGAAATGTTTCAGCAGGGTAACTGAAGACCTCTGAAGATATATTTCAGTTTATTTTTAATTGTGGACGACATATGGTTCCAAACACTTAATAAGCCTAGAGCGCCTTAATTTTAAGTCAAAAATTACGACAAAAATCCTTTATAATAAGTGTTCAATCGAAGTATATCAATCACTGAAATATTCTATGACATCGTTAATTTGTTATCTCACAAGACTCTAATATCAGAATACGAGCTTGTCGGTATATCTGTTGCTGACTGTACTTCCAATCATCACTGTCAAGCCACCGTCGTAATCGAAGTTTATCTAAGCCATGGCTTTAACCTAATTTTGTTATCAGCGATAACGAATGGAGACTTCATGGCATTTACTCCTAATATTAACTGTATCAATGCTATTCCAGATAGTAGACATTTTTATTACCATTACATAAGAAAAAATACACTTCAGAGACAAAATTCATACACTGCGCCAAGCCATTTTAGTACCCGGCATCTCGTAATTTTTTTCTTACGACTGCGATTGTTATGGATGTACTTATAAGGTATGTGTTCTGACCTGGCGATGACTTTTTAGGACTCTAATTGAGATCAAACAATGACTTGTTTCGTGTTGTTTTTCCAAAATAAAATTATTATTTGTTAAGACAATGTGTATCGTCCTCTTTGTAAATAGGGAAAAGAAATTACCCAAAGGCGGCCGGAAATTAACAAAAAACATGTCGTTTATTTTGTAGCGTACGTGACAGCGAGAATCGGTGTACCAGCCTTATTAAAAATCTATGGCACAAAAAGCATGACACAGTAACACGTTTCACAGACATTTAGGACACTTACTGGATTTTCAATTGCAGTTGTGTTGGCTGGTAGTAGATCATTCGGACACACAATTTCGTCAGTAATGTTATGAGACATATCCCCATCTGTAAATTCCCTGGTTTTATTCACCATCTGCGTAATAGCTAGGTTGAGACATACTCTCATAGTGTAGGCATTGCATACTCCGAGGAGGCCCATAACACCAAGGATGTAGCGTTGTGGAATGTAACAACCTGAAAAAGAAATTATTGTTTGTAAATATTTTCTTTTTATTTAATACTAGCGACCCGCCCCGGCTTCGCACGGTATATTATGCATGTATTATACATATAAACCTTCCTTTTGAATCATTCTATCTATTAAAAAAAGCCGCATGAAAATCCGTTGTGTAGTTTTGAAGATATAAGCATACATCGAGACATGAGGACAGAAAAAGCGACTTTATTTTATACTATGTAGTGATGATACATAAAGAGAACTAATAATTATGGTTGCCTGGAAGAGATCGCTTTGTAGCGATAAGGCCGCCTATTGTTACCTTGTAATATTCTGTATACCTTTTTTCTGTTTTGGTTGTTATATGTGGTGTTCAATAAAGAGTTATTGTATTGTATTAGAAGAATAAAAATAGCATTGTTTCTATTTCCTTTCATAATTTTACTATTAAGTTAACCTAGTAGGTACTGTACTTATACTTTTTTTCTGATAAACCTCAAGATAACATAATCAAAACTCAGCTACTACAAACACATTATACTCAGCACAGTAAACCTCATGCAAATAAGTTTGTTTTGGTGAATTTGTTACTATCACCCTAACAGACATTTGCATATTTAGGTTTCTATTATAATTATGCGCGGCGAAAGATAACAAAATTTCCGCCATGGCAGAATTTATGGATGGCCAAATGCTGGAGATAGGGGCAATGGAAACGAGTAAGTTAGGTAATGGTAAGGTTAGCGACGGTAACACAAAATAACGCAAAAATTAATAATTATTAAAATTTAAACCATACACTCGGACTCCTCAAAATACAGAGCCACGCAAAACCAAAAATGCGAATGTAAAAATTAAAAAAATTAAATAGTCAATCAATCAGATATGGGTCGTTCTACAAACTAAGGAATTTTCGGCGGCTCAGCTAATATATCATGAAAAATTTGTTGAAAATGAATTTATTTGTATAACATATTGTAAAACATACCTATGTCTAGCTGGTCTCTAAAAATAATGTAGATTAAAACATTTGTTCTTGACAATTTTTTTTTCTAAGCGTCAAATATTCAGGATCCTGGAGTGTCCCTCAAACAAAATCGAATCAAAAGTGTACCGTGATTTTTTTACTATAACATTTAGGCCATAAAATAAACCAAAATAAAGTAGTACTTAGTATTTCTTCTTATCTGTGATACGTATTATTATTTCGCTGAACCAAAAATATCATAAAATCGAGTTCCAGAATTTGTCCCAACAGTTTAATGTCAGGATCCTGTTCAATCAAAATGTAAGCGAAATTCAATTTTCTATTCGCCGAGCGACGTTGTCGTTTATCTGAGTCAGTTGTGCCTACGAACGAGACAAAGAATACCGCTTATCTGTTTGCACCTAGCGTATTGTTAAGCCAGCCCGGCGCAGGAGACGGAGGAAGTAGCATCGAAATCAGTCGGGTTCACAGGAACCTGGTAAGATATTTACTTACGTAATTAAAATAATAATGTGGTAATTTTAGCATTTTGATATGTAAGTTGCTTACACGAAGGCTTAGTTCTGCTTGAATTTGGTTGAATGTTTTAAATTGATTGTTTTTTTCCAATATAATACAAATATTCTCAGGAACCTGGTCTCAAGATCCTGCCAAATTAAACCCCAGGATACTGAGCAGCATCCAGGACCCTGAGTGTTTATATTGAAATACTGTTTTTGTGCAAGATAATTTGATACTTTTTTCTACTATACACTTTAAAGTTAAAATAGTAAAGTCTTTAACATCAGCATTGCAAGCGATCTGACATTAAATTTAAAAAATCCAGAAGTTTTGGCTGCTATGCCTGATTTGCAGATTGACCTAGCTACTCTCTTTTTAAACCCGCCCGAAGAGCAAATAACGAAGCAATTACAACAAAAAAAAAGGAAAGCTAGAACTCAAAAAAGAAAATTTGAAGATACCGTTAACGTGCAAACAAAAAAGAAAAAGAAATGACTGCAAGAAAAGATAAAGTTAAAAAGGAGGTAAATTATACAAGACAGAAACCAAATAAATCCAAAATAACAGAAAAAAATAACCACGAATCCAGTGATTGAAGACAGTATTCTATACTTAATGATTAAAGTTCCTGTTGTTGTTGATAGAGATAGACTGGTGTTGATAGAGAATTAGTGCAAGTCAAAAATAGACCTAATTTTCGTTATCGTTCAAAATATTTGGACTATTACAAAGTAATGCTTAGAAGGATATTTTTTATTTGTGAAATTATAAATAATCGTTGATCTCAGATGATTTTCTGGTTACATCCTCAGTTTCCTGTTTCACGAATTTCTTGAAATGGCCATAAATCTAAAATTTTAAAATATTTTGACTGTTCCACTTAACATAGGCTAAAAGACAGTGTATTATTTTTGATAGACTATATTTTCCAACCAGAATGTAAAAAAAATATCGGGCCGGAATCAGACTCGATTTCGTCCTTAGTTTGTAGAACGACCCATATCAGACATAAAAAAATGATAATATTTTAATGATCAATTTCTATTTGTTATTATTAAGTTAAATATATTTTTAGAACTAAACTTTACTAACTTTTAAAGTAATAAAATAATAGGTATCATAATTTTGCATAATTTTTTTTCGAAGACAACGATAAAATACAAAACTGCTTTGTAAAACATTGGAGAATCTTTGAATATTAATTGATGTAATCTTACGAAAATGTTAGTGAAATATAGATCTGTTTTTAATAATTAATATTCAAGACGCTTTAGGTACCTAATTAGGTAATGTACTAGCACAGGCTTGAACTAATGCACAGGCACAGGCACAGGCCACAGGGCTGTCGCTTATATTGCAACATCGATAATTATTATTATTACTTGTTTGCAGCGTAAAGGCATCGTATATAGAAAATTGCAGCTCTTGACCAAGGGTGCAAGAGTTCTTGATGAGTGAAAATGTATTTTTTTATCATAACATGTTTACATTTACCAGCGACTTCGTTTCCGTGGAAACAGTTAATATTCCGTGAGGATTTTGATAAATCTGACCTTATTATTATTTGTCATAAAGTAATAAAGGCAGTTGCTATTACAAATTTCTGCTTCTTGGCCCAAGGGTTTATGCTGGGCGATGGTGAGAATAAAGTAGTAAGGTATCAAAATAGTGTATGGGTTGCTAGCCGCATCGCCTATAATTATGATTCCTAATGTTTTTGCCCATTCCCTCGATGAGCTTTTACCATCTGCGCGGGAAGAGAAGCAACTAGTACATTCTAGGTTTTGCCTTTACTCCCAGACCAGCATGGAAGCATGAAAAATCATCTGTGTATTACAATATTGTGTCTTTGTGTTACGTCAAATTATTAAAATCACCCGCTGAAATATCCCGGATTAATTTAAAAACACATTGCATGAAAAACATAGTTAACATGAAACTAAATACAGCTAAAGTGAGATCGGATATTGTTACTGACACCGCATAAGCTACCTACTTAATCAAAGGTCTGAGGGCCAGTATCTATCCCACACAAACAACTTTCGATCTTGCGAAAGTTAACTATCTAGGTTTGCCTTTACCTCTAAAGAATATTGCTGTAGTATAAATAATTATACACAGTATGTACCTACTTTAAATTATTTAGTTTCGATAGCTTTATTTGTGTAAAGTGCTTAAAAGAGAAAAACCAATAATTTGGCTTATTTTAAATTGAATCAAAAAGCCCACATGATATTTTTTCCAGAATTTAAATATTTTGGGTTTTTCTTACCAAAAGATTATCAAAAGATTCTGAGTAAGAAAAACCCAAAATAGTTAAATTCTGGAAAAATGTTCATGTCGACTTTTTTTTTTTAAAACTCTCTAAATGCAAAAGTGTTGTGGTTGTCCATGGTTGGCGTCGCTTAAAAGTCACAGGGTGTTAACTTGGTTTCGAATCCACGACCCTTAGCTTGGGGAACTATAGATCAAACCACTAGATTATAGTGGCCTTACCAGTCCTTCACGCATTGGTAAAAAACCATACCTAAGCATACCGAGCTAGGTGTACTTGTTACGTTGTTGAGTGCAATGAAAATATGGTGCAATTATTTTTAAAGTTTCATAACTATTACCATGAGTGACCACTAATTGTAGTCAATTTTACGGACTTATCAATTATGGTTTCACGTCAAACGCGGAATAGGATGCGTTAATAAACGTTAATATTTAGAGGAATCAGGAAACGTAATAAAACATTCATTTTATTTTAACACCTATTTAAACTAGTCAATAAAATAAGTTGTGACACATAATGTGGCTCTTTAGAAGTAAGTACCTATGTATGATTGTTAATTTATGGCGCTCTAGTAACCAAACGCGTCTACAAATTTCAAATGTTTATGCGGTATTTCATAAAATATGATAAAATATTATAATATTATTAGGTAGATTAGATACTTTATATCAATAGGTTGTAGTCGCGTGGCATCAAGTATATCAGAGAAGGCAAGCGATGGGAAATTAACTTGCCTTTAATTCTGCAAAATTAAAGTGCCCAGCTGCCTTAAAATAAGCAAGCCGGTGGAAATCGAGTTCTATGGACGCCACGCCACTGATAGGTTGTCGTCTGTTTATTTTTTACGATTTCTTTATTCCGTATTCAAAGTCAGGTCGACAGGAGTATCCGAAACCGACAAGCATGTATCAAGAGATTGATAAATGTGGATGAAGCAAAAGAAGTTTGTCAGGATCGTAGCAAGTGGAACAAAGTAGTCTCTGCCTACCCCTGTGGGAAAGAGGCGTGACGGTATGTATGTACCTATGTATTCAAAGTACGTTACGTAACGAACCCTCATAGTAACCAAGCGAGATCAAAAATCAGGTTTATATACATAGCGAAGATTTCTGTCTAGTCGTAAAAAATAAAATTATGTATCGGCCATAAAAAATAACGATCGCTGACAAAAAATATAATAGGCATTTGTTAAAACAAGAATATTTTCTTTATACCTTTAAATTATGGCTTTAATTTGCTTGCCTTTGTTTTTTGACAAGAATCCCGATAGTTTTTTTATTTTATTTTTCTTACTGTTCCTAATTATTGACTTGTATTTGGCATTTGTAAAGCATTCCTCTAGAACTTGTGTATCATTTTAAAATCAGCAAACGATCATGAATGATTTTTCTAGGATTTTGTATCTCAATCAAAGGATCGTGATTCGTCAGTGCGTCTTTCAAGATTTATTTCTCAGGTACATTTAGAAGTAAAAAAATTAAATAAATTATTATATTTGGAACTACAATCCTAAAGGCAAGATTAAAAAATATATGATGCAACTTTTTTTGTTTTTTCACATAACAACCGTGAGTATCAAACTTAAAAAAAAATAGGTACTTAGTCTAAAATTCGTCTCGAATTTGCCACGTAAACGGCTCAATTACTATGCCTATGAGCAAATTAGTAGCGCCACTAGCGGCACGCAACGGTAACAAACTGTTCTCACAGTAAAGTTGCTTAGAGATATATTATATCCCGTTCATAACAGTCTTTATTCTGTGTTTTGAAATAAAACTACCTAAATGTTAAATTTTTGATTATTTCTGTGAAAAGAATCCTGCCTTTAATTTGTGAGGTTAGCAAAAATGGACTGATCCCTAAAACTAAAGTGCTTTGACATGGCGCCGCCACTATCTAAGATAAGTAGCGGATAACATATACGAAGTATGTGAGAATAGTATGATAAATTGAACTATCGCACTCCTTTTCAGAACATCTCGTACTATCTCTAAGCAACTAGGAGAACAGTTAATATTGATCGCGATTGCCATTAATGAGCTGCTATTATTTTAAAGCAGTCGTTGTTTAGTAAAACTAAATTACTTTCACACATTTCCGAACGTTTGTAAATCTTCTGTCTCATTCACACTAGATATAGCTCTCTCACTCTCTACCCTTTCGACATGGCGACAACGTACAAGTGTGCTCCGAGTTATTAATTCTGTATAAAGCTAAAACTAGTGTAAACTCGCGAAAAGCTGATTAAAAAGAGTCATTGACTGTACTCGCATCTTTCAATTAAATCAGATAGTGCCTCTGGTTCCACAATCTCAATAAATACTTATCAGTTAAAACAATGGTATAGTCGAAAAAGGATGTAGTTAACCGTATTTTGTGATAATTCCTACATCACGAAAAAAATTAGCTAATTGTCATTTGAATTGTAAGTTGAAATGTAAGCTGTAATAGTGACATTAAACCTTAGTTTGGTAAAGGAATTCCTTAGTCTATATACACAAATCTGCTCAAAAGAACGCCTGTAATAAATCGTTAGTTCATCGATCCCATCAAGTGATACTTCGTAATTTTTATTTGCTTGAATTGTACTGATAAGACGCGGTTAATGGAATACGGTACTAAAACTTCAAACCGACATCAATCAATTCTGTAAGTGATTTTTATATGAGTAAACTGCTTGCGGAAAGTTCATTATGTTAACATTATTATGTATACTGGACTCCCGTGGATAATCTCTTGAAAACTTGACATCGGGAGTCCATTGTATTAATTAAAAATTTCACAACTTCAACTGCCTAAATACTATAGTTAAATTAGTCACATCTTAAAAAAATTAGGTAGAAATCAATCTAAATTTAATTGGCAATAGGGTTAGATTAGATGTATGAAAGGCATTCATTTACTTCAAATAATATTGCTGAGTATAAAATATGGTATACCAGAAGCTTCTGGTCGAAGAAATTCTTAAGAACCTCTAACTCTTAGGTAATATTTTGTATTTTGAAGCCAAACTTGTAATTAACTATTACAGCGCTCTACCATTGTACGGTTTCGAAGCAAGAACTTAAATGTGTCCGAATCCTTGTCTCTACTTTTCTTTTGCAACCTATAACTAAAAAATATTCTGAAATTAATATTCAACTTTAAATTACACTGATTTTCGTATTTAACTATTTAAATTAACTTTGTATTTAAGAGAGCTAAAATACGATCGGCAATAATGATTACTACAGATACAGACTATTGAATCATTAACATATATTATTATATCTTCATACAATCGCGTAGAGGTAGATTGAAAACAATCCAAATTAGGTTGCTTTGGGGTTAAAAAAACTTACATGATCGTAGAAACCTGGTAAGAGAAGTATCTTTCGGTCTGTTGTCCTTCGGGTCCTTTTGCCCCAACAAATGATGCGCTTGCGCACGAGTTTCTGGGTTCTCCTCCATTATTATCAAGTATTATAAAGTATCACAGCACTTTACTAATCAATATACCAAAAGCTTTAAAGCGGCGCTAATTCTGTAACAAACAAGTTAACATTTCGATTTCATTGCACTTTTGAAAATATAAAACAGGATTTTGTAAAATATATTTCACCTAATTATTAGACATGCACAGTCAACGCAAAGTGAAGTCAATTTGAACACTAACACAAATTACATGTTTTGTAAATTATTTATATTAAATCACATTCGCACACGAGTACATCCCAGCGTGGACAGAGAGCACTGATAGTCTGCGTGTTCGCAAGCTTCACGAACGTGTTTACCGATATGTGTACCGCTGTAGGACTAAAGCCAGCACATGGCGAATTGTCATTGAGTTTGTTACGTTTGTTGATGTAAGCACCAAGCCCACGATGCTGCTGGCCTTGGGCGAGCAGGTCAGTGCAGGTACATTGTTCTAGGGTCAGCGATACCGTCACAATCGTGATTACGCTCAGAATTCGCACCCTTCGTGGAAGAAAGACATAAGCCCCATTGTAAGTCAATAGGACTTACGTCTTTCTTCCACGAAGGGTGCGAATTCTCCTGGTAGTTTGTGCAGGGGATAAAATTGATTAGCGTTAGCTGTCCAACCTTTGTAAATATGTGTGACTTACTTCTAAATCTTAGCATAAGTTCTAAAGGCCTTACCATGAAGTCTTAATGCGATTTAATTCAGACCCAGTTCAGGTTTAAGCTGTCATTTTTAGTATGGATCTGGCAGCGAACGAACCTAAACTGAATCGGAATTGAATCGCATTAAGACGTCATGGTAAGCCCCCAGTTTATTGTTATTAATAGTCGTCACTTCTTCATCTTCTTTTATCATACTTTTGAGGGCCTCTACAACATTCATTTGTTTTGTTTTTTCGTCCAGTATGATTAGCAGTAGTAGTAGGTAGTAGTAGTTTAATTGTTTATAGCGACTTTTTAAATGTCAATTGTACGGCAAAATATTTATTTCCAATGAATTTATCAAAAGAGGCTAATCAATCATTCCTATAAAGACGTCGTGAACTACTTTAAGTTCTCAGAAGTCCATTTAAATAAATAACAAGGAAACCTATTTCAGATTAATACCTAGAACGAGTACCTACTTGTTTCCTAGAACTGTATGAAATGTTTACGTCATTTTATCATATGATGGTAGAGTCAATGTTCATACCCTATTGACCTACATTTTATTGTTTTAAAATTGACATTAACTATTTTAAACATCAGCCTTTTTAACACTTCTGAAAATTACTATTAGCGTTTAAATTATTTTCATACAATTCACATTTTAATGAAACAGGTAGAAAGAAATACTATCGTGCGACACGATTTCCAAAAACTGCAAAATAAACCATGCGCACACACCCTTGAAAAAGATCTTCCGGTGAGATCGAAACAAGTCGGATCATCCTTAACTTATAATTGTGAGATTTACCGTTAATCTTATAGTTCTTATAAAACAAGTAGGAGTTCATTAAAATGAATAAAATTAATGTTGCCTAGTAGTAAGCATGACATTGAATTTTAAACCTTCACTTTGTCGGTCCTTCGTTTAATGCTCCTCTCATCTACTCAAAGGTTAACTGGTAGAGATCCCTTATAGGGATAAGTTCGCCTTTGTGCATATATTAATGTTATTTTTATTTTTTTGTGAATTGTATCTGTTTCTTTGTATTTGTACAATAAAGCATTTACTTACTTACTTACTTACTTACATTGCAGTGTGCACTCACTCACCCTTGAAAAAGATCTTCCGAAGAGATCGAAACTAGTCGGATCATCCTTAACTTATAAAGTTATTTACGTGATGAAGCTGAATATGTTTCTACGTTCTTAAAGTACAGTTTTTCTCATTTAAATAACCACAAACAATCCCAATCCAACAAATAAAGTTTGTGTTAATCTTATAGTTCTTATAAAACAAGTAGGAGTTCATTGAAATGAATTAATGTTACCTAATAGTAAACGTAGGATTGCAGTAAACCATTAACTTGCTAGCAAATAACAATATCAACGTACTGCATGTCAGTTAAATGACCTTTCCTGACTGTGCATGAATCGCACGTTAACTACAAAAGGGAGTAACTTAAACCACCAATGCGTTCAAAAATCAATCAAGTTGGTACTGCAAAAAGTTTATGATTCAATTGAATTTCAGTTTTACTTATATAGTAACAATTTTAATCGTGATAACAATACGTGCGATAAATTATACACACAGGGATCGTAAAAGGATAGCGTAGGTACACTTTACTAAAACTATTTTAAGTACTTACTTTTATTACTTGCTTCAAATTCTCCAGTTTCTCGGTCCACTCAGTTACTTCCATGCTTCTCTTCCCGCGCAGATGGTAAAATCCTATCAAGGGAGTTGGCGAAAATCTTAGCAATAGGCAATGTGGCTAGCAGCAACCCATCAATATTTTGATTCCCTATTCCACCTATACGCCCACAATCATGCTAAACGTGGCCTTTAGGTCTTGTTACTTTAAGCTCTGTCAAGGAATACAGACGTTATTTATGTATGTATCTCGGTCCACCAAATTCAAAAATTCACCTGCACAGTTCTTTCATCTCTAATATTTCGATGCAAAAATAACAGATCGCTTCATACAACTTTGTATGGCAAGTGACCCGTTACTTTCGCTCGTGTAGTATTAACCTACCCATAGTAAGGGTTGCGGGTGGTAGGGCCTTGTGCAAGGTCCGTCCGGATCGCTACCACCATCTTACTCGCTAATCCTGCCGCTAAGTAGCAGTGCTTGCACTGCTGTGTTTCGGTGTGGAGAGTAAGACAGCCGGGGAAATTACGGGCACAAGAGGCATTGCATCTTAGTCCTCTAGGTTGGCAACGCATCTGCAATCCCTCCGGGGTTGCGGGTGTCTATGGGCAGTGGTGATCACTTACCATCAGGTGACCCACTTGCTCGTTTGCCTTCCTATTCATATTAAAAAAAAAGGGATAAAGACGTGATTTATGTATGTATGTATAGTACTATAGTAATACGATACGTTTATTATCTGTTGTAATTACATCAATCTCGTGTTTTGTTTTTATTCGCATTGTGACCGTGATAACCTGATAAAATGTTCACATTTTTAGGTCATTTGCATACTGTAATGTTGTGATAGCAGCCAGCGAGATAACGTCTGCGTCTCGCGGCCCATCCATTTAATTACGGTTTCCTTCAAGCCCCAGGTGTTTAGCGGAAAATCTAAATAAATAAATTATTCAGACGCTTTTTCGTTTAAATTTCAAATTTAATTAAAATAACACGTCCAATACTGCTATGTACACTTGGGAGCAAAACAATCGAGTCATACCATACAACTTTCTACTGGAAGTGACCCAGTTTTTGTGCTCCCGAGTATATGTTACGGCTGCGCCATGTATTGTTTAGTATTAATAAAAGTTGTTCTTGTTCTTCAGACGTTTATTTCACAAGTTAATAATGATTGTATATAGAGATGCGTCTTATGTTCGTCTTGTTAGAATTGGAGGAGACAACATTTAAATTAGTTTACTTTTTTTAATTAACGGCCAGTTATTCTGTCTTAAAATCAATCCAGAATAAGTAAGCTAAAGTTAGCAGTTTGTTAGCTTGGTTTGACTAAGTTGCAAGTAAATGTTTTTCAGGATTTTCCTATTATAGTTGACTGACATTTCCATACATTGGTCTCGATCATCTCCTGAAGTGTTCTGAGAGAATTCTAAGGCACTTTTTATAATCACAACATAGTATAAAACAAAGTTGCAACGTCCCTATGTATGCTTAGATCTATAAAACTACGCAAAGAATTTTAATGCGGTTTTTTTAAACAGATAGAACGATTCCAGACGAAGTTTTCCATTTCACCCGTGCGAAACCGGGGCGGGTAGAACTGAGAAATTTTGGTAGGTTTATTAATCCTTTAGCGCCCAGGAACAGTTAATTTTTCGCGTAGAAAAATTGACTAAGGACGGATTCAGAATCAATTATTCTATGCGCCCAAATTTCTACTAGGGAAAAAGAAATTCATAACTGTAAAGACTTCATGTAAAACTAATAATAATCTACCTTTGGACCACACACGATTACGCACAGATTTATTTCAAATTCAAGGTTAGGTATCTTTTTTTGACAGTAAAATACTTCATCAATGAATTTACCATCTATGTTACATTACTTGTACATAACGTACTTAAGGGATGTGAAATTAGCAAAATAATGTTTCTTTTGTAACAATTTCATTTACAAAATATTTATTGATGAACCATGTTTAAGTACCTAGGTAAATAAAAATCTGTAGTACCCGAAGAATTGAAAATGAATTCCTAAAGAAATGTACAAGCACGTTAATGTTATTAGCGATGGACATAAGTATTAACTTTTCAAACACTTGAATTGGTCTTTTAAACTGCGACCTTGTAAGATTGGTCAGAATGATTAGGACGGATGTTATGTAACCGAGGCATAGTTTTTTTACTGATAAAAACTCAAGTTCATTTATGGCCTCTTAACAAGAATCTTGAATAAAGAAACACCAAATCGGTTGCTAGTGCTGTGGTAATTTACGTTATAAAAAACCGTAGTAAAAAACAAATTGGAACGGGTGATGTCGAATATAACTTTACAACCCAAACGTCTTGAGCCCTTTATTTATTTTTAGAACAAGCACCGGCAAAGTGGCTTGACAACTTGACTTGTAGAGTTGTTAAGAGTAATTGTATCGATTTAAATAAGTTTGATCTATATATATGCAAAATGTACTCCTGACTGAAAATGTACTCGTGACTGACTAGTTGCTCTATCAATGCAGTTTTTTTTTATATAACATTATTTTTGTGCACGCAAAGAAATAATATAAAACACTAAATTCTTAAAAAAAACGCCATTGAATTTGCGGGAAACAGCCAGCTTGTAAATAACATTTTATTTTAGAACCTAACCACATTACCTATTGCTTTGTTTGACGGGTAAAGAATCATTGACGTCTTAATATGATTTGTCTATTTACCCGTACAGTTACGCATGACTATTCATAATGACTATTATAATAGTTGTTTCATGAAAATAATGAAACAAAACTTACATTGTAGTTAAGGAAACTCCTAACCACTTAACAATACCTACGTCAGAGTAACTCCCATGACAGGGTGGATTTTATTTCGCCCCTGTGACTTCTCAACTTGAACCGTCACGAATTATTTAAATATTTTAGCCATTGTTTCACAATCCTACTCAATATCATAACAAATGGATCCGTGCATTTTTCTGGGTTTTTAAAAATGTCATCCGGTAGGTGTAGATTAGATTAGTATAACCAATTTAGAAAACAATACGTACTGTTTCAGCTTATAAAGATTGATAGTTTTGAGTAGATAATGACTAAGTATGATTAAGAATTCTATAAGAGTTTTTTTTATTTCAAACCTAAACTTCGCTACTTTTACAATTGCCAAACGAAATTATGCTGAGCGGGCCGAATTGGTAGATATCGAAGCTGTCGTGAGAAATAGGTACATCATTTCAAATAGGTACAGCCATTACATAAAATAATCGATTCGACTTATTTCTGTATGTCCGTTGATGATGTTACCGGCTATGAATTGATTTCAATGTTTCTTTTTATTTGATGTCCAGGTTG
The DNA here is from genome assembly GCA_932294345.1 of Pandemis cinnamomeana. Taxonomy (NCBI): domain Eukaryota; kingdom Metazoa; phylum Arthropoda; class Insecta; order Lepidoptera; family Tortricidae; genus Pandemis; species Pandemis cinnamomeana. The sequence continues at coordinate 6,301,872 of OW028709.1, read as the reverse complement.
GTTACCAATTATTCATGGTTCAATTTTACGTGTAAGTACAAAACATTAAATATTCAGAATTCTGAGTTCACGAATGTCATAAAAAATGGTACAACAAGATTTGTCAAGTAAAATAAAAAAAAAAAATTAAGTGTAAAAAACATAACAATGTAGATATCATCGTAAATTTAAGAGCAGTATATAAACATGTTTTTCAATAGGCCTAAATTGTGTACCAAGAATTACAACGCGTCTATCATTGTTAATCCCTGACTACTGACGAATAATGAATATGGGAGTTGCAGTAGGGCAAGTTAACCTCCTCGCTCGTATATGAGAAGTCAGGGCCAAATGTGTGATTAGTGTTCAACTATCATAAAACGCGCTACAGTTCCCATGGACTCCCTTTCACAATACCACTGTGTCATCAATGGTTTTGTCTGTGTGATTAAATGTTTCTGCTTGACCGTTTGTTTGCGGGAAAAACGTTCATGCACATTTCATTCATAACTACGCATTTCTTTTCTTAATTTTAAACTTTATTGCTTAGGATGGTTCTTGGGTCTTCTTCAATGACTCTAAAATTCTTATTTACTGGAAATATACGTTTAATACGTAAAAAAGAGTTTAGTAAAAATATAATTAAATTACTGTTTATTACAAGATACTATTTGTGAAGGTTTTTTACATAAGGAAATGGCATCTGATTTTACTAACATGTCGCTAAGAATTGACAATGTAAAATCCACCATGACTTAGTTACATAATACGATGACAGTTAAATTTATCCTCCTTATTTAACTGCTCGAAGTCATAAGTTTACGAAATTTGCACGGCAAAGTCAACTTTAAATACCACAAATTGACACTTTGCGTTCTAAATATAGCCTAAATCCAAAGTAGATGACTCATGGTTTTAAAATTCTGAACAGGAAACCTGCAGGACGGGTATTAGCGAGAGATGACGTCACTATACATCTGTACATGTATTTATTCAGCGTGAATTCATTACAGTCATGGCCTTTCAAGTACTTTATTATCGTTTCTTTCAGAATTATGAGACAATGTTAGGAAGCGGGTCACAGAATTACAATACAACACCTTTGATCAAGAAATAGTAACTAATAAATTAATTATCAAATGGAAGGTACAATATTGACCTCATTTAAATACGTTTTGATTCTTGTTTTATAGACTTGTCATACATTTAATGTGTCTATTGTATTTTGAAACTCTTGTTTGTCTTTGTTTGGTGTATTTACTTATTTTACAATGTGCCGGGTAAGCCTATGCAAAGTTCCTTTGTATATTTTTCATTAAATATATTACGTACAAAGGTTTCCGTAAAAATATGTAAACATTCATGTTATCCCTTGCAATTACTTGTTGCGTATATTTTCCACTTTGTTTCATTTATATCGTTCAGTGTAGTTTTAATTATCAGACCAGCTTTTCGTGGTTTGTAAATTATGCGAAACTCGGTTTTGAATAGGTAGTAGGTACCTAACAAACGGTCGGTTCTAAAAATAAGCATTTAGTGGGTACGCTATTTTCTAAATGCTGTTAACTAATTGATTTTTGTCATTTATTTGACCTCCTACATGTAATTATTTTAATTTCTGGCCAAATTCATCAAGCAAACTAAATCAACTAGCAAGATCGTAAAAAATGTGAGCAGTAGAAGCCAAATACGAGATGACGATACCTAATGAAAAAGATCCAAGATCTTTTTATTACTTCTTATGTAAATAAAAATAACAATACCTTGCTTAGCAAAGCCGCTGTCGAGTGTTAAGGCACTGCCTCAATTTGCCATAATAATGAGCGCTCTTGGTTTCTTCGACAATCTACATAATCATTGACTTTGTTATTTTTATTGCAAGTAATAATACGATACTATTCAGACAACTATGTGGCAGATGAGGAGTCAATGTATCGTTGATGGTCAACGTTTAAAGCAAACAGCTGGAAAACAATACAAGCCAGAAACAAGTATGAAAGAGAGTAAAATATGTATTAAAAGCTATTAAAGGTGTTTGTTTATGATACAAGTTTGTGATTTTAACAGAAGAAAGAAAACTACTAGTTCGCACCCGTGACTTCGTTCCAGAACTGCCCGTCCTGTGGGAATTTTGTTTACTTTGTTCTTAGTATGCGTTTACGCTGCGAATGAAATATTGAGAAAATGTTTATGATTAGTAAGTCAGAACAAACGATTTCGCAATATTGATATAAATAGCTGGTAATATCGGTGTTCACGTTTCAATTAAGCTACTAGGAGTATTACCAGTACAAAAAAAGCCAGTCAAGTTGAATTTAAAATAGAATGAAATTTACTTCAAATTCGTTTCTTCTGTTTTTCATAGGAATCGTAGGTGCCTACCGTATTTACTAGATTTATTATCACAGATGGAAATAAAAATGATAATATTCTCATTTGAAATTGAAATCAGTTATTTTACTTTTCTTCCCTGTAGGTACTCTGTGTAGCTTTAACTTACCAAAACTCATAATTTAACTTTTTTTGTATGAAACTATACTTTCAACAGCCCTAAATATTTTCAACTTGACATCCTATTGATGACAGACAGACGGACGGATAAGGGTTCCTATTTCTTATGACGCGTACCTCAAAAAACAACTGAAATGTCGTCAATTAGCGATGGGAATAGAATACATAACTCAGTCACATTTTGACTATGGTCCCTATTAAGTACGTAATAAGTAGCTAATTTGTATGTAAGTCAAGTGCAAAAGCAATGTATCAACGCCACATCTAAACTTAAGTCACATTCTCCTATAGTTCGTATCATTATCGTCTTATCATTTACATAATTTATTCCTACAAGGTTAAATAATTATGTGTAACCACGCAACCGCGACAAAATTCGAATTTAAATAAACACAACTGTTGAACTATAAATTGGTCGTGAGTTAATTTAATTATTGGATGAATCTTTGTCCTTGGACGTGGTGCGGCGTTTTTAAGTCCTGCCGTCCTATTTTTCATTTCCCTTTATAAATGAATTACCTATACTTCATTTATTTTAGGATGAGAAACCACAACAACATTAAATTGCGTCTGGTCAACTATTTCTTACCTAGCAAATAGTACAGTGCAATAGTCTGGGAGCCGCAAAATATTTTTTATATGCCACTTTATTTTCGTGTCGTTTACAATTACTCTAGTACAAATTGCAAAGAGAGCACACTTCACGAGCCGCAATATAATGTTGTTGTGGTTTCTCATCCTTAATTAAATGAAGTATAAAATATTACAATTTACTTATTCATCGCGACACGCTAGACTAGACTAGATAAAGTATAATCTTTTATAGATATCGCATTTTATCAATCAGCATAATTTTGAGTTTATTGTTTTGTCCATGTAACACTTACTTTGTGTATGTTTTGTATAAGAGCATTTTAATACTTAAACCGTGACTATGAAAAAAATACTCTTCATATCGTCCCGACCGAGGGCATGCTCTACTTGATATATTACGTCCAAGTCATCCTGCCATCTTCTCGTTCTGCCAACGAGTGGTGGATAAAAGGGAGGCCTTTGTCCAGCCGGGGGACACTCAATAAGGCTAATATAATAATAATAATAAATAGTTTCTAGATTATAATACATTTATCGTGCTCAAAACGATCTCTATAAGTTTTTAATTTAGTAACTTTGAAATATTAATATTGATAGTTCATATTTTTGTTGTTGTTTTTGCCCTGAGCTTTCTCGTGATTCTCTTAGTTTTGCTTCTGGGCGCGTGTGATAAATCCAACTGCGGAAGATCTCAAAGGGGAAGGTTATTGCTGTGGTATGCATGGTACAGCATCCATGCCCGTTTGCAAACTGTTCAGGAGTTTTACTAGATCAAATAACAATAGTATCAATTGGCTATCATATTAAATGAAGTCATTCAGTAATTCCACTGTCTACAGTCGCCAATGTCATTGACCGATAGCAAAAAGGGACCAGCGTAGGTATTTGACCTAGTTTTCGATTCGAGTGTCTCACATCAAATATATCTTTTTGAGGAACGAGGGGAGTCTAATAATAAAATCATCGATGAACCTTTTGGCTTATAACATAACTGTCGTGCAGGTGTGGTGCATAAAGTTTTTCCATGTCATTTCGTTGAATTTTATCCGGTTTTCATCTTTATACAATGCAGTTGTCAGATTAAATTGTTTTATAAATAAGATTATTCAAATTTAGTTAAAATTGAAAATCGCATGGGATTCAATGAAATGTCATGGAAAATTATTTTGCGCTACATCTGTACTTAAAGACGTCAAAAATTAAGTTCAGTAGATACGTTTTACATAATGTAATCAGTTTTAAAATAATGAACAAGATCTTAGCCGATGTTAGGTACTGAGCATGACTGATTATTGATAAATTTATAAGGTTTTCGTTTCGTATGAAGCATGAGTGAATGCCTTAATATTACTAAAACTCTTGTCAACTCTCACACTTCACACCAAATTTTTAGAAGGAAACCAACTGGTCATAAAAACGCTTTTCCTAAAAACACGTAGTAATCCTATTTAATAAGACCCCTTAACAATGCGTAGATGTTACGTATGCCATTAGCCTACTTTTTCGATGCAAAAAATTCATCATTTTTATCGACTCAACGCCTGTAAGCGAATACTCATATACGCACAGCTCACGAGAATACGAAATAAGATGTCGGGGCTAGATTGCTCGTGAAATAATAACAGGAAAAACATATCAAGATTACAAATTGAATGTTTAGGCGGATGATTTATCTGTTTTTTGATATTAAAAGGTTACCCATTACAATTTAAACAAACTCTTTTTTGTGTTATAGTCACTTCCACAAGCAACAAATCAAATTTAGAAAGAAAAAAATCTATAAAGAGCAAAATATTATTCGAAATCAAAATTTACACAACAAATATAAATGGAACTCTGAAAACAAAGTCATTGCCTTTTCTTTAAGCAATATATACCTATACAAAGATGATAAATACTTCTACATCTACAGATAATTTTATTGTTATAAAAATAAATAAACTCTATTTTATATCCAGAAAAATGTGTTGTGCTAGAAAGATACAAGTACAGTTTTTCAATGTCTGTTCATCAAACTCTTGGGTCTTTCATCATGTATGTCTATGTCTATGTCTAGTAGACCGAAAGTCCCGGAAATTTGGTGGCTCATCATGGGTCTACTTCTGTGCTGCCATTTTTTTCAGCGAGTTTGATAGAATCTGGCACTTCGGGGTTGGTTTTTTGGATCAATGGACCATGATTCCAGTCCAGTGGGTACCCGTATTGCCTGACGTCGTCCCACCACTGCTGATCGCCCTCTGCCCAGATGCAGTACACCACGTTAGTGCCCACTAGCACCACAAAACACACCCAAAACGCAACTCGCCATTCACTTATAGTTGACTGTAAAATCAAATCACTCAAATAAATATCGAGAGACATGCGCGAAAATCAGAGATCTTAAAGATTGAGTTCAGACTTACGTTAGGCGTCAAGAGGCCAATAAGGAATGGTGAAATAATGCCAGCAAAAGTAGAAGTAGTATTGACTAGTGATGATAACGTGCCTGCAAAGTTAGGTGCTAAATCCAAAACGTTGACCTGGAAACAGAATGTCGACTTATCCGTATTATTTAACACACACGGTTACGTTTAATAGAATAAACATTTCACCTTCATTCCAGCATAGAAACCGCCCATTAGACCCATAGATATTATGAAATATGCCATGGCAGCATTTCTATCACACCCTGAGTATGAAGCTAGAACTATGCATATCGCTGGTCCAGTTGCCGCTAGAATCATAAAATTTAGATTACAAGTCTACTTCAAGGCAACCGATTCAGGCACGATACATTAATTTATAAAAGTATATTTACCAATAGTGGTATAAACTATTCTTCCTGTTTTAATGGTATGCCAACCATTTTTCACGCATAAGTCGCAACAAGCGCCGCAAATGAAGGAAAAGATCCACATAGCTACGTAAGGCAAAGCAGTCAGCGAACCAGTGGTCGCAATGTTAAATTTGAGTACGTCATGAGAGTATTTTGGCAAGTCTGAAACCATTGTGTAGAAACCCCAATCATGACCAATCTGTGTAAAACGTGAAAAATTTTAGTTAATAAGACAAAAGAAAGAAACTTCGTTCATAAGCTTTGGACACTACAAACAATAAGGCAAAAGTGTGAACTAGCTGCTCATTTTACCCGAGTTTTACAGAAACAATGCTCATCACGAATGATTTCAATTAAAGCAGATGAATTGTAATCTTACGGAAGTTACGATAAGCATAAAGATTTAACAATAGTCGCATGTTAAGTTCTGTTCCACAATAACTCTAGCACATGGACGTGCAAAATACGTCTGACAAAATAGATATTATGTAAAGTCGCACACAATCTTAACTAATCAATCTGTGAACATCATTACAACGCAGCAAGATACTTAAGGTCAATTAACGGACAAGCAAAACAACAGAGTACGATCAATTAGGTGTTATGTTAGCACAATATTATAGTCATCTCGGTCAACCGGCAAAGACAATATCGTACATACATAGTTAACCTATCAGTGTTAACCTTAATCCCATTATTAAGCTACTACGATGCTGTATTCGGACGTACTCTATCAATGGAGTGACTAGTACAAATCATGTCTATTATGTGAATAGATCTCAGTAGTCTCAGTACTACTCAGTTTCTTTACTTTAGATAAGTTGTTACTTACAGAGGCGAATATTAAAGCCCATACTGGTGCAGATCTTAAGATGGCCTTCCACGGGACCGGGTCTTTGACCTCCTTGATCTCTGCCACCAACACATTTTTGTGCAAATAGTCTAGTTCTTTTTGGGTAATAAAAGGATGCGAATCCGGCGTGCTGTAGCAGAAGAGACTCTGGAATAATAAAACATTGAAAAAACATTTAACTTTAATGATTTACATCTCAAACCAAATAAGAAAGTAACCTTAATTTGCCTGCTCCACAATTTCATAAATTAAAACAAATATTCACTTGATTGTGTAATAAACCTAATATAACGTTGCCAACGTTGGTATGGTTTTTCTACCAATGCACTTACCCATAAAACAAACCAAAATATACCAAATCCACCGTAAAAGTAAAAAACATATGCCCAATCTCTGCCTCCAGAGAGCAAATATCCTGACATCAGAGGACCAAAAACATTTCCGATTTGACCGCCACCAAATATTACAGCGCAATGAAGAGAACGCTCGTGAGGAGGTACCCATTTGGCCAACATTATCATAAGAGCTGGCATAGTAGGACCCTGTAACAGAAATTACTTTTAAGTATTTAATTTACCAATTAAATTCAAGGGAAATTGGGGAGTTCTGAAACGGTTCTTTTTATCAAGATTTTTTTTTTGTAAAATCGGTTAAGTTTTAACTTACCTCGCCCATCCCTTGAAGAATACGAAGTATGAAAAGCCACGGTGCACCTCCTGCATTTGTCACAACTGGAGTAAGGAATGTAAACATAGCAGTACTCAGCAGTCCAACACCCAGAGTCCACTTTCCACCGTAACGCTCAGCCAAGTAACCACCCCCTACTTGGGTCGTTGCATATCCATAGTAAAAGGCACTCAAAAGAAGACCTTGCGTTTTTTCGTCCCATTGAAAAATGCCGTACTGGAAGAAGAATGTAATTATTGATAGTGACCCCATTGGGAGTATTACTTGTATTGTTTTCATTGAAATGGGTTTAAAAATTCCAGGTATTACTTTTGGATCACTTTAGTATTTATCTTAGACAAGGTTTCATAGAACTGCCGTATAGGCTACTTACAGGATTATTGACCGTTGCAGTATTGACACTGATTAGATCACTGGGGCACGCCGATTCTGATGCATTGTCAAATTCTGTGACATTGGCAAAGTTCTTAGTTTTATTTACCATTTGTGTTATTGCTAAGTTGAGGCACACCCGCATTGTAAACGCATTGCATACTGCTAAGAGTCCGAATATGCTTAGCATATAGCGTTGCGGAATGAAACAATCTGTAAGCAACTTTTAGCAGTTTTAACTGAGATACAGAAAGAGTCTTTGTGGAATCAAAGGTAAAGTAAAGTGGTTGATATAAGGTAAAGTGAAACGCATTAACAGTTTGTTCAAATTACTTTTTGTGGCTTTTCCAGTTCTTTGTTAAAGAGAAGGTACATTCTTTGAGTATTTGCATTAAGAAACAAAAAATATGGAGCAAATTTTGATTTCCACTAAGCTGATATATCTCTTGTATCTATTTAAATAAAGCGAATATCTTATTTCAATGAATAGTTAATTTAGTCTCGCACTATTTGAATAATCTTTTACAAACATATTGCATAAATACTATCATAATTACTTACACGATTTTAATGCCCGCGTAAGTCCATTATCTGTCAATTTCGGTGGTATTGTCGACTTTTCTGGTAGTAAATTGAGCACTTGCGTATGTGTTTCAGAAACGTCTCCCATTTTTTCTAAAATACTGTTTTACTCACCTATTGGATAGAGTTTAAGAGCTGAAACTATTATATTTCGAAGCTTACGGAACAGTGTAATTTCCCAATTAAAATAAATACGCGTTTAATTCCTGAAATATTTAAAACATACTGATATATAAAAGACCTTGGTACCATATATTACTTACCAGAAATATTAAAAATAAATACTTTCAAAGATTACGACATATTTTAATAAATACACACGATATTATCGAAACATAAACAAATCCAGCATAGTTTCTACTATAAAACTGACATCTGGTTAGTTTGCGAACGTTATTAAACATACTGATATGTTTACCTGCCAGAATAAATAGCTACTGAACTAACGACAAAGTAAATTTTAGAGTTACGTATCTGCATTTATTAAATTTGATTATTTGATGATAATATGATTTATATACATCGGGATAATCTAAGAGTTAAAAGAAAACAAAATTGCGACCTAAGATGGTTTTTTTTTTTTTTTTTTTTTTTTTTTTTAAATTTATTTAGGCAACAAACAGTCACATAGTTGAGCATAGTATTTATACATAATAAGGTGTAGACCTGGAGTGCCACAACATTAATAAAGTGAACATCGGTAAACCGGAAAACGGTAGATGCGGTAGAGGGCATTGCACCTGAATCCGAAACAGGTACAATACCCAATTAATAATTTTGCTTAAACATTTAATAATTATACTAAAAAAAAAGGAAAATTGACAAGAAGTGCGTACAATTTCTAAGCCTTTAAGTGGCAAATAACACGGTTCTTAAAACTAAGATTATGGTGACTGCTCTCGAAAAATTCAGTTAAGTTAATATTCATAATACTGTCGTTCCTTTAAAGTTTTCATTTTTCCGACTTTACATTATTTTATATGACGCAGTGTTGTTGGTACCATAATTAATTAAGGGCTGATTTTTCAATCGTCAGATAGGCCCTATTCGACGAACAAGTCTATGGGTATCTGTCCGTTAAGTTCTTATCTGAGGATTGAAAAATCGGCCCTTAGTCATATTACGATTAGTCTGAGCGCATAACTTGTAAATGTTTGAGGAGTGAAAGTGTTTTAAAATATTGATAGGTACATAACCACGTCCGGCGACTTAAAGTTAATATAAATACTAGGGATTACGAATGAATGTAATTAATGAACGAACATAATGAACTGAAATATTATTGTTTTAACACTTAATAAAATTAACGTACTTCTAATGCATTGCATTACGTACAACAAATTTCATAAGAAAATAACCTATTTACTATAATGTATGACTATCTTAAGTAGACAATAGTTAAGATCAAACACAATTAAATAAGATGGTTACAGAGGAAACTGAAGATATCACACGTTATAACCAAATAATGTATGAAAACAAACAATTGCGTCACTATTTATGTAACCTTATCATTTTATAATTTCTTTATGTATAAAAAGTACTTCTAGCGTATTGGTATCATTACCTACTTAATTGTGCAATATAATATCAGATGTAGATAAATTCGTTGGGCGTAGGGTGGGGTAGGTATCGAACAGTGCATCAAACTCATTATCCATTAACTTGGTATGTGGTATAAAATACTCTTGTATGTATCTAGTATCTACCCACTTAAATTGTCCAACACAATCGTGTACAAACGAGGAGCAACACCTGTGGCAGCAGGCATCGGCAGGCGCTGAGAAGCAGACATAAAAGCAATACTGACAACCTAAGGCTTTTGACAACTCAAAGCGTGTGCGAAGAATCGAGTTCCGTTCCAAAGCAATAAGTTATGCGTAAAAGTGAGGTAGAACCTCAATTGCATGTTGCAGAGCGATCGCTTAGTCTTACGCATATTGCATATGTCACCATTTTCTAGTCAAAACCCATAAAAGTGTAAACGCTAGACGACGTGAGTGTGATTCGCAAACCTTTCGAGAAAAATTGTATAGAAGTATTCTCGTGGCATGTTGCGTTTTCATGCGTAACTTGGTGTCTTATTAGATGCACTTACGTTCCGCAGTCATGGGCAAACTCATTTTAATTTCTATGTATAATTTAACATCGATACTGATTCTTGTACCTCTTATAAGTACGTAGAGCATACTTGACAAATTGTCGGATATCAACAAGACAAGTATTTTTGCTCTTGAAGTTGGGAGCCATCAACCTTTTGATCATGATCACTTTAACAAGTCGCATCGGTGCTTGGAAATCCAAACTTGCCGCTAAGAGCTTTTATGTTTACCTTGCAGAGTATCTTTCTAACTTGTTGCTTGATCTGAGAGCTTGAAAAGCTTGAATTGCTTAAATAATTAGCATGTTGAAGTTTTGAAAGACATACACAATATGTTGTCAGCATTTTCCGTTAAGCATTACAAAATTTAACGGTTTAGGTATTGCAAATATTTTTTACAGCTTCTATCGGAAACAGTACGACGCCAGTCTCATACACATAGGTTAAATGATTCCTATTAATTTACTTCAAGTACACAGGAACGATTTTTTTCTCGCTCTATGCATGAGCATGACCCTGGTCAAGTGTACAGTACAGTCAAGTGTAATAATATGTATCTAGACAAAGTTACAAAAATAAGTACCATACGCTCTTCCAGCGTAATAAGGTCGTGGGACATATTTTTGAGAAGTTCCTATCGATACTTATTTTTGCACTTGACCGTACAGTACAGTACAGTAGACAGTTTGGAGACTATTCCAACCAATGAAAAGCACTGATAAAACCAAAGATGTAACTTCTTATAGTATTATACTTTTGTATAAACTTTTAGTATCACTACAAAAAAGAGCGTGCGTATGGATACTCCTTTAGAAAATAGCATCTACTGATTATATTTACATTTGCATAACATTTCTTTACATGACTAAAATACGTGAAACATGTGTAATTATGAACTAATTTTAGACAATAAGAATGATAAAAATATTACTCAGAATACTCAGTTTTGCAAATAAAGTTGTAAAATTGATAGGACAAAGGTATTTTACAATCACTCCTGGTTTGACAGCTGGCAAGCACTTTTGTCAAAAACAGCTATTTTAATATTTTGTTTGAACTAAATTGACGCCAAATCTAAGAGTACCCAATGCGAAACATTTGAGACGTTAAAATTTAAATGGTTCCGAAACTTTTAATATACCTAGGCACCAAAAAATTTGTTTGGTGCAATAAATAAACGATATGGTTTTTTTTCTCAATATCAAATTATAAGTATAACTCACTTTCACCTAGGGATCCTTACTTGTAGAATAATTTTCGCCAACGTAAGCATTGTACCTAATATAAAATAATTAAATATCTCTGCACAGAAATACACCCACATTTATGGTCTAAAACAACTAGTAAATTGCGCGACAAATATCATTAACTACCTACCTACTGAACTATTTAAATCATATCACCATAATGTAGTTTGCCACAATTTGGAAAAAGAAAACTGGTATCGTTTCGACCGTTATAATCGTAGATTTCACACCATCATGCTTTAAAAATGCATTATGAAAAGCAATGGTAAAATTAAATTTTTACAGGCCATCTTCATCTCAAACATTTTCCATTACCCATTATGGATATGATCACGGATGCATCCAAAAAGCCAGATTATGCTTGATACCTCACTACGGTTACTGAGGGTTAGGCAGGCCGAGGCGGAGGTGGTAAAAGACCTAGACGCAAAATTGAGCGAGTGGTCGGAGAGTGGTCGGATATAGCCCTGGATAGGGAGACATGGATGTCCCCAGGAGAGGCGTTTGGCCAGGAATGGGACACAAATTACGAGCCAGTATTTTTTTTAATTATAATTTGTTTCTTTAAATTAAGCCTCCGTAACTCTTAAAAACAATCACAGCATGCCATGTGATCAGAAGCTAACATTTAATCTTGCAGGTAAACATGTCAGTAAATACATATAATGTTTAATAACGCTTGCAGATTCACATGATATCAGTGTTCACACGGAAACTAATTGTCTTTGGGGAATGTCTAGAGTTTTCTTAAAAATATGTCGTAATTTGTTTTATTTTTGATACTTATCAAATGTGTACTACGAGTTACAGAGTTACAACTTTATCATTTTAGTACTCATTATTCTATGCAGTACAGGACGACTAGGCTCTTTTTTTATTTAAATAACAAATTGAGAAGTACAAATTCAAAAAATATATGATCTGGATACAGTGAAAGGAGTGAATACCATGGGGAACCCAACCGAAACGCCTACGCAAGTTCTCGAGCTATTACCAGAAAAGTCGGAAAAACTACCGAAATTGGTAGATAATGCGCTCACTAGGACTCTTAGAAAATGTAAGTTTTTCCACTTCTTTTTTTTCTAATTTTACTTGTAAATATTCTTAATAGAAAAAAAATGTCGAGTCATCGCTAATGTAATGTAAAGTTTATGCTGGCACATAAAAATAAAAAGAAACAGTAGCTGGCACATAAAAATAAAAAGGATAAGTTAGGCGCATAAAGTATTACTTTTACGGAAAACTTTTTTCGTAGATACTGAACATATATCTAAAAGCCGCTGTTTAAGCATACTTTACAATTTCCAGATTGTTTAATTCCACAACGTTTTATGCTGAGCATATTCGGCCTACTAGGAGTATGCAACGCTTTTACAATGCGGGTGTGCCTTAATATAGCGATTACACAAATGGTTAACAAAACTAAGGACTTCACCAATGTCACTGACTTTGATAATTCATCAGAAGCAGCGTGTCCGAGCGATTTTGTCAGTTTCAACACTACCATAATCGAAAATCCAGTAAGTACCTTGTCAGTAAAAAGACACAATATGTTATTCTTGTTATTTTGCAAAGAATTTTCAGCAGACTAGAAAAATGTCATAAACTTTCCTACTTGTTACTTATTCATTCTTAACCAAATAAGTTAGAGGAGACCAAACTAATTTTTAAATTTTTACTTGGCACACTGTTTTCAACACAAGTTTTCTTACCTATAGCTAGAGATAAAGTCTCGGTCACCATCAATTACAATTTTTTTGCAGTACGGCATTTTTCAATGGGATGAAAAAACCCAAGGTTTTCTTCTCAGTGGATTTTACTATGGCTACGCAATGACTCAAGTTCCTGGAGGCTATTTGGCCGAACGTTGGGGAGGCAAGTGGACCCTTGGTATTGGTCTACTTAGCACAGCTCTGTTTACATTCCTGACTCCTGTGGTGATCAGGGCTGGAGGTGCAACGTGGCTCTTCATCCTTCGCATTCTTCAAGGCATGGGAGAGGTAATCTAAAAGTGTGACCGTGACGAGTGCATTTATAAGAATGCGGAAGGTCAATGAGGTTGTATGAAGTTTTTAGATTTTTAAATTCCTGCCATTAAAATAATTAATGAGAACAATATATGACCGCTGCTGCTATCTTACTCGCTATTAGGTACTCGTACTGCAGCTTGCATCGATGCTTGTGCTGCCGTGTCATGTCGCGAACAATAAGACATCCAACATCTAAGTCCTCTCGGCAATTTATCTTGTCTATATTCCAGGGACCAACTATGCCAGCTCTCATGATAATGCTGGCTAAATGGGTGCCACCGCATGAACGTTCTCTGCAATGCGCTCTAGTGTTTGGTGGGAGTCAGATTGGGAACATATTTGGCTCGTTGATGTCAGGATATTTGCTGTCTGGAGGCAGAGATTGGGCATACGTATTTTATTTTTACGGTGGATTTGGCTTGATTTGGTTTGTTTTGTGGGTAAGTAGTAAAAATAATAATGTTTTTTGAGAAAAGAGAAAGGTTTTTTTAAATACGTTAAAGTTAATTTAGACAATCGAAATTCTAATGTTTTCCAGAGTCTCTTCTGCTACAGCTCACCGGATGTACATCCTTTTATAACCCAAAAGGAACTAGATTATTTAAAGGAAAATGTTACGGCAGCCGAAAACAAGGAAAATAGAGATCCTGTGCCATGGAAGGCCATTATGAGATCTGCACCAGTGTGGGCTTTAGTATTTGCGGCTGTAAGTAACAACGCCTATTATAAGAAACTAAGTAATACAATAGGTCTTTCTAGGCAATTGACGTGTTCTATGAAATCAATATTGTAGCAGGAAAGGTTCATGCAGTTAAGACGTTTAAAAATACTAATTCGATGAAATGCGGGTGGTAGGGCCTTGTGCAAGGTCAGTCCGGATCGCTACCACCATCTTACTCGCTAATCCTGCCGCTAAGTAGCAGTGCTTGCACTGCTGTGTTCCGGTGTCGAGAGTAAGACAGCCGGGGAAATTACGGGCACAAGAGGCATTTCATCTTAGTCCTCTAGGTTGGCAACGCATCTGCAATCCCTCCGGGGTTGCGGGTGTCTATGGGCAGTGGTGATCACTTACCATCAGGGGACTCACTTGCTCGTTTGCCTTCCTATTCTTATTAAAAAAAAAAAGTTTAAAGAACAGAAAAGGGTTGTTGGTCCTTAATGCCACCCAAACCCAAGACCCCATTACTCTTTTTTTTACTTTTCGGCAGGTTGGCCACGACTGGGGCTACTACACAATGGTCACAGATCTGCCAAAATACTCTCATGACGTGCTGAAATTCAACATAGCGACTACAGGCTCTCTGACCGCTTTGCCCTACGTAGCCATGTGGGTCTGCTCTTTCATATTTGGTATTTGTTGTGACTTATGCGTGAAGAAGGGCTGGCATACCATTAAAACAGGAAGAATAATTCACACTTCTATTGGTAAGTAAAGAAGTGTTTGTGCTTACGACATACATTTTTTTATCCCTTCTTAGGGAACTTCCATGCTGGTCTGGGAGCAAAGAAAAAACATAGAATGTACCAGTTGCTTCTCTTCCCGCGCAAATGGTAAAAAGCCATCGAGGGAATGGGCGAAAATCATAGGAATCATGTTATAGGCGATGCGGCTAGCAACCCATCACTATTTTGATTCCACTTTCCACCTCTACGCCCTCAGTGTCTTGCTAAACGTGGCCTGTAGGTCTTGTTACCTTAGGCTCTGTCTACCCCGTAAGGGATAAAGACGTGATTTGTGTATGTATGTATGTTCTTAGGGATAAGTTCGCCTTTGTACTATTTTATGTGTATTTCTGTATTTTTTTAATTTTTATGTGCAATAAAGAGTTTACATACATACATACATACATTTGTTCTAAATAAACTTGCTATATTTTGTTTGTAATTTCAGCTGCAACGGGACCAGCGATATGTATCATCCTAGCTTCATACGCTGGATGTGATAGAAATGCTGCCATGGCATACTTTATATTATCCATGGCTCTGATGGGTGGATTCTATGCTGGAATGAAGGTGAAAATTTAATATATAAAAACAAAAATTACATCCAAAAGCTGACAATGAGTCAGAAGTTTCTATTTACCTGTAGTGGGCACGTGTGAGCATAAAGCTTTAGTTCTTGCTTACCTAGAGGCCAGTGCTTAGGTGGCATGTTTGTATGCTGTTGACTTACCCCCTTATTCATAAACGCTCTATAGGCCTCTGCTAACTTAGCAATCGTTTTTCCTTATCTGTGAAAGGTAAATGTCAAAGTGGCAGATAAGGACAAACGATTGCTAAGTTAGCAGAAGCCTACAGAGCGTTTATGAACAAGGGGTTAATGTTTTGGAAATGTGACGCCAAATTCAATTAATTATAGGTAGGTGACAAACTTAAGTAAATGACCGGTTGTATGTGCGAATAGACAAACTGACGTTCCAAATTAGAAAAATGACTTAAGTCCCATATCAGTTCTGTACACTATTACATACATCAGATAATTTACTTAAGTTTTTCACCTATACTTAATATTCTATTTCCAGGTCAACGCTTTAGACTTGGCACCGAATTTTGCGGGCTCACTGACGTCGTTGGTCAATACGACTTCTACCTTCACCGGTATCATCACACCATTCCTCATTGGTCTCTTGACGCCTAACGTAAGTACAGTATCAACCAAATATTTTGATGCCTCCCAACCAGATAAAAATTAAAACTGAATGATTTTCTCTTACAGTCAACCATAGGTGAATGGCGAGTGGCGTTCTGGGTGTGTTTCGCGGTTCTAGTGGGAACTAACGTGGTATATTGTATCTGGGCCGATGGGGAGCAACAGTGGTGGGACGACGTCAGGCAATACGGGTATCCTCAGGGCTGGAAACATGGTCCGTTGGTGAACGAAACCAACCCAGAACAGCCAGAATCTGTCAAGCTGACTGAGAAAAATGGAAGCGTTGAAGTATATTAAGATTGGTTTATAATGATACAGGTCATTATTCTGCATGGTGCTGGTCTTTCGGAATCCTATATTTTAGACATTATGGGATGCCAGTTTTACATGCTTTTTAGATTTTAATCATACCAAAACTGTACACCGTAACGCTCTGACTTCTTCGCACCCAGGGCATTGCAGACTAATTTGAATTTAAGAACTCTTTTTAGGTTGATATTCTAAGTAATAAAAATTATTATTGCTTAGATTCCGATGTGTTATCAAACTAGTAACTTGTGTTGGGGAAATAAATAAATGTGTGAGTATTCGAGGTTAATTTAGTTTCAGTTCTTAAGATTACTTCCTGTGACCACATCACTCGATATCACAGTACCTACTTAGGAGGTAAATGGTGTAAGTGGTCCCATATTAGGCATGGCACACCATAGGCCACAGCTGACTAAAAAGTATTTAGAAAATGAAGTAATAATTGCTACCACAGGTAATAACGTTAATGGCAGTAAGTAGGAACGACCTGTGTAACTAATAGGTAATATTAAAGTCAATCTCGATTCCGTAACCGATCCATGGTTTTCACACACCTTTAATATTTTTGAACAAGCTATCTAATAATGTAATGACGCCCCACGCCATGGGATAAACGAGAAATTACATCCCTACTTCATAAGAGACAGGAGGGTAGGTAAACATTTTCTGTTCGTGATTTTATTTTACTACTGTGTCGGTGCGTGTAATAATGTTTACTCGTACTTATCTTTCTAATATTGAGATTCTATGACTGACATTTGCAACACGGACGGTTGATAAAAATAATGTAATGTTACAACTAATAGGATTCTTTCTTGAGTACTTACAGAAGCCTAAAAAGAACAATGTTTGCGAAATCAAAAAAACGTTTAAACTATATATAATTTGTTACTTTATTTTGGATTATGCTTTGTTTTGTAACAGCAGCATTCTGTACACAGTTTCTATAATAGGTACAGTTCAAAGTAAAAACTTATGGCACTTAAATAATCTACAAATTACTGGCTAAATATTATAATTTAAAACTTAATTATAAATACCTTGTTTGGTCCTGCCTTCAGCATTTAATTTTTTTTCCGTGGATTTGACTCAAAATAACCAGCCACAGCTCTTGACAAAATAGGCCAATGAGTTTAAGAAGTACAGAAATACGTTCGCTTTACAAAGACAGATTATTTGGGTATTCGTTTGGATATTGCATGCATTGAAGAGCACGAATACAGGTTGGATGAAATTTTTCCTTTAGGTACTATCCCAATAATGATGAATCTTTAACAAATGGAATTGGATGCCATTATTTCCATAAAACAGCGGAAAGAGTTTCCATCGCGTCACGCGTGCGTTAATAACAGTAATAGTTAGATTCAAATTGATGGTCATTGGTCTGTGATTTGCTTTTCATTGTGGTTTTTTTACCACCGAGTTAATTCAATTAAATAATTATTCCAAACATTTGTACATAAAATGTACCTAGTATCGGTTCGTTAACAATCAATGTTTGAAATACTTAATACTATCTACAACTTAATTATCAATAAATGTATCTTGCTCATTTATTTACAATTTATACTTGCTGACCTTAGCGCGGACATGCGAGAACTTATTTTATAAATAATTGACTATAAAATCTACGAAACCACATTTCTTGTTCATTTACAACCATCATCGTCTTAATAATTATCGTAACAAATGTATTTAAATAAAAATTAGATCTTTAAAAGAAACGTACTTAAAACAAAATAAAGGCAATTTGAATTTTATCGGCAAAATTAAAATAACAATTATTGTATTTAGTATTACTTATCCTACTCCTATTAGCCCTTTTCTTTTGAGAAGTTAAGTTGACGTAATGGTTGACAAAACAACTTCTATTTATTGCAAATAAACTTCAGAATTAAGCAGTTTACCCTTTTGACTTGTTACAATTGGTTCGTCTAATTTAATGCTATGTATAAGTGTTTTTCGTTGTAATTACTTATCAACTTGTGTTTTACTTGAAGTTATTATAAAAATTGGATTTCAACAATACCTACATAAATATTCGTATTCCTTTGACCTCCAGCTTGGGTGTTTTGCTTACTACGAATTTCAATAATTGAATTTTTCATTGAAGTAAATTTAAATTTAACGGACTTAAGAATAATAAAGTCATAATAAAGGCAAAGGCAAATTCCTTCTTTCGTTGCGCTCGCTCAAAATCAAAATCAAATATTTATTCTGCAAATAGCCCGCCACGGGCTACTTTACATATCTTTTGTTCGACTGTCAGCTGCAGAGAAACAGCCATACCATAAGTACTTTATTCGCAGTATACTCAGTGGAATCATTTTACGAGCAGTTTCGTAATGATGATTAAATCAGCAGACAAGCTCTTCAACGTTAGTTGTGGAAAGATGCCGCATTGCCTCATAATTCAGTTTACTTGTCAGTGCGTATAAACAGGCATCGCAATGTCTATACAGTTTTGTTATCAGCAAGAGAATTCATGTTTTGTTTTTCTTTTACTTGATGATTTTTTACTGCAGAAAATTTTGTACATTCTATAAAAAATATTTACAGCTAAATAGTTAATAGATTAAGGCACCTGTGACATGCAAATGTATTTTTGTGGGTACGGACATCTGACAAGTTAATTAAGAAAAAGAGTAATACTTAAATCTATTATAACAATTCATCCTTGTGTAACTAAAACCTCTCTGTCTTAATATTTCTCCAATCCCACAATAATGACGTATCGTGTGTGATGATGCGTTAAAACGGTATCGGTTATGTACGGTCAAGTGCAAAAATACATATCGATAAGAACTTCTCAAAAATATGTCCCACGACCTTATTACGCTGGCGTAAGAACGTATTATGGTACTTATTTTTGCAACTTTGTCTAGATTGTACATACATTTCCAGATGTCTGAAGCAACTTGTTTAGCACCTATTTCTGTATGAAACCGATACCATTGTCACGCGTCATATCAGACCAATATGTGGCTTGCTTAACCAATAAATACTTTCTAATAGGCCTCTATTCTAAAACGCAGTCGCCTCAGCTTGCTTGCTCTTTTCCTTGTCAACGTCAGCCTTACTGAGCTGGCCGTGTTTCCAATCGTCCGGATACCCGTATTGTCTCACGTCGTCCCACCACTGCTGCTTGCCGTCTGCCCAGATACAGTACACCACATTGGTACCTACTAAAACTGCAAAGCATACCCAGAATGCCACTCGCCATTCTGCTAGCGTTGACTGAAACAGAGTTAATTAGAAGATTAGACAATTTATAACTATTTACTCAAAAGGGACGAGGGCTACTTTAGGCAAATAATTGTTGTCTGAAGGTCGCATTATTGAAGTGAAAGTACCCTTAATAATTAAAGTACATATAAGCGTTCGTTTTTTCTAACAAACAATATTATAAATGACATGTCTAAAAACTACGCTATCGTCCAAAAAATACCCAGCTGCTATCGAAAAAGCTATCATAAACTTATTCTTTATTATTCCAATGAAAATTTATCAAACCAATTCAAATTAAAAGCTAGCGGTGGTGTTACTCGGTACTTTAATTTCCGTCTTAGCGGGACTTTTGTTGATATCAAAGAAGGCAACTTCAAAACGCTTTTAAGCGAAAATGTCGATTAAGATAAAGTAAACAAGTTGTAACTTCGGCATTAACCTACTTTGACGCCATTTTAAGGATCTGACATCGAGTTTTGGAGTTGAGATCGTCTATCAATAAAAGGTTTGTTATATTGCCGAAAATTTTGCTCGTAATAATCAAGTTTCGACTTTTCACTTTGTTCCTTAAAACTTGCAGATTGAACGTCATCGCTGACGATGATTAATTAATTGAAGAGGAAAGTTTCACTTTTATTTAACATCAAAAGAAGATGCAACCACAGAGAATAATCATTTTGTACTTACATTAGGTGTTAGGAGTCCTATTAGATACGGTGTGATGATTCCAGAAATTGTTGAAGTTCCATTGATCATTGCAGTCAGTGAGCCGGCGTAGTTTGGAGCTAGATCTAGTGCATTGACCTGAAGAAAAAAATGGTTGGATCAATCTACAAACCAAAGCAAATTTTCAAAAATAGGTTAAAATTAACCATAAATTATTTATACGTAATAATAATTACGTTCTGAATTCCGAAAGCAAGCTTACGTTAAACTAACGTTTCTGAGGTTGCAGCTTACTGAAACTTATCATTAAACCGACCGGATAGCCTAGTGGTTAGTGACCCTGACTATGCAGCTAGAGGTCCTGGGTTCGAATCCCGGTAGGGGCACACAGTTGTACGATAAATACGAATGTTTGTGCCCGAGTCGTGGATGTTGTATGTATTTAAGTATGTATTTATCTACATTATATAGGTCTGTTTATCCGTTTCCTAGTACCCATAGTACAAGCTTTGCTTGGTTTGGGGTTGGGTCAATTGGTGTAATTTGTCCGAAGATATTTTATTTATTCATTTATTTAAAATATCACCTTCATTCCGCTATAGAAGCCTCCCATTAGCGCCATAGACGCTATAAAGTAGCCAACAGCTGCCATGCGATCGCAGCCGGCGTACGAAGCCAATATGATACAAATGGCGGGCCCAGTGGCAGCTGAAAACAATCACAAGATTAATATCGGGTTAAGATTGCACTGGGGTGTTCTCGGGGCTGTTTTCGAAGAAATAAACGGCAGACATGCTGGATTTCTCGGAGTTTCCAAGAGATGCGAAACTTGTTATTAAAACGCGAGGGTTCATTCGGGACTATAAGTATAGGTTTCGGCGCTATGCACACTTATAATACTGATACTGAAGCGGGGTCAGGTTTTTTATGTCTAATGTTTATCATAAAGGTTTACTTAAGTTGAGTGAAGACTGAAAAACTGCGACTCATTTAAAAATAGAGACAACAATAGATATTTCAAGTTCGCTATCATTTCTCTAAATCATGTCATCCAAATGCTTCGTTGGACAAATTATTTTAACAAACTTTTTTTTATAATTGTTAACTTTTTGGAAAAGCTATGAACCTTCACCTCATAGAAACCACGCCCGCCATTACGTTTTAAAACTTTTAATAAAGTAAGGTACAGATTAGCAGATAATAAAGGAAAACGTTTTTTATGAAATATACTTGCCGTTCACACATACATTCAACAAATTTCAGTAATTTATGTGAACGGTGCAAGTCACTATATTTTAATGTCGTAACTAAATGTACTAAACCTTCCGTATTTTTTATAATGCCATTACATTGTACTTTGCAGCCAATTTCGCATACAAAATATCCCAAGGGTCCGATATACCGTTAAAACGACAAGGTTGCTTACAAGATGTCGCCTCGCGATTACCATTTGCCGTATTTTGCTGTATCTAAAACCCTTTGGGACGGGCGAGACGCAATACCATTACGCTCGGAGACGGTTTATGGCCACTTAAATGCGATGTTTGATAATATACGAACTTCAAAGAACCAATTTCGTAAAAGATAAATGTAGGCATGAAGAAGTGCCTAAAATTTGGTTATTTTGGAAATTTTTAGACGCTTGAAAATTAAGTACACGTAACAAAAAACTTTGAGAGCTATGAGCGAGCAATAATCAAGTCAAGTTTTGACAGTAAATTTGACAAAAAACAACAAAGTGAATAGTAACCAGTCCAAAAAACAACGTTATTTTCGTGAAGTGTAAAATTAATTTCATGTTCTCTCTAACTCATATGGTTGTCCAATGCATGCAGCCCATGATTATCTTAAATAAGAAATAAGGCGACTTTAAGTCAGCTCTAGAGTATTTTCGGTCAAACTCGAAGCTCTGAAAGTTTCACTCTTTTAGGTTTAGTACTTCTTTGAAATAAATGACTTCAACGCAAACTCTTGATAAAAAGAAATCCCGAGGCTCACCTATGGTAGTGTGAATAATTCTTCCCATCTTAATGGAATGCCATTTCCTCCTCACGCATAGATCGCAGGCCCATCCAAAGACAAACGAGCTCATCCACATAGCGAGGTACGGAATTGCAGTGAGTGTGCCCGTCGCCGCTATGTTGAACTTAAGCACATCTGTCATGTACTTCGGTAGGTCTGTGACCATTGTGTAGTATCCCCAGTCGTGGCCAACCTTAAAAAGTAAGAAAACATAATTAACATAATTGACTTAGTTAAAAAGCTTTATTCGCTTGACCTAACTCAACTAGGCGGGTTATTAGACTCAAATACATTTCAAACTAATTTAAAATCATCCTGAATCAAGTTTTCTGCTACAAGGAATAACCACGGTTCCTTGTTCCCTGCGCCAATTTAAAAACAGAATGAAATTCTGACTTCTTGATGACTCGTAAATTCGTACCTAGTCGTCAATATTGACAACAAATATTGTCACATGTAGTCACTAATTCGGAAGAGTACCTAATTAAAAACTACGCCGCAACGATTTATATTATGATCCATCTGTGCTAATCAATTAGTGCAGTTAATCTTTCTGTGCATGAGCTGTGCAGAATGCCTGCATACGTAGGTACATTAAAGAGTATCTACTGCAAGAGTATTTCATCCATGACATCATGACATGTAGCGTTTACGCTCGGAAGCGTTTATCTACGGTCACTGCTCGATTTTATCGATAATCGTCATAGTCTGTAGTCAGCGTTCTCAAAATTAGTGCAATGCTACCATTTTACAAAGAGAAATAATGTTAGTAAATGACGAGTACTTACAGCTGCAAACAGTAAGGCCCATACTGGAACAGATCGAACGATTGCCTTCCACGGCACTGGGTCTCGAACACTCGTGGTGTCCGCACTGGTAACATTTTCATTTAAATACTTTAATTCTTCTTCTGATATGTATGGATGAGTGTTTGGAGTACTGTAGCACAGGAGACTCTGGAAAAACAAAGAAATATGTTAATTTAAAGTTTTATCATATTAAACTAATGT
This sequence comes from Pandemis cinnamomeana, assembly GCA_932294345.1. Lineage (NCBI taxonomy): Eukaryota > Metazoa > Arthropoda > Insecta > Lepidoptera > Tortricidae > Pandemis > Pandemis cinnamomeana. The sequence continues at coordinate 6,278,216 of OW028709.1, read as the reverse complement.
TTCGGTAACGTCTACTACCTATACATAAGAAGCCTCTGAATGCGTATCGTATTTAAATTTTAAGCTATTTTATTGTAATCAGTAATTTCCAATTAACGGATAATTTTTAAACTAAGTAATACTTTGTTTTAATACTAGTGGAACAAACAAAGGCACCTCTTCATTTTAACTTTAAAAGTGATTAGTTATGCCCGGTTCGTTAGTGTAGTATTAAACACAAATACAATATTTTACATGGCACCGCGTAATTTTCATATATTTCATGCTTGTTAGAATCGTAAAAATGTAGCATGCGTGTACTCGTAACTAACAGCTCATTGTATATATACTTTAGCTAAAAGCAGCAGCTTCAGGTTAACATTTGTATCTACTTTACATCTCTACATATTATAAAACAAAGTTCTGCGTCGCGTCTGTCTCTCTGTTCGCGATAATTTCAAAAAACTACTGCACAGATTTTCATCAATATATTGTGAGATTCACGAGGAAGGTTTAGTTATATAGTTTGTCAAGGTTTTGTGTTAATTGGTTGAGATATATGTAACGATAATGCTGCTGTTTATACAAATTTCAATTCTGTGCGTACGAAGCCACGGGGAATAGCTCGTTTTATAGTAATGTGAGATCGATACATTGCTAAGCGAGGAGCGTGAGACAGACACTTCTTAGTAATTAACTAAAGGAATGTCATAAGTCATTGTAATCTAATATCGCCTTCAATTATGTATAAATACAACAGTTTTTTTTTTTTTTTTTTTTTTATATGAATAGGAAGGCAAACGAGCAAGTGGGTCACTTGATGGTAAGTGATCACCACTGCCCATAGACACCCGCAACCCCGGAGGGATTGCAGATGCGTTGCCAACCTAGAGGACTAAGATGAAATGCCTCTGAGTGGAGAGATTATTGGTCTTCGCAGCAGTTTATATGACAAAATAACTTAAGTGGTACCTACTAGCTATTTTGATTTCTTCTCAACATATAATATGATGTGTACAGTTGTAATCTCATTTACTATCCAAGCACATACAAGGGGCTACGTGACGTCTCATGCTGGACGAAAATTCTATATTAATATCAGACGCGAAGACGTGAGTTTAGTTGTGTATTATTGCATGATCGTTTTTTTATTACTACGTTAATAGATACCAACTCATATTAAAACCACTATACAACTCGCCAGAAACATTGAAAGTACTTGTTATATTAAAATGTTTAATTATGCTTAAGATCAAAACTACGGAGACTGTATATCGTTTCTTAATAATAACGATATATCTATTTGCCAACGGCAATTTAACACACGACAGCTTCTATTTTGAGTAACATGTATATTACGTACCCAAGCTAAGAACCACACGATCCCGAAGCATCCAAAAAAGTAGAACACGTTGGCCCAGTCCCCGTCTCCTGCCATGAGGAAGCCAGACATGAAAGCGCCGAAGATGTTCCCTATCTGAGCCCCGCCAAAGACGAGAGCACCTTGTCTTGATCGCTCATCCGGTGGCACCCAACGAGCCAGTACTATCATGAGCGCTGGCATTGTGGGACCCTGGAAGTTATTAAATGAAATTTTGTTATGAGGATTAGAAAGAAGTTCTTTATGGGTCATGCACGAAATAAAAACCTGACACGTGCAAGTCAGACTCGCGCATTGTGGGTTTCGTATGAAATTTATGAAATTATATTACTTTGAAATTGGGTTAATTTCGTTTTTATGTTTTTCATAGTAATTAGGCAGGTAAACAAGCATACTTTGTACTTTTGAATATAAGGGACTCTCAAAATTTTTTTTTAAGAAACAAACTGAATTGTTTAGTAAAGATAGTTTTTAAATACTTGACATCTTTTGCGTGTAGGTAAGTGTAATGATTAATTTTAAGAAGTTTATGCCTACTATACAACGTGTTTATGATACATCTGTCTCAAAGCTTGTAGGTATCGAATAACTTCATATTCGGAACAAAGTTATGCTATTATTGACTCTACAAAATAATTCTATACCAATTAATTATCGAAATAGTAAAAAACAGTGTCACAAAAAATATCACTGCTAATGCCATCAGTCCAATACAACGACACACATGAAGAACTGAAAAAACAAAAAAACCGTCATTAATAAATGCCAGTACTTACTTCACCCATACCTTGCAGCACTCGAAGAATGAACAGCCATGTAGCCCCACCAGCCTTCACGACAACAGGCGTTAAGAGCGTGAATACGGCCGTGCTCAGGAGGCCAATTCCCAAAGTCCATTTGCCTCCATATCTCTCGGCTAAGTATCCCCCCGGGATGTGCGTAATAGCGTAGCCGTAGTAAAAACCGCTAAGTATCAGCCCTTGAGTAGACTCCGACCACTCGAACATCGCGTGCTAAAAAGTAAATGACCATCAACACCCTTTTACCAACGCTCCGGACATAGTTTTTCGTTTTAAGATTATTAACACAGCTGACATGTTTGAGTGGAATAGTTTTATTGATTCACTCGTGTTATAGCAACATTGTATTTTGTTGCTAACGTGTTATATTTACGACTTTCTATGACGTCAAAGAACGTTATTTAAGTATTACCAGCTTCGTCCTTAAAGTATGGAATATTAAATAACCGGCATCACACCACTTCCTGCTACACAGTTATTATAGCAGCATCCGTTTATCTTCAAAAACCTTTAATGGTTTGAATAATAATCACATGAATTCACTAATCAAATACTTAACTACTTAATTTGTCAAACAACTAAGCACCCCGTGACATTAATAGTGGTATAAACCTTCTCAACAAATATAACACTGATAATATTAATCTCAACAATAAAAAGCATTACTTTCGGCATTGTATTTTCATAACTTCATCATGACTAATAGAAGTAGAACAATGCTGTCGTTAATACAAATTAAAATTCTCTTTCAGCTTTGTACTTGAGTTTAGTTATGTATACCCTAAAGTCAAAACTTTGCTCGAAAACTTTGGACTTCCAATATAGTTTCAAAGGTCCAAAGTCGAGATCAATACTGGAGATTACGGATAAGTCTGTAATGCCGAGACCGCAAAGGGATTGAACCCCACTAAATCTTAGTCAGACGAACAAGTTCAGACACAGCAATCGGATTGTTGTTGAATTACATGCTTTAGATCTCGTTTTCTTAACTTTTATTTGGTTTAAGATAAAATTGGTTGTGTAAGACTGTGTAAGTGTGTACGTTGGTTTCTTTTTACTACGGTAATTTATAGACATTACACCATTCCTAGTTAACTTAATAGAAAAACTATTCAACTGGTTCTATGTTTTTTCTTTACTCCCAGACCAGCATGGAATATTCATTCGTTATTCGTTCAGTTTTGAATAATTGCGCAAAATAAGATATTAATCTTTATAACTTATATGAAACTAGACACTAAACTTAACAAACTTGGTAGGTAAGGTACGTAAAAACAAAAACTTGTATTACCATGAACTTATCTTGTGTATGCAATTATCAGTTTAGAATAGCTAAAGCTGCAATTATATATGCAACTAAACATGCAAGATAGTCCCTGCTTTTCATATCATTAAAGCGTACTCGATTGCCTTGTAAAAACTCGGTAGCCCGGTGACTTCCTTATGCTAATCTTAACAAGTGCATTTTTGTTTCGTGTCCTCGAAATGTGGCTGCATTACCCACACCCATTTCCCGGTTGGTGGTTTCTTGCATTTTATTCGCTATTTTGATGCTAACCAGCAGAACTTGCACTATTATGTTCGAAGGAGTAAGACATCCAAGGAAACTACAGACACGAGAAGTTGTATCTTACCCCCTCGCACCGCATCGACAACCATATAGATTTACTAGCTGTTGCCCGCAACTTCGTCTGCATAGAATTCGTTTATCGCTAACCAGAAGAAATTACGCAATCCGTTAATTCTTAGAGGATGCCTACGTCATAATAGCTTTATGCATGCAAAGTCTCAGCCCGATCGGTTTAAAATTGACAAAGTTTCATACAAACTTTCATCCCCTATTTTATCCCCTTGGGGGTAGAATTGATCAAAATCCTTTCTTAGCGGATGCCTACGTCATAACATCTACCTGCATGCCAAATTTCAGCCCGATCCGTCCAGTGGTTTGTGATGTGCGTTGATAGATCACTATGTCAGTCAGTCAGTCAGTCAGTCACCTTTGAGTTATATATATTTAGACTTGTCTGACTTCCTCGTTTTCTTATCCTTATCTTTAACTGCGTCCTTTTCATAGTTGAAATGAATGATAAAACGAGCATCGACAATGAAGAACACCATGGAATGAAAAGGAGGTTATAATTTGAGAGGTACTCACCGGTTTGGTACTGACGGTGCCATTAGCGATGATTTCGCTGTCATCCGGGCAGGCATTTGGGTCATAGTGTGCGCTGCCTCCGCCAATGTCCTTGACCATCTGTGTGACAGCGAGGTTGAGGCAGACTCGCATCGTGTACGCGTTGCAGACGGCGAACAGCCCCATAATGCCCAGGACGTACCGCTGGGGAATTAGGAACACTAAGCAGAAAAATCAAACGATGTAGTGCCTTTTCCGTTCAATCTATACTAATATTATAAAGAGGAAAGATTTGTACCTATTTTTGTATGTTTGTATGTTTGTAATGAATAGGCTCAAAAAGTACTGGGCCGATCTGGATGAAATTTGGAACATAAATAGATTATAGTCTGGAATAACACATAGGCTACTTTTTATCCCGGAAAATTGCGTGATTCCCGCGGGATAGCGATAAACGAATTCTACGCAAACGAAGTTGCGGGCAACTGCTAGTTATTTATAATTAAAATACTTTGGTTAAAAACTGGAAGCGTCAATGCTGGGTGCTCGAATATTTTTTTGTTCTAATGTAATGTTTGGTTCAACGGTTGTTTTGTCAAATTGAAATTATAATGAAACCATTGAATTATCAGGCAAGTTATAAAATTAATCTTAACCTAACTTATTCATCCAGTCCAGTCCCTAGCTCAGATTCAAGATTTCCCGATTTCCTGGTTCGTCTGTACAAAAATTATACCAAACGGATTTCACCAAAAATTACTTTAGAACAAAAAAAATTATACCATAGGGATCCGTGGGATTTTTGGGTTTTGGGAATAATTAAAATTTTATATTAAAGATTTCTTCAAAAAGTAAACTCTACCGCATTATGACAATATTATTTACAGCTGTTCAATGTGTGTGCTAATTATGATGGTGGATGGTGGATGGTGGTATTGACCAACAAACAAAAATAACGGATCTCTTTTGATACAAGATTGTATTTTTGCTCGTATTACTTAAATTACTCAAACTTTTTGAAAGCAATTATTACGCTACAAAATATTAATCCAGTTGGCACAGTATATTATATGAAAGGTAAGCCAGCAATTATAGCCGTATCGGGTTGAGCAAATAACTGACAATTACAGGGACCTTACCATAAAACATAAAAAATATATGCGCGGTAAACATTTATTTAGGTACACATTGTATTTTTTTTGCTTAGTAATCATTTACTTACTTTTTGATAGTATGCGGCGCCATCGTGGTATCATTGCACCGCTGTATATCTTCTATTTATAGTGACCCTGAAACAAATGAAATTTATTTTAATAAACAATCATGCAACCTTGACTGGTCACATTTCCAAATTTACGAAATTGCGTGTCGATTCGACTATTAAAAGTCGAAATTTAAGACACGCTACCTACTACCTAAACTAAACACAGTAATATGGAAAACCCACTAGAAGGAAAAATATTATTAAGTACATTATATTTCCATGCTGCTCTGGGAGTAAAGAAAAAACATAGAATGTACCAGTTGCTTCTCCTCCCGCGCAGATGGTAAAAGTCCTACGAGGGAATGGGCATAGGAATCATATAGGCGATGCGGCTAGCTACCCATCACTATTTTGATTCTCCTTTCCACATAATACGCCCACAATCATGCTAAGCGTGGCCTTTGGGTCTTGTCACCTTAGGCTCTGTCTACCCCGTAAGGGAGAAAGACGTGATTTATGTATGTATGTATTATTATTTTAATTGGAACTCACACACGAGCGTTCCGTTCCACTGTAAAATTGCTATTATTAACATCGAGAAGAGACGCCGAAAAAACACGTTCCTTGTACACTTCCCTCAAGTTTAACTTAGTTTTATTTATTAATCGCAAACTTTTTTCAGCTGATGTTCGCATGTAAACATGCGTGCAAGCTGCCAAGAACTTGCCGAACATTGTCCAAAAAAAAAACAATTATTAAAAATTCGTTTTTTATACAAAATGTATTATTATAATTTTGTTGTTGAAGCAACAACGTGTGAGAGGTCGCACATTTTGTGAAAAATTCTAATGACTACTTACTTACACGGTTCTGAACATTAAGTCTTTATCAGATGGATTAAATAACGGAGTCTTACTCTTAGTAATATAGGTATCTTCGGGTACAGATCTCTAAAAACAGGTTCTCAATTTGGATGTGTAATAAGTATTTTTTATTTTCTAAAAGCAATGAGATAAAGCAAATATGCTGAGTTTATGTGTCTGTAGATTATTGAGATAATCATCAAGTCAACGATAGACGTTGTTTTTGCTCTTTAGTGACTTAGTCGTAGATAAGAGGGCATTTCTTGTGTTTTGTATAATAATTGTCGGTTTTTAATAATTAATATTATAGCAGCTATAGTAGTTATATGTATGTATAAGGGATATAGACGTGATTTATGTATGTAGTAATGTATAGTGGTTGCCTGCAGAAATTTGGACTTTTCAGGGATAAAGTGGTGTAGGTACATTAATCAGGGACAGTGTAGCTTTTTATCAGTGGTAGAATTTTTTGAATCAGTTCATTAGTTCTATAGTTTATGCTCTATACACAGATAAACAAGTCAAGTAAGCTTCTTTGCTAGCTTAAAATAGCTAACATATTTTTTTAAATTTGGTGTACTAGAGCTAAAAACATGTGTAGTGTTAATACATTTTTCTTATTCCTATTTGTTAGATTCGTCTCGTCTGCACCTTCAGTTTTACTTCACGTGACTAATTCAATATTTTTGTTAAAGTAGAAAACAATATAAATATTCGTTTTTCATGATCACATGTCACTTGCATTCAAAACCACATCCAGGTCTTGTAGGTGTCCCTGGGCCATGGTGATCACTTTCCATTACATCCCCGTCTGCTCATTTCCCCCCTCTTATATAAAAAAAAACATATTCATTATTTTACATGGCATAATATTATAATACAAAATACCAAATACAAATAATATATAACTCGTTTCATTTGAAAATAAATTTTCTATGAAGCATCCAGTTAAACTAAATCTTCACTACATAGTATAAAACATTGTCGCTTTCGGCTGTCTATCCCTATGTATGCTTAGATCTTTAAAACTACGCAACGGATTTTGATGCGTTTTTTTTAAATAGATAGAGTTATTTAAGAGGAAGGTTTATATGTATAATTCTACGCAGACAAAGTCGCGGGCAGAAGCTAGTTTCTTTGTAAAATACGATGAACGAGCAAGTGAACACCTGGTGGTTAGTTAGCAACTCCACCCATAGTCAACTGTAACAAATCTAATAAAAAAAAGTACATATCTAATCTATCTATCTAATACCTTTAAACAAGAAACGGAAAAGTTTGCAACGATTTTCATGAAATTTGGCATGCCTCTGGTTTCGGGGGTGATAAATCGATCAAGCCAGCTTTCATTTTTAGAAAACGTACCAAATAAAAATACTGTCACCCAGATACTTACGAGTATTATGTAGGTATGTGTACAATTGTTGCCTAAGTTTTTGTTGTAAAATGAAAAACCATTAAAATAATCTTATCAATTAAAAATACCTACTCGTAACATTGCAACGCTAAGTTGGCCTGGCAAGCAATTGTCAATAGAATTAACCCGTCAAGTGTTTTCACCTACTTAATTGTACACGGTGAGTTATCGCATACATTTTCCTTCAATACCTGTAGATAAGCAGTGTGAGAGTTGCTTTCACAGTACACCTAATAATGTAAATCTAAACTTTGTATCGTAGTAGTGAAGTTCAGAATTGACCGCTATAGTTCTTACGCCTTGATATATTGCTGCTGTACCGCGAATCGAGTTAATATAGCACATCGGAAACTCTTGCGCTTGTACGTAGATACTAATTAACTGACATTAACTACTATTGATAGCATAGAAACAATGGCGCTCTAGGTAATTATCATCCGTCCTCATTCTTGAGATAATAATCATTGTATTTCTTAGTTTAACTACAATTTAGAGATTTGACGCTAAGTAACAAAAATCGTAACGCAATAAATAAACGATGACTTTATGTTTATCTTTTTTAATACTTTGCAATCCGTCTATCATGTTTGACGATGTATTGAGAATCAGTCAAGATTAGAATAATGGAAACTATGTCAACGCGAACGTTAGTTAATCAGAACAAGTTGAAGTAAACCGATTGAATCATTATGTGACCCAAAAAATAAGAAACGTTACATAATATCTTTGAACCTGCAGTAAGCCTTAAAGCTTTTGTTTTCGTAAAACTTTCGACACACGTATTCCATAACATTACGATGCAACTCCAATCGGATCTTTTATATGGTACTTAATAAGTTATTGTCGGAAAGTAGTCGACCTCAGACGGAGCGGACGGTTTGTGCCGTTGCCTTGCAGATTGCTTCACCCGAGCAGATATTATTATGAGACGGAGCCTGACTCGCAAAAAAGTTTCCACAAACATTTTTTTAAACCTAAACTAGTTTTTAAGCTATTAAAAATTGTGATTGGTGAAGCGTGTTCAGTTTTAATTTTTTGATTTAAAAGATTATACGTATAAAACTAGTATGTCAACTTTTTGGATAATATTAAATCGCGCAAATTAAAACAAAAGAAAGTTCAATAATCTTCACGTCTGTGAACAAAATAATAAGCGTGTGTTGCTCCAAATAACTTTAACAATAACAATAACTGTAACCATATACTTCACATAGGTTTTCTATCAAATATACGTCGAAATTGTCGGTTATGGGTATTGTTATTGTTAAAGTAACTTTGCAACGCACATCAAAACGACTCTATATTTATCACCACATAACAAGCAATACAGAAAAAAATACATAGAGGAAAAATTCCATGGGTATTGAGCAATATGCAGAATATATTTTTTGTTGATCCGTTCATTTTTTTTCTAAATAATTGTGTTTAGATACTTAACACATATTTTAATTTAATATCTTAAAGTCCGTGTTACTTCATTTTTTCGGACTCTCAAGCCGTAAACTTAAGTCCTATGGGCTGTTTAGGTACTTCCCATCAGTTTCATAGGAAAATGATGTCACGATTTTCTCAAACATCAAGTGCCAGACAATCTTTGTATAAGGAAAATCGTGCCATGCGGATATCTTTAAGATCTTGTTAGTATTCATAAACTCTAGGTGACACTCTTGATTGTCAAGGCTCGAGCTACTGTCGGACAATTACAACCCTTGCGGCAGTCACGAAAATTAAGCCTCAGAATGAAACTCAATTGATTTGAGTCCAATTACAAAGACAAAAGGAAGTTGACAAAGACCATCTCGCATCAGCTCCAAGTTTCATCAATCGATGTCGTCGCCGAATACTTGGTATATCAACTGACCCGAACAAATCAAGAAAGGAAATTTAATCTACGTTAACGCTGCTAACTCCGATCGATGCACAGATCAAGCGCTGCAAACAGTAATGTATCGACACCAAGCTCCAAAGAGCTCCTGTCCATATTATTATTAAACCGGCCATGGACTGAAATCCCCGTAGAAAGTGAAAACTTTGTCGTCCCAAGCAAACTGCGAAAGCGAACGTTTGTAGCGAAGCAAAACTCAAAGTTCAAGGCCACTCGGGATGGAGAGTCACCGTGGACGCCCTCTGCCCCATGAAAGGAATATAGAATCCTAATTCCAGTAAGAAAATCATCGTGGGACCATTCACACGTTAATCTGTTAATACTCTTACACCTTCCTTATATTTATTTATTTACGTCTTTAAAAAATGATAACAACATTTTAGTTATTATGAGTATTGTAACAGTATTTCCTGTTTAATTAAAAACCACAGAGAATATTTTAGACGATGGGAAAATCCTGGGAAAGCCAGATCCCATCCGTTACAAACGTGTGTAGAATACATTTTATCTATTTTGTCTGAAATCCTTTAAAGAGAGCCTATTTTGTTCTTATACCTATCCTAGCTGTAGCAAAGCGTGCACTAATATGCGATTTATATGCCAATGTATCAAATGATATGAAATATGTATTAAAGTGGACAGTAGGCACAGAGATGGTACTATTCCTTAGTATATTGTTTTTCTCCTTTATATCTACGTGTATCGAATGTGTGTAAATAAATGTTTCTCTCTCTTTCTTTAGATGGCGTGATTTGCACAATTTCTTTGGCTTTCAATTACGTTATACGGCAATACAACCCCCGTTATGCAAACGGACATCCTTAATGCATATCGTCTTTTACATCTTATGGTAATTAAATGTTTAATCATAGTAGACTTAATCAAAATAGGCACGTGTGATATTAATGAACACTCACCAGATTTCATTATCTGATGCTGAATGCAAATGATAATTAAATTTGTTTATTGAATTCCCGAGATAGAGCCGAATAGCGACGCTTGATAATTTTGCGAAACAATGAAAATGACTGTTAAAAACAAAACTACCAATTTTATATGGACGCTAGTTACCACTTGACGCTGCGCGATACGTATCTCCCCGCTTTTTATTAATTCAAAATATTTAAACTATTTGATGCTCGTGACTTTGTCTGCGTCGCAGTCAACATTAGTGCCAACTATCGGACCCAAAAACGCTTATCTCATCTTTCAAACTGTGAACAAAACTTATTTTAAATAGTTTCATTGATTACCTACAGATATTATTGGCATAAATAAACATAAGGGAACTATAATTTTAAGACTGATTGTTATTTCGTCATACTTCTGAGTTGATTATGTTCTTATTTCCGTACATTTTTGTTTGGACGGAATGACTCTACCAAATCAAGAATATCTCTATTCAGAAGCACAACGAAAAGGAGGCGTACCCTTTTGAATTAAGTGTTAAGGATTACTTGTCTTATAACGTAACCGTAGGTACAATTTACATTCAATTAGGCTTACATGGTAGTTTTAGTAGACGCCAGGTGTGCAAGACTGCACAACTTATTTAGATAGTTTTTTATCTTTTTTAAATGTTTATGGTTTTTAAGATGATTTTTGATTAGACTTTTGTTTCCACCGAAAACCAGTGCCTGTTATTTTGCACCTAAATACCAGGCTTTAAGTGTCACAAATTGTATTTTGTACGTGAATGTATTTACTTTGTCAGCCGCGACGGTCATTGTCGGTACACCTGGCGAGGTCGCTAGCTATTCAATCATAACGTTCACAGCACATTACTATTGAAAGCTATTTAAACTTTAATAATATAAATGACATTGACTTTGTTTATGTTGAAAAATTGCGAATTAAAAACGAAAAGGATAGTGTTGGAATCGGAAACTCGAAAACAATCGAAATACGTTTAATCCGAGAACAAGACCTTTTATCATGATTCATGAATTATGCATTTAAATATACCTACCTGATCAACGTATCATTACTTTTGAAAAAAAAAACTGAAAAGTATTTAAGCTAATTAAATAATTTGCACTTAACTTAATTTGGCTTGGTTGAAACTTATAAGATTGATGAGTCTTGAGCCTACGAACAATAACGTCCTAATGCTTGGTACACCTTCTCTGAGATCATAAAATTGTAAAAATCTAAAAAAAGCCCACCTAGGTAATGGGCAAAACTATTAGGATTAATTTTATAGGCGATCACTATTTTGTTTCCCCTTGCCAACTATACACTCACAATTATGCTAAACGTCGCATTTAGGTCTTGTTACTCTAGGCTCTGTCTACCCCGTGAGGGATAAACACGTGATTTATGTATGTATGTAAAAATCTAAAAATATAACAAAAAAAAACTGATGTAATTATGTAAATGACGGTGACTTAAATTCTAACATAACCGCTTTTGATTTTATGTAAACTTTTCCATAAACTCCTTAAACTAGTTTTTTTTATACCGTCTTAACCAGAACACACTAGTTTAAAAAATGTTAATTTTGCGATTCAACGTTCTAAAACGAAACTGTGTCAATTTATAATGGTATGAATTATTATACAGACCCAAACGACTATTTGTTGTTAATTCGGAAGTGCGATTGTTGTTGTTTTTTAAATATCTAGTTTTATCTAGATACATTCACGAGCAAAAATAAAGGGTCACTTCGCTTACAAATTTGTATGAATAATTACAGATAAATGTGATTTTTCTAGCACCAAAATAATATAGTTAAAACTTTTATCACACTTGCACTGTGCTTGCTTAGAATTCGTTTGGACCTCACTTTGCCACAGTCAAATAGGTACAAATACCTACTATATTTACTATATTGATATGGTTTTGAGATACTAAATCATGTACCTATGTAATACAATTAGTATTGATAGTAGTATCGAACAAAGTTTTGTGAAAATATTTTCAGTCCTTTTTTTAAATCAATTAAGAACGTCTACAACTGTTTACAACTAATAGTATCAAACAAGCTTCTTTCTAAAAATTGTATAATATAATTGAAGAATGCTGCACTGTTTGATTATTGCGCATTAATCAATTGTATAACTCCCTTCACCGTTGAAATGTGATAACGTCTCATTACTGCCATTATTAATACGTCTATATCAAACATTCCATTCGACTTAATTCGAGCACTTAACCTAGATATCCAGTGACTAGTAAACCTCCGACTGAGCTCAATATTTCTGTACTTAATTTTTAATAATGATAGACAAAGACGCTCACTGCTAGTATAATGACCATCACTCCAATAACACCTTTTTTTTTTAACGTGTGGAAAATGCGGCTTATGCATTCCCGCGCTCGGGGCAGCAACAGGGGTATGACGGGCTCTCCAGCTCGCCGCTGCCTTCCCTCTGGAAGGAGGAGAGAGGCCTACCGTCTAAAAACACACACGTTCCCTCCTGGCAATGAACTGTGGGCGTTGCGGGCGCACTACGGTGTCACCGCTGTACTCCAATAACACCTAACTGACAATACGTAACTACTCCAAAGACATCCAGCACTCCAACAATACTTAATTCCATACAGCTGTTATAGCTGTTATAGCTGACAGACTTGACAGCCGGCTCATCTTGCACTGGACCAGGGTGCACGCAATTATGGCCACCTATACTTGAGTGCACTCTGGGTCAGTGACGAGCCCGCTTAGGTATTTATTATTAATGTTGACTAACACTAGTTTTGTAAGCACTGATACTAACATAATATGGATTTATAATCTGAAATAAAAACATTTTTTTTTATTTTGATTTATAGGGTAACGGCACCTGTGTTGGACACTTTAAGCTGACAAGCACCAGTAATGGACACGTCATTCTTAATTTAATGATAATATGGTTTTAAATTGACTGTTGTAAAATGAATGACTGTACCTTAGTGTCTTTTAAATAAGAGTTATTGTGCATTATTGGGTCATGTCCATTACTGGCGCCGTCACGCTACATTGGGCATAAGCGACAAGTAATGATGGAATGAAAAATACAAACATAATGTGTGTCTGTTAAAGTATTAAAGATCAGCTTTGGTGGAAATTTAGACACGGCAAAGCCATTTCAATAGAAAAGTCTGTTTATGCATATATACATAAATCACGTCCTTATCCCATACGGGGTAGACAGAGCCTAAGGTAACAATACCTAAAGACCACGTTTAGCATTATTGTGGGTGAATGGATGCAAAAGGTAATCAAAATAGTGGCGAGTTGTTAGCCACATCGCCTGTATCCATTCCCTCGATGGGCTTTTACCATTTGCGTGGGAAGAGAAGCAACTGGTACATGGTTTTTCTTTGCTCCCAGACCAGCATGGAAGTTATGGTTACTTGATAAATTTAACATAATGACACAACATAACGAATAGATAAAAATAATTATAATCGCTTAATACTACATCAATATAGCGTGTAATGGCATGCACGTCCAAGTGTGATGGATGATGACGTCTGCTGGTATTAAACAATACAAATACCTGGGCTCTATTTACATAATTTAAGTATTACATGCTTTTTTGCTTTGATACCTCTGGTAATGGGTGGCTGACGGATGTAAATTACGTTATAATAACATCAAAGTTTGACATTATTGTGGTGTTCAATAAAGAGTTATTGTATTGTATTGTATTGTGTTATTATAACGTAATTTATATCCGCCGACTACTCACTATTTAGGTACTCACTGTTTTAATTTATGGTACGTTTTAGGTTTATTTTTTATCGATACCTATTTTATCATTGTGTATTACTAATACGAGCCTTATAGGGATCAGTTCGCCTTTGTGCATATATTAATGTTATTTTTGTTTTTTGTGAATTGTAGGTATCTGTTTCTTTATATTTGTACAATAACAAAGCATTTACTTACTTACTTACTTAATAATTAATAGGTATGTGAGAGGTTTTATGTAGCGTCGATTACTTTTACGTAAAAAATAAGCGAAACGAAGACGTAGATCTTACTCGTCGATGCTACTTTACTTTAAATCTCGTTCGCGTATCTTTATGAACGAAATAAAAACACAATTTCGTAATCGCCTATTGAGTGCATAAGTTATGCGTATAATGCTTAACTTTTACGCGTCAGAAACACTTTCGTTCTGTATATTAGCCATTAGTAGTTTGTAGTACTAAAAACGGTCTCGAATTCGTTTGCGTTAAAATGACAATTGCTACCAGAAAAGCTTGTTGCCCATACGCGCCGCTAGAGGCGCTGCTAATTTGTCCATGATAATCAGGATTTTTGTGTGATTAGTGTGTATTTGACGCTTTGTTTTGATGGTATATAATATGCTCGGCGTCTAAGGCTTGTATGTAATATTCTAGTGGCAAAAGTTTTTTTTTACCTAGGTACTTTTCAATATGCTTTATTACTTGACATTGTAAAACTTTAAAATACAATAATTCAAAACGATTGTGCATACAACAATTTTTTTAACGCTGTTCATTTTGTGAATTAAAGTAAATATGTATATCCACTGAATAAAGCTGAAATAAAAATCTCAAATACCAATTGAAGTCACATTGAACTAAATAAAAAAGACTTACTTGTATCCAATAAAAAACTCCGAGGTGTATTGGCACTAAGTTTTTTATTCCATGCAATTTTTTTTTAACTTTTTTAAGGCTGTTTCGAGTAACTTATGCCGGCGAGTGGCTGTCAAGTGACGGGGTACTCGACTGGCGTAGTCTGCTGCGCTCGCGCTTGCAGCATTGATGGTGGCATAGAATTATTAATTCACGCACCTTGGACTAATTGTACCTATGTTGATTCAACCTCTGGGAGACCTTATGTCAGGGAAGAATGTATAAGGGTCGATGCAATTTTTTTAAATTTTTAATTATTACAACGATTAGGAATTAAACTCACAGAATATAGGCGCATTATTAATTTGTTTAAATTCATCGCGTTGCATTTCAAGTACTTCAGCAACGACTAAATTGGTTTTCAAAATATAATAAAGTCTTAGACCTCTATGACGAATGCATTTCATAAAAGTGACTTGTTTGTTTGTCTTACTACTAGCACGTGCGTACCTAGTTTGATTTTCACAAAATAAGATCACCGCTTTATTTTTTGAGATTACCTACAACTCTTTAACACTTAACTTTTCATGCATAAGGATTTACACTAGCTATTCCACTGTTTCAAAAAATGTAACTTTCAGATTGTGTATGAACGGAAATATATTTTCAAAAACAGTATTGCCTCCTGTCACTTCTTCCTTTTAGTCGCAACACTCTTTACAGAGTAGTTGTAGTCCTCGGTTCAGGATCTGAACCCTAATGGCAACTCTCTTAGTAAAATAGTGTGGCGGCTTTCCCAAGCCTTCGTATACCACAGTACATACTAGAGTCTGGAGTTAAAGTTTGCAATAGGCTCTATTGGATAGAGGGTGCTGCTACCTCAGGTCAGTCTACTCTCGCATTAAGTCCCTCGGTAGCCTTTTACTACCATCGCGGGAAGAGGTTGATTAACTGGCTATTCTAGGTTATATTAATCTTTGCATTGAAGCATTAAAGGCGCGAAGTAGCATAAACGAAACAAGCGCTGACATACTGGTCAATCACATGCCGACCTTCACCGAGAAAGGTGCGTGCATACCTGACCTTACGCAGTCCCAACACGTGGGATCATCATATTAATAAGCTAGAAATGAAGGTTATTATACTTTTTAAGCACTTGTATTCGCCTTAGATGCATCTCAAGATCGTGCAATACGAAGGTTAGAAAAATAACAAATGACATTTAGGGTTCCGTGTTCCCGAGTGTAAACAGAACTCTTATTTATTAAATCACTTTTCTCTTTCTATTCGACGTCAGTAATTTAGAGTGAAAGACCAATATGTGACCAAGCAAGTTTGTGCAAAGTTTTCCGATAGATAGTCATCAATAAGATCACGCTTTCTTTAGGGCCCGTTTCACCACTTTCTGTTAAGTTCCAGTCATCAAATGTCAGTTATATATGATTCCGTCTCTTATTACTACGAAACAGACAGAAATGTCATCATAGATAACTGACACTTCAGACAAATGGAACTTAGCAGTGGGTTATGAAACAGGCCCTTAGTCTATTACGTCCACTCGCCCCTTGTGTTCAAAGTATTCAAACAAGATTATTAAGATGTTATCATGTACAGTGAAAGATACTGAATCACGTTCCAGCGTGAAACCTTTTTACTGGACATTTCCAGTCATTTTATTATGACTTACTTGCCAGTAAAAAGGTTCCTGCCCAAGAAATTATTGCACGACTAGCTTTTGCTCGCGACTTCGTCTGCAAAAGCTTCCTTTATCTCGCGGGAACTACGCAATTTTCGTGGGATAAAAAATAGCCTATGTGTTATTACAGACCATAATCTATATCTGTTCCAAATTTCATTCAGATCCGTTAAGCCGTACTGGCGTGAAAGAGTAAGAAACATCCATACATCCTCACAAACTTTCGCATTTATAATATTAGTGGGAAGTAGGATAGGTCCCACAGAGGTTAGATTCCACAGAGTTACTATGATTCAATCTCTTCAACCGTAAGGAACCCTTTCCACGCGTATGCGGCTAGCACTTGTCCAGTTTTTTTAATAAACTCGCTCCTCGCCTTACACGTCCGTAATCATCATAAAACAATTCCGATTTTTGGGTGTGCATTTCGCAATTTTGTTAGATTTATTTGCTAACTGGAATATGAATTAGCCTTTGACATACTTTTGCAGCGAATGCGGTTAAATTACTATTTATTACTCCAATGATCGTTAAGACACGCTTCGCTGACGCCGATTATCGTTATCCTTGTCGCACAGTTCTCTTTATTGATAAATCACGTTCAGACTCAATAATAAACTAATTGTATTCAAGGAAACTATTGCGAGAGATACTTTCATTAGATTACATAGTAATACTTAGAGATAAATTTTCTCATTGGTTCACGATGTTCGACACAACTTGTCAAAGCTGAGACGCACGAACAGATTTTTATCACCTGAACATGATAAATTTACAAGACGTTTCCTAGCCAATAAGGAAAACATATATTCTGTTTATTTATTAACTCTCATAAAGTAGAAGAAGTTACCTACCTAATACTAAGGAGTAAGGACGAATAAGCTATAAAAATCACTTGAGCCTTTAAAAATGGTTGCATAATGAATCTGACTCCGTATGAGGGCGTCACTTTCTTTACAACTATCACTATCACATCTATTTATGAAAAGTATTAGAACACGGTAAAACTTGAGAATGAAATTTATGATCATTTTCCCTTTTTATAGTTTTTGCCGTAGGAATATATATGAGAAATATCTCTGTTGCCCGCAACTTCGTCTGCATAGAATTCGTTTATCGCTATCCCGCAGGAATAACGCAATTTTCCGGGATAAAAAGTAGCCTATGTGATATTTCAGTTTATAATCTATCTATGTTCCAAATTTCATCCAGAATTGTCCAGCCGTTCTGGCGGGAAAGAGTAACAAACATCCATCCATCCATCCATACTTACAAACTTTCGCGCTTTTAATATTAGTAGGAATCTGACGGTGGCCAGAATAATAGCAAAGTATACTTAGAGATTTTCATACATACATACATACATATATAAATCATATTATTATGTAGTACACATACTATACTATGTGCGGAGATTGTAAGATAGTTAGGGTGCGACCAGTGTAATGTTCGTCCGAGAATGTAGGTACGGCTTAGAATGCGCGGCCTAGCAATTCACGCCCTGGGGCCCGATTTTTGAAAGCACATCACTCGAAAGTGGTATAAATCTGTTTATATCTTCAAAACTACAGCTCTAATCAAATTTTTGACTAGATCACCAGATTAATGAGAGCCGTATCTTTTAAGCTATACTCGTATTTAAAATTCAGCACAATTTTTCACCATTTTCGAGTGGTATTTTCACACATGTGCTTTCAAAAATCGGGCCCCTTGCCAAATTTGTGTACTTACACGTATTACGTTCGTACATATATAGGTCGCGCGTTCCAAGACGTACATTTCGATGCCGTACCTTTGATCACACCCGTAAGATAAAATAACTTATTCCTCTGCATCCTGCTCTGTCTTCGGTTAACCTTAAACTAAGTTGTAATTGATAAAAACATTCTTTAGTAATGTAACGCCCTCTATCATCAGATTTTGATTCTTCATGCATTTAGGTTTATCGCTTCTGTATATTGAAATGTTTCCAATCCAAATTTTTACAGCAATAAAAACCCCCGATAACGTTGTCGGAAGACGCTTAAGAGATTCTTCACCGAAAATCTTAAGAAGGTTGCTCAAATGTGCCATCTGCGTCACCCTGTCTATTAGACCCCATCGGTCATCTTTTCCACTATATCCAATATGGGGTGTGATGGACGACCTTAATAAAGTACTGATCATTGATCATCCTCACACGAAGAACTGAGAATTTTCGGCTACTTGAAGACAATAAAAATCTAAATTTTCGTAACTTTGAGTACCTAAAAAAGGTGTGTCCAAATTACAGAGCGAGATAAATAATTCCCAAGGACAAAAAAGATTTATGCACATTAGGCTCTCGCAAGCAATTTCAATAAAACATACATCGTTCTGATCAGTTTTAATCGGTAGAGACGGGAGAATGATCATGCTTCGGGTACACAATCTTCTTTTCAGTATCGGGGGCTCGTTTCTTCAAAGGCCCATGTTTCCACCCCGGAGGGTACCCATGTTTGTCCACGTCGTCCCACCACTGCTGCTCACCGCTTCCCCAAATATTGTACACGAAATTGGTTCCTACTAGCACAGCAAACACGGTCCAGAATGCAACACGCCATTGTCCTACGGTTTGCTGTAAAGAAACGGAGGGATTATCGACCACTGATTTAAGAATGTAGCGTTTACCCACACCACAATAAATGCTTGTTCACTTTGACATGTTGTGTTTTTAATGAACGCTAATTATACCGGTACAAACTCCGTGTAATGTTGAATCAGTGTTATTATGTGGTTGCAGTACTTCAGTATATACAATATATTGTACATACATACATGCACAAGTCACGTCTTTATTTCTTACGCGGTAGACCACCTAAAGGCCGCGTTTAGCATGATTGTAAATTGTAAATTTATTGAATATCATTCAAAATGCTAAATACTAGTAGTTAAAGTTCCAATGCTCTTCTAATTATTATGCTAATAAGTAAATGATCTCGATAATTATGTACTTAGTTTTAAGTAATATATGTGCAAATAAAGTTAACATTCTTTGAAGTAAACTTGTCTTTTTTTTGTCAGTATATAGGTAACACTACCACACTGACAAAATACCAGCCCTTAACTTTTTTTGATAGAAGGGTAACACGCGATCCGCTAAAATCAGTGTTTTTGTTGTTATCCTCAACAAATTGCTACCGGATAGTAACACAGTTTAACTAATGAACTGAAACTAAAACTGCGGAATAGGAAACTTCGTTTCACTAATTTTCACCCTCGCGATCAGCCAGTCGATTCAAGGTCCTCGAATTAATTCACCAGTTCACCAACTATTACCACAAAAAAAAATGTGCCTCACAAAACCAACAAGTGTAACAAATTCCGTAAATAATGGCTCCATTCTAATATTAACATAACGCCTCATTCAGAGTGTTAGCAAAATTACATGTTAATGTTTGTAAATCGCAAAATATCAGGCAGACATAACGCTGTCGTGCTTATAATACATTTAAAATGTATATTTCATCTCTAATTAAGCTGTGTCTAATGAGCATTATGACAACTGCTCAAAATTTATTGTCTACATGTCCCAGTTTTATGACAACAGGCTTTTGTTGGTTAAATATCGGTGTTAATACACAGGATATCTCTCCGAAAGAGCGCTGGACGACGAGAACGAAATTCTATTTCACTTATACTTGTAAACCATGCATATAATAATAATATAGCCTTTTTATTCCGAATTCGCTATAATTTCAGTAAGTATGTTGTTGTTGTTGTTTTTTTTATTATTATTAAATTGTCGCGTAATTCGGCGTGCCTCATGGCATAGGCCTCCTCCGTGTATTGGAGGGTTTGGGCTATAGTTCCCACGCGCGCCCAGTGCGGATTGGGAACTTAGCACACACCATAAAATGTCTTCGCAGATGTGCGCAGGTTTCCTCACGATGTTTCCCTTCACTGAAAAGCTCATGGCAAATTTCAAATGTAATTTTCGCACATAAATTCCGAAAAACTCATTTTTTGGGATTTGAACCCACGACGCTCTACTTGAGAGGCCACAGGTCAAACCACTAGGCTACCACGGCTGTTTTCATCAACCATGCATATAAGTGAGGGATATAACTGTACCCACGTCATCCAGTACGATACTTACATCAGGAGTCAACAACCCGATCAAATAGGGCGTTATGATGCCTGATATCGCCGCAATGCCGTTGACGAATGCTGAACACGTGCCCGCGTAGTTCGGCGCTATGTCCATAGCATTAATCTTCACGCTGCTATAGAAGCCTCCCATGAAAGCCATGGACGCTATGAACAGGCCGACAGCCTCCACGCGGTTACAACCGGAGTACGAGGCCAGAATTATAAAAACTGCCGGCACGGAAGAAGCTGCAGGAAAAATGGTTTTCCTTAATTTGGCCTAGTTTTGCACGGATGCAGAATTTCAAGGTTAACAAACTATCTACACAAATGGATATTCATATATCTGAGCAAAACTGCGACCATAAATTTATATTTAATTGTTAAAATGCTACACAAGCGCTGTAAACGCAACGCCTAGCGGAACACTACAAAAATACACTGACGAGCAAAAAGAAAGTGTCGTACGGAGAGTTCAAAAATTTTGAAAGGAATTCCGTAGTTGTATACTGGCTTCATTGAGGTTTTCGTAATAACTACCACTTCTCGAATTTAATCACTAATACTTTTGCTAAAGTTACCATGTATGTGGCAATAATTAAAAGGAAAAATCGCGATTTTTTTTTTGTAACTGTCAAAGAATATTTCGTTAAATCGTTGAATATGGTAAATCTTTGCATACTTACATACAGTCGTGTAAATCTTTCTTCCCATGCCGATGCTGTGCCATTTTTTCCTGATACAGAAGTCGCAAAAGCTGGCAAATATAAAAGAGCACACGTACATTGCCATGTAAGGCAATGCGGACATCAGGCCAGTCTCTTTGATGTTAAATTTGAGCACGTCGGAGAAGTATTTGGGAAGGTCAGTGATCATCGTGAAGTACCCCCAGTCATGGCCAACCTGAGGAAAGAGACAGACTATTGCAAATTATCCTTCAACGCATTCACTACCGGGAACACTTAAATGTGATTTCATAACTTTCACCCAGTGCCGTTGCATAATTTTGCAGCTATAAAAGTAACGCGTTGACAGACGGCAGCAAACGATATGGAAAAAAACCGCCCAAGTGCGAGTCGAACTCGCGTACTGAAGATAAAATCCAGTGTAAGCAGAGCCCTGCTCCTAAGCAAAATGGAGCCTGTGTAAGGTCATTTTATATCGGTTACCTACAAAGAGACAAACATAAAAGAAACTACGTTTTAGATCTATTTCACTGTTTGTGCTAGAAGACCTTCATGCCAAATTTAAAATTTCTAAGACAACTGAAAGTAGGTACCCTATAAATTTTCATTCCCTATGCGAATGTATAGGATATGCGACATAAACGGATATATTTATTTTGATTGCATCGACTTAGAGAGATTTTTCACAGCTCCCAGAGATGGCAGACCTCTGAGTATTTGGTATTAATTTCAACTTTGAAAAACAGACAGACAGACGGACAATGAAGTGATCTTACAGAACCTTAAAAAGTACCTACTAATTGTATTTTTGATGTCGATGTTTTATTTTACTACACCATTGTTTAGTCCTTACATTGCAGTCACGTCTAAAAATGAACAATAAAAATACTAAAATACTTTAACAATACCTAGACTACAATACATTGTGAAACCTTGTTAGTATTTATATATTTTAGACGTGACTGTACCAAATTAATTGTCAATGTCAATTTAAAATTCTCAACTTAATAAAGTACGAGACAATATCCTGCTTTTACAAATTATGTAGAAAAATACGCGTCAACTTGAGAACGTCCTCCGTTTTTTCGTCGAATAACTAACTCTCTAAAAGCGACACGGAAGAGTTAAAAATTTATAAAGTAAAATACAGCCGACACTTAACGTAATGAACGTTAAATTACATTAGTCGAATTTGTAAGTACCTTTGATTTACACTGATGGATTTTTCCTAAATCATTTATCTGCCTCGGATGTTTAATAATGGAAAACAAACACGTAACTTTCTTGTTCATGGCCCGGAACAGAGCAATATTGCTCAGCTTACACGTACTGTTTCAAACAAAAGGAAACAAATTACTTTTACAACATACCAACATAGTATTTCTTTATTCTTTGTCCCGACTTTATATTCTTTTAAACACATTTTAACAATTTAAAACGCAACACAATGCTAAATGCGCCACTGTTTTTAAGCGATAACAGAGCATCAGAGTTGTGTAGATTTTTTGCAAATAACAAGAATAATTACAAGAGTTAATGAACTCCGATATTTTTACATCTCACTTCAATATCTATCTCGTAAAAGGTTAAATAACTTATTGCGACGGTATTTGACTAAGTTAGAACACTCTCGATAAAACTATATTTCAAACAAAGAAAAAACAAATCAAAAGACACACCGATACGGAAACACACATCTGACACATAACCCCTCTGTTCAGAATAAATCAATGAAAAAATGAAAATTTCATTTATTTATTACGATTTGACTTTATTTCACACTATAAGGCAACGTGTATGATGGCATAAATACTTTTAAAAATAAATATTGGTTGATAGGTATTATATGTTCAGGCAAACAGTACTAATCATATTATTTCCGCCTTTAACAAGACTCGAATCAACAAAGTTTAGTTTCGTAATCAGTGTCATTAACAGTCGCCGACAAAGTTATTGAGTAATGGCTTAGAAATCCAATTGAATTTAGATTTAGTAACTAAGTATATGCGCAAATTCTACCCCACCACGTAGCCAAAGACTCAATAAGTTCGCCGGCAACTTTACTATACAAGCGCTGTGAAAGCAATATACAAGTGATTATATGGAAAACACTTCATGGTATAAAACAAAGTCGCTTTCCGCTGACTGTTTGTCTGGCCCTATGTATGCTTATATCTTTATAACTACGCAACGGATATTGATGCGGGTTTTTTTAATACCTCTAGATAGAGTGATTCAAGAGGAAGGTTTATATGTATAAATTTACGCAGCGGCTGAAGCTAGTTTGCTATAATTTAAAATAATTGGACATCACCGAATTGTAATTCTGTAAATGTAATAAATAACAGACAATTACTTACAGCTGCCAGAACCAAAACCCAAAGCGGCGCGGACCTTAACAGGGCCTTAAATGGCACTGGATCCAGTTTCTTATGGAGGCCAGACGCTACAACCGCCTGTTTTAGATAATCTCGCTCTTTGTCTGATATGTATGGATGGGAAGTCGGAGTGCTGTAGCATAAAAGGCACTGTAAAAAGTACAAAAATACGTTCAAATATATACATGTACCTACAAAAAATAATACTAAAGAAAGAAATGAAAACCGGCGAAGTGCGTGTCAGGGCACGCGCCAAGTAGGTTCCGTAGAATATGTATGAAATTTTAATTTTTACTTCCCCAAGTACATTTCATAAGTTGGTCGACTGTTACTCGTAAATTTGTAAAGCCAACTTAGCTGTGATAATTTTCCTTTAAACTTCGTTATTATATACTACTACCATAATTTTTTTCACCCATAAAAAAGAAGCTAGTGCTTACAATATCTCACCCAAAACATAAACCATATGACTCCGAGCCCACCAAACACATAGAACACATTGGCCCAGTCCCCTCCGTCTGACAAGAGCAAGCCGGAGATGTAGGGTCCGAAAATATTTCCGATTTGGGCGCCACCAAATATCATGGCACCAAACCGAGAACGTTCTGCAGGTGGCGCCCAGCGTGCCAACAGGAGCACAAAGGCTGGTGTCACTGGACCCTGAGGGGCAGAGAACATTAAAATATGTTATAATATATAATAAATAATATGGAACCTGAAACTGATAAAGGATGTTAAAGTTTTGGAAAAATATCAATACACGAGTTAACAATAAGGCTTCTTAAAGAAATACAATTATTTTTAAACGAAGTATAACTTAAAATGGACATCGAGATCCTAATGTTTCTTGTTCATTTATAGACCTCCGTAAAGTAACGCTTGATTCAATCAA
Source organism: Pandemis cinnamomeana (assembly GCA_932294345.1). Taxonomy (NCBI): domain Eukaryota; kingdom Metazoa; phylum Arthropoda; class Insecta; order Lepidoptera; family Tortricidae; genus Pandemis; species Pandemis cinnamomeana. The sequence continues at coordinate 6,253,259 of OW028709.1, read as the reverse complement.
CTATTTTTTACGTTATACTTTAGGACTATTATGAGTAGCTGTTAAAGATTGCAGACATAATATAGATATGCTCAGTATCTACTGAATTCTCTTCTTTTTTTCTAATCTTACCTCTCCCATACCCTCAATGACTCGAATAATGAACAGGCCGATAGCGCCGCCGACGCTGACAGCCCACGGAGTAAGTATAGTGGCTACTGAAGTAGCTAGGAGTCCAAACCCTACAGTCCATTTGCCTCCAAACTTCTCAGCTAGAAGGCCACCAGGCAGATGAGTAAGCACGTAGCCATAATAGAAAGCGCTAAGCAAGAAACCCTGCGTTGCTTCATCCCAGTCGTACTTTTCTCGGCCCTGAAAAGTAAGATTTTTCGTTGGTGTGTGTGTTTTTAATTGTCAATGTGTACATTTCTAAACGACACTGAACATTAGAACATATAGAAAAATCCGAAAAGTAAAGCTATAGCCGGGAATCGAACCCGGATCCTCGTCATTCCATGACACGTGCCATACCCCTACACCACCCATGGCAGGTGAGTAAGCTTTCGAATTTTTCTATCTGAATTATTGTCAATGTGTAATTAAGGTCAACATCACGACAGTTCAACATTTAAATAGATTTGTCTTGTCATTGATATCAGTAGAGGTATTCATCAAAACCCAAATACATCCCTATTACACACCCTCTTATACATTCTTCTTTTTCGTGACACGTAAATTTTTACATAACGCGTTCTAACTAGATTTGAGAGGCTACGGAATCCTACATAATATATTGACACTATCTACATACCTCATACGTCAATGTCACATTGGGTGTCTCAATCGAAGTGATATTTGAAGTATCGGGGCAAGTCTCTCCTATGATATGCTCGGTTGACGCCGTTTGCGTCACCATCTGTGTAATCGTCATACTGAGGCAGACCCTCATCGTGAAGGAATTGGCCAAAGCAAATAGACCCATAACGCCGAGGACATAGCGCTGGGGTATTATCATAACTGGAATGTCAAAGCATATCCTTGGTATTAATGGAAGACCAGCGCCGGCTGTAACGCCAACATTATATTTATTTATTTAGTCAATAAAAAATTACAGCATTACAGTCGAAACCAATGCGCTATAAAATTCAAAAAATACAATAAATAAGTGTAGGTGGGTGTAAAATGTGCTGCTTCATTATCATTTTCTGAAAAAATTGTCTTTCTTTCATTCGTTTTTCAAAGGGGAGGAATTGTATACTTGACACCAAAGTATAACACGACCTGAAAGGGCACCTCGCTAATTGGCGAAATATTTAATAAGTTCGCCTCTACTACTTAATTATTGAATGACATCTACCGTGTTTCAAATACTAACGACATTTCATTAAATACCCGATAACAGCTTTAAAAACTTGCTAATATAGGGGCGAATGTCTAAAATTCAGCCGGCCTTGTTGTTTACCCTAGCTGGTATTTCCTTTCAATTTTCAAATTGGTCCAATAGTCAAATTGCTTCGCCGGTTTCGGGGAAAGAAACCTCGCAAAATCCAGCAAAATTAGATTGAAAAACGAACCATGTGATTTAAATTCACATTGAGAAATGGAAGGCTTGTTTTTCACTTCCGTAATATTAATCCCCGTTACTTCTCGCTTATTCCACTGTGTTTCACATTTTCTCGCGTCGTGAGGAACCGTAATTGGTCCGTGTAATTAATTGTTTGCTAATTAATTATAACAGAATCGAGTTCGGAGTTTTACTGCTTTGTTTGCAGTCCTTTCCCTAGTTATTTCGAAGCTGCGGTAAATAATACTAATTCTGAAATTGCTCACTAAACCAACCTGTAGGCCCTTTTATTTTGAAACGTGGCTTATGCCTAGCACCGCTGTATATTCTAGGGTGTAGGTATAGGCTAACCCTCTTATTCATAAACGCTTGTGCTAACTTAGCAATCGTTTTTCGTTATCTGTCAAAGTGACAGATAAGGACAAACGATTGCTAAGTTTGCAGAAGCCTACACAGCGTTTATGAATAAGGGGATAAATCTCAGCTGCATTGGGATTAATTTATATAGTGAGGTTGATTGGAATAAGTTTGTTTTTTGCACTCTTTGTAAATCTGGCAATTCAGGTGGAACGTTGGCCCGGTTAATTAGTTTGGTATTTTTCCAGAGCAGGGGTTCCCAAAGTTGTCTGCGCTACGACCCATCTAAAACAAGTTTACAAACTTGGGACCCACCTCTAAGAAATTTAACCGTTACCAATATGAAGAAAGGACTTTTCAAATAACAAACGAAGTGTTAATTTTTTTTTTGGTGTTTAGTTCTACAGGCAGGGGCCGCTTAATATTTGCTCGCGACCCGTGGTTTGGGCAACCCTGTTCCAGAGGGTTAAAATTTTGCATTGTCCTCGAAATTAAATAAATAAGGTTTAGTCAAGGTCAAAAATATAGAAAGTCGTTTAGTTACGAAATTTTGTACGCATCAACCCTAACGCCACAATAATAACTATACAAATATAATAACAGTCATAGGTACAGCTAAAGACCCGCAAAATTATAAAAAAACACATCATATTGATCGCGATATGAAAGGTCCATAAACGTAGATCATTTTTAAACCGTTTTAAATGATTCACGGTGAATTAAATTAGACACATTTTTAGCCTCATCAAATCAATCGCGATCATTTTATTAAAACCGAACGGTTAAACAAGTTTATTTTGAAATTGCTAAGGATCCATAAACTTGTACAAACAATGATTTGCTTACCCCGATTTAAAAACAGTCTCCATCCTGTCAGTGTCATGTTTCAGAAATATTATGCTTCAATGGCTTTTGGCTTTTTCACTCCCTTAACAAATCGTTGTATCGACATTCATTTCTAAAAGATTTAAGCACGAAAAGCCGTTACTTGCGTTTTGGATGTACAAAAACCCCTGCAAAGATTATATATCTCTTATTATCTTGCCATGACAATACTAAGAACAGAAAAGTTGTAAATACAGTCTTACGTCAATGTAAGAACTGGAACTTGCTCCTATCACCTCAACAGTACCCACGCGTGCGTACCAATTGTCACATGTGACATAGGATCTGATAACAAGCTCTCGAAGAGCGTTTAGATAAATACGAAGCCTGATAAGCGGTAAAAAATTAAGTAGTCGAGATAAGCAGACAAAATCTTTAACTGTCACACGTCGTTCATAGATATAAAAATACTAGCTTATGTCCGCGACTTCGTCCACGCAGATAACGTCAGAGTGACGACATAAAAAATATTAAAAAAAGGATCCTATGTTATTTCTAGAACCTCCAAGAACATGTGTACAAAATTTCATGATGATCGGTTGAGTAGTTTTCGCGTGAAACCGTAACAAACAAACTTATATTCGCATTTATAATATTAGTAGGATATAGGAATGGCACGCTTTAATGTGGAAATGATGAAAAGTATGGTCGATACTTTCATCGATATATATTTACCTATGACGCTACGGTTCCTGCAAAAAGGGGCGCGACCGGACAAAATGTTTTCTATCCCTCGAGATGCGCTATAAGGTCCTCAAGTGCATGGGTTTCTGCTATAACTAAAACAGGGCGGTAGGACATTGCGCAAGGTCTTTCCGGATCGCTACCACCAATCTTACACGCTAATTCTGCTTGCACTGTAGTTGCGCTGTCGTGGAGAGCTCGACAACCCACTGGTTGTATGACTATACTGGCGCATAGGGTATTACATCCTAGCCCTCTAGGCTGGCAAAGTATTTACAATCCTTCGGTGTCTATTTGTGGTGTACATTTACCATCAGATGACTCCCTTGCTCGTTTGTCACATTAATGGAAAAGAGTCACGTTCCATTCTACCCGGATACAATGCTACAAAGCATTATATAGACAAAGGTACCTACTTACGGAGAAGGCGATTTATTAACTGAGGTAAATAATTTTATTGAATTACCTAATTGTTGACTATGTGATTATGTTTTATTAGGGTAGAAGATTCTTATCAATAAAAGACATGAGTCTTGCATGATTTTTTAAAGTACCCATCATAAAATCTTACATACATTCGGCAAGTTTAAATGAATAAATAGCAACCTTCACTACATCACTATAACTAAGTTCCCTATACAGCAGATCGCAATTGGATTGGTACGAACATAAGTTGAAAACGAGAACAAAACTCTTCTAAATATGTTCGATTGTCCACAAGCCTAAAGTAAAGTACTTACCTAAAGAAGTGAAGTGCAAAGCATACAAAAGTATTTTAACTTTATTATCAACATTGTTTAGTTCCATCTTTAAAAAACCTGTATGGAAATTAATTAATAACAACGCTAAAAAAGTTGGTAAGAAACATAGTGTTAGGGTTTGAGATATTTTATCGAATTATATTTAAATTATTTGTTTTAAAGCCTCAGTCGATATTATTTATTTGTTAATGGCAACACTTTTTGATTTAAGACCGTTATTTAGTTGGCGGGAAAATCTGCATCTGCGATTGGTTCACGTCATCAGGTGAATGACGTAAACCAATCCCAGAGCAGGGATTTGAACGGAAAGAAAAGCGGTTTGTTGGAGGTGGAAAAAGGAGGTCTGAACCAGGGGCATTTCTTGGGAGAGATGGCGAAGAGTGGAGATCTTATTTGCATATACGTTAGAAAATAAGTCTTGTGCCCTATTAACTTGTACAAATACAGTAAATTACTTGAAACACGTCGTCCGAGTTTACTTTGAAGAGGAGCGAGCCCCAGTTTAAAGCAGTGGTTATTACCTGGGTAAGCAGGTTCTAACATCTCAGAAGTGACAAACAAACTAAAAACGTAAGTACACGCCCAATTTGATATTTAATGAATAACGGTTAATATTACGCGTTTTTAATTGTGCTAACCGTGGCCTTTAAGTCTTGCCACCATGGGTTCTGTCTACCCCGTAAGGGATATAGACGTGATATGTGTGTGTATGTAATAATAACCATTGGTGACGAATACTGCTACGGGGCTGGTTGGTTATAATTATTGTCTTAATGTTAAGACCATTAAGAAGCCATGTTAAATTAATTTTAAAATTGCCGTATAGTCCAAAAATTAATATATTTTTTTGTTAGTAAAATTAGTGTCTATTCAGTTAATTCCTACCCTATATTTCTTGAAAACCTATGTACCAATAAAAAAATGTTTTATCTCGTTGTTCACTTTTCCTTAGCCGTGAAAATTTGTGTAGGTATTGGTATTCTGTGAAATAATTTGCTGGTGTTTGATATTTGGTTGTATATTTCGCTATGCTGTGTCACCTAAACAATAATATTTAATCTTTTTCTACCCTCTTTCCGAATATTTTTGTAGGTATTAATAAAGCTTTGTTAAAAAGTTGTGAATTCTTGTTTTTGTAAATTATTTGATTAACATAGCGAATTTCGTGTTGATCCAATTAAAGCTTCATCTTCTCTACATCTGACTTCACTGACATCATTATATGCGCGGGTAGATTTCAATCTTACATATTCCGTGTGGGTGATTATTTATGATATTCCTATAACTATAACAAAAAAATATTTTCGTGTCGAGTTTCAGGCGATGGACAGGAGTGCAGAACGGCGAAGGCTCTCGACTCCTAGCCGTAGGGAGCCCCGCACTGCCACACGAAGTCGTAGCAGACTGCGGCCGTCTAGTTCAAGAGGGTTTTTGCCTGATCCGGATCCTGGACGGGAACGCCTCCTGCTGCTGGAACGAGAGCTACAGCTCGAGCGAGAGCGACTACGGGACGCCGAAGAACGCCGTGCTTCGCGGACCAGCAACGAGCGACGGTCACGCAGCCGCCAACGCCGCAGCGCCTCCAGGGGCTCGCGGCGCAGCAGACCAGCCGACCAGCCTGCAGCGGGGCGTGTCGACGCGAGGCATGCCGAAAGGTCACGTAGTCCTTCCTTTTCTAGACGCGATTTGTTTGACGTTATTAAACAATTGAAAGATGGTTTGACATCACCACCCGTAACTAGAGGCACTCTGCAACCTGTTCAAAAGATAGATCATAAAAATATATTACCTGAGTTTGACCCTTCTACTAAAAATCAGCGGATCGATATCTGGCTAAAAAAGGTCAACGAGTGCGCTTTGGTATATGGGTGGGATGAACGAACCACCATTCACTTTGCTATGCAAAAATTGCAAGGTCTGGCCAAGACGTGGTATGAAAGTCTTAACACCATTCTTTTTACCTGGCCAGAATGGCAACAAAAGTTGATTAATGCGTTTCCATCCGAGCAGAACTATGGCCAGACCTTGGAAGACATGATTAAAAGAAAGAGCAAATTTAATGAACCTATTGAAGTGTATTACTATGAGAAGTTAAGTCTTGTGAATCAATGTGAAATCGAAGGTATACATGCTGTGGATTGTATAATACACGGTCTCAGCGATAGGGCACTCAGGTTAGGTGCTTTAGCACTACGCTGCTCCCAACCCGACCAATTGTTGCAATATTTACTTAGTAATAAAGACTCTAGCCAGTTCAGCAACGGGGACCGATCCCAAATTAGGAATAAGAACTTTAACAATGCTAACGTTCACAATGTAAAGTCAGGTGTTAGACCAGCTCAATCAATGGGCTGTTTCAATTGTAAAGAAAAAGGTCACAGTTTCTTACACTGTCCTAAGCCGCTGTTGAAATGCACACAGTGCAGTAAAATAGGTCATACTGCCGATAAGTGCTATAGTAGGTCCGGTGATAAATCAAACAATATCACTGCCGCAGTCGGGAAAACTATGCGGATCGATTATGTAAATAAAGACTTGGTTACCTATCAGAGTTCGAAATTTATAAAGGATATACAATTGAACGGTATTCCATTTAGGGCTTTCATAGATTTCGGAAGCGACGTTACCTTAATAAGCGCATCCGCCGCTGAGGGTTTAGGAGTGCCCCATGACAGCCTAGCATCGCTTATGAAAGGGTTTGGCAATGAAATAGTTCGGTCGTTAGGAGCTTTGACGGTTAATGTGAGCGTCGATGGTGTAAATGCCATGGTTTCGTGTAAGGTTGTCAGCGATCATTTGTTGGAAGTGCCTGTACTCATTGGGCAGTCATTTACGGAACAGCCACATATCTCTGTTTACAAGGACGTGAACAAATTGCAATTTTATTGTATAGGCAACGAATTACCCCTTCCAGAAGTGAGCGACGATAGCGAAACTTTATTGAGATTCTCGCCAGCTAATACTGTAGAGATTTTTGGTGCAGCATCTGTTCGAGTGGAGACGACGTCTATGTTTGATGGCAATGTGCTGGTCAAGAATTGTGTAGCAGGAAAACCTAACGATCAGTATTTTATTGGCGGTGGGGTTTATCGTTCGGTTAGCGGTCGTGTCAACGTACTTGTTGTCCCTTGCTCGGAATCCTGTCGCATTCCGTCCAAGCTCGTCTTTTGTCGTGCTGAACGTGTCGATGTCGTCAGTAGGATTGTTACGGATACTCCTAATGAATCTCTTTCTGCTCCAATGATCGATAAGAGTCAGGTACAGGTCGGTGAGGCTGCATCAGAGGACGACAAGCGGACTTTGTTAGCGATGTTAGATAAGTACCGACACTGCTTCGCATCTTCTCTAAAGGAATTAGGATGTACTAATATTACGGAGATGAACATAGAGTTGAATAGTCAGCGGCCGGTTGTTTATCGCCCGTACAGGCTGTCTCATTTTGAACGAGAGAAAGTGCGCTCTATGGTAGGGGAAATGCTCGATGCTGGTATAGTCAGGGAGTCTGTCTCAGATTACGCTAGTCCCATCTTACTTGTCCGAAAGAAAGACGGGTCGTCTAGAATGTGTGTTGACTTTCGTATGCTCAATTCTGTGACTGTAAAAGAGAGGTACCCAATGCCCGTCATTGAAGACGAAATAGCCCGTCTCGCTGGGCAATCTTGCTACATAACACTCGATCTTGCATCAGGCTACTACCAGGTGCCCATCTCGGAGCGGAGTAGACATCTAACTTCTTTTGTGACACCGGACGGCCAGTACGAGTTCAACCGTATGCCGTTCGGTTTGGCGAATGCTCCTGCCGTGTTCCAACGGATGATCAACACTATTTTAGGTTCCGCTCGTTTCAGTAAGGCAACGGCATATATTGACGATATTTTAATCTTCGGAAAGGATTCTAAAGAGTGTTTAGAGCGACTCGAGGAGGTTTTGCAGATGATCGAAAAGGCGAATCTCACGTTAAATCTGTCAAAATGTGAATTCTTGCGCAGTAAAATAGCTTACCTAGGGTACGAGATTAGTGCTAGTGGAGTGAGACCTGGAGAGAGTAAAATTCTGAGTGTGACTAGATTTCCTAGACCTGAAAACGTCCATAACGTCCGCCAATTCTTAGGTCTAGCTAGTTATTTCCGCAAATTTATACACGACTTTGCGCAGATATCGTCTCCTCTTAGTAAATTGCTTAAGAAGGATGCAGCATGGGAGTGGGCTGACGCTCAGGAAAGTGCATTCGAGACTTTAAAAGGGAAACTGGTCGATAGGCCCATTCTAGTGATCTACGATCCTACAGCCGAATTTGAGTTGCACACCGATGCAAGCAGATTAGGTGTTGGAGGTATACTGCTGCAGCGATCATCAGGGAGTGATTCCCTTCGTCCCGTGGCGTATTACAGCCGGCAGACCTCGCCCGAGGAGAAGAATTTTCACTCCTACGAGTTAGAAACTCTAGCTGTCGTTTGTTCGCTCCGTAAGTTTAGGATTTACCTTCTAGGAATGAAATTCAAAATTGTTACTGACTGTAGCGCGCTGCGGTCTACGTTTTCCAAAAGAGACCTTATACCACGGATAGCTCGCTGGTGGTTGACACTACAAGAATTCGATTGCTCTATTGAGTACCGCGCCGGGGCTAAGATGAGTCATGTTGACGCGTTGTCCCGTAATCCAGTCGTTGAGTCTTCGGAGTTGCCCGTGGAGCAATATCCAGCAGTTATGTCGATAAGAGGTGAGGATTGGCTGCATACACTCCAGCTAGGTGACTCAGAGTTGCGTAGGATATGTGATATACTGAGTAGTAAACTCGACGAAAAGGGTCTACGTTATATTAAAGAAAACTACACCCTCAAAGACAACAAACTATTCCGCGTTATTGATGGTGACGAGAACGAGATTAGATGGGTCGTGCCCAAGGGGGCGAGGTGGCAATTATGTCGCCTTAATCATGACGAAATTGGACACTTTGGGCTCGAAAAAACTTTGGAAAGGATAAGGAAGCACTATTGGTTCCCCAAAATGTCCAGGTTCGTAAAAAAATACGTAAGTGCTTGTATTGAATGCGCTTATGGCAAAAACAATACAAGCGCTCGCGAAGGTCTCCTTCACCCCATCGTAAAAGTAGAAAAGCCATTCCATACACTACATGTGGACCACCTCGGACCTTTTGTTAAGTCAAGTAGCGGTTATACGCATCTGTTTGTGGTGGTAGATGGTTTTACAAAGTTCTGTTTTCTTAAGCCCGTCAGGAATACTAACACGCAGAACGTTATTAGGTCACTAGAAGACATTTTTAGTACTTTCAGAAATCCTAACCGCATTATAAGCGATCGTGGTAGCTGTTTCACGTCGCACACGTTTAAGAGGTTTTGTTTAGATAAGGGCGTGAGGCACGTTCTTAACGCTGTGGCTAGTCCCCGGTCTAACGGCCAAGTTGAGCGGTACAACCGCACAATTCTCGACTCGTTGAGAGCATTATGTACTAAACACGGTGAAAAGAGTTGGGATAGCCACCTAGGAAAGATTCAGTGGGGTCTCAACAATACCATCCAGAAGACCATAGGAAAGACTCCTTCAGAGGTAATGTTTGGGATGGGCATGAATGGGGAAGTAAACCCCATGTTAGATGAGGCTACTATAGGTACGTGTGAAAGCACTGATGTGTCTAGTATACGCGAGGAAGTTAAGGCTAGGATAGATAGTGAGCAAGAGAAACAGAAAATCAGTTATGACAAGGATAGGAAACCAGCTCATACATATAGTGAAGGTGATCTAGTAAAAATAACAAAAACTTGTTTCAACAACAATGGTCAAAGCAAAAAACTAATGCCTTCATTCGTAGGACCGTATCGTGTCACAAAGGTTTTAGGCAGGGACCGATACAAGGTGGCACCCATACCGGGACTAATAGGTACAGAGAGTAGACGCCCGACGACAGTAGCGGCTGATCGCATGAAGCCGTGGATACATCTGACGGCTTTGCAAGTCGAAGATGATAACCCCGACAGTAGTGATAGCAATGACGAGGAGACCACTTCATATTGAACTTAATTAAGTTAAGCACTTCAAATCTTCCTATAAATGATATTACCTGTCTTAGAGGCTAATTGCTATAGAAAGTTAAATGTTGTTACAGATCAAGCAGAGCGAATCGATCGACTCTGGCTTGTCGAATAGCATCAGTTGAGCGCCTGCCTTCCTCTACCCATACGACTATTATCGATCGTCTCGTGTTGGCAGCAAAGAGGCGTGCCCGATAATCGATCTCGGGCACGGGCAGAAATAAAGGTTTTTCGATAATCGATCGTTCGTAAACCTAAATAGAGTTGGTGACCCAAATTAATCGATCGTTTGGGCTTACCATGAAAGTGATGCTTAATCGATCGGCATCATTTTTAACGCTACTAATGTTATACATAAAGAAAAAAGGCTATTGTTAAAGTTATGATTTTATTATTTATGTACGTAAGTTAACTGGAAGAAATCCCAGTAGGGATAAGTCCGCCTCTGTGCATTTGTGTTTTCCTGTATTAATCTTTTTCATGTATTTTATGTACAATAAAGAATTATACATACATACATACATAACATGTTCTATTGAAATATGAAAATTGATTGTCATTTTTCACTGCCGTTTGTTGTGGTAACCGTATCCTCTCAAATTGTATAACTTCAGATTGGTATCTAACTTCAGATAACTTAAGTTTATATTCTTGAGTAATGTGCTTAGTAACTATAGCATTATTATTCGGCTGCTCATTTATTCTCATAAAATAAACTGTTTTCCTTGTATCATAATTAATTTAAAGATTTTGCTGTATTGTTTATGCAATCAAGATAGAAAAATATAATTAGCTGACTTAAAATTATTAATTAGACTGCGTTACTCTTATACTGAGTTTTGAATTAGGTACTTAGTTTTAAAATGCGCAAAACGATAGAAAATGGGACTTACTAATACTGACTGTGCTACTGTTAAGTATATTTGTTTCTTGAATGCAATATGGTACCATACCAGATAATTTTCAACTATAAATTCTTTATTGTTTTGCGTATTGTGTTGTATTGTACGTATTGTTAAAATATTACTTTGTGTACGCATTTTTCTATGCTGTTTGATGGGCATTTTGATAAGCTATTATAATAATCACATTAATCGTTATGATTTTTCATGTATTTTGAGAGCATAATTATTGCCATATTCAGGTATTCCAAAGTGAATATTGTGCAACTGGTTCAGATTCCGATTGTTAGGGTTCCACCTGGTGTCGTGCGCGAGGACGCACACGTTGTCAGGACGGTCGATTGTTAGGGTTTGAGATATTTTATCGAATTATATTTAAATTATTTGTTTTAAAGCCTCAGTCGATATTATTTATTTGTTAATGGCAACACTTTTTGATTTAAGACCGTTATTTAGTTGGCGGGAAAATCTGCATCTGCGATTGGTTCACGTCATCAGGTGAATGACGTAAACCAATCCCAGAGCAGGGATTTGAACGGAAAGAAAAGCGGTTTGTTGGAGGTGGAAAAAGGAGGTCTGAACCAGGGGCATTTCTTGGGAGAGATGGCGAAGAGTGGAGATCTTATTTGCATATACGTTAGAAAATAAGTCTTGTGCCCTATTAACTTGTACAAATACAGTAAATTACTTGAAACACGTCGTCCGAGTTTACTTTGAAGAGGAGCGAGCCCCAGTTTAAAGCAGTGGTTATTACCTGGGTAAGCAGGTTCTAACATCAGGTAATTAATGAGGGTAGCTCTTTCCTCGGACAAAGTATCGGCATCGCAATACAACAAGCAAACGCAAGCAGCAGGATGTCATTTTGTAAATATAAGTTTAAGAAATAGTGTAAGTCAGTTTAAGGTGTATTTTTACCTATTTCTACACTTATGTGTACTCGTAAAATAATAATAATAGTTTTTCCTCGACACTAAAACATATTAAAGTAACTTATAAATTTAGATGTGGGTGTTTTCCGGACAATATTGGCGAAGCCTGTGCCTGAGCCGGCTAAATTTGTTTATGTTTTTTTTTAATAATTGGTAGATTTTGTTTTTTTTTTAGATTAGGCCTTTGGAGCTGACATGTTCATTTTCAAATGATCCAAGCTCATAAAATAAAGATTGAAAAAAGAACTTAAAAACTTATAAATAGAATAATTTCCTTTTTTAAACCGTATATTGAAAAAGATCACGAACGCGGTAATAGTTACTTTAACTTCGACTTTATTACGATTGTGGTCACGAATAGGCTGGTTCGCTGTTATTAAATGCAAAAGAAAATCGTGAAAATAAGCAATAAAATTACATACAATGTGAACAAAAAATTGCAGAGGTAAAGAGTAATTAGAAGGCTGACGGCATTAAATAAATTTAAAAATATCATGGTGCAATTGACACCAATTGACCTAGCCAAGCGTTTTTTTAAGTTTTTTATTCGAGAATTTAACAATTTCCGGTCTTAATAACTCAAAACGTTTACCCTAGATCGATCTTTGTACAAGAAAAATGTATCCTAGATCTTACTATGAATTTTATCTCCTGCTCGTTACGCCTAAAGAAGGAGATACGAAACAAATACGATCTGGAATGGAAGTTTTAAGACTCATTTTTGCTCGTATATGGATTGCTAGAGTGAACGATTCTGAGTAAAATGAAAAACAAAATAGTTCAATTTTCTTCTTTCTTATTCTCTTCTCGTATTTAAATTCAGAAACAAAACATCGCTCTTGATAGGGACTTTTAAGCGTTGAGTGATGTGCTTTCAGAAATCGTGTTAAATGGAGGCAACTTAATTGCTTCGTGTTCTATATGTATAGATAGCTTAAATTCGATTATTCTGTACTAAGTCAATACACTACACTGTAACACGTGGAATAAAACATCATATAGAAAAAAAACTCTTGTTGCTAAACACTCGTAAAATAAAATATGATAAGGATCTTAAAAAATATTATAAATCCGATACAAAAAGCAAAATCAAATATAAATCAATATGGAAGATTGTAAAGGAAAATACAGGCAAAGGTATAACGTCAGGTAATGGTACGATCAAATTACTTGTTAATGATGAAGCAATTGATGATCCTGAACGAGTAACCAATATTTTAACGATTAATTTATTGGAACGGGCAGGGTCACTGAAGTTAACAGGGGACACAGCGGTGAGCATCTAACCCTTTTACAAAATTATCACATTTTTAATAATGCAAAATCTAAGTTTATGTTGCCTATTGATGAGACAGAAATAATACATACATACATACATACATCACGTCTTTATCCCTAACGGGGTAGACACAATAAAATTTCTAAATGTCTATGAAAATTAGAACACATAGAAAAATCCGAAAAGTAAAGCTATGGCCGGGAATCGAACCCGGATCCTCGTCATTCCGTGACGCGTGCTATACCCCTACACCACCCATAGCAGGTGGGTAGTCTCCGAATTTTTCTACCTGTTACTAACACACACACACACACAGCCTATGTAACAAAACCTTAAGGCCGCGTATAGCATGATTAAGGGAGTATAGATAGAAATGGAAATCAAAATAGTGATGGGTTGCTAGCCGCATCGCCTTTATCATGATTCCTAAGACTCGCCCATTCCCTCGATGAGCTTTTACCATCTGCGCGGGAAGAGAAGCAACTGGTAAACTCTATGTTTTTTCTTTACTCCCAGACCAGCAAGGAAGTACTGAACATGAAAGAATATAGTCAAATCCCTAGAAAATACGAGTACCTGTGGTCCGGACGACGTAAGCACTATTTTAATTAAAGATTGCATTGAAGCCTTGTGTATAACGCTGTGTCAAACATATAAGGCTTGTACATGTGATGGTATTTTCCCTGTTCAAATTAAAACGGCAAAAGTAGTTCCTCTACTTAAAAAGAATTTGAAAACGGACATAAATAATTACCGCCCCATTTCACTATTTAACAGTTCTATCTATGATTTTTGAGAAGGCACTGGCAACAAGAATATTGTTAATCATATCGAAAAAAATAGTTACTTCTGTTCTCAACTATTTGGGTTCAAAATATAAACTCTGTAATAGCTAAATAGCTAATAACATTCGGTATTATTACCAAATTGGTTAGGCAAGTTATGACATTATGCTGAGTGGGGTCCATTTTACACCATATCGGTACTATTCCTTAGTATATTGTATTTCTCCTTGTTTTATATCTACGTGTATCGAATGTGTGTAAATAAATGTTTCTCTTTCTTTTTAATCTTAATAAGGGTCACAAATGTGCTGGTATATTTTGTGACCTTAGCAAGGCGTGTGATTGTGTGAATCATAAATTACTATTAGATAAATTAGAATATTACGGATTAAGGGGATCTATATTAAAACTTCTTAAGTCTTATCTGACAGATAGGTCTCAATTTCTGTCAATTTAGGTCTGTAAATATCAAATGTAGATGGGTTAGGGTGCAATAAATTTATTTATTCCACAAAAAAAAGCAATTGGTTATGTTGTTCTCCAAGGATTTATTCTAGGGCCCCTGCTGTTCATTATTTTTATTATTTATTTACAATATAACATAACACATAGAACTGCTTATTAATATGCTGACGATCCAAGTATTATTGTTCAAAATCAGCGTAATGCAACATTTCGGGCTCAAATGAGCAAGCCCTGGGAAGAACTCACACACTGGTTTAAATGTAACAGCCTTAAAATTAATATGGATAAAACGCTATATTTCCCTTTCTTAAAACATTCAAATAGCACGGCCTACGACTTGCCTTTGCCCAAAGCAAAGAATGACACTGTCAGGTTTCTTGGCGTGGAATTGAATACACAGTTGCGTTAGTCAAGCCACATAAATCTACTAAGGAAAAGATTAGCTAGTGCCATTTACGCCTTGAAAATTACCTAACCTCTTGGACTCTTCAGTACTAACAACGATTTATTTTGCATAATTTGAAAGCTTAATAAGACCACAGTCTTGAGGTATGGGGTAACAGCGTTCATGTAAGCCGTATTCTCCAGTTACAAAAGAAAACTCTTAGGTACCTATGTTAAAAAGGCAAAACCACTTGAACATTGTCGTCCATTATTTGTGAAACATAGAATACTGACCGTAATATCACTTTACATATATTTGGCTTGCATTTTTGTTTATAAAAATAAATCCAGGTTTAGATTTAATAACAATAGACCACGTAGATTATGTAAACTTAATTTTAACATTCAATTATGGAATCAAACAATTATGTACATTTTACAATGAGTCTGGAATGTAATAGTATTAAAATTTACAATAATCTAAATGAAGGCATAACACAATGTTAAAAATTAAAATCCTATTTGATTAATCGACCATTTTATGTATTGAATGAATATTTTCATAAAATATATGACTGATTTAGAAGGTCGTAATATCAGTGGCGCACGGTTGTAGTCACCAGTTATTTTCTAAACATGAACACGGGTCAAAAGAGTAGTTAATAATTCACTAAACACGTAATTCACTAGCTGATAAAGAGGGTAGATACAAACAATATCCACTGCACACTGTAAAATGAATCAGTGGTGAGATGCTCACCAATTATACAACGGGGCCGCACGGTGGTCGGACCAAAAATAAATCAGTCAACTTATCGTGAGAGGGTTCTACCGCTTGTCCAGCATCCCTGATCTACGGAGTAACCTCCAATCTTGTTTCCAAAAAACATTGCTAGATGGCGTCATGGACATTTAGGAAGCTAGGATTATAGATACGTTAGCGGTTATGATTTATAGATCTTGATATTAGATGGTGCTAATATCAAACGTGATTATTTATAGGCATTTAAATTAATTATATGTGTAAATGGATTTTCTTCTATGCTGGTCTGGGAGTTCTTCCTTGCTGGTCTAGGAGTAAAGAAAAAAACTTAGAGTATACCTGTTGCTTCTCTTCCCGCGCAGATGGTAATAGCCCATCGTGGAAATGGGCGAAAATCTTAGGAATCATGTTACAGGCTATGCAGCTAGCAACCGGTCACTATTTTAATTCCCCTTTCACAATAAAGCTAAACGTGTTCTTTAGGTCTTGTTACCTTAGACTCTGTCTACCACGTAAGAGATAAAGACGTGATTTATGTATGTATGTTTATGTTTTCTATCATTTAATTAATAAAAACAAAACTCCGGCGTTACTTAATCTTCAATTTTTAAATTTTCAACTAGTAATAGGTCACTCTCACACAATCTTATCACTCTTTCTCTTCCTCGTCCGCTTCCTTAACCGCATCCTCATTGTCATAAAAATCTCTTTACTTATCCTCTTTCACAAACTATGTGCTTAATACTTTTTCTTCCGCTTCTTCTTCCTCGTAACCACTTCCTCATCAACCCTAATGAGTATCGTCCTCTGACATGTGTAAAATTTTGTAAAATAACACCTGGGTATGTTCTTGCGAATTCAATAATTTCATTTCACATATTTCTGACAGTGTTTATAACAAAAAAACATTTTTACAATTTTTACTTTTCGTACACCTACACTTCACAGTCCATGCCTTTTATTTTCGAAAACAAAATAATAAGGCATTCTATTGCTAAGAATTTGGCAGGTACTCAGGTAGGTAAACACTTTTTGTTTTACCAACCCTACAAGGCAATGAACATATTATTAAAATTATGAAGTAGGTACCTCCTTAGAATTTTATAGTACTCGTAGTAGGTTTCAGTGTAAGTCATTAAAAAAATGTAAGGCAATAATCATCATGGACTTTTTTAATCTTATCTCATAACAATAAATTAAACTTAACCTAAATTATTCACAATTGTCATTTTGAAAAGCTCATTGTTTTTCTTTTTCCATTTGATTTTCTTTTTCGCTTTTACTCGCTTCGCTGTCCTTAGATTTGGTTGGTAAAGGCCCGTGTTTCCAGTTTGCCGGGTATCCGTATTTTTTAACGTCGTCCCACCATTCGGGCTCACCCTGCGCCCAAATGAGGTAAACGATGTTGGTGACCACTAACACCCCGAGGCACACCCAGAATGCTATCCGCCACTGCTTGAGGGTAGACTGAAACAAAAATAAATGGGGTTAGTTATGGATTCACCTCTTATTTTTGAACGCCAATAGTTTTGCTTAATTTCTCTTTCTTCTCTCAGTTTCAGTTTGGGCAAAAACGCTTTCCTATGCCCGGCTGACTGCAGTACGGCTATTTGCATATTTAAGCACACGTCGCATGTCGATTCAGTTTATGTTTTTATTTTTAAATAGCGAAGCTATGGGGGTTGATATCGTAATAAATATCATACTTCAGCCGTTTGGAAAAAGTACACCATACTGTTTTATTACTATTTATAACGGGCAACATTTTGTCCTAACAGCTTTTTTATCCGATAAACTTCGTGAGATCTACAACTCATGGAGCCACCTAATTATCAAAGTTTAAAGTATATTTCTGAAATGGACACTTACATCTGGAGTTAGAAGCCCAATGAGATACGGTGTTATGATCGCAGAAATGGCCGCAATACCATTGACCATGGCCGTGGTGGTACCAGCGTAGTTAGGTGTGATGTCCAGAGCGTTGATCTTCATACCGCTGTAGTAGGCACCCATGAGAGTCATGGCTGCTATGAACCAAAGAACAGCCAAGGTGGTATCACAGCCGGAGTAAGATGCCATGATGATGCAGATGCCGGGACCAGTTGCAGCTGTAAAAATTGATTAAAATACTTTATCGGAGTTCGCAGGGGAGCATCGGTGGGTTAATGGTAATGGTAGATCCGTTCCAGGTCCTAGATGATCCAACGTGCTTCAGGCAGGCAACCATTTCCGGTTCCATTATGATAGGTAGATATGTAGATAGGTAGATATGATAAGTTATGTTAAATGTTCTTTTTGTTATTCAGAGTGGATTGACACAAGGAAGCTAAAGTGCCTCACTGCAATTAATTCGGTAAAATATAGCACCCCTTGGTCCTACAAAACTCTAAAACATCATCATTTTCACAACGACTTAGCGCAGCAAGCCAAGTAGAGAGTGACTATTATATTCCTCTCTCTCTTTCTCTCTCCACCGGCGGGCGTTATGAGATATGACATGAGATGTCAAGTGTTTTCATTTATAAGCTAAAATGATTATAATTAGCTACATTTTACGAATAGTGATTTGAATTGTACGCTTACCAATGGTAGTGTACAATTTTCTAGCAGTGAGAATGCTATGGTAGCCTCTTTTCACGCAGAAATCACAGACGAGACCAAAGAAGAACGCAGCAATCCACATTGCGACGTATGGCATAGAAGAAAGCACCCCAGTCGCCTTGATGTTGAACTTCAACACATCCGTCATGTACTTCGGCAGATCTGTGACCATTGTAAAGTAGCCCCAATCGTGGCCAATCTGTGAATAAAACACAGCGTAATCATTATTTGAGCTCTTGTGAGACTTATGATTATAGATAGTAGACGGCCGCGAAATCGAACTATTGTCAAATTGAGATTTTGATGATACTTTCACCGTTTTTCCACTTAGACTTAGATCACCACGATTTAAAAATTCTACAAAAAAATATACAGTGGTGCTCAACCAAAGTAACCAAAGCATCTGCTCAAGTATTTTAGGTTACATTTAAGACACAGTTCATAATTATAAGAACAATCATGAACCCATAGCAACGTGACTTTCATTTCACCTGATATGGGTGGTGTAGGGGTATAGCACGCGTCACGGAATGACGAGGATCCGGGTTGAATTCCCAGCCATAGCTTTACTTTTCGGATTTTTTTATGTGTTCTAATTTTCAGTGTCGTTTAGAAATTCTTTCATTTCATCAAAACAGTAATAACTGACTTAATTGATTTCAGGGAGCTGGGCCGCAGACTAAGAGACAGGGGCTGCGATCCCCGCTCTGGTTCGTGGCTGGTTCAAAGGGTTGCCATTGCAGTACAAAGAGGCAACGCGGCCAGCATAATGGGAACCTTTGAACCAGGCACGAAACAGGGGGACATTTTTAGGTTAATTTTTAATAATTTTTAACATAATTTACTTTGAATCAACTGACTTAATTAGAAGTCAATGTTTGGTTAGTTACAATTTTCTTGCTACTTACTCCAGCAATGATCAAAGCCCAGAGAGGCACGGAACGCAGCAGAGCCTTCCAAGGCACAGGGGCGAGTTCCTGATCCTTGGTACTTATCAATGAGGCGACGTTTTCATTCAAATACTTCTTTTCCTTGTCTGATATAAATGGATGAGTATTGGGCGTACTGTAGCAGAGGAAACACTGAAACAAAAGACATACAACATTAACTGTTGTGATATCGCAATTCAAAACACGTTTAGCTTTATGAATAGATATTTGTCTCTTTTTATAAGAAAGACTCTTAACTTCTGTCAAATATTGATTTGAATGAGTTGTAAATTGATACTGCATAGCTGTAGCAGAGTCCAAAAGACAATTGAATGCATTTGAATAGATTGCTTTTGTTTTAGAAACCGTAGGTCTTACGTAATATTCGGTTTAAGCGTAAAAAAGTATCAGCCATACAGACACACTTTCGCATTTATAATATTAGCAATGGATCTGCTTACCCAAATTATGAACCAAAGCAGCCCTAGTCCTCCAAACAAGTAGAACACATTGTCCCAAACTGCATCCGCCATGATAATGCCGGAGAAAAATGTCCCTGCTATATTGCCGATCTGTGCGCCGCCGAACACAATTGAACCGATTCTTGCTCGCTCGGTCTTCGGCGCCCAGCGGGACACCATGGCCATAAGTGCAGGCATGGTTGGGCCCTGAAGAAAACAAACAGAAAAATTGCATCGCTATCGAGATCTGCATCTAGTACCTCAGTTTTTGTTATTAGTTTCTTATAAATTATAGTAGGCATTACTGCAAGAATCCACACTAATTTAAGTATGTATAAACGAAATTAAATAAATAAGGGAAATTCTGATTATTTTATAATCATTTTTTATTACATAGTTATTTACAGCATATTGATGATTTCATTATTTTAAAGCTGGTACAGCAAAGGTTGGACTATGTATCTGTACAAAGTTGCAATAATATTCACATGCATCAACTATGTTGCTGTGATAATATCGCGGTAATAAGGGACTGTATTGTATACTCGACCAAGAAAGTTATTTACCATTTTTTATGACACGATTGACATATTATAATCGGCTTGTAAGTAATTTTTTTATAGTTTTGGTCGTCCTTAGACTTGCACCTGGTGATAAAGGGATTTTTGGCCGAACATACCATAAATATTGGTGCATTTGAATGCGTTTAATGCATCACATGTCATATTCCACTTACTTCTCCAAATCCTTCAATAACTCTTAGTACAAACAACGCCGGTGCTCCTCCCATCTTTACTACTACGGGAGTGATGAAGGTGCAAATGGCTGTGGAGAGCAGACCCAGGCCGAGGACCCATTTGCCTCCATACTTCTCCGCCAACATCCCACCAGGTATGTGCGTGAGAACATAGCCGTAGTAGAATGCACTGAGCAGTAAACCCTGAGTAGCCTCACTCCATTCAAAAAGCACGGTCTGAAAATACACGAATGCCCTTTAGAAAGTGAAGGCTTCGAGCAAAGTGTAGAGTTATCACACAAAAAACGTATCGAATGAATTCACGGTAAACGTCTCAATTAAGTACCTACAATGAAAAAATTAACAGTGCCACTAGCGGATCCTAACGGCAACACACAGTATTCACGGTATTTTGTCATTTTATGGCAAACACGGTCGAGATGGTGTTTTGTACCCGAATACTTACTTTAGTACTAAGCATACTGAGTAGAAAAAATGGCGTGTCTTTTCATTCTTTGTCAAATTTGAGTTTGTTTAAAACAATCTGTCTCGCATGATTACCATAAGCGAATATGACGAATTGGGCGAATCTTAGCAATTTAATGCAGCTATTTTTAACTGAAGTATGCAGATGAGGTATTCAAATATTGATGCTTACTTCTCTTACATCATTTCAACATACTCACGATGCCCAACTTGATATATTTAGGCTGATGCTTCGAGCATTTGAAGAACCTTTGGAATCTACGACTTAATAATTATTTACAAGAAAATCAAAACCTTAAGTTGTTATTTTATGTATCAAAATAGAGCACTTAACTACCGGTAGTTAATAGATAAGACAGGCTTTAAATTTAATCCTTTGATACGTAATGATACTTGTAAAAAGTGTTTGTCTTTTCATATTCATATACACGTGTTGAACTAGGATTACTTCAATTTTATGACAAGAGTATTCTGTTTTTCTGTTGCGCAATGCAGTTTGATGGCCTACTGTGCAATTTTATTGCTTTGTTTATTTTTATTTTACAATACTAACAATACAGAAGTTAGGCACATTTATCAAAAATATAAATGCATAAATTGTAGAACTCCCTACGATTGAAATGCTGCAATTTTGACCTATACCTTTGCCAGACACAGATAAAACATTTCTTTGAATAAATAGACAGTCTTTACTAATTAATTTGCTTATTAATTCTTATCGCATTTATAACACAGTTATGCAATCAACGTAGTACATGAGCACTTGTCTTAGATAACACTACTTTGATATTTATATAGTTAGTTATGTCATAAATAATGTAAACTTCGTTTGTTACTATGATTT
Organism: Pandemis cinnamomeana; assembly: GCA_932294345.1. Lineage (NCBI taxonomy): Eukaryota > Metazoa > Arthropoda > Insecta > Lepidoptera > Tortricidae > Pandemis > Pandemis cinnamomeana. The sequence continues at coordinate 6,231,415 of OW028709.1, read as the reverse complement.
TGTTCTTACCCTAGACCCAGTGGTTAGAGAACCTGACTATGAAGCTTGAGGTCCCGGGTTCGATCCCGGTCGGGGCAGATATTTGTATGAAAAAAACGAATGTTTGTTCTCGAGTCTTGGATGTTTAATATGTATTTAAGTATGTATTTATCTATATAAGTATGTTTATCCGTTGTACAGTGCCCATATTACAAGCTTTGCTTAGTTTGGGGCTAGGTCAATTGGTGTCAATTGTCCCAAAATATTATTATTATTATTAAAACTCACCTCGCTCGCTTTAACGAGATTAATTGTCGAGTTGCCAATAACTTCAACAGCGTTTGGGTCTGGACAAGCATCGGGGTCGTAATGCTCGTCACCTTCGACGGCCACCGTTCTCCTGACCATCTGAGTGATGGCCATGTTCAAGCAGACGCGCATAGTGTACGCGTTGGCGATAGCCAACAGCGCCATGATCGCGAACACATACCGCTGGGGTATTAAGAACACTGAAAATACAACTAGTAAGGTCGCGGGTAGATGCAGTAAGCTTATTACCTAACTCGCTCGCAATCGCCATCGTGTTCATTTTGACAGTTCTTGTATGAATGTGACAGCTAGCTGATTCCAATGCCAACTGTCAGCCCATACATGAACAGTCAAAATGAACGCGATGGCGATTGCGAGCGAGTCAGATATAATAGCGGATAGCGATACACGAATTCTTTGCAGACGAAATCGCGGGGAATAGCTAGTTAACAATAAATATTAGACAAAAACAGGCTTATTCGATTTCGAACCAACGGAGCCGAGAAAAAGAAGTTAAATTTACATAATAAATAGAATAACTAACTAGGGACTTGTAAAGATTTTCCTATAAAAATATTAAATGGTTATGTGATTTGTGAGTCTATTCTGTTAATGATTTTTTGACTAATAATAGGGCTACGGGCTAATAATAGGTAGTAAGAAACTGATTAGTTAAGATATGTTATAAGTAACTAATAATTTAAGATAGAGTTAATATTTTTGAATTTGTGTAATTCAGGAATTTTGTAATATTGTGTCATCACTAGATCTGAGTATGGTCAAACAATAATCTCATCTGTAATATCTTATATCACTCATATTGAGCAAAATGAACATTTCATTTCTTTTTTATTTCAAAAGAATAATAAAAAGTTGATGGAATTATTTTGCGTAGTTACTTTTTCATGTAATGCATATCAGAAGACTTATTATAAAACGATTACTAGCGTAAACGCTACTCGCTGCAAGCGAAATATTGTGTCACTCTCACGTAGTTTTACTAGTAAGTAAGAGTGAGATGTAACATCGCGCAACACTCGCATTTGGTATACGAGCACAGTACATGCAAGATGGTGTTCAGTAAAGGTACGCTTCCATTGGCACTGAGCGTTGCGGAGGAAAGCGCTAATTGCTCGATTCTGTATGACGACGTCGGTCTACTGTTTAAGGTATAACGGTCTTTTCATACTTTTGAAAACACTGTCTGCTCTTGAATATCTAATATCTACATAATATACATACAAATGTCACGTCTCTATCCCTCACGGGGTAGACAGAGCCCAAGGTAACAAAACCTTAAGGCCACGTTTAGCACGATTAACGGCTTATAGGTGAAAAGGGTAACAGGGGATTTAAGCAATGATGATGATGATGACTCTGTATTGTTTTGTACTGATTTGTGGTGTTCAATAAAGAGTATTTGTATTTTATTGTATTGTATAAATAAATAGTTCAAGTATAACGTTATAATATTAGAGAGCAAATAAAATAACTATTAAGGAAATTCGAATACAATAATATCAAGGCACACAATAGACGTTACCACGTCCAATGAACGTTATTTAGAACGACAACACTTCAAGCCACTCTAGGCCGTTATTGAACAATGTTCCATAGATTGTATGCCCGTCCTGTTGGTATAGCCAGCCACATCGCAATCGCGACGCGACACATCCTGCGTTTTATTTTATTTTCATTTTTTTATACTACACTGCTAAACGAGCAACATTAAATTTGTATGTTCGATTAAGATCACGAAGAATATTAGGCCGGGAGATAGTGACATAAATTACTGGGTCATTTGTGTCACTATCTCCCGGCCTATATGACTTTTCGTTAAAATTTGCTGTAGGTATCCATAAATACATGTTTCAGGCAATTTTCATAAAAGTACTTGTTCACGCCCGCGGTTCCGCCCTCATTGCAAATTTTCCCTAGTTTGCCAAAACGCAACAAAAAAAGCAGTTTGGTAGAATCCTTCTTAAGTGATGATACTGATGATTTAAACATGTGGCTGTTAATTTTTATTTATAAATTAAAACACAAAATGTCCCATTTTAAATGTTACTAAATTTGCCACATAAAAATTAAACCCGTCGAAAATACAGTAACTAAATTCTGATTAAAACTGTTGGCACCTTTTGGGGTGCTTAGTACAATATTGCTTAAGTCAGCAAAATACAATATTAAATTTTAAGAAACAGGTTCTTAATTGAATATACAGTATTTAACACCTGTTCCCGTTTATAGGTGAAGACGTCATTTAGACCTGTTGTATAATGTGAGTAATGTGTGCGAATAGACTAATTGACGTTCCAAATTAGAAAAATGACTTAAGTTCCATATCAGTTCTCTACACTACTACATATAATTAAGTTTTCCGCCTATACATACTTTATCGTACTTTTGTTTTGTCACGAAGTGTTTTTCTTCAATGTTGTTGTTATTAAAATTTGTCTTTAGTGGTTTTTCACACCATTTAAACCACAATAAAATTTCTGTTTAGTTAAACTGTAGTAAGATATCGTCAGTATAATACAAATTATTGACTTATAGTACAAATCACTTCTTAAAACATAAATACCTGGAGGAAATTCTAAAAAGTCAAGTACATAGTGATTCTACTGTTTCTTTCTATAAAAGTCAAAATTTCAGAACACTTTAATTTCTTAGAATTTTTACCAAGTTATTATTTCCACACCACTGAGAAAATTCTAATAAAACTTGTATTAAATCACAACTAAGACACACTTAATTATTACTTACATTTCGATAGGGCGAGCCTCCATCCCGTTAGCATTTTTGCGCCTTGTCTATAAAGAAGAAAATAAGTTGTAGGCACTACATAAATATTTTGAAACTTCTGACACGCGGCTGCTAAAGACGGGCTTCAAAGCCTTGGGTTTGTATGAAAGTGAATTCAGGTGTTGACGGAACGACGTCAGTAGCGAGATAGAGCGCGATACCGATTTGTTCCTTCTTTTACAATTTTATCGCCTTTTAGGCATCGCTAGCGGTATTTGCTCGATTTCCTCGTTGACTCGACCATGATTTTTTCCCCAGGCCATTTCACTGACGTTCGCAGTAATTAAAACCTTTGTTCGTGCTCATAAAATACTTCGTTTAGATATCAATGTACGTAGCTGCACACACAGTAAGCGAAGCTAACTGTAAGAAGCTGAAGGGATTTTGGAAAAGCGGAAAAAGGCGGGACGACATTTTTTTAAACCTGACTTTAACTTGATATGGACAAATTGACTATAATCCTTCTTTTTGGAGCACTTGTCTCAATGCTGAGTGTCGGATTAGCTGTGATAAGATCGTAGTTTATAAACATCAGAACAGAGTGTTTTTAAAGCTCAAGTTCACTTTTTTTTAAATAAATAACTTTTCCTCGTGAAACAGTTTGCGAAAAATAGCTAGGTACCGGTTGACTTGACAATGTTAGCAGCGCCGATTTGACGTGACGACACACTTTGTCATGTACATGTTTTCCATGTTGTTTATTATGTGATGTTCAATAAAGATTCATTATATTGTATTGTGTTGTAAATATGTGAACAGGCATTACCAAGTCACGCAATTTACTTCTTTATTTCTTTTTTGTTTGAATAATTTGTAAACACATTGTTAATATTGTGGAGGCTGGTACGTAATAAGTCGCCTTATTGGCTGCTGCGTTGGCGCTCGCGATCGCATTCATCATCTTACTGAGTCATTATTTTTTTTACTTTTATGTCAACGCCTTATTACCTCTATCTTGTAATGTATGTATATACGCAGCGCTGTGCGAAAGTGCAGGCTGAAAAACCAAGCGCTGGGAAGCGTATTTAGCTCTCACCATAGACACTGAGCCTGCGACTTTCGCCACATTAATAATATTAGGTAGGAATAGATTACAATTAACATAATAATTTAATGAACTCTATGTTTTTACTTTTTACTCTTTTTTCTATGCTTATTCAGCGCTACGATGCACGATGCAATCACAGTGTTTTCTTTCCTTTCACATTATAAACTCCGAAAAACCCATAACTGTTAACCCGGGCTAGAATTCAGAATCCTCTGTACCACGACTTACAAAGTATTATAATTAGTTACACTTATTCTTATGTGCGTTTATTTTTGTGTTGTTAAATCTAAATGTAAATGACACCTGGCTATGGCTGTTCAACGAAACCATAGCTAATGAATACTATTATGTGTATCATATTTTAATTTTAGACATATGAATATTCATACAACATGACTTATTGTTATTTAAATAATTATGTGTGCTGTTTTATGTCTGTTATGTACTTACTCGTCTACTTGTCAAACTATACTAGTTCTAGAATGGTTATATTAAAAGCTTGCTAGATCCCGATCTTCAACACGTTTTTTTATTAGAATTGTTACTTCAAGGCTATTTGTGAATAAACTTGACACAAATATTTACTTTTATGTTATTTCTATAATAATACACACATTTAAATATCATAATTTCTCACTAAGGATCAAATTTTTTTAAAATTAGTGAAGCTAAAATCGTGAGATGCCTTCAAAAAATATTTTTGCTTTTTACTATTATGCGCATGGGAAAAAAAGAATTTTGCTCTATTACAGTGGTACAGAACCCTCGGTTGGCAAGGCCGCCTTTGTTGCAGAATAAGAGAAGCGTCACTTGTAAATTTTCCCTAATTAGTGACCAAACAATGCCATTCATAAGATTCTAGACACCGGTGTATCTATTCTATATGAATAGCTATTAGCTTTAGTAGTAACACGTTAGCATCCGTTACTAAAGTACCTAGTGATTAATGATTTACATGTCTTTGAAATTCTTCGCATGTGTGAACAATGATTGTTATCTAGTTTTACGAAAAATATTTTGATACTTTTAAATTTAGGTGCCACACTTTTGGCCTTGAGACAAATTTGCTAATGGATTGAATCATACTATTTGACACCTCGCTATTTGGGCTTGGCTCTTACTAAATAAATTTACAGAGTTAAACTATGGCTAAAGCTTAACGCTTTTTGGGTTGTTTTTTTTCTTTTGGGTATGGGTCACTTCATTGTATGTATGTATGTAAACTCTTTATTGTGCAAAATAAACAATACAAAATATGCACAAAGGCGGACTTATCCCTTTAAGGGATCTCTTCCAGTCAACCTATGTCGGTTTGTGTGCGTCACTATTTTCTCAGGATTTAGTAAAGGTATCAGGTTAAAATCAATATGAAACACTGAATGGTACCTATCTAGAAACAGAAAACAATACGTTTTAAGTCTACTCCAAGCGTTTAAAAGATACCACCATTTGGTATTGTATAGGTACATACAACATTTCTTGACATAGGATTATGATTACGAAATTTAACAAGAAAAAAAGTGAAGCATAAAAAAATGGTAATGGTAAACTTACAAACATAGAGTTAAATAGTTAGAATTTTTTGTAAAGAGCCCTCAGTTTGTGAGTTCAATTCTTCATTAGGTCGGTTTTTCGACTGGACTCAGCTAATGTGCGTACTAACGGCGAGTACCAATAACCACAAAAATATGTACATCGCATTTGACTAAATGGTCATAAAAAAGGCGAAATAACCTCGGACCAAATACAAAGTAAAGACTGCTACAAATATCAGAGTTAATTTTAGAACCGGATAGCCTAGTGGTTAGTGACCCTGACCATGAAGCTAGAGTTCCTGGGTTCGAATCCCGGTAGGCGCAGGCAGTTGTATGATGAATACGAATGTTTGTGCCCGAGTCATGGATGTTGTATGTATTTATCTACATTATATAAGTAAGTTTATCCGTTGGTTGGTACCCATAGTACAAGCTTTGCTTATTTTGGGGCTGGGTCAACTGCTGTAATTTGTCTTAAGATATTTATTTATTATTATTTAAGTAGAATTTAAAATTGCATCTTATGGAGAGATGTCTTCATATTTGACTTTGCTGTGGAGATCTTGTTATGTTAAATTTTGCCAATTACGATGTCACATTTTAAAATTGCGGAAAGCTTTGGTCACAATTTAAATTTTAGTGTATTTATAAATTATTGTTATTTGGTAATGTTGTTCCTAGCTATACATTTATTTAATGGTTTATAAAGTAGTCAAATATATTTTTTACTTAGACCTAGTATTTAGATTAAAATTCACGCATATTTAAGTGTAGCTGAATCCACTGATATTTAATAAATCAGGCGCTTCTTTGCGGATGTCCATTTCAATGAACAAAAAATATTTACCATGCTACTCCGCAGTCTTGCTAGTAGCGGAGTAGCGAGGTAAATATTTTTTGTTCATTGAATACACTAATATTTAAAACCGTCACATTAATGGTTATGAGAGTCGTGCAAACAAATGCAAATTATATCAAAGTTGGCACGGTATATACAATATCAGAATTTTACCAACGTTCCAAGTGCACGTTTAAAAAAATGTATTTCGCACCCTTCGTGGAAGAAAGACGTAAGTCCTATTAAGGCTTTATAGGACTTACGTCTTTCTTCCACGAAGGGTGCGATTTATTAAATGAACAAAACCACTGACCTTACAAAGGTTATTCCATGAATTTCAGAATTTGATCGCCGGCGTCTTTCTTCGCGGAGTTCTCCAAACTCCACTGTTCAAAGAAAGGCCCGTTACATTTATTAGAACGAGATCAGCGTATTAGCGTTATCGATATGTGATTGACGTTATCGCGAGTAGCATTCATTGGTTACTCTAAACTGAGAGAGCTTAGAAATTGTTATCATATGTCAGGGAAGCCCCAGATAACTTGAACCGAGTTAGTAGTTGATAACTAAATACTGATAACCCCTAAACCAACCCCTAATGGACTTTAACGGACACAGCATAAAATGTAGTTTAAATTTCGGTAAAACACATAGATAGGTAAATGTGTGATCACACAATAATAAAGATAAGTACATCAGGAATATGTCATGTCATGATCCGAGAAGCAGGTACGTACTTAAACTGACTTAAGAATTTCTTTTTTAGTACCTACCAACAGTGGCTCTCGTAGTTACGAACATTGAGCAGGGGTGCGAGTCGGGTTACCTCCTGTGGTCAAGAGCTGCGGTTCCTTTTTGGATCCGTGCGGGGGGAAGAGCAGTGCTTGCTCCAGTGCACCCTGGGCATCGGCTAATGATTTTCTGGCAGTTTCTGAGAGATATCATTGACCGTTGGCTAAGAGCCCGACAGGGGGGAGGGGGGTCTTTGACCATTACCGTACAACGTAGCCGACATTTTGTAACAAGATTTTTTAATTATATTTTTGTTACTTTGACATTGGCGAAGTTGTCGTCGCTATAACGACTTGATACGCCACAAATAAGACGAAGAAGATCTGTTCTGTTCTCCAGTCCATTATGGTAGCCTGGTAGAGATCGCTCTGTTGCAATAAGGCCGCCTATTGTTACCTTGTAATATTCTGTACATATACCTTTTTTCTGTTTTGGTTGTTATATGTGGTGTTCAATAAAGACTTATTGTATTGTATTGTATTGTATGAAGAAGAAGAAGAACGTTGAGCAACTTTGTGTTACTTACTTACTTACTTACTTGTCTGCACATCTATACTATGTAATAATAATATAATAACAATAATATAAAGAGGAAAAATTTGATTGTTTGTTTGTTTGTTTGTTTGGATTGAATAGGCTCCGAAACTACTGGACCGATTTCAAAAATTCTTTTGCCGTTAGAAAGCTACATTATCACTGAGTGACATAGGCTACTTTTTACCGCGAGAAAATACCTTTTCCTACGGGAAAATTAATTTATCGCGGGTGAAGCTGCGGACGGAAGGCTAGTAGTTAAATAATCTAACCGTTTAACTATTAGATACCTAATTTGTAACTTTTAACAAAACTTCTTTATCAGTCTGATTACTATCCATGTGTCGTGATGAAGTACTTATTGCGATTTGATTTGTTTATCACGAGATGTAAGACAGGAAAAAACCGACCCAAGAGCATTGATAAGGAGATATTTAAGTATAATCAATAACATTGGCACCATGATATCAATTCTTGGTATAGTACCTATCCCGAGCTTTTCACATTATACATACATACGTACATAAATCACGTCTTTATCCCTTACGGGATAGACAGAGCCTAAGGTAACAGGACCTAAAGACTAGGCGTATGGATGGAAAGGGGAATCAAAAGGGAATCAAAACAGTGATGGATTGCTAGCCACATCGCCTATATAACATGATCCCTAAGATTTTCGCTCAATCCCTCGATGGGCTTTTACCATCTGCGCGAAAAGAGAAGCAACTGGTACATTCTATGTTTTTTCTTTGTTCCCAGACCAGCATGGAAGAAACACACACACACACACAAACACACATCATGGTCCCACATTATTGGTTCACATTACGGTCTAACTCAGTGTTTTTCAAACTGTGGGTCGCGACCCCCTGGGGGGTCGCAAAGCCTCTACAAGGGGGCCGCGAGAGGTCGCGAAAACTACCTCACCAAAATATTTGTAACATTATTAAAATACCTTCATGAACAAAAGGGGTGGGGGGTCGCGAAATATTTTTTTCATAAAAGGGGCCGGGTCAACCAGTGGTCTAACTAAAAGCTTTCTGAGTGTCGCATGCGAGAATGCATACGATTTGGATGGGGATTGTATATATTTATTCCACTCGACTGAATGTGAATTGGTAACGCGAGCTGGCCGCCTCGCCAACCGCCAACCTCGCAGCCTGGCAACTTCAAGAGATAATTCGCACCCTTCGTGGAAGAAAGACGTAAGTCCTATTAAGGCTTAACAGGACTTACGTCTTTCGTCCACGAAGGGTGCGAATTTTGAACTTTATTTTTCTTGACGACGGAGCCCAGTGGTTAGAGAACCCTACTATGAAGCTTGAGGTCCCGGTTCCAATCCCCGGTTGGGGCAGATATTCGTTTCTTCTTGAGTCTTGGATGTTTAAATGTATATAGTGGCGTCCATAGAACTCGATTCCCACCGGCTTGCCTATTTTAAAGCAGTTGGTCACTTTTATTGCGCAGAATTAGAGGAAAAGACTAGTTAGATGCCATTGGACTCGCCTTCTGATATACTTGACGCCACACCATTGATAAATATAATATGTATTTGGAATGTATGTGCGAAATAACATTTGTTTATCATGAGCTTTTCGGTGAAGGTAAACATCGTGGGGAAACCTGCAGGAGGCCTCTGCCCACCAGTGGGACGTATATAGGCTGGAGATAATGAGTATGAATTTATCGATACATAAATAAGTATGTTTATCCGTTGTCTACTTACAAGCCATACTTACCCATATTACAAGCTTTGCTTAGTTTGGGATTGGTTCACCTGGTGTTAATTGTAGGAAGATATTTAATTATTGCTATTTCTTTAATTGGCACATTTTAACTGATTTTAACAAAATGTATACGATACGCATATCAAAATATGTAGTATTTGTAATTTTGACCTCACTCTTGGTAAAGTTTCTCATCTAGATTGCCTTTGTTCATATATCTCAATTAGTCAAATGTATTTGTTTTAATAGGTTGGATAATGTATTAAATAAATTTGAAATAAGGTGTGAAAAAACAGATACTTAAAATGTATACAAAACTAAAACTACTCTTAAATTAAAATAATTCAAATAATCTTTAAAATTAATTACAAAAGAGAGGTGGGCCTCCTGGCAGGGTGCCCATCACGCAGGCAGCATTCCCGCGCTGAACTGCGATTGCGATTCTCTGCGCAAGAAGGCTGCCGGCGCGAGGGTCGCCTGTTGCCTCTCTCAATCTTTTGCTGAGCTCTCTGTGTAGCTCCAGCGCACCCTTACCCGAAGGACCTAGAGTCTCTACACTGAAAGCAAAGAAATAATTTTGTTTGTTTTTGTTTTCGTAAAATAAAGTGTTTGCATGCATACTTACTGTAGTAAATAATAACACACGTCTGTTTGCATCGCCGTTTAATATGAGACTGGCTCACCTGAGCCGCTCCAGTACAAAGTTTACCTTAATACACTACACTCCCTTACACTAAATTACTAAGTACACATACATCTGTATTTTTACACAATCCATAATACTTATTACCTATTACTTTACTTCACTTACTTACTGTAACTATACTTTAACCCTAATACAATGCGATATTGTTAATAACATAGTCTAATAACAGTTTCAACACTTATAATCTATAGCTAGGCTTATTAAGTCTACATTGCCTGATAGGGCGAGCTCGGGACGAAACCAATTGGGGTGAACCTAACTCCCCCTCCGGGGAAGCCGGAGAGTTACAGGCCGGCGCCCCCGGGCCCACCGGCGTGCGCGGCGCCGGCGCCTCGCCCGCGGCCCGCTCCGACCGTGCCCTCGCCGGCGAATCACCAGTAACAGCTGGACTACTCGTCTGAGAAGCTGTGCTTGGCTGTTCTATTGCCGAATCATCAGTGCTAGGGGTAGCGAGTGACAGCCTGCTTGATCTTTTACGTAATTGATCGATATGCCTGTGTACCGTTTCCCCCCCTTTACCTACTACTTTAAAATTACTCGGCCCTAATATATCTACTACCCGACCCGGGACCCATTTCTCTCCCTTTAAATATTGCCTGTACCAGACTAGTTCGTTCCTATCTACGTTTCTACTAACTCCAACCGCCGCCTTCTGCTGGCGCTGCTGTGCCCGGCGCACCTGACCTTCTCTGTCCGGTTTAATAATATCCAACCGAGTTCGTATCCGCCTCCCCAGAAGAAGCATCGCTGGGCTCTCTCCGGTGGTAGAATGTTCAATATTCCTGTAATACATTAGGAAAGCCCATAATGCCCGGTCAATGTCTTTTTTCTCTTGTAGTGCTTTTTTAATGACACGCTTGACCGTACGAACTGCATTTTCTGCCAAGCCATTGGAAGAAGGATGATAGGGTGCCGTGAACAAATGTTCTATTCCGTTATGCTTTGTGAACATTTCGAATTCTTTTGAAGCAAACTGTGATCCGTTGTCACTGACTATTTGTTTTGGCAATCCCCATCTACCAAATAATTCGCTTAAATGGTCGATTAAACCGGCGGCTGACATGCTGGTTACCTTGAAGACCTCAATCCATTTGGACATCGCGTCCACCACTATGAGGTAGGTCCTTCCCGCAATGGGGCCCAAGAAGTCTAAGTGGAGTCGCGCCCAGGGGCGGCCGGGCCACGGCCACATGCGCGGTGCATGCCGCGGCGGCGCGTCCGCTTGCGCCGCGCACACCGCACATGCGCGGCATACTTGCTCCACCGCTTCGTCGACCCCGGCCCACCACACGTAGCTTCGTGCTAGGGCTTTCGACTTCACTATTCCCATATGCGGTTCATGAATCATAACTAATATTTTATTTTTACATACTTCCGGAACAACCAGTCTGGGCCCCCACATCACGCAACCCAACTCCTCATACAATTCATTTTTTCTATTGAAATATGGCTGTAGATTTACAGTTTCACATTCAGTTGGCCAACCGTCTCGTATATAACTTAAGACTTTCGCTAGCAGTGGGTCGCGCGACGTCTCCCGCTTAATTTCATTATAGTCTAATAATAAAGCTTGTTGCACCAGATGTAAATATGTTTGTTCTGGTGCCGATAACCTGGGCTGCGCGCTGCCGCCAACCGGCAGGCGTGACAACCCGTCCGCCCCGTTCTCGTCGGTGCGCACGTACTCGATATCAAACGAGTAGGCAGATAAAATTATTGCCCATCTCTGCATGCGGCTTGCTACCATCGTAGGTATTCCTGTATTTGGCCCGAAAATGGAGACTAGTGGTTTGTGGTCGGTACGTAATGTGAAATTCCGTCCATACAAGTATTGGTGGAACTTGTTTACACAGAAGATAATCGCAAGCGCTTCCCGGTGAATTTGAGAGTAGTTCTTCTCCGCCTCATTTAAAGTGCGAGATGCGTAAGCAATCGGGCGCTCGCCGCAGCCGTCCTCGGCCGGCTGTGAGAGCACCCCCCCGACCCCGCGCGCGCTCGCGTCGCAAGTAACAAACAATGGTTTTTTTATGATCGTAATGTGCTAACACTTCCGCGCTTGATAACACCTTTTTTATTTGTATGAACGACCTTTCACATCCCGACGACCACTCCCACTGTTTCTCTTTTTTAAGTAATTCGTATAAAGGCACCAATCTACTACTCATATTTTTTATGAATTTTCCATAAAAAATTATTATACCTAAAAACGAACGTAGTTCCGTAACATTAGTCGGTCTTGGTGCATTTATTATTGCTACTACTTTGGATGGATCGGTCTTTATGCCATGTTTACTTATGATATATCCTAAATATCGTACCTCATCAACTAAAAATATGCATTTGCTACTCTTAAGCTTCAGCCCCGCCTTATGTAATCTCTCAAACACAGCCTCTAACGCCATTAAATGCTCCTGTTTATTTTTCCCTCCAATAATGACGTCATCTAAAAAAATTTCGACATTCGGGATGTCTTTGAGTAGATTACACATAATGCGCTGGAAAATTCCCGGGCTGGACGCTAGCCCATAAACTAATCTGTTGTACCTGTACAACCCTCGATGTGTATTTATAACCGTGTATTTTTTTGTCTCATCCAGTTCTATCTGGTTATAGGCTTGTGATAAGTCTATTTTAGAGAAGTAACACGCTCCGCTAAGACTTACCATAAGATCCTCTATTTTAGGCAAGGGATATCGATCAATTAGTAATACCGGATTGAGTGTCGCTTTATAATCAGCACATATTCTCAGAGAACCGTCAGCTTTATTTACCGGCACCAGCGGCGAGGCCCAGTCGGAGCAGTCGACAGGCTCGACGACGCCGTCGCGCAGCATGGCGTCCAGCTCGGTGTCGATGCGCTCGCGCAGCGCGTACGGCACCGGCCGCGCCCGGTGGAACACCGGCGCCGCTCCCTCCCGCACCCGCAGCGTCGCTAACCCGCCTGTGTACCGCCCGAGCCCGCCGCTAAACAACTCTTTATATCTGTCAAACAAGTTATTTATTTCTTTAGATATTTGTAAGCGTTCGTTTTTTACATTATGACATTCACTAAATTTAGGAATCTTAATGTCTAGTTTTGTTAACCACTGCCTGCCTAGAAGGGCCGTGGTGCCTCCGTCAATGACAAACAGTTCTAGGCGTTCGGATCGTTTCCCGTAGCTGACAACAGGTTTAATAATACCTAATGGTTTGATGTTGGAACCATCATAAAACTTAAGGATGATGTTGCTCGTTTCGATCGTGTTATGTTTAAAATATTTCTCGTACGTTTCCCTATTTATACACGACACTGCCGTACCCGTATCTACTTCCATCTCTATAATTTGGCTGTCAATGGTCATCGGTAAACTCACCGGCTGGTAATCATTTAAACACAAATGATGAAAGTCTTCCTCCGTGACCTCCGCACTGTCCTCGGGTTCCTCCGTCACCGCCGCTTCGCCATAGTGCAGCTTCCCCGGGCCGTTCCCTGGGCACACGCGTCGTAAATGGCCCGTACGCTGGCAAAAACTGCATATGTAGTCTTTAAACCGACAGTTGGGGTAGTCATGATCTGTTGCACCGCAGCCTCCGCAATGAGTTCGCCGGCCTCTGTTGCTACCCGCCGCATAAGTGTGCCCGCTGCGAACCGCCCCGCGAGCTGCGCCCGCGCGCCCGCGAGCTGCGCCCGCGCCCCCGCGCGCCGCTGCGCCGGCCCCTCGGCCGCGCCAGCCGCCGCCGCTACCGCTCCGCCAGCTGCGCCCCGAGCGCTGGCCGTCATCACCTGGCAACAGCGCGTGCATTGCCGCCGCTGCTCCGCCTTCCGTGCTGTTGTCCCTGCTACCCATCAACATCCCCGTCTCCACCGCGGCTGCGTCCCGCTCCGCCGCCTCCAGAGAGCTCGCTAATTGCACGGCTTTTGTATAAGTAAGCGCGTTATCTTCAGCAAACAACCGCTGTCTTATAACATCACTTCGCAAACCGCAAACAAATTGATCTCGAAGATTCTCGTTAAGGGTGGCATTAAATACGCAATGTCTAGAAAGCCGTTTTAATTCGGCAACATAACTCGCAATGTTTTCATTTTGCGCTTGTCTACGTTGTCTGAACCGGTATCTTTCGGCAAGTACCGAGGGCGTCGGCTGCAAATGATTTTGTAGTAGATCTACCGCCTCTTTGTAAGTTAATGCCGACGGTTTTTTCGGACTTGCAAGATTAGCCAGCAACTCGTAAGCTTCATTGCCTATCACCGCAATTAATGTTGGTAATTTGAGTTCTTCTTTCACTTCGTTGGCTTTGAAATACATTTCTAATCTGTCTACGTATGAACTCCACGCACCATTACTGAGATCGAACTCACTGACCTTTCCCACCGACATTGTTCGTATTTTGTTATTAAAAATATAATAAAAAAACAAAAAAAATGTTTAAGTCCCCGTGAGAGTAGTACTGCAGTTCCGCAAGTCACAATCACAATCGCACACAATGATTTGCACGCGTAGCACCAGCCTCGTTAGCCACTGTAGTAAATAATAACACACGTCTGTTTGCATCGCCGTTTAATATGAGACTGGCTCACCTGAGCCGCTCCAGTACAAAGTTTACCTTAATACACTACACTTACTTACATGCATACCTACATATATTTTACTAAAATCATTGTGACTGACCGATTCCAATTATTTTACATAGCAAGAAATAAAGATATACATGAAAACCGTGAGATAAAATATAGATACGCAAGACTCAAGTGTGGCTTATAGATATTAAAGCATCTCTCATGCTCCAAATTCTTTGACGTAAGTAATTTAAAAGACGCACTGGAAACTTCAAGATAGGATTATCTCAATTCAGATACGAATCCTAGTATCTTAAATTATACCACCATGAACTTCAAATTGCTTCTTATGAGGAATAGCTCTTTTGTTCATTTCAGTAAGATTTGAAATCGCCCGCATTGTTATTGTGTTCAATTATTACAATAACAGTGCAAGGACACGGCAGCGTGTTAGCCAAGTTCGCGAAGAGAATAGGTGGCACATCTGTTATGGTTTTTTTAATAAATGAACTAAAACCATAGGTCTATTTGACCCATGTGTATAATTGTGATTTGGAGTATTTAGCAAAGTACTCTATTTCTAAATTTCAATGAAAAATATTCACAAGACGGTGACATTCAAAAATCACAAATTATTATGATTACTTCTTGATGGTTTAGGTACAAAGTAAAAAAAAAATGTTGAAGAGGCATTTTTTAATGGCTGTATTTCAACCAACTACTATGAAACTAAACTGAATGATATCGTCATTAACATAATACATAGGTGTGGCATTATTGAACAACTTTAGATATTCTTAATTTGTTGCTAACCTAAGCAGCAAAATTAGTGATATTCCATCAAAATTATAATCGATGAAAAAACCGATTGTCTGCAAAGTCGGCTTAAGAACGATAGTTTTACGTGATAACGCCATAAAGAAACATATTTGAACTGCTAGCTCTGAAGTCACGCGAGAAAATCTTGCCTCTCTATCGCTTGTTTCGCGCTCTCACTTGCACACTCTGACGTTACGCGGAACGTAACGCAATAAGTCACGCTTTTTCGTGAATGCAGCCGGCATTCGTCGATTTATAAAGAAAGAAAGAAAGAAGACATTTATTCATTTTTGCAAGACACATTTGCAAGACAGATCATCAGCGTTGTGTGTGTCTTCGCAAAAGTGAAACGGTCGCTGGCTCAACATTACGCTGAGGTGTTAGACACCTGCAGCACTTATTTTCAGCCAGAACTATCTATGACTCACGAGACGTTATCTCGTCAAAAAATATCCGAGTTCAACTGTACCTTAGCCGTCAACAATCCAAAGCAAAGCTTGGTACTTTTTCTTGCGTCACCAATTTTTGGTATTTAGGATATGCGAACTTGGCCTATTCTTCACATTTATGTTTTTGATAGTAATATTATTATACCTTTTCCTTAGAAACAAGGCACGTGTTCTCAAAATGTAGATATTGATATTTTTCATCACGTTCCGGTATCACTTCTTTAAAACATCGGGTTGATGTTTTTATTTTTATCTCTCTTAAAGGACATTACTATGTAGTTCCAATGTCGATTCACTTTCATGCTGGTCTGGGAGTAAAGAAAAAACATAGAATTTACCAGTTGCTTCTCTTCCCGCACAGATAGTAAAAGCCCATCGGCGGAATGGGCGAAAGTCTTAGGAATCATGTTAGAGGCGATGCCGCTCTGTCTACCCCGTAAAGGATAAAGACGTGATTTATGTATGTATGTATGTCCAATGTCAATGGCGAATTCTCGTCCAGGTTTTTTAGAGCAATAATCATTTGTAAAATTATTTTTTCTCTTAATAACTAGATTTCAATTCAAAATAACTATTTATCTATACCTCCATTAATTTCAAAAGACACGGTGACCGTAACTTAGACAACCATCGAAAATGTGTTTAACATGTAAGTATGTCAATTCGTGTTCATTTCATAGATAATTTGACGACCGGATAGCCTAGTGGTTAGTGACCCTGACTATGAAGCTAGAGATCCTGGGTTCGAATCCCGGTAGGGGCAGACACTGTTGTATGATGAATACGAATGTTTGTGCCCTAGTCACGGATGTTGTCTGTATTTAAGCATGTATTTATCTACATTATATATCGCCTGCCGAATGCAATAAGGGCACAAGTCAAAAAACCAATAAATCGAGAAACGGCCAGTTAAAGTTTTGAGAAACAGGTGCATGATCACCAAATTGGCTATATTTTTTTTTATTTTAGAAAAACGTATCTGTTCATGAGATTTTCTTTTTCTTTATCATAGATAGCTTCGGATGAATCCGTTAATTTCATTTATAATAATATACATTTGAAATTGTAAGGGCCTAAACATGGGTACTTAGAGTTGTGCCTTTGTTGCAGAAAGTATTTTATGCAATTTCGTGATGTGCCTGAAGTCATGCTAATTATCATATGCATAATCAATAATACAAATGCAATTTATAAATTAATGTCAAACTAAAGAAAATGCTAATAATATAAAATAAAATCAAAATCCCACTTTCAAAAGACCGGTTCCTAACCAAATAGGTTAGGATTGGTATCAATTGTTTTCTACACATGTTTTTATAATATCAGTATTAATTTCGTCGTACCCTACAGATTTCGTATTATTTTAATGACATCCTATTCATTTATTTTTCTGACACTGGTGTTATGAAGATGCTATTGTTTCGTGCATTACCATGTATGTGCATTTGGGGTGTTTGAGGTTGTTTAACTGAACCTGCTAGTTCTGTGTAGTAAGTATTAAAATTTGATGCTATTTCAAAGGGGTCCGTTATCATTTTATTTTTTATTACCAGTTTATTAATTATGTATATTGCGGTGTGTTTATAGTACTATTAGTTTATTTTTTTATTATTTGCCATGAGGCTCTGCATTTATTTTTAATGTTGATCAAATATTTGCTATTATTTAATCTTTGCGCAGTATCTATGCATTTTTTTAATAATTTAGTGTATCTGTAATATTCATGTTTATTTTGTTCGGTTCTTTGTTTTTTATAATATCGAAAACGAAGTAATCTTTTCTTTTGCAGCTAATTTTTACTCCTGTTGTCATCCATTTTGGAGAATTATGATTTGTATTGTTTATTTTTTCTGCATAACTAGAAAACATAGCTTATACCTAAAACAATACGATCAAGTCGTGAAACTGATTGAATGCGACATTAAAATCACTTTCTGAACATATATCTGAAAAAGATAGACTTGACAAACATTTCTGAAATTTATTTATATTTTGTGCTGTGTCATGATCAGAAATGCCGAGAAGTAAAATGGCAGCATAGGCCATTTTTATTTTTACATTGCTCAATATATTGTCTATGCAGGTTTTATCCCTTGTTGGTTCTTTTAAATGATTTGTTAAATTATAATTATTTTTTTATACATATTTTTTTTATATAAATAGGAAGGCAAACGAGCAAGTGGGTCACTTGATGGTAAGTGATCACCACTGCCCATGGACACCTGCAACCCCGGAGGGATTGCAGATGCGTTGCCAACCTAGAGGACTAAGATGAAATGCCTATTAGTCTGTTACAGTCGTTTCTAATTGCTAGTGTATTAATATTGAAGTCACCACATACGATTATTTTTTTAAATTTAGATTTAGTGTTCAATTGGGATTGTCTAAAAAAAAATACCTATCCTTTTTATATTTTTTTTGTGCAGAATAGTCAATTATAAGAAACCAATTTCAATGTTTTCTCATATAACTCGGTATTTTTTTCACTATTAATAATTATTGAAAGTATTTTGGTTGATGACGTCAGAGTTTCCATTGCCGGTGCCACACATCTGCTTATTGGATAAATTGATCATAAAACGTATGTGAAGCGCCGCCATTAACGTCTTTTCTATCTGTGGTGAAGTTGGCAAACTGTCATTAGTATCAATGTCAACATGATTCAACAATAACACAGGAAGATTTACGCGATCTTCTCCTATGAATTTTATATTTTCACAATCGTTACACATACCATAACATTCTGCGCGAAGCAGAAAGGTCCATAAACACATACCAGGTATTATCGAGACAAAACAGGACCCGGAGATAAGACAGCAAACTCAGTAGGCGAAAGTAAACCGAAAAACGTAATATTTTCGCTCTCCATTAAAATATTTAGCGGAAAATCTTTCATGTGAGCGAAGCACATCGCTGTGCGGTTACACTGTTGCCTAATTATCTACCGAAAGTGCTTCTAAATCTAAACTATAATACAACAATATGAAAGTGAACAGTGGAAAAAACAAGAATGACAGTAACAAGATTGCCCATTTGCTTGTCATCTGTCATAAGATGAATGAAATGTCAGATTGCGGGTCCAAATTGAACTCCGTAGTATAATACACGCGTAAATAGCATAGAATTTGTAACCTTTGCAAATAAAGTACATTTTGGACCGTCTACGTCATGTCTGGGAATATCAAATGAAGGTCATTGCTTATTTTTCATGTAATAAATTCATTATAGCAAAATAAAATAAAGTAAATACAGAAAACGATTTAAAAAGCATTTATCTCGAAATGGTTTTCGATTTACTATACATTGTAAAAAAATAGACAATCCCAATTCGTGTAGTAAAATATCTAGTTTGTCAAGAAATAAGTTATCGGATGAATTTGGAATTCTGTACAAACAAATGACTACAGCATTATGTTTGGGTACCTCAATACCACAGCACTCAAAGATCCTCGATACCGACATTTTCTGCAAAAAATCGAGTTCCTTAAAAGTTACCTCTGGCTTTGCCAAGATACAGACTCCGCCTCTATTTTGGTCTCGGGAATAGCTGCTGGCCAATGCGTAATTATTGTGAACTTTTACATTTGTTTCATTTCCAGATTTAATTAAAGTTTCTGTGAGACATTTTATAATATCTGGCTCATTGTTTTTCTTGTATATTTTCGTGAATTCATTATGCACAATCAATGTTCATAAGTGTCATATAAATATAATATCACAAGACACAACTTGAAATTCAACTCAAATGATTGTGCAATAAGGGCACAACGAAGAAATGCCTTTATCGCATAAACAGGGTAGGTCATTTCGTCACATGTAAAAAGGGCATTTATGCCCTCTATATTCCGTTAGAGTTAACTTTTGAAAATAGTCTTTAATGTATACGGTAAAACGATCAAATTAGAACACGATTCCGGGATAAACTCAAAAACCGAAAATTTTGATTTCGGCCCTTTTTGCATTCAGCAGGCGATATAAGTATGTTTATCCGTTGCCTGGTACCCATAGCACAAGCTTTGCTTAGTTTGGGGCTGGGTCAATTGGTGTTATTTGTCCTATATATAATATCTTGATATTTATTTATCATTTATTATTATTTATTAATGGTAATTTTAGGTAGGTGCATCTAAATAGTGCTTAAGGTTTTTGCGATCACGTAATTGATAGCTGCGCGTTTTGAACTACCGACGAGAGACAGCCATCAGTTTCTATCTTCTATTTGCACGTTGTGATGCACTTACATGCAAAAAACCGACCAAGTGCGAGTCGAACTCGCGTACCGAGGGTTCCGTACAAATACAAACATTCAGTCTTAGCAGAGCCGTGCTCCTAAGCAAACTGTAGGCAGTGTGAGGTAATTTTAAATTGGTTACCTACATAAGCAAACAGACTTAAAAATTAAGATTTTTAGGCATTTTTCGTTAAGTTGACGTACTCGTACTAGTACCTTCCTACCAAATTTTAAATTTATTGGGTACTAACTGATGCCCGCAACTTCGTCTGCATAGAATTCGTTTATCGCTATCCCGCAGGAATAACGCAATTTTCCGGTATAAAAAGTAGCCTATGTGTTATTCCAGACTATAATCTATCTATGTTCCAAATTTCATCGAGATCTGTCCAGCCGTTCTGGCGTGAAAGAGTAACAAACATCCATCCATACTTACAAACTTTCACGTTTATAATATTAGTAGGATCTGGAAGTACTATAGGTTAGTACTTATAGGTTTTAATTCCCAATGGGGAAAAGCAAGGATTCTCAAACTCACATTGCACGGTCTCATCCCAGAAATCTCAGTCACATGACGTCCCACTATGACCAAGAGGGAACGCGTGTGGTAAGTCTAGCTTTAATTAGGTATCAACCGTGCAGTGGTTAATAATTTTAATGTGGCTACATATAATATGACAAACCCCATGAGATGAGAATGATATCCAAAATACGAAGATTTCCGCAAAATGGAAACGTTCTATAGGTAGTTTCTTATGGTATGACACACTTTTACATTCATAATGCAGAATAATACAATATTTAGTACTTAATATTGATACTTCTCTATATGCTAAGATAAGTTCATTCTTAAGATAAGAAATCTCTACGTAAAAAGTACGCTTGACCCAAAAGATTTGAATCATCCCATCGATCATTTATCAGAAAGTTTCGATACAACACAATTGACGCATTACAATATCAGGCGCAAAATATTCGAACAGAGCCAAGAGCATTCGTACCCATTCTGCTCTAACGGTTGGTTTAAAACTTAGTTTTTCACTTCAAGGAATAAAATGCTGACTGCATATTATTAAGGGGTGTACCGTACCCACCGAAACTCAACTTGCCCATTCGTAGCTCGTAGCTCGTTGACTTTGCCTCGTGGCCACTAATGGGAGATTTGGTGTATACAGCCCTGGTGTATACAGCCCTGGTGTATACAGCCCTGGTGTATACAGCCCTGGTGTATACAGCCCTGGTGGATGAGCTGTGTCCAGTGGCGTAACTATAGGATGATGCCACGGGCCCATAACTCTACGGCGCCCCGAAGTAGCTAAGTCTAGAGGACAGAAGAAATGATGCAATTCTTTAAGTATATTACGGACGACCGGATAGCCTAGTGGTTAGTGATCCTGACTATGAAGCTAGAGGTTCTGGGTTCGAATCCCGGTAGGGGCAGACAGTTGTAGGTATGATGAATATGAATGCTTGTGCCCGAGTCATGGATGTTGTATGTATTAAAGTATGTATTTATCTACATTATATAAGTATGTTTATCCGTTGCCTAGTACCCATAGTACAAGCTTTGCTTAGTTTGGGGCTGGGTCAATTGGTGTAATTTCTCCCAATATATTTATTTATTTATTGAGGAAGGACAGTCAGAATACCTAAAGAAAATGAATTTTAACGGGTCCCAGACATTACAGTTACACCGCTGCCTTTGTCGGCAAGTTGACGTCAGCATGTTGATAGCTTTGATGTGTATAAACCTTCAGGCAATGCAAATGCATAGTACTTTCATGTAATATTATCACGTCGCGTATGGGAGAGCTAGGAAACTCAGCGGATGGTGGATATTTTAATTTATTTTAAAAACTAGCCTTCCGTCCGCAGCTTTGCCGGCGATAAATTAATTTTCCCGTTGAAAAGTGCTACTCGATGGATTTCGATCGAAATTAAGCAAGTACGAAAAAATTCGTAGCAACTTTTAAGGAAGGACTTGAGGGAAAGGTTTTAAAAACAGTGAAAAAAAGTATGGAACTATGTTATTTTCTAGATAAAAACTATCCTATGTCCTTTCCCGGGACTGAAACTACTATCTCTATACAAAATTCCAACTGAATCGGTTTAGCGGTTTAAGCGTGAAAAGGTAACAGACAGACAGACGGAGTTGCTTTCGCATTTATAATGTTAGTACGGATTTGACAGTAGGTATACAACGCCATCACGCGGATTTTAATGTCTAAGACATGGTTATTATCGTATTTATCGTGTACTATCTTTACCAAAACGCAAAGCAAGCACTTCAGATGCGGAGTCGACTATATCTGACTGCAGATGATAGATAGGTATGATCTTGATTACGATATATGATAGACGCTTCTGAGGTCGTCATACTTAAGTAAATGACGTCTGCATCTGGGGGCACCGCAGTGCCCCCGCCAAGTTGAGCAAAAAAGCACCACGGCCCTGCCATCGTTTTCTCGAAACAGTTCAGCCCATTTTCGACCCCCTTTTAACTTTCCAGTTTACTGATGTAGATAGGGATCTTAATTAAATAGAAAAGCTTGGTATATGATCTCAATTAAAAACAACCTCCATCGATTTGATTACCATATGAAATCAATTCTATATCTATAAATATAATGCAAAATTGTGTTACTTACCTAAAAGAATAATGCTTTTTTTTATATTTCACACACTTGTTTCCAGATGAGTTAGATTTTAATTGAAAGAACTAAACGCAAATAAATTATCTACTATCAAAAAAAGAGATTGCTATACCAAGTTCCAAGTTTCGTATACGCGTCCTTTTTTTAAAATTGACGAATCGTTACGAATACGTTTTAATTTTAGAGCGGGCAACTTATTTTAAATGAAACACAATCATATTATGATAATAAGGTTTCTTGTTCGATTAATGCTAGTTTACAATAAGATTACTTTACCACTTCTTATATCATAAGTTTAATTAATTGTATGTTCACAATGTACAATGTGTAAATTTTGTCTTAGAGTTAAATTCTGAAACAGTCCGCCGGGCCGCCGCCGGCCCCAAGGGCACTTGGAGATAACGCGGTAAACTCATCTTGGCATAATGACATCCAGGTTATACGAACACTTCACACAACTATCAAACGTTTACTTCGTTTTAGTACAAAATTCGCCGGGTTATGATAAGTCAAGCCCGAAGAATAAAGGAAATAGAAGCGAAACTCAAACGGTTTTCGTGTCACAGACGCGCACTCCTCTCATTCATAAAATTACACACCTGTCATGAGAAAAATCATGTATTTTGTCTGCAGGTACCTGACAAAGGCGAAAGTGAAAGTGACGTATAACAAACGAACGTTAAGTTAAAAGAAACTCAACAAGCGTTTATGAATAAGAAGGTTGGAGCTACAACAAGTTTTTTCTAACATATATCCAATTGTGTCAATGCTTATCAAAGTTGCTTCATGCATAATGGGTATCGCAAAATGTGGTCGCTCAAAATGCAGTGCAGTTTTGAAGACATACGAAAGTTTAAGTATTGGCACAATTGAGGATGTGTCAAACGTAGGAGTTTCGCTTCTAATTGTATTTATTCTTACGAGGATTACAATGATAATCGCAGCCGCTTCTTATATGATTTCATTAAAAACTTGAGAAGCTGAAGTTGTTCCTGTCAACAATCAAACTATTCAATTTTGGATTATACGTTGTCGTTCCTTTCTAAGAAACTATTGCGGTTTTTTTTTAACGCTAGGGTAAGTGTTACCATTGAATGAACAAAACGATGATTTTGACTCAGAATAAGAATTCTGTTCAATTTTACAATGCGAAATGTTTTTTTTTTAGATTAGCAACATTAATAGCTACATCACAGTAACATTAACTATAACAGCGCATTAGTTACAAAACGGTAACCGTGTAAAGTTTACGTGACGCAAAATTATTTTCATTGTATGGGGCAGTAGTAGTAAAGGATGTCGGTAAGTTACCTTATATTTTATGTGATATTGTAATAGTTCCGAGCAACTGATGTAAGTAGTATGCGTTTATTTTCATTCTTAAGGATATGGTGGTTCTATTATTTCATGTGTATTTCTTTCAAATTGTAGTTTTTAAGCTAGTGTTTTATAACTGGAACTCAGAAACCACTAAAACCAATGAATTAACCAAGGTGTTCACTGGAATGATACTAATTAATGATTATGCAATATTGTGCGTTATGGTTGCTCTATTAAAAAATATTTTCCAGAAACAGACGTGATTTGATTTTTGGGTTTATTGCCAGTATTCGAATAAATAAAAAATAGAATTGTAGGTTTGTTCACTGGCTTACAACTGTCACTGAATGAACTACCTTCAATATGACTAGTTTATTCAATGGTTTTATTTACAATTTATGAGCTAGTGAATGAACAATATAATTTATAAGTTTATAGTCAATTACACGCAGTGTATAAATCCGGTATTTGTTGAATATAAAATAATTCTAATTGTGACTGTATCAATTACCTCAATAAGTAATTTAACCGTGTTCATTCACTAGTTTAATTTGTTCATTTACTAGAAAATCGTGTTCATTCACTGGTGTTTTGGGGTGTTTTCCGATTAAAATTGATATAACTTATTTTTTTGCAATATAATCATAAAACAAATGATAGAAAAGCAAACTAGAATAATTGCTTCATTCATAGCGACAATAATATTTAACGCCTAATCATTCATTAATGCGAAATGTTTTTTTGAAAACCAAAATTGTCTTAAGACTTCATTCGCTGGTACACTTACCCTAGTATGTAAAAAATCGCAGTGTCTAATATTACATAAAAATTGGCAGATAAATGGAAATCTAATTGCATTCTCTTACTAAAGCATGTGCTTTAAGATATTAATATATCTTTCGGATATTTGTGTTTGCCAATATCATTGTTTCATGTACTACATTATGTAGAAAATACCGTGTTATTTTTTAAATAGAAATAGAAAAGTCAACAATTAAATGAGTTAACTTTTTTATAGTTGCGGTAACACTCTCTTGGAATTTTTAATGATAACGTTGATAAAAACTATGGTTTTTAGTCAGATTTTAGGTATGAGACGCAGGTTTAGCCATCATGAGAAGCGACTGCGTAAATTCGTAAGATTACATCGCATGTCAAAATATAAAAAGCAACATTTCAATCTAATTGCAATTCGTTTTTATCAAAGATCAAAATAAAATGGAATTGAGTTTAGAGTTTCGTGTTTGTTTTTATTTCAAAACTTGCGATTATGTGAATACTAATAAAATAGGCTTGGCTAACTTGACTTGTCAAAGTGCAAATGAATAAAAACATTTTATGTTAAGATAGAGCTCAAATTAGCAGCAGCTACAGTCTGCCAGGTCTTGGAGAGAGAAGCAGGCCAGTACATTCCAATCAAATTAAAAATATCGATACAACTGCTTTCTAGTCATAAGAATCGATTAATGTCAATTCTGTCACTTTACAGAGCTTAGGTTTAATTGACATACTAAAGTAAGTAAAACAAAACCATAAGCTTAAAAAAATATGTTTTTTAACTTAACAGATATTATATACGAAATCATCCATTAATAATTAATTCTCTATATTTGTACAAAAATTATAACTTATATAAATTATAGTTTTTCACTTTTCGTTTACACAAATTAATTGTAATTATAGCTTTTCGACAATTATTGCACGACAATTATATAAGTACATTTACATAATAATAAGTGACAGACAGATTACAAATATAAGAGCTTATTCAGGCAGTGTATCGTTTTAACAGCTAGTTAACAGCTTAAATACTGATTAATTAAATAAAATAATAATAAAAACTCTTGTGCGACATGATGACTATTCATAAAGCTACAGTAAATAATCATTTTAAAACACCATAGTCTTCTGTTGCCGCGTCTTTTAAGATTATTTTAATTTACTTCAAGGACTTAAGTTAATAAAAAACCTTGAGAAATTGTAATTATGGTCAAAAAATGTATTTGTTCAAACACGTTTCGCTAATATGGTAGGAAACTGTAAAATTATAGACGCGGCCACAGAAAACGTAAAAATTGTCGGTCTACGAATTTCTGCTACGTAAAATAATTATTATATTATAATGAAGTCTCGGACCACATAAAATTTAAGACGGAGTTCTGCTAGCGGCAAAATGAGTCTTGTTTAAGCAGCACCTTGCATTGTGCTAAAGACGCTCAAACACACACTCAAGCAAGATTTCCTGACAAAGCCTCACTTTGCCATTCACAGAAATGTTTTTTTTTTTCAGTTTGAGAATGAATATCACCCGAAAAAGATATGTGTATTATTTAAACGGTGTGCGTGTAGCTAAAATTAAATTAAAAAAACTTCAATTTACTATGAACTGCTTCTTACTTTATTATAAAACAACTAAATAATTAAATTATTTGATCATTATTGCTTTAGTCCATCGAGTTCAACCATTTGGATATTTCTAACATAATATTTTTCGGTAACACTGATATAAAAATAAATGTTTGCGACGTTATCATAAGTCAGCCATCCCTTGTCTCATATTTATAAGGACTACTTACAGAAATGATTTTTATTTACAGTGGTTCTGAGTTGTAGGTATAAAACTTTCATTATTGTGTTTACATTGCGATCCTCAATCGCCTAAAACAAAAGAATAACGTATTTCATCGTTTCAAAATCGTCAATGATAATTAATTAATTGTTTATCATTTCGACCTGACTAGACTCATAACAAGCGTTTATGTGAATTCGCGAAATATGATTTAAATTTTAAAGTGTAATTTATGACATTCAAATAAAAAAAACACCATACACAACAGGAAGGTCCTCTGCTCTCGCATTTCCACCCAAACCTGTCATTGTCATGAAACAAACAACCCTAAAGTTAGATGGTTTAAATATTCACTAGCATATTTTATAAAATAACATGTACAAACCTACGCAGACTTCATTATATACCTATATAAATTGACAAAATGAAAATTTTATTATTGTGATACTTATAGGTAAGACTGGATTCGTTATGCATGGTAAACATAAGACATGAAAATATCAAATATTTATTTAACATGCTATTTACATTATTTAGTAATATACTAAATTATGTTTATTTTGACACCATTACGGGAACTCGTTTAATGTTACAATCTGACGATTAGATAACGTGAATTTTCCAAAAGGATTTTCTCTGCAAATTACCTACCACATCCCTATCCAATTAAAGTGGTGAACTCAATTGTGAAATGCCTTATTTGTGGTTCATTTTCACTTGCGACCAATGATCATAAAATACTTGGTCATTGTATGTAAACAGTTACCAAACAAAATAAATATACGTACTGAAATCAACCGCGGTAGTTACCGCGGTTGATTTCAGTACGTATATTTACGGTAAGTTTACCGTGTTGATACTTTGGTGATTTTAGACTGATGGCAAATCTTTGTTTACTTTAGTAAATGCATTTTTACCTTTTTAAATACATTCCTAAACTCATCCTCATTTCAAACGACTTGAATTATTTAGTTAGTTTGGAATTACGTGAGTAATCTAAATCTAAAGTATTCAAAAACTTATGAAAATAACTGTAACTAAGTATTGACTATGTACTTATTATGCTGGTACTGCTGCAGGGAAAATCCTTAATATTTATTGAGATCAGCAATACAACTCTCAATCGTAAATGTAACCGAGTAACCTATCCGAATTAAATTTCGACGTTGCACGGATTATTACAGAAATAGAAAAATACTTTTATTTATAAATAGGTAGCTACATCATTGCACATCACGCCGTTCCCGTAAATTGCACGCAGGACATACTCACATTAAATACAGCTCCTTACATTATATATTACAAGGTATGTACAACGACTACTCGCATTCGCACGTTAAGTAATTTACCCGTGGATATTATCACATTATTTTTAAATGTATGATTATACACACTCTCAAAATTGGGGATATTCTTTTAGTCCATTCAAACAACACAACGAATAATAGGCAATGGGTTTCGATCATTCAATAGATAGTTGTTAAATATTTGGATAAGTTTTCAGCTCTCAGTGTCCATCGGCAGTCATCCAGAATGTTCATAAGAAAATACAACTAATATTTTTTTTATTAAAATCGATATTACAAGTATGCCAACGCCAACTTTTCGAATTGCCAATTAGCAATATTTTGATCACATTTTGACGACTTTTCGTTTTGGCAAGTATTTTTATTGAAATCGGATATCAATGAGATCATTAATTGCATAACACTGCATGAGATTTTTACTAATTATCCATATGAAATCACGAAGCTGGCAACAACATTTGGAGTCCAACAGCAAAATCGCCAGCGCGTCAAAAGCACTAAATCCCAAAGCGATTTCCAACCCATCGACTTTAAATTGTTTGGCGTTTCTGTTCGGAGTTCTTCGGTTTGTACCTTAAGTGTTACAGAGTGTGTTCGTTTACGCTGCGGCTCTGCGGCAGGTCGGTGTGCGTGCGTGCGTGTGTGCGTCGCGCGGGGCGCGGGCGGGCGCGGGGCGGGGGGGCGGCGGCGGCGGGGACGCCCGGGCCGCGCGCCGTCATACCCCGTCCAGCTGTCGCACGCGCACGTCCTGCGACGCACACATGTCAGGCGCAAACGGTAGGCACGTGAAATACGCGCACGCCGCACACTCGTACGCCGGAGCCGCGTAGAACAGAGCCACCAGCGCGCACATCATACCCGCAGCCGACACTAGACACACCCATACTAATACTATCTTCCGCCGGCGCTCGTACGGTCCGAAAGTGATAAACGGTAACAACGCGTAGGACAGAAGGAAACCGAACACGAAACCGAAAACGTGGGCGAAATTGTCGATCCACGGCAGAAGGCCTAACAGAAAAAGCGCCACCGCGAGCCCGACTAGCTTGAGCAGCGCGCGCCGCGGGTGTTTCAACAGCGGCCACGCACCGATTACTTCCACCATCAGACACGCGAGCAAACCGAAGTGAGATCCTGCCGGCCCCACCTGGAACACAAATTAAATAGTTATGTAAGTTTAATAAATAGCATGGAGAGAAAAATCACAAGGCAGAAACTTCTGTGGACGAAGAAAGGATGATTGCATGGTACAATTTTAATGTTGATCGTAATACCATCTTAGTATCACTAAGATTCTGAATTTATAAATTGACAAATGCGGCCAATGGGCGAATGAAGCAAAGTGAAGAAATACCAGCCATTTGAATTTATTATTAACTAGCTGTTGCCCGCGACTTCGTCCGCGTGTGTTTTTATGATACTTACGGCTTTTCTCGATATTAAAATTATTATTATTATGACTATTAACTTGGTCACGTGAACCACTGAAAGTGTGTACGAAACTATACTTTTAGAATTACGTCATGAAAATAATAATTTGTGACACGGAATGTTGAAAAAAAAACAGGTGTGAACTGGTTAATGACTCATCACACTTATTTATACCTTATTTTACAAAATAGTTTAATTTATAGTTTTGTTTCTAGTTTCTTTATTCAAAAAAAGCTAAGTACAGTTTTAGTTACCTACATCACTATTAATTTCGCCGAACTATGACGCTTATTGGCGAATACTGCGCTCACTTTAACGATATTTTGTACCCTGATTAATTTAAAAAAATAAATATATTCTAATCAAATAATAGGTACATAAATGTTGACCTGTTTTTACCTTACGACTAACAATTCATTTACTAATCCGTTTTAATTAATATTTTGCGACTCAATTTTTTCTAGCAGAAGTTTTTTTATTTATTTTCTTGGTTTAAGTAGGTAGCTACAGATTATTAACACTTATTATCTTTATCTACAAATTAATTACCTACAGAGGCCTTACCATGACGTCGTAATGCGATTCAGTTAAGGTTCGCTCGCTGTCAGATTCATACTAAAAGCACAAACTTTTTTCACAATAAAATTCTGACATGTTCGTAGCGCAGACGTAAACGCGCCTTTTGATTTTGATTTTTTTAGGCAAAGATATTAAGAGCATACAGCCAAGCGTTTCACGCCGCCCTCATAATATATCAGGTTTTCAAATAAGAGTGCGTTCAAAAACCGAACGCGTTGTGAATAATAGCACATAAATAAAAACAAAGTAACGGTATTGCATATTGAACTTTAGGTGTTAGGTAAAGAACACAATTTAGGACGCCAATTTAGGTTGATTTAGGTTTGACGAAAATGTCTTCGTTGAAAAATACCTGTACAGCATGTAATTATTTTATTAATGTTTTTCACAATTGACACAATTTTCCGGCTTTATGTTTTATGTACATTCGTATCTATATATTTTGTCTGTAGTATTATTTTGTTTGTAATTATTACCAACTACTTATACCGAGGAAAGCTGATTTTCTTGAGTTCCGCTATTTTGTGCGTAATCACCTCAAAAATTAAATTTCAAGAAAAGTGAGAAATTATATTTACCTGTATTAAATTGGAAGTATTATTTAGCAATTTTAAAAGGTTACGCTTCATTGGTTTTTATTGTATAGGTGTATGAAGTTAATTAATTTTAAACACAAAACCCTCTTTTTTGCGCCTCTGGGTGAGATTAAAAAAAAATGCTAAAACAGGTATTTCCTTATTTTTATTACTAAGTATTTATTCTGAGTTTCATGATTCTAAAACAATCTAATTTTATTTTTTCATACAAACTTTAACCCCCCTTTTCACCCCCTTTTTCCAAAAAATTCCAAAATTTCTGTAGCCTATGTCCTATTCTGAATTTATTGAAATAGATTTGTGAACATTTCAACAATATCCGTTCAGTAGTTTTTACGTGATGCTCAGTCAAACAAACAAACAAACAAACAAACAAAAATTTTAAAAATTGTTTTAATATGTTCAGTTACCGATTTTAAGTCACCCTGGTCGGTTTTTTTTTTTTAATCTTCAATGTACAGATTTTTTGGTCTCAACGATTTTATTATATGTATAGATAGACTATATTATTTTAGCTTCGATAAGTTAGCTAGCCCAGCACAAACTAATTACCTATAAATTTACATTTCTGTAGACTTAATATTCTGATCTAGATCGTCAACCCTGCAATCTTACCTCAGCTCTATACGGCTCAAAGATCGCCGACGCCATGTTTCCGGCGACACCGCTCCCTAAGTACACTACAGCTATCCTAACTGGCCCCGCCATTTTCTCCAGATCCCGCATGAAGAGCCACTGGAGTGCCAGCGAGGCTGCGAGGTGCAGCAGGCCAGCGTGCACGAAGAGCGACGTCCATGCCCGATAGAGCTGGTCAGGCCGCCGCCGCCGCATGAATGGGAGCATGCCGCAGACGTCGTCTAGGCACGACACCTGAAAATTAAAAATGAATAGCGTCAATTATAATTAAGCAATACATGGTTTATACTCACATTTACGGACATAGAATCATTCTTCCTAAACATGGAATCCTAGCACACGAAAGATTTGTTATTTCTTAGTTTTGTAACACCTGTCTTTCCTCACTTCTCATTTATTAGGTGCTTGGATTTACCCTTTGACCTTGTACCACATATTTGGCCACAATAATAAATTGCCAGTTCGTACTATTTCAATTAAACATCCACAACCACTGGTTGCTTTTAGAGTTAACTTGATTTATTCAAAAACCTGAACCATGAGTCTCTTAAAAAAGGTATATTCCCCTTACCTGTGAACACAACGACGCCTCCTCGTGGAAGTAACCCTTGACGAAGTCGCAGTGCTCTCTAGTTGTTATGACACATTGGCCATGGACGCCTATGCAGCACGGGTGGCCGATGACCTCGCAGGCCATGTGTTCGGCGGCGTGGCCCGCGCGGCCAGCAGCGGCTGAACCGTCGATCACTGACTTGCGGCAGATCGGCCATTTTGTGATGTCATCGGGCCATTCGTGGGGGGCTATTGAACGGGGCGCTTCGCAGAACCTGGAACGTAATAGGTGTGGCATGAGTACTTGGAATTCAGATAACTGTGTCCATCGGTACTATTCCTAAGTATATTGTATTTCTTCCTATTGTTATATCTACGTGTATCGAATGTGTGTAAATAAATGTTTCTCTCTCTCTCTCTCTCTCGCTCATCAGTGTGTAGAAAGTAGATAGAGAAGGGATCCTTGCAACAAAGGGATCCTAGTGGGCGCTTTATTGATAAATAGATATAGGAATAGACATTGGGTACTTAATTTTGGAATATTAAGCAAGACGGTTATGGCTCATGTTGTCAAAGAATGAGCAGCTAGTAGGTACTTACTTGGGGTCTAATCCACAAACGGAGCCTGATATCCGTCCTCCGGGACCGGATTCTCCTGAGGACCATTTCTTCCACGTTGATATCGTATTCTGAAAGGCGCAACAACATTATCTTAACAAAATTTTCATTAAATACGTTATGTATGACACCTGTCAACTTTTTTAAACCCATTTGAGTGGTGAATATAACGAATATAATTTTGTATTTGCAATATCAAAATTAGAATGTGAGGTACATGATGAGCAGTTGGGAGTCTTTTCGCAATGATTATGAAATTCATCGAAGCCTTTAACGCACGAAGCACGAACCAAGTTGCTTTTAATTAAATGCATTGACTTGACGTTTAATATATGCAATTCATTGGTACTGCAGGTAGGTAAAAATTATATGTATTTCCTGGCTATATATTTACTCACCTTTGGTATTAATCCTCTTATCTGAATTGTAGCATGAACAAAGGAATTTCAAATAAGTAACTTAAACTATCTCGTCATGAACATGGTATTTAAAGATTGGTTGAAAGTTGTTTCAAAATTGTTCACTAAATGTTTATTTAAGATTTGAACTAACGAACACTAATGATATGCCACTTTATTTAGTTAATGCTCTTGACTTCGCCCTGTTAGAAGAATTCCCTTTCCTTCCATTTCATTTCCTTGTGAATTTCAAAAGACATCCTTAGTAGCAAACCGAGATGTATGGGTCGTAGGTCGATAATTTTAAAAGCTATGCTCTGTAATTGCGTATAATAAATATACATGTCAGGATTGTTTATCTTTTTTCTCATGCTATAAAAACGAAGTATAGTCCGCTTACTAAAGAGTTATATTACAATCTTCTAGTCTTTAACAACACGCTCGTGTAAAATTTCATTTTTGTTATTAAGTGACTCAGTAGGTCCTCCTCACCGAACAATCCGCCTTCGACGACTGGACACACCCCGAGTCGTCGTTTCGTATGCAGCACGCTGTATCTCTTTCTCTCCGCGCGGACGCCGCTATCGCCCTGGCTATTCTCGCGTCCCTTCTCATGCAGGGCGCGAACTTTGCCCCTAAGTGTATTAGAT
The DNA here is from genome assembly GCA_932294345.1 of Pandemis cinnamomeana. Classification (NCBI taxonomy): domain Eukaryota; kingdom Metazoa; phylum Arthropoda; class Insecta; order Lepidoptera; family Tortricidae; genus Pandemis; species Pandemis cinnamomeana. Next base: position 6,197,796 of record OW028709.1, on the reverse strand, counting down.
CGGCGGCCCGAGGCCCCAGCCAGAACGACGCCGGCTCTTCCCATTCCACCTGAAATCAAAGGGCCAAATTAAGTAGGTATTGAAATCATTGTCCACCAGTTTTTGGTGAGTGACCTTGCCTATGAGCAATAGGTGGATATACGTCATACGAACGGCTATATTTATTCAGAAACCTATGGGAAACCATTACTCATTTAGTTTCGAGGCTTATCATGGCCAATGAAGTCATAGGATAAGTGGCAAAAGGATATTTTCAATATTTAATCCATTTTTCTTTAGTTGTTGATGGCTGACGACGGCCATTTGTTTTTTTTAACGGCTAACTGCTGAGCACAGCCAAAAATACGAGTTGATAAATGACGGCACACCTGTAGTCCAAATAATCCTTGGCATAGTTATTTTATTCAAACAAAGTATATGTTTCCATATTCCGTTATTAACCAGATTATTCTACATAATCCAAGCAGTTAATGTTATTGCATGCCCCACCTAACACGAAGCCACCCTGAATCTGACAATAACTTAATTTGGATACATTATTCACGATTGACCTACATTTCATTATGAAAATTCGATCACTATTTTTTGTCTACGCGGAATGAGAACAGGCCGTTATAGTCATTCATTACAATAAGCCATAGGAGCTCTGTGAATTAAGGCCGGACCTATCCGCTATATCCAAAAGGTTGAGCGGTAAAAACTAAGACAAAGGGATGCTTGACAAAGTCTGTGTGACCTATATACCGGGGTTGGCTTAATACCCTTACTTTGTATCGTCCGTCGCGCCCTCTCTTGTCTTTCACCTGCTAATTTCGCATTACGAATGTACTTGACACTAGTTTTGCGAATGAGGTCATATGAGGTTTTATGCTACACTACACTATGTTGATGGGCTTCATTCGTCGACGAATGAAGCCTTAACACTAACATTATCGTTAATTTTGCTTCTGGTGTTAACATTTTTAATATTTTGTAGAGTCAACAAGGATTTCTTAAGGCCTCGGTATGTTTATCTGTCCGTCCAAATGCCCATGGCTTTTAGTACTAGAAATGTGTAATTTTTGTATGAGCAGAGCATATTTACACATTTAAATGTTAGCATTTACAAACAAGGAAAAATCAATATCTCAGATAACTCCTGATGAACACAAAATGTTGGTTGTATTTGTACTTTTTTTTCCTTTTAATTAGGTCTCGAGGATCGTCAGGATAAAGATACGTTACGATAACATTCTTTTATTTTCCTTGATTGACTTAATTTTGTACAATGCGCAACTATTTCCTAATCTTTAAAATCCTACGCAAATACAATAACCACACTATGCAGTTAGCTTACTACAAAGACGGTAATAAATCCTTTAAGAAAATATTATGCATTGTGTTGTAAGCGCCGCCTCAGACATTAAATCTGTGAGCGTGTTGTCTAAAAGCTTTGCGTCATTTAAGCTTATTATACAGGGCGTAACAAAGAAACCAAAACTGGGAGTTGACTCGCGTCACTTCTCCCTCGGGATGGAACTGTAAGGGATTGTACGAACTGTACAGAACTGGTACAATAAGTGTCGAAAGTAGCTATACAGTATAAAGCACTGAATTTTATTTTGTTGTTTGAATTCATGATTTAATGAGCCACGTTTTATTTTGCGGTGGTGGTCCACATAGAAGAAAAATCATTTATTTCCCACTAAACATCAACCATAAATCCTATAAGATAAGAAAAATCAAAATACAAAGTCACCTGTTGAAATATTTTGTTTATAACATGATACTAAGCCCAGTAGGCTTATTGTCTAACTCGCTCGTAATCGCCATCGTGTTCATTTTGACAGTTCTTGTATGAATGTGACAGCTAGCTGTTTCCGATGCCAATTGTCAGGCCATACATGAACTGTCAAAATGAACACGATGACGTATACGAACGAGTTAGGTAATAAGCCTACAGGTCCAAAACCATTGCGATCTAAAATAGATCAAATAGTGTTTGTCAATTGTATTTGTCTTGTTTATTTTGCACAATAAAGAGTTTACATACATACATAGATAGTACTTGGATGGACAATTGGACAAGAACGTTCGATCGTCGTTGATGTACAGGATTCGAGTTCGTAAGGAGATTGAATTACATTGTGTTAAGATATAAATAGCTTACTATGTGGAAATAACGAGAAGCGAATAAAATATTATACGACAAAAATCTGTTCATTCCTAAGAGGATTAATAAACAGATTTTCAGTACGGTATTGATTTGTTCTGAAATAGACTAGTATATTTTTAAAAATACTCTGGCTAGCACTTATCTCCAACAGAAAAGTCGTTGATTTTGTGAACGATAAGCATCGAATTTGAAAAAGTTAATGGCGTTGGGTATCAACGAAAGAAGAACTACGATTAAACAACTACTCAAGAACAAAAAAAAATGTCTTAACTGAAACTAATTAATTGTCACTTAAACTAAATGAACTGAGTACATACAGGCTTTAACATATACTAGTTTAAAGCCCAGTCTACATTATGGAAGTAATTTTGTGCAACTAGCATTACATTGCGGAGCCTATGAACTAACGCTTTTAAACTGATCTATCAAACGCCACGTTGTAACTCTAGGTCCACGAAATAAATAGCACAATGTAAACTGGACTTCACAGAGCCTATAACTATAATTCTCACCTGTTGCAAACTCAAGCTCTTGACAAGCACTTGTCCAGAATGCGTGTGTCTCCCGAAGCCGACTGGTCCGAAGCCATAGCAGAGCAGCGAGAGAAGCAGCACCAGCGTCTGCACCGTGCTCACCCACCACGTGAAGTAAGGTCGGTAGTCTGTCAACTCGTCCAACTGACGAGCCACTTCGTCCTGGTGCGTCACCGACTTCCGCAAGGACCGCCTGGAATTTGAAGGGGAAATAAATATGTTATTGGATCACCGAGATATTGTTTGGTTGTTTGGTTTGCTTGTCAGAGGTAACTGCAGAGCAGCCATTGAAGGCTTACAATAGTAGTTTTTTTTTTTTTATATATGAATAGGAAGGCAAACGAGCAAGTGGGTCACCTGATGGTAAGTGATCACCACTGCCCATAGACACCCGCAACCCCGGGGGGATTGCAGATGCGTTGCCAACCTAGAGGACTAAGATGAAATGCCTCTTGTGCCCGTAATTTCCCCGGCTGTCTGCTTGTTCTGTGATGTACCGCAAATTGGTAAAAAGAGACGCGTGTAGTTCTAGGGAGTTTGCTTTTTTTTGGGAGAGCCACAAGTAATCATATTATTATGTACGGTCACGTGCAAAAATAAGTATCGATACGAACTTCTCAAAAATATGTCCCGCGACCTTATTACGCAGGTGTTAGAGCGTATGGTACTTAATATTGAAACTTTGACTAAATACATATTATTACAGTTGACTGTACTTCCAAATACGGGGTAGGTATGTGTAATGCTATGCATTATGTCATCAAATGAAACAAATATAAACCTAAATACGCCCAACAGCGTCTATCTTTACTATAATTTAATATGACAGCCATTGCGGGGTATATGAGCGCTATATTATGCGGGATATTTAACATTCTAAATACAAAGTGAAATTGATACGTCATGAATGTTTGACATTTTCTTGTCATAATAAATTAAATGAATGCCACATCCACCCACTGATGTTTTAAGGCCTCTGCTTTTATTACGACAGCCGGGTCTTATGCTATCTAACTGAACCAACGGGCAGATGGTTGGTTCTGAAATTTAGATTGATGTATATACCTGCCAACAAATTACTTAAAAACAAAAAGAGTAGTTGAAAAAATAATACACCGTAGCGCACCGATTAAAACATAAGCAATAACAACATTATGATGAACACAAGGATCAATTCATAAAACAGATTCCTTGTGGTTGTTATAAATAATATTACTTAGAGCCCCGGGCCGAGGGTATAAACAATGTTCACCATAAATACAGCCATGCATCATGTCATGTCCAGGAGTTATTAATTCAAAAGCCATTACACCAACACTTTTACACGGAATTTTCCGGGTAAATACGGGATCCGGGTTATGTTTAAAAAGTAGCGACCAACATTTTAATGGCGGCCGGTCTTTTACTTACTGACTTCTTTGTTTTGTATTTTTGGTAAGGCTACGTTAGCTTTGATTTTATCATAGCTTTGATTTACGTACTTCTTGAGAAAATCATTAATGATACCCATATTTAATCTCAAATAAAAAAAAACTTGTTTCAGGTCTAAGTCTCTACTAATTATGGAAATATTTTCTGATTTTTATTAAATAACGCAAAAATCACAAAATTATATTATATTAGCCTAAGTGGTACCTAGCAGCGATTAATAAGCAAAGACAAATAAATTTAATAATTCCAATAACTAATTAAGAATTTGTTGTTACGCAATCATCAGTAAGGGATATTTGACTCTTTACCTTACTGACTACTTGCTCAATTGCTTGTCTTTCTGGATTGACAACAGGAAAATAATACTTTTTGCGTCTCATATTTCACCTCAATTTTGTATTTTTCTTTCATTTTGAGCTTGTTTTTACTTCGGTAAGTCAGCAAACTTTAATTAGAATCAGTTTCATCTATCACTACAAATTGAACTTTCGCCGTCGGAGGTAAGTTCAAACATTCAATTTTTCATTTTCCTCGGCGACTTTAAGTAACTTTACTGCGACTCAACACAATAAAGAGAGGTTAGTGTTTTCTTAAAAGAAAAAGTATTATGCAGTTCTTTACCCTAGAAAGTCATTTGGCGACGAAGACTTATTTTAATAATAAAAACTCTACTTGTCACTAAGAGAACTCTAAAAATATTTTAGTAAAAACGAACAAAATTGGCAATGCGGCTAGCAACTCATCACTAGTTTGGTTCCTTTTTCCACCTATACGCCTACAATCATGCTAAACGTGGCCTTTAGGTTTTGTTACCTTAGACTCTGTCTACCCCGTAAGGGATATAGACGTGATTTATGTATATTTATAATTTATAATATGTAACAAAATTTTTTACTTGTTAGGGAAATTCTTTTTCTGTTAATTACATTAAAATAGAGTTTTCTAAACCGCGTTCATAGCCGTTAACTGAATACACTTAAGATGAAACAAAGATAATTTATTTAAGACACTACTGCAGGTTGCAGTTGTTACTACAAGTTGCCGTTTACTTAATGATCAAGTAATAAGTAAAATGCAACATTTCTTTATCCGCGCCTCTTGTGGTGATTCCGCTCTAATTATTGTAAACGAATGTATTTGCTTACGACCTTTCTCAATTTCTTGTTTTTTGTAGAAGTATACGCGACCTCCTTCGCAATCGATATGAAGGAGGTATTACGCGCACTCGTATTTCCGTCATTACTTGTCACTGGCACGGGGAGCCCCGGGTGCCTCGTAACGCCGGCTTAGTACCCCGGCACGTCATTTGTATAGCTATTCCCTTAACGACCTGTCACCGCTACACGTAAACGTGATACATCGCCTCCTACTTCGATTTCCTTGAATTCGTCCTCATCTGACTCTAATGAACGCAATACTGGCAATGATTCTTCAGAGGCGTTCGAAATAAAATTGTTTTCAATTTAATCATCGTTGAAATTATGAACGGTGCAAAAAAATCCCGCTATGCTTTTCAGTTGAATTCGAAATGAAAAAAAACAGTGTTGAAATAATTGAATACAAATTTAAAGTGTAAACGTTCCTAGTATTTCATATTTGTATGAAAAATATTGAGCGCGAAATTTATAAAAGACCTCAATATTTAATCAGAGCGCGTGCATTGAAATGAAACTGTAATTCACGATGTTAAAAAACTGCGCACAATATTTCTTGGAAAAAATATTTGCAAAAAACATTAAAGGGACGTCCATTTGCTCCGATTTAACAACTGCGTTGCCTTTTGAAGTCATTAAAGCTGCCGTCTAACTTTTTTACCGTGAGGTTTGTAAATATATTACGTCCCTTAAACAAGGGTTTTAATGGCAGGGCGTTGACGTTGGCCGAAAACATACTTGCGCATATACGCGCCAACAAATTCTATTTTCGATTTTCAACCCTATTCATACCCAAATACGCTCCAAAGCAGATTTGCTAAAATTTAGTGCGTAATGAAATGAATGGCGCTGTTTTAGCAGCAAAACCATGTAGACCCAAAGGTTGTAAGGAAATTATTTGCGCAAATTGATTTGTAGCATTAAGCGCAAAAGAACAGGATTTCCATTTTAAATCCTGTGCTAATTTTGTTTGGTTCCGTATAAGTAAAATAATCAATTGCTATCATCGTTGTTTTTACACGTCTGCCAAAAAAAAAAGATTTTATTTTTAGATTTTAGGGCTGATTAAAGTGTCTCTTTGAAATACGTTTACAGATAAAATAGAGAGATTTTTTATTTGTTATTACTTTCTATGTGTAATTTATAGAATATGTGTAAATCAATTATTATTTCCCCTAAAAAAAATAGAGAGAAAAACAAAGCACCTTTTTACCATCAGATAAATAAAAAGTGTCGCCAGCCTCCGAATTTGTACGTTAAAAACAAATCACATATTTTATGAAAGTCGTGTAGAGCAAAATCAACAGCAAATATTATTTCTTCTTTATTATTAAATATGTCCTTTTCGTATGAAACCAGTTAAAATAACACTAGCTGAGTAAACTTCGAATCGAAAGCCGTTCTATTTCAATTTAAATATGTGCAAAACTAAGTACATCGTGACTGGCAAACATGTAACCGATTAATTAAAAATTAAAATCAATACTCCAGGGAGCGCTTTAAAATTAAAAATCTAGGTCAAACGCTGTGAGGGGCTAGCGGAATAAGGATCTGTGCTTAATTGGAATGTGCTTATAATTTATGTGGTGGCTGGTGTTAAACATTTCGGGTCAAAGTTTACGAATCGGCGGAGAGCTCCATGCTAACGTTTAGGATGCATTCACTGAATAGTTTGACGAAATATAAGCAAATACGCTATGTTAAATTTGCAAGTCACGCTAACACATGCTTTGATTTAAAATTAGTGATAACACCATTGTTTTAATTTATCATAGATGCCCACCTAACGGCAAAGTTTAACCAAAGCAAATAAAAATAAACATACAAGCACCGAACCTCTCGAATATTTTTATTAATTGTAGAATAAACTGAAACTTGGACTTTTGTTCGAAACAAATTATGGAAAACAGTTTGTAATTTCTAACTAAATCAATACGCAAGAGTTTCTAACAAGGTTTTGAGGGATAGGTCTGGAATTGACAGGCAGCAAAGGGCAATACTTTCACTTGACATTGGCTAGATTAATAAAGATCTAGGCAGCGCCAAATGAATGCACAAAAAGTATTAAATTAACCTTTCGCATGTCAAAACGTATACTAAATATGCGAATATAACTTACGGCTTTTCCACTTTTTTACATTTTGGCTGTTTGACGTTGGGTATCTAAGTGTAAAATCGTACCGATGACGTCTTAATCTTACTGCCGCCCCTTAGAGAATTAAAGAAAAAGCGAGTAACTACGCCATAGCATAGATCTTCGTTCTAAGAACCAATGTGAAAATTTAGAGGAGCGATATTAGTATTTGATTTGAGAAGGCATGACTGAACTAGACAAGCCTAGCTGCCATTTTAGAGGTTCAATTATGGGCTTGCGAATGCTCACACACACGTTGCACTTGGACCTATTACTACTGTATGATTACTTTCTAGGATCCGAAGAGTCTCTATAAGTATCTCAGAGTTACAATAGCAGAAAGGGATGCCTTGAGGTCAAGGGTAAGGTTTAAAGTGATTTTAAAATTCAAGAGTTTACCTAAAGATCCTGCCGACGACCCTCATGTCAAACTTCCACATTCGACACGTCGGCGACCGGTTCAAGCATGGATATGTGAATGCTTACCACGACATACTGAACTTGTACCTGGTACTATTTACTGTACCGAACTACTTTCTAGGATCCCAAGTTTTACTGTTATAGACAGCTACCTCTAAAATTAAGGTGACGCCCCGCTGCACACTGCAGTGCACGGTCGCGCTACGTACATGGGTACATATTCACTCCGTATCAAAATGTAGGAGGTAATTTCCATAGTAGTGGTCGCACACGCTACGCACGAAATGACCAATGGACCCACGTGGGTGACATAATAGCGAGTCCGTGCACAGCGTGCGCAGCAGTGGGGTGTCGCCTTTACAATAGCAGAACGGGAAGTCTAGCGTATTCGCTAAGGTCAATTATATTCAAATGCTTACCTAAAGAACCTGCCAACGACGCCCATGCCGAACTGCCGCCGGTTGGAGTTGTCGGCAAGCGGTTCGAGCATGGGCGTGTGGATGCGCGCGCCGCCCGCGCCCCACGACACGCTGCGCTCGGGCCGGCGGTACTCCACACCACCGCTCCCAAGCGGGGATCGCGCACTGAAACATAATTATGCTTAAATTATACTCATACTCATACTCATTTAGTAATAATAACTAGCTGTTGCTCACGACTTAGTGCGCAAAGAATTCTTTTATCGCTATCCTGTGGGAACTACGCAATTTTCCAGGATAAAAAGTAGCCTAGGTATTAGGTTCCTGTTTACATTTAATCTGTCTCTATTCCAAATGTCACCTAGATCTGTTCAGTCGTTCTGGCGTGAAAGAGTAACAAATACCCATACATCCATCCTCACATTTTTTTAATAAAAACGTTTAAGTCATTTATAATATTAGAAGGATTATAGTAGCCCAGGTGTGCTGGGATTCCGCCTATTGGTCCAGTCAATTGTGCAAAAGCTGAAAAATACATGTTTACGCGGAGTTATGACATGAAAAATATTAATTTTGTTATTAATACACTGCGCAGGGTCCAGTTAGCAAACAGTAGATCTCGTGTCTAATGAAGTTTACTATCCCTATAGTAGAGATTGGCAGGGGTTTTTAAATTGTACCCGTGAGGAGACACACCAAGTCACGAACTAGGAACCTCTTTTATGCGGTGTTGTTGATCGTAACTGGGAATTCTCTGCAGCCGACTATATTAGAATAATTGTACCTATTGTTGCCTGCACTCAATGTCTCTTTCAGGCAGCTACAATTTAATTCAAGAGCAAAAATAGAATGGTATCCAATTGATTGGGTACGTAGGTATAGAAATAAGATAAAATTCATTATGTAATAAACGTCAGAAAAACTAAAATGATCCCGTATAGATTAGGCTGGGCCGTTAAATTCTCAGTTTAATTTCAACCCACATGTATATTCCAATAATGTACACCTACCACTTTATAGTTAAATTAAAATGATATCTTAGTATTCACACGAACAACATTAGGTAGCAGGAACCACGACAGCTTAACTCGCCACAAATTAATATGCCGCGAAATCTGCGCTCAAATTAGGTTAATCGCGGCATTATCAAAAACTTGCAGCTCATTTCTAAAACTCAGTTCGGTAAAAGATAATGTAGATGTATTTATAAATTATAAGGAACGAGGAGCTAATTATTCTGTCAAGTTAGCGCAACATGGCGTTATTACCGGAGTTGCTCGGCTCGAGCGCGATTATGGCCCAAACTTTGAGCGCAAACTTGGGCCTGCGCTAAGTTACTCAGTACGTGGGGAACACTTCATAACCTCTGTCAAGATAGTTTCAAAGGCGTGGTTTAAACAATCGGAAGTTAAAGTAGTTTTTGACGTTTCAGTCGATCTGTTTACGAGGTTCTAGGCATGGCTTTGATTAATAGCAGATGCTTTGTCTACTCTGATTTGGTTATCTGACGAACACGCAACTGTTCAACGGCTTAGTTGGAACTAGCGTGCCCGTTGCTTCCGTCACGTCGTAAGTAATATTTTTCCGCTGAATCATGAATGATCGTGGTACTTTGCGACTCTTTGCGCCATCTAGTAGCAAGTAAAAGAACTAGCGTGGTCACGTGACTGCTCTAAATTTATCGCAGTTTGTGAAACTTTGACGCTTAAATACGACTTTAACTTCTCATCTTCGGACTTTGGTCCCAAGACATAACAAATGTCTATGTATCCAGTTCCACAAAATTCTAATTTTGTTCATTTCATTTGAATAAAATTAGGTAAAATTAGGTACTGGTTGTCTGGTAGAGATCGCTATTAAGCGATAAGACCGCCTATTGTCTACTTTGTTCTTTGTTTCTGTATTGCTTTGTACTGATTTGTGGTGTTCAATAAAGAGTAGGTATTTGTATTGTATTGTATTAGGTACCTACATAGTTACTATGAAAGTACAATAAGGCTGATTTACAAATTAAGAAAGGAAATTTCTGGTGTTGTTACAAAAACTTCATCTGTGGGCATCGCCGTAGTCGGGTAAAAATTTGTACCATTTTAGAAGAGGCAAATAGAGATCCCATCGAATTTCGTTTCTTTTTACAATTATACTTAGTTTCTTCTTCCATGCTGCTCTGAGAGTAAAGAAAAATCATAGAATTTACCAGTTGCTTCTCTTCCCGCGCAGATAGTAAAAGCACATCGAGGGAATGGGCGAAAGTCTTAAGAATCATGTTATAGGCGAAGCGGTTAGCAACCCATCACTACTTTGATTTCGCTTTCCACCTATACGCCCTTAATCATGCTAAACGCTTATGGTTTTGTTACCTTAGGCTCTGTCTACCCCGTAAGGGATAAAGATGTGATTTATGTATGTATGTATAGTTGTTTCACCTCACAAACTTGTGTCATTAAACAGAGTAATCTTACAGAGACGTTTACCTTAGTGCATAGGCTTGTGTCAAAGGAAATTTTCTTTTAGCTGTAGCCAAGTATTCACAGTAATACGTGGGTTTCACCGACAAAAGCTACAACATTTATTAAATTGCTTCACACAAAATATAATTCTGAAATCCATATTAGTGAGACGATGAAATATTCTAAGCCATAAGTTTAACACATTATATTCAGTGTACGTTAGGAGTTTTTCTTTGTCCTCCGTCTTTTTAGACATAACTGAATGTAGACGCTCATTAGCGCTTATTTTGTGAAACCTACTGCAGCGAAATATCACAGAATGTTGAGAAATAAGTACAATGTGAGGTCTTACAAAAAAGCCGCCAAAGGTAACAATTTTAGCATTGTGTTCGTGAATATAGCTTTAATACAACGTCTACTAATTGCAGTTCGTTTTTCCAGTATAGCGTTTACTTTGAGATGAAATACCTATATTTAAACAGACCTTTTGACATCACGGTGAAAATTTAAGTATTAGCTGCATTTGTGACCTTGTACTGACAGTACACTATGTCAAATTAAAAAAAAATACATAAAATTAGCAAAATTATTTACGAACGGGATGCGTTAGATCCGTAAAATAAAAATAGACACAATTATAAACTCGTATCTCTTTTTCCGTCTTGAATTTTACGAATATGAGTCCGAATATAGCAGTAACATTACCTATAGTAATAAACAAATCAAACTCGAGCCTGCTCGACAGATTTGAACTAACCCATTAATCCTTATTCCCAAAGCCGGGTACTATAGCTACGGATCATTATTAAACTTTCACTATCACTCTCACGGTAATTTTATGTTGAAGAATACCTTTTAGGTCCATCGACGACGTCCTCGTCGTGATGCGGTATCCCGGCCGGCGCGGCGAAGAACACTTCGTCGACATCGGCCTCGTCGTGCACAGGCGCGCTGTTGCGGAACGACCGCGACCACTGCGCCGACGACGATTGCCGCGACCGCCGGGTCACCGCCTGCAGGCAACCATGGAATAAGTGTTAAACATATTGTCGCCTATAGACCGACCGCTTAAACGCCCCCCCGCACCTCTCTCGGCCCCTTTTGTCGTCCGATCCCGCGCCCCTGCACCGCGCGTGCAAGGACTCATTTAAGCGGACGGTCTATAGGTCATTTTGTGGTCTCTTCACTCTATTTCCCTTATTTTTAGATTAGTCTTAATGCAATTCTATTCCTATTCAGTTAAGGTTCACTCGCTGTCAGATCCAAACTAAAAATAACAACTAAAACCTGAACTGATTCGGAATAGAATCGCATTAAGGCGTCATGTCATGGTAAGGTCCCTGAACGCTGGACTACTCAAGTATTATTGTATCGGATATTACAGTCTAGGATCTATCAGTGAGTGATACTTCGTGTTTAGTGAGAAATCGAGGTTTAATGTAAAAATTTAGTGCCATCGAAGACACTTCCAAGTAAATCCAAAAAAGTGCGTTAACGTTCTTAATTGCGAAAGAATATCGAGCTCTACAGCAGCAATGCCAATTTTTAGATGTAACTTGTACAGTATTTGCTTCTCTTTAACTCGTGTAGTTCTTGCTAAATGAAGTCTTAAATGTATTTATCTATCTAAGAACAAAAGACAGCAACAAAATATTGTTTCACTGTAGAACAACATTCTCGCAAGCTAAAGCCCGTCTTGTATTTGAACGCTCTCCAACTCTATTTGGTATCACGCGTACAAAACTGCAAGCAACCCTCAATCCCGGAACGCCGTCTCAGCTTCTTGCAGCCGGAAGAGCTAGTATATCGTAGTGAGCAAGTTCCTTCCGTAATATCACTGGCAGGACACTGAGCGTCTTGGCCCATTATTTACGACCCCATAACAGCCGCGCCGATCCCAAAAGACATCGCTTTTATAATTTATTGCTCGGAAATATGGTAGCCTAATTCGTCCGCCATATATTTAAGGTCTACTGAATAAAAAATATTGGGGTCAGGTTAGGGTGGCAAGTGCATGTAAAAATGTCGGAAATGGTCATTAATTTTAAAGTACCTTAGTTATGAGTGGATTTTGGTAAGCGTCGAGGGAATGACTCGGAATTTAGCCCGTCTCGCGTACCGGCTTGTATTGTACTTATGTACCTGGCATTTAAATAACCAACGTATTTAGTAACGCTTTTAAACAATAATGACTTAAGCACAAAAACCTGAAACATGTCTTAGACAAACCCTAAATGGTAGGTTTGTATGTATCGGAAATATATAAACACAAAAGGTTAACCCTACTTTAGCTAAAACTGTTGCAATTGTCTGACTAAACTTCAAGTAATAAAAATGGAATGAGTAAGTAATCTTAAGGTGGTTTAAATGGTCAATTTGTGTGAAGTTAGTATTTATTTATTTTATTTAAGTAATGAGTTATTCATATACAACACTTTGTATGTATAATATAATCGAAACGGGTGGAATTCCTTCGAGTATAAGCCTGAGTGTGCTAAGGTTTAGAGACTAATTTATAATCTAATCCTATTTTCTTTACTCTATGTATAAGATAATGTATTCATTCTTAACGTATCTCCCTGAAGAATAAATCCAGTAGGTATCTAAAAGTATTCCATCTTGTAGGTAGCCGTAGTCGAATTTTTCAACGTAATAGAGCTGTTTAGTGTACAACATCTCGTTTAAAAACGTAACAAAGTTGTCATTTTGGTCATAAAACCGGATCCTCGTAGAAAGCCTTCAAATTGCCGGTAAGTTATTACGATATAACAATCACATTATCATTCCATTAGGGCCCTCCAAATTAATAAACCGTAAAAGCACTGACGGGCCATTGAATATTAAAATGTAAACAATCAAGTGAATAAAATTTGGATGGAAGGATTGATCATCACATTTGCATAATAATAACTCTTTGATGCCGGCTTGTTTACTATTTCAGTGACAAATTTAAAATTTAAACTTGACGGAGAGCCTGGTCACTTATAAGCTATTGTGGCGTGGTTTAGTGGGTCGGTTGGTATAATGTGACGTCGGGCCAACATGACCGAAAACGTAAATGCAATTCTTAATTACCATCGTTATTTTTTTCAGGATTCTTCAACTCAAAAAAAACGCAATCACTTTGTTGTCCGGTTGTCCTTTTAGTCAGATATCTTCGTCTTCTTCCTCGTTCCTTCACTGCTGAGGATCGTAACCACATACGTCAGATATACGTGAACGTATAAAGAAATTAATATCAAACGTGATGACTATGTTTTTGTTTTAGCTCGTTCTAATCTTGTTCCACTGAAAAATAACTTACTGATTTAACTAGATCATGTTGAAATATTTCTATCTCGTCCTTTCCAAAAGCACTAATTTTTACCAACGCTCTTTTTGGCGTCACTCAAATATTTTACAACCCAGTACCCCCCAAACCCGCGGGTAACGTCCTCGCTATTCAGCCAACAGCTATGGAATTTCGGTTAGCTTTGAAACTACTAAAACTGATAAAACTGAAAAAATGTCTCTGCATTTACTCGTCAAACTTAGGTAACATATTTTCACGTCATATTAGAATTTAAGCGTAGTACCTGTTATACATCTCATTAACACAGTTCATGTCAAAGTAGCTTATACTGACGCTTATGCTGGCAGAAATACCATGAACGCTAAAGTACTTCGGTATCCTATTTACTCAGCTTGCTTGGAATTTGTTTAACCTATTAAGCCCCACATCCATTAAGCGAGCTCCAGGCTAATCACAAGCCATTAATAATAGGAAATTCGATAGGAAGTAGTGCAATGCCAAGTCTTTTAGCGTCGTGGTGGACGTGTGAAATAGTCGGGGATTTCACATGAAAGATAGAGAGAGTGCTTTTAGCGTAGTTTAGCAGCTGCGCTACTTTTAACGCAAGTAATAGGCGGCAGCGTTTTGAGATTACCCGAAAAAAAGCTCAATATTTTCAGGATCAGATGGAGTTAGAGATTTGCGAAAGATACGAAATGTAGGTTAAATTAGTGGCCACCATTGTCTAACATGCCAGTACTCGCAATCACCATCACTAACGCTTTCTGACATAATCATATGATATTTAACAAAATGGTAGACGTAATTATGATTCCGAGTGCGCTACAAAATTTGGTTTCAAATGCCTTATTTTCTAAGGCACTCGGAATCAATATCGTGTTTAACATTCTTTTCTTCAAACGCTAAGCAATATGTTAAACTGTATACGTATGATCACAAGACTATAATTATACTGCTACGCTATAGCATCATTTTCCTGTGATATTTCTGGAGTTAAGATACCCTTTCAAATTTAATCAGCTGAGCGCATAGGCAAGAATTGTACGATTACAAAATAAATTTAAATATGTCAGTTACTTTTGTGTTTTTGTAATAAATTATGCCTAATCTCACATTTCGCTAGACTCAAATGGAGGGTTTCATTTACTTGAAACAGATATAAAACTCGCCGCAACGCCGAGCGCTATTCTGAACACCGCAATAAAATAGTTCCAGATGTTTTTCCAATGGCAGCTGTCATTTCCCGCTTGCTTACACCGTTTGCACCGCGCTGAAGGCAACTCTCAGGATATTTACCTAACTTTTAAATGCTTAACCTGAGAAACTAGGTTAGATGCACCACCTGTGGCGGTAATGGTCTCGTCACGGACCAATTAACTATAGTGTCCGGATCGCTTAAAAGTTATATGGCGTCGTACTTTGGGCTCGCTGCAAAATGTGTCAGACGATATTTTATACAACGGTTTTTAATTAGGAAATTGCCGTTAATTTATTAATTGGCCACTTTAAACTTTAAAGGCCGGCACTTCGAAAGCACATCACTCGAAATTGGTGAAAAATTGTGCTAAATTTGAAATACGACTAAAGTAGAAAAAAGATATTGGTTCAATTAATCTTGTCATCCAGTCGAAAAATTATTTAGAGCTGTAGTTTTATACTAATATCCAGATTTAGTAGTTTGTAGTCAATTCAATTCAAATTTTAGGGTAGTCTTAGGCTTTGTCTATTCCGTAAGGGATAAAGGCGTGATATATGTATGTATGTATGCATGAATTTAAGGATAATATTGCCTCATCGATCGATGCGATGACTTCGCCAATGTCAAAGTTTTAAAAATATATTCAAACATCTTGTGACAAAAATGTCCTTCCCCCTGTCGGGCTCTTAGCCCTCGAATAATGATATCCCTTGGAGACCGCCAGAAAATCATTAACCGATGCCCAGGGTGCACCGGACCAAGCACTGCGCTTCCCTCCGGACGGATCCAAAAACGAACCGCAGTTCATGACCACACGCGGAGGTAACCTGACCTCTTAGGGCAAGTCAAGAACATTACAATGGTCAACATGACGCCATGGTATAAATATGTCGAATGAACCACGACATAACTGTATTGCGAGTAATTCCCGCGGAGGCGCCGGAAATTAATTGGTGATCCCTGGGCTATAATGATGAAATAATAATGTGTAAGTTCACAAGAGGCGTAAAATAACAATGTCTCATAACGCGTCCATGGGTAAAGCTACCATCACTTTCCAGTCTCATATAATTGAGATTGAGCTACAGTTTGCGGGTGGTAGGGCCTTGTGCAAGGTCCGTCCGGATCGCTACCACCATCTTACTCGCTAATCCTGCCGCTAAGTAGCAGTGCTTGCACTGCTGTGTTCCGGTGTGGAGAGTAAGACAGCCGGGGAAATTACGGGCACAAGAGGCATTGTCCTCTAGGTTGGCAACGCATCTGCAATCCCTCCGGGGTTGCGGGTGTCTATGGGCAGTGCTGATCACTTACCATCAGGTGACCCACTTGCTCGTTTGCCTTCCTATTCATATAAAAAAACAAAAAAAAAAGTTGCATCTTATTGTAATGAAATTAAGGCCCGAACTATCCAGAACGAGCTGCGGACGGTGGACTTGATGACAATGATTTCGCAAAACTGCTAAGTGGCGAAAAGCAACAGACGCGCTGACCCTCATAACTAAACTCACGAGCAAAAATAATGGGTCACTTTTAATAGAACTTTGTATGAAAAGTAACCCGTTATTTTTGCTCGTCAATGTAGATAGTTACATAGCCAGAAAATTGATGATTGTAGTGCTACCGGTACCAGTCGTTAAAGTTAATGCTCGCAGCTTGCTTCGACAACGCACAAGTATCGCTGTCCAAAGGGGAAATGCTGTCAGCATCTGCGCAGTGGCGTAACTATAGTGTGGCAGGGGTGGCAAAATGCCAGGGGCCCCTAGCTCCACGGGGCCTCGAACTGGCTTGGTTTAGAGCACAGAAGGGACGCTGATGCACTTCTTTATCTTGAGGAAGGAGCCCCATCTGACGAATTTGCCGCGGGCCCCAGGAGTTGTAGTTACGCCACTGCATCTGCTGTACTATGCCGCGGGGGCCACTTCTTTTTTACTAACCCCCGACGCAAAAAGAGGGGAGTTATAACTTTGACGTTGATGACTGTGTGTGTGCGTCTGTGTGTCTATAGTATCGTAGCTCTCAATCGGATGCCCCAAATTCATTGCGGATTTTTATCATTCGAAAGCCAGTTTCCTTGCGGTTTGAAGAGTATCCAGCTCTTTTCCAAAACGATGTAAGGCAATTGCCATTTTTTTTTTACGTATGATTACTAGATGGATGCATCACACTACAGGCTGTGGTAATTTGGTATTGTACTTACAGTAACAACATAAGAAAGGCCGCTGAGCGTGAGCCGCGCCACGCTGTCCTTGCCGGGGCGCGGCGGCGCGGGCGGCGCGGGCTCGTCGAGCGCCGCCGGCGCAGGCAACACGTCCGGCCGCTCGCGCACGCGCCCCCGCGCCTCTCGCGGTGCTGCGCCCGATGCTCCGTACATACTGGAACAACGGGACATGTAAGTACATATACAATTATATACTCAGCCGCAAAATATATGGCCCTCATGTAAGCAATATAGATGATTTTGTATGGAAGATGGGCCGAATTTTGTCCGACCGAATATAATTTCCTCTTATGAAATGTATATTAAATTTCAGAAGATAGTTGGATATGTTTAATAGAACATTTTAGTGAAGGTTTTTCATTGTAGTTTTTGGATGCAAAATTAATATATCAAACCCCCAATTAATACCCACCTGCTATGGGTGGTGTAGGGACACGCGTCACGGAATGACGAGGATCCGGGTTCGATTCCCGGGCATAGCTTTACTTTTCGGATTTTTCTGTGTTCTATTTTTCAGTATCGTTTAGATTTTTTTTACAAAATTCAATCTTTGACATCGCGATGTCAAAGTCAATCCTTGACATCGCAAGCTGAACATCGATCAATGTGTGGAAACTTTTGTCAACCACAACAGGGAATATTCATGATTTTCTCATTAAAAGCTCATTTATGTAATAAACAATATAAAAAAAATTATGCAAATAACCGAGATAATAAGCTATCAAAGGTTTGTCTCCATCCCTTTCTAGAAAAAGAGAATTTTAATATCGAGTTTATATGGGCGTTTTGACGTCACATGTCATATCGGATCTCTCTTTCTAATCGCTTACTAATTAGTAGTTTGAAACTCTTATATTTTCGTATTTTTGACCGATATTACTTTTAATTTCAGTTTTTGTCATGACTTTTACGATATTTACATATTTATTAAGAAATGTGTTATGATATTTTTTTTAAATCCATATTACCTAGACATCCAAAAAGACTTTTGCCCGTTCCTTCGGTGGGCTTTTACCATCTGCGCGGGAAGAGAAGCAACTGGTAAATTCTATGTTTTTTCTTTGCTTTCAGTCCGCGCAGGCATAAAATGATAATTATGTTTTTAACAAACTTAGTTATTCAGTATTTTAATGGAATTCAGTCTTAGATCTTTCATCACACAAATTTGTCTTATTAAGTTAGAACTAGATCTTCTAATTCAGTGTCGAATTAGCAAGTCTAATGCATATTATTTAAAATTATAATTATAATGTCACAGCGCTGCCCGCTAGTAGGTAATTTGCATTTTTACGAACTCCAACTCAAACTCAAACTATTTATTGCGAAAATACCATCTCATGGATAAATACTTTTCCAATAAACTTACCTACTAAATACTCGAGGCAAACGTCCGATGAACTATTGTTGCAGTACAGATGCGGGATATATTGCTGATGCAAGACTTTGTACAAAGTACGTATACGTATACGTAGTAGTTATTTTCTGATTAAATGAGCAAAATATCGTTAGTCTGGTGATTTGTGTGTTCCCACGGAGCGTGGCGTGGACGAATGCCTGACCAACGGGTTGCATCCACAAAATATTTGCTTTGTTTGCTGCCTCGGTTATTCGTTGACAAAAAGCAGGACTTGCATTTTGAAACAGTTTTATAGGTTATTTTTAGATACGCCATGAAATATAAATTTTGATACGTTAGAATGTCATTCAGGTTTCGGGTGGTACCGACTCAAGTATCAAAGCCATATAAGTGAGTGAGACAACAAAACAATCCCGAATAGCAATCTAAGAACTCACGAATGAATGGGAACTTGCGAAGTGTATGGTGGGGGTATAGAAAACGATCACAGCGCATGCCGTGGCATGTTCCTTTGAAAATGGGTCATTATTAAACTGGTTTTATAGAGTGTAAGGGTCACCGATGTTTGGCGAATTGTGTTGGCTCGTATTAAAAAACTATTACCATATATAATAGCATACATAACATTCTTTGTTTTTCGATATTCCTAACGAGTTCTGCTAAAACCAATTTATTTCCTTTCATAGCATAGTTGTTACGACGCGGTTGGCCTATATAGTTGGTAGTGACCCTGCCTGCGAAGCAAGCATCCCGGGTTCGAATCCTGGTAAGGGCATATATTTGTGTGATAAGCACGAATATTTGTTTCTGAGTGATGAATGTTTCTATCTATATAAGTATGTACTTCTCTATATAAGTATGTATATCGTTGTCTAGTACCCATAACATAAGCCTTACTAGCGCTTACTTTGGGACTAGGTCAATTTGTGTGAATTGTTCCCTAATATTTATTTATTTATTTATAATGAGTAATCGTTTTATGCGTATGACGTTTTACTCTATTGATAATCTCGCTGCTTGCAAAAATAAGATTGTTTATAAATAAGACAGTTTTTTTCTTGTCCTGAAAGCAGCGTTATTTGTCTCTAAGAGTGACTTGCAATTCATTTCCAAGAACCTCTTGAATTTGGCAACATAATGTAGATAGACTAATAACATGTATGCCTAAGACCGGCGCGACATATTTACCTCTCAGGCTTATTGGTTTGCAGACGTAGTTATAAATCAAGGTCCTATGGTCCTATGTGGTATGGTTTCTCCTTGTTTTTCTGTAAATTTGCATGCTATTTTTGAGTAGTTAAAGTTATTTTGGATTGGGTTAGGTACCATGTTGCTGCCCATTTTTTCCGATCCGTTGCCACATCTACCACAAACTCTTGGTGGGAATTGGTTTAGGGTGCTGGCTATGCCTACTGCACTTCGTCCTAATTATTGTTATAAATTGTGTCTGTACCTACCTGTTTTTTTCCCCAATAAAGAAAATAAAATAAAATAAAATATGAAATAAATATCAAGATTACAAATGTAGATTACTTGCGGTGAAAATAAGCGTTAGCTCTAAAAAGGACTTTGTTAAATAGAACTCCTTTATTTTAAGTTTTTTAAGCATAGCAAAGTAAAGTCCGCGTGACCACAGAGCTGAAATTTAACATTGTGATCCAAAATTCATTTTCTCAAAAATGTCCGTTATAGTCGTCATTGTTAACTACATATCAGAACAGGAAGTTAATTGTAGCCGGTCAGTCCAAAATTAAAAAAAAAACATTACTGTTGCTCTAAACTCGACAGTAATGTCGGATACAAATTCCATTACTGTCTAGATTTTCGATTTTTGAGAAAAGCACTATACTTGCCTCGGCCAGAATAGCATTGCTAGCTTCGTATTATTAAACGGACTCGCAAGCTCGTCCGTTCTAACCAATACTCAGCCAGCAATTGCCTACTTCCTGGCCTCGACAGTAATGTACTATTATTTGTCTTATGTAATGCCATAAGTACTAGATAATACCCTCATGGTAAACTGTACTATATATTGCGCTTCAAATATTTCGCTCCGAAGTAGGTACGCTAGGAAACCACTAGGTTTTAGAGGTATTAGGTACACCATTACACACAGAATATGTTATGCAATGCAGTATTAATCGCGATAACAAACGGCTGACGAGAATTAATTACCATTATCCTTCGTCAACGTAAGTGGGCAAGATCAGTTTCAGACAGATGAAGCCTGCAATAATAATGGATTGACTGCTACTCAGCTGGCAGTACTAAGCACTATCGCATAATCGCCAAGTAACTCCTTGTATGTTGAATGTAATGGTAATGGGACCCGGTTTCGGTTATTAGACTTAACAGTTATCGTTAAGAATGGATGCTAGGGTTAAGTCGCTCGGAGAAACGGCTGTTTCATTAATTGGTTACTTAGCGCTATCCAGATAGCAGCTGCAGTGCCGATCGTACGTTGTTAGGATTAAGGGTTCGGCTTCATACCACGATCTTACAAGTCTAAGTGGAAATATTAAATACTGTGAGTATATTTACCTAATATCATCATCGTCAGGATGATGGTCCGGCGGTAGGTCGAGCCGGAGGTCGCCGAGCGCCCGCGCCGCGTGCCTCCTCCGCCTCTCATACCACAGCCTCCTTTGTTCCCTCTCGTTGTCCCTCTGTACGCCGAAGAAAGTCTGCGTCTCTCTCTTAAGGTAATCCCGCACCGCAACAGTATGGACTCGACGCAATCTGACGCCATCTTCCTGGGCGGGTTGCGGCACGGGGTCGGGGGGTGGAGCGAGGGGTGCGGCCGGCGCGGAGACCACTCGCGGGGGGGACGCGGGCGCGGGGAGAGGCGCAGACGCTGCCGGCGCCGGCGACGCGCTCTGGCATGCCAGCTGGGGAGCCAGCAGGCCCGCGCTTGATCGCCTGAAACAAGAAATATTTCTTTTAAAATCTAAGTTAAGAGTGTGGTTTCCTTCTGAATGACTGCTCCACGTAAAAGCGCGACGAAAAGCATATTACAAGAAAATACTTTGTATGGGCAGAATTTATTGTAATGCAGCTGCAGGATAAAAGGCACGAGTGGAATCTATAAATCTAACTGTCTCTTACGCCTTAAAGTACTCAGCATATTGAATTTCCTCGGCTCCAACTTAAATTATACGATTTTCACGTCCTATAAATTATTGAGAACGATAACATTTGCGAATGACATATTGAGTTCCGAAATACATGCCTAAAGTTAAAAGTTGCGTGTTACCGACAACCCACTAACATTCGGAAGCATTTAAGGAATGTAACGTTAGAATATGCGTCACAATAAACGTAAATAGGTTGTAAACGTCGAAATGAGTGATTCAATAAAGCAATGAATTCCAAGTATCGAGTGAATCGAGACATAATTACTGGCCAGCCTGGCACGGAATCCGCTCCGGCGCGAACGTCATCGTCGAATTGGACGGATTCATTCGGTATTTCCGATTGCAATTCCACGGCCAATGAGTGAATGTCAATTGAAATCATTCAGAGCTCGTTCGGACATTAGAACTTGTATTGCGCTCCAGTAAATCCCTGCTAATATTCAAAAATAATGCGAAAGTTGTCTGCCTGTCTGTTACCTTTTTGCGCTTAAACCGCAGGACCGATTTATTTGAAATTTGGTATACAGAAAGTTTGATTCCAAGGAAAGGACATAGGATAGTTTTCTATCCCAGAAAATTGCATAGTTCCCGCGGGATAGCGATTCTGCGCAGATGGAGTCACGGGCAACAGCTAGTATTTTCTTAACAATTTAGAAGCATATTATTTATTATTATTTATTATTTATTTATTTATTTATTTATCTTTAATATATATAACATGACAGTTGACACCATAGCGTTACATAAGATACTTAATATTAGATAATAATACGCTAACCTAAACCTAAACTAAAGACTAAACTAAAGACATGCATCACCTATACATTCTGCATCCTTTCTAGCACTCTCTTCCATTCCATCTCCAGCCTCGCTATCTTGGTCGCAAACAGATCACACTGGGGATCAGATGTACGTAGGCTCATTCAAACAGCACGCCTTGTTTTTAAAATCCATGGAGAGGGTATTATTTTAAAAAACATTTCGAAGTCAAACTAAATATGTATAGATAACTGAAGTATAATAGAGTTGGTATTCTGCTAGTCAATCATTTCTAGACTTTTAATAAACACGATGCCCTTATTTTGCCATTTTTTTTACGCAGTAATAATCTAATCATACAATAGCCTACAACACAAAACGTGCTTTAACTCGAAAAAAAAACTTGACAAGTGGCAACTCTATGGATTCTAGAACTGAACTGCGTCATGCTAAAGGTTGCCTTGCACAATTGAATTAAGATATTATATCAATTACTTTTATATATGGTTTGAGGTGAAGCTTATCCAGTAACAGCATTGTGTATTCACCGACAATATGACACGGTAATACACGTGAAATAATTGCGCCCATATTGTATTATGCACGGCACAGGTGCGTCTCCTGAGCGGCAATAATTTGAACGTAACGGAACGCAACGTAAATCATTATATATATACTTGCTAGCTAAGCAATGCCTTTGATAAATATTCCTTATTATTGCGTCACATGTTAGAAGCCGTATGAACTGTAGCGTCTGTAGGATCACAGGTGCTCGAGCACACGTTTACACGTGTCGGTACAGAAAACAGATATAGCGTGTGTTTCAACACGATTATGCTTATATACATAAGCGCTTAAGGTAGACTGGCTCCCAGTTTGAAATTTGACGTGCGACGAAGCTTGCAATATTATAATACATACATACATACATACATACCGTCACGCCTCTTTCCCACAGGGGTAGGCAGAGACTACTTTGTTCCACTTGCTACGATCCTGACATATTTCTTTCGCTTCATCCACAGTCATCAAGCTCTTCATACATGCTCGTCGGTTTCGGGTACTCCTGACCTGACCTTTTTGCAAGACGTCTTCTATTTGGTCTTGGAACGTCGGTCTAGGCCTTCCCCTCCAACGTAACCATTCACACTCCCCATATAGATCTGTTTAGTTAGTCTACTTTCATCCATCCGCTCTACATGCCCAAACCAACTGAGCATACTTTTTTCTATCCTAGTCACTATATCCTCTTTCACACCAGCACGTTCTCTTATCACACTGTTCCTTATTCTATCTTTCAGAGATACACCTTCCATACTCCTTAACGCTCTCATTTTCTACTGCATTTATTTTACAATCATGCTTCTTTTGCCATACCCAAGTTTCGCTACCGTACATCAATGTTGGAACAAGCACCCCTCTGTGGACATTATATATCTCATATTATAATATCGGCTTCATTTGTTTTTTGGACAGATAGTCATGTCTACGGTTTATTCATTGCGACAACGCCAGTTGACCTGGCAATGTGCAATGTTAAATATCATCACAGACCTAAATATCTGTGGTGACGTGCTCCCGCAACGCCATGCGTTGTACATAGAAGAAATATCGCAAGACAGACGATGTTAACCAACCAATCAATCCTCCATAACCATTGTATCTCCGACGAAACCGTAAGAGTTGCGGGCAACTGGTACATACAGGTGACGGATGGTCGTTCACTGTGACGTTCTAAGGGGAGGCCTTTATTCAGCACTGGACGTCTTCTAGCTGATTATGATAATACATATAACAATCACGATCACTCTGACAAGAAGAGAAAAGAGAAGAAATAGAGCTTATTATTTCCAAATTTCGAGTGATAGTATAACGAATTTAACAACGCGCACTGCTGTGCGCTCAATAGTTACTTACCTATTTAGGTATCGATAATTCTTTATTACTAGGCCAAGTATCTAAAACAACTAAGTGAACTTCGGGAGTCGTTGATTGGCAACTAAGTTACTACTTAACGTGTAGTTTAGGGTCTATTCATTATCTCATCAGTCTTCACCTGTTTTTCCGTAATTGCCGCTTCTAAGAGCACTTAGCTTTTAATTATTCATGTAAAGTAATTCAGTCTCACTGTATACCAGTTCGTTCTCTTCATGGCAAACCGCTGTACATACCAATCTCGATCAAAATTCTTCAAGATAAACGAACAAAAAGGAGTCTCACTTATACAATTTTTATACCGATTGATAAAGATTTTACATAGTTCTATTACTTTCATAGAATAAAACGTATTATTTGCTGATGTAAAAAATAGGACGACTACTTTACAGTGGAATTTCCAATTCAATTATCATTTTTACGAGCAAGATTTTCTCTCGTATTTTTAAATCTGAATTTAAAATATAATAGGTATTGTGTAAAACCTTAGTTCAAGCGCAGACAGCGAGACGGCTTGGAAGCACGCGCGTCGCGCGGATACAATATTCATTAAAATATAAGTAAAAACGTGTAAAAACATAAAAGCTTTCATTTCAAAATAAATAAGTACACACTGTACGAATTTACGACGAGTGCTTTGTAAAGACGTTGAGGTATTAGTCTTTATACACATTTTTATCCATGTCGCTGGGCCATCCGTCACGTGTCGTACTCAAGTGATATTAACAATGTAGAGACGCGTTTGTTTCCATTAGACGGTTTTACGGCAGTGGAAGAAAATCTGAAATGCTGTTTTAACGTCTGACATAGACGTAATCTTTATACGGTAAAGGCTGAGTTGCCTGCTTCTTCGTCTGCAAAGATTTCGGTTTATTGCTATCCCGAAGGAACTACGCAATTTTCCGGGATAAAAGTAGCCTATGTGTTAATCCAGACCATAGTCTACCTCTGTCCCAAATTCCATCCAGATCCGTTCAACCGTTCTGGCCTGAAAGAGTAACAAACATCCATTCATCCTCACAAAATTTCGCATTTATAATATTAGTAGGATTAGTACGAATTAGTAATGTTATTAGGATTGTTTTACAACCCAAATTCGTCTTTTGTGAAATCAATCAAACCCGCCAAACGCGTCCAGGTTTCTGCGCATTTTAGAGTTCGTAATGTGCGATAAATATTGAAGTACGAACTGAAAACCTAGTTGTATTTTTTAACGAAGTCGGAACTAGTGAGTCATCTGATTGAACGTGAGAATGTGAACCTAATGCTAAGATAAAATACCAAATGCGCCAGTAATCTCACGCTATCTTACTCTCCATGTCGGAAAAAAGAGCACAAGCAGTGCTACTTAGGGGCAGGATAAGTTACTAAGAGGCTAGTAGCGACTCAATCTGAGCTTACATAGTCCTACCACCCACAAAGAATAGAGTATTGAGATCAATAGAACGCAGGAACGTAATCTCAATAAGGTGGTACGCTAGTCGATCTCAAGTTCCAGTCACGTCAGTTAGCCAATATTGCAGGGCACAGCCCAGATGTGAACTGATTACTATTCTTAGCGGGCAGTCAATACCACTAGTTCTGGCACTTTGCACCCTATTTAAGACGAGGTGTTAAATGACCTGGTGGCTTGTAAAATTGGGTAGTGGGATTCTTAAGAGTCACGTCTTCGAAAAATTTGCTAATTCCAGTAATAGACTTAAACTTTATACACACACACACAAGTCACGTAGACAGAGCCTAAGGTAACAAGACCTACAGGCCACGTTTAGTAAGATTGTGGGCGTATAGGTGGGAAATGGAGTCAACAGTGATGGGTTGCTAGCCGCATTGCCTATAACATAATTCCTATGATTTTTGCCCATTCCCTCGATGGGCTTTTACCATCTACGCGGGAAGGGAAGCAACTGAACATTATATATATTCTGTGTTTTTTCTTAGCACCCAGTTCAGCATAGAAGTTAGTGTAGAAACTTTATGGTTGTCTAATATATAATAGCACCAATACTCGACTTTGAACGCCAACTTTGCTGTCTCTACAACCTTTACTGGAAGATTAAAGCCTAAATTTGAATATAATTTACGTCTATGAAACAGAACCGACTGTCTGCCAGACATGGTACAGCCAAATGCAATAGGGGTAAAGACTTACCCCCTTATTCATAAACGCTCTGTAAGCTTCTGCTAACTTAGCAATCGTATGTCCTTATCTGTCACTTTGACATTCACCTTTCACAGACAAGGACAAACGATTGCTCAGTAAAGAAGCCTACAGAGCGTTTATGAATAAGGGGGTTAAAGTTTGGCAGACATAAAACTTGGTTATAATAATAGAAGTGCACTGCGAAGGTATTTCAGGAAAAATCCTAGGAGAATTTTTCACCAAAGCCATTGAGCTAGAAAACTAAAATTTTGCGTTATCTATTGGGATAAGATGTAAGTAAATAATATTTAGACACCTCTGAATCTGAAACGGGCTTTAGCTAGTACCAATACATAATGACAATTAACAAAAAACGACACGACCCAAAAACAATAAACATGTCGACCACCCACTGAAATGTCACGCGAACTAAAAGGCTCATTATGTCTAAAAATACCCCCACTTATTTTTCCAGCGTAGTCTGTATCGAAGTTCGTTGGTTAAAAATGCGTAATTGCATAAAAAGATTCTCAAAAAAGATCAAGTTCATTTCAAAGATGAATACGTAGAAAACGTGTGCGAATTAATAGCAGAAACTAGAATGTAGTCTTATTGTTATTAGCTCAACGTAGCCAACAAAATAAATCTCTTGAGAAATTCGTGACATCCACTAAGCACCGCTATTTGGATTCCCCAGATACAAAAATGATAAGGAGAGGATCCAAATATAGTGAAGGCTAGTGGAAATCACGAAAAAACTACAACAACAATTCCTGCTTCGACACTTTACTCAACATTTATTTAAATAATTTCCGAATCTCAAATCGAAATCTAATAAATAATGCCCGAACCCTAGGAACGCTGAAGTGGAACTATTCCTCTGTAAAAGTATCCGCGTAATGCTGCCATAATTTCAGATTTATTTACGAGAATTATCACAAGTTCAAATTTATATTACTACCGTGAGTCTCTGCAGTAGAACACGTTTCAGACTATTATTGGAAATGGGACAAGTGAATAACGACTCGAGCATTTAAAAGAACATTAGCCTAACAAGAGAGGTATTTTCCGATTCTCCGCGAAGTTTACTCTAATCTAAGTAATGTTGGCTAGCTTCTTGCTTAAAGGCAGCGATTTGTTACAGTTAACTCTTGCGAATACTTCTTGGGGCTGCGTTTGTTTCAAAATTAGGTTATCTTCTATCTAAAGAATATTGGAAATCTAAAAACGAACTTTATCACAATGTTGTAGTTTTCACCTGTTTATGAGATGAAAGGTACATTTATTCTTGAGTAGATAAGTTTTGTACGCTAACATAATGAAGAAGTACTTCGATTATTCGCGTAAGACTTAGGGATCTTGAAAAAACGAGCCTATTATTTTCTTAAAGGGCTGGCAACGCGCTCTGAGCGCCCTATGTTATGAGTGTCTAAAAACGCTGAAAACTCTCCATCGGGTGACCTCCTTGCTTGTTTGCCCCCTATAATATAAAAAAGAGATGTTACTATTTTAATTACGGAACGCTAAATAAATATTATTTTTAAGTAAATATTAATTACTCGCTTAATAAATATATTTGAGAAACGTTTCATTGTATAGTATTTTCCTGTAAAGTATTTACCGTAGGGAAATGTGACCTGAGGATTATTACCATTTTATTACATCACTAGCTTTCGCCCGCGACTTTGTCTGCGTAGAATTAGTATTTTAGGTTATTCTTAGTGGTAGGCAAACATTCAATTAGAGCACAAATTAAATATATTACCATTAGGGTATTGCATCTTCGTAGTAATATTTCACCCCCCTTTTTACATATTTGGTGATTTCTGCATTCAAAAACTATTCTATTTCCGGGACCATAACGATATCCATTCCAAATTTCGTTTAAGTCGGTTCATCGGCTTAAGCGCGAAGAAGGCTAAAGACAGACGCGCTTTCATTTTACAATATTAGTATGGATTTTCAAAAACCCTTCTGATATTCAGCTTCATAAGTTGCATCAAGTACCTAATTACATCATTTGAAGTCCGTAAAGTGGTACCGTAAAGGAGTGTCTACGAAGGAGTTGCAATCATAAACTTATTCTGAATACCTATTGTGCACCTGTCTTAACAGACTTTTGACTCTCCAGAGTTTTACTATAATAAGTAGTTCTAAATGTATGCGTCACAGTTTTATTCATACTAACATTTTTTTAGGATAAAGTTCGTCATACATGAATTGTCCAATATAGTAAAAAAGTCACACCATTTCAAAAAACTGCTAAATAGATTATTTTTCGGATCGTGGACGGTTTAAGATTTTGTATGGCTATATAAAACACTGAAAAATTGTTTTCTTTAATAACTTTAAAGCAGCTAAAACACTGCACTATTTCTACTGGGTTTTTTGAGTGCTCTCGTAGAGGTCTACGTTGCTACGCTGCTACGAAAACGTAGCACCTTGATTACTCATGCGCAGCACGCAACCAATAACTCAAGCGGAGCTACGGTTTACCGGGAAAATATTAAAGGAACTGATAATTAACAGAGCCAGTGCCCGATAACCCTAGACTGAAGTAGGAATCACGATCACAATTTTGCCATATCATGTATGTATGTATGTATGTATGTATAACTCTTTATTGTACATAAAACACAAGAAAAAGATGAATACAGGACAACACACATGCACAAAGGCGAACTTATCCCTAAAAGGCATATCTTCCAGTTAACCTATCATACATAATACAACCCGAAAAAAAACTTTACAACTTATTTACCACTCTGCTACCACTTTAACTTTATTTCTGATACATTTTTGGAACGAAGTTCCTTATCGCGCGTTGCGAAAGGGGGCTAGACGGAAAAAATTAAGACCAAAAGTTGTAACGACACGTTTTGCACTAGTTGTACCGGAAGTTATTCACACCAAATGGATAAAATGGATTAGTCAATTAACACGGCAATTATCAAGGCATTACCACGCCGCTGCAAGTGCGAGCAGGACAAGTAGCGAGCCAGTTAGCAACGAAAGGGGCCTATATGAGTGTGTGTATGTATATTATTATGTACCTACAATTTTTTTGCTTATTTTATTTCAATAGCGAATCAACTAAAGCATCGACCACCTACCCACAGGTACCTACAAACTATAACTTCAAGGAAAAAAACAAATGCAAAAAGATGTAGAGTACATCGTGAGAGAAAGAAATTACAAAATACAATGGTACAAAACATAAAAAAATATTATTATAACTTAAAAAATAATAATTTTGTTACAATTCCTTCACTAATTAATCGAAAGGAACTTCGTTCCATCCGGGTGTCCCTTGACACCTCTCAAGTTTTTTTAGGGCTGTGCTTTTTGCTAACTGTACTTGCATTGTCATTCATACTAAGTCTCCCAAATTTCAAGTTAATCTTACCACTATAATTATGCAGAATTGATCCAAAAAAACAAACATTGCAAGTTTAATGAAAACTTGTAAAATAAGGAAGTGTTTCATATAAATGCATTAAATACTTCAATTTAATAATATTGTAACCTTACCCTGAAATCAAAGGTTAACATTGGGGTAATTATGCTTACTTCCTTATAAAACTTTATATTTCTTGTAATAGTGGCAAGCACATATAAAGCCATTAAAACAAAAAATCACTTACACACATACACCCTGTATGTGTACACTCACTATCAGAAGCTGCGCTCAAAATTGGTCCTGCAATCGAGGGTCATGTAATAAACAGATATTGCTTGGAATGCGGTCTCCAGAAACTATTTTTACTAAAAGGAAAAACACCAAAGTTTCCAAAACCAAATGTTATTTCCTAAGTACGAAACCAATATTGAACTTTGAAGTGGCACAAACGCACTATAAGTAAGTCAAATTTCCCTGTGAATTTCTTCCGTTTTATGACTATTTTACTCATTTCATTATCGCAACATTCGCAACATCGTTTACTGTCGCCTGAGGTATTCCAGACAGTGATCGTTAATTTCTAAATGTCTGTGAAAATTAGAAGACATAGAAAAATCCGAAAAGTAAAGCTATGGCCGGGAATCGAACCCGGATCCTCGTCATTCCGTGACGTGTGCTATACCCCTACACCACCCATAGCAGGTGGGTAGTCTCCGAATTTTTCTACCTGTTACCAACCGTCACGTGACCTTTGTTACTATGCGAATTTTTTGTCGCTAAGCGTCATCTGTTTGAATGATGTGTCTGTACGACACAATTACAAACTCCCGTGGAACATCTACTGCTCACTAGGGACGAGAGAAGGCGCTGTTTTTCAAATGATAGTACTATCAAATGAATCAAGAAAGTTTTATTTCTTGATTTTTATGTTTACTTTTACGGTTTTACCGTTAGAAATTTAATTTCTAAATGTCTGTGAAAATTAGAACACATAGAAAAATCCGAAAAGTAAAGCTATGGCCGGGAATCGAACCCGGATCCTCATCATCAATCATCATCATCATCATCATTTGATAGTGATCGTAAAATTTTACAATTTCCCATTGATTTCGGCCTTTTTGCAAAATTCATAACGCTCGTGCTGCGACGGAAGATAAATCTATTTCTAATTTGAATAAAATTATTAAAATTTAAATACTTATTCTAATATATTGACTGAGCGCCTTTGGCAACAACCATAGTTGCAGTACGTTCTAAAGTGTAGGGTATTTACATTACATTTGTTTAGCTTTACGAACTTGATCTTGATTGTTTTGTATCGGTTCCCAGTTCAATGCAGCGTAAGGGACAGAGCTATTATGTCTGCACAACTGAGTCCTTACGCTGAATAGAAATTGGCACGCATTAAGCGATTGTGGCAACCCCCCTGTATGTACACACGGCAATATAATCAGGTAAGCACCTACGCACGCTCGCGCCGTATCTATCCTGCTTACCGAATAGCTTTACTGTGTGTACACAGCGCGGCGGAGTTTACTGGCCTCAATTTGCCGTTCACAGCACCCCGTCTTTAGTTCATCCTGTCACACCGACACTGACGATATCCCACAGTTCCTCCGAACATACGACTCGAAGCCAACATTTGCTTATCTCTGTATTCCATGCAGACGATAGCCAGTTGCAACCGCTTCATATACCATTCTAGAATAGGCAAGACCATCTGTGGAGAGGATTTTAGGATTATGAAGCTGGTTCCTATGGTTTCTTCCTGACTTTTTTGACATCTGCTTGCGGTAAGTTTTTTTTTCAGCTGTTTTCTGCTCAATGTAGTACCTAACGCAACAACAGTCCGTCTAATAAGCGCGTTTAAAAAGGGTATAATTCGAAAAAAAACATGTGCAAAACTCGTAAATTCGTAATGTGGCCGATTGAATGTACCATGTACACTATCTATACGTTTTTATCATTGCAATTAGACGTGATTGGCTGGATTTTAGGGGTTGTAAATCGTATATCATACTAAAATGTTCGACCGGTTGTGAATATTAGAAACGTGTTCTATTCAGCGAAAAATTATTCAAAATTGCATTGGCATGTTTCAAACTTTGTTTACTCTAACCGTGGGTTTGTAAAAGTATTCCGCGGTAAACAGCTCCCGTATGCATGCAATTCTGCGCACTGCAAACATTCCAGAAACTGCGAGATACATAGGCTGCCTTTTAAGTTCTGTCGTTCGCCAACCTCCCGTGATTATTAAAAAAAAAAACTAGTATCATATTAAAATATTTGAATTTAGAATTCGAAAACAAAAGAATGGCTCGAGATCGGCCGAACCGTTTTAATACAGTGTCAGTTCAAAGTTGACAAGTCAGTTGTGAAAATGGAAATTTCGAAGGAAAATTTACGTGCGATCATTTTTTACAACTTCAAAAGGGGTTTAACGCGTCTTCAGTGCTTTGAAGAGCTGACTACGGTTTTTAATAATAAAGAACCATGCATCCGGACTGTGGAACGCTGGTATTTGGAATTCCAACGTGGTTGCTCTCATCTCAGTGATAGGCATCGTGAAGGCCGACCAAAAACCGCCGTAACCCAAGAGAACATTGATGCTGTACGGCAACTGATCGTCGACGATCGGCATGCGACATACCGTGAGATAGAAGCTTCATTAAGCATTTCAGGGACCAGTGTTCAAAATATTTTACATGATCACTTAGGTGTAAAAAAATTGGTCTCACGCTGGATACCACATTTACTTAGTGAAGATCAAAAAACGGCTCGCGTTTGATGGTGTCGCAAAACTCTGCGGCAATTTAACCGAGGAGACTCTAAGCACGTTTATGATATTATCAGTGGTGACGAATCTTGGATATATGCCTACGATCCAGATCCTAAACAACAGTCGACTGTTTGGGTGTTCCAAAATGAGCCGAAACCGACCAAAGTAATACGGTCACGGAGCACTTCGAAAAAAATGGTCGCCACGTTTGTAGCGAAAAGTGGTCACGTTGCCACCATCGTGCTTGAAGATCGTAAAACAGTTAATGCTGACTGGTATACCACTATTTGTTTACCAGAAGTTATCGGCGAGTTCCGAAAAAATAACCCAAGACGTCGTATAGTACTGCACCACGATAATGCAAGCTCGCACACCGCTCGGCAGACAATTGCGTTTTTAAAAGACCAAAATGTCGAAAATCTGGAACACCCGCCGTACAGCCCAGATTTAAGCCCTAATGATTTCTTCACTTTTCCAAAAATCAAGCAACGACTTCGAGGTCAACGGTACCGAACGCCTGAAGAAGCGGTTGAGGCATACAAAACGGCAATTTTCGAGACCCCGACTTCGGACTGGAATAAGTGTTTCGAAAACTGGTTCGATCGAATGAAAAAGTGTATTACATATCACGGTGATTACTTTGAAAAACAATAAATACCATTTAACACTTAAATTGTCTTTAGTTTTTCCAAACGACATAACTTAAAAGGCACCCCTCGTAGTTATACGGAGTCAATATGTAACTACTTCGATAAAGAGATATTCAAATGAAGACTTCGGGGAGCATGATCTGAACGCAATGTTTATTTGTTTAAAATCGTTGTAAAGTCTTGAGAATGCTTTCGTAGATCAGAGAAATGGTGATCAGTTACTTTCTACTTAAACGTGCTTTCTTTTTAAGACAACTACGCGCTTGCGACTTCGTCTGTGAAGATTTCGTTTCAACCTCGAAAACCGTGCTATATTCCGGGATAAAATTATCTTATGTTCTCGGAAACTCAAACTATCTCTATTACAAATTTCGTCCGAATTGCTTTAAAAGTGAAGAGCTAATAGTCAGAAAGACAAACAGAACCTTAACATTAATAGTTCTGTTAATATTTGTAGAGATAGGATCATCACAACATTAAACAGACGGACATTATGGCTATACTGTCGTAAATACCTCTTAACTCGACATGAATTTCTAAACCTCACCTACGGACACTGAATCAATTTGGGATTAGCGCTATTAGCCGTTATCGATTTAGCTCCCTTCTCATTCAGTCATCTTTTAAAGAGCGTATCCATCCCTTTTTGTTCTTCATGCCCCTTAGTACTCGCAAACCATTCTAGTAGAAAAGTTTTGTGAATCAATTTGCAAAGTACCGAGTTTCTATCGCACAGTCGATCTTTCCGTGCTGATGATACTGTGTTGTCCCACAAAGGTTAGAAGTACTTAAATATCCAGTTAGTGAGTTCCGTAAGCTAGCGTGAGTCACAGCAATATAATAGAGGGCAGTGTTATCATCGGAATCTTTTCCGGAGGAAAACTAGAAGGCTATCCAACCACTGTTTACTAACAAAATATACTATTGGAGCGAAAACGGTGAGGGTTCTAATGGAATATTACTTTTAAGTCATTGTTTTAGAAGCAGGAGTTAATATCGCTGTTCAAACACTAAATAGAGCTACGCTTGAAATAAATGGAACGGTTGTTGTGGTTTTTTTAAATCACAATAAGGAATGAACCGCCTTCTTGATTATATATTTGTTTTGTCTGTTGGTTATAAGCGCCAGCAGAAGGATATATTAACGATTTCTACTAGCTAAATACTCTTCATCAAATGCAGAAAAGAAAACATTACATTAGCGGGTATTTTAAAACGACATAATATATAATCGATGATATTTAAGTCATTTGAGTTATGTTAAATTGACGATCACAAAATTCATAACAGCAGCTTTACCATCAAAGATTTGATATTATTAGGTTTTTCGCTCTGTACATCTATTTCTACTCGGTAATCAACACTATAAACGTTTCAATCTTATTATAACTACCTATTACATATGTATACAATACAAAACAATATAATACAAATATTCTTTATTGAACACCACAAATCAGTACAAAAACAATACAGAAACAAAGAACAAAGTAGACAATATGCGGTCTTGTCGCTTAATAGCGATCTCTACCAGACAACCAATAAAAGAAATAAGTTGGAGACAGTTTAACACGGAAAAAAAAACTTAGCTGTGGTAACTAGGAATTAGTTGGCGCAGCTAAATTCCTTCGAAACTATAGGGACATCGAAGTATTTAGCTATCGTTGCAAAGAGTTTTTCGCTACCGAAACTTGGCTGTGATAGCAAATATTCTTAGTTGTGATCACTTTGAAGTTTGGGAAACTTAGCAGTGACTGCTAATCATATTAGCTAAAATTAGTTGTGGCTGCTAAGTATATTAGCTATATTTAGCAGTGACAGCTAATTTAATTAGCAATATTTAGCGGTAGCTGCAAACAAATTTGCCGTAGCTGCTAATTACTTTAGATGTGACAATCAAAATAATTCGTTGCATCGGCGAAAGTGTTGGCTGTAGCAACTAAGTTAGTTTGATACTCTATCGCATTTCTTTAGCGGTATTCGACAACGAGTTTAGCTGCAGCTGCTAAAAGGGTTTGTTACTATAAGAAAGACTTAGTTGTGAGATGTAATCAAGTTAGTTGTAGCTGCTAATTAAGTTTGTTACAGTTACTAAGAGTCTTAGTTGTGGGATGTAATCAGTTTGGCTGTAAGTACTAATTGGGTTTGTTACTGTAACCAAGTCATAGTTGTGGGATGTAGGTAATCAATTTAGCTGTAGCCTCTAATTGAGTTTGTTACTTTAACTAAGAGTCTTAGTTGTGGGATGTAATCTGTATAGCTATAAGTGCTAATTGGGTTTGTTACTGTAACTAAGAGTCTTAGTTGTGAGATGTAATCAGGTTAGCTGGAGCTGCTAATTAAGTTTGTTACAGTTACCAAGAGTCTTAGTTGTGGGATGTAATCAATTTGTGGCCCGAGGAAGCGATACGGCAAGCGCCACTGCGATACGGCAACCCGTGCACACACCTGCAAAGTCTGATAGACCGGGCCCGTTAACATCCTAACGAATTAGAAGCAGTAACGTGCACACTAGGCTACTCAGACTCGCTTCCTGTGTCTGTTACAAGATAATCATTCAAAATCATCTCGGGTATATATGGACGCTCGGTCAACCAAACGATAGCGCGATGTAACTTGCGCGCAGCGCCATCTGTTGGCGTATTTCGTAAGCTCAGTTGCTGTTGGCCTTAATACTTATCGTTTCTGTGTCGGCCATACGATACCGCGTTCTATTGCGCGCGGCGCCCTCTAGCGGGTTATCTTATAAATAATGACGTCATGCTACACATGTAATTTGTACGAAACTTTCATTCAATTAGTTATGGCAGTTACATTTGTAACATAAAGGTAACTTCTTGTTATTATATATTATTATTTAGCAGATGCAGCAAAGAATATTAGCTACAGTTTGTGAAAAAGTTAGTCAAAGCTGCAAAAAGTTCTTGGCTGCCACACTTAAGTCTGATTTGCTACGACTGCTAATATAATATTGCTGTTCATTGCAAAGTAAATTTGTTGGTGCGACTAAGATTCTTAGCAACATTAGCAAAAAAATATTTAGCAGTTGCAGCAAATAATATTAGCTACAGTTTGTGAATAAGTTAGTCAAAGCTGCAAAAAGTTCTTGACTGCCACACTTAAGTCTGATTTGCTACGACTGCTAATATAATATTGCTGTTCATTGCAAAGTAAATTTGTTGGTGCGACTAAGATTCTTAGCAACATTAGCAAAAAAATATTTAGCAGTTGCAGCAAATAATATTAGCTACAGTTTGTGAATAAGTTAGTCAAAGCTGCAAAAAGTTCTTGACTGCAACACTTAAGTCTGATTTGCTACGACTGCTAATATAATATTGCTGTTCATTGCAAAGTAAATTTGTTGGTGCGGCTAAGATTCTTAGCAACATTAGCAAAAAATTATTTAGCAGATGCAGCAAAGAATATTAGCTACAGTTTGTGAATAAGTTAGTCAAAGCTGCAAAAAGTTCTTGGCTGCCACACATAAGTCTGATTTGCTACGACTGCTAATATAATATTGCTGTTCATTGCAAAGTAAATTTGTTGGTGCGACTAAGATTCTTAGCAACATTAGCGAAGGATATATTAGTAGATGAATCAGAAAAAAATTAGCAGCCGTTGCAAAAATGTTATTAGTGATTGCAAAATGTATTTATCAAACGTATCAAAGATATTATCTGCTGTCTAACACATGTAAAATTAGTAATAGTAACGAAATTTTTATCCACTATAACTAAGAATTATTAACGGTTACAACTAACAGCAATTACTAAATTATTTTGTTGATAAATTAGCTATAGTTGCTAATCAATTAGTACTGTTAGCAAATTATTTGAAATTCGTTTAGCTAAATATCGTTATCAGTGGTAGCTAACTGGTTTTAGTTGCTATAGACATGGCCTTGTTACAGTTGCAAACAAATTGTATGCCACAGCAAAGAAAATTTCAGCAAAGGGAGCTTAGCTATCACGGCTAATTCATTTCTCTCCGTGAAGTAGGTGGCGGAAACAAATAGACAGGATAAACGCAGGGATAATAAAAACAACAATACCAACATAAAAATAATACATAGCTAAAAAAATAAAATAAAATAATACATACATACACACAAATAACATTACTGTATAATACTTAAGATAAAATAAACCTATACTACCTATACTACTGTACCTATACCAAAAAGGATTTTGAGCGGCTAGGTATACATCATGTTATCTTCATCAAGCCTATCTAATACAAAGGTAATGTATCATGTCACGACAGAAACATACTACATAATTTATTTGACGCTTCAGTGTGTTTACAAGAGTTCTTAAATCAGGAGGTCCTCGTATCATCTGTTTATGAATTATTTCTTTCTTTTTATTAACTTTGTCGGAATTGAAGTGTGAAATTGCATTTAAGATTTACCATGGTGAAGGAAAACACCGTGATAAACAAGAAAAACATCGTAAGAAACCCACACACACCTGCGAGGTAATTCCGTAGTGCCTGTAAAGTTTCTAATCTGCACTAGGCCCGCGTGGGAACTATAATCTGAGAGGTCTCTGGCCAGCAGTCGGACGTGTATAGGCTGGAGATGAAATTCAGTATGGATCACAAAGGATTTTATTCCGTTATTCTTTTCGGATATCGCATGCCATCGGCTCGTTCCACATCGCGCTACTCCTTGTAGTTACACACTTTCTCCGCGTACGTGCCGATGTCGCAAGTATCATACCCCCTCGGGAGGACGTTAATAATTCAACAACTGAAACTCTACCAGCAGGGCTGCTAACGCCACTACCTACCAGAACATACCTTGTAATCATCACTACATAGTATAAAATAAAGTCGCTTTCTCTGTCCCCGTAACCCTATGTATGCTTATATCTTCAAAACTACACAACGGATTTTGATGCGGTCTTTTTTAATAGATAGAGTGATTCAAGAGAAAAGTTTATATGTATAATACATGCATAATATACCGTGCGAAGCCGGGGCGGGTCGCTAGTTGTAATTTAAATTAAACTCGTTCCAAGATACTAAACCCGATTATAGGTAAAAGTTTAACCAGGAATCAAATATCCGCAGGTCACACACACATACACATAAATCACGTCTGTATCCCTTACGGGATAGACAAGGGGTCACAAGACCTAAAGGCCAAGTTTAGCATGATTGTGGGCGTATAGGTGGAAAGGGGAATCAAAATAGTGACGGGTTGCTAGCCGCATCACCTATAACATGATTCCCATGCCCATTCCCTTATGGGCTTTTACCATCTGCGCGGGAAAAGAAGCAACTGGTACATTCTATCTTTTTCCGTTACTCCCAGGCCAGCATGGAATACATAATCACTACATAGTGTAAAACAAAGTCTGTCCGCTGTATGTCCGTCCCTATGTCTGCTTAGATCTTTAAAACTACGCAACGGATCTTGATGTAGTTTTTTAATGGATAGAGTGATTCAATAGGAAGGTTTATATGTATAAAACATTCATAATATAGTAGAGAAACACTGATTGCACCCGTGCAAAGCCGGGGCGGGTCGCGTGTTAAATAATCAGACTTATTAATGTAGTTGATGGCCGCTGGCCAAAAAGCGACATTGCGAAATCAAACATCCAGTTATGTTCACATTGCCTGAAAGTGTTCAAATTATTGTTTAATCAAATCATACAAGCATAACGATGACATTGTCTAAATGCAGATCTGTTTGGATAATAATAACACACATGGACATTAATAGGAGTGACTTACTTTACCGCGGTTTTAACGTGTGGTAGCCTAGTGGTTTGTCCTGTGGCCTCTCAAGCAGAGGGTCGTGGGTTCAAATCCCAGGCTTGCACCTCTGAGTTTATCGGAATTTATGTGCGAAATTACATTTGAAATTTACCATGAGCTTTTCAGTAAAAGTAAACCTGCACACATTTGCGAAGCGATTCAATGGTGTGTGAAGTTTCCAATCCGCTCTACGCCCGCGTGGGAACTATAGCCCAAGACCTCTCATTCTGTGAGGAAACATGTGCCCAGCAGTTGGATAAATATAGGCTGGAGATGATGAATGATGACTTACTTTAATAATAACGGTAATACGGGTTCGATCCCCGGTCGGGGCAGATATTTGTATGAAAAATACGAATGTTTGTTCTCGAGTCTTGGATGTTTAATATGTATTTAAGTATGTATTTATCTATATAAGTATGTTTATACGTTGTCTAGTGCCCATATTACAAGCTTTGCTTAGTTTGGGGCTAGGTTAATAGGTGTCAATTGTCCCAAGATATTACTTTCTTTTTTTTTTTCTTTTTAGGTTAGACCAAATATACGACAAAATCGTCTGTTACGGTTAATGTTATTGTTAAAGTGACACGGTGCAACTTAAACCAATAAAACACAGTGACATCAACTCCTCACGTAAACGTTGAATTTCCTCAAAACAACCGCAGCTAGTAAATAGAGCGGGCTAACTTAATCTCGAGGCTGTCTTCCCGGAGCCAATATAAAGCGTCTCAAGTGCCAGGAGATTCTGGCACATGGCAACCCTGAGAGCGGCGGCGCGCTACAGTCGTACCACTATTACGCGAGAAATGTCTGAAAACTGTCGCCCGCTTTCGTAGAAGCCGCCACATCGATATAGGAAACAGTTCTTATTAAGGAGTGTCGGTACCCGGGCCGGGCCTGTCGTGTAGCGGTCCCGTGCATAATTGAAACATCTTTTTTCGCCTCCGAGCCATGCCTACAATTCATGCTTCGTACACTTTAATAATATAAATGGAAGAAATGAGAGCTACCGCGATTTCAGAAAAAGAGTTTCATTGCGACCGATTTTAACAATCATTCGGGTTTTTGTAGTAGACATTTGAATAGCAGATTTATTTAAGCTAAGTAGTTTCCAAGAATACTAATTCTGGAAATTAGAAATGCAAATACAGTGATAAATTACTTACGTTACTAAGTGACCGGAGCGGATCGGGTAAAAAACCATCCGAGAGAAATAGGTAGAGTAGGTTTTGCCTAGCAATATTGGGCATCTCAAATGCAGTACCTACTTATAGCTGGGTTCTGTCAAAACAGCAGAAACTTGAGTTGTTAACAAACTTGCAGAGAAACATTTCACTCAGTCCCAAAACAGAATTCCTTCTACAATGCATTTCCTCGGAAAACTTTATGAACCTTTCCCAAATACATGGGCACGTGGAAACACACAAGTATAACTAGAGTGAGCAAATACTCCGCATAGTGATGAGCTAAGGCTTACTTAGCTCCGAATAAGCAACACATTTTTGTTTCCAAAGCACTTTTCGACTATCATTTTTTCGGCCAGTGTTTCTGCCGCCTAATAATGAAACTTAAATGCATTTTCGCAATACCCAATTGTTATTCTTTGCATCTAAATACAATACACATCAACGTAAAAAAGAATCTTCAACAGCAGTTGGGTAGGTATAGTCGATACAAGGAAATATTTTCAACGATATGAAAACCCACGACGACTGAAGAAGAAAGAAAGAAACAGAAGCACTTTAATTTTGCACAGCACTGGTTTCTAAAAATTTGGCCTGAAATGAACCAATGCAATGCATAAACTGGTTTTTGAGAAAAAATTAGACATGCATCGCACGCTCATATCTATCTCACGTCAGTTTAAACTCGCTGAAGTCGAAACTCAGATCACCAATTACTGGAGAGCGCGACTATCGACAATCTTACTCGAATTGATAATTCCTTCCACCACTAGCTACTAATAGCACTAGCAAACTCTAGAGTTGAAAGTTGAGGAAAGCAATATTTTATCCGTTTAATTCCCAACGCGTCGACCTGAATTCGTGTAATTTGTTTGTAAGGTCTTTTTTAGCAAAAGACGGATTACCCCTTACTTAGGGTACGGATATTCTGAAATGCCTTATCGTAATTACAACCTAATCTCAGTTACGTCGTCGTGTTGTATTGTGCTTTGGAAATGTTTTTCCGCGTCGTAGGGATTTTATGTAACATAATATCGATGGGCGTCATTTTCGTGAGATTAAGGACTGAGTTTGACGGCTATGTGTGTGATATTGTCGTACGTCGTATTTACGCTAGAATCTGTAGCGGCTAAATGATACAAACCAAATTGATGGGCAAAAAGAGACAGTACATTTCCTACAGTCTGGAAAGGATACGCCACATTTTTTAAACTATCTGGTGCAATATTACACCACAGACGTATTATATTATTTAAACAATATAAATTTGCAAATGGCGTACGCTTAGCGGGCAGACCATGTCGAGTCCGCAGAACGTTCATTGGCCGATCGATACGGTATCGTCAATAGCCAATGAAGGACGAGAATTATCTCGGACGCGGTCCTGGAAATCGGTAACTTAATTTAAATACTTTGGTGAGTCTTCATACGCTTTGGTATAAAAGGTTAGAAAAGCTTTGCCAGTTTAAAGGCCTAGATTTAGATAACTATAGTTTGACTTTTTTGTACTTTGAAAGCCAATTCCTCATGAATACAATAGAATCATGACACTACGTATATCGCAGTAACAGTATAATGAACGCATCAAACCCTATAAAACCTGGTAACTATAGACACAATTCACAGGTTGAGAACTTAATTTTAACCCGAAGAAAACAAAGGACTTTGTCTTTATTTTTATTCATATATCATGGTTTCATGTAGGTATCTTTTGACTGAGCATTTTTATCTACTAAAAATTATTCTTTTTTTCATTAGTTAAGGATACCAAATAAGGGATAGTTGTCATTTTATCCACTGAATAGTTTTGTTACAATTTTAAAACGGTTTTTTTTTGTTTCAAAGACTTCGTACCTAGCGCATAATTTTGTGTACAGGGCGTCAACTATTCGTTATGTTGTCAATACTTTTCACACAGATAAATAATCTCATTGACTCGTGCGATACCTAAATATTTGTCATGGAATCTTGTGCTACATACCCGTAGCTAGTAACTAGCAAAATAATTATCGCTGGCATAATTATCGTAATAACCATCGAGTGCAGGGATGAGCGGTAAAACCGCCGACCTCTATTAGCTTGAGTGTCCCGCATTATATCAGCACAGTACACAGAAAAGTATAGTCAAACGTACAACATTATAATTATTTGACAAACATTATTTTTAAAGCCTGTAGTAACATTATTGTTTTAAAAAAAAGAGAGATAAAGTGTTCTGTTACATCTCTAACATTTAATATTGTGATGACACACAATCGCATCGAAAAAAGATCTTCACTCAGCAAGTAATATTGCCACAACACTAAGAGGAATAGAAAGCTTTCAAAATCGTTTTCATTAGTATTTCACTTAGTAAGTAAATGTTTTACTGTACAAATATAAATAAACAGATACAATTCCCAAAAAAAAACTCTTGTTATTCATGGGCATCCGTTTTTTGTGCTTTCACTATCAAATTGCGGTACTCACTATTGAAATGTAATCCTTTTGAACCACACTCACTTCGTTACGGATTGAACTGGAAAAATAAATTCATTCCTTTTAGACATATAGGCAGCTCGCTTTTTTTTTTAGCTCGCATGGTATTTCTATTTCTCTTGGTATTGCAGCAATTCTAGTATTCTGTGAAGCACAACCGCTTAAGAATATTTCAATCTCATTAATCGCAATTGATTATTTAGTTCGATATCCATAACCCTCATTTCGACAGAACACCACTGTATACCCAGACTAGGGTGAAAGACAGTTGAAGCTTAGAAATTACGTAAGGATGGGTTTGAATTGTTGAATGCTTGGAATGCGGTAGTTTGTTTTGTTTATGTTAAACTCATTCAAAATCCCTTGCAAGTATGCGAAGTGACAGTGTTTAGATCGAAACAAGTGAGATTGTGTTCAATATCTATGTAACTGTGTCGAAATACCGAGATCTAACCTAGAGGCTCTTATCCCTTTAAAATGTCTCTTAGAGTTCACCGAATTGAATAGCTCTATATATCGTACACTGATTAGAACCTGTGTGCCGTGCTGTGACATGCTGTAGCCAGGCTAACGACAGTGTTGCCATATTGCAGTGTACCTACAGCACACGCAAATTAGTCCAAACACTAAACATGCAAATCTGACGATAGCTCTCACTTAGTCCGGCTTTTTGCGATGCGTGGCAAATGGGAAATTATGATACGACTTCAATTATAACGCTGGCTGGATATAATTTTCCGACTTATTACTTTACGTGTTGCGGAAGCAATTCAGCAATTAAAATGTATACATTTACTGTCAATATGCCTACTTTAAGGGAATCTGCGTGTGTGTTTGTTAGGTGTTGAATCAGTTTTTGTATCAACATTAAACTATTTCGACAGTGATCAACATTTATGATGAATGCGGCATGTATGCTTAGATATTTAAAGCAACTTTTTTTTAAGTAGATAGAGTGATTCGAATGGAAGGTTTATATGTATAATACGCAGACGAAGTCGCGGGCAGAAGCTAGTTTAATAATAATTTGTTGGAACAGATTACTTCGCTGCTCTGTTTGTGTAGTATACGCTAACTCATGCAGTTAATTGGCGCGGCCCCACCCTTTGACTAGAATAATATAGAATACAAACGCAACTACCACAGGAAAATAACCACCATCATTTCATAAGTAATTAAAGTCAATTAATCCTAGAGTTCGACTTGTTTGTTTGTTAAAGTGTAGAGCCCTAAAGGTAACTAACAAAAAAGAACTACCAAGGTGTCTGCTTAATTAACTAGTTTATTTTGCTTAAAAAACTATGTATGTTCATAAAAAAAATTGTCCCCAATATACCCTAGCTTCATTCAATCATCGATTGCAA
Organism: Pandemis cinnamomeana; assembly: GCA_932294345.1. Lineage (NCBI taxonomy): Eukaryota > Metazoa > Arthropoda > Insecta > Lepidoptera > Tortricidae > Pandemis > Pandemis cinnamomeana. The sequence goes on along the minus strand of OW028709.1, from coordinate 6,153,443 downwards.
TAACTAATACGACGCACGTATGCACTTGCTTGCGGCGATGTTCTGCTTCACTGAAAAACGTCAACGCAAACGCACAAATTCAAACAACTTCTAACTCTCTTCCTTCTGACTTTGGTTCCCCGACGTAAGATCTGTTTGAAAAAAGATTTACCCCTTTATTCATAAACGCACTATAGGTTTCAGCCAACTTAGCAATTGTTTGTCCTTTTCTGTCACTTTGACATTTACCTTTCACAAATAAGGACAAACGATTGCTAAGTTAGCAGAAGCTTATAGAGCGTTTATGAATAAGGGGGTTAGAAGAGAAGAGAAAGAAAGAAGAAGAATTTAGGTGTAAACTGGCTCGAGCCGTCTTCATGAGGCCTCACTTCATATCACTAAGCTGCAGGCTCTTTCGTACGTGCTATTATTTATAAACTCATCATTTGCATTTGCACCTATTCTAATAACTAATTTATGCGTCACAACAAACACTACAGCCGTGATAATGTAAGCACATGCAAATTAAGCCAATAAGGCAATCGGGCTCACCGCCCAGCTATAAACGTTTAGTAAACATACGTATTATAAATACATGGTTACCAAAATATTCTTCACGATTTCATTACTAGTAAGGCATTAGAACTTTTGGATGCAAAGATACAATAGTGACTAATACCAATCTAATATCACAGTTGCAAAATTACAGACATGAAAATAACTTAAATAAGTAAATATCTAATTACAATACTGTTTCGATTCAAGTGTTACTTGGTGGAGTTCTATGTTATAGGTACTAAATTAATAATCTCACTGCGACTTCACGAAATAGTGGGGTTAAGGCATCACATGGTTCTCCATCACTACACAGTCACTACATAGTCACTACATAGTATAAAACAAAGTCGCTTTCTCTGTCTCTATGTCCCTATGTCCCTATGTATGCTTATATCTTCAAAACTACACAACGGATTTTGATGCGGTTTTTTTTAATAGATAGAGTGATTCAAGAGGAAGGTTTTTATGTATAATTCTACGCAGACGAAGTCGCGGGCAGAAGCTTGTTTAGTATAAACAGAATACTGTCTAAATCAACTTTGTTGTATGAAGTTAGAACGATGTAACTTTACAAAATATGAATGATATGTAGTTTCTTGTATATTTCCTTGATGCACTCACGCACTTATGGGACGCCCTTTATAGTTAGCAATAAAACCCATAAAACATAGTAAGCCTAACTTTGTATCCGTAATATCCATTCCAATGCCATAACCCACACGTTCAAAGACATATTCTTTTCATCAGCAACTACTTCGTTGTGATAGAACTAAACGACTTGCAAACACAAAGGCGGATTTCCCTTTGATCTCTGGTATTGCGCCAAAGGGGTTCTTGATGTTATGTTCGGTCAGCCTTTCCAATATAATTGGTACATCGCAAAAGACAAATCAATCGTTATTTTCGTTAGCAGTATTAGAATGAATTTTAAATGTTTTGTTTGTATTTCAGACTTTTACGATAAGAAGTGCTGTATTAAGATTTGACCTGGAACATAAGGAACCTTTTTAAGGTCCCCTAGAACCAACTTTTTTAATATTGTTGACCAACATTTATTTAAAACATAGTTAAACACGACTGCGTAGTAACTACGACAGCATTCAGTATATTAATAAGTAACAATCGTCAGTAGAAGGCTATTTCCTATCCTAATGTAAAGTATTGAAAACGAGAAGGGCCACTGAACCGAAAACGAAGGTTCATTTGAAAATTTTAAAACACCCGGAACAAAGCGTTAGTGAGAAAGTTGAAAGTTGGCGAGCAAATTATAAATTAATTAACAGTGAAAAGCTTTCAGTGGAGGTCCGGACTCCAACAATTACTTTAAGATTGCGCGACTCCGATTCCGCACGGGCTCTTTGCCAACAAAGCCCAAGCGAACGCCCATTTTAATAATTATGACTTATTTCATTAATTCTAGAGTACATAGCACGTAGTTTAATTGTCTACTCTTGTGAATTAATGCGCGATGCTTTGCGCGGGTTAAGTGGGGCTCATGCAATTTGTGTACTTCAAGCGAAGTTATAATGCGTTAGTGTTATTTGTTGTACAAATAAATAAGAAAGAGAGAGAGAGAGAGAGAGGGAGAGAGAAATATTTATTTACACACATTCGATACACATAGATAAAAGGCAGAAATACAATTCAATAAGCAAGTAAGTACAGATATAAAAAGTTTTCTTTAAATATAAACTATCATTACATTTCTTTGACACCGTGGTTTGTCCTGAAATATTTCGTGAAGTAATCAGTATCATAGAACGACTCGCTATAAAACTAACTGTATTTATTGTCACTGAGATGTGAAATTCACGAAATTGGAATCAACAATCAATTTATAAAAACATGTAAATTCACGTTTCCGACATGACGCAACAAGCAATTACAGAAACGACCGAACTGAAATGAAGCCAATCAATCAAAGGTGGCTCTACTTAACCATCAGAATTAAAACACGGGTGAGCTCGGATCAGATAAGGACAAAACCTAGGTAACAAAAACACATCGTGCCCATTTCAACCACTTAAGCGAAGAAATAATAAACCAGTAGACAGTCAAACCAAGAAGACACGCCTGCAAAACAAAAAAGTAACATATACTCAGGGGTTTAAGGACTATTATGAGACGTGATGATCGAAGGAGGAAGGAAGGGTCTGAACTTCACTTGAATCAGCCACGAGAACGCGTACAATCTCAAGAAATATCAACATAAGGTAAAAGAACATCCCATGATTTATGGACACCCCCTTCTCCATCACGAAAGAGTAGTATCGATGTACCTCAGCATGTATACCGAAACTAAAACACATGTACCCACGTGCAATTTACCTATCAGCAAAATACGCAGTGAGAGTAGCAGAAGTGTGCCGCAGAAACGAATTTCATGTTTTACACAGGCCAGATGTGGCAGTAAAAAGTGAAGCGTCACAATTTACTGAAATGGAAATGCTGTCACAAGTTCGCCGCGGTAAAAATGGACGCGTGAAATATGGGTGTAATCAAACGTGTTACAGGGGTGGGTCGGGTCGACCCAGTAGCACATCTCGCTCCAACTATAGAGTTTCCGAAACCTGCTTGGATTATGGTGGTTAGAAGTCATCCTGAGTCACAATTTAGCGGAATATAGATGGTGTCTCAATTTTTTTTTATTGAAACAATTTATTTTTATTTTTAATTTGTTACCCTGTTACCTCTTTGACGCCGTACATTTCGAACATCGACCAATATATAGAAGAATTTGTCATACACAATTAGAAAATCCTTAAAAAAAAACAGGATGTTCAGTGAAACCAACCCAACCACCTGATATAGTATCCTACTAATATTATAAATGTGAAAATTTGTGAGTATGTTTGGATGTTTGTTACTCTTTCACGCCAGAACGGCTGAACAGATCTGGATGAAATTTGGAACATAGATAGATTATAGTCGGGAATAACACATAGGCTACTTTTTATCACGGAAAATTGCGTAATTCCTGCGGGATAGCGATAAACGAATTCTATGCAGACGAAGTTGCGGGCAACAGCTAGTTCTAAATAAAATACAGGTCACAGTATATGCATATTTGATTAAGTATTCAAATTGTAATTTCACTTTTTGACTTGTATATTACGTGATACAACTCGTATTGATAATAAAATGAATGACTAATTCTTAATTACATTAAGTACTGTAAGTATTTACATGTACGGTACGAGAGTCGGTAATTCGTTTCCACGCGATTACGCTGAAATTCAGTGAAATGTTAAGCAGTATTAAAGTAGGTAGGTACAATTACACGTAGACCTGCGAGCTCACCTACAATTATTCCCAGTCCTTCACCAAAGTAGATACAAGGACTTCCCGAGTTAATTAATTGCAATTAGCAGGAAGTCTCTTATCTCGAGACAAAGAAGACCGCCACAGCAGGTGATATAGAAATAACATGGCATGCAAAAATCACAGACTCGCTCAATGACATCACAGGAAGACTAAATGCATTCAAAATATAGCTGTTTCTCATTCATTATTATTCGCCAAAAGACTAACCCCCTTATTCATAAACGCTCTATAGGCTTCTGCTAACCTTAGCAATCGTTTGTCCTTATCTGTTACTTTGACATTTACCTTTCACAGATAAGGACAAACGATTGCTAAGTTAGCAGAAGCCTATAGTGCGTTTATGAATAAGGGGGTAAGTGTTGGTAGGCTTCCCAAAGGTGGAAGGAAGACCTGATAAAGAGCGAAGAAGGTAAAGGCTGTGGGAAGCACAAAACCAGTCGGGGTGTATATTATATGCTTGAGGAAGAGCTATGTTTAGCAGCGGTCATGTTCCGGCCGATTAAATAAACATACATATACATACCAACACACATATATCACGTCTTTATCCCTTACGGGGTAGACAGAGCCTAAGGCAACAAAACTTTAAGGCCACGTTTAGCATGATTAAGGGCGTATAGGTAGAAAAGGAAATCAAAATAGTGGTGGGTTGCTAGCCGCATCGCCTATACCATGATTCCTAAGACTTTCGCCCATTCCCTCGATGGGCTTTTATCATTTGCGCGGGAAGAGAAGCAACTGGTAAATTCTATGTTTTTTCTTTACTCCCAGACCAGCATGGAAGAAAGAATAATAAACATATTTATACATATATTGCAAAGTATTAATACCAATGTTACAAATTGTTGGTTATAGGTACCTACTTAGTCAAATCTCGAATGTAAGAATTTTCATGTGCCGTGATATGAATTGTATACCTGCTGATATTTTTGTCTCAGGGCGTTTTCCTACTGTTCCTTTTCATTTGTACCATGGATAAATTACTTTGGAAGATATTTCCTTACGTTAATTCCGCCTTACATTTATTTTTTATTAAAATATTAATTATCAAGATATTGTGCGCTGAATTTTTTAGGTTGTTTTTAATGTGCTGGCTCTGTATTAATCAGAAAAGGAGTCTCAACTCAACAAAAAATATTAATTGGTAAGTAGAAGCTACATTGAACCTTCTCATGGCTGTACGTACTCAGACGCTGAATTAAAGATGCGCTGTTTGAACGTCCAGAATAACAAAGAGCTATCTTTTGTTTCATTTTTCTCAAGAACCCTTAAGAGGGCTTGAGTCCACAAAGTCCCCTGAAAGGTACAACATACCTATAACTGGTTTAAGCCATCCGGCTCCCAAAAATCTTCGGGAAATATTCATAAATTCGTTTTTAATTGCGAACATTCCTTAATTGTGAATTCGTCACGAGAATTTTACGACTTTGACAATTATCTAGATTTAATAAGAGAAATTCTCAAAAGCACGAACGCTAAGTAGTTTCTTTAATCAATTCTACGTTTTTGTGAGTTATGAAACTTTGAATTCAGCCGACAAAACGTTTTGATTTACCATTCGTAAGAATTGAATTACCTATACTACACCTACTAGTACCTACATAAGAGAAAAAATTTAGGTACAAAATATATTGCACACGTGACATGTTCTCTTGAAGTTTGATAAGAATATTTTCTTTTCACAAACGTCATCAAATTATAATAAATAACGATTTCTTTCAATAACGAATTCTCTGGGTCAAAGGCATATAATATGCGTGTTAGTGGCCTTCATCTATTAATTGCCGCCGACATTTTTTTGCATTTTTAGCACAAATGATTTCTGTGGTGCCTAAAATCACTTCTCTAGGTAGACAAACGATTCGCTGATCGTGATTAGTAAACAAGACCAGGAACTGTGGCCTTTTTCTCGAAGCTACAAATTACAATTTTCCAAGTCTAAATTACAGCAACACTGGTAAGATCTCAACCACTGATTGGTTAATATGGCCAATGTTGCCAGCTTAGACTTGTAAAAATGTAACTTGTACTTCGAGAAACGAGCTACTGAACACAAAATTCGATAAGTCAACATCATAAGGATAGGATTTAAGAAAATTTCCACAGATCAATAAAATTCCCTTCAATAGGTGAGCTGATACAACCTTAATTTGAAGTAAGTGGCTCCGACAACGCATACCATTGGCCCGGCATAAAAATCACATTGTGCTCCCCTCGCCGATTTTATCGCCCTATCAAATAGCTCGCAAACTCACTATGAAGTCTATTTCCTGACAATACGAGATTTAAAGAAAACGTTCCCGTTTTCCGAGAGAAAACGCCTGTGAATTGTTAACGGTACACAATACAATTTCGATAACGCACGACTTTTATGTATATGTATTTTAGCTAACTAAAAAAAAGAATTATAATTTTAGTTACGGTGTATATTAAATAGTCTTCTTGTATAATATATAAGATTACATTCGATTAATTGTCTTGATGACTTTGTGTGCGAATAGACAAATTGGCGTTCTAAATTAGAAAAATGACTTGTCCCATACCAGTTCTGTACACTACTACATACAACAGATCATTTTCTTACCTATTTCACCTGTACACCCTTTTGCACAATTATAAGTTCTAAAACAAATTTACAGTGCCCCGATCAAGTAGTGTATAATCCATGCATGGTGCGACGATGAAGTATGAACATTCTCTTGCATAATTTAAATTTCCAGACTGACAAGTTTCAATCTGTGAGAATGACAATCATAAAAACGAGCTTTATATTACAGGTTAATTGGTTTTGCGACTGCGAACGACTAATAATGAATTATTTAATGAATCATGATTATAGACTAAGCATTATATTGTCGATTCAAGAATATTTTCAAAGAAATGAAATCGACGTTCAGTATAATTATAAAATTATTATAACTAAAGCAGGGAAATGGGATGTATTGTATAATGAAGCGCATAACGATCGATTTTCTTAGAATCTTGTTTTTTTCATATTTTTCTAGTATCGAACAAAGTGATTCGTTGCCCACCGTAGACCGTTCTCGCAGTAAACGTCACAATGGCATTTACTGTAAAAGGGTTTATTTTTGTTCTCGACAGTCTTATACAAAATAAAAATAAAGATAGACGTAAGTACAAACTAATTTAACGTGAAGAAAAGGTTCTTAATGTAACGAAATAGGCAAGGCTTATAGGTATTTGAGAGAAAATAAAAGCAATTTCGCGTCCATAAAAATTCATAATAATTCAATCGGAACATATATCTAAATCTCCAGTCGAATCACGACACACTACTTTTCAAGTTATGCGAAGTGCGAATCGTTCTTTTAGAAATTGACTTATCGAAGCCAGAATCCTGGGAATATTTTTTAGGGTAAAATATTCGCATGAAAGGAAAGTGATATCGAATATAAATTTAATAACACTTTTCAAAGTCGATCATACACATACACATACATACACAAATCACGTCTTTATCCCTTACGGGGTAGACAGAGCCTAAGGTAACAAGACCTACAGGCCACGTTGAGCAAGACACTGAGGGCGTAGAGGTGGAAAATGGAATTAAAATAGTGATGGGTTGCTAGCCGCATCGCCTATAACATGATTCCTATGATTTTCGCCCATTCCATCAATGGGTTTTTACCATTTGCGCGGGAAGAGAAGCAACTGGTACATTCTATGTTTTTTCTTTGCTCCCAGACCAGCATGGAACATCCACAACCATACACAACAATGCAAAAAATGTAGAAAATGTGTCATACATTTTCATCTTTATCGTCATCATTTACGATTTAAAATAATGATAATTTTGATTTCGTGGTTAAAACACCTAAACTTTAATAACTACAAGGTCTTTAATCGAGCGTGATTAAATAAAAAAAATAGGTAATTTAAGTTTTTCCATGTTTTTTTGACGTAAGCCCTTACCAAGGATAACTTTGCTAACAATTTTTCAACCGCAAAATATGCATTATTCTATCGATCGAATAAAAAAGGAAGTATTGAAATCTGTTCACAGTCGGCAATGGAGTCGCCAAAAGATTAAAATATAACGAAAATGATTACGAGTATGCATCTGTAACTCTTTTGATATTAACTAAAGTCATCCAATCAATCATCTTGGAAACTTGAATGATATCTCTGAGTTTAGCGAAAAATAACGAAAAGTGATCAATGCCATAAAAAATAAGCTTACTGATGTAACTCTTTTGCGTAGACATATCAATAAAATTAATTTTAGCAAAAATACTTTATGAATTAATGCTCTATCGCCAGAATATTCAGGCTTCCACAACGAATTTGCAGGAGAGTCGAATATTCCCTGAATTACTTCTAGAAATGGACTACCGTGCTCCCTATAATAGTGTAAAACGTTCCTCTAAAAGTCGCACAGAGCTCGGAAATACTTAAGTACACGCTTGAAATAATTTTAGATCGGGATTCCGTTAGCGTGAATTTAGCTCCCTTTGAATTTATGCGGCGAAGTCACGAATCACAGCGCCTCTGAAATAATATTCATCACAGTTACACCTGCTCGGGTCCTAAATACGAAAATTACGAACACCAACTGAAGACCTCGCTGAAGTAAAGATCATAGAGGCAGCCATGATGAAGTAAATGAGTCTAAGTGTAATCTACGCCAAGTAATTAATGATAGGTAACAGATATCTGCGAATAAAGCTTACATTATTTCGTTAAATTAATCTTCGACCGCATGTTTTTAACTAATGCGAGAATTAAGTGAATATAATGGAGAAAAGTGAGCGATTACAAAGAGGCTGATTAACTCGAAACTAGAATATTTGTGTTCGCAGTCTGGGTCGCTAACCTCTATAGTCTGCGAGGATTTTACTGTCCTACTTGATAGCTGTTATGTCACTTAAATTGCAGTGAGATAGCAGGAGACTGGAGTCAAATTACGTAAAAAGAACTTTCCTTTTATCAGAGAGCCTCAAGGGAGGTGAGAGTAGCATTTGCATCGGTACATCTTGGGAAGCAACGGTTAATAAATTTCTTTCAATTTTTTTTTGGGCATTGGGTAACATCCGAATGCGGCGGTGGTAAGGTTAGGATTTTTTTACCTTGCAACGGCCGACAGTTTTTGTCACTTTTTTCTCAACATTAAAATAAAGACACGCAAATTAGGTCGAGGGGCGTTATCTGCCTAAATAGAGGTTCGTAGGCAGGATCCATAAAGGGTTATTCGATAAATACCGACGCATCACTAAGTAATCCCGTTACAGGAATCCCGGCTCGCTGGGAAAATTAGTTTCCAAACAGTGATACCTTCAGAACAATACACCAACTTCACTTAACTTGTTTCGCCGTATTATATTTCTAGCCGACTTTCAAAGTCAAAGTCAAATTGTTTATTACCGAGAGTAAAAGCAAATTAAACAATCGAGTTTCTTTAACCGTGTAGTTATATTGCTTGTAAAAGTAATAAAGCGATATTTGAAGTAAAGTTGTTTTACTAAACGTTTATTTTTAATTGATGTCATTTTATTATTTATCAATTTTGAGCTTACTCGTATACTTTATTTAATTGAATTTAGGTCGACGACTATCGGGCTGATTGAAATGGTTTATTTCTTAATTTTATCAACACTTAAACCACTTACAGCATAACCATGAAACGACACCATTCAATTCAGTAGAAACGTTATATATTTAATTCAATAATTGTACGGATGTACGGTAGCGAGACTTGGGTATGGCAAAAGAAGCATGAAAGTAGAATAAATGCAGTAGAAATGAGAGCGTTAAGAAGTATGGAAGGTGTATCACTGAAAGATAGAATAAGGAATAGTGTGATAAGGGAACGTGCTGGTGTGAAAGAGGATATACGAGGGCGACACTGAAAGTTTTTAGAACTGGCCATTTTTAAACAATATAATAAAAAACTAAGTTAAAATTTTGAAAATGGAACTCTTTGCCAATATTATTGAGTATATATTTCATTCATTTGTCATTTGTTTTACGATTTGGCGGCAAATTGAAAATTGTCTGTGTCACGTCAACATGAATGTAACGCGAGAAAATTTTCGTGCAATGATTTTTTATGACTTTCGATGTCATTTAAGTCAACAAGAAAGCTATGATAGACTTCGATTGGCCTTTCGTGATGAAGCCCCATCTCGTGCGACTATATACAACTGGTTTAGTGAGCTTAAACGTGGTCGCACTAATCTCACCGATGATCTGCGTGAGGGACGGCCTTCTACGGCGACGACTGAAAATAACATCAGTGTTGTGCGGCGTATGATAGAGACTGACAAAAGAGTGACGTACCAGCAGATTCGGACAAGCTTAGGCATCGGTATGAGTCAAGTGCATAAAATCCTCCATGAACATTTAGCGGTCAGGAAGCTTTGTGCCCGATGGATACCTCATAATTTGACCGAGGCCCAAAAACTCCGTCGGGTTGATTGGTGCCGTGAAATGATTCAAAGATTTAACGGAGGTGACTCAAATGCTGTGTTCGACATACTTACGGGTGATGAAAGCTGGGTTTACTGTTATGATCCAGAAACCAAGAGACAGTCTGCTCAATGGGTGTTTCCTTTCGAGGAGTTGCCAACTAAAGTGAAGAGAGGTCGAAGCGTGGGAAAAAAGTTGGTGGCCTCGTTCTTCGGAAGGACAGGTCACTATGCGACAATTGTTTTAGAGGATCAAAAAACAGTTACTGCCGAGTGGTACAGTAACAATTGTTTGCCACTTGTATTGGAAAAAGTTCGGGAGAAACGACCTCGAAGTAGGATCCTTCTTCACCACGACAACGCCTCGTCGCACACCGCCAGGCGAACGATCGACTATTTAGTGACGTCAGACGTGGAATTACTGGGTCACCCGCCGTATAGCCCCAACCTCGCACCTTGCGATTTTTATTTATTCCCGAAAATAAAAGAAAAACTTCGAGGAAAACTTTTTATGAACACCGAGGAAGCAGTGGGTGCGTTTCAAAAGGCCGTCGAAGAGACCCCTAAGGACGAGTGGGCTAAGTGCTTTTCTCAGTGGTTCCATCGGATGCAGCGGTGTATTGATGTGAATGGACACTATTTTGAAAAGATATAATAAAACTAATAACTTGCTAGTTTGCTCAGTTTTTGATTTTCTAAGAACTTTCAGTTTGACCCTCGTAGTGACTAGGATAGAAAAAAGTATGCTTAGTTGGTTTGGTCACGTAGAGCGGATGGATGAAAGTAGACTAACTAAACAGATCTATATGGGGAGTGTGAATGGTAACGTTGGGAGGGGAAGGCCTAGAAGGACGTTTCGAGACCAAATAGGGGACGTTTTGGAAAAAGGTCAGGTCAAGAGTACCCGAAACCGACGTGCATGTATGAAGAGATTGATGACTGTGGATGAAGCGAAAGAAGTATGTCAGGATCGTAGCAAGTGGAACAAAGTAGTCTCTGCCTACCCCTGTGGGAAAGAGGCGTGACGGTATGTATGTATGTATGTGTATGTATAATTGTAACATACATAAAGGGCTTTTGTACACGATTTCTTTTGATTCAGTTAACCATCATTTCTAGGAACAATACGCCGTGGGAAACTGGCAGTCATTTAAAAAAAAACATTAGCTAAAATTTACTTAAACATTTAAATAAACGGAACCAAAATTATTAATTTAACAAAAAATATTCATGAAGTTTAACGTCAAAGAACTATCTTATCTTATCCGTTCACTGCCGCGCTTTGAATATGATGACTCTTAACACAGACTTTTCAACACTACTAAGGTATAATGTACTATCGATTAACGTCAAAACGATTTATTCAAACACTAACATATTTCAGCGAGCGAGGCACATCCCTAAATCCTCTTTGCACTAGGGGTAATGTCGCGGGCAAAAGTAGGTCACCGCAATTATGGTTCAGACGCAGCGTGACACGGTTTAATGTATTTAACGAATTTAATCATTTATATGTTCACGCGTGTGACTTGTAATTAGGAATGTAATTATCAGCGGAAATACAAACCGAGGTGGCAAATTAACGGAACAAGTGTGATCCACTTTTAAGTGTAAGTACGTGTCTCACGATTCTACATTTCTATCTATTAATGTTTGTGACTCGAACGACATGCTCGTAGTGTGCCTCAGATAGAACGGGCACATTCTAAATTGTTATTTCATTATTAAAATTTACCATTCTTAAATATCAGAGTTCACTAAACAACAAAGTGAGACCGGTAAAACTAAGTACGCTTCGCCGTGTGTATATACAGTAGCACACATACAAGTGCAACAAAACTTCGCTAAGCGAGCTAATTGAACCACGCCCACGCTCACGGGGTATAGCGTAAATCAAACCGACCTCACTTAGGCGTTAGAAAAACTCCACCTTCACAGTTTATTAAACAAAATAAATTTATTTAAAATACATATTTTCCGTATTGGTCCAAGGTATAATTAACAAAATCGGCTTAACGATTCTCGAAATTGAACTCACCACGTTTTTATTAATAGCACAAGCGCCCTTGACTAATTAATCTTTCTAACTAGTTAATAGACGCCACCCTTGACCCGCTTGTTACGGTGAAAAGGACACCAACAAAATTTTATGATAACACACAAGTAAAACTAGCATAAACTTTTTACACCCTCAATAATAACGCTTTCCAATTACCCCGACACGGAAACAGGAGTAAAACAAAAGCCGGCGCACTCACATAAAGGAAAGTATGTGGAGGACAAAAGGCGGTAGCGTGGCAATGCAAATGAAGTTAGTTTATGTGGCAATAATAAAAACAAATTAGGTAACAATCTCTGAGGGCGCTAGTCCACTTATATTACAGCTGATTGATACGGTTGAGCTGGCAGTATAAGTAGAAAGTGACAGCGTTAATAAAATATGGGTGACTTATAAGGAATGAAATATAAATGAATACTTACACATACACACACACTCACACACACACACACACACATACACACACACACACACATATACTACTTTTGTTTTGTTTCATTTTACTTTTGTCAATTTTCTGTTCTTGAAATTGTTTTTAACTTTATAGATTTCTTGGAGTTTTTTAGAGCTTGTAAAATAAATTCTTACACCTATTTAAATCGTGGAAGAGCGGTGTTCTCTTAGCACGAGTATCTCGTATACTCAAAAAGAGGAGCCAGCACAGATACTGCTGTTCTAATTTAAGTTACTGAATAAAATATTTTTCATTTTCATATTTTTCATTTTTCATTTCATTTCATTTATCTGACTGTCCATTAGACGAAATCTCTTTTGAATTATTTAATAAACGAACTCAGTGTATGTTTCTATTTAAGCTATATGAACCTAGGCTCATCAAGCAGAATAACCTGGATATGCCCTCTTAAATTCCCGACCTCCTCCCCGCCACCCTCGCCATGTGACTCATACCACTTACTGAGAATCTTACAGTTCTAAAAACACATTTTTCTTGTTTACGCCATTCACTCCCTGCTTTATTCGCAATTGTTCGTATATGGCATGCATAAAATCCCGCCGTCATATTTATTACGGGCTCCCTAACTACGAAATCTGTGAGTCAGCCAGTTTGAAAGTGCGAAGGATCATTGATTGCTATATTATTGGAAAGGTTGCAGCTTTATAAAGTAAAAATGAAAGACCCAATGAGGCGTGATCCAATACACCACAGTCGATCTATTGATGCGTATCGTTTGAAACTATTCATGACTCACTAAATTCACTAGATTCACTAAATACTTCCAGCACAAGGACTACGAAGCTCAAATTTATATTTTAGTAGGTACAAACAAAATAACTAAATGTCACTCTAAAAATAAAATAATCATATTGGAATCAATAACAACGTGTTGACAAATGAAATAAACACGCCTTTAGGTACTGAATTTCTAACGTAAGTTGATTCTACATTTTGTGAAAGACCCAAGCCTAAATAAAAAAAAACTTGGCATTCAATAATTAATAATACAAGATTAATAAATAAAATTATCGTGGAACTATTGAACTGAATTCCGAACTAGGCAAAGCTTGTAGGTACTTGTATAGATGAATATAATGGGTGTTAAATATTTATCTGTTAACAACATTCGTATTTTTCATACTTAGCATCTGCTGCGGCCGGGAACCGAAAAGTAAAACAAGAAAGATTAATGAAAGGTTCAAAAATCTGTAATTGTAAATATGCTACGAACCGAATTGTCGATAGTCAAAACAATTACTAGCCTAAGCTTACTTAACTAGAAGTAAATAATGAACGCTAAATTACTAATTATTTCAACAACCCATCCTAACAACAGACCTGCGCAAACTAGTTACCTAGGTAGTTATTAAATTCTACTCAAACTCCGACGAGGTTACCTAAATTAGCGTCTGCGTTAGTCAGAACCAACCGGAAAACTCACATACATACATACATAAATCACGTCTTTATCCCTTACGGAGTAGACAGAGCCTAAGGCAAGAAGACCTAAAGGCCACGTTTAGCAAACTATAAACTTATCTATAATGCCCAAAAAACGAAAAGGTAATCTGTGGTGAAATGAAATAAATATTTCAAAGATACTTTAGAACTGACATGACGTATTTACTCTTGAAGTTCTGTTAAAGTATTTTGTTAGTTTTTACATACATACATACATACATATATCACGTCTTTATCCCTTACTGGGTAGACAGAACCTAAGGTAACAAAACCTTAAGGCCACTTTTAGCACGATTAAGGGCGTATAGGTGGAAAGGGAAATCAAAATAGTGACGGGTTGCTAGGCGCACCGCCTATAACATGAAGCTCAAAGATGCCATAGATAGGCATGTAGTAACAAATATAAGCATAAAATATTTTCCTTTGGCTAAAATGTAAAGAAAGATAATGTTATGCCTTCCCAGCCTTCCTAAGAGAAACGATTTGGATGTGAAAGGACGTTACTTCAGAGGAAAATATGTAACTGCACTGCAGTCTAACTGTAACTGTGTAAGTTCACTATTGGGTGAAGCCAAGAAAAGTATCATGCTTTTTTTAAATCTGTATCTGTCCGTAATCGGATCTTGCAAATAAAGATAGATAGGCCAAAAGCAATTAAAACTGTCTCAGAACTTAAGCCCTCCTGAAACTCGGTCAGCCGAAACGATGAAGTTAATTTTATTCTTATTCCCAAGTTTTATCAGTAAAATTATTCTCAAAGGATCATCACAGGATTACCATCAAAGATGTTAAGCAGAAATGAAATATGAGTACTTTTTGGTTATCTAAATAGTCAAATTAAAAGACGAACACTACGCGGCTCGGTAACCAGAAGGAAGGTTTTGATTAAGGCAATTTACTACTTTTAAGTGGCAAAAGAAGAGTCAACAACAGTCGATCTAAATTACAAAAGCGAAGTTTGTCATTCCAAAAGTTGCAGGCCAGAAGCCGGTGACCTAGAAACAACGAGACACTTCCCTTGCCGAGTTTTTCAATAAGAACTTTTGAACATGAGTTGATGAGAAAGTTTACCTTTCTTGCTCACTGAACTATCTGCCACTATTCGCAAGTTTTGTAATTGATGGGCAATTCAACGGTTACAAAGTGCTGGAAGTGTTACGCACAAATAAAACGCCAATGGAGAATATTTGGCCGTGGAACTTATTAATACGTACGCAGTTTAATGGGCACGCGTTCTTATCAGTTTCATTCGGAAACTACTCTTCTAAATTTGTATTTTGCCTAATAAGGTCCATCACACCAGAGGGTATTTGAGAGTTCAAACCATCGAAAAAAAACACAGTATGACATTTTTTGGAAACCGGATTGACCACCGTCTCTCCCCACGACAAATAATCTTTACGCTCTTGCCAAACAATTCACGTGAAATTAAAATCATATCTCTGAAGTAGAACGTGTGAAGATTCCAAAACAATTATCATAATGAAGGAGTAAACACCAGAAACACCAAACACAAATATTTGCGGTACCCATAAAACACAAACTCCAATATCGTAAGTATCTGCTGTTCTCTAACTTTCTCGCTGTATTCTTCGGCGCTCCGAGCCCGCTATCCCTCCCCGTAGCCTTATTAATGAATGTTCTAAAAATACCGTGCTTAAAGAACATGACCACGCAAAATTAATCCGTATATTTTCTGCCATCTTGAAACGCAATGTCGAGGAAAATTACACAAGAAAAACTTATTAACGCATCACCGAATGGTTTAACCATCAAACTAGTAATTTCAATAGTTACGCACATAGTTTGGATTTTCCGCAAAGTGCTGCCAACAAAACTTCGATTGATATCACCCACGTACACAACTATCGGAAACAACAGATATAATTAAGGCAAGTTAAATTTAACTCCGCTTATGACCCAAGCGTGGGATAGCCAGCGATATTTCCCAAGACATATTACGTAAAGAGTAAAGACGAACTAACATGCATGTTATTACAAATTCTAAGGTATGCTTAGCCTTTGCGATATTCAGGTATCTACTCTGCAATACCGATAATGCAGGTGGCTTCGTAGTATGTTTGCCAGGTCAAATAGAGGATTACGGTTTCAGCTAGTAGGCAATATATTTTTATATTATTCTGTTCCCACGACACTAATTGGACAACTTACCAGAATTCGACAGTGGTATCGTTAGGAAGCATCTTGATCGTCTACTTGTTTAGGCTGTCCCGGGGATTGGGGGGATAATTATGAAGCCGGCAAAGGTTTAAACAACACTACGTCTGTGTTAAATTGAACGTACGTATGTTGTTTTTGTCTATTTATGAAGTAATAAATAAAGAATTGCTTTTGTCTTTTTTTAGAGAGCCATTTTTTCGCAGACGCGTTTTAGTTTCTGAACTTATACTTATATATACAGTCTAAGTTTTTCCTGGAGTCCTACTTTTCGTCCAACTGGATACTGGCTGATATTTTCAAAAACTTTCAACTAAACTGTCCTAGTTCTATCGTCAAGACGAAAGTACGACAGACATTCGTTTGGAACAGAAGCCTTATGATTTCGCCGAGCGCCGCAGAGAGATGCTTACACACAAGAGCCCAATCAATTCAAGCTTACGTGGCTTAGACAGCCGAATGGAAAAAGCGATCAAGTGGCAATCAGGACTCGTGTAATAAGAGTTTTTGTACTCCAATTCACGTTGCTTCACATTCAATCTGTCGAATTAGTTATGCGCTACCACTATTGTTTACTTTGTTGTGTTAGATACAGGCAGCCGAAATTTTGGACATCTGCAATATAAATAGTATCCAGTGCAAAGATTACATACATATATCACGTCTTTATCCCTTACGGGGTAGACAGAGCCTAAGGTAACAAAACCTTAAGGCCACGTTTAGCATGATTAAGGGCATACGCCCTATACCTATACAGGTGGAAAGGGAAATCAAAATAGTGATGGGTTGCTAGCCGCATCGCCTATAACATGATTCCTATTATAATCGCCCATTCCCTTGATGGGCTCTTACCATCTGCGCGGGTAGAGAAGCAACTGGTAAATTCTATGTTTTTCTTTACTCCCAGACCAGCATGGAAGAAAGATTACATTGTACTATTTTGATGTTTAAACTCTTTAACATTAAGTATTTACATACAAACATTTTGCATTCCTGTCAGTTCCACTAACCTAAAATTATCTAATTTGTCGTAAACGGGGGCAGTTGCTGTAAATATAAAGTGGGTAGACAAAATTAGTGAACTTGTAAAAAGTAATTGGTATAACATGCAAATCCGGGCTCGTGGGAGTGGTGCCCGGTCAGGGAGCGTAAACTGCTCTCAATGTAAATGAGGCCCGTTGTAAGGAATTTATCTTCGAACATTGCGAAAACACTGTGTTTTCCTTTTACTTTGGTCCTTTCATTGACTGTAGAGTGATGGCTTCCGATGTTTATACGTCGACCATCAATTTATCAGCGGGCTTTATAGAGTATAGACACTGTGCTTAACACTTCGAGAAGTCATTTTACCATTCAGAGTCAGGCCAAATTAACAATCTTATTATGACTAACTTAAATAACTATGCTTACATGCGTATTTAAGAAAATATAAGTACAATCAACTGTTGCTTAACCAGCGACATCGTCGTTTGCCTCCCTTTATCCATAACATAAAAGAAATTAATCAATACGCTTCTTAAACAAAATGTACCTACTTAGTAACGTTCTTTATTTGCATACTAGCTGTTGCCCCCAACTTCGCCTGTATAGAATTCATTTATCGCTATCCCGCACAGGAATTACGCAATTTTTCGGAATAAAAAGTAGTCTATGTGTTATTCCAGACTATAATCTATCTATGTTCCAAATTTCATCCAGATCTGTCCAGCCGTTCTGGCGTGAAAGAGTAACAAACATCCAAACATACTCACTAACTTTCACATTTATAATATTTAGTAGGATTAAGCACAAGTGATTTAATTAAACCGTCAGTTTAGTAGCCATAAACTGCATTAGATGAATTAACTCGTCGATACGACATTCGTGGGCTCGGAATTAGGTCATCGAGGCTTGGGGCAATACGTAATAATTTGACATAACGATATCACTTGTTCCTTATCTGTAAAGTAGCTTATCATCTCTAAAGATCTGGGGATTAAGACAGATCTATATAGTATGCCTGAGGATACGCTGAGTATTACATATTTTCAAATAACCTTGATTACCATATATTGGAATATTCAAAATACCATAGCTTTTCATAAGAACACAATAACATCGTGCCCTCATCAAATTAACTAGCTACATCAATAAAGTTATAGTTAATATTATAGTTGTCAATTTCATACCGGGTGCACAATAATGTCAATGCACATGTCACATCACCTAAGTACTGGGGGGTTACTATGATGTCTTAATGAGCCGTTTTCAAAACCCTTAATAAACAAAAGTTAATTGATTCGTTTGTGTTACGACTTTTGACCCTTATTGCAATGTAATAAAGGTGAAACGGTCGTAACACAAAGGGATCAATTAATTTTTGTTGTGATTATGCCCTTAACTATGTACATGTTTTTTGAAAATGACTCTAATGAGATTCAATTCCGATTCAGTTTAAGTTCGCTCGCTGTCAGATCCATAAAATAAGGACAGATATAACCTTGAACTGAGGCGGAATTGAATCGCATTAAGACGTCATGGTAAGGCCCCTGAAATCATTGAATTTACGTTAATCATTTCATTGACACTGTCAGAACATTATGTCAGAAATATCGCATAGGTTGATCAGGTTTACCCAATAACAAAGCATGCTTCGGCCGTCAATTTATTTGAAAGCTTTAATCGAATTGGAATCTGACTTCAAACTATACATACGTCAGTCATTATAACCAACTGCTTCATTACTTTTTTAAGTAGCTTATTTCGTCATAAAACCAAGTTACGGAGATTTTAAATTTCTAAACGACATTGAAAATTACGCATAGAAAAATCCGAAAATTAAAACTATTCAAAAAAATTACCTTCTTTCAAGTTCGGACTACAGGAGACAAAGTTTTAATTGAGATAACACAATTTTTCATGGATTTCTTACCCGAAAGTTTCATCGACGAAAAAAAGTTTTGAACAAGAAAACACTAATTGTATTTTTTTTGGCTGAATATTTTCTAGAACTTTAAAAAAATGCAGATTCTCTTGTCGTTTTAAAAATACCGCTCCCGCATCCACGTTCTTTAATAAATCCACGTTGCATATAAGCGAGTTGGCAGACAGTAAATCACGTTATAGTGAGCATAAAAGCCATTGTCTAGATTCGGTGTTGCCGTGCTATTGGTGTAAATAATGTAGCAAGTCTGGCAACATTCGCCGGGCTGGGTTCGTTACCGCTCGCGTAAATTCGTCATCCTCCGCCGGCCGGGTTACACCAATACAGTTTACGGCCGCGTCCATACTGAAAACTAGTTTAAAACACGCGTTTTACTAACTGATTTGTACAAATAACTTAGAGTGACTTATTAACTTGAACCTTATAGTTTTATTATTTTTTTCTACTTCCGACAAGCATTATTAACAATTGATCAGGTTAGGTTGCGATTATAAGTCGGACAGACAAGCTGATATACGGAAAACATCCTATAAATAAAAGTTATTTTTTTCTTATGAGATACGGAAATCTAAAAACAAGTGAGTGTTATTCATTATGCCACGAAACAGACATCGATGACAACATCTGCTTGCCGTACTGGAGTGTCATACCTAGACTTGAGGTAGCCAAGAAAGCAAAGCTATCGTCACAGCGTTCATAAGTCATAAGTCATTTATTTGCAGAAAATAGTGTACAATAAGATGATAAACAGGAATAACAATGACACAACTATTTCACTACACAGTAGTATGCAAATTATTTCCAAACAAGCACTACATCTACTACATCTACAAATGCAAGCGATTTATTTTACTTATATTATATCGATGAGGTCACTCTTTACAAGACAAGAATTCATTAATGGTGTAAAATCTTTTTTGCAGTAGCCAACTATGCAATGTTCGTACACATAACCTATATGGCAGACCAGTTATATTTGTAGGGACGTGATTAAATATTGTTATGGCCATGCAATAACAATTTTTGCTGCAGAGTTTAGAAGCCACTCTCGGTAGAATCAGTCTTGTGGGATACCTCGTGTTAAAATTTCGTTCCGTGCGCTTTAATTCTACACTTTATTAGTTAATTTCTTTATGACTACTATACGAATAGTTCACGTGTGGACGCCGCACTATAGCCGCGCTCGCAGTCATTTCCGTAAGCAGTCAGCAATATGAGAAGCTCGGGGTAACTTAAATCGCGACAATTTCCATTTATATGGCCGTCGTAAGCCATGTTCCGGTGTTTTAGTTAAGATATTTCAATCCAAGAGTAGTGAACAGTCATACATTTTTCATTTTAGCCTTTGGTACCTCAAAGGACAAACGGTAAGTACTGTAAAGAGTAAAGGGAGGTGCTAGAGTTTAACCGCCTTATTCATAAACGCTCTATAGTCTTCTTCTAACTTAGCAATCGTTTGTTCTTATCTGTCACTTTGACATTTACCTTCCACAGATAAGGACAAACGATTGCTAAGTTAGCAGAGGCCTATAGAGCGTTTATGAAAAAGGGGGTAGTTTGTATATGAAAGAGTTTGAATATGCTAACTAACTGGCAGGTAATGCTGGTAATATTAATTTATAAATTTATTTCGAATCAGGAAAAACAAGTGTTTCTTTGCGTGTGGCAGTACCTTACCAGCCGCCAGTGAACGCGGTCATGCTGATTGAATTGTAAATTATAAATCACGATAAAATTAAAACAAGTATATGAAAATAAGATATTTTTTATTCAATAATTAATGAATAGAGTCCGAGCAAGTTTAAAGCAGTTCTGGTAGTGCTGGCTACTACAACCTTTATTATACTATTTACAGTATTTGAGCATATTTAACTATTTTGGATTTTTCTTAATGAGAATAGTTTACCCTATCGATTCACATACACGAAAAAATGTGGTTTTAAAATGGAAAAATGATTTTACTATGGATTTTTTTTCCTCTTCGTCACGTTCCATACATAGCTATATAAAAGAAAGTGACGAATTGGAATGGAAATTTTAGGACACATTTTTTCTTGTATGAGGATCGATAGGGTAAACGATTCTGAGTAAGAAAAACCCAAAATAGTTAAATTTTGGATAAAATGTACACGTGGACTTTTTTTTAAAAACGCTCACCTACCCTTATAGGATTGCTTCGTTATCTGTCTTTCCCTCCGTCCATAAACACAAAACCCACAGTATGTTCATCTAGTATCATTAAAAAGAAGAACCCCGAATAAAAAAAACTAATAAACGAAGTTTCAAATTACAGTAATAAAACTGCGATGTAAAAGTTACATTTGCACATTCAAAATCGATCGATACATCTATGTTAGACTTGATTTTAAAGAAATGCAAATTCGAATTTGTCTTTAGGCTCTTCCTATCTTGCCGCTAAAGCAATTTTGGTGTTTTCGTAGTTTAGGAACCTTCGTTACGAGAGTCTAGTTCGCACTTGGCCAGTTTTCAACTTTCTGAAACTACCCATATTTATTCTCAAGAACATTTTATAGATGAATGCAGGTCAAGAAAGTAATGTTGAATGGAGGTTTAAGCCGAGGGTTTTATTATGTCCAAAATAGTCTGATCCAATAAAACGTCATAATTCGTCGAAAACTGTATTCAGACTAACAAAAGAAGTAAAAAGTATCAAGTATCCGAAAATCAAGTAGTCTTGTCATAACCTTTGTTCTAGAAAAATCTTACCGAGGCATGATTTAATTTTCCTTCCCATGATAAAAATGATGGAGACTTAGATTCTGTAGAAATCATAAGAAGTGATATGATAGAGACATTGTTTTATTCTAAGTTTAAAATTACCATATTTTGTTGCTTTGCCTTTACATCTTGTTACCTTAGGCTCAGTCTACCCTGTAATGGATAAATACGAGATTTATGTATGTATGTTTGAATATGTTAGTAGGTAATGTTGTCTCTTCAAATTAATTTTCTCTTTGATTTTCCGCGTTTTACCCTTACAATTCTTTCCCGTTTTATAGCTTTGTACTTTTAGAAACGGCCGTAATAAATAAAGTGGCGACCTTTATTTCTTGCGATCACATTTTGAGATAAAGCCCTCTACTAACTGCTGTTGTGTAATGCTAGCCTGTCACATGTTTTTATACCAAGGGAAAACAAAATTGGTGGTTCATTTCTTGTTTGCGAATTTATAGTTTCTGTTTCTCATTGCCGAATGTCAAAGGGCAAAGTTATTATTAAGTATTTAGAATTTGCTACAATTGTGTACCTAGCTCCGAAATAAATCCATCCATATGTAGACTTATCTTTATTTGTGAATTGGAACAAACTTGGAACGCTTGAGAAGGCGCACGTAGGTGAAGCAATACAGTAAGAAAATATTTTTAGTTTTTTTTCGAATCCAAAACAAAGCCGTACAAGAAAATTAACATATAAATAGTTGGTTCCGCGCACTTTATGCGCGAAGTAAGGTTGCGTCTGCTTTTAGCCCGATTGCTGCGGCGGAGCCACGAAACTCATGGATATCTTTTCCAGGGTATGCAACCCCAAAAGGTAAAAACGGAAGGTAAAAAAACCGTGGTAGCCTAGTGGTTTGACCTGTGGCCTCTCAAGCTGAGGGCCATGGGTTCGAGCCCGGGCTCGTACCTCTGAGTTTTTCGGAATTTATGTGCGATATTACATTTTTAAATTTACCAGCTGTTCGGTGAAGGAAAACATCGTAAGGAAACCTGCACACATCTACGAAGCAATTCAATGGTGTGTGTAAAGTTCCCAATCCGCACTGGGCCAGCGTGGGAACTATAGCCCAAGCCTTCTCATACTGAGAGGAGGCTTGGGCCCAGCAGTGGGACGAATACAGACTGGAGATGACTGCTGTGAAAAAATCAATCCCCTAAATATCCTCATTTAAATGATATAGTCATCCGAAAAGGCGATACCGCACAAATTGCAGTGCTCCCAAAAATTAGTTGGTACCAGTTGTACCTACTATAAATTCGGAATTTTGTATAAAGGTAGTTCTTATACCTCAATTAATGAAATGTCTAAAAAACTACTTCATAATTTTTTTACATCTGCCTCTATCTATGTAAGCATCCAATATTAAATGACCTCACACTGCCGTCATTTTGCTTCGAAGCAGGGCTCTGGTAGCACTGGATTATACAATCACCCTCCATGCGCGAATCAGAGTGACAGAATTCAATCAACGTTCCTTGTTATGTAAGACTGCAGTTTTTCTCCATAGAACGATGTAGATCAGATTAGTAACACAACTTATAATGGACAAGGGAGGCCGGGATATCATTACACCTCTCCACCTACAATTTAGGCTTATAAGCCAGGCTTATGAAAGTAATGAAATCTACTACCTAATACCTACTACTAATAAATGGAGGGTTTCCATTTCTATGATACTCGTGCACAATGTAAGAAATTGTTACAAAACTTTGGCTCTTGAATAATAAATGTAAAATTGTCAAGAAAAAACAATGTTCAGCATTATGTGACCCTTCATCAAATTTAGAACTAAAAAATACAAAATCTTGTTTATGTTACAAAATCGTCGAGTTAAAAGTTCCGCCAAAGAAAGGACATTTTAAAGTTTGATTGCCTATTAAAAAGCGGCGAGGGCAAGCATCTAGCCACCAGATAGGTATGACTTTTCAATGAGGTTCCAAATGCATACGAAATGATCATTCGTCAAGAAACTAAGTACATCTAAAAAATATAATATCTTCTGCTTACTGGAAATAACACCAAAATGGTTAAAATATCCGAGATAAACAAAAACTATTTTAAACTTAAGAAAACCTCATTTATTTTTCATTAAGTTTTGCCATACTCTTGCAGTTTGCTTTTTACAGAGTTTTTCTGGGCTGGTGTGTATAAAGTTAGTAAAAAAATAAAAAATATTTATTGCACATTTAAGGAATATACAGAAAAGTAAACCTAACTCTTACGTGTTTTCCGTACTTAATTATAATAGTCTAGAATTGTACTTTTCTGGATGAGCTGAGCAAACGTTCACTTCTTTTTTCGTTCTTTGTTTGTTTTGTTTCTTTTTTGATTATGGAAAAATACAAACGAACCGTAATTGACTATTGGACAACAAACGAGTGAGAACAGTTCGTTGTCGATACATGCCGCTAGTGGCGCTGTGCAATTTTCCCATACGTGAAACGTTTACACGAACGCGTTAGAAAAGTTTGTGGTGTAAAAAACTTTCACTACTTGGTTTTGAATTCTATATAAATTCGCCAGCACGCTTAGAAGAATACGAGCATACGAACTCGTTTTTTATCACATGCAAAATACTTTTATTCTTTTTAATGCCAACTACTACACCACAAATACTTTTCATAAATTCAAAACCATGGAGCGTGCGAAAAACCGAACGTAGTGGGTTGGAGTAATGCCATAACAGCCACGCCAATACAAGCACGGCATGAGTCAAAGGTCACATTCAATGCGGCCACAGAACATCGTTCCACACTTTTCTCTCATAGACATAAAGTTTCATTTGCATTACTCCGAAGCAATAAAACTCTGGCGAAGTACTCGACTCTTTAGCAAAAGTCACTTCTGAATAATGTTAGTGTTCCCAGTAAATAGTCTGGCAAATGCTTGAAGTTTGTGATGCTCATGATTAATGTTTTTACTGTATAGTTTTTGTATCGCAAAGGTCTCATCATCTTTTTCGTCGAATATTGTTCTATGACCTTTAAAATGAGCTAAACAATAGAAAAGACAAAGAAAATGTCTCAGATGCTTTTTCATGACACGTAAAGCTATTTCATACATTTTAACCGTCTTGTCATGTTCTGTGCAAGTCGTTGACGTTATATAGTCCTGAATATACCTCCCTGAGGGGTAGGTAACAAGTTTTTGGATGTTTTGTCTATTGCCTCTATCCTCTATGAATAAAATAAGGACAATAACATTTAGGATTTTCTTCCATATTCTTACGGCATTGTCCCGCTGAGATGAATTCGGAGTGGTACTTTTCTACCTTCTTTTGACTGCAGTCCGTTATCAGCACTATGCTCGACTTCGCAATTAAAAAGACCTTCGAGATAGTTAAAGTTAATATTCATGTTAATATACCTATATATTTGTTTAAAATAGGTCAGTCTACTTCAATATATTTCTTATCTACTTATTATATTTTTTGGTGTTTGCGGTTTAAATTTGTCAATTTCAATTTATAAAATGTATTGTATGTTATTTTTCGGCTGTGACCGTATTATCATAAATCTAAAATTTTAACGAAATTAGCTCAAACCATTGGGAGAGATCTGCTCCAATTTTACTAAGTGATATTATTTTATCTGTCAATTGGTACGAAAACCGAGAGCGGTCAAGCTTTTGTTACCTCTATGACCGATTTTAGGTCAACCGGCCAAGTAAACAAAGGCGGAATACAAACCCGTACCTAAATACAGAGCCTTCTCCGGTTCCATTTTTTACAATAAAATATCCAGTTACAGCTTATCATGGTCCGTTGTTTTGATAAAAGGGGAAATTGAGTTTGTAAATCCGTATACAAATTGCGTGATCTGCTAAATAACCAATTATTGGAAAAGTAAGGTCCGCTCGGGAATTCCAGGATACCTTTTAGGATAACTAAAACCAAAAGCCAGTTTCTACAAAAGTTCCATGAGTAAAATAAATACATACAATGCGCCTAACGTCATAGAGATTTGGATGGCCTCTGGAAATAAGTCTTTACAGCCTGCAATTTTCTTGTATACCCAGCTCATTTAAATATCCGTTGCAAAACTTAACTTTATATATCTACAGCGTTATAACTTGAAATTGAAACGTACCTTTGAAATACTGGTTTCACGGCATCTTAGACAATTGTTTTCAACATAAAACCATTTGGCTTACCGTATTTCTGTACTACAGTTGAATGAGTTTGTCAGATTAAAATGGGCTAAATTGTTTCGTTCAATTGTCCTGCGGCCGTAGCCGTAGAGCGAATGGAAAGTATTACGGTGGGAAATAATTGAGAAACTTTTATCTTGACAAAACGTTTAAGGTCTCTCTAGATATGTTTTACTTTTACTTTTATAACCTTGATGAGCTCCTGATATTTTAACGCAGCTGCGTCATGATAGGGAGACTGAAAAAAGTGAAGATGTTAATGTTGTGTGGACCAAGCTCTGTATACCCTCATTCCACATGCCGATTATTTATTAATGTTATTAAGGCTAAGCCATATTACGATTTGGTTTTCACGACACTATTAAATTCTTGATGTCTTAAGTATTTGATATCTATGATGTTGCATCTGTCTATTTCGTTGTTATAAATAGACTCTTAAGGTATCAGAATCTTAACACAGCTCTGTGGAACCGGCCAGAGCGACTACACTGTTTAAAAATAAATATCAGAATACTTGAATTATTATACCTGAGATCAGTGAAATACCAAAGAGTAAAATAATTCTAACTAGGTACCTAGATAGTTCCCTCAAATAAGAGGCATCTTGAGGGCTTGAACTAATACTACTACGACTAAGAGTACCTTATTCAGCTTTTATGGACACGAAATCATGATATCTTTCTGTCAAAGGAACTGTAAAATATGAGAGTAGAAAGAGATAGCGAATGCAACAGCAAGCGCCGCGTGCGTTTGACAATATGACCCCGGACTGTGAATGAGTTTTAAAGTGGTTTTTAAACCGTACGAAGAGCGATAAAAGTTCGCGCATTTACTTATTCACCCTTAAAGTTTTTACCAATGGAAATCCCTGGCGTATTAAAACTAAGTAACCCTTTTAGTAAATGGCTTTGAATTTTAATGCACCTAAATGCTAATGTACTACAATACAATATCAATTTGTATAACCTTCAGATGTCTGTGCGACATACCCGAAAAAGGGCCCAAATAGGCCTTTTAAAACAATCGCATAGTGTTTAAGTAATAGTACCTACTGTTCGTTTTATTTTTACTGAGCTGTTTTGAGTTTACAATTTTAAGCATTATTATCAAAGGGACATGGAGTTTTATTTCGCGATTACCTTTACCCCTCAATTCAATTCAATTTTTAAAAAGAAATAGCGCCATCGATACTGTCGATGATTCCGCCAATGTCGAGGTTGAAGAAGACAGTGTCGTTATTTATTTAACCGTTGTTCGGTGGCTTTGTTGTACCTACGGTAACCTTTACCCCTCATTTTTGCACGTCGATTGCGAGCACTGTCACTACCAATGGACGTGTTCTCAACTCGATCCAAACATACGACACTCACAGAGAAGATGAGGGTAGATCGCGCGCGGTCTATGCAACATTGGCATCTACCCGCAATTTCTTCAGTCTATCCGTGATCACGATGCATGCGACTGCCTCGTAACATCGGTAACTCATTAAAGGTTGCGTTCTATATCGAAGTGGTAAATATTGTTGAAAGTGAATATGTTCAGCGATGCTCTGTCCACGAAAACAAAATACGGTAGGTATTTATGTACCGATGTCAATTTTAGTTTGATCAAAGACGTCGTGGTTCATAGTATAATGGAGGGATAATGAATGACGTTTGACTTGACCGGTCGAAACACTCGAATGATTAACCTTTACGCAGTTGCGACCGTGTTTTGAACTAAACTTAATGTATTGTAAATTAATTTCATCAAGATGTGTCAAACGTTACGTTATTAAGGCCTTATAGCTCAATAAACGGCAGGTAAAAGTAAATTAGGAGCTATAGCGACCGCACATTCATACGAGAAGCGTATAATTAGAGCGTTTGCCGCGGCTAGCAGTATATTTGGGCAGATGAACCGCACGAAGGTTAATAGGGCTCCGGAGGCAGCCAGCTGTACGAAATATTGCACCGAGGAGCTTTGTCTAAGTAATATGTTCTGTACACCGTTGTACACGCTTTCTTTGGTAATAACGATATAATATAAGGAATTTCGCATTGAATTTTTTCCTTCGCAACTGTCATAATCTTTGACGTTGTGTGCTTGACTAGAACATGATAACAAATCTGTGTGAAAAATCTACTGTTCGTTATCCCTTAAGCTGAACCTCGTGTATTGTTTTTTATCATAAACCGTGCCAAATGTATGACGTGATGTTTGATAAGAAAAACATTACTAAGAAGCTACTGATACACCAATGGTAGTCGTAAAAATTAAAATCCTTACTAATATTATAAATGCGAAAGTAACTCTGTCTGTCTGTCTGTCTGTCTGTCTGTCTGTTACCTCTTCACGCTTAAACCGCTGGGCCGATTTAGTTGAAATTTGGTATACAGATAGTTTGAGTCCCGGGAAAAGACATAGGATAGTTTTTATCCCGGAAAATTGCATAGTTCCCGCGGGATAGCACAGCCCAAACCACTGGAATTTTTCAAATTTAAGGCGGAACAAAGTTCGCCGGGTCAGCTAGTAGTCTATAAACGTGACCAGTAAAAATACAATAAGTACTAAAGTTTTCAAATATTGTTCTGAACGCGCAGAATCACATCATCTCAGGATCAATTGCAAGTCGTCTGAGTGTCGAAGAAAATGCTCGAGAAACTTGAAACAAAAGCTATCGCGAGCGGAGTGCAATGCGCGGTTTGTTTCTTTGAAAAATACAACCCGACTCGCGATTTTTATTCTCTGTTTTATAAAACAAAGAACTATAGATACGGCAAAGAGAGCGAGCACAACTCAAATCGCTTTTCTGCAGCAATAATTTGATTGCATTTGAGTCTGAAGTTAGGGAACCGCAAACTTATTTGCTCGTTTGAGAACGTCACCGCCAGATGTTTAGGAAAGGAAAGTTAGTTGCTATGTAAAGTTGCAACTGTCCACTATTCAGATAAGTTGGTTATAGACGGTTTATAACGTTACTTAATTATAATACATGTATGCTTATTCCTAATCCATACACACTATGTTTTAGGGTTCTATTCCTCGCAAATAAAAAGGAATTATTCACTATGTTGTTCGTCTGTCTGTCAAGGTTCTTCTTCGCAGGAACAAGTAAAGATTATGGAGTTTAAATCAAAAACAAGCTTCGTTGCTTGCGTTGTATGCTTGCTTCCATGCTGGCTTGCACACTTGCTCATACAGTTGTTAGCTTACTTTCATGCTTCCTCGCGTGCTTGCTTGCTTGACCGCTTGCTTTGTTATAAGTTTTTTTACGGGATCAAAGCCGCGAATAAAATCTCAACACAACAGAATTACTAAACTAACACATAACGAAAGAATACCTATTAAAACACCAACATATCAAGCGGAAAAGTTCACGCTCAAATTCATTAGCGGTGACCAAATTTATGTTTCCAAAACATTCACATCATGCAACTTTGCTAATTGCACAGGGAATAAACGGTAAAGGGAAAATGCTGCTGATGCACGCTTTATTCAGCAAAGGATTTATGTAACATGCACCGCGTCACAACACTGAATGGGAGGCGCCGTGCCAAATGATCTATTCACCAATCACTTTTTTGCAGCCTGCTATCGAGCAGTGGGCAAAGGTATTGCTATTTTAACACTTCTTTGCGCAATGCCATCGCCTAAATGTCAAATACATTTGAGTTGGTCTACCAGCCTATAAAGAGCAACTCCGTAAGCGTGTAGAAGCATTTGAAATGTGGGCATATAGACGCATGTTGGCCATATAAGATGGACGGATCGGGTGATCAACGTGGAGGTCCTGCGTTGGGTTGGAACCTACTTATATCATTAGGTAAAATGCAGCAAAGGTTCGACGTTAAACTTTGTTTTGTTTTTTACTTTACAACCTTGAGCGTTCGCCTTAATTAGCCAATTCGTATGACGAGCCGTGTAAAAATGTTCATGTATACGATCAGCGTAGAGCATAACAATAAAAATCATTAACACTCAAAGCGAGTTATTTACAGAAGAAATCATAAATTAAACGGAATGGCAAACAGAAATAGCATACACTCGGTCCGTAATGGATTGTAACCATGCGAGCACATTGTAACTAGGGCAATAACTATAATTCGCGAGGGTATGATGTAGAGGGTCCAGCTATTTGGGCAGCAAGCGGCGTCTTCCTTGCCATTACGAAAGTATAAGCCGTAATGTGGCTAGATGTAACGAGATACATGCTCTTTCTCTCACTTGATAAGCAATAGTACATTTTATCCCGTTATTGAATAAAAGTTCCAAACTTGTTGTAAGAAAAGATGTGTTTTGTCTTTCTCTGACAAAGGTAAATGCCAAATGTTAGGTTAACAGACACTTGACGAACGATTAAAAATTGGTCTGTAAACTGATGTATTTTATAGAATTCACCAATCCATCGGAAATTGACAACAAATGAAATTGTTTTTATTCAAAACGGCTGATCATTTTAATTTATAATACATGAAGATTCAGAGCTAGAGCGACCGCCGCGGCTGCATTTTGGCATTATTGGTTTATTTTTAATAAAAGAACAATGCTGTGAAAATGCTTCTTGCCCTCACAGCCTCACCTACGGTCTCCTTAATAGCTTGAAGCATTAATTTGATACAGAAAGCCAATCCTAAAATTATAATTTAAACGCTACTCAAAAAATATTTTGCTCTTTAGATAATCTAGCTTAAGACGGCCATTATTTTCTTCCAGCCATATTCCCTTAATCACTCGATTTGATCACAAAGACATTATAAGAAACGTTCTACCAGGTATGCGAGTAGTGGTGGTGGCGAATAACGCGTTGTTTACGACCCCATTACCGCTCTGTCACGCCGCGTTGCCTCGGCTTTATTAATTTCTGGAAAGAGTAGCCGAATTGTGAGAACACAGGCGCAAAGCTCTTAATGATTGTCGCCATTAAGAATACTGTGTATTGTAAAACGAATCGGCGAGAATATTGTACCTACTCGTAGCTGTAGCTACAAGCTTTTGATACCAAATGCTGTCTAGAATAATTTTAAATAATAAGGAAGGTAGGTTGAATTTAAGGCTACAAATTCTAAGATAATGGGCAGGTGTGCCTATAATGCTGGGGTCCTAGTGAAATAGAGATGAAGTCTGAAATTAATGGTTTTTTTTATTGTAAAAGGGGGTTAAGGCCAAAATAGGTATGTAAAAAATTCAGAAGTATGCCCCTTTTCACTAGGATTTTTTGTATCCTAGGAGGACTTTAGGAAAATTTACGTATCCTAGTTGTAAAAACGGAGGTAAAATTCCAAATCCTTGCCTTGTTAATTCTTAGCACATCCAAGACAGCTGTCTGTGTAACACAATGTGTCGTCATTCCAAAACCTCTTTACGTGATTACAGGACAGCGGGTGTCTTTTACAAAATATCGATATCTGAATCGATACCGGCCAAAAATATCGGTAACCTTGTATCACTTTCTCAAATATTGAGATTATGCTTTGCCTGGAACGAATTTGCTTATAATATTTATAGGCTTTATCTCCAAATCGGATGTCGGAAAAAATGTGTTTTCGTCTAAAAACGATTAAAATTCGTCTCTCTCCTAAAATAGGAGACCACGCGCGAACCAAGTCACGGGCGCCAGCTAACTAGGTACCTACCTAAAGTCACCAAAAGACAGCCTAAACGGTTATACCTTGCATTCGTAATGACGAAACGAAACTGCTCTTGTTTCCATTACCATAATGACTTAAACAAACCCTCTGCTTGGGAAGATTTCATCTATGAAAAGGATTATGGGAAGGTTACCTTTGCACGAGAAACATAACGAAGCCACAAAATTCTTAGTGGGTCATGAAACCCATGAATGTAGCAAGTATTACAAAAACATTTCCATTTGGAAAGCTAAAAAGGATAATAGCTGTAATTTTCGTGGGACTTAAAAGCATTCTTAATAAAAATATTTGTAACCCATCATTTACTAGGCTTTCACTGACTTTACGTGTTTTGTTTTATTGAATTGTGTGAGGGTTTATGAAAATGGAACTTGATTTGTTGTCGTCACAACGGAATGTTGAAAATAACATCTATTCATTTTTAAAAGGATTGTGTTTAAAAAACTACTTTTCTGTGGTTGCTTGTGCTAGGAGACCTTAGCTAGATCAGCAATTTTCATAATTCTTTATCAAGGTGAAATACCTGTAGGTTTTTACTCCTATCGTTTTTATATGTACACATAAAAGACAGTTAGATTTAAAAAATTAAAAACCCCACGCATTAATCGAGTAGTAGGTAAATAAATAATTCAACTGCTAATCCGTAGTGAATCCTATTAAAGTTAGAAATGCGGAAGTTTCTGGGGACGTAATGCATGCATGTTCGTTAATCTTTCGCGCCAGAACGGCAGAACAGGTCTAAATTAAATTTGGCACAGAGATAGATTATAGTCTAAAATAGCACATAGGCTACTTTTTATTCCGAAAAATCTCGTAGCTCTTGCGGGATAGCGATATACGAATTCTTCGCGGGCAACAGCAAGAAAAAAGTTTTGGTTAAAGAAAGCTTTTCTAGCTGGTTTTTTTTTTGTTGGCTGTACCTGTCTGACTACTCCGAGACTGTCTGTATGACTTGTAAGATTTGAGTCACACATTGTTACTAAAACATTGTAATATTTTATTATTTTTAAATATTACTTCTATTAGTTGTTGACGTTCTTCTACACCCCTTTATTCTGTTGCGACTTGGATCTTGCGAAGTTAAGACAATGTACTGTAAACGTCATCATCCGTTTCATACATTCGTACCTCGCCATCTGTAACGCCCGTGTTTATGTTTACAGGGCGGGCGGGGCGGGGGCGCCCAGCTGAGTTCCCCCCCCCCCCTCCCAGCGGCTGAGGGAAAATCGATAGCGCGGCCCCACAGATTTCTGCGACGCTGCTACCTCGTCACGTGCCTCAAGAAAGCTTAATCACTCATGTTTATTATCCTGTCAACTACATCATGCACACACTGCAAATATTGTAACTGACGTATGTAACCGTTCCTTACAAGAAATTCAAGATAAGAAGCTAAGCAAACCATTTTGGCTATGATTTAAATACTTGTAGAGACAGCAGTCATAATTTAATTATCTTAAGTTAAACTTCGATAAAGTCTTCGTAGTCTGATCTCTGATGCGAGAATTTCAATTCCGATCACTAACTAAAACTCAGTACTGAAACTAGGTTATCATTTTCCTGGCGGTTGAATTTCTGTAATCCGTTCTTAGCGACCTCTTTCATTATAAAAGGCATATGCTTGAAAATTTTCGAGAGCTTCACTTCAGCGGTTTCGGCCATGCATTAATGAGTTCGCGTGGACATTTCGCCCTTCGCATAAGTACATAGAGTGCTGGCCGTCTGTCTGCCATTGTTTAACACGTAGTTCAAACAATTGCAGTACCTGAAGACTTTCTTTGGTAGGAAAAAGATGACTGGTTGAAAATAGTACCTTCTTTATGAAGATATTAGCAAAATATATAGAACAACGCTGTTAATAGTTAAAAAGCGGGCGCTTAGTACGCTACAGACAGTAAAGGAGCCGTCTTAGCTAGAGCAGCTTCGTTGAAAATAGGTCGGGGAAATTTAATAATTTGCCTGTCTTTTACCTTCAGTAACGTACACCTCTATCTCAAAGCGTCCCAGCAATTAACATAATTTCCATCATCTTTAACAATGTTAATTTGTACTGTCGTACATAATAGGGAAGACAAGAATGTACGAATGTGCGCTTCACGCTAATCGAGTTTTAACTTTTAACATTCTAACTTTTCACATTATGAATTTGATGGGGGATGGTAAAAAGTAATCGCTTTTTTCAAGTATTTAGAATACAGTTTATAACATCACATCAGCTGTCGAAAATCACAGATTAAATATTAGGAAAATTATAAAGGTACATTGGCATTTGGTAACCATTCGTTATATTGCGATTATTAACATTTCTTCAATACTTAGGTTAAGTAAACATTTGAAACCTTTAAATTTGCTATTTTTGCCCGAATCCCTAGTTGTCGTGACGTCAATCGTCGTCTGTTGACATCTAAAGTCGAATCTGAACGCGTAACTTGAAATGAACCTGGTCCTGAATAATTACAAGGTACTAAGTTAATTACTATTTCGCTCACTAAGGTCATTGATCCGAATTAGTTACGGCGTGCTTCCTTCTGGTAAATGCTAGTTGTCAATGACATCCACGATACTACGACTCATTCGTCTTTTGGTCGCTTAGTACTTATACCTACTCGACTGATGACTGTCACTGATAACTGACTGGTTTCGTAACAAACAGCTCGTCATTATTAATAGTTTTAAAAACACTCATGTTACATAGTTTGGGTTGGACGATGATATTCCCAGTAAAATTGCGCTAGGAGTTCATTAACATGCATAGGCTGTAATACATCAGACCTTAAACATATTACAAATGATAACGCTCACCATTGGGATTCGATTAATTTAGACCCACCGTAAGTAAGTTTCCAACAATACAGTATTGAATAGCACGTTCTCAGCGATTCAGTGGGGATCGCGATTATTCAACGCTAAACAATATTTCGGAGTCGACAACCGCTTGATTGAGTTGGTGATGGATTCACAGCATCACTGACAACAATCAGGCAACACTTATGTACATTAATGATGCAGTAATTCCTCTCGATTCGATCCAAAGTCGCATTTGATAGTTAAATGTTAAATCCAGAAACAAAGGAAGCAGACCCCCCCCCCCCCCCCCCCTCATAAACCGGACGTGTGAGGTACCCTTAAAAAGGATCATTTAAGTTAATGTTCGCAATCATACATAGTTATACTAAACTATACTGTGCGCTCTATTTAAATGGGTAATTCTCTATATAACTTTAAAAATAAAATTAGCCATTTCTTTAGTGATCAACGCCCTTTCATTAAATGTGTTGACGTAGTATAATTTTTGTTCTAGACCGAAGTTACCAGAATAAAAATAACAAAGTCGCGAAAGCAAGAGATGTCGGTAAATTAGATATAATTATTTCAATACTGTTATTCTTATGAAATAAGACTAGAGAACGTTCGTTTACTCTTTCTTTCTCTCAGTTTATTTAAGAATATTTTCAGAACTGTGTATTTAAAACATACATTAAATTGATATACCTAAGTTGAGTTCCATTTGAATCGAATTTAAATGCCAGCGCTAACACTCCGATGCACTTGGAAAAAAATTGCAATGTACTCCGGGAAAATATCGGGACATTTGAAGCGCACGTCGGCTATAAACTCGAGATTTTGTCCGATATAAATCTTTCAAGTGGAGATGAATTCCCGGGACTGCGAAATGATACATAAAGTATTCATCGCGCTCAGAAATGCAAGCATCTGTTTTTCACTCCTCTAGATTTTCCGATCCTTTTCTCCCTTTCGATTTTTTACCTAAAATCTAGCTTCAATATTTAATTTTTTTTTTTGAGTATTTTCCAACATGCACGCTTCTTTATTCACTCCTAACTTAAATTCCACTAAAAATGTTGTTCCCCTATTCGTAAAATGTTACGAACTGTAGCTAAATTATATTTTGTCTGTGTCTGACGAAGGCAAATGTCAATGTGACAGAAAAAGAACTATTGTTAAACAAACAGATGCTTAGCAAGCGTTTTGAATGAGAACCTTTTCGAGAATTTAGTATTTAAAAGCGTGTGTAACCAAAACTTTGCGTTCCCAGTTTTACAACAGCTACCAGCGACGTCTTTCAAACGTACCTGAAACAAATTAAAAACAATATTTACTTCAACTGATAAAATGAAAATCATGAATAATGTATCAGAATATAAGGGATTCTAACGGATTATGTTATGTATGTGGGTCTGTTGTGATGTTGTTGTGGCAAAACTGGCAAATAGAGACGTGAATAAGCACTCCTACTTGCACCTGTAAATATGTATACTTAAGAAGTTACCTTTATCAAATCGGAATAACGTAACGTTCTAGCTGTCAACATGAGACGATCGCGCGACAACGTGCACCGTACTCAACTTGAAGCTAACTTCACGATACCGTCACGCTTCTTTCCCACAGGGGTAGGCAGAGATTACTTTGTTCCACTTGCTACGATCCTGACATCTTTCGCGTCATCCACATTTATCAATCTCATCATACATGCTCGTCAATTTCGGGTACTCTAAACCCTAAAAATGATAGGCATAGTCATAACTCGCTAAACAATATGAGTGAAAACATGCACTTTCGCAACCTCTGTTTTTGCGTAAAAGTTTAGCATGGGGTTGGTCTCATTGCACCACCACAACACACATACAATTTTATACTCAAAGATTTGCCACGTATAGGTACGGAAGCATGCTCTGCTCATGGCCCGACACGCACTTGGCTGATTTTATTCCCAATCCAAGTTTTCAATTTAGCTCGGATAGCAACCGCTAAAAGAGACACCGTCAGACGGGGATTGAACGCCGAGGTTAAAAATAATCGTCTATTTTTAGTAAACTGACAAAATAATGGCTCTGTTTTTTGCTGTACTAACTTTTGAATTAATGCTTTAATTTTCTCTAGCAAACTTTACGAGAAACTTTTTTTAAATTTCATGCTTGCCACGTCAGTCCACTACACACCAACATTAATATATATAATACTAGCTTCTGCCGGCGACTTCGTCTGCGTAGAAATATACTTGTAAACCTTCCTGTTGAATCACTCTTTCTGAATCAATCTAAGCATACATAGGGACAGGCAGACAGCGGAAAGCGACTTTACTAGATACTGTGTAGTGATGTTTTACCGCTTATTATTGCATACAGTGTGAAACCTGTCTGTCTCGAAGACCGCGGCGCTGTTAGTGAATATAGTATCGCAACCAAAAATATCGTATCCAGACGGCCCATTAACTAGGACTAGGATGATATCCCCTATGTCACGCAGTGACCGAAGTTTCACCGTCAATATCGATAATAATATGTCCTTGCCCAACTCCACTGTCATGCTTGACGTAGGGCCGATCAAGTAGAGTGCATCAATTGCTGTAGTGATTCAGTTCTTTTTATCATTATTAATTACATTTCCACTCTATGGGTAAATTCCTCTGAACCCCTAAATTAA
The DNA here is from genome assembly GCA_932294345.1 of Pandemis cinnamomeana. Classification (NCBI taxonomy): domain Eukaryota; kingdom Metazoa; phylum Arthropoda; class Insecta; order Lepidoptera; family Tortricidae; genus Pandemis; species Pandemis cinnamomeana. Next base: position 6,116,116 of record OW028709.1, on the reverse strand, counting down.
GATAAACTAAAATAATTTAAGGTATTCGTTCTAGTTTTGATCACTGGTTAAGTAGATCTGTTAATTACAATGTTAACTTTACAAGCCGTAAAAAGAGTACTTGAGTAGAATTATACACTCTAGTGATCAAACATTTGTTTGCAAAAGACATGACTTTCCTAGTTAAGCATACTTTTTTCTGACAAATTCTCTTTCTTTGAATCATCGACCATTTATACAAAACAAACAAACATAAATCACGCATTCACCCACACGGGGTAGGCAGAGCCTAAATTAACAAGACCTATAGGTCAATTTAACATGATTGTGGGCGTGTAGGTGGAAAGGGGAATCAATATAGTGTTGAGGTGCTAGCCGATTCCTAAGATTTTTACTATTTATACTCGAGATATAAGCTTCTTGAAAATGTGAAACCAAAACGCTTCTCAGTCTCCTTGATAGCCGTTTTCAGGGTCGCGTTGACCACAGATGCGAAACGATGTCTCAAAATGTTTAAAATTGTTGGCAATGTTGTATTTTGAGTATACATTCTTAGTATAGACAATATCTTCATTAGGTACAGGAGAAACTTCAAATACGTATAGTTATAGTTACAGCCGTTTAATGAATAGGCAGTGAAGACCGTATCGAGTATCCCGCGAGCCATAATGGGGTAACTGACCTCCGCCCCTGAAGGCTTAATTTACAGCTTTATCGTACTTGTATTTATCTCTAACGTAACAAAAATATATTGTTCGAGAATAAGAGAAGAGAAATAGTCACTATTCTGTCCACAAGGACATACTTTTTAGGGTCCCATAGTCGATAAGGAACCTTTATAGTTAGGCATAGACACCGTCCCCGCTCTTTTGCCTGTCTACGGCTTAGCTCAGACGCCGATACAGGGTAGGGGAGACCGAGGCGAGTTGAGACAGAGGTGAGTTGATACAAAGCCGATTTCTCTGAACTGTGACTGTTTATCGGGCTGGTAACTTCGCTAATTCGTTGCTCTTTCTACACCCCACAGTTAACTCGCTAACTGTCATAGGTTCAGAGAAAAAGGCTTTGAATCAACTCACCTCTGTCTCAACTTGCCTCGGTCTCCCCTAAATAAGATTTACAAAAAAATGCTTTTACATCTTTTGTCTGTCGGTCTGTCGGTCTGTTGGTAAATACCGCTGAAAGAATTATCATGCCATGTATGTCACGTACAATATGCTAATTGGAAAGCTCTTAGACGGATACACGTATTAATCCTTATCAATTGGAAAACTTTACAGATCGTAGTTTTGTGCGGACGTCACAGGTTACAGCTAGTTTCATACAAATGGAACATCAAATCCTGTTTTGCAAATAATAGGTATCTAAATGTTTATAAATTGCCTTAAGATCTCGGTAAAGTCTCTTAAGCAAATTTGTAAGTGAAAGTAAGTAAATGCTTTATTGTAGAAATATAAAAAAAAATAACATGTTTATTTATTTACATATTTGTTTTATGCTGTCTCGCATTGCTACGTGCTACGTCGCCGGCAACATTTTTCAGCTTTGTAACGAAACCTGCCTACGAAAAGACATCCTGACTGTTGGGTTCTTTTCGGTAGGGTTTTAAGGGCCAAAAAATCGATGTAGCTAGGTCTCAGCTCTAGTAAAACACTTAATTACCTAGCTCGGTCACTTATGTAGCTAGCAAGTTGATAAAGTTGAGATTTTTTTTAGTACAGCATCTAATCTACCTGTACGAAAGAAATGTCAAGTTACTGGATTTCCTTGCAAAAAAAAACTGTCAAGAACTCAAATCGTACAGTAAAAGTGAGATAAAAACCACAGCTGGCAAACAATACGCAACGCTCCTTGTGACGTCATGATTACGGCGGCATATTACGAGGCTCTTTGACGATCTTTGTCGCGGATTTATCACCAGGGTTTATTTCGACACGGTCTAAATCATGTTAAAGCTGAGACCACATTTTGTATCTCACTTACATATTACGAATAAGACTCAAAAGGGGAATGCGGCTCTAAAAGCTATGTCTAGCCTGGAAGCTTTTAATACAGGCCAAATAGATGATCTTGATAAATTGTTTCTAACGCAATTTGGCTGAGATTGAAATAAATACTGTTTAAACTGTCAGATCAAAGAACTGGCTGGATATTGTTTTTTTACAGCGAATAGTTCCAATAGTGACTATGACGCCATAGTAATATGAAAATAGGTGAATCGGTTACAATATGATAAACAATATAGCTCAATATAGCTTGATAATTTTGTATGTCATCTGTACATGCTGGAAAATAAGAAATTGTAAAGTACTGAATGATTACAGACGAACATAGAACTTTATACCTACTATTTTTGTACACCGCATGCACATCTTTAAAGGGATGAGTTCGCAATTGTACCTATTTACATATATTTTTACGTTTTTATTAGACAAAAAAACCATGACAAACTGCACATCCCTTGTAGAGATCCCTTGAAAGGAAAAACTCAGCTCATGGTTTTTTTTTTTTTTAACTGTATAGATACAATCAAATTAGAGCTGCGTGGATACATTTATTTTTGCAAAACAAAATGTTCAAATTCAAATACATATATTCTTATCAAGTCTTGGCAAATCTTAGCCGAAATCAAAATAGCAATCAATAACCGGCAAATGTTGTAATCTCCAATTACTTCGGTCAGTGTCTCGGGAAGACGGATCGCGCACATTACAGGGCATCCTTCCCTGGCATCTCTTGGGCATCGCACTCATGCATTTGATGTGGATTTATGACGGCCCAACTCCCGCGAATGGCCCATCTCTTCTCGTTCTATACCGCGATACTGTATCTTGCACAATACTCTAAATCATATGGAACGGTACGGGTACGCGTTCAGTGTATTTTAATCTGTTCTCCGCATTGAATCTCGGAGGTTTACGAGCTATGAAACACGAAACCGCATGATAAATAGATAGGTTTCAAGATTAAAGCCGCTTTTTTCGACTTTAATGGTAAATTGCGAATAGATTTACATTTTTAGTGGCTGTTTTGGTGACTTGGACGCTTTTGGCTTTTAAGTTATTCAGGTCGAATAAAAAAACTGTTCCAGAATTTGGTGTCGCTGATGCCTAAAAGTTGTACAAGAGTGCGTAGTCAAGTATAAAAATATTCATCTAATATCTAACGTAAACATTACGATAAGAAAAGCAAGTAGACATTTTTGTCCCCTTCCTTTTGAGACCGAATGCTCGTGACAAATTTCGTAAGGATTTTCTACGGTAAAACCTAGAAAATGTAAGCGTGTCAGCTCGTCCGCAAAGCTATATTGCGCTGGATTTAAAACCCTGTTAATTTCAAAGAGTGCTTGGTTCCCAGGATCTAAGTCACGTCGTCGGGTAAGCTGCGAGTTATCTCAACTCACTTACATTTCGCAAACTTATGAAACGACGCCGCCGCACCCGGCATTGTAATGCGGATCTGACGCTAAATTACTTTAATTCTGACAATTGACTGGCAGGAAGTCAGTTACGATGGTAATCATCGGGAAATAAAAGGTATCAGGCAAAATAAAATATGCTGATCAATAGTACTTCCGTCATGTACAGTTAAAGAATGCGACGCTTTTATTTTCTTGTTTCGAATACAATACAATACAATACAATAACTCTTTATTGAACACCACATATAACAACCAAAACAGAAAAAAGGTATACAGAATATTACAAGGTAACAATAGGCGGCCTTATCGCTACAGAGCGATCTCTTCCAGGCAACCATAATGGACTGGAGAACAGAACAGATCTGAGCAGGTGGTGCAATTTAGAATATATATTAATATACTAAGTACTGAAATACATAATATATTATACATGAAACACACATTTACAATAAATGGAGATATAAATAGACACATACACACATACCTAAAAAAGCCAGCTACAAGATTCATGCACAAGAATCGAATGTAAATAAAATAGCTTTATTACGAAATTAAACTTTACCTTGTGTATGGTGGTATAGGTCTTACGCAATAAATAATAAATGTAGTTACTTTTAAACCCTAATACTCCATATTAGTCTTAGTTACCATTGTGTCCTAAAGAGTAGTAAAGCCTAAATTTTCATAAGTTTGTCTGTGTTATGTCTCATCAAACAACCCTACCACAGCGTAAGTAAACGTGGAAAAGGGAGAAGCCACTGAAAACTTATCGATTATGTGCCAACAAGTGTACCTCCTGATTAATGACTCTCCCAAACATTTTATCCCGAATTTCTCCAAACATCTAAAAATCGGTGAAGCACGCATTCGCGTAGGCGACGGTACGCTTATCAAATTTAGATATAGCGAAATAATGTTATCATAATTAACAAATACCTAACTTTGTATAGTTCTAACGTTCTAACGTTCTTTGTTTTGTATGTGAAGAGTTAAGCAAAAGCAAGTTTATTTCACAAGAATAATAGGTATTTTATTGAGTTGTTTGTTTATACTGGTTTATAAGAATTTATGTAAAAAAATTACGTCACATACCTCCCTAAAAGATACACAGTCGTCGTTGTATGGTCACAAAGATACCATAAAATAATAAAACTCTTCATATAATTTAAAGATATGATAATAACAATCGTACTAAGTCATCAAATGTTTCTTGGTGCTTTTAAAAAATTAGGTCGCTTCATAAAGTCAGCTCAATTATATTTGAATGAATATCAAGTTTCATTTCTAGACAGTAAAATAATATTTTTTCCAATAACAAATTAAATGCTAAATAATTAAGTACATCACGAGGTATTTTCCAATTCCAAAGGAATCTAAGATGCCCTTCGAAGTCCCAGACGTCTTTCGTTGATTCACGGTTACACTATTAAGTGATCATTTTTAGAATTTCCATTTTGTTGGTCAAATTCATCGAGATCGCTCCCAATAAAACTGACTGCGAATTTCGGGAATTACACAATTACTTACTTTACAAGGGTTTAACATTTCCACGTGTACTATTTATTTATTACCTACTAGCTGTTGCCCGCAACTTCGTCTCCATAGAATTCGTTTATCGCTATCCCGCAGGAATTACGCAATTTTCCGGGATAAAAAGTAGCCCATGTGTTATTCCAGACTATAATCTATGTATGTTCCAAATTTCATCCAGATCTGTAAAGCCGTTCTGGCGTGAAAGAGTAACAAACATCCAAACATCCATACTCAAACTAGTAGGATAGGATGTAATTCATAATTACTATTCATATTTTATGTTCGCCGGTATTTTTTTGAACATTAATACACACAATTTATTGTATTGTATGTAAGTAAGGGTTATAGCTATTCCCGAAGACATATATCTCTTCGTCTTAAGCAAGTAGGGGAGACCGAGGCGAGTTGAGACAGAGGTGAGTTGATACAAAGCCTTTTTCTCTGCACCTATGACAGTAAGCGAGGTCACAACTTCACACAAACTGTGGAGTGTAGAAAGAGCAACGAATTAGCGAAGTTACCAGCCCGATAAACAGTCACAATTCAGAGAAATCGACTTTGTATCAACTCACCTCTGTCTCAACTCGCCTCGGCTTTCCCTAAAATCCACAGGAATTTCTATTATCTACGTGTAAGAATTAGTTCCAGTTTTATCAGCTTCAATAAACAGTTTAAACTCCAAACGCTTAGTATTCGCTATCGAGTCCACACTCCAGAGGCTTCGACCCCGCGCTCCATTTTGCCAGAACAATGTTATCGATCAGGCGACAGGCCTATCCCGTATTTATCTTAGCATCTATTCTATCGATACAGTGGACCCTGACTGCCTCGTCAGGCCATTAACTTACTTATAATTATAACGTTAGACGTATCAAAATGGCATTTTGAGCCACTGAAATATTTGTTGTGGAAAGCAAGTGAAATAGACACTAGGAACTTTATATGGGGCATGTTGTAGTCGAGGAACTTATTTAGTGACACAGATTATTGAATTAATTCTGATTGAAATAATGTTTTTTTTTACGTTTTAAAAATCATATCACGTTAATAAGACCAGCGTATTGCCATGACGAAACATAACTTTTCTCATTAGAGATTTGTAACTTTTAAAGGGATTAATCTATCGAAAATTGTTAACTTATTTAGGTAAGTAGAATAAATCTGACTACTATCTAACAGTCAACTTGGTTACTAAAACTAATGTCATGAACGGGTTTTGTTTAATTATGTTTTTAGTGCGCGAAATATTCTTTTATCCTTAATCGCTACATTCTGAGAATCATTGTTAATCTCAAACCGAATAAACTACTTCGAAGTATCCGATAAGTGGTGTACAAGGTCACGAATGTTTCCTGTAACCACGATCGATATGTACAAAACAAAGGAACGCTCTCGAATATTGTAGAATGTTAGGTATCCGCCAACCCTATTTCCTCAAAGCACCTACTTACGTTTTCGGCCACTTTGTTAAATAGAATTGAAAAGGCTTTTAAAATTTGGTTTAAGGGTCAGGAAACCGTCTAAAACGTCATAATCGGTTGGCGAGGTTCAAGTGTTTCTCGTTGGAAAAGATTAAATGCAGACATTTCAGAGTCTTTCGAATTATTGAGAAAATAACTGAATTACAAGTATATGAAATATAAGATTGAATAGACAAAGCAACGTTTAAAAATGATAAAGAAGTAAGTTGACCGATGAACACTTCAAGATGGTACCCATAAATGTTTTTAGAAAAACAGGTTGTGCAAACCAATTTGAAAGATTAAATTCCATTAGAGTCAAATGAAAATGAATTAAGAAAAAGTGCGGGCCTTTAAAATTTAACAAAGAGACAAAGGGAAACGGAATTCGTTCAATTTGATCTATTTCAAAATAATCTCAGAAGACAAACCAAAATTGACGTCGATTCATTATTACTGGCTTCAATGAAATTGAGAAAATTAACCTAAGACTTTATACTCAATTTAAATTCAAATAAGGATGAGATTTCATTGCATCAGCCTTAGGTTAAGTACGTACAGTTGGGGGCATAAATATTGATACAGCTAAACATGTCAAATATGTATCACCAACCTTATTATTAGTAGCATAAAGGTGTATAGATGTTTTGCCTTTCACTGTACTCACTGATTAAGCAGCGAATCTTAAGATAAAGGATAAAATAGATGACGAACAAGCGAGACCAAACAGCCTAGTTTAGTATAATCAGTAGTGTAATTAAGCGAACTGAATTAAGAGGAAACTCTTACGGAATAATTAAGTGCGGCGGGCCCTAGCTAGGTTGTATACAGAATTGTTGACCTATTAAAGAACGAATATTTTAAATCTTCAGCACAAAACAAGGTACGTGCTTTGTTTGCATCAAATTTTACTCTGAATAGGTAGTTATAATTAGTCATCTTATCTTATGCCAGCATTTACATTAGAATAGTTTTGCCTTTTACTTAGATACGCCATATATTCCGTGGTAGCAATATGTATTCGATCAATACTCTATCTGCGAGTCGAACCTTTGTTGTCGAGATATATTATGAAAATAGGGATTTTTGCCATCTAATCTCACGCAATTTCTCCACTTAACTTCTATAGGTGTTCACTGGATAAAGAGCAATTGTTATGTTCAATAAAACATCGTCAGTGTTTATAATTAAGATACACTGAATTAAATATGAAGATATCGTGGTACAAATAGACAAATAGATCGATAAATAATAAGCGACATATTATTTAATCTAAATGTCAGTTTGGTCTTTCTTCGATCAATCAAGCCAAGAACCATATCAGCACTCGAAAGTGGGCCGAGAAAGCAACTGTCGAAATCACTTTGAGAGCTTATTTCTGCGCAGTCGTGCGTTAACCACCAATGCGAAACGATAAAGAAGTCAAATAAATGTAAATCATTACGATTATAAAACAATAATCCTATCCACCTATCAATACAATAAATCGAAGACATAAAAAAACAGAATAAATCTATCGTCAAAGAAACTAGAAACGTCCTCTATGTAAGTGTATTCCTCAAAATACATGGTTAATTAGCCGACTATCCAAACTACCCCGTAGTTACGAATAAGATTCGTTGACCTCTGACCGCGCCAGCTCAAAGACCGAAACTGAGAGGATCAAAGAAAACTCGTTTACGATATTCATCGAAATTAGGGGGATCCATGTCACCGCCGCTTGTTCGGAGACGGCATGATATTTTCTTATCACGGAGATTTCAAAAACAAATAATTTTGCATCACAAAGGACAACGAATACAAATGTAGATTTATAATTGGGATTGTCTATTTTTTTACAATGTATAGTAAATCGAAAACCATTTCGAGATAAATGCTTTTTAAATCGTTTTCTGTATTTACTTTATTTTATTTTACTATAATGAATTTATTACATGAAAAATAAGCAATGACCTTCATTTGACATTCCCAGACATGACCTAGACGGTCCAAAATGTACTTTATTTGCAAAGGTTACAAATTCTATGCTATTTACGCGTGGATTATACTACGGAGTTCAATTTGGACCCGCAATCTGACATTTCATTCATCTTATGACAGATGACAAGCAAATGGGCAATCTTGTTACTGACATTCTTGTTTTTTTCACTGTTTACTTTCATATTGTTGTATTATAGTTTAGATTTAGAAGCACTTTCGGTAGATAATTAGGCAATAGTGTAACCGCACAGCGATGTGCTTCGCTCACATGAAAGATTTTCCGCTAAATATTTTAGTGAAGAGCGAATATATTACGTTTGCGGTTTACTTTCGCCTACTGAGTTTACTGACTTATTTCCGGGTCCTGTTTTGTCTCGATCATACCTGGTATGTGTTTATGGACCTTTCTGCTTCGCACAGAATGTTATGGTATGTGTAACGGTTGTGAAAATATAAAATTCATAGGAGAAGATCGCGTGAATCTTCCTGTGTTATTGTTGAATCATGTTGACATTGATACTAATGACAGTTTGCCAACTTCACCACAGATAGAAAAGACGTTAATGGCGGCGCTTCACATACGTTTTATGATCAATTTATCCAATAAGCAGATGTGTGACACCGGCAATGGAAACTCTGACGTCATCAACCAAAATACTTTCAATAATTAATAGTAAAAAAAATACCGAGTTATATGAGAAAATATTGAAATTGGTTTCTTATAATTGACTATTCTGCACAAAAAAAATATAAAAAGGATAGGTATTTTTTTTTAGACAATCCCAATTTGAATGTTATTCTGTTCTTCTGGGCGATTTAATCGGCATCATCCATTTAATAATAGTGATCATTTGATCCTTGTCTTCTTCTTTGCTCTTCTTCCATGCTGGTCTGGGAGTAAAGAAAAAACACAGAATTTACCAGTTGCTTCTCTTCTCGCACAGATAGTATAAGCCTATCGAGGGAATGGGTGAAATACTTAGGAATCATTATAGGCGATGCGGCTAGCAACCTATCACTATTTTGATTTCCCTTTCCAGCTATACGCCCTTAGTCATGCTAAACGCGGCCTTAAGGTTTCTATAAGTACGAAGCGTTTCTACAAGTATATTCTCGCTACCAAAATCGACCAATATGTCCCTGAACTATAACCAATTAGCCTTGCTTGCTCCGTGACAGGTGTGTTTCCGTATTCGTAGCAAGATAATTGGTTCTCGTTCATGGATTTTCATAAACATCGATTTTATTTACACAGAAGACAAAACCTACTCAAGTACAACTAATCTATACATAATAATAACAGCTTTATTATATGTATAGATTAAACAATATAAAATGACAAATAAGAATGGTCGGATAAATCTGTTAAAATCTCATAAAAAGCATGAAAACGTTTGAATCTAAAGTTTAAAAACACTAACTCCGAAAAATTTAATTGAAGCATAATCAAGAAAATCTACGGTTTTAAACTGAAACAGCTGTTTTCAAATGTTCCCAGAAACCGCGGGGCGCCATTAACAAAATAAATACAGAATGTACTTGTCGTTCTCATTTTTGCGAGCGGGGCAGTTCGCGAGAATGCTTTCGTATTCAACGAGAACCTCCCGTGCTGCTGTGGGGGTCGATGCACCGCTAGAGGCCGGCTAGAGGGTGCATAGTCTGAAGCGACAGCGGACGCATCCGCTGAGGAATACGCTGACAATCAAACGAAAGCTGGTTCAACTCAAAATAATATCACAATCATAACCTTATCTCGCCTTACCTCATCGAGGGAATGGGCGAAATCTCAGTAATTATGTTATAGGCGATGCGACTAGCAAACGCATAACTGTTTTGATTCCCGTTTCCACCTGGGCGCCCACAAACATTCTAAGCGTGGCTTTTGGGTCTTGTTACCCATCGTCTCTATCTACATAGTAAGGGATAAAAACGTAATTTATGTATGTATAACCTTTAATACATACAAAATTTAAAAAATACCTAGTGATCACTGATATGTATAGTTCCTCCGTTATAATTTGCTTGAGTTGTCTCCACAAAAACACAGGTCTCACATTTCAACGCCAACATTAGATTTGAATGAATTATGTGGTTAACTCATTTTTAGGGTTCTGTGAAAACGGAATCACGAATTTAAAAGAAAAACTGTCACAGCTATATAGGCTCTACGAGCTATCGAGTTATAGTTGCCCAAAACGAAATAATTAAATTGTAAAAAAAAGCCGTGGTGGCTCTCAAGCAGAGTCGTGGATTCGAATCCCGGGCTCGCACCTCTGAGTTTTTCGGAATTTATGTGCGTAATTACATTTGAAATTTTCCTTGAGCTTTTCGGTGAGAGGAAACCTGCACACATCTACGAAGTAATTCAATATTGTGTGGGAAGAAGTTCCCAATCTGCACTGGGCCCGCGTGGGAACTATAGCCCAAAGCCCTCCAATAAATGGAGGAGGCCTATGCCATGAGACACGCCGAATTACGCGATAATTTATTAAAAAAAAACTACAGCATATACTGACATTGTAGCGAATTCGGAATAAAAGGGCTACTTGATGTATTATAAAACGTAATATTGAATATTTGCCGTACCTATACTGAGCATTATCCGATACTTCACTTAGCCAGTTTTTATATGCATAAGCACGTGGATGAGATAACCTAAATAACACATGCCAACCTCCGAATTCGAACACCAAACCGCTGTGACATCGCTTTCCGCTTTGTCTATGCACCCTGCACTATTCGTATTTTTCACAGGAGAAACTCTCCGGACAGAGAAAAACAAGCTAATACTCCGCTTTGTTGTTTCTTGCGCAATATCTTTAACTACCATCGACATACGTTTGGTGACTTTAGTACATGCGCTCCCTTGTTTTACGCAGACTAACTTCTTGTTTCGACGTTTATTCAGAATAAAGGCAAGCACCGGTCTAAAAAGTATACCGAAAATGTACAGTACGTACGATGTTTATTTTGTCATCCCGGTTTGTTTGTTTGTCATAAAGACGCATTTAACGATGGTCGTTTTGATGTCTGTACCTATGATTAATTGCAAAAAGTACTGTAACAACATCAAACGCATTTTGAGTCTGAAAGAGAAAACTCACATTGAAGTGGGATTCCGAATGTATTATGACGTCAGAGAGGACATTATATTCGGGAATAATATGGATGGCCAGCATAATTCCGTTCCACTCTTACACGTAAGGCTTTTGAGAACGTTTGCACAAGAAAGGTAGAAATAAAAAAAAACGTAAGTAAATGTTAAATTTCTTAATACGAAAATATTCAAAAACCTTCAACGTCAAGTAAAACGTTAAGCCTTATTAACTAAGTTCGAAATCTTTTACCAAAAAGCGTGCTTATTTCGGATAAAGTATAATACACTGTCAAAATATGTTATGCTAAAGACAGTTTGGCACGTTGCTAGAGAAGTTGCTATTGCGGAGCTTGTTAGCTATCTACTTAACATTTTGTAAGGCACTTATGAATTCTCTCTCAAACAACACATCAATTTGTTTATGCCGCCGGCTTCCATTTTGAAGTGTCGGAAATTTTAGAATGTTGTAGCGAATATTAAGTGATACTTGAACAGTTTGAAGGTTCTAGCGTTAGATTCATATTTTAGCCATCCAAAGTATGTATTTTAAATTATATAAGTACGTTTATCCATTGCCTGGTACGCATAGTACAATCTTTGCTTAGTCCATCAACCGCTAACCTTACCCCAGTACCTTCACGCAGCATTCACCTATCAAGAATCAACCTACCATTATTTTCATTCAACGTATTCATCCTATTTACATCCAATACCTACACAATTCACGGACAAAATATTCGTGGCCCAACTATTACAATAATAATGGCGTCGTTGGGAAAGCATTTCGTTTCGGCAAAAACATACATTATGACTGTAACAGGGCGGGCGTTCTGTTAGCTGGGAAATGCACAAAAAAGACCCCTGTCGCATTTCACGTCCTCGCTGCATAAATTTTGACTAAAATTAACTGAACATTACGTTTCTAATTGATGAAAAAGTATTTTATGGCTCAAAATAATACACTATTATAATTTAAAGAACAAATAAATGTGATAACATTTTATTTTTTAACAATTTTAATTTTGAGTTGATACTCTTTTGATCAAGGTGTGCGATATTCTACATCATTGGATATTAACCGAGTTAAACGACCAACATTACCATAGCGATAAAACATATAAATTTCCTCGCATGCAGTTATGACATGCTTTACTCTTAGTAATAATTTTTAACTCGCCTTTTAAAATTAATTGTTTTTATTTTGACTTTAACTCTTTTCCATAACCATTTCAAATGATTCACGACTATTAAAATAACATCCCACATTTTTTTTAATAATCACGGTAAGTACCTATTATATCCCGTGGAAATTGTGTAGGTAATTATTTTTATTCAACTTTATCAAGTTTAGTGTACTGTGGATGCTACTTAAGTCAAACTTTGCCTGACTTGAACTTCAGTTAATCTCAGACTGAATTTATCAATAGACTTACCAGCGTCCGTCGACGGTCATTTCGACTCTACTTGGTATGCATCTAATACACTGCCAATTTGTCACAAATTTTAGTGCAAGATGAATTAGAAATAAGTTCGAGGAAGTTGAATAACATACATACATACATACATAAATCACGTCTTTATCCCTTAGTTGAATAACGCTGACATGAAATCGTATAAAAAGTATAACCTGCGCATTATGAGTATAACCTACGCGTTATAGGTATAACTTACGCGTTATAGGTACAACCTACGCGGTATAGGTATAGCCTACGCGTTATAGGTGTAACCTACGCGTTATAGGTATTATTTCTCTTAAACTGAAAGCCTCATATGTGCTCGTTTAAGTTCGTTGAACATGTGCAGATTTTTTCCACTGCGTAACGAGACGTAGTGACAAAAAGTTTCTTTGAAGCGGCCAAATGACACGTTAACAATGTAAACGAGGGAGCATTCGGGCACAGTGTTATAAAGGTCACTTAGTATGATATTCTTTCGCTATTGTTATAAAGGGCGCACAATAATAAAATAAGGATCCCGTGTTAAAACGGTTGTCATTTTAACACATCACTGGGTATAGCTCGTAACAACGAAAATTGTGCTGACAACCACGTCGTATTTATTTTATTGTCGCGCTAGTTCGTATAAGTTTGTTGTAATGAAAGTCTAGCTAGAGCAAAGTAGATTTTGCGCCGAACTTTGTCCAGTTCATCTTGTTTGTTGTGTCGTTGTGGACTTTTTATGACCTTGCTGAAACTTGTTTTACAGATTTAGGGGGCATTACTAAATCCATTTATAGTAAATATTTGACCGTATTCATAAAAAGCTACAGAAATGTTGTAAGAAAAAGTGTGTTCCTTCTGTCTGGCAAAGATAAATCTCAAGATGATGATAAACGAATGTTAATTTAACAGAAGTTTAACAAGCGTTTATGAATAACGGGATCTTATAAGAATAGTTTAATACCTACATAAGTTTTATTTTACGGTGTTGTTACAGGCCCACAGTTTGTAGGGAACTTATTAAGTAAATTGGTAAAAATAATATTTGTTCCGAAATCCAAATTTGATTACTGAAAATTGTTTACTTCGTGTCATGAAATGCATAAATAATTCATATTTAATAATATAATTTAACAAACATTGGAATAACCTACACGTCTTTCATTTTATTTGAGTGTGGAGACCATTTTTCACCTCCACAAAACTTATTTACATTACCAGACAACTTCATTTATTTAGTTTTATCCCTATAGATACATCTCTAAGATATTTATTTTCTGGACACTTCAGGTTCGTTATGGTTTATCACTGCCTCGATACAATATTAATTTAAAATAGAACCCTTTTTGGTTATTTTCATTATAAATGTTGAGTTTGAGTTTGTTTTTCTTGAACGTTTAGTTGCTTTAACTTTATATTAATTATTGCAATTTGAACATGCTTTGATTAACTCTGACTAGCTAAGCACCGAATTGCATCAACATGCAGAGTAAACGATGTTACATTGAGATATTATATTCAGCAATATTCCGACGAACGTCTTAAGTGATCGTATCCTAAAACCCGAGAGATCTTAGTCTACTTGAGACCACGCACTCAAATGCAAATTCTATTACTTATGGTTATGTGACATTGGCAAGGGGGAAAGAATATTGTCTATGACATTGCTTAAGTAATTTTGAAAGGAAAATACAAATAAAGTCCAAACTAAGGTTATTGACCTCCTAATCTGTGAGTAGGAACGTCCGACGTTTGAATTTCGCTGAAGCGGTTCACTTTGCGGTCTCGTTTAAACCAACGGCAAAGGAATCAAATTAGCGGAAAAAGACTTTTAGACAAACGTTATTTCTGGAAAATGATTGCTTTATCAAAAAGTCGGACTAATTAAGAGTTTCCTTTAAGTTACATTTCTTAGGTATATTTTATTACGTATGTATACTTGTAGTTCAATGAAAACATTTAACTTTGTAACGAAATTTATTATAATCACTTTTTTTCTATTATTAGAGTAATTTAACTTTCAGTTTGTAACCCTGCTGCGTTCATTTCATTAATTATTAAATTTTTACCCTTACTCGTACAACAAACCCGGGTACGGGTATGGCAACACCCATAAGGCTGGCTATTAACGCGCACTTAATATGGCACGGGCCCCGTCCCCGTTTGACACCTTTTAAAAAGTAATTAGCTTCATATCATAGATCTTTTCTGCTTTTAAATCCTACTGTGACGTGAGGGAATTCAACTTCTATATGTGTCCACGTATGCAGGTTGTGAATGTATACCGCGCGGAGGAAGGCAAATTAATTAACAACGTAAAACCCCATTAATTACAGAGGTTCGTGAGTGACTAAAAACCAGTAAATTGCGCTTTTAAATGCATGCCGGTGGTTTATTAGATTGCTACTATTAAATGCAATTTGGTACCTGATTACAAATGAAATGGTTGCTGTTTAAAATGAACGCGGACTTTTAGTGCACAGTTATCCGAATATAATGAATTGTAACAATACCATTTATTATTTTATTAAAATAACGTAGAAATGACTATTTATGGAGGCGGAACGATCACAGTTCAAAGCTTTACTTTATAGAAACCGTCAATAGCAAACATCGGAAGCTTTCATATCCAAAGCGGCCGTCAAATTCAATAGGTTGGCACAGTTTCAATCACAAACAATTTCGGCGATATTTTAAGAAAATTTGATTCAGCTCGGCATAGGCAAGTACTTCAATTGAATCACGCCCGAATACGAATTATGAATTATCAAGTTTAGTGTGACTCGCGGCACGTGTCTTAATCAAGTTTAGCTCAATTTTAAAGTGGAACGTCTTGCTTGCTCCAATTAACAATCTAAGGCAAGAGAAATGCATTTATATCCAGCTCAAGTTTCGCAACACCTGTAGCAGCATAGAGAAGAAAATGTACGCTCGAATCTCAAATGCATTACTTTTACGAGCAGCAGGAAAGAGCCAGCACCTCGGGAATTAAATCTTAAGACCGTGCATAGCAGAGTGGTCGTTGGTGCTTTGTTTTGTTACCCAGATTTATTCCTCCACATTAGATGTAGGTAAAAGCTTGCAATATTGTGCTTGCTTTGTTTGTAACAAATTGTACCAGCAAGCCTCATGTTTTGGTTAAACAGCCCGTGTTACAACGCCACCGGCGACCAAAAACCATAATGTTTAACTCGGAATCACAATCGCATTCACCGTTTCTGTCTGTCAAACAGTATAAGAAGACGGTAAAAAGAGACGGCTAATGCAACTGCGAGCGAGGCACGATACCCGGAGGTCGAGGTCCACATATTTTATCTATTAGGCAAGTTTCGCAACAGTAAAAGAGTACATTTTTGTTTATAGTCTCCAAGAAGACACTTAAAAGGAAGTCGTTACAGTGTTATATGGACCATCGGAACAGTCGGAGTCTCGTATACATTTTAATGGCTTTCTGTATTGATGTAGGAAATACATATCATTTTTAACGGCGCGACGATATTCATTATGAACTTGCGAGCTAACTGTAGTTGGAACCCTTGTTAGCCGTGATTCATGGTAAGTGGGAAGAAAAAACACATCGATGTTTCGTACTTATTATGCACTAGCTGTTGCCCACGACTCGATCAGCGTTGAATTCGCTTAGGTATCGCTATCCTGCGAGAGCTATGCGATATTCCGGGATAAAAACTATCCTATGTCCTTTCCCAGGATTGTAACTATCACTATACCAAATTCACAACAAAATCGGTTTAGCCGTTTTGCCATGAAAGAGCAACAAACATCCAAACTGATAAACTTTCGCCTTTATAATATTAGTAAGATAAGATGTCCAGCGTTTCTATTTTTATAATGAAAACAAACACTAGCGGAAAGAGGACCAAGTAATTTGAATACTTAGTTCAAATGCATTTCTGTTTATAAATTGCGCCACCTGAATACAACAGTACAGGTTATTTGTTTCGCTATAAAATTAAGTTATTTGTACAAACGAAGAACCGGCAGGAAAAGACACGATCGAACGCAACGCAATAAAATTAGGCTTTATCCCGAGCAACGGACGCAGTGAAAGCGAGGACAAGGAGGGGGTCGCCGGCCGACCTACTTCCCTCCACGAGGGCGACGCCGCCGCCCCGCGCATTACTATCGCCGCATTTATACGGGCTTCAGACAGCTGCGACGGAGTTCGCACTTCGATGTAAAGCTCGCAAAGTGGAAAGAAAAGCGAGTTGCGAGAGCAATAGTGGCGGGTCGAGGGTGGAATCGATCGCGAGCGAGCACCGGCACCCGTTCCTTAGTCGCGAGAAACGGGATCACAATTAGTGGCGACGTAACGCGGTTACCGGCCGGGTGATTGATGCCACCGGCGAACACATACCCGCCTAATCAGACCACTTTACATTGCGGAATTGCAATACTTCCTCATTTTATCACTCACCCTCTTGTGTACGCATCGCACCATAGCTGCAAGTATCATGTATCAAAATGTCCCGACCGCGCGTTTCTATTCTTGCAAGACATAAATTGATAGGTAATGCTTATTGCTTTCCTTTCTTTTAAAATAGTTGTCAAAAACAACAAAATGTACAGATCCCTCGGCCTCCCAGATCTGTAGCATATTATTAATATTGTAAACTGCTTAATACTCTACTTAAAAATCTTGGAAGGAAATCACATCCAGACTGGAGACTAATAACGACTTGCTCTTTGCATACAAATTGGTGCTTGTCTATGCAGAAATTTGCCACCGAATCGATCACGTCAAACATCTACTTCATGAATTTTACGAGGGTATTGACTTGATCCCTTCACCAGACTACAGTTCATCGTTGTTAAACTATAGAAGGGACTCCAGAAAGAATCGCTTAAATCGTTTGTACGTCTCTGTTTGTAAGACTTGAGAATTGTACGATATCTAACGCTCAGGCTGTCTAGCTAATCGCTGTTTGGTTTATTTAGTATTCTGTCCTCCTGCAAAGTCCAACTTCGGAGACGTGAAACTTCTTCGAGTTACTTGATGACAAAGAGTGCGCTCGTTCGAGGTAATTCACCTCCAGTGCTCAGAGATTGAAGAACTCCCAAGAAACCGTTTAGTTCGTACTCGATCGTTATTACGTGATCGAACTCGCGCGCTGTGTAACTCATACGTATTAGCTTTATCGGGTTATTCTTGTCTTTTGTTGCTGTCAGAGCCATTAACTCTTACGAACGAGACGCTAAGGGATGAGAGTATATTTAAGAAAGTTTCAAATAACACACGTACTTGACTTGAAACCGCATAACAAGTAACGTATATACGAGTATGTAAGTGTATTAACATTTTATTGTAGAGTTATATTTTTTTTATTTTGTCTGAATAAATCATATAATGAACATGTATTTTTCTTGTATAGTATTGTAATAATAATAACAGCAAATCAAAAAACATTACTGGCTGAATTCTCGCAGTAATTAAATAAAAGTACCTATCATCTTTACGAAACATTTTCCTGCCCTCCACCGCCAACAGCGAACTCCGTCATAATTAGTAACTTATTACACCGCAGCTTTAGTAAAGTGTCCGGGAGCATTGTTAGTATGCCCATTACAATCCATAAAGCACGTGTTACGCAACGTGCCATCGCCACCGGTTACGCAGTAGAAATAGCCCTCGTTTTACCTAATCAAAACTCAATTTGGTTGTCCTTAGTTCGTCGGTTTGGAAACAAGACCTTTCGGGGAGAAAACTTTATGTCTTCGTGATTAATTATCAGCGAACTGAAACTTTTAGGCAACGTGCTATATGTATAAGGGTACTGCTGTCAACTAGAGGCAATCAGACGATAAATTCAAGCCACTTACTCTGCCATTAATATCAAGACTAGAATATATAGAACCAAGGTAAAACAGATTAAAATATATTTAATAATTATAATTAAATAGATAAAATGGATTTATGTTTTTTATATTGCCAATGTATCTGCAACCATCTTTTACTCGAAGCTTTATTTCATATTTATTTATTACTAGCGACCCGCCCCGGCTTCGCACGGTATATTATGCATGTATTATACATATAAACCTTCCTCTTGAATCACTCTATCTATTAAAAAAAACCGCATTAAAATCAGTTGTGTAGTTTTGAAGATATAAGCATACATCGGGACACGGGGACAGAGAAAGCGACTTTATTTTATACTATGTAGTGATGATGTAGAAGCCCCTTAGATGATGCTCCTTCAACGATGAATCAGGTTTTTAATAACATTGATGAGTAGACATTTAAAGAGTCTTTAGAGAGAACCAAAAGCTGTTTCTTAGACGCTAATTTTCGGAGTACCTCGACACTAATACATTTACAAAATTATTTCAAATCTTATTAATGTTTAATTGCTCAACTTAATTCCCTTGTGAGTCTAACTAGAAAATTAAAATTCAACTGGAGAAGGGTTTGCACGGTTCATCAAAGATGCAAGACAGACCGCTGTACGTACTTACTCTTAATAGTTTTATTTTATAAGTGAAGGCTCTGGGGTATAAATTAACTGTTAAATGTAAAAGAGTGCTATCTCAGTGTTGCTAAAGGGTTCAGAGATAAAGGAATATTATCTCTAGGTACCTGGCCTGTCAATTCCAGGTCTCCTTTCGCAGTCCCTTCCGTTCTAGGTCTGTTAAATTGTCCAGGTCTTATCTCGGTTCAATTAGTACAGCGTGTATAGCCTGTAATCACACCCTGTTATATAACGTTAATTATAGAGTAAAAGTTGTAAACCAAACAATGTTACTTACGTAATTATCTACATTATATTACGAGATTGTTGCATACATTAAATAAAGCGTATCCACAGATGAGATTAAATTAATTTAGATATTTAGAACATTCAGTAACAATAAATTCAACGAAAACTACCAATAAATCTAAACGTGCTTTAACTCTCTTGTCTATAGAGCCATGTTATCTTTTTGCCTGTTCATTCCTGTAGATAGAGTTGCTGATGACTACTTTTTTTGAGAGAGCACCTAAAACATTTAGCAGTGATTCTATACAATCTTAAAATATTTAGCTTCCGCGCTGGTCTGGGAGCAAAGAAAAAACATAGATGTACCAGTTGCTTATCATCCCGCGCAGGTGGTAAAAGCCCATCGAGGGAATGTGCGAAAATCATAGGAATCATTTTATAGGCGATGCGGCTAGCAACCCATCACTATTTTGATTCCCCTTTCCACCTTTACGCCCACAATCATGCTAAACGTGGCCTTTAGGCCTTGTTACCTTGGGCTCTGTCTACTTTGTCTGTCCTTGGACAAACACGTGATTTATGTAAGTAGATATGTATGTTAAAATATTTGTCAAATTCCTTTATACGTGTATATGTTTAAAGTATGTAAGTATTACAGAGCACGATTAACTCAAGAGTGGGTGGATAAGGGCTGTTTTGATTGATAGTTTGAGTGCTAAGCAATTTTGTGGGTGTGAGAATAAAACACCAGTTTAAATTTACGTAATGTTTATTCTACCTCCCCTTGGAGATGTTGCAAAATATGATTATCTAGGTAGCGGTTTAGGTTTATGTAATTATAATTTATAATTATAATCAAAGCTAAATATAGTTACGATCTCTTTTGCTCACTTTAATCACGATCCCATATTTCATGTACACGGCAATATAATCAGGTAAGCACCTACGCACGCTCGCGCCGTATCTATCCTGCTTACCGAATAGCTTTGCTGTGTGTACATCAGAAATAACATTGACTGATGTACTTCCAAGATAATGAAATATCTTCACTTCGTGTTCAATTTAATTTATGTTTAACAAAGTTCCCCGCTTATTGCTTTTTACATTTTGCCAGACGCGGCTATCTGGTAAGTGGGTACGGCGTGCTTTTGGCTGCCAAGTCTGCTGGCTGGGAGCCGTCCAAGCTGCAGCCAGGCCCGCTAAACGCGGCCTATCGTGATCGCAGAGGAGATAGGCGCGCTGCTTCGCAGACACCCTTGAGTGATTTTAAATTAGGTTGCATTTACAGCTACGTGTTCATGATTTCCAGATTCCGGTGCGACATTTTCTTTGGTTGCCTAGAGCGTTATATAACAGTTATGACGGAAAATATACCATTGATATGTCAAAACTAAGCTCAGTGTTCTCTCAAAATAACTGCGAGTGTGCAGAGCCGTAACACGAAATTGTTTTTATTCAAAGTTGGTAGGAAATAAGTGTTCGTTCTTAAATTGCATAGTGCTTTTACCTACTATCGGATAAGAGTCAAATAATATTCTCGCGTCTCGAGCATTACGCTTCCTCTTTAAAGAGAATGAATACCATTTTGGTCGGTGCACTCTGGGCAACAACGGTCTCAAAATAATAATAAAAAACTTCGCAATTTACCGGCGCATGTTGTATTTAAACCAAACCACAAAGTGTCACAAGAGATTTAAATAGAACATTTGTAGGCTTTTATTTATTTATACTTATGACCGGTTTTCATTTCTCGTGTAGCACACACAAAGCCATAAAACCCATTCGCGTTGACGTTCAATTGCTTGTAAACTTACTTATTGCTGATCCAGAGTTGAACCCCGGGAAACGGAAGCCATCGCAGGCGTTTAGACCCGGCCTGAGACGAACGATTTACCTCAACGAATTACGAGTATATAATACATTTATTTTCATTCTCATAGCCATGAAAAACGCATCTTACAAAGCGCATTTTCCTGTCAAACAGTTGGAAATTATCTTTGGGTTGGGCTATATGGATATATCAGATGGTCGAAAAATTGTTTGGGTCAATGAACATTTGGTCTAAATTTACGCGTTTGCGTAGTCGATTGCATAATTCAACTATCGACTTCTCAGGAAAATTATAGAATGGACTAGGCTTAACCTAACTTAGGTTTACAGTTTAGCCTGTAGAGCCTATATAAATATAGGTAGTTTGAATGTAGACTGGGCCAAATTTTATGCCGCTGAGTATATTTTCAGTTCCAGCGCAGACATTTTAGACCAAATGATCATTGGACTTAACATTACATTAGACTAAACAATTATTCGAGCATACAAATGACTCTCTTTCTCTTTAATATAACTCAATACTTGGTGTTCGACAAAGAGCCATTTGATTTCCGAAGCACAATCTTAAATTTTTATTGATGTCATCCTTGTCTAGCACGTAGCCTCCATCTATCTCTGTTGTCAAGCACAGACGTTGTTGATTGGTGGTAATTTGGAATTGGAACGCACACACACGTAATCTAATACACACATGCCAAGCAAGCACTTCTGGGAGTGCGATTAGGGGCACGGGACAGCACACATGACGGTCTATTATCGAGTTAAGGGAGGTTGTCCACTGTACGTTTACAGATGAACAGGTTGAGTCTTGGAAGGTGTAACGTCTTTAAATAATAATAAATAATCACACAAAAGCATCTCTTTATTTTTTAAATAATGAATATATCTAACGTTTAAGAAATTTGGCAATAGACTAGATAGAATCCCTGGTCAATAACTTTTTCGATAAAGAAGGCATAATACAAAGTATGTAGGTTGACTGTGTATACAGCGTGGATTTGGAATACGGGCGAGATTTTTAACTAGACATAGGCTTTAGCGGTACAAACGATATTCAATCATATTTTTTAATTTTCTCTAGCCAATTCGACGTAATTTAATTTTAAAGATGCTCGATGTCGAGCAGCAGTGTAACGCAAATTTATTTTGGTTTTCACATTCTATGTCACACATGTCAAACTTATTATCTTAACCGATTTGTTTACTATGCATTGCGTGGTGAATAATTTTGTGAGTTTTTTTTTTCGGCTTATTTCCTGATAAGAAGTAACTTAATTAACTCTTTCGGGCCTAAACTGGCTACTCGCTGTTTTCACATTCGTCTTTACTCCAAATCCACGCTGTCTACATTTAAATTAAAACGTGATTGTAAAATTAATTTATTTTAAAATGAAGTCCATAAATTTTCCTGATTTTTGTTTCTCAAAAAGACTGGCTTTTATTTCAGTAAACACATTTACTTGGGTTACGGCTTCCCAAATATGTAGAGACTAGAGACCGGTTTTAAAAGAAAAGTTAGACAGCTATATTATTGCGTATCGTGCGAAACCAACTACCAAGCCAGACAGGCACTTATCCGATATTTACACAAATAACTATTCTCACCTGACAGTCGATATTTTTTCCACGTGTGACAGTGACATTACTCAAGTGACATATCTCTATACATATAGAGCCCAGAACAAAAACTTGTAAATCCGTCCACCCACATTCCTGAAAGGTCACGCGCATTAGTTCGGTAATTGTACCCTTAAATGTCCCATAATTTAGTAGATGATAAATACGGTTTTTAAGCGATTTTAAGAAAAGGAGGGTTCTCTATTCGAACTATTGCGGTCATTTAAAGTACAAACTACCTACCTGATAGTGAATTGAAATCGTCACTTCACTATCACTACATAGTATAAAACAAAGTCGCTTTCCGCTGTCTGTCTATCCCTATGTATGCTTAGATCTTTAAAACTACGCAACGGATTTTGATGCGATTATTTTTAAGAGATAAAGTGATTCAAGAGAAAGGTTTATAATGTATAATTGTACGCAGACTTAGTCGCGGGCAGAAGCTAGTAAATTATAAACATGATTTGGCGGAGGCGAGATCAATATCTAGTTTTTTTCTGTATGTATAAACTTCACTGCTATGTCATACTTGGTATTCTAATACTTTAAAAGGAGATGTTACACTTTAATAACGTTTAAAATAATCCCTTTATTCACAAACGCTCGTTAAACTTCTGTTAGGTATATTAACATTCGCAAGTAAAACCTGTCACTTCGTCATTTGCATTTCCTGGGCACAGACCAAATATTTTTTTTTTTCAAAACTATTTTTCTACTCATATTTTCGGTCTTCTACACCTACATGTATCCAAACATCGTACACGGAAATGCGGATCTACACTGTAAGTCAATATTTACTAACTTTAACATAGTTAACAACAAGTCGAGGTAGCTAATGATGAGCGTGAGTGATCCCAGTCAATCAAGCCATTACAATGGAAATCCAATCAAATGGTTAGTGGTCGTAGCCAGTGTGGATAATGCACGCAATGTTACCAGCAATTGATAAACTCAAACCTAGTGAACACGAAATACCTATATTTTAAACACCGATTCTTTAGATTTTAAAAAACACCGGACAAAATGTAAATGTGCAGCCATTAAAAAACTCTTAAGTGTTGCTCCTTTTTTCAAACTTGAACCGAATGCAAAATGTTCAGCGCAAAAAGAATTGCGCACGTTCAAACTGGTTCAAATATTGTTTGAATCAAGGAACTGGAAATATTGATAAACCTTTAAGAGGACTCAAGGCAATGGAGCGCACACAAAAACAAATGCCAGCCACTGAATGCAACTGAAAAGGGAACAGAGGTTCTCCGATAGCGCTATGCCAATACCTTATCGGGTTCAGGAGCCATTGTATTAAATGAAATTCAAGCATAGATGAAATTATTACAACAAGATGGAAAATTCTTTAAATGACGACATTTCTAAGATATAAATTTAAGTTTTAGTTATAGCATATCTAATTTGGCTTTTCGACAATGTAATCATTCTAATAATAAACCCTTTGGCTGAAGCTAAAACTTAATTAAATCTAAAGTTAAACCAGGTTAATTATTTTGGAAACAACGCAATTTATCTCGACGATAAAAATAGTATTAAGTTTTTCTTATGCTGTTCTATTTAATCTGCGTATTGTATTTACCCGAAGGTGTTATTTTTAATAACGAACCAAAAATCAACAGCTTTCTAGTACTAACAGTCTCTGATCTAAACCGCGGACAAACAGACAGAGAGCCATTGGCGAAACTATGAGGGTTCTGTTTTTGCTGTTCTGACTACGGCAACCTGAAAAGAACGCCATTTTTTCCCAGAATTACGTACCAGGTAGCTATATTTGTCAAAATTATGACGGTACTCGAAATACTTTAATTTTTAAGCGCAGTGCCTGCCTGTGCACACGCATAAGATAAAATCTTAGCGAGCCAGCTACCGTTTAATACGTCAAACAGGCCTCTTCAGGCAGGAATTCGAAATTCGAAGTTCGAATCGTGCCGTCTCGTTATCTATAATTGTGTTTAATGTTAGAATGAGAGGGTTGGCATGATACGAACACCGAATTTCAGCTTTTGGAGTAGACGTTTCTGCACTCTTAATGCAAGTGCTAAGTAAAGCGGCCGCATATCGACGCCTGACAACTGGGTCGACACTCGACCCGAAACCGCTTTTCGGGGTTAAGAACACGCGGGCATACTAAGGAGGTGCCACCATCACCTAGAACTACATTTATAAGGGGTCTGTGCCACATTGGTGCCCACCGAAACCCAATATTAAGCCTCTGCTGTTTGTCTGTCTGTCTGGGATGGGCATCCGTAAGTCACAGAACTATATATTTTAAAATTGTAATATGTAGACACCTGGAAATTCTATTGCGTATGCAATGTTGTGGACTTTGTATAAGCAATTTTTTTTTGTTTGTGTATCCAATTCTCTCTCCACAAGGAAATTTTTGTTTCTTAAATATCGGCACAGTGGTACAGTCAGCGTCATACAGTATTAAACATCCAAGGTGACCAAAAAGTTCGACACACTATACTATTCTATGGTGTACCAAACAATTTGGCCGACCTGGATGCTTCAAACTATATGACACTGACTGTACGGAACTGAATCGAATCTGATTCGCACTTGGCCAACTTTAATTTAGATAATTAATAGAAGAATGTAATCATTTTTAGGTATATATTATTTAGAAGAAAAAATTTAGCATTCATCATACCCCGTTTAATTTAATCAGTTTTGTTTAAATCTTACAAACGGTCAGTAAAATACAGTAAAGCTTCAAAGTGAAAACTTTGACCTGCCTTTTCTTGCACACCTTGCAAGAATTCCTTGAGCTCACTGCAGAATACCTGAGCCATTTATCTAGTTGGTAAATCCTTAAATACTTTTAGTGCTGTCTAGAAGTGAAACTCCTTGTTATAGCCAGCTTTATAGGTACATTTTACTACTGGTTCTAGGCTTGGCAGCTCTGAATATTGAAATGAATTGCGAAACTTTGTAGACAAACTTAGAACTTTAAATAATAAGAACCTGTGCTCACAGTAAATGATGCAGTTGTATACAGTAAAATAGTATTTTCTAGAAAGTTAGCGCGCGGTAACATTTAACGATAAGTAGTTAACTTCGGAACTTAATTTAGTTTCGTTTTATGCGTGGAATAAGATTTAAAAAAGTAGATTTAATTTTAATGATTTTTAGGCCAGATGATACCTACGCAAAAGATGTTGATAGGTTTAATTTGGCGACCTAAACTTCGTTTGTGACAATGGCTTACGTCGGTTTCCTGCAAAATTATAATTATAACTGCTATAAATAATGCAACAAAGTCAACGCAACCCACCCGAATTGACGCAATCTGAATCCTCTTAAATTCGAAGCGAATGAAAACTGAAACGTTGTAAGAAGCGAACCGAAACGTAACGTAGGCACCTCGAATGACGCAGGACCTTTGTCTGGATTCGCATAATTTGAGTTTCAAACACAAACTTGTGCGTCCTTGAACTAATTCCGCCCTTTCTCCCTTTTTGTTACGTTATCCATTCGACCTCAGGCTCAGTGGGTAATCTCTTTTTCCATAGCGGCTGAGGAAAGTTTGGCTCGGCTTTAGTTATAACAACGGTTAAAAGTTACACGTACCATGTCAATGAGTTAAAAGTTACTTAGTAAGCCAACAAAAGAATGACAGAGCCACGGCTAGGCTTAGTCCCGAATACTCCAGGAAAGAGGGAGTATTGTATATTATGTTTCAACGTACCCGAAGAAGACGTAGAATTAGTCTTTATTTCAGTTCAGGTATGTGATTGGATATTTTTGTCTAATAAACCAAATATTTGTTGATGAACAATACTTTTAGACACAATTCTTTAAACTAATCCTAAACCTTAGCGACATACCTGGGCTAAAAAATTAAAAAAAAACTATAAAAACTTTGTGAGAATAATTAAAAGTTGAGTTTATGTTTGTTAACCAAATAACGTACATTAATGCAATTTTAATCCACAGAGTTCATCCCAGTTCAACAAATGAAATACGCTTTAATTACTTTTGCACTACATTCAATCAAGCCATGAGTGAAATAATAGCACAGTACAATGATTTCACAAACAATCACTGATTTCACGCCTCGTGTCGCTAGTACTCCGCAATAAAAATAATCCTTGTTGCCGTTTCTGATACAATTTCACAAGTTGTAAAATAACTACCGAAAAGTAACTGTTTTTTTAAACTCACTTTAAAGATCTTCAACTATTTGAATTCAATTTCTAAATGTCTATGAAAATTAGAACACATAGAAAAATCCGAAAAGTAAAGCTATGGCCGGGAATCGAACCCGGATCCTCGTCATTCCGTATTTGAATTCAGTCAATATGTCTTTGAATAAATACCTAGTCGTTCTGACAGTCATTGTTGTTTTTACAAGTTTTTATTCCGTTTCACCTTTACGATGTCTGTTACCAAAGCTTACAAGTTGAATTTGATCTACGTCTGATTGACTTGAAATTTGGTAGACATATGTAGGATGGATGACAGTGCCAGTACATTTAGCAGAAAAACCTTGTACAGTCAAGTGTAATAATATGTACCCAGACAAAGTTTCAAAAATAAGTACCATACGCTCTTACGCCAGCGTAATAAAGTCGTGGGACATATTTTTGAGAAGTTCCTATCGATACTTATTTTTGCACTTGACCGTACCTATTAAAAATGTAATTTTTAGGTTCAACCATTCACAATAAGCCAGCTTAATTCTCAATGAATGAACTTATTGAACAGAGTATTGAACAGAGTAATAGAAAATTTGAGCTCTGTTTTGGGACGTGTAAAGTCTGGAGATTATGATGATGATATAGAATATAAAATTAACAGAATTCTTATTAAACTAAACAAAGAGCATAGTAAACAAAATATATCGGTCAAAACAGGTTCATTACTTTTTCTTTTAATATTAAATAGAGTTCAAAAGTCCCTATCTATTAAACTTTCATGGACACCATCGTTGTGATAGGTACATTGTGGTAGACCAATCTTCGTTCTAATCTGAAGCTTCAGCCGATCTCATACTAAGTACCCACCTTACCCGAATTCAATATAAACTTAGCCAGTAGAGTAACTTCTCAGATTCATTAGACAAAATGCGATTGAAGCAGGCTTCGGGACTTAATATCTTGCCGCCAACTTTAATACTTAACTAACTAAATATTCCAGTATTATGCTGTACAGTTGCAGCGTTTATGACGCAATTAAATAACTACCCATCCCCTATAGCTGTGTTAGTGTTATTGCTATCAATTTAAGCAAGTGCATATACGACGAAATTCACTCATGGATAGTTTCAACGTTCCACGCGACTAGCGATCGAAAGCCAATTAATAATAGCTCAAGTACAGCAACGAAACAAGTTGAAAGGAACCTGGATGACGGCCGATGAACCCAATTATAAAGGGCAGGGAGTATCTATTTGATGTTTAATTAAGTGATAATGAGCTAGCGTTAACCGCCAGTTAAGACGACGTCATCATTAAGAGGCTAGCCGTCAGCTGCCAAGGCCACAAGGCGATTTGGGAGCCAGCCAACACCGCCCTCCAGGCCTGAACGAACGAACTCCGTACGTGCTCGCAACTTAGAAGGCGATATTAAATATGTTACGATCTATTCTGTCTCTGGCTATATTCGGGAAATTTTGCTAAGAAAGTTATAAGCATAACAGTGCTTTCGTATTTCCAACTTGATAGTTTGATCTATTTTTTTAACTGTTTCTCGATAATTGAAAAGAATGGATAGGTCCACTGAGGGAATAGTACCTAATCCTAATGCAATTAATCATTTTCAATTTTTAAAATACTTGCGTACCTTACCGAGTTCCGAGTTCAATAATCTAACATCTGTCAAGGAGGAAATTTGGTTTGTCCCCGTCATTTGTTATCTAGAAAATGAAGGGACAAGCCTCCCCTCGCAACCCTTTTCCACTTCGCCTTTGAAGTTCCCCGACAACCCAACACGACCTAAAGGGCAGTGATTAAACTTTTTTACTCGGTTTTTCGCTTATATTTTAATTTAAGGCACCCGCGTCTAAAACAAGCTTCGGCCTACTTGACTTTAACATTAACTTATGTGACGTAAAAACCTTTGGCAACTTTATTCAAAATACCTTAGTTATGCATTCTCAGAATATTTTTTCTCGTTTGTGTTAAGTATGTTCTTTGTCAAGAAACATTACATGAATTAATTTCATGCAACTAAGTAACTCAATATGCACACATGTTGGCTTTAAAGCAAATTACTGGAATGAGTAACGTAACAAAAACCTAAAGAGAAATCATAATAGATTTTGCTAGACATGTTTTTTCTGTCAAAACAATTTCTTGTAAGTGATTTTATATAAGCAAAATGAAGGCTTCAGAATCAATTACTTCATGAGATGAGTAATATAGAAAAATATGAACCAAATAGTTGAAAAGGTTTCACAGCGCACAAAAAATCTCATAAAAACATTTAAATGTAGTCAAGGTTTCGTAAACTTTCTTGAATGACAATGTTGATTCAAGAGACTAACGAAAACAATGGCTTTTAGAGAAACGACGCAATTTGGCGTAGCTACATGACAGATCTGGCATGCTTTCTCAAACAATGAAACCGAGACTTATAGCATCATCTGATCAGAAACTATAAACCAAATCCACACGTGACGACCGGATAGCCTAGTGGTTAGTGGCCCTGACTATGGAGCTAGAGGTCCTGGGTTTGAATCCCGGTAGGGGCACAGTTGTACGATGAATACGAATGTTTGTGCCCGAGTCATGGATGTTGTACGTATTTAAGTATGTATATATCTACATTATATAAGTATGTTTATCCGTTGCCTGGTATAGTACAAGCTTTGTTTGGGGCTGGGTCAATTGGTGTTATTTGTCTCAAGATATTTTATTTTACAACCCATCACGTACCTATGTTAACCGTGCGAGCTACGATTGCTGCAAACGGTCGTACCGGTTTAAGCCTAGTGGCGTCTCGTATATAGACTACAAGGCCATGGAAAAAAATAACCTGTGAAATGAACCAGCATGCATAACGCTTAGAAGGCTGTAGCTATAAAAAAGCCGTACATTAATAATTAGTCCTAATTCCTCACTTGTACCTGAGAAATTCCATACCTGTACCGCTCAGAAATGACGATATAGCACTCAGAGTTATTTTATGATATAGTAATAGCCTCCTAAGCGTTATTCACGCTGGTTCATTTCACAGGTAATTTTTTTTTGTATAGACAATATAGTTTGTAACTATAAATATAACTGCAGAAGCCGAAACAAAACAATCGGTGAACGAATTTGGCATTTGAGTCAATAAATACGAATTCACGAGCTGTCACTTCCGTAGAGTGCTTTTTTAGGGTTCCGTACCCAAAGGGTAAATACGGGGTCCTATTACTAAGACTCCGCTGTACGTCGGTCCATCTGTCTGTCTGCCACCAGGCTGTATCTTATGAACCGTGGTAACTAGACAGTTGAAATTTTCACGGAAAATCGTTTTTTTTTAATGTCTGTCGGTTAGTTTAGGTTCGCTCGCTGTCAGATCCATACTAAAAATATCAGCTAAAACCTGAACTGAGTCGGGATTGAATCGCATTAAGACGTCATTATAAGGCTCCTGCTCTTCAATTTACGCTCGTGAATAACCGATAAATATTAAATTGATTGTAGGTTCAACATTGTTATTTTAGGTAATGTACAACGATAATTTATAAATAATAAATTATATGAACAAAAATATTTAGCTTGCTACTCCCCTAGCCACGTGCAAGATAACCAAGCCTCTGTGAAATATATATGTTTTTCATGCAACCCTTCCTCCGCTACTGCCACATAAATCCCACACACTTAATTATCCCTTACACCACACAAACACTGACACGTTTCGATCCCTCTACGGGATCATTTTCAAAGTGAGCACAACTGTGACACATGCAAACCAACGTAGTACAAAGTAGTGGAGGGAGGGTTGCATGAAAAACATATAATATTTAACACAGGCGCAGTTATCTTGCACGTGAGTAGCGGAGTAGCAGCAAGGTAATTTTTTGTTCATTGAAATGGACCTCCGCAAAGAAACACCTGATTCAATAAAATAATAAATTATATCTATAATTTATATTATTATACAATGAAACATGTAATAAAATTCCGCCTATTGTTACCTTATGTAATATTCTGTATACCTTTTTTCTGTTTTGGTTGTTATAACATAATATGTGGTGTTTAATAAAGAGTTATAAATTGTATTGTATTGTAAAATTCACTGACGTATCGCCGACCGGACCACCAGACGCAACGCCATTTATTTTGTGTATTTGTTACTTAGGTAATGTTTTAAATATTATGTAGGTATAATCCTGAATACAATTTTTTTATATTTCCCTCAAAACAGTGGCATTTTTTTACTTAAATTATTCTTCCTTTTCTAATACCTTTTCTAGTGTCCCCTTTCGACACGTTACGGATTATCCATTTATTGTGTTACAGACGCTTCATCAACAAAATGAGTACATATAGTTTGTTTTCGGTTAGTACCGGTTGTAGCACATCATTATTTGAAAGACGTAAAAAAACAGGCCACACATGAAATGTCATTTTAGTCTACGGGCCTAATAAATAGACTATAAAGGTGAAGCAACTAACATTTTTAACGTTTACCTGTCACAAGAAACTTCACAGACCATTTTAGAAATTACCAAATTAAAATATCAAAAACCACTTTAGAAAATAAGTTAATGTTTACATGCAATTTATTTGGTTACACGTGTCGCCGGACATCAACACTAAATACTAGATCACTTTTTAACCATGTCTAAAGCAAAATAAATTATTTCATTTCATTTCATTTCATTGGGAAAAGGTAAACTATCCGAAAACTATCAATAAAAACTGGAGAAACTAAGTTGGGTACAAAATTACTAACCAAAATACAATGAACGAAACAATTCAAGAAACCTTTTAACCCGATTAACATTATTCTTGCGTATTTGTTTACAATCGCAACTATAGACTACGACTGACATAGAAAGAAAACAAAGAACTATGAATGGAACATGTCAACCGGTGTTTTTACCTAACAATGGGTTGACGTGATGGATGCGATACGATTATAGAGGTGATGCGGATGTTTCCGAAACCGGTTTTTAACAAGAAATCTAGGCTTTATAAAAGAAACACATTCGCAGGCTGACTTGAACTATTTAGCTGTAAGTATAATGAAAAGAGGCTAAAGGCTGCTTTTACCATCCAGGCGGTAGGGCAGAAGCCCATATGTAGTCAAAACAGTTGTACTACCGAGATATGCATCGTAAACTAGCGGTAGAAAGATGACGACGTGATTAGTTAGTACTCTCGAAAGAACGATTTACAAATGTAGAAACCTTGTGCTAGCGTTTTTTTGCTTTTATTTCTCTTTCGTGCCGCTAAAGTCACCTGAAGCTTAAGGATCACAAAGGTAGCTCACGCATGATGAAAGCCAGGTTCTTCAAAGAGAGTAAGAAACTGTTGTCATTTTAATTCTATGGACCACACACAATGACAAAACGCCTTAATTTAATTAAAAAAAGAGTAAAGTCAAACGGGCCCCATTTCGTCCCATAACTTTCATTTGTCATAATAATTGATAGTCATCATTTTTTGGTCATAACACATGGAACTGTGCATTTTCCAGGAATTTAGGAAAAATCATCAGAATGTAGTAGGTTATGTTTGGTTAGTTTACTATCCAATAAAAAAAAATACTGTTCCAGAAATGACACTCTTTATAACTAACGAAAATTATGACAAACCTCAATTGGAATTTCAATTTCATGGGACAAAATATAGACACAGACACAGCACAGAAAGGTACACTAGCCACTATTAAGAAGCCTCTGTTACACTTGCAGAGGAACTAATATATCTGTGGAGCAAGAAAATCCAGGAATTCTCCCAATTAAGTGAAAGAAACAACTTACAATGGATCCAATGTTCCTTCAACAGAAGTTTAATTGCAGTATTTCGTACGTAGCACTCGCAGCATCAACAATTAATTCAATATAATGAAATTGTGGTAACACAGTGTTATTAAGCTGTAACTGTCGAGTTTTTTGGTCGGTTTGTGGTGTTTTAACATTAATAAGCTTAGGTAAATATCAGAGACGAGAATATAGACAGATTGACTGGAATATCTAATGTGCATGCCAACAACAAACAGTCTAACCTCTACACCGGTTAAGCCGTTTTTGAGATTAGCGCGAACAAACGTTCAGTAAGCTGACAAAAATTAGGTTAATAAGTTTTCTGTTTTATGACATGAACACACATAAATATAGATGTAGAAGACAATGTAGTAGCGAATTGTAGATTTTTTCCCGTAAATGTTACACTTCAAAGTCTGGAGTTTAGATATTCTAGTCATTCGTTTTACAACATGCATTAATTTTAATTGAATAGTTCAATACCTTATATAAATACTTCCCTACGTGCCATAAAACAGAATGTCGTTGAACTACCGGATCAATTTGAAATATGTATTAGTTTGACGATGAGCTTTCTCAGTTTTATTCGCGTCTGCTACAATAGCAGTCGATATCTTGATCGATATTCTGTAGGTACGTTTTCATGTCAAAAACTCGCCTAGTATCCATTTTATAGCAATTGTAAAATCCAGTTTTACGTTATTAGCGCTGGCAATAAATAATTCAATAAAAGATTAGCGGATATTTTACTGGCATCACAGAATAATGTAACTTTTCGTCTTGGCCGACTCCGACTCTACGTTGCCCCCAATAAAGTCTCAAATAAAATGAAACATAATAATATTCTGTCTAAAATATGTATTTTAATTTATATATGGAACAGAACCTAAATTCTGTATAGGAAGTCAAATAAAACGAATTATTTCTAAAATGGCAAGTAATTATTATGAAGGATTTGGGAATTATTACGAGAAATATTTCTAATTATTGCATTTAATTGAACCGTTCTCAAGGAGGCAGTTGAGTCACGATTAACGGTAATGTTAATTAAAGACTCCTTCAGAATTGACGAATGAGACCCTTTTAATTAGCCAGGAAATTTAACATCAATGTAAAGGGCGGCTTGTTGACGAATCTGTTAAATGATTTCAATACTGAACTAAAATATTTCGCTGAAATATTTTGTATGAAATACCCCAAGGTAATTATAATATTCGCTGTTGCTTTAAGAATTAGAGACAACTTCCGGGGTATAGAATTGCAGTTCTAAATTTCTTCGACCCAAAGTAGTCAAGGAAACGTGATAGCGTGACGTTTACCGAGGTAGTTATTAATACTTAACTATGCTGTACAAGTCGACATTATCAGAATTTTGGGCCTTGACCCATCAAAACGGTCCACTACCGCCATATTGTCTAGGGTGCGGGCGCTCGAAATCGCATTTACCGTCTCTTTCTTGTCTAACGTGTGACTGTACTTACTATGACTATACGTGTGATATATGGCGATTGTGATTCAGGGTCATCATCATCATCATATCAGCCATATGACGTCACTGTTGGACATAAGCCTGTCCCATAGACCTCGAGTTGCCTAGATTGGAAGCGGCTTGCATCCACCGTGAACCCGCGACTTTAACCAGGTCATCCGTCCACCTCGTCGGCGGACGTCCTATGCTGCGTTTGCCGATCCGCGGTCTCCACTCGAGAACCTTTGTGATTCGGAGTACGTTAGAAAATGCGGCCTCTGATTTACATGCTAAGATACATATTTGCGTGTACACGGTAAACGTACACCTTCTACTAAAGCATGTTAGTATTGTACGGAAAATTTCAACATTATGGTGTCGATCCAGGGTTACCAATGCCTCTGGACATTCCCAGACTTCTGGCCTTTCGTCCGACTTTTTGGAAGTACTTTTCAAATTTTGAAATTATTCCATTATTTTCTCGCTTGTCGCAGTGCCTACTCTTCTGACTAACCTAGTTAGACTAAGATACCCTGTGCGATGAAGTATAATACTAAGTTCTGTATACCTTTACGCAAGACAAATGTTAACATGGCTAAATGCCTCGAAACCTGGACTTATTGTATATCGCGCAGACAATCGCATTCATCATCTCTTTCTACCCTCAGTCTTTACCGTATTCCGTGTTCGTTAGACAATCAGGCATCAGGTTAAATGATTTGTCACAAGGAAGGTGTTCAAATTAATTTCATAGCACATTACCACAATCATTTTACAGATTTTGCTTGCAGCTATCATAACATAAACTATTAAATAGTATGGAGCAAGCATTCTGAAACTTCGATATAGGTGATTCAAGGCTTTCAATATTCGATTAATACCCACCGACCAGCTGGGGCCAGGAACGGAGCTCGGATGCTAAGTATCTAGTTTACTCATTACCTTGGATTACCATAATACGGAAGGGATTTCACATCGGGGAATACATCGGCTTAAGTATATCTCAAAGTTTACGATAGGTTTGTATCATGTATGTAAAAATATTTATTTGAAAAATCTTTTTAATCAGATGATCTGGCAATTGTATCATTTAAAAATAAGATCTTAGTAGGTTTTTCGAAAGACTTCATTGTGGCTTTTCGGAACACTTGCATGCAGTTACACACATACACACACGAGTGTAACCGAACTTTGCCACACAAACTACATGCACGGTAAGGTGCAGTTTTAACCCCAATACATCTTTTGAATACCAAAGAAATCGACAATCGTGCGCATCGCGAGAAGAAAGAAGATTAGAGAAAAAATATGGCGGCCATTGAACGGCGATTTGCGGGTGAGTCCTGGGGCTCATCGCATCACTTTTAGTTGTACCCAATCCCCTGAAAGATTGATTGAATCACGGGTTAGAGGTTATTGACGGCAGTCAGAATACTCAAGATAGCGACCTTCCATATAAAGCGAGTAACTCATTCAAAATAATAACAAAATTCCATGTAATTCAATAACTTCTTTGAAGATGTTCAGTATTCTAGAACTGATCCAATCACGATTAACATCGAACAATATAGCGTAAACTATGCAAACATCCAAACTCAAAGCTTATTAACGATTTATAAGTTTTATTGACCGGTCTAAATCGCGGTCGGTTTGATGTAAGTCCCCCAAAGGGCAATGGGTGTGCTCAAAATGAAAGTAATTCATTTATCTTCCTTATTCGCTTGTTTTGCTTCGGCGGTACTTTTTCAGTGGGCCTATCAATAAATCACGCACCTTGCTTCCTTACTTAGGATAATTTCTTTTACCTCCACTGCCTTCCTCGAAAATCCATTTGTATCCTTTTGTATGTCTAGATAATATTTATTTTTTGCGGCACGCTAAAAAGTTTTTGTTTCTAACATTAACGACGTACTTTTTGTTGCCAGTTAATTTGATTTAGAAACTTAACTTACAGTTGATTGCGTGATAATAAGAACACGCAATGAATTTAAAACTTTAGTAACCGTAAATATTGGTTTAATTCTCGGGAATCTTAACTAAAGTTACCGTACTTCGGGCATTATTGTCTAAGATGAATAAGTGGGTATCTTGAAAACTGATTAATTGTATATTGCAGGCAGGTATAATCACTAAGTAAACCGCTGCGAAAGACCTAACCTTATATCTCTGAAAGGAATATCTACTTAAAAATACAGACAGAAATGCATTAGGTATACACCGCCAAGACCCTCACAAATCAAGGGAATTGGCTAAAAACGAAAATGTATTTCAGGCACAATTCGACAAAAAAATATTCGTTCGACGTCAGCTCATTTCAAACGACCTGATTTTATCTGGAGTTTCCATTTTTGAACCAACGTCATTAGCTTAATAAAAATGTCCGATGATTTCAGGAGAATGAAAACATAATTAACGTTGCAAAACATTCTTGATTGAATATGATTACAATCAACGAAGATTTGATTTTTTTTGCCTTTCTTACATTTCTTATTTTTTTCTAATGGTGCTGATAAAAATAATATCTGCAAAAACATTCGAGTAAAATAAAAGCCAAGCTCTTTTTATGCAATGCTAAATATAAATACCAACTTCTATTAGCATATAAATAGTAAATTTTACAAGAACCGAAACTAAAACATTACTTTCTTTGTCTACGTTGCCAATTTTTAGAATTCAACTCCACAGGCAAATTTGTCTAGTTAGCGAGTCAATGTCTAAACAAACAATTTTCTGAAGCACATAACTTTTTAATGGGTTAAGTTGGAAAGCTTTGGTTTAACAAGATTTATGGAGCCATAGACCATGGCAATAAATAATTACTTCGTAGGTAATTGGTGCACAATATCAATTTCGTTTATAACAGTGTATCCCAGTAGAAATAACCTAATCTGCGCACGCATAAAATAACCTGTCTTTTATTGATATTTTATTGAGTCAGGCGTTACCTTGCGTAGACCCATTTCAATGAACAAAAAATATTTATAGTCTATCTAAAAATATATAAATATACCGCGCGACTTAGGTACGTACAAGATAGCCAATAGCATTTTTTGATCATTTTCAGGCGTTACATTGAGGAGGTTTTGTTCATCCTACTAATTATAAATGTGAAAGTTTGTGAGTTTGGATGTTTGTTACTCTTTCACGCCAGAACGGCTGGACAGATCTGGATGAAATTTGGAACATAGATAGATTATAGCCGAGAATAACACATAGGCTACTTTTTATCCCGGAAAATTGCGTAATTCCCGCGGGATAGCGATAAACGAATTATATGCAGACGAAGTTGCGGGCAACAGCTAGTTCATAATATTATTATGTGTCTGTGCAAGTCATAAATTGTCACTTAAAAGTTCAACAAAGATATTGTACAAGGTTGTTAGGGAAATATTTTTGATCAATTTTGCGATAATGTAATGTAATAATTTAATAATGTAATAATGTAATAATTTAGCATTTGTGGCTACGGGGAATTTTATTTTCCACCCACATACTCGTATATATCATCATCATCATGGTAAACGTGGCTTTTATGGCTTAACATTTGGCATTGTCCCCGTAAGGAACACAGACGTAATTTATGTGCAGGGTGTACATACGAGGCAAAATCTGGTTTAAATATTTCGAGTCACTGTCCCTTATCGTATACCTATGTATATGTAGCTTGACGTGAGATTGTGACACAGTTCAACTCAAAAAAAACATTTCATTTGTTTTAACACAAGGCTGTCTAAACCGCGGCCCCGTGCCGCGTGTGACCCTCGGCACACACGAAAAAACATATTATTAATGGCACTGCTAATATTTTTGTTCATCTTGAATGACATGCTGATAAATATAAGGTTACCCATGATAGACTCTGAATTATACCTACATACATCCCTTGACTACGGTAAATATGTAAAAATGTTTGATTAATAGAACCCGGTAATAATCGGATTTTCTCAATTTTTACTGACATTAAATACAACTTGATATGGGAAAGTTCCTGAAACTAGATGATGTCATTCATTCAATACAATCAACATATTGCAAGCCTGGTCAACCCCTGGATTTAAAAGTTTTACTTTAAATTTTAGTCATCATCATCATCATCATCATTTCAGCCATTACATTACAAGTCCACTGCTGGACATAGGCCTCTCCTTTAGATCTCCAATAAGACCGGTAAAATTTTAGTATGGCCCATAAATTGCAACGTCAAAAATCAGGCCAACTATACAATATCGAATGCAATCCAAATAAATATAATTTAAAAGGCACACACTGTCACTTACTTTTTATGCATAACCTCCAAGTAAAATCCGTATCTGAACAGCCCCTCCTTATCACTTGTCACTCATCACCGAAAATATTTACTTAACACTAAACACATAGCAAACATTACGTCCGCATAGCTCTGTGGGCAATATTATAGAGAAATATACACAAAAATCCACTTTTGCTGTATGATTTCAGTCACACCCAAACGAATGCACTGGTTCAATTAGATATTTCCAACCTCTTTCGCTATTGTTTACATTGACACCTGCGTTACAGTATTCCTGCTATACAGACTTATCAATGCGAGTAATGTAATAGAACCTCTTATCAGATCCGATGCCGTGAACAAAAGATAAAAATTCATATGGTATCACTGAGTTAATCGTATTAAACGTTATATCTATCCAATCGAATGTTTGCAGTATGATAAATTGAGGTTAATAGAAGATTTTATGGTAAAATAATACGTGTTAAGAGTGTGGTTTTCATTGAAATCGTAAAATTGGTAACGCACCAAAATATTTTAGTGAATACGTAACATAACAAATACCTGCACAGATTTTATAGCTGACTCGAATAAAGTTCTCCCATTTTCCTTTGGTTTTACGTCCTGATGTTTCAAGTTCTTTGCAGGTCATGAAATTCGACGAATTTGTTCAGAAAATACTGAATTGATAAAAAAAAATATGAAATTTGGCTCTGTTCAAATTTTCAATTACATGCCACAGGATTTTCACGTAGGTAGGTACAATTTTTTAAACAAGTTAACCATAACTATGGATTGAATCAATTTAGAAAGTCATTATTCGACATAGAAGCTGTAGTAACAGTTCACAGAGTTTAATTTAAATTTCAGGTTTGTCTAATGTCGCGCGTCGTAGGCACCCTTTAGGGCGGCCTTTATTTAAAGGTTAGGTACCTTTTACACCCATTAGTGTGCTAATATGGCCAATGAGACCTTTTTGGTCGGTAATTTCAGGCTTGAGATTCGGTTTATTTTCATTACTTTTGTCAATTTTCCTAAGTAAGAAAGATACGATGTCTAGGTTACCGTAGATTCATTACAAAATAAATAATCACGTAAAACCTCAATACGGATAACAAATACGTTAAACTTTTCAATATTATTTACAAAAACTTATAAATTGATCGGATTTTTGCCCCACTTATGCTACCCTTGCCAATAATAGAGACTGTGTCTATAAGTAATCAGTGTAAGTAATCAGAAAGATCCCACGCAGAACAATTGAAAAAAATATTAATGCCAGTTTTTATTTCTGCTGAATATACTTTTTCATCATTATACCTATTTGCATTATTATTCAATTTACATAATAAGTATTTACCTAGGTACAGTAAATACAGTATGTCAATCCGACCACTGGAAGCGGTCGAAAAATGGTTTCTAAAATTTGAACTAGCCTACCTACCTATACGAACAGGGCAAGCTTGTTTCGAAGTTTAATTTTAGGTTCATTGCCTAGCTTAAAACACCAGGACATATTTAAATAAATTTTACACGAAAATCGCCGTTATCTTTCCACTTCGGCCAGTTACGTACGTATCTCCACACACAATTTTAAATAGATGGGTATTCCATTCCATCATCGTCACAAACCAATCAAAACCGTCACTTTTTTCATAAAAATGTCCAAACCGGGCATTGAGGCGAGCGTAATAAGTTTGTTTGGAGCGTCAGTCATTTTGCGGCGTCCCGATCGTTAACCGCCAATGCCATAAATCACACGTTATCAATCCCATCCACGAAATTTTAGCCAATTACGCCATAACAGCTCATCCCTGACGTCACGCCATCCCAGCGCTACCCCGCCATAGCTCATTAGATGCTTCCAAATTCATCACTAATTTATATGCACGCTCTTCCCACCAATTTTTCAAACATTAATGATCTGGTTTTGGCTTTAACCAAATCATTCAGTATGAATTATTTTGTGATTGGAATAACAGAATTATAATCTAGGATTCGATTTCACACATCTGTTGTAATATCAAGAAGAGAAACAAGTCGAAAATCAATGAAAATGTTTGTGCTGGACCGCTTTTAACACTGAAAGGTACCGAGAGCATAATTATGTAGGTACTTCTTGTTTTTTTGAGAAGGCAAAGGATTCAGTTCAACAGCAGAGACGTGAAGAAATTAACACATATTTTCAAATATCACGAGGTCAAGGAAACAATTAATCGAGTGAATGTTAGGTTACGAAGTCCCTTCACGATCGTTCTGATCGTTACGACTGTAGGGCAGAGCTAGAGAGAAACCATAACAACATCAAGTACTTACCAATCATGTGGAGGTTGTGGTCGCCTGCGGGCTTGGACACAACAGGGTGGCTCCTGGGGCTCGCAGGGGAGTTGGAGCGCGGGTGGCGGAGGCGGTGGCGGCGTGCAGGCCAGGCGACGAGCGGCGGCGGCGCCGACGTACTCCACGTAGCGTGTCGGTGGCGGCGAGCCACCGATGTCCTCGCGGCACGCCGGGCCGCAGCACTTGCGCGACGAGGGCGGCGGAGGCCGACACGCCAGTCCGCAGTAGACCGGTGGTGGGGGCCGCAGCGGGGCAGGTGGCCGCGGCACGTACCGCTCCACGGGCACGTGTGCCGCCGGGGGCACATAGCGCGGCCGTCGAGCACGCTCCGCCTCCGCGCACCGGCGCACCCGCCGCGGCGAAGCCGAGAAACGGTCCGGCAGCGGCGCGGGCGGCGGCGGGCTGAGCCTCTCCGGCGGCGCCACGCTGAACGCGCCCGCTGCCGGGAAGCGCTCGCAGGGGGACCGCGGGTACTCCTCGCCCATGGCGCGCGGTCAGCCGGGCCCGCCGCCGCCCGCGCGCCCTCCCAACCACGCAGGCACGCTGACTCACATGCCGCGCCACCACTCTAGCACTATCACTCGCCGGACGCGCCGCTCGCGTGCGGGGGCTGCGGCACGGTCCCGATGTCCGCATTCACTCCACGAGCGCCATAGCGCTCGAGACGATCGATAGCCGCGTCGTGCAGGCAGGCTCAGTGACCGCCCGCCGCGAAGCCTCGCCCACCGTACATCGCTGACCCCCTTCGACCCTGCTCAGGGATTCAGCTCAGGCTCTGAAGCTGGGGCGAGGCGAAAGTGCGTCTTCGGCCAAGATGGCCGACCTCGACATGTCCGCGTGCGGCGCGCTTGCGCGAATAACACTGCGATGTGTTTGTTTTCACCAGACTAGGTTGAGGCATAAATAGCTAGCACTGAACAGCTACGGATGGGTTTGTATCACGTCAAACTGAACTATCACTGCGTATAATGTAAGGAAGCGCGCCGCTCCGAGAGCGTATATCCTCGGTTGGAAAGTTAGGGTTGTCGCTTAGCGTGCGACGACGGCGGCGGTCCGTCGCGAGGCCGAAGTGCCGCGGAGTGCGCCGGCCCGCGGCCCGCGGCGACGTCAGGCCGGTGCGCGGCGCGTATCGACGCCGCGCCGCGCCGCTGCGTTGCGCCGCTGCCCTACGCCTCGCTTCACGTCGAACCCACAAAAACATTCAATGCGAAACAACCTTCGCATTCGGTCCATTCTTATTCTTCAGAATTCTGATCAGATATTTAAATTCGATCCCGATGAATTCACACAACGAATCCTCATCGAAAAGCTGTAGCAGAGCAATTGAATTTCTATTTACGCACCTTTCCAATTCCAAAGAAGAATGAATCGAGATAAATATATACAATTTGTGTTCGTAGCACTCCTACAAACAACACAGATATGACATTTGCGCTGTTACCTCGCACGTCAAATTGTATTATAGTTTTTCGGGCTTTAACCCCTGACACTTTTACGGCAAAGTTTAACGAGTTGAATTTAAAGCACGATGTTGTTGGGGTTAGTGCGGGGCGAGTTACGTAAGCGCATGTTTATCCGGGCCATCCCTCACCTGGATGTCATTATCCGCGAGGCTCCGGCTCGCGAAGACATCGCATCACATCTTCACTTGACATGCAAACTGGTTATGTATTATTCAACACGTGTTAAGGATAACACGCATCGCCGCAATGACATCTGACTGAAATGAGAAATGCTCTGCGATGGAGCTTGCGGAACTATCTCCAGACGCAATATACCCGACGCTCCCACTTAACGTCTTAACATAGCTACGCTTTGTTAACTTACGGATTTCAATTTAGTCGAGGCTTAGTCGAGATGGCATGACGGATAGATACTGTTCATATTCCAAGGAAAGCTACTCGGAACTACATTTAATTTTAATTAAACATTGGTTAAACAAGTACAGTAAGAAAAGCTAATTATACTCACGCCACATCACATGACCTACTAAACTTTAGTAACTAAAGCATACATTACGAAAATAGCGACAAAGTTGACTGGCTGTTAAGCATATTATTGTTATAAACATCATGATACAACAAAACAGAAAAATATATTTACAAGTGAAGGTAAAACATTTGAACAAGGAAATCCAATAAATACAACATATACAGCAAACTTTGAGGAAAATGGAGAGAAGTTTGAAATTAACGTTAAGCAGGATAATGCACTGAGTAGGGAATCAATGGACGTTTTTGGTGTCCCGGGGCTCACTGGCCATAACGAGGTTAAATCACGCCAGGCTCCGTACCCCTCTTGTACCTACCTGCCTACTAGTTAGTACAA
The DNA here is from genome assembly GCA_932294345.1 of Pandemis cinnamomeana. NCBI lineage: Eukaryota > Metazoa > Arthropoda > Insecta > Lepidoptera > Tortricidae > Pandemis > Pandemis cinnamomeana. Next base: position 6,072,722 of record OW028709.1, on the reverse strand, counting down.
TTTGGTGGCTGATGTCCGCTTGTAAGGTTAACTCTGCGAAAATAAAAAATGAAGGCTCTAAATTCCGTAGCTTTTAGGGTTCCGTAGCTCCAAAGAAAAAGGGAACCCTTATAAGATCACTTCGTCCGTCTGTCTGTCTGTCCGTCAAAACCTTTTTTCTCCGGAACGCGTAGAGATATAAAATTTAAAGTCCCTTGAAGCAGTGAAAACATGAATCCTGTGAGTCGACTTAATCAAGAGATAAAGTCATTTTTTTACAAAGGTCCATACAAATTACCGAGCTTGAATAACCTATGCGGTACTTCCAGTTGTCCTAGAAATTTTAAATTTGGTATGAAGGTAGCTCTTATAGCCTATTTATATAAATATAATTTGCCAATATAAAATGACCGCACACTACATACACTTTGTTTAGGAGCAGGGCTCTGCTAACACTGGATATTATATTAAACTAGCTGTTGTCCGGAGCACACTTATCGGCATCGGAACGGCAATGCCTCGCCTCGGCACAAGCTAGCAGCACATGGGCAACTCGCCGTCACCGCGCTAACGTCGAGTCACCGCCGCGAGGACGGCGCGCGGACTTCGGGTGGTTCCCCCGCGGGCGGCCCGCGAACGCCCCGCCGCTTGCTTCTCTGACATCGCCGACCGTCGATGTTGACCGCTAGCCGCCAACCAGTCGTCGGCTCGCGGTGAGCGCGCTGTAGCCGCGCGGATGCCTCGAATGGACAGAGCCGCTTCCGTTACGAGGTTGCGTATGGTTGACGGCGAGCCGATTAGGGGAGCCGGTGCTGAGCAGTTATGTCTGCGAGAACCTTAAATATGTATAAAGTAGAAGATAAATAAAAAAAAAGCGCCGCTATAGCATAAAACATGAACATTAACCTTGCGATCAATTAAAAATCAAATCAAGAACGCGAATTAAGATATTTAAAAGTTCGTTGAATGGTTGTCGAGTTAAATAGAAGACTGCCACTATAACAAAATAGAACCAAGTAAGTGAACGATGACAACCATTGAACTTGACCAAGCCAAATGAATTAACCGGTAATTACCTATAGATTCGTGCGATGGTAAAATGACCCTTGATTCAGACTTTTACTTAATCACAACTGTCATTTCTTTTGTGTGTGATGGAATTTCCTTCTTGCCATATCATTGTGAAGAGTAGCAATAACCCTCTTTTTGGGTTTCGCCACAGTCAGGTAAAAAAGGAGGACGATAACGATAATAGTACCTACTAATAAACTCAAAACTATGGTTAGTAGCAGTGTCAATGTGACATAACATAAACTCGTTGTTCAACAATTTGTATGCCGTAAGGCTCAACATAGTGATACAAAACTACCTGTGTTGAACAAATAAATGATTTTGATTTTGATTTTTGAATATCCATCTCATTAATGTTAATTAGTGACTATGTGGGTTCAGTAGTCATATTATACCTAACTACTTAAAATAAAGTCTCTAGATGCTTTCTACTGTAAATTGTTAACTGGCCCAGCCGAAAGCACCTGCCTATTTTTTGTTTAATAGGTTAACCTTCTGAAACTTTGAATATTTCGCCTGGCAACACTGAAGGCAGACGTATTCTATTCATTGCATAGCGGCACGCTCAATCAAAACAATTAAATAAGCTAATGAAGGCCCGGCTAACGAACTGACATGTAGCCTGAATGCATTACCCTGTTCATAGGCTTGCTTCTAACATGGTTACTCGTATGGCTAGAGCAAAACTTCTGGACAATCGTGTTATGTAGTTTCCGCTGTACTTGAAGATGTCAATTAAGTTGAATAGATACATTTGGATGCTAATAATAAACAGTATATTTAATTGAACGAATGTGTAAAGGCCTCTTAGGTGCACTATAGTTAAAAATTCAACTGTCAAACCTGGGTTAGGATTGACTGTTCCATACATATTGAACCCTGCATTGATAGATAACTCGGAATTATAGATATTTTATATTTATAGGTAAATTCTGGAGTGCGAAAGCATTTTTGGGCATAAATCATAGTGAATGTGTAATAGGTACTTATCTTAAAAATAGGTCTTAAAAATTAGCATAGTAACAAGGTCACGTGACAGCTAGTAACAGGTAGAAAAATTCGAAGACTACCCACCTGCTATGGGTGGTGTAGGGGTAGGTATAGCTGGCGTCACGGAATGCCGCTTTACTTTTCCGATTTTTTTGTGTGTTCTAATTTTCAGTGATATTTTGAAATTTAGGTTCTTATCTGCATAAATAAGTAGTACCTACTATAAAATAAGGAAAAACGAAAGTGTTTTATTTAGTCCACAATGGCTCTGAGAGTTTGTTTTCCGAAACTCTAATATCAGATCATATGCATTGTAGTACAATACAATACATAGATAGGTACCTTGTTGTTAGATTTTTTTCTTAGAATTTCGTCTTTCAACAGCAAAAACGGAAACCTTATCGTTTCGGTTTACTTATGTGTTTGTCTGTTACAACCAATTATAACTACCAATCTACTGAACTGAACTGAGATTTTGTTCACATCACACGTCAAAATAAATAATGTATTTTTTATACAAATTGTCATAATTCAAAACTGTAATATATGATCATCTATGTCGTCTAGGAAATCCCTAATTTAAATCTGAGCATGACTCATAAACAACCTACCTAAGTAGGTACAAGTCATAATTTTGCATATCGTTACAAAATGTCTGTCAGCATTGTAACAAATCGCTAATCAATAAAACTAAGATTCTGTGTCTGAATTATCGCTAATTGACCCTGTTAGGTATTTATGTACGTCTGACACCATTTCTAATATTTAATGACGTCCACATTCTCAGAATTTTATTACCAGCCTTATAACAATACGTCTAAATACTTATTAACGAGTAGTAACTAAGGTGTGATATTATTTAAGAATTCTGACAACATACATACCTGAATGTATTTTGTTTTTTTTTTTCAAGGCAAAATGCAGATCACCTTATTATGCACACACACACACACACACACACAAATCACGTCTTTATCCCTTACAGAAAAGGGTAGACAGAGCCTAAGGTACCAAGACCTAAAGGCCACGTTTAGCATGATTGTGCAAAGAAAGGTGGAAAGGGCAATAAAAATAGTGATGGGTTACTAGCAGCATCGCCTATGACATGATTTCTAAGATTTTCACCCATTCCCTTGATTCATAAAAAATAAACACTGATTTACGAAAAACAAGCCGGTATAAACGATACCGGATCTCACAGTATTCTTCTACGCACACAAACGTCGAGGATAATCTTTGAATAAAAACGTCATGAAAGCTTACTTTACCATGAAATTTTCAATGGGGATTCAATTAAATGAATACGACTCAATCTTATTGAATAAAATAAAATATCTCTGCAATAGGCCTGCGTCCTCTACCCAATTAGGCTGGTCCTAACGAATGCAGACACCTGTCGCCTTATCAAGTTATACGCCCTCACGAGCCACACTGCCTCCTAGCATGGTAGGCTTTATCGTGATCGTGAAGCAGGTTTCTAATTCATAAGGCGTTTTCAAAAAAAAAGTTCACATTAACATTTTTTCCAGAATTTAACTATTTTGGGTTTTTCTTACTCAGAATGGTTTACCCTGTTGATCCTCATGCAAGAAAAAGTGTGTCCCAAAATTTTCATTCCAGTTCGTCACGTTATGGAACGTGACGAACAGGAAAAAAAATCGATAGTAAAATCTAGGACATATTTTTTCTTGTATGAAAATCGATAGGGTAATCGATTCTGAGTAAGAAAAACCCAAAATATTGAAATTCTGGGAAAGAAATTATGTAGACATTTTCTGGAAAACGCTCAACAATAAACAATCGCAAATTATGCCTATGGTTTCTTGAGATTATTTATTGCGGAATATTTCAGCAAGCAGTTGGTTTAGTTTAATTGAACTTTAAACGTATTTCATTTTTTTTATTCAAAATTAAAACAGCCATTTGTTGCTGCGCGCTTTAAACATCGAACAATGTATGTAAACATTTCTCAACCAGAATTAAAAAAAAACTTTAAAAAATTACAGACGTGTTCAGTCAAACTAACCCAAACACCTTGGCTAAATGCGCCAAGAGCGCGAAGCTAATAAAAAAAAAAAAAAAAAAAAAAAAAACCCAAACACCTGCTAAAATGTTCTGGATAAATTAATTTTAAGGTACAGTGTAAGTATGGGTAGGTATAGCATGTCTCTACTATGTCTAGTAATCTCGCCATGCTTTAATCCGAACCGAACGACTCGGCTGTATGGGATGGGATCTAAGCGCGGTGTATTCTGCATCTGGCTGGCATGTTTACTCAGTCCAGTCTCAGTATTATTTAATAAGGCTTCGCTGTACGGATTTTAGAGTTTTTTTCACGGTATTCAGGGTAACTAGCCTCAGGGTTGTGCTGAATTTAAATACATTGGTTCATAAGGAACACCCACTAAAGATAACTCTACCTCAGGAGGAACATAATGTTAAGGAGACCTAGTGTAATGAAATGAGCCATGAAATAAAATCAAGTAATATTTTCGTAATTTTTATTATAGAAATCCCTACTATCATATTCATACAAAATTAGATTACTTTCAGTCTTAAATTAGTAATACAATAATTGTTTAGAACAAATTATGTCAACAAAACTGGGTTAATATATTCGTATTATAAAAAAAAAATATTAATATGTATTATAGTTATAACTGGGAGAATAGTTAGGTGCCTGATACACTGGCTTAATAGGATTACTGTAGTTAGGCTGATGATGGACCGGTTTGTGATAAACCGGCTGAGGACAATCTTCCTCCCAGAGCCACCACATAGTTATTAACACTTCCAAATTTATCAACATTAAGGCGATCATTGGGATACTGATCTTACTTATTACAGCCTTCAAACCACCTTTAGCAGTCAAGAGAGGCTTCACTATTCCATTTATAACTATATCTTTGAAACCTGTCAACCCAAGGTCCCCCGACGAAGATCCAGAGAATAAAGCGAGGATCAGCTCGATGAGTCCACCAATCTTGAAGGCTGCTTTTGTAGCCACTGGTTTCGCCAGCAAATCCGGTTTCAAAAACGACAGCTTCGGTTGGGAAGAATGTTGATTCTTTTGTTGTCCAGGCCCGTAATACTGTGGTGACGATGGTCCGTTGTCCACCGGCCTTGAAGGGTTATCGTAAACTACAGGGCGTAGGTATGTGTTCCCATAGTCACCTGGCTCAGCCGCGCGGGATTCCTGGTGATCACCTGCTCTGCCCTCAGACAACTGATTCAAGGTTTCTATAATTTCGTTTATTTCGTCGTTTAAGTTTTTGGAGACAGACGATGTGTCCATAGGCACTTTCGGTGGAGACGGCGGCAGCTGCCTCACATTTCGTTGTTCTGGTAAATGTCGTGGCACTTTCACTGTGTTCGGTGTCAGCTGATACAATAGCGGGTTAGATTCGGGAAATGATATCCGACTGTTATCCGGTATGTAAGGACCCACATCATACTGGTACAAAATTGGATCCGCGATTGCACTTAAGGTGCATTTAATAAAAACTGACGGCAGAAGTAATGCTATCGCTAGCTTCATCGTAATTAACTAAAGTTCGTCACAATGCATACTCAATCTATATAACGAAACATTTGCAACTAGGCAGATCTTGATATTGCAATATCTGGGTTATGTTTACAAAAAACGGTGAGAGATTCTTCATTTTAATTGTCAGCTAATATTTATTCCGGAACCGCAATCCAATGACATACATTGCGCAACTTTGTCGCCAGCCAAGACGCTAAGCAGCACCCTTGCTAACGGGGCGTCGTCGTCGACATCGTTTATCAAGGAGAACGTAGCAGCCGCACCCAGGTGACTGGCCCACCCAATCCGCGACGACCGTTGTATCACACAAGCAACCCTCTCCGAACAGTCCGTTATCATCCTAGACTTATGACCCTTTTTCTTTTTCTTCTTAAAATATTTAATCATCTTTGACAGCATCGGCCAAAGTAATACCGCCTTGAATCCAACCTTGGCGAGAATGAGTACTGTGAATGGTAACAGCATCAATTTTCCGACTGCAACTTTAAGAAACACTATAACGGCTGCTGACATCATTATTTTGGCGGCACTTCCGAGAATACTAGCAAATGATGACAGAGAGTCCGACTTGGGGCACGACACATGATACGAATATCCCGGGTCTGAATAAGTCTTTCGTATCTGATCTGGATAGTAGTTTGATGCGCCAGTAAACAAGTCCATGAAAGGCAATGGCAATGCGTTCGTAGGCGTAGCCGGGCTCAAAGCTTGATTCTCCTGAGCCCCGACATGGCTCGCAACAAAAAGAAGTCCTATTATGACAAACATAGCAAAGAGACTGTTCCGCTTCAAATAAAGCATTTTACTTAAAACCTCTGCCATGAAATTTAAATTTCGAATTCCAAAATGCGTGAACAAACAATTAACTGTTTAACGGTATCACTGTCAGCCGGTCACAATATTTCATGGAATTGTTTTTTTAGTGTCACTCTAAACTATGAATAAGTAGAAGACATTGGTTAAGTTTTTGTTTTCAGATTGAATATCTTAAACTTCAGTGCTATTCCAGACCAGTCCGAACTAATTAGGAATTCTTTTTAGAAAACAAAGGATGAACAAGATTCATTAAAAAGGTTGAATGCCTGGCTGACTGACTGAATTTCACAAGCTTAATTTAGTAAAAAAAAAAAACATTGGAGGGAATGTTGCAGAAAAAGTTTTTGACGTTTTAATTACTTGTCGTTCATGGCTGAACATTTAATTTGTGAAAAATAGTTAATTCTAACAATTGTTAGTGTACCTACATAGCAAAGATAAGTGTTTAAAAAATGGCCACTTGTAAACGACAAACTATATCTATAAATTTCGATAGAAGCGACGCATCGTTCAAACACAACTTTGGTCCATCTCGATGTCGTACAGTTGGTAAGTGTTACACTGCGGTTTTACATTGAATAAGTATTTCTCCTAAGTGTTTGAAAAGTATAAATTTAGTACTTTAAATTAAGTAAAAAATTAAGTACCTACTTATTTTGACGTGGAAGATAAAAATGACTGCATAACCCAATCATGTCGAAAATCATCAAAATGTGTTTTTTTTCTAGAAATCTACCTACGTTCAATATTACCATTATTTTGTTGAATAACGAATCAATAATATTAATAACTGATTAATTTAGTAATCTTTGCGATAAAAAGTATTAGAATGAAAGAAATAGTTTATTTATGACAAACACAATTGGTTACAGGAAACAAAAAACAATTAGAAAAAAATATATTATATAAATATACAATAATAATATATCAGATAGTTACATCATTTAAAAGTCATCATCAGCATAATTTTGCAACGGTTAACCTATAAGGTAATAATAAAGATAGGTACAAAAACACATAAACTATAATTATGTAGCTTTTTTAAGTTTCATTATTAAGGGCGTTTTAGGTCAAAAAATATATTTTAAAAGAATTGCATAAAATTAAAATTAGTTTTAATTACAAGAAGATAGCATGAAATATTTTCACGAAACAATGTCCGAAATCAGTAAACATATTATAGTAGTTATAATAAATTGCAACATGCTTGCCAGTGGCAAAAACTGCCGACAATATTTGGAGCACGCGGCCAGGCCAACGCGACCGCTCGGTCAGCGGTTCGCCCTGACCCGCGCGCGGTGTCATCAAATAAACAGGCTGCTAAGAATGTTATACGAGCTCCTCTTGACAACCGCCATATTACCTTCATAAATAATCTTACCCCTTTTGATAAATACAGTAGTTAATTCGTCAGATTGTATTGTATTAGAAAGGCTGGTAGGTTTTTTATTGGCAAAAACGAGCCGTCCTCGCATTATAATAAAGAACGCGAGAATCTCAGACCAAACTCAAAATCTTATTCATAATTAGGTAGATAATATAGAAATTATTAAAAATAATAATCAGAAGAATGCGTGGGCAACGGGAGGGATGCTGTAGAAACTTCCTTAATAAGACATGAAACATCGACATAATCCAGCAAAAGTTTCCATGTTCCCTGTCTTTTGTGAACGAACGACTTTCAAGCTGGTAAGAAGACGGCGCCCGAAACAATATCGTTATAAAACGTGTACTTGGCTATAAGACAGTAAAGTTATCGCCGTCCCTCGGTTATTAAAGCGGTGCCCTGAGCACAGCATTACGCATTTAGAATCTATTTCAGTGTTGTCCTAGACTCGTAAACATGTAAGGCTAGGCATAATAGTAAAAGCCGCAAACGCTAATAATGTTTAGCGTAGCGTTGAAATTTTCCATAAATGTTGCGTACAAAATGTAGTAAGTAACGTTCTTTAAATGAAAACTTCTGAATAGTTTGACCCGAACCTTTTGTTTCTCGAATAAGCACCAGGGTTGGATTTTTATTTCTGTTTTACAGCATAAAGATTTTGTTACAACTGGGTAGGCACTTACTTAAATGATTAACAAATGCCCATGCCGCATTTGCCTGGAACACTATTACGGTGGGTAGGGAAGAAACGGTTCGGTCATACAAACTTTCAGTTCTGTTTACAAAAGTTACAAAGTAACAAATTAGGCCAAAAAAAAACCGGTCAAGTGCGAGTCGGACTCGCGCACCGAGGGTTCCGTATCATTATCTATAAATATCTAAAACCAGTGTAAGCAGAGCCCTGTTCCAAAGCAAAATGTACGCAGTGTGGGGTTACTTTATATTGGTCACTGCTATATACAGACATACATACACATTTACGGTTTTCGCAATTATTCTTTAATCTGTGCTATAAGACCTACCTTCATACCAAATTTCAAGATTCTGCGTTCACGGGAACTACCTTGTAGGTTTTGATTCCCTTGAGAGTTGAAAATTTGCGGAAATTTGCGGCATAAACGGCTGTATCTTTTGATTGCGTTGGCTTAGAAGTTTGATTTTTTCACAGCTTCAAGGGACAGTAGACCTGAGTAATTGATATAAATTTCAGCTTCATACCTCCACGCGTTCCTGAGAAAAAGGGTCTTGACAGACGGACAGACGGACAACAAAGTGATCCTATAAGGGTTCCGTTTTTTCCTTTTGAGGTACGGAACCCTAAAAATGTAGTTATATTTTAAAACATGTAAGTAAACTCCACCACTCAAAACATTTAACGTTGACTGCTCCAAATGCAGTGTATGCAAACAGCAAGTTAATTAAAATTAAATACATAAAGTTTCGCATCTCTACCACTACTTGCAATTCATTGGAATAACGTATAAAATGTTAAAATGTCTCTATCAAACAGTTCGAGTGAAGCAGAATTAGAATATTAGCTATATCCGTTTCGACCCTAATTGGCACGACCCAAAAACCGAATCGTAGCGAGCGAGCGACTTAATATAATGCAATTGGAGCATGCTGCCACCTGCCTCTATGAATAATGATGCGCATTTACCAACTACAAATACCTAAAGATGATACTGTAAATAGATCATTTAACACGTAATAAGCCAAAGGGAATGTTATGATATTCTTTTAGTTTCGTTACCCCATAATAAAGTAGTAGATAAAAGTTAACTGAACTATGGAATACCTTTAAATTTCAAAATTTATGGTTAAGGCACCCACAGCCATACATACATAAATCACGTCATTATCCCCTACGGGATAGACAGACCCTAAGGTAGGAAGACCTTAAGGCCACGTTTATCATGGTTGTGAACCCACAGTCAGGGATAAATTTATGTAGGTACGCATTTATTGTCCTAAATAAATAGAGTGAAAATCATTTTACTATTTTTCACAATACACGCGAAAAATACTCGCATAGGTACCTAATCATTGTAATGATTATTGATGTCCACCCTACCTACAATCTTGATATAACATTTATTTTATAGGATTTGACCTTTATATATTTACAGCTTATCGTGTCTGTTCTAGTTAAGAGTCTGTGTCGAATCTAAGGTCACTGTGACTTTTTTTACTCACGCTTTCTTTCCCCGTAATTATTGCGACACGCATTATCTGAGATGGACTCGGAATATTAGAGTGCGGCCAACCTTTCTGGCGGCACTCATTAAGCGTGAAAGCGTTTCAAACGAGAAGTAAATTACAGTGCTCAGGTAACCATTCATTTGGCCCATATTTTCCCCAGGAAAAGTTTACGAAAGGAACAAACCACGCAAAGTTCCGTCACCGACGTGGGAAATACGATCCGCCTATCCTTTGCGGCAAAACATCTGGGAATATCTAAATGAAGATAAGAGCGAAGAAAACTTTAACTGTAGTTCTAAAAGACGGACTAGAGCGTGTTGTAAACAAACGGACGGACGGGAAAAAGCTGCGCCGGATAACAAGATGTGGCTCTTTTTATTTTTCGTCCTTGTTGGTTTCGTGATGAGTAAGTATTATCTCGAGCCTATTTTGTAACTTCGTGTCTTGAAAAAAAGTCCGTCGAGATCAACTTGAAACAGTTCTTCTTTATCATTAAGTAATATACCTAAAGTAGTAGGTAGTCAAAAATAAATGAACAGGGTTATTATTACTAGGTTTAGGTACTTTGTTTAAAATAATAAGGGTCTTCGTATTATTTGTTTTTAGTAAGTTACTCAAGGCTGTCCGACTTCGTCCTACAATCGAAATTTATAACCAAAGTTGTTCCGAAAACAAGGTTAATCTCTCTGAGTAAGTACTCATGTAATTCTCCTTAATTTATATGGTGACCGAGGTTACACATTCAGTGTTCGGAAAATTGTGGAAACTCGTAGACAATTATTGTAGAAACATTACCGTATCGTTTTCTGGGATTCGTTTTAGCGGACTTAGTTGATATGGAATTCGCTGCTGTGGCAAAATTCCTTAAGTAGTCGTTATAGTAGGTACCTAGTATTCAGTAGATTTCTTGAAAGCAGTTTTGAGGCAATCGGCATCAAAAGTTCATAGTAACGTCGCCGTACTTGCGTAGGAACTTTCAAACAAGCGTTCTCTTTTAAAACAGCGTTATGATTTTAGTTCATTCGGAATCTTCAGTCGAGGAAGAATGCTGCCATGTGATGAAGAGTTTAGCTGCGTCACTGTTACGAGCAGAACAGGCTTTGAGGTTAGTGGTAATCTTCAATATGTTAGATTAACTTAGGTCCCTTCAATAGGTCGTCATTGGCAGACTACAGTTAAACCGCAGCACTAGACCGCAACGTGTAAAACTTTGAGCACTAATGTTCCCTGTATGACAGAAAATCGTTATCATCAGCTAATTCGGAGTGTGCTTAGGTAGGTAGGTACGTTGTAGGTACCTACATGTATCTTTTCAAAATTAAGTGTGATATCTAATGAATATATCTACCTACACTACAAGTTGATATATGAATTCGCACAAGATTTAACTTATCGTCTTACGAGGAAAAGCCTGGCGTGTGAATGACGACTTCTGTGTTTGACGTGGCTCTTATAAGCACTCGGTATAAACCATTTCAAGTTAATGCCACCTTTAAGTACGCTGAATGCCGGAGTTCTATAACTATAATTTAACTAGTTCCACTAAGTGCAACTAATAAGCTTAAAACTTTATATCTTACAGCGTTTGGTCACTACGACTGACCTTTTCTGGTAAGAAATTAGTTTTTCAACAACCTGATGTTGCTGAGAAGAAAATTTACAATATTAGAACCCCTAAGTATATAAACTCTTTCACTTACTCGATGCTGCTATGTTTAGGCACGTTTTATACCAAACATTTACTTTAACACTCGGCTTGTGAAGCGCCTGGATACAATCCGTTTCAATTTACTGAATAGACTTCGCAAAAATAGGCTACCTCTAATTAATTAGGTAGCGTAGACATGGATACCGTTCGTTTTATTTCAAAATGTGTTTTCCAACAGGAACACTCAGCGCATTCGACGGCTGATGATAATATCGTCGCGGACATCGAAAGCAGGTAACACCGGAATAAACACCATTTTAATTGGGGCATTCGGCCGCGCCTATATTTCATTCACAAAGCGAAATGTTGTGTATTCGACTTGTTAAAACAACCACAATTGGGATTGTCTAAAAAAAAATACCTATCCTTTTTATTTTTTTTTTGTGCAGAATAGTCAATTATAAGAAACCAATTTCAATATTTTCTCATATAACTCGGTATTTTTTTCACTATTAATTATTGAAAGTATTTTGGTTGATGACGTCAGAGTTTCCATTGCCGGTGTCTCACATCTGCTTATTGGATAAATTGATCATAAAACGTATGTGAACCTCCGCCATCAACGTCTTTTCTATCTGTGGTGAAGTTGGCAAACTGTCATTAGTATCAATGTCAACATGATTCAACAATAACACAGGAAGATTTACGCGATCTTCTCCTATGAATTTTATATTTTCACAATCGTTATACATACCATAACATTCTGCGCGAAGCAGTAAGGTCCATAAACACATACCAGGTATGATCGAGACAAAACAGGACCCGGAAATAAGACAGTAAACTCAGTAGGCGAAAGTAAACCGAAAAACGTAATATTTTCGCTCTCCATTAAAATATTTAGCGTAAAATCTTTCATGTGAGCAAAGCACATCGCTGTGTGGTTACACTCTTGCCCAATTATTTACCATACCATTTAAAGTGCTTCTAAATCTAAACTATAATACAACAATATGAAAGTAAACGGTGGAAAAAACAAGAATGACAGTAACAAGATTGCCCATTTGCTTGTCATCTGTCATAAGATGAATGAAATGTCAGATTGCGGGTCCAAATTGAACTCCGTAGCATAATACACGCGTAAATAGCATAGAATTTGTAACCTTTGCAAATAAAGTACATTTTGGACCGTCTACGCCATGTCTGGGAATGTCAAATGAAGGTCATTGCTTATTTTTCATGTAATAAATTCATTATAGCAAAATAAAATAAAGTAAACACAGAAAACGATTTAAAAAGCATTTATCTCGAAATGGTTTTCGATTTACTATACATTGTAAAAAAATAGACAATCCCAATTCGGAGAATTACATATAGCTCTCTATAGACACAAATGAGCTTGGTATGGTGATAAAATATCTAGTAATTTTGTAGAGTGCATATGGCATAATGGTCTAAATGCATTTTTTTTTCATTCCAAACTCACGTTAACGTTTCGACTGTCGGAATTGAATGAGTATTTAACTACCTAAATACTAAACTTAGCCGAGGTTTTGTATTAGAATCTAATATAACACTATGAAGATAGTTTGACCCTCCTGCCTAGTAAGTTTATGTGATGCATAAAATAAAATAATTTGCCAACACCTAGCTATTTACCTACATACAAGGACTGAATGGTCTCTAAGAAAATTATTTTCTTATGTAGACTCAGTGTTGAGTAATTTCTCACCTGCTCGGCAAGAAGGCTACGGGGAAGCCAGACAAATCTATTCAGTTGGTCCAGAGAAATTGCTAGAAACAATATTGCTTACAAACTTATCCCCCTTACCTGCTGCAACCCCCTTAGGACTCCTGTATGGGATGGAGGGAAGGGCAATTCAACTATGGTTATAGCTAAAACTATTGAAGATAACCCAGAATAATTATTAGACTAGGCACTTTTGCAAGTTACAAGCTATTCAGCATAATGCTATAACAATGGTAGTATTTTGTAGGTCATCAGAATCACCTACATTTAAAGCACCTAGGTATAAATAAAGATGACACACATAAGCCGTAAAATTCATCTGGCCCAGATATCGTGTAGAGGTAAAAGAATGATAATTTCAAAGTCCCTTTCTTATAAAAACTTTTATATTTATTTAAGCATCGCTCGGAGCTTTTATTATGTTATTCCGAGTCCCAGAACGTTACGAGTCAGAGATTTTACTCGGCGAACTTTTAATAATGATTCGAGGGAAAGACAAATAAAATGTATAAGAAAAGCTTTCACAAGTGCATCAGCGTTAAGTATTTCTGATTGCGCAGTTGATACCAAGTTAAAATTGTGTAGGTAACGGACGCAGCACATCTAAAAACATGTTATATCGTAAGAGATGGCTCGTATGCAATTGAAAAGTAACAAATAATTAGGTCAATGCGTTTAATGAAAACATAATAGGTACTCGTAGCTAGATAGGTCCTTAACTGTATTGTTCTGTTGACGCACAGTTGCCAGATAATTGGTTTCATTTCATCAATATTATAGACACAATAACAGGTGACAATAATTTCGTACTTTCCCTTGCAATCTCATAAAACAACAGTACTACCTATACATAATATACCTACGTAACAACGTACCTAACCCTAACTTTTTCTTTTATGTAATCAGATGCTCCGAGTTCGCCGTACGAAAGAGATTATATAGGAGATGCAACGGTAATGAGGGGCACGGACACTAAGGAATGGGGGGGGCGCGTTGCCCTGTGGGGGATACTACCTCTGTGGCGCGCCAGCCCTCCCCCTAGCACTGTGCTGGCTTTACGAAAACCTGTGCCCTCTGACTGTTGGCCTTTTAGGTAGGTTTTTAACATGTCAAGCTTGACCAAAAGTAGGTGAGTCGGAAGTGCGGCCATAAATTTGGTTTTTAGAGACTGCTGCGGGCGGCACATGTGTGCGTCAGACAGGACACGGTAACTACTCTATTCATTTGGCGTATGGTAGCCAAGGTTTATGGCCCTACGACCAGCGAGATTTTGGTAGGTACTATTCTAGTCAAGATAATTGTGTTTATCAGTGTGGGTTCCAGGTGTGCGTTTAGATTACGTATTCATATGCCCTTTACCTTTCACATTAAACGTGTAAGGATGTAGGTGACTGAGCCTTATAATTAAGACTTGTAGGCTCTATTAGTTTGTTAATTACTTTGGTAAATTTGTTGTGTGTAAGAGTGGGGATAGAATGAGCATTCGCTCGTTATAGTCTAAACCCACCGTTATATAGGTGCTCGGATATTAAAGTTGTTAAAATTTCCTCTTATTCTACTAGCGCGGAAAGTTTAGTTTTTATACTTTTTTTTCTACTACTAGCTACCTACCATTAGATATCGCATAGTTAATGACAATCGGCATGTGCTATGCGGAATCCAGACCTATAGTAGTTAGTCACGATATACCGTGATAGCCCATAAGACGCCCAAGTTATGCCTTTTAGAGAAACGTGTCACTAAAAATCGTGCAGACCGATATCACAGGGCCTGACGTTTGATAGATTGAGTAAGTAGCAGGGCCGCGGGGAAGTCTTGAAGATTAATAGTATAGTTGTCAATATGACATTTACTACCGCACTTAGAGACGTTGTTTAACATTTTTTTAATCGTAACTTTAAAAATAACTGGCTGCCACGAAACACAATTCAGAACATCTAAAAATCTAGATTTAGTCGTTAAACCGGGTTTACTTTTACAGTTCCATACATTTTGATATCACTAAAGTTTTAGTATTAAATCTAACTTAATTTGGACGTAAGTCATCGATTAGCGACGAGTTTCCATACAGTATCATAACATAAAACTTTAAAAATGTCAAGTTAAAGGCCAAATTATCGTTAGATACTTTAGACAGTAACCTTTTAGACTACAGACCCATGTCCAAAAAATGTGGGTCATATGAACCACCAGGTGACGTATATAGGACGATATAAGAGCATAAAATAATAAGATTCAGCACTATGCCGTCACTTGTAAGCTGTCCAACTGAGTGCTGGAGCCCGATTTTTGAAAGCACATGTGTGAAAATACCACTCGAAAGTGGTGAAAAATTGTGCTGAATTAGAAATACGAGTAGCTTAAAAGATAATTACAGCTCTCATTAATCTTGTGAACTAGTCAAAAATTTGATTAGAGCTGTAGTTTTGAACATATAAACAGATTTATACCACTTTCGAGTGGTATTTTCACACGTGTGCTTTCAAAAATCGGGCCCCTGGTGAGAATTCAAAAGTGCAACCCTCGATTTTTCCCCTTGTCGCATGATTTTTGTACGGCGTTGCGGAATAAAGGATTAGAAGCTGTATTGAAACAGTATGAAACTGATGCCGTACAAATGGTGCGCCACAAAATCGTTTTTTTTTTTTCTATTTCCAGGGTAAATTTGGTCATTTCATTCTGTACGGCATCAGTTTCATACTGTTTCAATACAGCTTCTAATCCATTATTATAATAAATTAAATAAATAATAATTTTATGCTCTTATATCGTCCTATATACGTCACCTGGTGGTTCATATGACCCACATTTTTTGGGCATGGGCCTGTAGTCTATTTCTTTGTACGGCAGTTTGTTAAAAAGTCCTAAGGGTACTCAGACGTCAGTTAGTAATTAATGCACCAGATTAGTGAATGATTAAATATCTGTTAACAGAACAAATGATCGATGTTTCTAATTTCAGTGGTTCTCGTGGAGAAATGATCATAAAGTTAGAACGTCCAACAAAACTCCGATGTATCAGCATAGAACATGTGCGACCCGATACTGCGAAAAGTGCCCCCAAGGACTTCATACTTTATGTTAGTAAGCAAAACAATAGAATAAATACATAATTGAATGACAACCTATACGTATAAAATAGTAACGTGACAGACAGAACGCACAGCCTAAAACACGGGAGATGGACATTAACTTACTAAGGAACATAATATCATAAAAGCGCCCTACCCTGATGGATTTATGGAATAAAAGGGGATTTGTATTTAAGTTGTTCTATCTTCGTAACAGATTTTTTTTACTTTGGTTTGGGTGGGTTATTGCGACTGCTAATGCGATTTTCCAGAATTTGCATGGCATAAGGACCTAAGTGAATTATTGTATACTAGCTGATTGCTAACTTTAGAGGGGATTCTGGGATAGGAGTCTACTTGCAAATTCAAAGTTCGTGTAGCACCGTCCTTATCACTCGCTTATTAATTACTATTTGTGTGAGCGGACCGGCACAACACTAACAGTAATCTCGCGTTATTCGGGTCACGCATGAAATGTGTGCCCCAGCTCATAGATATGTAAAATTCTGAATAAGTAACACAGTAAAATGTATGCAATCCCTTGCTAGTCACTACATAGTATAAAACAAAGTCGCTTTCCGCTGTATTGTTAGTCCCTATGTATGCTTAGATCTTTAGAATTACGCAACGTCTTTTGATACGGTTTTTTTTTATAGATACGTGATTTTTTTTTATTGATACATGCATAATATAGTAGAAACACTGATTGCAACCGTGCAAAGCAGAGGCGGGTTACTAGTGTAAAATAAATACCATACGTGGCAAACCTTAACCACAGAGACAAGCCTTGTATCTCGTTCACTCAATTTTCTTTTTAGGGTATTGAAGAAAACGGAACTTGGACAAAATCAATAGAAGCAGAATACAAGAAACATGGACTTGCGAAACAATTCTTCGAATTGACGCCACATGTTACAGTTCTACAACGATATGTTCTAAGAATTCTTACCAATCAGGGCAATACAAAATACACCTGTGTTTATAGGGTTCACATGTATAAGAATGAAGAGTTTTCAGAAAACTAAGATAATTTAAGCTCTTGTTGGTAAATTTGTAGCTTTCCCACTGGTACTGAGTGGACTAGCCGCTTTGCATTAATTATACTTAAAATAAAACAAGTAAAATACCATTTTATGTTTATTTGTTTATCCAATGGAAACGTATCGTTTAGGACGCGGTCCAGTCCTGGCCGGAGCCGCCCCAGGACGGGGTCGGAGCGGGAGCAGCAGGCGCCGGAGCGCCGGCGGGCGCGGCAGAACCCCACTCGTCTTGTACCTGAGACAATTCATATATACCATAAATAAATACCAAATTTCAATTTTAATTCAGGCATAGTGCAGAGTGTTTTCAAACAAAGCAAAGCAATCCACTATCCAATTGTTCACACTGTGATTTTTGGTCCTTAGAATCATCCACAAACAACATCATAATTATGTAGTGCAAAGTCAATTACAAATTTTGTCAATTTTGTCACAGGCTCCTAATTAAAAAGGTAGAGTAACCTGGGGATATTTTTACTCAGCACTACATCCACTTGGTTTCCGCAGTGTCCGACATGATACTAGAACAGTGTGCTTATATTTTAACGCGTGGATTCTCGCAACCACATTATCTCTTTCTACCCTTACGCTATTCCTTTTACAAACAATGGTAACTGAATTGAACACAATACTGTGAAGTGAGAAAAATAATGAGTATAAAAAATACTAAGTGAAATATAAACCAACCTGAGCAGCCCAGTCTTCTTGCGCGGGAGCGGCGCCGAAAGCAGGCGCGGCGGCACCGGCGGCCGTGGCGGCGGGCGCGGCGTCATCGGCCCACGACGTCACGGGCTCGGCCGGCTCGATCCAGTCCTCGTGGACGGGAGCTGCCACCTCAGGCTTAGCAGCAACAACAGCCTGTAAATATTAACACAGTAAGTATTTACTCTCAAATATATCAAGTATGTTCTTATTTTCAGTGTCATTAGATATTTTTTTCTACAGTAAGTAAATAGTCTTCATAATGTCAATCCTACGAAATAACCTGATAATACATCATTAAAATAGTTTCTTAAACTTCATTGCGGTAGGGCCTGAGTGCAGCGTGCATGTTAAACAAATGAAACTCATACTGGTGTCCTGAGCCAACACTAACACTTTGCCGCTGCCCGCCACGCTGCACGTCCCGCCGAACGCTCCGCATCGAGCATCCACTCAGGCCTTACAATAACTACTGACTAATCTAAAATAATTATGCATTTATAACACTCACCAAGCCAAACAACAATGCCACAAGGGTAAAAAAATTACACCTACAGATTGAAAAAACACTTCATCAACAGTAGCATAGTATGCATTATCATGTGGTATTATTATGCATACAGATAATAATGAAAAAAGTTTGGTTTAGATATTTAATTCCAAGAGATATCAATGATATTATTTGTCCCTACCCCTACTCACCCTAATAACCATCAAATACTATGCTGAATTCATGAAAGAATAGGAGTTAAAAAATGAATATCATCGCACCTGTTCCTTGGCCTGTTGCTCTTCCTTCTCGCTTTCTTCGGGATCTCTGTAGAAGAACAGGTCAACCACGACGTCCCAGCGGGTGTCGCGAGACAGGGCTCCGCGCAGGCGCAGCACCTCGCGTGCCAGCAGCCACCACATCAAACCAATGCTGTGAGATGACTGTAAAAAAAATGTCAACAATGTTTCATCATCTCAAAGTATGGTGGTAATCATAATACAAGGTACAAGCACATCAACCACCAAATAAACAATGTTCCAAGTAGAGATACTACTTTGAGGTTTCAAATATTGCTGACTATTAAATATCCCTCCAAACTTTGAATAGACAATTTAAGAGTTCAATGCAATTTGAGTATCTCCATTCACTAAGCATATGCAACCTCATAGCATAGATCAACGGTTGGCAACAGTCGGACCATGGTGCGTTGGCGGATAGTGAATGTTTGAATTTCGGACCCCTAAATATTGTAATACATTGTATACCAAATATCAAATAATATGTAGATAAGGCTGTTTTTTTTGGACCTCATCAAAAATTTCTCACAGGATCCGAACCTCGCCTAAAACTACTTGCCGACCCCTGGTCTATAAAGATTTATTTGTGTTGTTATGAACTTTACTGTCTATATAAAAATCACTCACTTTGGTGTTGCATGGGATAGCAATATCAACAAATCGGAGTGGAGAGTCAGTGTTGCAGAATGCAATGACTGGAATGTTGACGTAGGAAGCCTCAGTGATGGGCTGGTGGTCCTGAGCGGGATCCAAGACAATCAGGAGACGGGGCTCGCGGAAAGCAGCTTGGATCTGTTGAAAAATAATATTTAGTACACAAAGCAAAACAATGAGTTGAGATAATGTGTGAATGAGTGAAAATGATAATCAGAAAAACGTTAATCATAGCTGCTAATGCAGTCAGTGGTTCCTTAGTTATATTATCATCATATAGGTATATAAATGCAAACAAGCTAAATAAGTACTCAAGGTCTGTTTCAATAAGGAAGGTATGGTTGACAGATCCATAGAATGTAACTGTTAAGAGTTCACTAAAGTTTTGACAGCAAAATAAATACAAAATTGAATTAAGTACTTAGAAATCAATACTTGGTACTGTGCATTAATATGCATGTACATAATATTCACATACAAATTTTCAATATTTCTCATAGTTATGTTTTAGGGTCATTAAAACTAGAGAGACTATGTATAATTGGGTAACCTGTAAAAATCGCATATAATCGTAAATCCAAAGACAACCTACAAAAATATGACGTGAGTAGGTATTTTACATTCTTTCACACTTGCTACACAATACAAATTGAGTTTATAGGTAATAATAGATTCCTTACAACTTCAGTTACGTAATTTAAGTTAAATATTTTATACAATCTATTTTGTTGAAAAAGCATGACTTGTCAAAAAGCATAAAGTAGCAATTATAATTATTACATCTTAGGAAACTGACTTGAGTATTATAATATCCAAATAGCGTTTATTTATAAAATAATATGTAATTGATATTTTTATGGAACCAATTGTTGTTAGTACTAAAATATAATCGATTATCATTGAATATGGGTGTCACAATGAAGCCTCACCTCTAGAGTTGTCAATGTAAATGTCACAGCCATACCTTCTTTATTGAAACAGACTGTACTCCAGTTTTCTTACATTATTTACTGTAAATTACAGGCTAGCAAGAAATATTTTGCACAAACCTGATTGGTGAAGGCTCCAGGGGTGAAACGTCCAGCAATAGGTGTGGCACCAGTGTGAGCTGCGAACTTCAGCACTGCACGCTGTCCAAAGGGACGTGACGAGATAACGAACACATCAGCAGGGTTCTCAATAGCAACTACGGCACGGGCAGCCAGTACGAGCTTCTCCCAGGTGCGACGCAGGTTGATTACGTGGGTACCATCAGCACGACGCTTGTACACATAGGTTTCCATCTGAAAGTAATGACAGTGTAAATTGCGGTAGGCGGAACGACCAATTAATTGGTTCAATAGGTGGACATCAGTTGGGAGAATCAATCGTCAATGTGTATCAGATAATATATGGAACGGATTCTTTGCTCATCACATTAAAATAAATAATGTAAGTAAAAAGATAGGTTATGTTGCCGCTTCTACCTGGAAGTGTACGTTGTCCGCTCCAAGATGGGTCGTCGCCGCCAACATCTTGGTGACATCCTCCTCGTTGAGGGCCAATATGTCTAATCCTCCCGACATCGTTGCGTTTATTAGCGTTACGACTAAACCTGTGGATATGGAAAGACAAATGTAAAGTCCAGCTGAATATTCAAAACATAACACTTTATCAGACAAAACACCAAAATAACGTGTTCATTCACTTAGTAGGAATACAAGTAATCAAGTTCACACACATTTTTATAACTTGTTCCTAAGATTCCACAAATAATTCAAGATTTGAAGAAATTAACTTACGCGTGTAATGCCACTGGGAGCGAAATGGACTTAAAAGAACTGTCAAAGTTGACAGCACACCGATATCTCCGTTGCGGTCCGAAATTTCCAAGGTTATTTTTCACAGTTTTGCTGCGCAATATGACATGTTATACATTGTATAATTTGGACCGCATCAGACTTAATAGACTTTTCACGTTGGTCACACTTAGCGGAAGCACCAAGCAACGACACGATTTAAAAAATTCAACACACGTTACTGCACCGTATAATCACAAAAAAATCCAAAAAAATGAAATCTTGACGAGTAGAATGTATGGCAATAGGACTAATAAAATGATTTCATACCGAACCCAAGCATTGTTTTGTATTTTTTTAAGTTTCGTGGTTTTTATTTCTAGGATTCCAAACAACCGATTCTCCTTGCAAACGAGTGACAAAGTAGAGTAGACGTGCCGTAACACGGCACAATAATTACCGTAATATTAATCAACCAAAAAAATCTAGATTAAGCTAATGGGCTTAAAATATATAAATTGCTAATATTCTAGAATGATTGTAGTATTGTTAAAATCAAAAATGTAATAAAATTTGCATTCATTTAGCACTAGCTTACTTTCGTTAAGTTGGCTGTATTTTTTTTTTACATAGCAACATTAGTTTTTGATGTGTGGCTGTGGGTGAAGATCGAACGAAAGAATATATAATTTATTCTACGTATTTTTACAGTAACATATTATTTTAAATCATATTATAAGATAATACATACATTATGATTACCCTACTGCCTTGACCCCAAGTACTGTTAATACATCGTATACTTTGTGAGTTATTTTAGTAATCGGTGACATTTCAGTGAAGTGCCTAATTTGATCATGGAGGCTATAGCAAAACACGATTTTACTGCAACTGCTGATGATGAATTGAGTTTTAGGAAAAACCAAGTCCTCAAAGTAAGTTTGACATACATCGAACTGATTTTCAAGTGATTATGTAAAGTACCGACACAGATTCTACCAAGAATTTCATGTTTGCAGATACTAAACATGGAGGAAGACATGAATTGGTACAGGGCTGAATTAGACGGTAGAGAAGGACTAATACCTAGCAACTATATTCAAATGAAAAATCATAGGTTGGTGGCATTCGTTTGTAGTTTATTTCTCTTGACATTTATGAATTTCACTTATTGTGCATTGTTAATAAATTCCCATACAACTTTTCTCACTTGCAACTGTTATGCATACTTCAATGTATAAGTTTCTAGAAACTTGTTTACAATATTTGTGTTATGCCCATTTTCCTAAATTTTGAATTTAAAAAGGTAGTGGTAACTCAACATGTAAAGTCAGATGAATTTTGGTGATAAAAACTAATTAATTTAGTAAACAATTGTCCTACATACATTATCCAGCAATTAACTGTTTCTAAGTACTACCTCTTCAAATAATGTCTTGAATATTTATTTTGATACCGTACTAAAACAAACTTCATTTTATGAATATTATTTTTTCTTATGTTGTGAATGTTATTTTTTTTACATTTAGGAACTTTTAAGAACAATTTTTGTATTGGCATGTTGTATTTCAGTTGGTATTATGGAAGGATCACAAGAGCAGATGCGGAAAGATTATTAGCAAATAAACCAGAAGGTGGATTTCTCATAAGAATCAGTGAATCGAGCCCTGGTGACTTCTCATTATCTGTCAAGTAAGTAAATTGTAAACTGTTCTTAGAAATTGGCCATTTAAGTTAAGCTTATCTATAACTTTTGTGACTATAAGTGCCTGCACATGGTGTGAATATTTTATGAGAAATTTTAGTTTCTTTTTCATCTATTTCGTACTATTTTTGGTCTGACTTTATAATATAACAAAGTTTACTTATCTAAGGTCATATTTTATTTGTAGTCAATAAAATGAATTAGTCATTGCTACTCATTATCTCATTGTGCCTCTAGTTTTATAAAAAGATGAATTATACACGAGCCTGTTGTTTGAGTATTAGATTTGTAGTATTGAATGTAAGCTATACATATGTACATACTTACATTCTTATTATTATTAACTACGTGAATATGATAACTTTTGCAAGAGTATGGGTAATGGCATTTTTAACTCTTTGGTTCTAGCATCCCAGTGTTGCATTTTCAAAAACCTATCTTGAATGTTTTCATTAACTTGTTTCTATCTCAAATGTTAATAAAAATAGCATGAACAAGGAATGCCTTTGAACTAGGTAGCCTATTAATATTAGACTATGTTATTGTAAACTGTTTCCTTCTGCCCACACAAATGTTAGAACTAGATTAGCAATAAACATGCAGAAAACAACATTGAATAGCTTGAATAGATATGTGTAACCACATTTCATATTTAAGGAAAAGTTCAAAACACAATTGATAACAGAAAATATTTACTGAATTTATGTTATACTTGCTATCAGTTCTTTGAATCAATAAGTGACTCATAAATATTTCGTAACATTACTAGAATGAGCTTTTTTATAAAATGTACTTTGTTTTCATTGTAATAAAGGCAGGAAGTGTATGAGTAGTTTTGCCCTTAATGTTCTTTTAAAACAGCAGTACACCTAATTCACTATCATTATTTTACCTAATATTATTGAGTACATACTGCCTATCTCTAAAGCTTTTGTCTTATTGGCATAACATTTTAAATGTATGACTAACTTGTGTGTTTAATGTAAAAACTACCAATTCAATGGGTGATGTAGGCTAATCCAATAATCTAAATTACGTAAGGGTTTTTTTGCAATTGATATTTATTCATATTTTCCCATTGTATTTTTACATATGTCATACTTTTCCTTAGGGAAGTCAACATATTACCCTCCTGTCATACACAAAATTATCTGTCTGGATTTGCCATATTGTGATTCAATATGTGACATACATAACATGCTTTGCATTTTGTTATTAGAAATCTGTAATTTATGTATGTATTAGCATGGCTTTTGATGTTGCCTTGAGGCCTCGCTTATTTTTAACTCTCTCAACTTTGTTATCAATTATGACAACCCCAGCATATTTTATTTAATGTTGACAAACTACTTTCTGACCTGTAACTTATTATTGTTTCTTATCAAGTTATCATAATGGAATGCAAAGGTCACTTTGGGTATAAACCAGCTTTGTGAGAAGTAAGGCAATTTTAGATAAAAAATACATGTCGAGTTTGTTTGCTATTTTCTATTTACTACATTACAGTTTTAATAAAAAAAAAATTTATTCTGTTAGTAGATTGCTAGTCATGGCTTAAATCGGTAGTAGCATTTTTTTTGTTAAAATAAACATTAAGTATTATTCAATAATGTGTGTAGGTATGTGTGTATCGTGTGTATGGATGTTTTATTTTTATTTCATTTATTTAGCTATGTATTATATTTAGCTGAGGACCAAAAAGTTAAGCACGAATAAAGTTGCGATAAAATTTCCACTAACTTTTTCCATTGTGACACGAAAATGTCAATTAATTTGTATGGATAACTTTCGTGTCACAATCGAAAAAGTTTGTGGTAATTTTAACTACCTAATATACTAACGCAACTTTAACGATGTGTAACTTTTTGATCTTCACCCAAATATTCTACATCAAACGTGCGCCTAGCCGCCGCATCGTTTCTTTTCTTAAACTTGTGGTCACACCCAACAGTTTTTGAAGAGTGGTAAAGCTTAACTTGACACTAAAGTTAGAAAGGAAAAAGTTAAATATTTTGCAAACGAATCTCTGAATCGCCGTAAACACACCACAATAAGGACGCGAATTCAGTCGCATTGAATAAAATCACATGCACATTCATCACGGCAATGATTACGTTATGAGTCAATTTGTGCTAAATAAAAACCAGCCAAGTGCTAGTCGGAGATACACGAAGGGTTTCGCAGAAGCGTACAGAAAAACTTCACTTAAATTTAAATTTTTAAAACGTTCTACCTATTATGTTTAAAAAAACCGCCCTCAGACAGACGGAACGGCATATTAGGGTTCCGTTGACAGGATACGGAATTCTATGGTCAATTCATCCTTACGTGTTTTATCATGTTAACAAACGTAACATCAAAAGTGGAAATGTTAATAAAATATACACAAAACGTGACCGATTATTTCGCATTAAAAATAAATAGAACTTGTATCAGATTTTCGATTTTGTGGCGCTACTCAGGTTGCAGATATTCTCGAGTTGATTCATTCGTTCTTCCGATTATTGAAGAAAATCTTAATAAAAATGATATTTTGCAGTGGTTACTTGGTCAATTTTAATACTTTATGAGTTTCTTTAATTAAGCCTACAACAACATAACTATTGTGTAATCCAAGAGAAAAGTGTGACAATGTCTTTGAGAAGTGTTTGTTTACATGATAAGACACGTAAGGATGAATTGACTGTAAAAAGAATCCCTTAGCGATTAGCGGGTCATAGTTCTCTAAGCCAGCCAAGTCTAGTTTGTCGTCACCGCAAATAACAATCGCTGTAAACATTCCGACGTTGGTCTTGGTATAGAAAAAAGTTTTCGTTTCGCCGCGGTGTGAGTCACGCGTTGGATGCAGTGTAGTAGCTTTTATTTTGTTGTAGATTCGTCTCGGCTTGTTGTGTTAGTCATAATAAATTACTCTCCGGGTATTCTCGATAACGCTCGCGTTTAGAAGTAACCAACGCTATTTTTATTTTTTCCGCGTTAGTGTGCAACATCGTCGATATTGCTCAATTCCATCGTTTCTGTTTCTGATCCTTTCTTACAAGTCGTAATAATTTTTGGTCGTTTTTGAAATGACTGCATACTGTTTTTATGTGCATTCGTTTTTCATCGTTTCACTTAAACCAGTTCTCTGACGAAAAGCGTGAGTCAGCCTACGTAAAGAGATCGTAATAAAACCCGTTCCAACTATTTCATCCTAATATAGATTGGGCCTATGTGAGAATTAGTCATTGAGTGTTGATTACTCATTATAGCTTATTAACACCGAGATCTCTGTTAAGTGGTTGAAATGAGAGTTAAATTGAGTGCACAGAGCAGAGGTTTTGAATAGTAGGTATTAGATAGGAATTTAGAGTTTAGTGCAACACCCTAAATACCTACCTAAAGTGGATAGCCGATCATTAAAAAAACCACTTGAACTTAAATCTCTTGCATCTTTTGACTCTGATTTGCATACGTTTTTAAGATTATCTTGACATTGTTTGTTTGTGTTTTTGAAGTAAACCTTACGCATAAGAGTTAGATATATTTTCGGTTTTAGGACTGGTAGGTACTTGACGTACGCGGCTTGATTAAGTTAAGTGGCACGTCTTAACCAAACTTGTGCGGTAATGCTGCTACGAAAGGGTCTCTCGAAAACATCACATTTAATGGCATTATCTTCTGCGTGGCGGCAATCATTCTCAATTGTCTGAAACGGAAAACACAATTTGTTTACTGTTTTCAATCCAAACTGAATTAGTATCTGTGACAAACAAAGATCGTTGTTTGCAAACACGACGCGTCGTTTTAAAGGCTTGGCCGTTATTAAAATCGACTTTTACGAAGGTTACGATGTAGGTATGTTAGTCATAAATTGTTGTATGGTATAATCGTTTAATTAGCTGACTTAAAAACCTAAAGAAGTTTTCCGGGTTAGTTCTGAATTACGCCGCCCCCCTGTTGCGTGAGGAACGCTCTACTTAATACTAACTGAAAGTTACAGTATTTCCTAAGATGTTCGGTTCAGTAAACTACAATATTCGTTGAATGTCTTCTGTTCAGATGTTTGGGGTCAAACTGGTCAACTCGCGCAAATATTCTACCGCAGACTGTATTGAATAACGCTGTAGGTAGCTTATATTGAAGAAATCAACCACACTGAACGCATAGATTTTATAAAAACGATACAATTAGCTTGCGAAACAATCAATTTATTATAACATGATGCTTTATTACTCATTTCTACATTGTACAACATTGTACTAATAACGGTTGAAACACTCGTAGGACACTAAAAGTAGAGGTCGCTAGATGTAGGAAGCTCAAGATAGTTGGTGCTGGAAAACGGATATTAGCACGCTTAACATTTCGCGGAAATTGAAACATATTATATCCATTTCTAAATAGTAGGTCAGGGCGAATCATAGGAACAATGTACCTATTAGACGGGGCGTGCGGGGTCTCATGAGTGTCTGTCCAACATCTATCAAACAGTACCACTACTTACAAGTACTACTTTCAGTTCGAGCAAAAGCTATCCCGAAAGTCTGCAGGTCTTTATGCTATACCAATCTGTTAATTCTCAAACGACCGCTTTTTAGCGGATACGATGAGTTCAGTAATCTCATGACATTGTTTCTTTTCTCACCAGATGTCCGGATGGCGTTCAGCACTTCAAAGTTTTAAGGGACGCGTCCAGCAAATTCTTCCTGTGGGTGGTGAAGTTCAATTCTCTCAACGAGCTGGTAGATTACCACCGCACCGCTTCCGTCAGTCGTCTGCAGGATGTCAAACTCAAAGACGTCGTTCCAGAAGAGGTCAGTGAACTTAGAACTACAACTTTACTGTCTAATCCTCCATCAAAGCGAGCTAGACTTACCATCTTGGAAAGTAAGGTGGAAATGTCTGAGAAACAGGTTTTGTCAAACGGTGGTATCCATCATCTCTTTTTACAGACACTTCATAGATAGATCATTAGTATTTGCTACGAGCCTTTTTTCGCGTGTTCTGAATGTGGATTTAAAAAAAAAACTGAAAACACGATTAATTTGTAGAGATGCAACGTTGTGGATCCTTTCACGCTTTATTAACATGAACAAATTGAAGTTACGTCTATAGAAACATAAATTATTATTATGCGTTTTCAATAACTCTTGCTAAAAAAGATTTATGCTATTGTAAATATTGTAATATGAATGATTGACACTGACGAGACACCTACAAATCGTAAACCGTCAACAGAAGCGTGGGAACAAAGTAATTTACCCATTTACTCTTAACTAGGATGTTAACCTGACATCCCATTCTGAAATGTAAACAGCACTCAAAAGCGTAACACTTGTACGTTCCTTGTCCATTATACTGTCAATTTATGAGCCTTGTGAATCCAGAAAGTTCGATTTAATCAATATATTTGTCCATGGCGAAGGCGCGCCGATGTCAGTGTAAATAGTGCGGACGCGTTGACCCTGATAAACCAACCAAAATAACCCGGTCAGCTTTGTTGCTATTACTATAATCTCTGGTTGCAAATGCTGCCGCGGCTCGGGAACACATGCTCCGTCCATTATTGTTGTTTGTTTGGTTTTCGGTTGCGTAATTTAAGGAAAAGCAAAGGCTCATTTAGACTCCAGCTTCGCGTTTACCTTGATTTGTTAGAGTAATTTTACGCGTTGCTAGAGCAATTTTTAATGTCATAGCATTAAAATTGCGTGATTTGTTGACGGTTTTGACGTGCAGTAGTACTGGATACCATAGAATGAAATGAATGAGTAATTTACTATAATTTTGGTGGTAAAAGAATTCCGACTAGTCATACATAAACACCTGCGAAACCTGAATCATGAACATGAGCGAAATTTAATTGGAATGCCTATGTTGAATAGACGAGAATATTTGATGTATTTAAATAAAAATGTAGGCATAATTAATGAATAATTCATGAGATAGGTGTGTTTTCTGTTTAGGTAAGGTCCACTGTGAAATGGTTTTTTTCTGAAGATTTCTTAGTTTTTAGCATAGTATGTAAAATTTTGTATAAATGTAAACTTCTTGTCAATGAGAATGTCACTTCATTATAAGTTTATAAGTATCATCTTTATACAATTCGAAATAGGTATGTAAAGTTAGTTAACTTTCATATGGTTTTTTCCACAATGGCTTTCATTTACTATTCTACTGTTTTCCTTACTCTGCATTCACTGTAAATTGGTTTTAATTTAATTATTTAAGTTATGAATTAATCCCAATCTCGCACGCATTGCGTACTCGCGGTGCATACGTAATTGGCTTTTTAAATTGTTCAATCTAGCCACAATGTGGGTTAATTGCAATAAAATCTATTTCACTGTGGACTTGAATCTGAACAACTAGCTTATTAAGCTTTAACCACACATAGTATTTCTGACATATAATGTCTTTTTCAAGTAATAGGTGTACCATGTTGTTGGTTCCAATTTCCGAGAATTCGCGAATTTTATGAATCTACGAAATTGATGGAATCTTGTTTTGTACCAAAATAACACCTTGACTATTTTGAGGAGAACTTTATTAAATCAACAAAAAACGGTTGCCTTGCTACTCCGATACCACACGTGCAAGACATCTACGTCAAGAAGTATATGTTTACACGCAAACCCACCCTCTTTCGCTTCCACAATTCAAACTCACGAACACGACTCAAGTAGCTTAAGCGTTTTGTTTAAACTACTATTTAATTTACTTGATCTAAACTTCGTCTTACCACTATGATAAACTTTTTTAACAAAATACTGAATTCATAATAAGTAAGTATTATAATCATGATCACATCCATAATTTAGCACCGATTTATTGATATTTGAAGTGAAAGTTTAACAGACTTACGTAAGTCCTAGCTGTTTTAACAGTTTTATAATAACTCAACCTAATTTCTATCGATCGATGCATAAACCTAGTTTAAATCTAAATAAAACGTATAATTATATCTACTCTGACCATCTACTTCAATGCGATATCTGGAAGATTTTTTTCCTTTTTCTGTTTAAAATCCGACTCTACGCACACCTCTATCGATATTCACATCGAATCGAAAGTGATTCCTGTTTTTTATTCAAAAGAACCGCCCTTGTTAATATCTTTTCGACTCTGCCGGTCGACCTTGGATTTAATTCCCGTAACATAAAAATGGCTGGACCAGAGTTTAGGGGATGTTTCGGCGGACGAGTTGACTGAATAATCGCGCGTCGGCACGCACAATTGTGATCCGTGACCCCTTACAGTACCTACAACAATAAAGACCGGAATTTAAATTAGGGCGCCTAGTTTTTGACATAATAAAAATACATCAATGTCACTGTGGATCACTAAATTTATAGCACGTGGCTTAGTCAAATAAAAGGACAAAATTAACCCTGAATATTCTGCAGTAGCTTTCTTTTTAGGATCACTTCGTTTGTCGGTCTGTTTGTAACAATTATCTTTATTTATTTACAGACTTTGGTACAAGCCTTGTACGACTTCACGCCGCAGGAGGCGGGCGAGCTCGAGTTCAGACGCGGTGACGTCATCACGGTCACAGATCGCTCGGACCAGCATTGGTGGCAGGTAAGATGGCAACTTGTTTCAAACAAATCCTGGGAAATGTAGACGATGGCTGCTGGTTCCCATATAATTGTGACATTAAGAATTAGCGCACCGGCATTTCCTCCCGCATCTCTTCTGCCCTCCCAAAAAAAACACACCCGATGAAGTACTTAGGAAAAAACATGCTAAAATTTTTAACCCGCGTATGACTGTCAATAGCGGAGCTTCTTCAGGTCTTGACATTTTTGCCGGTTTAATTAATGAGATTGTCTGATGGCAAAGAACATAATTTGCTACACATAGAACGCAAAGGTACAGAAAGGCTTTTATACCGATAGTCTTAATGACCATGTAAGTGAGATAGCACGTAATTTTTTCCTCCCATGAGCACTTTTGTTTTTTGTTGGTGAAACAGTGGTGAACAAAGTTTTTTTTTTGACACAAACTTTAATATTTCCAGGGAGAAATTGCCCATCGCCGCGGCCTGTTCCCGGCGTCGTACGTAACCGCTTACCACTCATAGTGCAGCGAGACGTTCCGCCGGCCACGGCGCGCGTCTCCCGACATGGAGCGACCTTGAACACCACACCGGTAACTATCCCCATCCGCTATACCAACTAGTTCGCTCAATCCAATGTCTATGTGCGAACTTACCTTAGGTGTGAGTTTTTGCCTGGATTCTACCAGTTGACCGCTAAAATTGTTAGTATACCCGAAAGTAAACAGCAGATGTTTAGTGTTTAGTTTTGTTAAGTGGATCAAACATGTTTAGTCTTCAGGCTTCAAAAGGGAAAGGTTGAATGACTGACGAGAACTAACATCTAGTCGCTATCAATCCTGAATCATGATACTTCTAACGTCAGGGTTTTGGATATCTGTATGAACACCAAGTAATAACGCAAATAGTTTTTGTCGTGTTAGGGTTTGACTGAAAAGTTGAATCAAGCCTGATGTAAATGTTTAAAGTCGAGTTATCGGGGTCATCTATTTCTGTTACTTTCGGTTTTGATCTAAATACTCGTACAATCAGTGTATGTGCTTTATTCTTATTTCTTACTGGCCACTAATTAGCATTTCTTTTGCAAGATTGATAAGGCTAACACAGTTTTCACCGTTAACACAGATCATAACTATAAAAAGGTATCCATGAGACCATTAAATATTATCAACGGTACTTGGCGCAGTTTAATTGTAAGCTAATTTATTCTCAAAAATGGAATCTCTGTGGTTTACTTTCGGTGTATTGTGGTCTCGATCGAATTTACACTTAATTATTTTATAACAATTGTAAAGGGACAAACCCCACTTTTTTAAATTTTAATAACTAAGAAATCTCAACCTAAATTGGCAATTGTTATTTAATAATTATGTGCTTAAATTTAGCATATTGTGACCTTCTTTAAAAGCAGAAGATGCGTAAAACAAAATATTTGATGTACTATAGAGTTTCGTATTTATCACTTCTATCTTTGTGGACCTGTAAACTAGTCTTAATCTTAAATAGCTACATCTTATCAATAAATAGCTTCGAATAATTTTGTATTTGGCATAGTTCGAAATAGGCTATTTTTTCTCTTGGCCCTTCCTGCAAAAGGAAGGACCCCTATTTAAGATTTTACTGAACTTACAGCCGACAGAAGTGATATTTATCGTGTAACCTTGCCATATTCAAAAGTAATGTGACTATGGGAAATTTAGCTGAAAAGTTTAGGTCATCATTGTATAAGGCATAAGGTTAGATTGTCGCTAAATAGTGTCGTTTCCTAATGTACTAATGTTCCGTAACTAAAAATAAAAGGCAGGGAAGTGTCGTGGTCCATAGCGTTTGATTTGTATACTGTTTGAACATGGTGCTTCATGTCACGCAACGTTCAGCGAGAGGATGAACAATACAAATAATTAGCTCTTGTAGTAATTGTTAACGTAATTGCCTGTGTCTGTCCATTGAACTCCTGTCGAGTTAACAACTGCCTTATGTTTTGCAATACTAAGTATGTAGGACGAAATGTCATCGGGAGTACAAAACTACGTTTCGTGTCGTGTTTTATCTGTGTAATGTTTCTGTGTGACGAATTTATTGATTTCTTTCCATTTTAATTACTTATGTGACAATTTGAAGGATGAATAACTGTTTTTGTCCTCTAATACGTGCCAGAATGTTATTTGTAGTATTTTAAATGCCTGTGTTTAGTAATGTAACGGTAATAGGGATCAACTCTGTTATTGCTGAGTCCTCGCCGCGTATGATTATATTATTTGATTTTAAAGTACATATGACCATTATTTATCCTTTTATTGGTATATTGCTCATTTTAAATATTTACCATTTACATGTTAAGTAATAGCATTTAAGTTCTTTTTACATGTTTTGATCTTAATTTTATCATTACCTATACAAAAATATATAATCTGGTACCATAGTCATGTAGGTTATAAAATTGTAGCGTCCTCCAAAAGCTTAGCTCTCCTTAGATATAGGGTCAGACTATAGTTTGTGTTACGCACAACTTGTAATGCCGCATACTTTATAATTATAATTATTATCCACGAATTAGTTTTACGTATTGACAGTGTTTTGATAGATGGATGTACAGCGAGGATTTTATAACAATATACAATAACTACGCTTTTAATCGCTTTTGATGTGTTTATTTAATTAAAATTTTGTTACCCATCTTAGTGTTTTGAATAAAAGAGATGTGAATGAAATTTTAATAATATCTAAATTAATTCGACTTAATATTAAAAAATAAAAGTAAAATAGCTTATCGACGTGGCAAGGGGCTACTGCTGTGGAGCGATACGATTGCCGGCGCTGTGAGGTGGCACCGTGGCACTCGGGTGCCATTGTACTTACTTAGCGTTAACATTAGTCAAGACTTTGAAATTTATAAAACTTTGAGTGCTCGTTGATCCAATGTAGATATTTATTTTTGTTGAGATATACCCAAAATAACTATATTTAGGGAAGCATACTTTTTAGTGTTTTATAATTAAACGTTCGAGAGCTATCTGTGACCCGATCATTAGGCGTAAGATGTCGCGACGTTATTATGATTTCCCCGCTTGTTTTGTGTTTCGAAGTTTCCCCTTGAGCAAAGCATTTAACTGTGTGTATGATAAGCTGGTACAGGACAGCGCGAGTCGGTCCGACACGAGCCGAGGCCGCGAAGCTTCTCGCTCTAGGACTAGTGCATGGCGGCAAATAAGAAATCGGAAGTGCTATAATCTATGATAATCAAAATATTTAAATAATTAAGTTATAATTCTCCAATATTGTGGAAGATGTATAATATTTTTACTAATAAATTTAATATTGTAAACGGAGTCTTTCATTTTAAGATTGAACATTTTCAGGTTTATCTTTGAGTTAAAAGTGGCATTCGATTTTGTACGAGTAAATAAAAGAACAATTCATTCAACAGTCAATAATTTATTATACCTAAATAACATCACATTTATTAACAGGATTTATTAAAAAAAAATATGCAAACAATAAAAATTCAAAAAATAAACAAATCAAGAAATTTATCTAAGAAAAAAACTTTGCTAAAGTACGTAACGAATTAAAGTGCTACGTATAAATCTCCTAAATTAAATTACGATATCAATTGTTGAACGTAACACAAGAAGAAATAAAACCTTTGGTATAAAAATTATCTAGCTGATAGAAATAGATACGACTGCATATATACAAGATTTACGTTACGCTTTGAATAAAATATAACATTTAAAAATAGCACCTTGCTATATTACTAGAAATCTGAATTTATTCAATAAAAATACAGGCTCTACCTACTTAAGTACTACAGGCAGGCATTCTGCTAAGTCGCTAATACCACATTATCTCTTACACTACTTGGTCTATAAGGTTACCTTAATTATTTGTTCTTAATTATTAACCAAAACAAAAAACTAAAGCTCCGCTTTTGTGATATTATTTTTATCTTCTACACTTTCACTGAAAACTAATTATTAGAATAACAATGGAGTAACACGTTTTATCATCCATCACAATTCGCCAAAGCACACGTCTAAATATTTTCAGTAAGATCAAAAATTATTTACCTATTTGAGCTCTTGATCCTATCGATTAAGAACCGTAAAACTACTCAACTATAGTGCCGTACTATAACGAAGGTCCATAATTTCAAGAGGACTAAGTATTCATACCAATGTTCCATTTTTTTGTCCAAGTTGTTCCTTCTGTTAATGAACATATTTAACAATTCAACTTCTTCGTTTTAATAAAAGTCACACCTAAACGAAAATATTTGAGTCAGTTTTAGACCCTAGACTAGTTAGTTGTGTAGTTTTACGGAATATTATTTGTTGGTTCGATTATTAATGTATCCTATCATAAAGTAATCATGCTACTTTAGGAGGAACGCAGTTTCTTTTCTGGCACTACTTTAACACCTCTTATGGTTTAGTATTGGCTTAGCAGCAGTTACGACAAGACGGGACCTTTCTCAGTTAAGTATAATAATATATTATTATGTAATTTATAGACCGACCGCTTAAATGAGTCCCTGCCCGCGCGGTGCAGGGTTGCGGGGTAGGTCTACAAAGGGGGCCGAGAGAGGTGCGGGCGGCAGGTGCATTACCCGCCGGTCGGTCTATAACTCGTTTTTCGCTGAGAAACAGTGTCATATACCTTCCATTTAAGAAACTACTTTGAACTCCGATTCATGCCAAGGCTCCAAATTAACCTAAACCGAGGATTCATCTTTCTAGAACGTTTTACCACCTAAAGCAAGCATAATGTTCTCGAAAGCTATCCAGTTTATAAGAGCCCATGGACCCAGGCGCATCCATAGCGGGAGGAAGCCTTTGTACAGAGACAGGATGCCTTCGTTCTTCACTGATTGCTGGAGGCAGTCTATCATCCCACGATAGAGGATTCCCCTGAAATAGAAATATTTTTTTAGTTTGGTAGGGACTTTCATGCCAGAAAAAGTATTTGCCCAGTCATTTAAGGTTAGATTAGGTAAGAATCTCGGAATTCGAGATACCCAGCTGTAAGTCTGTAAATACTTGTATATTGACACCCTAAAAGTTGTCTCAAAACCTACATATGGTAGGGTGTGCGCAACTATTAAATTTCAAGGTCAAAGGTCACAAAAATCGGTTTTTTGCGCTTTTTTTGTAAATATTTCATTTCCTACGGGTTTTTGCTATTTGTTATTATTGACAATATTGTAGAATACAAAATTCCCTACAAATTTTGTTCAAAAATTTTTTTTATACGGTGAACCGTTTTCGAGATAGAGGGCGGAGAGCGCGCGGTCACAGCAACCGGTGCCTCCGGTCGAAAACGCGCCATATATAGTTGATGAACTATCGATATATCAATTATATTATATTTTATCATTTTTTTTCCAAACCTATTCACTTTTTATTCACTACTAGCTGACCCGGCGAACTTTGTTCCGCCTTAAATTTGAAAAATTCCAGTGGTTTGGGCTGTGCTATCCCGCGGGAACTATGCAATTTTCCGGGATAAAAACTATTCTATGTCCTTTCCCGGGACTCAAACTATCTGTATTCCAAATTTCAACTAAATCGGCCCAGCGGTTTAAGCGGTTTAGTAAAAATAAATGTATTGAATGATATATTTTAATAAAAAGATTAATTTCATAATTTATTTGTTTTTTATTCATCATGTATGAAGTTATTAATATTAATTAGGTTAAAATTCAAATATAATTCCGATATTTTCATTAACAGTTCTGCAATTACATGGGCAGGTAAGTGTTGTTAATTAATACTGAATAAAAAGTGTATAAATGCGAAAGTAACTCTGTCTGTCTGTTACCTTTTCACGCTTAAACCGCTGGGCCGTCGTGTGAAAATTGTAAAACATTCTCTATTCTTTTACTTGTTTTTGTAGAGTCAAAACGTAACGAATGTTTTCTGTTTAAGTAAGCGCTTAGGTTATTCACAGATTTTATTCCACATAAAACATAACTTAAGTACTTAACACGATCGATTTAAACCTAGAAACTAGATAAGTATACAATTGTTCGACCGAGCAACGACTTTGACCGCGTTCAGTTGACCTCGTCCGATTTGACTCAACCAAAGTATCTTCGTGCGTTGTAATTGGAATTGTAATTTGTGGTCAAAATTAGGATAGCATTTTCAAAAGATTTGGGCTCACGAGGCATAACCATGTGCCTAGTTCATAGAAGGGTTTCTGTTTGGATCCGTTATGAATGATGGACATTCACAGAACAAGATGCTGCATATGGTTGGACTACAGGCTAAAGTAGGTACCAATTGCCCAGGACAAATGATGCGGACATTCGGTTTCTTATTTAGTTTTTGTCTGATTCACACAGCGACGCAAAATGAGTCGACGGTTGTGTAATTATCTAAATCGCGTCTCCAATCATAACACTGTTTGACTGAGCCCGAGTTTCAACAAATTTTGACAATTTTATTGGCTCATATTGGACGCGTAACTTGATTGAAGAAACCCTAATATTCTTAGAATTGAATCGATTAGCCTTAATCAAATCGAATGACCGTTCGAAGCCTTAGAACTTAATCACACTTAGACATCACAGGGAATTCATTGAGAATTGTCCAAATTGTATCTATACCTAACCTATAAGGTCAACCTATTGTTTATAATCAGCTAGCAGCACCAATTTTTCCGGACCGGTATCTACTACTTAGGGACCATCAAAAACGAGCCTATCTTAAAGGGCCGGCAAGACACTCTTAACGCCCTATATGGTAATGGTGTATACGGGCGGTGGTGATTGCTTTCCATCAGGTAACCGTCATGCTCGTTTGCCCCTATCATATATGAAATATATATTACAGTGTTTAGCGTAATACCTACTTAGTTCTCAATTCGAAATAACAATGAAAGATTATTCTAGCGTTATATTGAAGCGAGAGGGGAACTATTCACCATCGTTCTGTGATACTAACAAAAGCTCTAAAACTGTGCCCTTTTATCTACAACCCACCTTCCATCCGGGCCCACGGGCTGGTTCATGAGTCTGGTCTTCATGACGTCAGCTGGTGTGCCCATGACGGCAGCTACAAAGCCAGCAGTGAAGGCGGCGCAAGCGTGCACAGCTGCGTTGTCCGCCATGCCGAACTCTCGTATTAGGAACTGTTTGGTGTAGTCGTAAGCGGCTAGGTCTCCCATGTTGACTAGAGCCGCACGTTGCACGTTTGGGATGGCACCTAGAACAAAAAAGGAGGATGTGTTGGAACTCTGAACACAGGGCACTTATGACGGTGAGTAGGTATAAGAGGGTTAATGTTTAGCAGGTATACAGTACCACTTACTAACTCCTGTTTTAAATTCCAGAAGCTACGCGGTTTCTTAGATAAGTACGTTGTCAGCAGAAGCGGATAGACTCGCCCCGAGTGGACGAAGGGGATTGGAACAGGCATTTTGGATTTTGTATTCTTTCCAGAATATGGGTGCTTTAAATCTCAATCTACTCTACTCTAATAATACACCTATTTGGTTCTTTTACGATTTCAAAAGAAAATTCCTGACATGTTCCTAGAATGCAGAAGCTGAAAATATGTGTAAAGTCTGAACTAACCTCTCCAAAACCCAAGAATCCCACTCTCCTTGTACAGCAGCTTGTAGGTCTGCGTGCAGCTGGTGAACCGTGGCGCCTTGCCCTGCAGGACTCGTCTGCCTTCAGCCTGCATCTGCACCTTCACCAGATCGGTGGGAGACGCGATCAGCTGGGCGAGCGAGCCGGCAGCCAGGCCGCCTAGACTTCGGAACAATGGGAATGTTTAGTGCTTCGTTTCTTTTAGAGGTAAAGACTTTGATCATTCATATTCTAAATACAACTTTGTCTAAAATTTTTTAGATGTCGTTTCGCATGAGTAGTCCACGTGCGGCTAGGCTGAAAAGAGGTCTCATTGCGACCTTGTCAATTCTTTTGCCGGGGCACTTTCGAGCAGCTAACGTTATACTAGCTAGTGTCATCTCACCCAAAGACGCAGAGCCCAGCGAAGTCTTCCCGTTCTCATCTTTGAGGGCGTTTCTGAACTTCTCATAGAAGATCAGTCGGCTTCCGGAGTAGATGACGTGGCGCTGGAACATGGGCATCAGGCCGCTCCAGAGCTTTAATACTCCTTCCTGTTTGGCTATGCCCACGGCGGTTTTGATCATGCCATTATTTTCGAGCTGGAAGAATAATATAACATTGACACTTCGTTAAGATTACCTCTGGAATTATTTGTTTTCACCGTGTTGTTTTAAGAGTGTTGACGACTGTACCTTTAGAAATGTTTTGTTGGAAAATGTAACAACGCCATAGGTTTCAGAACCGAGAAAGAGTATGGATTGTGAACTTATCCTCCGAGTTTGAGTAACGAGGGAGGTCGCGCATTCAAAAAAAATCGTAGCGTAACGTTTTATTTTAGGGGTTAGCCGTGGAGTTTCCTGTCGCATTATGATGCGGAGGGCTCGGAGAGAGCTTTTATAGAGTGTTTTTCAATGGTATTCTCGTTCCACATGGTTGCGGGAAGTATTTACTTTTTAGCGCGAGTCGCACCAAGTTACCTTACCATAATCAACGATTTTTGACAGAAAATCTATGAAATAATATTATGTCAAAAAAGTCGGCTACCGTTAAAATACCTATCTTGTGCAACTAACGCTTTCTATTACCCCCGATCTATACTAACTGGGGCCTTACCATGACGTCTTAATGCGATTCAATTCCGTCTCAGTTCAGCTTTTAGCTGTCAATTTTAGTATAGATCAAACAGCGGGCGAACCTAAACTGAATCGGAATTGAATCGCATTAAGACGTCATGGTAACCCCTTGTCAACAATAGACTAGGTTTTATGTCGCAACTCGATTCTATTGTTTACTGTATGATTATGAGGATCAGAAACCTCGTAGAATACCCACTCGTTAGTCCTGCCGCAGATAGCAGAACTTGCACTTGTCTTCCGAGGCGAGGAAATCACAGGCGCAAGGCATTTCAACTTCTCTAGGTTGGCAACGCGTCGTCAAAGTCTAGTGTTGCCATCAGGTGATACTTGCTTTGTCATCCTCGTTAAACATTAAATATAACAAACACTTAATCACAATACAGACAGATTGGACTGTAGCCAATCTGTACGTGTATACCTAGTATTATAGGTAACGTGAATATCTTAATATTACCTTGTACCCCTCCTTGGCCGCGGCGACTTCCGATTGTATTTGGAGTCGCGTCTTCGTCAGGTCGAAGGGGTAGGTGGCTGCAATTTAAATTATGACATTAATTTATGATGATGGATGCAGGGGCAGATTGACGTGGATATAGGGGATGAATAAGAGGCGTGTTCGCGTATAGAATATTTAGTAGGCAGATGATAGTGAGCTACTGCGTTATTTAAGTAAGTTTAGAAAAGAACTCAAAT
The DNA here is from genome assembly GCA_932294345.1 of Pandemis cinnamomeana. Lineage (NCBI taxonomy): Eukaryota > Metazoa > Arthropoda > Insecta > Lepidoptera > Tortricidae > Pandemis > Pandemis cinnamomeana. The sequence continues at coordinate 6,032,648 of OW028709.1, read as the reverse complement.
AATAAAATAATAAGGAATGCATTTGACTTAAGGTCTTATTATTAACGCACGGGTGCTCACGATGGTATTCAACATCTCTTTCTACCCTTATTCTACATACGATTTGACAGAAAGGAAAGGATGATAATTGTAATTCTGAGTGCTTTAGACAATAATAATATGACCTCTGTCTTCTATTTCATAAACGTAACAGGCAACAGAAAGTTGACACAACGTTGACACTAATAATTGGGTTTAAAATTTCCTGCGATTTCGCAGCCATCGTCATCATGTCATGTCATGTTTCATTATCCGTTTCAATCTCGGCGATGTATTTCGGTGGTATTTCGAATCGTCATTCACTTTGTCATATTTATTAGATAGGCACGCACACTGTGAGAAGTGGGATAACCAAGCATGCTACCAGTGGCGTAGCTACTAGGCGGGGCAGTGCCCCGGGGCCCTCAAACTCAGAGGGCCCTCGAATCCTTACCAGAAAATCTCGATCGAACTATTATTATTAAAACGTAACCAGTTTAGATAGTAGTGGGGCCCCATTTTTTTATTTGCACCAGGGCCCTTGGTTACCTAGCTACGCCACTGCATGCTACGCAATGAGACTTCAACTCAAACCTTCAAAATTCAATTCAAATTAGAAATATCTACAGCGTGTGTTATTGGTATCGCCATAAACTCTAACCAAACGTAGATTTAAGTGCTGTGGACCGATATTAAAACAAATTTTAAATTTAGAATTAACTACCTACCAGAGCGGATTTTTTTTCGAGCAGAAATTTATTGCAAGTATTGAGTTGATAATTATTGACGAGACTGGACGGATTTGCTAAATGCCAATAAAATTACGTACGTAATGTCGTACCGATGGCGAGATTTGAATGCCGAATTATGTATGAAAATATGTTTTATGTTAACTTAAGTTTTCAATTTACGTTATTTAGAGCTTAAACTAACTGCCCTTAAATATATGTGGCTATATCAACAACACTCGCTCTATAAGAAACTTTTACAACGTACCTCTTTCAACAGGGTAACTACACATTGACTGCGTGGAGATTAGCGGCAGATATAAATCTATTTAATTTCATCTTAGTAACACATTTGCTCGTACAGTGACTCGTAATTACCGCGTTTATATTCATAATGCACCTTATTACTCACGTGTACTTTTCACTACATCCTCGGAGTTCAAGCTAGTAAACTAAATGTAGAGTCTATCTCTACTGAGTACTAAGTGAAGCATAAGCATTTAGACCAGCACTGACAGTAACACTAATTAAAAGATTAAACTTACATGGGTGAACATCAAAGTTTTATATAGACACCTAACAAGGAACAGCCAAAACGTAGTTAAAAAATACTGTCCTTTTCAGTGGCGTAACAAAGGGTGGCAGGAGTGGCAAAATGCCACGGGCCCCTTGCTCTAGGGGGCCCCAAACTAGCTTGATTTAGAGCACAGAAGGGACGCTGGTGCACTTCTTTATATTGAGGAAGGAGCCCCGCCCCATATGACGAATTTGCCTCGGGCCCCAGACGTTATAGTTACGCCACTGGTCCTTTTCATATATAGCATGGTCGTCAAATTATACCTAACTAGCCACCCGCCCCGGCTTCGCACGGTATATTATGCATGTATTATACATATAAACCTTCCTCTTGAATCACTTTATCTATTAAAATAAAACCGCATCAAAATCCGTTGTGTAGTTTTGAAAATATAAGCATACATACGGACATGAGGACAGAAAAAGTGACTTTGTTTTATACTATGTAAATTCATTTTTCTGTGCAAATGTATGAAACGCGAGAGCATTGATCCCTGACTCCGGCTTAAATCCGCTAGTTAATACCAATAGCGAGCCCACTTGTATTATGTACTATTAGTTAATGAAACCGACGAGCATGTAAGAAGAGATTGATGACTGTGGATGAAGCGAAAGAAATATGTCAGGATCGTAGCAAGTGGAATAAAGTCTCTGCCTACCCCTGTGGGAAAGAGGCGTGACGGTATGTATGTATGTATGTAGTTAATGAGGGTAAAGTGGTAAGCTTACCGCCTTCAGCTGCCCAGGCTGCAAGCACAGCGACCGAGTACCGCGTGTACAAAGAGTCGGTCGCCTGCGAGGCGGGGTGGTCAGCGTTGCGTAGAACCGGCATGCTAGCTTACGCGCATGCGCCCGCCCATACCTGGCAAACGAGAAACAGTTACGGCATACACTTGCAAGGGCTTCCTGTGTGATGAGATAGCGACCATATCAAGTTCTGAAGATCCTCAATCCTTATATGATGCACAAATAATTCAAAAAGTATTTTAGGTTTGCCTATCAAAATTAAAAAGTTTAAAAATACTAGCGTTGCCTGCGGCTTCGCCCCGTTTCTGATTTTTATTTTTATTACGAGTCAGTTCTAGGCGATGCGGCAAGCGACCCATCACTATTTTGATTCCCCTTTCCATCTGTTCGCGCACGTTCCCTAAACGTGGCCTTAGGTCTTCTTTGTTACCTTAGGCTCTGTCTACCCCGTCTTTACGTCTTTATCAAAGACGTGCTTATGTACGTATGTATATATGCCTATCATTACATACATATACCTCCCATCCTCTCATTAGGCGGTCAGAGCTGTAGTTGCCACAGCCCCTTTTTTTAAATAACAGACATACGTTACAAACATAAATGAAAAAAAGTAAATATGTATGTGTCATTAAAAGTGAGCTCTGTGTGTCTTTCTTCACTGTTCTTCTCTATATTGTGTTATTTCAGTAGTTCAAACCATCGTCTACCTATACCTATGTATCTTTTCTTAGTTGTAATTCCTAAATATGCAACAATTGTCGTGTCATGTGTTTGTAGAACACTTTTAAAGCGCCAATCCAAATCACAAGGAAGCAAGTTTTCAGTTATCATAATATATACCTGTGTTTTATTTTTGTTTTATTGCGTCAGTAAATGTGAGTAGGAAATCTAGGTAGATACACACGCACGTGAATATGAAAGTCACCTATCAAACATCGATCATTTAATCGTGAATGATGATTAATTAATCACATTTAATTACACATATTATTAAGCACATATTTAGTATCTAAGAAATTGTACAGTCGAGGGCAAAAATATCGATACAGCCATCATGTCAAATATATTGTCACCGACCTTATTGCTTGTGGCATAAAGGTGTAGGTTTAGATGTTTTTGACGTTCGAGTAACGTAATTATAATATATATTTATGCCCTTGACTGTACATAAGTTTTATGTATAATAGAGAATAGTGATATTCAAATAACTTTCTACTTTTAGCTACTTATATTTATAAATATAATACCTGCTAACTGCTACTATTTCTGCAGAACTCTACATCCGTCAATAGCATTTAACTTTTTTAGAATAATTTGTTTTCGTTCATAAATATGGACATCCGAGCAATCCCTGGTTCAATAAATAAAATATAGGTACGTACATTTTATTGAAATAACTAGAAGTATTTTCATACTTACACGTACTTTATGTTTGTAACAAGCAAAATTACCACAAATCCTGCAGCATCCGGGCAGCATCACGATTAATTAAGGAAAAAATATTATTTACCAAGCCAACAGGACACTTTGCTATACTATATATATGTATATACATACTTTGATTATATTATTTAAAAAATACTTCCCACCATTTATATCAATTGGATCCTTCTGTAAGTGTTTATTTTGTAATTTTAGTTACGCCATATTATACATTTTTCAAAACCAACTAGATTTTTCATACGTATATATGAAAGGTTGTCCGTGTGCCTGTTTGTGTCTATCTCTGTGTGTGTGAGTGTATGTTAGTTCCTCTTTCATACTTAAACGGCTTGACAATAACTTAATTGATTTTGATGAAAGGCACACGGGTAGTTTTACAACCTGGGTTAAAACATAGTGTGTTAGTAAAATTTCAAAGCTCCCGAGCTAAAGCGAAAAACGAATTATTCGCAGGTTTAGCGCAAAAAGCGGACTTAACCGCGGATTAAAAATATTCAAAATCCTAAAAGACTGCACTAAATTTTATATTTTCCTATTTCCTAAATTTTAGCACCGGAAATCTCAAAATGATAAAAGTAAACTCTTACATAGATTTAGCCAAAGTGATGCAAAATGTAAAAGGCCAACAAAAATAATACTTAATACCTTTCAGCTGCTCGAAGAAATGATACAAACCTTAAATTTTAAACCGGTTTAAGTTTTAAACTCTAAAAACATGCAATATTTCACTTACACCTTTAAATCGAGCTACCCACGACTCTTACGCGTAACCGACTGAGCTAACTCAATGCAAATCGATAATCCTTACCTACATTTTTGTTCCATACTAAAACTGTCGATAAGTTCCGCATGTTATGGACGAGCACTTCAAACACTGCGACAGTCGTGACGTACCTACCTTCATTATTATAGTGGCCTTCCGAGTCTCTAATTTTCATGGAACACTAAAACTAGCAAGTTTATTGTTCGCGCGTAGCGTTTCATTCTAGAGTTCTAAAAGCAGTTTTACTTGAAATATTTTAACATATTTTGCTTGATAGATTGTCACAATAAAGAGTAGAAAATGATATAAAGATACGATGATGACGAAGTAACGATGCTGCAGTCTTTACTATTTTTTTCTTGTTGATTGCCTTGCCCCCAAACTCAAACAAGTCGTGATCCAGTTTTATCTAAGCCAACCTTTACCTACTACCTATGCTAATGGATATGGATTCCTGTTAATTACGCTAGCTAGAAATTATCTTTAGTTTCTCAAAGAAAATTTTACGTAACCTTGTAGAACCATTAGCTGTTGCCCGCGACTTTGTCCGGCAGAATTAAATATAGCCCATGACACCCACAAATAATGTGGCTTTCTATTGGTAAAAGAATTTTCAAAATCGGTTCAGTAGATCCAGAAATTACCCCGTACAACCTCACAAACTCACAAACGTTACTTCTTTATAATATTAGTATGGATACTTATAGATAAACGAACTCCAGTTTTCGAACTATTTTGTCTAACAACGCAACATTTCAAAATCCGCAGAATTTTGCAAACTGGCAACCCAGCTACATTTGTAGCTCTACAGCTCCAGTGTGTTCATGAATGCTTCATTGTAGCTGATGAACACTTAAGTGCTTACTTCTGAATTGACGTCATCACGTATGGGTCGAACATGTGGCTTAAACCCTGCTGACGAGCGAGATTCAAATATAGACTCAGTTTTAGATTTTCTGTTAGTAGGGGGTTGAACAATGTTGCCAGTTGCTACTTGAAAACATAGAAAGTTAAGCGAGCATGTTGGAATAAAAAAAGTAAACGTAGATAACTTTACTAACCAGCGCATATTGTCTATCTAACTCTAACTCTTCTTAGTAAGTATCAATTGGCACGCAGCGGAGCTGTATTTGGTTCTAACTTAGGTATGCCCGTTTACCACAAGCAATATTTATTACAAATAGCTGTACATTGCAGAATTTGTGGGGCTATGAAAACAACTAGTAATAAAGTGATCGTTGAAACTCTGCAGTGTAACGCAATTTGCACAATTTTACCTCCGTATGTAAAATGAGTTTTAAATTCCTAAAATAGAAAATTCGTTCTGGAAATACCCGTCATAAGATAAACTTTTGGGAGATGGCCAGTACGATAATGCCAACGTCGTTAGCGAGCTGTCATAGATAGAGTCGAATGCTGCAAACTCAACAAAATAAAGAAAAGATGGGATTTAAAAAATGGTTGGCACACCTGTTTGATATTTTTTTGCGTCCTTAAAGATATTCTTCGGTTTTATAAATGACTGTAAAATGATAATTATGATGTTCAGGTAAACTGGAACTAGGTTAGAGTATTTGTGATTTCCGATGGTCAAAATCATTATGTGCACGATAGCACGAATAAATATAAAGATTTATGAATATAACGCAGTTCGAAATATTACTTTTTTGCGAGGTAGAGCTCCATAGGACCTTCCAGTTCGTATATATTCATCTCATTACAGCATACTACTCGGCTATAGGCTACATTTATGGGTTTGATTAACGAAAAAAAAAATTAAGTATGCTTCTTGTACTTTTTTAATTCAAAGTCGACGTACTCGTAGTGTTACATAACCTAGACACACAGGCGTAGTATAGTTATCTGTTAAGAGACACAATTCATATTTTTTTACTATTTATTTTATTATTTTGAGGTAGGTTTTTTTATTTTACAAGTTTCATTTCTGTTTTTATACAAGGCATCCCGATTTACTTAGTAACGTTATATATTTTAAATCACTTCTACCTATACAGTGATATCAATCTTCAGTTTTCAAGTTGATACAATACATGTGCAAGTTTACTTTAGATTAAATGTTCTCAGCCGATAAGTTTGTAGCTTACAGATGGTTCAGCTATTGTTATCCAATTTTTCTCACTTTGAACCGCCAATCTTCTACAAGTTACATTTTAAAATTCTTTAGGCATTCCGTTTCAGTCGTAATTAAACAAAAGCTAATTTAAAATTGACGATTTACTGCCAGTAACTCGTAATATGGGTTACGTAAAGTAGTTTCAACAACAATTGACTTAAATTAAATTAAATCAACAATAATTACTAGTAGGTATTTCGCCGAATCACTAAGTTCAAAAATAGTATCCTGAAAATGTCGCTTGATAAATCACGTCATTTATTTTCGAGTAAATCGCTTAAAAAGTCATTAATTACAATCTGAAAACAATGACCCGCAGAATCGAGTCGATAAAAATTATTATCGACAGCGAAAATTTCGAAATAAAATAAAGCAAATTACCTTGTTTAACCAACAGCGATCACCGGTCGTCCCGAACGCAGTGCCGCAACTGATAGTAACACAGAGCTGCTAATTCCTTATGCCACGCTTTTTATACGTAACTATATAATAATAATGGACATATCGGTTCCTAGGCAATTAGACCGGTGTAAAGTCCAATTAGGTTCGATGAGATTATTGCGACAGATTTGTTATTTAATTCGTATTTAAGGGAAAGAAAAAATAATACCATCGTTATGTATCAAAATTAAGAAATCAAATTTACTATAGGTATTTAAATTTAATATTAAACTCTGCGAACCCTTACAGCTATCTCAACATCCTAAGACGTAAACGAAACGTTTGTTTATATCAGTCTCAAACAGTTACTTGAATGATAAATGACAAGAGGCTTACTCTTACTCGCCTTAGTTTACTGCTTCCACGACACAAACAGCACCTACACAAAACACAAATAACCAATTAGGTTGTTTCAAATTGCCAAAAATTTAAATTTTAACGTCACTCGTTTCATTCGTGACTGAACTGAATCGTGATAAATTTTCAGCCAACGCCAACTCATCGTACTAATGAGGAAGTTCTCAACTAAACTAAACTAACCAAACCAGCCGCATGGACTCCGGACTGCGCAAAGGTTAGAAATAGATTGAGAGAATGATGCTCAATCAGCCAATCGACTATTGTTTATTATGGGTCATTACCCACAATTACGTATAATTTTGTACATACAGTGAAACCTGGATAACTGGGACTTCAAGGGACCTGCGAAATAGTCTCACTTAAAGAGGTATTCCACATACCCAGTGTCTCAGATAGCCAGGTATAAATTAATATCTGTCTCATTTACAGAGGGTCCCATTAATAGAGGTGAAAATAGAGGTTACTATAGTTATAGAGGTGCGACAATGAAATAAAATAATGTGTAGTAAAAACATATACATACCTACATGAGTAAATAAAACAGGTAGTTCACAAAAATAATCAAGAAGTTTTTTTTAATATAAAAAGTACAAAACCGCACGTAAAGATAATTACGGCCTTAATTTCGTCATTTTTCAAAAAGACGCCGATTACAACAAAACAAAACAAAACCTGAGGTCATTGAGGCACAAAATTAGCTAAATTTAGTAAATAAAACGAAAATTAAAATATGTAGTGCCAGTTACAGAGGTGATAAAATTTTGTCTCAGTTACAGAGGTTATTGCCAGTAAAATTTAAAGGAAACAATTTGGAAAAATTGTTCCTTAAAATATAATCTCAGTAAAAGAGGTAAAATACACTGGATGTCTCAGTTATAGAGGTAACAATGACGATAAAATCGAAACAAGAATCCCAGATATAGAGGTTTGTTTTGTCCCACTAACAGAGGTAATTCAGTGCTAAGGTGTCGGGACCACAGCATGAGTTCCAGCTATGGAGGTTTCTCACTTATCCAGGTCCCACTTAACCAAGTTTCACTGTATATAAATTATATATGTGCGATTCCTACATTAAGATAATTTAATTTAACTGTACTTAAAGCAAGCCTATAATACATCAATAATTTTGGCCATTTCGGCTCTATGTTAGATACAAACTTGTTTTTTATTTCCTTTGTTCCTCCAAAGCGAGGTATTCTGTAGTAATTAATTGGCTTTCTGTTTTGTTTCGGTAATTTGAGAAAAACCAAACAAAAGCTTGCATTTATGCGGTAAATTAAAAGCCACGCTAAGTATACGCCTACCACATTATATACGTTATCACAAGTTAAATGGCAACAAACTTTGTTTTTACTTTTATCTGATAAGAACAGTATTGTTTTTAATGTAAGTGACACACCTCCACGTATATGTTTTTCGAGTATTATGATAAATTATTTATACGGTATGTACATTTATGTATCCTGTATAATTAGTTGTAATCAATACTGTTTATGATCTGGCAATAAAAATATAAATCCGTCGGACAAACCCATTCCGAGTGTTGGAACACATTCTCTGTCTTAGGTTCAAGTTACTTATACTCGTATGTAAGATCCTTAAGATGGCCAAATTTGTAGCCTGCTTACTTAATTATATTTTTGATATTGGCTACCAACCGAAAAAAACAACATACCTAAGTAAGAATAGCAAGCTCATGTCATTGTTTTGGATTATATCCTTAAAACAAATGACAGGAAATTTGTTCATTCCTCTGCCAATGTTAAAGTTTAGTTGTGTGTTGTGTGCGTATTTCGCACTCAAGTGAATTCCTGGTTTGGCATGAGTTTGTTAAAACGAAAAAAAATCGACAACAATACAGACGTGTGCTGTACCTGCTCCCCGTAAAAAGTGGCAGAAAAAAATGTAGAGCAAGGACAAGTTAGGGTCAATGGTTATAAACAACTAAATAAAGGTCTGTTAACAACAACTAGTGCTATTTTTGGATATAAACGTATGTGAATGTAATCTTAAGCACGTAATCAATAACTCTTTATCATGTGATACTATATGATTACTTTCATTACTAAGATTAACCTGTCAAATTTATGATTATTGAAAAGCTGCGGCAAAGATATATCAAAAACTGTTCGTAATGGCAGCGTACATCATGTTGTACTTAGTCACCCGACTATGGATTTTCACGTGCCCACAAAACGTTAACCTTTTCGCCGCCACGTCAAAGAGACGTCACCCATACGCTAGACGTCTTTATTGCCATGCCTTAAATTGAACCTAAACTCAATTGAACGAAGATTGCTACGGCATTGACGTAATGAACGTATATATAGGTCGTTGGCGTTGAACCTGCGGTGCTGAATGCTGATATATGTGTCGTTATTGACGTTGAAAAGGTTAATTTAGGGTCCCGCCCATCCATATATGCGAATATGAGTTTGTTTGTTTGTTTCGGTTTCACGCGTAAACTACTCAACCGATCGCAATAAAATTTGGTACGGGGATAGTTTGGAATTCAAGGTCATAATATAGTTTTTAGTCATTCAAGACATAATATAGTTTTTATCCCGGAAATTAACATAGTTCTCGCGGAATAGTTATAAGCGAATTCTGCGCAGACGCAATCACTCTAGTATATTATAATTATGGCATTTGTGTTTCTATTATATTCATAATTATAAATAAGTACATACATACATATACACTACCACACACATATATACTACTTACTACATTACACTACTATTACTATTAATAACTTACATGTATAGGTAACTAGCTGTTGCCCGCAACTTCGTCTGCGTTTATCGCTATCCCGCAAGAATTACGCAATTTTCCGGGATAAAAAGTAGCCTATGTGTTATTCCAGACTATAGTCTATCCATGTTCCAAATTTCATCCAGATCTGTCCACCCGTTCTGGCGTGAAAGAGTAACAAACATCCAAACATACTCACAAACTTTCACATTTATAATATTAGTAGGATATCAAGTTAGGTTTGACTTGACCGTGACCAGATGATGTAAAAATTGTAAAGGAACGCATAGTCGTTTTGCTCAATACCGTAGCACCGTCAATTCGTAGGTGTGCATGTGTGAATAAAGACACAATACTCACATTCATGTACTCGTAAACAGCAACGGTGTAAAATTAAATATTGACCGAACGCTTCCTTAATGCGGTTGCTCTAACTTCCTTGTATTTGATACATTTTGCTCTGTCTCTCAGAATTGACAAACTTTACCGAGCGGAAATCACGGGTAACTATCAAAGTTGGTCATGATCATTTAATCATAACGACACTATATTATACGTCACGTCCTATTCTCGGTCTCGGGTCATTAATCATAAAGTCAGGGGAAGAACCTATGATCTCGTGTTCCCGGGGGGGGGGCCTCTCGGAGAGGAGGTCCAGCTTGGGTGGCTGAGCCTATATGCTCTCATAGCACCCGCTGACTGGCAGTTAAGGGAATACCGGAGGTTTTTTAATCGGTATGCCTCCTCCGTTCCTTCGCTCCCATATAGGAGGGAAGGAATGGAGGAGGAGAGTCCCATACACCCCGCCGTGTCGTCCCAACGGCACGGTGGATACTGCGTAACAGCATTTTTCCTCCGAATAAAAAAAGGGGGAAGAACCTATGGAATACTACTCAACTCAACCTAGTCATTATTTAAATGTTCTTGTTACGGTCTGCCAAATAAGTGGTCTATCAATTTTCAACCTTAAGGTGCGAGACCACATGTTTGCTTGATGGTACCTAATTTTGTTTACTTCAAACTGCCACCATAATTGACTACGGACTCGGAATTGCATTCGCATTGAACAATTCCACATGTTTTTCTTTCAAATAGTGAATCAGATGAATGCGAGGTGCGTGGTCAACAAACCTCTTAAAGAAACTCGCAGGATGTTATTGCTGCGCTTGGCTTACAATCATATCTTGACCCGTTCTCTGTCAGGCATTATACGAAACCAGGGGTCTCATGCTGTTGACCAGACACAACACCGTACAATATCTACGAGAGAACGTGTCAAGTTATGATTTCGTGCAGTGAAGAGATAAAACTTCGCGTACGTTTCTTTTAGAGAGACACAAATGAGGGTTCTCACCTTCAACTTGACTTTACTGAAGTCATCTTATTTATCACCGCTCCTTATCTCGAAAGGCACGCTTGGGAAATAATAGCACTACCGGTCATATCAGCGTTATTATCAGGCTGCCTTGTCATGAATTTAATTATATTATGTACCTATATCAACTATTTGCTAATATATTTTTTTACTTTTCATAGTTTTCATGCTCTTAAAATGTTACTTTAGTCTCTGCATATCCGGACTAAAGCTCCTTGTTAATCTCTAGGAATTAAAGTTTTTTTTTTTATTTACTTTCGAAACCTCTTAACAGCCAGTCACGATGTTCGTGATTGTGTAAATATTGTCAAATTTTGTGGCGTGAAAATTACCTTTTCACGCCACTGCTCGGAAATGTGGCAAAAGATGGTCAGTAATGGGGCCCCAAAACAAAGCATAGTTGTAGGTTGAATGAACAGGCCAACTATGAATTCAAACAGGCCAACAATAACATTGTTGGACAGTTTCAAAGACCAAAGTCGTCCAATCACATCGGCATGCTGATCCCTAATTCCACCAATCAGAACATAATTTGTGATGCTATTACACAAAATCGACCAATCAGAACACGTCGTGTGCTGCATATTAAATTTTTTCAAGGTTTATCCCACCAGGGAGAGGCAAAGGAAACTAGGTCCATACAGCCACGTCTGACTTAAATTGTTTTGTCTTTATTGTTTAAGTCCTGTCTTAAGGTCAGAGTGGTCAGTCCGTCCTTTTCACGTCATATTAAAACTATAAGCGATTATGGGTGTGTTTAATAAGCACTTCGAAGCGCTTCGCTTAGTAAAATAACATAACAAAAAAAGCCTTTGCGTGACTGGCCACTAGAGCGCTCTCGTTTTTTTTTTTAAAGTAAAATATGGCGGGAGAGTGTAACTTTACTGTTGTATTTACGCTCATGTTTTTTATTTTCTCGCAGTAGTCGTGAAAAGCACTATGTAATGTCTCGGCCAAAAGTGCAATAGATGGACTCGTCTCTCTTCGAGGGCCTCACCTGCGGCTCGGCCCTCGAACTCACTCGTCCATCTATTGCTCACTTTCCAGCCTCTACAACAATGTACTAGAACTTTGCAAAAATATTAAAAAATAACGATTTAATTTCGTGAAACACGATTCATGATTACGAATATGTATTCATGTCGAATATGTGAACATGTTTTCAATATTGTGCAAATGTTTTGGATAGTAATATTTTTTTAGAGTTTCTATCTTTTTGGCTGTTAGTGACTGACTGGCGTTAGTCCATTGCCTTCGCCGCAGCGCCGAAAAAATAGAGCTGTCAGTTGTTGTTCTTAAAAATTGTTGGTGAACGGCTATTTAGGTTTTTTATTCGAAACTTATTTATGTATTGAGAAATGAATTTATGTATGTAGTGTTTTGTGTTAAATAATAAGTGTAAATAGCAACAGCGTTGGTCGAAGCCGGCTTCCTCAAGGCTTGTGGCTTTGTGGTTTGTTTTATCATACAAATTTTATGTCCATAACTCGTATTGAGCCTTGGTACGATATAAAAAAGTAATATTTCGCCAAATAATTGTGCAACTTTATAAATTAACGAATTAAAGAATTACATAATTGTACGAACGATTCTAATTATTGTAAGAAATTTTGTTGATTAAGTTTAAAGTTTTGCAGAGAAAGTCGTGTTTTCCCTCGCATTCAAAGTGAAAAGTAGAGTTAAATAGCCAGGCTAAACGTCTCGTGTCATTATGGCTTGTTTTAGTCCCTCGTTGAACAATCTACTATTGTGACCGCATCCCGTGGAGGCGCGCGTGCGTGGTAACGAACGAACAGTTATATTATGTAGGACGGATGGCAATGCAAGTACCTACAGTCAGCAAAAAAATCTTGTATTCAAATTCAAACTTATGATAGAAACTAATTTTGTACAACAAAAAAGGCAAACCAGCCAGGTAGATTACTTGGAGAATCGCCGCCCATCCTCAACAATGGAGTATTTCAGATGTGTTGCCAGCGTACATACATACACATACACAAATCACGTCTTTATTCCTTACGGGATAGACAGAGCCTAAGGTAACAGGTACCTACAGGCCACATTTACCAAGATTGTGGGCGTATAGGTGGAAAATGGAATCAAAATGGTGATGGGTTGCTAGCCTCATCACCTATAACATGATTCCTATGATTTTCGCCCATTCCCTCGATGGGTTTTTACCATCTGCGCGGGTAGAGATGCAATTGGCACATTCTATGTTTTTTCTTTGCTCCCAGACCAGCACGGAAGAACCAGCCAGTGGTTGCCAGCGTAGAGGACATAAAATACCTGCCTCATATGGCCGTAATTTATCCGGCTGTTCTACTGTCTATGCCAAAACAATAAACACTGCTGCTTGGAGACAAGATTATTGAGTAATAGGTATAGTACCTATGGTAGTTTAGCAATCCGGAAAGATCTTGCACAAAGTACCTAACCACCCGCAAAGTTACAACTGTCACAAAAATGGTAGAGCACAGCAACACTATAAGCTTATTTCACTTTAACTATAACCAGGCGATTACCTAACAAAGCTCGTCTGTCGTCGCTTTATGATTTGGAATTTTGGAGATGTGCCATATGCGGCTACTATGCAAACAAGGCATTTTGGTCGAACAATAAAATAACAAATATTTAATCACTGAGGTAAATATATATGTCCCACTTGAGACAGACCTCGTAGTTAGCTGGCTCCGCAGCTGAAGCTGCCGCGAGGTTAAAGCACTCCAAATATTCCGCCTTGGAGTCAGTGTACGACTTTGTACCGGTCGCCGTCGAGACAGCGGGTCCCTGGGGCTCGGAGGCAAAGGAGCTATTCAGGGAGCTGGGCGTAGACTGAGAGATAAGGGGCTGCGATCCCCGCTCTGGTTCGTGGCTGGTTCAAATGGTTGCCATCGCAGTTCAAAGAGGCAACGCGGGCAGCATAATGGGAACGTTTGAAGTAGGCACGAAATAACGGGGGGGATTTTTTGTGTTAATTTTTAATCATTTTTAACATACTTTACTTTAAATCAACTTTCCTAGTTTTAGTGTTCTTTATTGTTATTTAGTTTTTAATAGTTTGTATATTCATAAATTCCATTCAGTTACATTTATTTGAGACTAGCGACCCACCCCGGCTTCGCACGGTATATTATGCATGTATTATACATATAAACCTTTCTCTTGAATCACTCTATCTATTAAAAAAAACCGCATCAAAATCCTTTGTGTAGTTTTGAAGATATAAGCATACATAGGGACATAGGGGCACAGGGACAGAGAAAGCGACTTTATTTTATACTATGTAGTGATTTAAACATCCTAAAAGCCTTTGCATGGCTATTTAGTCAAACTAACCCTCTGCTGAAAATATTCCAGAACAATTTTAAGAGACATTGTGTGACCTGTGCGACCTATTTATAAAATAAAGGGTGATTCACAGTACAGCGAACCAGTAGGCTTTATTACCTAACTCACTCGCAATCGCCATCGTGTTCGTTTTGACAGTTCTTGTATGAATGTGACACTAACTGATTCCGATGGCAATTGTTAGCCCATACATGAACTGTCAAAATGAACACGATGGCGATTGCGAGTGAGTTAGATATATGCCTACGGGACTTGACCGTAAATCCATCGCTATCCAATAAATATCTACATAACAAACCCTCAACTGTTTCGTAATTTGACATAAATACCCGAAATATATACGAGTTTTACATACAGTAACCTTTATTTTTGTTGATAGAGGCTTGGAGGCATGAATATCACAATAGGTTATAAAAAGACTCTACATCTTGGGAGACAACTTTTTAGTTTTACGTATGGTAAACCTGTTTATTGAAATTAAGTAGGCTAGACGTCGATGTAGAGTAAGTATTACATTAAGCATTATTTTCTATTAGGTACTACACTTTGTACAGAGATAACTTTGTGAACATTATCTATAAGTTACATAATTAGTAATTTTATTTCCTTGTTCTTCGTTACAACCAAGTTACATTACTAGGACATTCGAAGGTAAAATAAAGACTATTTCTAAACTAAAACAAACATGTTCACGTCACCTAAACTTAAATTAATCCAAATTAATCGTCCAACGTTGGTTTTACCAATGCTGGTAATGTAACTTGGTTATGTACGAGGAACAAGCTGTTTTATTATATGCTAACTAACCTAACGTATACTAAAAGACAGTAAAGAATATTTAGACATTTAGCGAGGCCTAAAAAGGGCTACGGAGGTATTACGTAAACATCGAATAGCATGTAGTCAATCGTTGGAATCATTTACGCAACGTAATTAAGTGTTTGTTGGTGTAATTAAAGCGAGGACTACTAACGCAAGTACCCGATGTAACTCCGCATGTGGCCAATGACAGGCGAGGTATTAAAATAGTTCAATTTGTCATTGATTCGTCGTCATTCATTGTTAACACTAAATCAATAGTCATCGACTGATACCTACATAAACAGCAACACGAAGGCTTCTCTATCACCATTCAAAACACAGTGAAATTTCATCACCTGATAAAACGTAAACATTGAACTGATTACATCAATGAAAGTGGCACTGGTAGAAAGGGATAGAGCGACACGTCTAGCCGGTTTAGAAAGAGAAACACTGAGTTAAGCTTGGCCTAATTCGCGGTAGGTCGGCCGCGGCCGAAAGAGCGCGAAGGCAAGCGAAAGAGCGTGGCGTCCGGCTCACATCGCTACCGACTTGTGACTAATTCGTGTTCATTTTGAACAGAATATCAGACGCCAGAAAGAATTCAATCTAACTATAAGTATAATCCTACATTACAATAGGCGTACGTATAGTATCCTCGTAGTGACGTCAATTCATTCAAGAAATCGAGCATAGAGGAACCTTTTCATTGAACGCTTTCGTTAGCCACTCCGTTTTCTATTCAGTTAAAATATAGCAATGCAGTCGCTAAAATCCAATGAACAGCTGTTCTAGACATGCGGTACTCACATAGAATTTTCCTCTAAGTTCTAGTCAGGGAATGAGGGAGGCTTTTGAGTATTTCCCACGGGATAGAGTTCTGTAACTGGTTCAAATCGCGAGGGTAAGCAAGTAAGTAAGAAAATTATATGCCACCTATTGAGTGGTGCTGTAACTCTATTCAAGCAGGTCGGGTGACTGTATTTCTATCCTTTGAATCGCAATAGGCAAAATACAAAAAAAAATGGATCCGTGTGGTACCTACAGTGGTATTTACGCACTTGGTCTCTAAATTGCGTCGGTTGCCCGTTACTTTCTCTGCGCAGAATTCGCTTATCCCTATCCCGCGGAAACTACGCGTTTTTCCGGGATGAAAACTATTCAATGTCTTTCCCCGATATTGAAGCTATCTCTGTACCAAATTTCATTAAAATTGGTCCAGTGGTTTAGGCGTCAAAGCGTAACAGACATACAGACAGTTACTTTCGCATTTATACTATTTATATGTACTTATTACATTCAACATTAACACAACTATGTAATTAATGCTAATGACGTATTAACCGCGACATCATTTTTAAGACCCGTAAAGTGACCGCTGTACTCAGGAGACCATCATAACTTAAACCTTTCACTCGTAGAACTTATACAGAGTCAGGTGTCTTCTTGTTAACGACAACACACCGAGTTTCACAAAGACAACCTGACTCCGTATAATTCCTAATAGCGAATACTAAAACACGTCAATTCACTAATTGACTATAGCAATAATAAGGTACGAGTTTTTTGGACTCAAGCTTACTTCACATTTAACTTTATCCTTATTTTTAGATGAAATATTTAGATTATAATAATTAAAACTTAGGTAGCATCAAGTAGCCATGAAAATTACTTACTAACGATATTTTATGAGAAAATAAGGCTGGTATCATCTCGCCGCTTTAACTGTTCAATTTGGATTTTTGATGTTAGTTTCAATTTAATAATAGGCAGGTACATGAATACCGAGTGCATAGTATGTAATCTTTAATTACATAAGAGGCAAGTTAATATTGCTTTTATTCCTTTATTGTAAGAAACTGTAATCTGCGCTCCTGAACTGGTTCCCTTAATTGCAAGGAAGAGCTATTAAGTATCAAAAAATAATGCATAAGATGTAAGTTTTACGCTCATGCTAAAAGTTTTAGTAATAGTTACATTAAAATGAACAGAAATTTCATAGTACAAAAGGGTTAGGCACTTATTTATGGAGAGACCACACCGCTGCGTAAACGCAGTGGGACGTGTCGCAGTCGCATGCGTCACGTTCTCTCACCGTTTCTTCATACATTTTGTTGCGTAAACGCACCGTCAACGTCTTTTACGTACTTATGTGGCCGGACCTTTATAAACTACTTAGGTAATTCTTAGTGTTAAACACCACTGCGTAAGTAACCGCATGGACCACAGTGACTCCATTGAACGAAAGATAGGGACAAATAAATACACATAACACTTACTTAAATACAATAGGTAGGTAAATAGTACAATTTAAGTTTAACAGTTTATGTTAACACTGCCTTCTGCCGGCGACTTCGTCCGCGTAGAATTAGCTATTGACATGTTTATCGCTATCCCGTGGGAACTTTGCAATTTTCCGGGATAAAAAGTAGCTTATAACATGACCGGTGATTTTCTCAACAGATTAGTAAAGTTTGCATCAAAATCCGTTCAATTTATCTTGTCTTTCACTAATAGAAAGCTACACTGTTTTTGATTGACATAGACTACTTTTATCCCGAGAAAGTGTAAAGTTCCCGCGGGATAGAAAGGGAGTGTACCTGTTTTCCACTTGACATTTCACTATATCGCGGAGATAGCATAAAGTTAAATGTGTGTTAATTGTTGAATGTCAATGAGAGAATTAGTGTAGCTTTTGTGAGATTATAGGACGTGGGTTGTTAGTTATTTATTATAGTCTGTCAACAGTGGCGTAGCTACCAAGAGACTAGGCGGGGCACTGCCCCGGGGCCCTCAAGCTCAGAGGGCCCTCGAATCCTTACCAGAAAATCTCGATCGAACTATAATTATTAAAACGTAACCAGTTTAGATAGTAGTGGGGGCCCATTTTTTTATTTGCACCAGGGCCCTTGGTTACCTAGCTACGCCACTTTCTGTCAATCAACCACTAGTTACTGTCACCTATGTTTGCCAGGCGCACTATGAGGATAGTCAATGAAAATCAGAGTCTGGATACTTGTATTAAACTTTGACAAAGGTATTTATAACAAGTTATTCATATTTTAACAACGTTTTACACAAGAGCTGAAGAACGACTGCCGGAGCTGGCGGTTGGTCCCGCTGAACCCAGCTAAAAAGGAATTTGCTGACTCCGCTCATATCCTAGTGCACCTGCACTGTGATATGAAAGTGTCGTATGTACACATTCTATTAGTAAAATATTTTTTAAAAACAGCCCGAAGTTGAATGCACTTATTTCTGTCCCGCGGGAATTTCGCATTTCCCCGGAGAACATGTTTTAGTGTTACAATCATCTACAGCCAAATATATAAGCCTCATTTATAGGATTCATGGGATAGGGATATCCCATGGGAATTTCAAAAATCCCTTCTTAGTGCTCCTCTGGGATAATCAAGATATACGTCTACTAAACTTCAAGTTCCAAGGTCCAGTGGTTTAGGCTGTGCGTTGTCTGTCAGTCACTCTGAATCGAACATATAAATCCCATTTTTTCCTTATCCCGTGGGAATTTCAAAAAATCCCTTAGTGCTACTCTGGGATTTTCAAGAAATAAGTCTGCAAAATTTCAAGTTCCTAGGTCCAGTGGTTTAGGCTGTGCGTTGTCAGTCAGTCAGTCATTCATGTTACATTTCGTGAAGACTCTACTTTGACTCTACCTACTAACTTTTATTTTATCTATTACCAGACGAGGTCGCTTCAATGTTAAGCACATTCCATAATAGTCCGCCACTACACTAACAGATGGCGCTAGCAGTACCACGAAACATAAAATTATCTGCCTTCTCGGTATCGCTTCGCAGCCGCATTCTGATTATTAGGTATCGCAAGTCGCCGACCTTGACGCAATAACGAGGAACAATTTTAATTCCCGCAACCGAACGATAGTCGCGTATTTCTTGCTTGACATATTAATATGGGGTTTTATTATTCCTTCGAGCGCGTAGAGTGCATTTTGGAACTGGACACCTAGGTACTTACTTAGAATAACAACAACGTTTTAGGGATTTTTAGTACCTAAATAAAAAAACAGCTCGTTTTATTTATTTAATGTTGAGGTACGAAATCACTAACACATTCTAAACATGCAATGTCTTAACCATGTAACGCATGGTTTTTTCGTCAGTGTGGATAAAAATGGAGTGCTTAATTTTTCAAACTAAACATTCGCTTACGTTACAATCGGTTCCCGGCAGACAGGCCGTTTGTCTGAACCGTTTGGGTCTCGGATAAAAAAAAAATCAACCTTACCCAACCGGGCGGTTCGAACCCTCGGCACGTTTGTTCCCTTCGTACTTTTTTGTGCATTCGTCCCTCGAAACGAAACTTTACATCTTTTAGGGGCTGGGCACAGTCCCGCACCCTTTTGAAGCCATAATAATTTCGTCGAATTTCCCGGTTGTAAAGCAACACAAATATTTCGTTTGTGCGTACCTCGTTATCTTTCAATTTGAATATGGAACAAAATGCTTTTGATTCGAGAATTTTGAGATGCTTTTTGCTTGAGTAAAGTCCATGTTATTTTTAACATTTTTTGCTCTTGTATTAAACTCGACAACTGAGAAACATTATTCGGATATTTTACTTCATTTATAATATTTTGAAGACTATTGAAGTAGGTGGTACATACTTACTTAACTTAGGTAGTTACGTTGTGAAATAAATTTACGCAATATTGTTCATATGAAAGTTTTTTTTTTAATAATTGGGGCCTCAGCCGGGTTCAGTCCTCAAAAATTATCATTTATCTAACAGATACCCATATAAGTATTTTGGTCGAATAGGCGCGCGCCTATATCTGACGATTGAATAATCAGCCCTTAGAATACCGTTAAAACTAGGTCGACTGAGATATAGTTGAGACAATATGGGCTATAGCGAGTAAGACAAATGATCTCGTACATCTACCTCCCCCTAGCATACGCGTATTAACTACCTATATATTGTTTGTTCTCTTCTTATGCACTGCATCACAATCACAACACAACACAAATCTTTACGATAGATGGTATATCGTAATTTTATATAAAATTAATTTCGCTTTAAAACTCAATTACTTACAGAAATAAGAAAACGCGTTGGATGTTGAATTTTATATCAATGCTAGGAATATTCCTAAATTCCCTTTCGTTTTTTAAAGTTCCCGCCAAAAACACTCACTTCGTTACTCGTTCCGATTCGATGCCGAGCAACGCCGAGCAAGTGACGTCATTAGACCGTGCCGACTGCCGTGCTCATTCGCATATGGTAGGTAGCTAATAACAAAAAGTCAATTCAATGCGCTGTCTGACGTCGACCAACGATAAGTATAATGTCGAAAACCACTCGGTTTTATAAATACTGTATTGTGCCGGGATGTAAAAATACTACTTTTACTGCTCCTAATAAATATTTTGTCCAAGTTCCCCGGGTTAAAAAATTGCGAGATAAATGGTGGGAAGCAATGAAGAAGGATCCGAATACAAAGAATAATCTTCCATTTTCGACTAAAAGCACCCGTTTTTGTTGCGAAGATCATTTTGACGTAAGTATAGTACCTACATACCTATTGTATTTTCCTACATACATACTTATTAACTTGTTCGTGTCATGTCTTCATGTCATCATGTTATATATAACTCAAGCCATAATCTTAGTTTCACATAATGTATCAAGTCATAATAAACAATAAGGATTTATGTTTACAAAATCTTACTCTTATTGAGTAAAATACGTAAACAGGCAGACGAATAGAAATGACAAAACTAAACGGGCTCTGATTTACTTAGTAATTTGACTGCGGAACTCCAAAAACTTTTGGCACCTAGTTACTTTGGTTATTAGTTACTGCTTAGTACCCATTATTTAGGTACTATTTGTACCTATCAGCGTTGATATAGGGGTCTACTCTCAAATCCTAAATTCAAAGTTCGTAAACATAATGATACCGAACTCTAATAGTAGACAGTGTGAGAATTTCTTCCGATAGCCGACACTATACGAGGGCTGTTTGATAAGTACCCGTTTTTGAAAAAAAAAACATTTTTTTTTGTATATATGCATTTATTTTTCTACGTTGTCACCTTTTAACTCTATACACTTGTTCCACCTATACTCAAGCTTCAATAAACCATCCAAAAAATATGATTTTGGAAAGTCATTAAAATAGGCCTCTGTGGCGGCAATGACTTCGTCATTTGATCCAAATCGCTTACCACCGAGCCATTTTTTTAGGTTGGGAAACAAAAAGAAATCGCATGGGGCCAAATCTGGAGAATACGGGGGGTGAGGCAATAGTTCGTAGCGTAACTGTCTTAATTTAGCCGTCACAACTCTGGACGAATGAGCCGGGGCGTTGTCGTGATGAAACAGTATTTTTTTCTTTTTTAAATGGGGTCGTTTGTCGTTCAACACGGCGTCAAATTCATCCAATAAATTGGCATAGTACTGCTCTGTTATCGTTTTCCCCCTTTTATAAGTAGTCAATATGTATAATACCCTGCGAATCCCAAAAAACAGTCGCCATGACCTTTCCAGCCGATGGGACGGTTTATGCTTTCTTTGGAGCAGGTTCACCCGGTAAAATCCACTTCTTCGACTGCTCTTTCATTTCTGGGGTGTAGTGGTGAACCCACGTTTCGTCCACGGTCACGAAACGACGCAGAAACTCCTTCGGGTTACATTTGAACACGGCCAAACACTGCTCCGAAGTAGTCAGTCGGTTCCGTTTTTGCTCCTCCGTGAGTAAACGCGGCACCCACCTCGCCGATACTTTCTTCATACCCAATTTTTCTTCTAATATGTGTTGTACCCTCTCGATTGAAACGTTTACACCATCAACGATTTCTCAAAGTTTAATTCGGCGGTCGGCTAAAACGATATTTTCAATTTTCTTAACCATATCGTCTGTAGTCACCTCAATTGGCCGGCCTGGGCGATCCTCATCAAAGACGGTTATTCTCCCCCGCTTAAACTCGTTATACCATATCTGACGGTTGTCATAGAAGGAGCACATTCATGGTAAGCCGCTTGCATTCTTACTTTTATTTCATCACATGTTTTTCCTTCCAAAAACGAGAATCTAAATACAGACCGATACTGTTCTTTCTCCATTTGAACAATTTTAAGTTCACGCTTTCACTAAATCGGTCAAAGGAGAAAAAAAAACAAAAGAATGCCATTTTTTTTTTAATTTTCCCGCCTCTGAAAAATGGCTTAAAAATGTGGTATACTTATTTTCGGCCAGTGATATTAATATATTTAGAAAACGGGTACTTATCAAACAGCCTAGGTAATGATGTTTTCACTAACGACGGGTGTCCGATGGTGCCGCCAACATATCGGTGTTGGACCCGATAACCGATATCGGAGCGGACAATGTTAAAGACACGTGTGTAGTTACATATTTCATACATTGTAACTACTTGCCCCGATACCGTATTTGGGGCCGATACCGATATCGGATTGGATAATGCTCTGAACGTGACGGCACGATTCGAACTTTTTGTTAGTGAACGGATTGCTAGTAAGTAGGTATGTTATGATGAAAATGTTTGAGAAACACCTTGTAAGTCTATTTTATAATACACCAAAAAAATACCATCGTACATTTATCCGTTTCAGTTCAAAAACGACATGGAAAATTACTTGAAATGGAAAATGATGGGTGGAAACATCTGGTTGAAAAAGGGCGTGGTACCGCATATTTTTAACTGTCAAAAGTCAATGGTTGAAAAATCAGGTGAAATACCTCTTATGAATGATACAAATGTCCTAGAAGTAGAAGAGGCAGTTCAGGGCACAAGTACCTCGCCTCCAAAGGAATTAATAGATTACGGTTCTTTGGAATTGGCCGAACTTTCAGTTTCAGAAAATGAGAATGACAGTGACACGTATGATCATCGAAATTCTAAATTTAGTGAATTACACGTGTATAGAAACAAAAAACAGGCACCCAGGAAAAACTCAGGAGATTCACAAAAGACACAGGCTAAACTAAGAAGAGTAAATTCGCCTATCAAAAGTTCAGCTTCAAATTTGTTGTCACTGTCTCCAAAATTGAATGATGCAAATTTAACTTCAACAACGTCTAATATTCAGACAATATATACGAATATACCTTCTAATAATTCACCAAAAAAAGAACGGAGCTTATTAGAGCCCGATTCGGAAGCCGATCCAGAAAATCAGTTTCAACTAATTATGCTAACAGGAACAATAATGTCTATACAGAAAGATCCAAAATTGTTCCTAGGTATTTCAATAGAAACAAGATACTTTTTAGATACTCTGAGTAAATTAATACCATGTGACTACAAAGATATTCTAATTACCCTAAAAAAGATAAGACTAAATGAGCTATGCACCATACTAGCTATACAGTTTGCTACATCTGCAACCATCATAGAAGAAGTTTTTCAAAGAACAGTATTTTTGATGGCAAAATACTTCAAGGAATTAATCTCCTGGCCTACCTCCAGGAATGTGCTCAAGCATTTACCAGTAAGTTTCCGAGCCAGATATTCCAATGTCTATTGTATGTTAGACATTCTTGAAGTTGAAATACAGAAACCAGACAGTCCGTTGCATCAATCTTTGACTTGGTCTGAAAATAAAAACTGTTTCCTGATGAAATATTTAATTAATTGCACACCAGATGGAATGATCTTATTTTCTTCAGATGGATTTGGGGGTAAGACTTCTGACATGGACGTATTGTTAAACTGCGGTTTAATGGAAAATTTGTCGCCTGGTTTAGACATTATCACTGGGCAAAATTTTAAACATGCAGACCAGTTTTTTACACAACGATCTTGCAAGCATATCTGGCTTCCCAATGTTCTTAAAGATATTCACGATATTCCTAGATGCAAGGAGCACGTGATGGAATTGAAGAGATCAGAAGCACTCCAGATTCATCTTAAAAGCGTTACAAATCGCTTTCGTAATTATAAAATGCTAACTCCCCAGCTCCACACCCATTTTGATTCAACTTTTATATCAAATTTGGATGACGTTGTTGTTATAGTCGGTGGATTAATGAACCTTGGGAGTTCTTTCGATTTATAGTCAAAGTGTACATATACCTAAATTCAAATATACCTACAAAATAAATATTTTTAAAAGCACTGCTTTCATTTTAATTTCAACAAGAGACCTGAAATTTGGGAAAGAGATAGCTAGTTTATAAGTAGGTAGGACACATCAGCAGAAGAGATTTTGCCATAGGGCCGGATTAAGGTTGTTTCAGTTTTAGGGCTTTCGCAAGTTTGTATGAAGGTTCATGGTTTTGGTACTACATACATACATAAATCACGTCTGTATCCCTCACAGGGTATACAGAGCCTAAGATAACAAGACCTAAAGGCCACGTTTAACGTGACTGGGTGTATAGTAGATATAGGTGCAAAGAGTAATTAAAATAATGATCGCCACAGCGCCTATAACATGACATCACATTTTTGTACTAGGGACCTAAAATTTGGAAAGGAGGTAGTTTGGTAAGACACGTCAGTTGAAAGAATTTTGCCACAGGGCTAGATCAAGGTTCGGCTTTCGCAAATTTGTAAAAAATCCATGTTTTTTTTTGCACTTGAGCTATGAAATTTGGCAAGGAATTAAGTTCATGACTAGGGTACGTTAGTTATGTTATGATCGGATTTTGCTACACAGCACCAACTGACTTGCCAATATACATCGATTCTTAATATTTGGTAAACCTATTCCTTAAAGATCATATCATACTAGAGGGGTATTATATCGAATATTTATAAAAGATGTTTCTTGAGGATCATAGAGGTGCTCTGAAATAGTATATTTTTTAAATTTCCCCACAGTTAACTATCGACAAATTAATTCTACGCGGACGAAGTTGCGGTCAAAAGCTAGTTTTATTTATACCTAATTAAGTAAATAGTGCAAAAATATCTTGCACCATTTTCATTTCAATGTTATTAATTTCTTTCTTTGTATTATTCTTATTTCTCAAAGTCAATGTTTGTCATTTTCAATTTACTTCATACACATGTAGTTACCTAGATAGATACAAATGATAAGATAACTCTGAAATCTTTAACTACGACAGCCGTTGCTAAAGAGCATAAAGTTGTAGAGCTTCAATTCAAAGCTTCATTTGTGTTGAGCCATGCCCTCGTACAAGGTCGAGGGGCTTCGGGTTCCCGCTGCGATTCCCATCAGGCAATCTTATACTTACATCTTATTTCATTTAATTCTAGGTACCTATGGCATAAAAGCAACAGTTACCGTCGAGTACGAACTACAAGTTATAAAAGAGGGCAACTTTTGGAAAATGGCAGCAGAACACTGTGTATTTTGTATTAGATTATCACATGGTCTTTTTTTGTGATTTGTCTCTACTTCTCTATATTTGTACAAGAAAGCATTTACTTACTTACTTACTTACTTACGTAGTTACGTACTTACATGGCAGAAATAAAGTAGATAATCTCGAATTTCGTTAATTACAACAATGTGTTTGAAGTTTAATTTGAAGTACTTACACTCTGAAAGGGACATTCTGAAGTTCTTTTTAAATTTGCTAATACTTATGCGGTTCTACTTTGCATAACTCGTAGCGTCGCCATTAAATGATTTCAAAGCGTTTTTTTAAACCTCTATTTTTTTGGTTTTCATAATTACCTACCTAATTTCAACATGAAACTACCGTGAGACTCAATCATAATTACACAAACGGATAACTCGCGTGTAAAAGTCGCGTTGAGTCGACATGTTTCGGACTAATTCGTAGTCCTTCCTCCAGGTGCGCTCCCCCCGGCGGCAGCGAAACGAACACCTCCTGGAGGAAGGACTACGAATTAGTCCGAAACATGTCAAGCATTACTCTACTTTTATAGTGAGTTATCCGTTTGTGTAATTATACCTACCTAATGCGGAAAATGAGACAAGTTACTACATCTGATTTTTGCTTTGCTTTGCTTCTATTTTATACAGAAAACACAGAGTCGTCAAATAAAACCCCAGCTACATTGGAGCGATTAGTGGTCAAAAAAATAACTGCATCCCCTGTTCATATTCATAAAATAATATTTAGTCAAGCCAATGGTAACGAGAACTCCTTGTTCTGTCACTTTGACGTAGTTTTTCGTTGCCAGACAGTCAAAAGATGCATTTCGTGCTTTAGAGGTTCGTAGGGGTGCGAGTCGGGTTACCTCCGCGTGTGATCAAGAGCTGCGGTTCGTTTTTGGATCCGTCCGAGGGGAAGTGCAGTGCTTGCTCCGGTGCACCCTGGGCACCGGTTAATGATTTCCAGGCGATCTCCGAGGGATATCATTATCCGTTGGCTAAGAGCCCGACAGGGGGGGGGGGGGGGAGGGGTCTTACGACCATGTTCTACCGTACAACGTTGCCGACATTTTTGTCACAAGATTTTTGAATACTGTATTTATTACCTTGACATTGGCGAAATCATCGCATGGTTCGATGGGGCCATATTAGAAAGGAAGAAGAAGAAGAGGTTCGTAACTTTTTATTAATAAGGAGGTAGGTACCTACTTACCTACCTATAAAAACCGTTCAGATGAAACGGGACACTCCATTTTGTCTAATAATAAATGCCCTAATGTATCGTTTGATTTAATTGTTTAACAAAACCTGTTTTTTTTTTCAAAGAGCGTCATGCAACTAGCTACTTAGGTAGGTAAATTTGTTAAATAGGCTATTATCTGATAGACTTCACGAACGTCCACCAATCTTTTTCGAGCAGGTACCTGAGTACCTACCGAAGGGTTTAATTTTTAATCCCTAAGGTCGTTCAGTGCAATTGGTGATGTTCCCCCCTTGCATTGAGTGATCGCTATATTTCTGTTAATCTTAATTGAACTAAATCGAGTTATGCCGGTTTAACGATTAACCCTAAATATAGGTGGGTTGGGCGCTATGGGAGGCCTATGTCCAGCAGTGGACTAACATAGGCTGATGATGATGATGATGATAGGTGGGTTAGGTAATTATCTATGTAGTAAGTACAGCAACATTTCAACTGACTTATTCGGGTACCTATGAAGGTAGAGGTACTACTCGGCAATAAAAATCGCACTTCGATTTTTTTAAAATCTTTGAATGGAAAAGAAAGGCGTGCTTTGCGCGGTTTTCGTTGAACAGGTTGTTTTGAAAGGTGAGTGAGGCTTTTGTTGTATCAGAGGTAGGTAGTACAAGTAAGTATCTATACATAATAATATAAAATGTTTTGTCCTGAAGGACTGACTGATTGAGGGATCAACGCACAGCCTAAACCGCTGATCGTAGAGACCTGAAACTTGAAAGGTGAGTTCTTTATGTGACGTAGGCATCCGATAAGGAAGGATTTTTTGAAATTCTACCTTTAAAGGGGTGAAAAGGGGGGCCATGTTTGTATGGGACGACGTGATTCCTTGGCCCGATCTACTACATATTTTGCATAAACATTCTTTAACAGAACGGAGTTTAAAAGGGGTAGAAAGTACTCCTTAGTCCTTTTAATTACATTTTTTATTTTAAGACAGTCATTTCTGAAAACTCAATCCGATTTTATTCAAAAAAGGTTGAACTCACGTAAAAACCTGGTAGGTACAGGCTATTATTATTAAGGCTCTTTAAAGTTGGAATGTCTCGAAAAGTCACCGTATTATATTAGTAAAGGTTTGTAAACTTTAGAAAGGTCATGCGATTTTTAGAAATTCTCCTGGGATAGGGAATATAAGTCCGCTGCAAAGACGTCCTATCTCCGTAACTATAATTACTAGTCTAGAAATTTGACATTCAAGTAAGGAATAATAATTGCTAAAAATTAATTTTAGGAGTTTCCGAAATTCCCGCGGGTTAGGGAGTAGAAAGGATTTATATTCCTACTTTGAAATGGTCCTATCTCCGTTACTATTATTACTAGAATCTTTCAACTTGGAATACCAAGAGGCAATTTAGATATCTGAAAATTGATTTCGGTAGGTACCGATTTTGCAAAATTCCCCCGGGATAAGAAATAATGATGATAAGAGATCATGATGATCCTTGGTATTTGGTCGACATGTCCCTTGAGGATCAAAAAAGAGCATTTAGAAGGGATTTTGCAAATTTCTCATGAGTTAAAAGGATGGATGAAGGTTTGACGTTACCTGCGCGGACGAAGTCGCGGGCAAAAGCAAGTCCACGTAAATAATCCCTTAATACTTACAACAAAAAAGCAATCGGTACTTAAGTAAGTACTTAGGTAGGTACTTAAAAAAAATGAGTACCTACCTACGTACCTGAGGGCATTTGCCTCACGCCTAACTTACTTCTTTTAAATTAGTACCTACCTAGTTTTAAATTTTGGTACCTTATTGGTAAGAAGGCATTTAATTTAAACGCCAAAGAAAACTAATTACCTGCAGCCTACTTAACTACTTAGGTACCTATGTTTAATTAAACAGCTTGGATCTTGGTTCACACTGTCTGTTTGTAATTATTTAAACTAAACGGTCAAAGAAGGAGATCGGATAGAGCCAATTAGTTATGAACAATAATCTTTACTTCATCATTAAAGGCTGATTAACATGAGTAACTGTACCCAGTCCTTACAAATCAACGTAACTTATCCGTAGCGCCAAACCGACCACTAGCTCAATATCCGTATTCCGTAATCCACCTTAATTCGTAAGAGAGAGTAGAGCACATGGCGATCTATAAACAAAACAACAAAGCCGATTGGTGTGGTGACGTTCCACCCCGGTGATATGTACGTCCTACTACCTAAATGCCTTATGTACACGGCTAGTTACTACTTCATGACTACTCGGAGCTCAGTGTGTACTGCAATGCAACGGAAAATATGCGTGTTTACCAAAGTCGTTTCGGTGGAACGGTGTCGTGTGTTGCGTCACGTTTAAGGAAATTGTGATAAAGCCCGAGGTCGACGTGACTAAATTGTGAACACAGTGTTCATTTCAGTTCGTGGTTTTGATTTAAGTGCTTGATATTTAATCCAGTGTTGTGATTTGAAAACAAAATGGAGTTTATTTTTTCCTATCCCGATGTTCCCCGGGGGCAAGCAATGTCCGCTGCCACGACTTGGAAGTGTAGTCGATATGACCTTGTAATGTCGAGTAAGTACATTTATGCTTTTAAATTCGCACTTACGAACCGTGTCGCTTTTAGAAATTAAGTGTGTTAGTTATTTAAGAACAAAACAGAATATTTAAAAAGGATTAAACAAATATATTTTATAAATTCTAAGGCGAAGCTATTTCAAATAATAATATTGAACGTCATTGCGAGGTTCAGTCGACAAGATGGCGTCGAGTGGGGAGAGGGCGCCCAGTTTGCCAGGTGCTGCCGCCGCGTCGAGTTCGGCGCTATAGCTAACTAAATAACGCAGTGTTGTACATTTAGAACGTTCACAATGGCTACCGTGAAAGACACGTCTACTTTCTTTCTGGAGGCAGATGCAAAACAATTTGACACTATTTTGAAGTTATACCCACAAGCGATGAAACTAAAAGCTGAACAGAAAACAAAGAAACCCGAGGAGCTCATTAAATTAGACAACTGGTAAGTGTATTCGTCTTTGAGAGGAGAAAATGCGGCCGTGGCGTGTCAATGAACTTGTATTGTGTGTGTATCCGTGCAAACTGATTTGATAGCTACCTCCCTCGCGGACTGCATCTCTAGTTCGCGGACCGCTCATTAAAATCACTGCGTCACGTGGGATCGATGTCAAATTGACACTATCGTTTTTCCTGAAGCAGTGTGAGGAAAAATATCTTCGTGCTCGGGCGTTATAAAATGGTGGCTGCCTTTATAACATGACGTGCAATTAACTCGATGTTAAGAGGATTTAATGTTATTTCAATGAAGTCTAAAGCTAATTATGACTTAGATAATGCATATTATCTTATTATTGTGCTAAAACTGCTTACTTATGTTATATTCTCACTTTACAATGCTTTGTTTGGTACGCTAACATCCGCTCAAAATGGTGACTTGCCTTTTGGCTCTGTTCTCCTTGTGTTATTTCTACATATTTAAATATTCTTTTTACGACTGAAATCGTTAATAAGGTCACTGAAAACTGGTTTAAGGTCCATGTCAGAAATTTAATTTTATGTAAAGTGTGAGTCATCGTTTTATTTTAGGCACTCACTGTTTTAAGTTAGGCCTAGAACGCAATGTTTATTGGTTTCAATATTTCTTTTTGACTTTATTTAGGCAATAAAAATGTTATTCTGCATCTGCAGCTCCGTGACATCATATCACTTGGTGTCCAAGGACAAATTAACTAGATTTCACAACAAAATATGATCTAAATAATATTAACTGAACCATATTATACCTATTATAAGAAAATTTCATAAAATTCTATGTTATTAAAATGTTTTACTGAATTTTCTTGAATTGCCCCATTAATATGAAAAATATGTATTTTATTTGAATAACTACATCTAATCTTTATGAAGTGTATAAAATGTGGCTATTTATTTGTAACACATAACCTGGTCAATGATCAGAAGCATAACATAATCAAACCCGTTTTAAAAAATCAGTTTAAATAATCTATAGAATGGGTAACATTGTGTCAGTTTATGCCCATAGTTAGGTTTCATTTACATATTTTCAAAACATATCTACATATCCATACCAAATATCATGTCAATCCAACAACTAGAAGTGGATGAAATCCAGCTTACAAGATTTGAAACAGAACACTTATAATTTACAAGTTATGTAAATAAAAGTTTGCAAAAATCATTCACTGAAATAAGGCTCTACAATTAGACTATTAACAATTGTACAGTCAAATAATTTAATTCCAAATCTGCCATGGAACCTTCTTGTAGTAAGCATTGTATTGTAACAATTTTCCCTCTTAAGTAATGCTATGTCAGTATGATGTGTCATGTGACGGGGTTCCTTGATGCACCAGAAATTAAATTCCTTGACTGTACTTACTTACAATTTTTTGATACTTAAATGAAAAAAAAAAAAATTTATTTACAAACATTATTAAATGAAGTGAAGATGAACTAAACAATGGACTGAATTAGACAATAAATAATTTGTCTGCTTACATTCTGCAATTAATCCTAGCATAGACTATGGCCTCTTTCTCAAAAATTACCAGATGTCTTAATTTTAGGATCTTTAGGGTTATTAGGTAATTTGTAATTTTAGGAAAATTAAATCGACCTATTTAATAATAATATTGTATTAAATTTTTCGAGGTATAGTTTGAATCAATGCAATGATTATTTACGTTGCGAGTCTAGGCAGCTATAACATTATTAACATGTTTATTGCTATCCCGCGGGAACTAATTTTCCAGGATAAAAAGTAGCCTATGTGTTAATCTGAGGTACCAGCTATCTCTGTTCCAAATTTTGTCCAAATCCGCTCAGCCGTTTGCGCATGAAGAAGTAACAAACATACACATGCACACACACGAATATTAGTGTTTGGATAAGTAATTTGATGACTGCATTCAAACTTGCAAACATTGCCTCTTAATAATGTTAGTATAGATTGTAACAGATCACTATTATATTGTAATGTAACTGGATCCAATTCTTGTTAATTTCAGGTACCAGAACGAATTACCAAAGAAGATCAAGTCGAGGGGCAAAGATGCACACTTGATACACGAAGAGTTGGTGCAACTCATGAAATGGAAACAAGGGGTGAGTGTTTGTAAATTCATAGTCTATATTATAATTCATAATATTTCACTAGAGCATAAAGGCCGCTGTTCAAAACATCTAGCTACAGTACCTAGTGATAAACATTCCACAATATAGGGCATCTACATACCTATGAAGTTTGTGAACTGACCACCTTCAAGTTGACAAGACTGTAATCATTAAATCAGAATTCAAGTGTTATAATTTTACTGTGTTTCACTAGTAAAATATTTATCTTGACCATATGAAACAAATCATTTGTATAATATTAAAAATTAACTGTCTAGTTAAATTGGGGCTGAAAATTACTTGAAATTGTTACTGGAAACGATTCTTTAACACATGACCAATTGATTTTCTACCACAAAGCCATAACTCGGCATTGTGGCACATACAATGGACATTCCCTGTAAATACAATACCATAATTCCCATTGCCACAATACAATGCATGAATAAACAAGACTAAATTTATACCTTTGCAGAGAGGGAAGGCTTATCCACAATTATCATACCTCATCAAAGTGAATACACCGCGCGCCGTGATGGCAGAGACAAAGAAAGCATTCCGTAAACTCCCCAACATCGAGTCTGCGATGACGGCACTCAGCAACTTAAAGGGCGTAGGAACGGCTACAGCGTCAGCGTTATTGGCAGCGGCATCACCAGAGATAGCGCCGTTCATGGCCGACGAATGCCTACAAGCCATCCCTGAAATGGAGGGAAGCGACTACACTGCCAGGGAATACCTCAATTTTGTTTCGCATATTCAGAATGTCTGTGATAGGTTAAATAAGGTAAGATATTTTATTTTTCATTGATGAGCATAATTATGTAGAAATTTTGCATTTTACAATAAATACTGGAGATTTAAGTCCATTCATATCAAAGATTTTAATTAAAAAATATTTTTAAAACAAATGAACATTCCCGTTATTGAAACTGCTACAGTTTAGCTATTAGTATCTAAAATCTTATCAATAAAGTACTTAACTAGTACCTAAACTTTTATTAAGGAAACAAATGGCTGCGGCACAAAATGGCACCCGCACATGGTTGAAATGGCGATATGGACACACAACGTCCTATCAGATCTACAGCCAGAACTCCTCGGGAAATCTCCAAGTTCCACCCCTGTCCCCACAAATGGAGGCTCCCCGCTGCCGCCCAGTGACGAAAGCAATCTCGAACCACCCACTAATGGTAATGGTAAGTAAGAAAGTTAATGTTTATTTATTTGAAGCCTTCATCTTTCATAAATTGATAGTTTCAATTTCAAAAACGAAACATCCAGTACGGAGTTATTAATGGCCATGAACAACACATTTAAAACTTAGTGATATTATTTTATTTTACTCTCTAAAAACTGCAACATGTGCTACTCCAATAGTCCAATCATCAAATTCTGGCATTTGCAACCAATCATTACAAGTCGTAAAATCTAAATAAATAGATTAATTGCCTACTATTGGTTGAAATTGACTGCATACCTGATCAGTCTCGTCTCCCTAACTGTAAACAAATCATCTTGAAGCTACTTCATGATTGATACACTTGATGGTTCTACAACTCATAAAGAATAACATAAAAACAATAATTATAAAGTTTTGTGAGTATGTGAGCTTAATATTCCGCATATATTTTCATTTAGATTTAGGAAATGAATATAATTTGATACTATTTAATACATTTCACAAATGAAAGTGCCAAATGAAATGCTTCCTCTTTCATTAGGAACTAAGTTTGCACTCAATCCTTGTTGTATATTCACATCAAATATATTTGATGGGAATAGAATTCGCTCATAATGTGAACCGAAATCCTGTTACAAAGGCTGCTAATTTGTAACAATAATTTAGATCCCTTTTAATATCGATAGCCAACCCGCCCAACGGAGCCTAAAGCTCGCTCGTGACTCGCGAGCCTGCCTCGAGCGGAAAGATAGCCGCACTAGGATATTTGTTTACTGTAACATGCAACAGTAACGTTTACAGCTTACACATGACTACACGGCTTTAAACTGGCTTCGTTGCGATTTTTTGGAGTATGTAAATAAAAATCTATGAATCTTCTCATGATTTTGTCATTTTTATAGGCAAGCTGGTAGATTCTGTGAACGAGGACACGACGACGTCCTGCACGGAGGACTCGATGGACGCCAAGGCCGCGTCGCCCGCCACCCCTGCCACCCCTGCCTCACCCTCGGACAACTCAGATTCCGCCTTCAGCACACCACGCGCCAAACGGTAAGTACATACTGCTAAAATATTTATGAATGTGTGACCAGATATGGATGCTTGTATCGTTTGTGATGGTGATGAATGATGATATGTGTAGTCCGTAGTCGCGTACAACAGCTTGTGGCCGGGCATAAAGCATAATAAAGTACACACCCCTTGTCAATTTTAATGTGGTCCGATGAAGTCAAGACTTGTATAATTTTTGGACTTCTCTGTCATTATTTTTATAACAAGTTAACTTGACCGATTGTAACGCGGGAACATAAAATTTACAAGTTTTATTCGAAATGACACTAATGACCAGTCTGTGGCCAGCAGTGGGACGTATCTAGGCTGAAGATGACGATAGTGACACTACAATATTCAACTGTGGTTGATAAATGTTGAAAGCTTATTGTAAACTTTCATAATGCCATAATTAATTTAAAACAAACAAATTAAGTCGTGAGTAAGAAAACCTTCGCATCGGCATAGCTAACATTGAAGTATCACAGATAAGTTAAAGTATTCGCCCACTCGAACAAGAAGATACGACAAAACATTTAAATAACGACATCCGCCTACAAACAGAACTGCAAAGCCAGCCGCCTACGCAGCGCAAATATAAATTATGTTGTTGGGTTACGAATCACGATCGGTCGCTTAAACACCCGCCTATTCCTAACAGTTACGCACGTGCGGGTTGGCACGTAATGCGGAGAAACTACTATGCAGTTGATTTCTAGAATATTCTTTTGGTTTACATCGTGATCGGGCCAAGGCTCACGTAAGGTCGCCCTATACTGTGAGGTTTAGTTACGATTTATTAGAGTAAACTTATAAGGGTCGTTTGCGCTTTTTTTTGTTAGCCTGTAATAGTGTCCCACTGCTGGGCAAAGGCCTCTCCCATAGATATCCAACTCGCACTATCCGCAGTCTGGCCAATCGCTCAAGAACGCGTCTAAGTCATTCCGACATCTCCGCCTCGGCCTGCCGCGGCGCGGGGCATCCAGGTGCCCACCGTTCTGTGTGCATGCGGCAAACGTGGCCAGCCCAGTCCCATTTCAGTCTGGCGGTTGCTTTGCCCACCGTCTGCGATGCAAGTTTTAGACCGCAGTGTAGTGTTCCTGACTCGATCGGTTCTCTTGACACCTTTTCTCTTTGGCTAACCTTCAATTGTACGGGTTCAAAAACTAAATCGTTAACCTGGGGTACCTACGGCGAATTATAAAACGTAAATTGGGATTGTCTATTTTTTTAAATCATTTTTTGTATTTACTTTATTTTATTTTACTATAATGAATTTATTACATGAAAAATAAGCAAATTCTTATGATTGACTATTCTGCACAAAAAAAATATAAAAAGGATAGGTATTTTTTTAGACAATCTCAGTTCAAATGTAGAGTCGTTGTATGCCCGATTTGTTTCGAACCAATCCGTGGTCCAAAGAGCGCGCGAACGTATAATTTAGTTTTTCATTCAGTGATTTAAGTTTGTTTCGTAGGCCTCGTAGCTTTGAAGGATTTAATGTTAACTCGTTTGTTTTTCTTGCCGCAGACAAATAGAGGAAGCGAGTTCAGCTGAAGAGAATTCGCTTGGAGACAGCCTGGACGCCAGCGCGCCGGCGGCGAAGAAGCTGCGAGAAGCCACGCACTGACACCCGCGCTCCCACCAAACATCCCTCGTGCGCCTATAAATAACTCTCTAGACTAAGATATTGTACCTAGGTAATTTATTTTCAATTCCGTTTAATTTTAACTTAGCGTTAAGTTTAAGATTACCGGTCGGTTTTGTAAGTTTTATAGGGTATTGATATTTTGGATGCGTATCGACGGACTTTGCCGGGCGCACTCGAGATTGTACGATATCGATGCGAGTGTTCGGAGCGGCTCGGTTCGAGCCTAGTGTTAGGTTTTGTTTTGTAATAATTTTAATGTTTGAACGTTCGCATCCCGCGTGACATTCCAATAATTGTAAAAGTACGTTTAGCGGCGGCCGCTGCCGCCGGACCGGACCAGATGCCTTGACGACGCCGCACGGCCGTCAACTCACCATTGCCTTATGACACAGTCTGCCCGCAGAGTTTATATGCAACAAGATAATACAAAGGTCGTGTTACCCGGGCGCCGGGTTCTACACGGGCCCACAATGTAGTTTTTATTGAACAAATATAAAATATTAATTTTATAATGTCGCATTTTCATTTCAACCCTCTCGCGTTGGCGCTGGTTGTGTTGCGTCCCGACCATTGATATCATCAAGCAAACAAGTTTTAATGTAATTATGGCGAAGTGAAGAACAAGCTATTCACTAGTTTAGAAATTTGTACATATATCAATCACACTTGTAACGCCGGAAATATGGATTGGATCAAATAGGTACTGACCACCAAACATTACATTTGAGCTCTAACCTGCTGAATGTTATGAATTGTCACTTGTCACCAAATCTCGAAATATCGAAACTAGTTGACTTAGTTTTGTTGACTCAAATATCATTGCAGTTGTTGTTTATTATTTTTACCAGACTGCGGCGCAGCCAAAAAGAAGGGGTTATGTGTTTGCCACGTACGTTTGTCCAATCGTAACTACATAATGGCTCAACGGATTTCGATGAATGATAGTGCCGTCGAAAAACCGGAGTGGTGATTCCAAACAACAAGATCGTGACAGAAATATTTTTATTATAGGCATATTTATTACACAGTAACATTTCAAAAACAAGTAAACAACCCAACCACGCTGCCATTGTGTTTACTTGTTTTATTTTGCAATGTAACTTTTCTTCGCGATAACAATATCCATTGTCACAAAATTTACACACCATTGTAGAGTAATCAACGGTTTACCAACACTTTACGCTTACACTTTGTCTTCATAGTATTACTGACAAAAGATCCTTGACTACAGATTTTTACTAAAGAAAACGCTTCCAGGATTTTTGATACTTTACAGGATTATTGAGCTAAAATATACATATGTTGAACAATTTTCATATATGAAGAATTTTTGGCACCCAAATACCTTATTCATCATAAGTCACAGACACGTTGTAGTTAAATTATATTTTGTCTTTGTCTGACAGACAAACATGTCAAAATTATATAAAAACAAAAGTGACTTTCTAACAGGGGCCCGATTTTTTAAAGCACATCACTCAAAATACCATTCTACAGTGGTAAAGATATGTATATTATTGTAACGAAACTACAGCACAAATTATATTTTCAACTATTTAACAAGATTTAAGAGCCGCGATTTTCTTCAGCTCTATCGTATTTCAAATTCAGCACAGATTTTCATCACTTGGTACTTCGAGTGATGCGCTTACAAAAATCGGACCCCAGCTTCACAAGCTTTTATGAATGCGTTAAAGTTTAATGCTGTTACTCAACATCCTGCTGTAAGTGCGCGTACAGTGTCGCCGGCCGAGTGCCGGCGGCCATTCGCCCGGCAAAGTCCGGGCGGCGGCTCGGGCGCGCCGGGCCGAGCAGCGCGTCGAGTACGTTCCGTGGCGCCCAAACGTCCGCCGCGCCGTTGCCCGCGCCTACCGGCGACAGGGGAGAGTCGGTGGTCGCGCGGATCACTGAGGCACGGTTGTCACCTGGAAAAGTTAATTTAATTCTATCTTTTGCCTAAGATACAGGGTACTTTCGTATCCTAGTTTAGGCATTTAATTTAATTACTCTACGCACAGTATATAATATATTTTCGTTGTAAGCGCAGGCGCACTTGTTTTACGTCGAGTCATTAGTTTAGTTCTTAACTTTGTTGTGTACTTACTAATACAGATAGACATAATATAGTGCTTACTAACCATTTATAATTTATTTGTACAATTGATTATTTTAATAAATAATTTGAATTTGATTTGAATTCATTCAAAGGTTGCTTTTGCCTTGAAGTAATGGATGTATTATAGGTCGTTGGCGTTGAACCTGCGGCGCTGATATTTGTGTCGTTGGCGTCGAAAAAGGTAAGAGTTTGTTGTTCTCGATAGCTTCGAGCTCAACTTGAGAAAAAACCACGGATCGGTCCGAAACATATCGGGCATATCTACCGCGATTATACAGCCTATAAAAGCGGAGTGACCCTCGTATCTTATTTCATTCAAATTATTAACTATGTCATTGTTTTATGAAAATACTAGCTTCTGCCCGCGACTTCGTCTGCGTAGAATTATACATAAAAACCTTCCTCTTCAATCACTCTATCTATTTAAAAAAATCGCATCAAAATCCGTTGTGTAGTTTTGAAGATATAAGCATACCTACATAGGGACATAGTGACAGAGAAAGCGACTTTATTTTATACTATGTAGTGATGTGACAGTATTTGGTGCTGAACATAACTGATAGCTACTGACAACTCTATATAACGAAAATATGAAGCAGGATATTCACTTACAACAACGTGAGATATTTCTACTGTTGAATAATATATTAGCGGCTTCATAGCGACCCAAAAACGTCAACGTCATGGTATTTTAAATCTAGTACTTTATTTTATCGGTAAGCACATGGTCCTGATTTCCAACTAAGCCAGTAGACTTATTTTATTTCCCACAATCCGATGCTCTTAGGGCGTCGGATATCAGTGGCACGGAGCGGTCTATAGTATCGTGGTACTGGTACCTAAGTCAATATGAGTTCGTAGATTTCAATACAACCTGATTTACCGCGGTACCTACGCTACGCATCAATATTTCGTGATGGACCGCGCGATATACGTAGATCACAAAATAATATCGACCGGCTAATTCATGCCAGTGGCTGACTTACTGTCGGAGGGATGATTGTTGTGCGCGCGGCATTCGAGCAGTGTCCGCAGCAGCGCGCGATGCGCAGGCGACGCGGAGTGCGCGCGTATCAGCGCCTCCAGCTCGCTCCACACCTGCCGCCATTGCTCCTCGCGGCGACTGCTCGACTTGCCCCTAGTTGCAACATGTTAGGTTCATAACCTCTTTGTTGAACATGTTTCATCACATGAAATTAGTTTATCTATTTGATCAGACAGCGGTTTTCCGCGAACTCGACGTTATGAAAAATAATTTTATCATGATAAGAGCTGGTTCGCACGAGCGTTTTTTCAACGGGCATTAAAAAACGTTTAAATAGTTGTTTAACGTCCAACGCCCAACGTCGAAAATCGAACAGTGCTCGATAAAAAAGCGCCGCGGTTTAAAAAGCGCCTTCGTATGAATAAATACAAGGTTTCCAATTTGTTTTATTTAAACGTTTTTTAACGCCCGTTGAAAAAACGCTCGTGCGAACCAGCTCTAATATTTCATCGAGATTTTCGATTCGATTTTGTTTCGGAGAAACAGGTACTGCCATTCAGACTATACATAAAGGGCGTGGTTAAGAATCCAAATCCAACTAATATTATAATTGCGAAAGTTTATGAGTGGGCTGTGTATATTTGTTCCTTCTTTACGCTGAAACGTCTGAACGGATTTGGATCAAATTTAGACCGGAGATAGCTGATACCCTACATTAAAACATAGGGTACTTTTAATTCTGGAAAATGACAATTTGACAATTTCCGCGGGACAGCGATAAACGAATTCTTTGCAGCTTTCTGCAATTTACCTTAGATTGGAAGGCAGCTGTGCCGTGGGGAATTCGTGTCGAGATTCCATGCCCAGTAGCGACACTAGCACGTCGCGACACGAGTTCACTTCGTCATCCGTCAACGTCTCTTGCACCACCAAGCGGGTCAGGGGTTCCATTACCTGAAACAACGCCAACATAAATAAATAAATAATAAAATTCACACAAATTGACCTAATTGACCTACTCCCAAAGTAAGCGCTAGTAAAGCTTGTGTTATGGGTACTAGACAACGATATACATAGGTACTTATTTAGAGAAATACATACTTAAATAGATAGAAACATCCATGACTCAGGAACAAATATTCGTGCTCATCACACAAATATATATGCCCTTACCAGGATTGGAACCCGGGACGCTTGCTTCGCAGGCACTACAAACTAAGCCAACCACGTATTCAAATAAAATAGATGAGCTATAATAAAATAGATAGAGGACTCGCGATTTGCTTGACTCACGGTAACCGACTTTGTGGAATGTTGATGCGATGATCATTGTCTCTTATTATTAGCTAAAAGTAACAATTAACATTTAGACTCGTTAGACCATTGAGTCGAGTCAGTCAAGTGGGGATGGTTGCCTTCCCTGTCAAATGTTTCGTCATTACGTAAGTATAATATACATATAGTGTCAACTCACCGATCCCAAGTTAAAGACTAGCGTGGATGATATAGTGAGAGGCCAGTAGGTCGTGTGCCTCTGGAGGCGCGCCTTCGCCCGAGCATTGGCGCCCGCCCCGCGCAGCGGGAACAAACGGTTCTGCTGCATTAGGGCCCCGAACTCTTTTATCCTGGAACACCAGAGGTAGGTGTCTAGGTGCAAGACGTGGAGAATGATGACACAGGTATACAATGCTTCGTAGAATTATTCCGAAATAATTCTGCGGGTTGAGCTAATTTAATTGAACACTCCCGTAAAGATTTTACTTTTAATTAGGGTAAAAAAATTAGCAGGTACCATTAATAATAAGTAATTTAAAAAAAACCGGTCGTTATTCATGTCACTTTGAATTTGACTATTTATTTTAGATAGTCCGAAATGGCAATCCGTCAATGTCGCTGTTCGTGCCCTTGCCTGTAGTCGGTGACGCGGCCGCCGGCGCCCTCGGACAGCGCGGGCGGCTCGTCGTAGGGCGCGCGCCCGCCCAGCGCGCCCACCCACAGCTCGCCGCCCTGCGCCGCCAGCCGTGCACTTGCCTGTAGTCGGTGACGCGGCCGCCGGCGCCCTCGGACAGCGCGGGCGGCTCGTCGTAGGGCGCGCGCCCGCCCAGCGCGCCCACCCACAGCTCGCCGCCCTGCGCCGCCAGCCGTGCACTTGCCTGTAGTCGGTGACGCGGCCGCCGGCGCCCTCGGACAGCGCGGGCGGCTCGTCGTAGGGCGCGCGCCCGCCCAGCGCGCCCACCCACAGCTCGCCGCCCTGCGCCGCCAGCCGTGCACTTGCCTGTAGTCGGTGACGCGGCCGCCGGCGCCCTCGGACAGCGCGGGCGGCTCGTCGTAGGGCGCGCGCCCGCCCAGCGCGCCCACCCACAGCTCGCCGCCCTGCGCCGCCAGCCGTGCACTTGCCTGTAGTCGGTGACGCGGCCGCCGGCGCCCTCGGACAGCGCGGGCGGCTCGTCGTAGGGCGCGCGCCCGCCCAGCGCGCCCACCCACAGCTCGCCGCCCTGCGCCGCCAGCCGTGCACTTGCCTGTAGTCGGTGACGCGGCCGCCGGCGCCCTCGGACAGCGCGGGCGGCTCGTCGTAGGGCGCGCGCCCGCCCAGCGCGCCCACCCACAGCTCGCCGCCCTGCGCCGCCAGCCGTGCACTTGCCTGTAGTCGGTGACGCGGCCGCCGGCGCCCTCGGACAGCGCGGGCGGCTCGTCGTAGGGCGCGCGCCCGCCCAGCGCGCCCACCCACAGCTCGCCGCCCTGCGCCGCCAGCCGTGCACTTGCCTGTAGTCGGTGACGCGGCCGCCGGCGCCCTCGGACAGCGCGGGCGGCTCGTCGTAGGGCGCGCGCCCGCCCAGCGCGCCCACCCACAGCTCGCCGCCCTGCGCCGCCAGCCGTGCACTTGCCTGTAGTCGGTGACGCGGCCGCCGGCGCCCTCGGACAGCGCGGGCGGCTCGTCGTAGGGCGCGCGCCCGCCCAGCGCGCCCACCCACAGCTCGCCGCCCTGCGCCGCCAGCCGTGCACTTGCCTGTAGTCGGTGACGCGGCCGCCGGCGCCCTCGGACAGCGCGGGCGGCTCGTCGTAGGGCGCGCGCCCGCCCAGCGCGCCCACCCACAGCTCGCCGCCCTGCGCCGCCAGCCGTGCACTTGCCTGTAGTCGGTGACGCGGCCGCCGGCGCCCTCGGACAGCGCGGGCGGCTCGTCGTAGGGCGCGCGCCCGCCCAGCGCGCCCACCCACAGCTCGCCGCCCTGCGCCGCCAGCCGTGCACTTGCCTGTAGTCGGTGACGCGGCCGCCGGCGCCCTCGGACA
Organism: Pandemis cinnamomeana; assembly: GCA_932294345.1. Lineage (NCBI taxonomy): Eukaryota > Metazoa > Arthropoda > Insecta > Lepidoptera > Tortricidae > Pandemis > Pandemis cinnamomeana. Next base: position 5,990,205 of record OW028709.1, on the reverse strand, counting down.
GCGCGGGCGGCTCGTCGTAGGGCGCGCGCCCGCCCAGCGCGCCCACCCACAGCTCGCCGCCCTGCGCCGCCAGCCGTGCACTTGCCTGTAGTCGGTGACGCGGCCGCCGGCGCCCTCGGACAGCGCGGGCGGCTCGTCGTAGGGCGCGCGCCCGCCCAGCGCGCCCACCCACAGCTCGCCGCCCTGCGCCGCCAGCCGTGCACTTGCCTGTAGTCGGTGACGCGGCCGCCGGCGCCCTCGGACAGCGCGGGCGGCTCGTCGTAGGGCGCGCGCCCGCCCAGCGCGCCCACCCACAGCTCGCCGCCCTGCGCCGCCAGCACGTGTGACGCCGAGCGACCGCCGCCTTTCCTACGACACATCACTACATTGTACTGGTATTTCAATTCAGGATCGTTTATTTCAAAACAACCAGATTTGCAATAATCCACGCCATAGAGCCGATTACACACTGGAAATTACTAAAAAAACCACCCGTGCTTCAATCGAGGTGACCTCTGACAGCGAAGCTACAAACTGGACACAGAGTATAAGCTATCGCGTGGTTACCTGGGCATCTCGAGAGTGACGGAGCGTCCGTTGAGCAGGAAGTTGACGAGGCAGGCGGAGGGTCGGGAGGCCACGTCCGCGGGCGTGACGCGCCACAGCGGCCCGCTGCAGCCCCCCGCGCCGCCCTCCGCCCCGCGCGGCGTCCACCATCGGAGCACCACCTGGACAATGTTCATGTACACAGTGGACCACCTATCTAAAAGCACCCTGTGAAGAAAAAGCGAGAGAGACAAGTTTGGTAAAGTAACCAGGTGGGAATCGAGTTGTTAGGACCACTAAGCGCCAACATTCATTACCAACCACCATCAGCCATTGTGTACGAAGTTTTTATAGGAACACAGTACACGGTGGATCACAATGGTCCACTAATTGCCATCGCCATCATGTACAGGGGGCAAAGGCGCATGATGGTTGGAAAATTAGCAGTAGACAATGGACCAGTTGGATGGATAAGTACGAGATTTTTTTTTAATGTCACCAGATAATAAGGACTTACAGACTCTGTAGCTTCTGCAGCAGTCTGCGCAGCCCTAAGGCCCGCGTGGGCCTCTGCAGAATGTATAATCTCTACGTCGTAGTTTGCACTAGAACTTGCATTTTGTTCTTCCTGCAAAAATAAGCAGTGATTTGTCTCAATATAAGAAGTGTTTTTTCTGTAGTGGTATGGAACGGAACCTTTCGAGTACAAGTTCGACTCGCACTTACCCTATATTATATTTTTAAACGGTGTTTTTAATGAGCATAATAAATTGGAAACCTTAATTTTTTATAAATATAAGATTTAATTACCTTCATTGGTATCCCAGTGACCGTGGTGGTAACAAGTTTGTAGTGTGGCAACACCAGGCGTCCGAGCAATGTGGCCAGGGCACTAGCCCGCGACACTATCACTTCTACCCCCATCAAGCCATTACCCATCTGCAAAATTATTTAAAAAATGAATGAGATAATATATATACACAATTAGAAAAAAAAATACTCTTTACACTACTCTTTTTCTTTTTTACTCCTTGAAAAAAATGTAAAGGAATTGTGGGTTGTGATACAATTGAATACTTTAGCTACTTAACTGTGATGTGTTTGCAAGTAGATGCTTAGATTGTGTGATGCATGTTCGAGCTACATTACTTAGTTTCAAAATAATATTTCATTGATGTTTCAAAGGCAATTGGACACCACAGATATTTTAAGTAGCAAAGTACTCCTTACCTCTGTTAAAGGCTGATTGTTCACCCTAGTTTCCGCTTTTTCTGGAGTGACATTTATAATAACTAGATGGCAGTACTGGATAGGGTATGCCCTGGAAATAAAAATAATAATCCAGGCTTTTAACCTCTTCAATTCCAACATCAGCTATATCTGACAAAGTAGCAAAAAAATGCATGAAAATCATGAAAAATCATAAAGTTTCAAACTAGACACTATCTTCACTAAACTAGCTTTAACTAAGCTTGGCATTCAAAGGGTTAATAGCATAGGATGCAAGGCAAAGCATTATAGGAAGTACTGTCAATGACTTACTGAGTTTGAGCAGTGCTGGTTGATTCAGACGTCGTAGCAGGTTGTGATGAAGCCTTCTTATTTTGCTGTATTAAGGCATTTAAGGCTATTTCAGCCAAACTCCTGATTGAATCATCATCTCTGGCACTGGTAATGCAAATTATTCTACCCCTGTAATTACATAATATAGGTAGTTGATTTCCAATTTGATTTTTATAATGTTTAATCTCTAAGTAAACCTTAAGTTACCAGTACCAGTATTAATTATAGGTGCTCATAACCACTGCTTGATATAAAGCAACAGTTAATGTGATTGTGATTCCAACTGCCTTACACAATTTGGCCTCTGGCTGTAACAGGTAAAGGTATATTACCTATTCTGAAACAATGCTTCAGAGTTAGGTCTAGAGGACTGTGTGGGGGATGGTTCGCTCAGAGCCTCTATAGCAGCACACAGGCCGACGACATCACCGCCTGCGCCACGCCGTACCGCACCAACCAGGCATAACCCATTTAATATCTGAAAAAAAAAGGCATCAAGTTGGTTCAAGTTTTGATCTTTATCTTTATAATATATATTTGTACTGGTTACTTACATGGGTTAAGTTCTGCTGTGCCGCAACCCAAGTGTTAAGAATATGTGCTGCTGAATCGCTAACAACAAATCGGACCTAAAACAGAAATAAAAATTTAGGATACATCAAACATAACCTGTTTACCTAAAACTTTGTATGCCTTACAAGTTTTCCTTCAGGAAATAAATCCCAGACTATCCGACAGTACTCCACCGCTGCTTCGACACTGCATGTCCACAAGGATTTACAAACAGGAGGCAAAGGCACGTAGCCTGGACCCCGGCTTTTAGATACATCGAAGTCGATTGGGTTGTCTGATGATATGCCGAAGTAAGGTGTATGGTCAAGCACAAAAATAGTTTTGTGATTTGTAGGAAACATTTTAATAACTTTAATAAGTGCAGCTCCACCAGAGATGAAGGTGCATGTTTTTACAATTATGATTTACGTGTTTACCCACAATCCTCAATACAATACAATACATACAATATCGGTGTCAAAAGTGACAGTGACAGGTCCACTTCTGAGCTGTCGTACTATAAGTTCAAAAATCCCTTAAAACGTGTCAAACAAATACTTTATTTAATAAATTTAATAAATATACTAGAAAATTAACTAAACTAAAACTACAATAAATCCATAAGTTAAAAAGAGTCATGTTGATTGTTTTTTTTATATTATGTAATTAGCTAGTTACTGAATTATATTTCATATCATGTAATGGAAAATACTACACACAAAGAAAGACATTTTTTTAGTTCCTGCTTAGACTGCCACAGACATTTAAGAGGAGATAGCCGATAAAAGAAGAACTAAACATTTCCATTTCAAATTGTTGGCATAATTTTAAGCATTGTCATTATAAACCGTCACGCCTCTTTCCCATAGGGGTAGGCAGGCATAGGCATAGACTACTTTGTTCCACTACGATCTCGTCACATTTCTTTCGCTTCATTCATATTCATCAATCTCCTCATGCAATACATGCTCATCAGTTTATCTCTTTTTTATATAAGTGTGATATTATACTTATTTATATTAAAATAAAATAAGTAATAAAAAAACAAGTATGTAAGTTTTAAAATTTGTCAGTTGCGTAGTAGAAAGTCATTTAATTAATTTATATTTTTATGGGTGAGTGTACAACAAAGACTGAAATCGATCTTGTGTCGACAAATAACTTTGCTAAGCTTTTAAAATAAATATTTTCAGCTTTATCCTACGAATAATAATAATAAGTCGAGAAGCGTAATTAATAATAAAGTTGCTGCTTCGATCGTCATTCCACTCACGCACACAAAGTAACAGCAATGAAAACGTAACACACTTACTTTGATAGGCAATGTTTGCACGCAATTAGTCCGCGTCGGCTCCGCCCACATGCGATAAGGGAAGGGTGCGTGGATCGCATTATGCAGTACTCCACTAAAATAAATAGCTTGTTTACGACTTTATTTTTTATGGAATGTTGTAAATACAACAATGAAACTAAATAATCTTTTAAAGCATTTGTACTATATAATGCTGTAGCATACAAATTATGTGGCGGGTGGCCAGACAGGCCCCACATACACACTACATACATAGATTGATAGATACATACAGACAGAACATACATTGCAAGTTAAATAAAATATTGTAAAAAGGGCTTAATGATGATACAAATACAAGCTATTTTATTACAATTTCAAAATAACAGTAACAACAAATAAATTAGGACAATTTTTACTAAGATATGAAAAGTCGAGTGCAAAAATAAATATCTATTTTATCCACTCGTAAATATGGTACGATGGCCTTATCTCGTCGGAATAAGAGTCTGTGGTACATATTTTTACACACGACTGTACTGACATTTGATAAGTACTTGAAAATTCATTACATCTGCAGATTTGAGTTATCTGTTCTGGAGGATGGCCCCGACCCTGATACATCACAAGAAGGTTTTACATTTGCCTTTAACGAACGAACCATCTGCAAAATAAATAAAACAAAAAGTAGTTAATTAAGTATGTACAATGAATTAAGAAAGCACAGTAAATAACTGAAAAGTGTAAAATTGAAACCAAAACTTACAGTACAAGCGGGGTTCGCAGAATTTTTTAATCGTTTACGCCTTCTGTCATTGGTTATGTACATGTCATCACTGCAAAAGTCCATCCAATTAATTTGTAAAAATAGTAAACATTAGTATCAAAAACATACGTTATTGATACTAATGTAATCTCAGATATAGCATTAAATTCGTTGCTTTAGGTTTAAATTTGTCTAATTTATAGGAAATTATTTATATATGGCAGCACTGAAAAAATCTTAAGCTATTTAAGGCACATTTTAAAACGCCTATCTTTGCTTAAGGTCTCCTTACACGCATTTAATTCAACCGCCTATGGTTTTGCTGCCTATCTCTTTCTATTAAAAAGAGAATGAAAGAGATCTCTATACAAATGTGACCATAAAGAGCCCATCGTGTATATTTCTTACAATCGAAAGACATCGGACATGGACATCACTACGGTGAATGTGAGAGAATGAGAAAATGGTGCGGTGCATTCGTCGATCAAACCGGGCCACACATCCGAAGCCAGAAATTAAATTAACCACCATTTTGTTTATTTTCGCGTAAATAATTCTAATACTAGATACGTTAGTGAATATTGTTGCTACTCAGCCGTTTAATACAGTAATCGATCAACTCTGGCAATGATTAAAATATTAGGAATGTGCTATTAGCGTACCAGCGATCGGGCCCTTGTTGATTTTTGCAGACGGCCGCGCTGCTTATAAACGTTAGTTTGGAGCTAAGAGCATTGACATCGCAAAATAGCAGTGCCAGATAGAAGAATTGAGAGCAGAAGAAGTGGCCCGTTGCGATTCTGTCAACGACTCCTCAGGAAATCCAAAGGGAGCGATCCCCTGGTAGGTAGGTGTAGTGCAAATTTCGGTGATCGTGGGTTGTGTAATGAGCGTTGTGCGTCGAGTTTCTTGAATAACGGAGTGTCTGTCCAGGAAATATCGAAGAGTCGTGGGCGAGAGTCCCCAGTGGCGCGCCCGGCTAACATGAACTACACGTCTGCTGATGATAGGCAGCACGACATTAATGTGAACCAGGTTGAAGAGATGGAGACTCAGGACGGTCAGTATATTATATATTTTTTCAACGCTACCCTACGAAATCCATCTGACATGTAAGTGACGTCTCAAGCAGCCAATTTATTATTTTATACGCTTTTATTATTCAGAGGCTAACGATGGAATCAACGTCATTGTTAGTTACGAATCTGTTGTTTGTTTCGATTTGCTTGTTTTAGACGCTAAACAAGGGTGATTTTATCGAATTGAGGCATGAAATCTTAATATTTACACTGTACTTAACCTCAAATATAGTTCATATATGACTATGATTAAAGTTGTAAGCCATTTGCTTAGGTGGAGTCAGTGTTGGTCCCTTGTGAGTAAATATCAATAATTTTATTGTTATTTGCATCTGGTGTGGTTACAAAGAGGCTCTTCTTTCTTTGTTCTAAAATTGCAAGTCAGGCTCTGGATTACAATACCTTCTAATTTTAGAATGCTTTGTTTCAATTTTGTGAGTTATTCTAATTATTTTTCTGAAGGAAATGGATTGTTTGTGTCCAGTATTCTTGTGGTGTCATACTTATAGTTTTTTATTATGGTCACCCCGCCATATTCAATACAGGAACAACAAGCAGTGTGTGAATTACTCATGATGATTCCTAAATCATAAACTGCTATGTTGAATGTTTAGTGGGCTATATTATCATACTTGTCTATAAAATTTAAGTCAAAATATTTGAGCACTATTCTGGTGCTAGAAGTATTGAGTATGTATTGGATTAGTTCCCCCTTCCCTTCCACCTAGTACCTGTTAATTCAAGGTTTCCTCACAGCTATGGCTTGCAAACATTTCATATATATACATCTATGTTCCGTCCAGTTAGTTTATATGCAATGTATTTATGGTAGGCCAGTCATTACATTCAAGGTGCATGCACCTTTAATGTGTATGCTATGACAAACAGACTCATCAACGCTGAAAAAAGATCTTTCTACTAATACTAATGAGAGAATTTATTTAATTAGGGACTTTACAAAGGTTCATGATATTTGGATTTAGTTGTTATTGAAAAAAAAAATGTTTCACTCACTTGACTTTTGCTGGTCTATGTTTATGAAAAGCTCAGTTCTGCAGTTTCATGACAATGTCTAACCAATCATAGCACTGTGGTCTGTTGTCTGTTGTCCTAGGAGACTCCACTTGTATTGTGTATTGTATCCTCCCAATTACCATTAGTTGCTTAGTGGGAACCAGGTCACTGACCCTTTGAAAGTTGTGATGGGCCTTTTCATTTAAGGCTTTTCTTTACTGGTTCACATAAAAACAACACTTTAAGTTTAAGGGATTAAAAATAAATTGTTAGTTTCAAATTTTCTTCAAAAACTTTTTTTTTTGTCTTCTGTCCATGCTTATTAGGACTAGAATATAATAGGGGTACCCAAATAGATACAATAAATAAAATTAATAGTTATTAGGAACAAGGAAGTTCTAAAGATAAGTAGTAGACTACTTCTACTTATATCTATAGTTAAAATGTCTCTTAAACCAATAACTATAGAATATTAATACAAGGAATTTTGGAGCATCTTGTGAGCTATTAAAACATCTATTCAGTCACTTCTTGTGTCTTCATAAGATGAGATTTTTTCAAAAACTAATAAAAACTCTTTCTGTATCCAAACCTACTGGCTGATAATAAAACTTTGATATTGGTGACTTATGTCAAATAATTCATTAAAAAATGATCAGAACTTTCTTGACAAATAAGCAAAATATTTTATCAAGGGAATAAGTTTTAACTCATGTGAGGTTGTGCAATAAGTTAAGTTATTGTTTGAATGAAACTTTGCTGCAATTGGAGAATTTTAATACAGGTGTCAAAATTCTTACACAATTTAATATTTTTTATTCTAAGTTAGTGCTGTGTATTTTGCATCTTTTTTTTGAATGCAGCAGATTAGGCTTTGCAAATACTAAGTTGATCAGTGTGTTGTTAGGCTGATAACAAGCAGGCAGCATAGTCTTTGGTATATATGTGAAAGAAGTTGACTGACATACTTCCATATTAGCACATTTTTGATGTAAAATACCAAAAACTGCAGCAATTTTGTATAGAAACACATAAAATAATTTACTTTCTCCTTTGTCACATTTCTGATTTTTATTCAAAGATCCCTGGGGTTTAATGTGCTGCAGAGAGCTGCTGTATAATAGTGAGGCATTTTGCAAAATTCTTAGTGTGAAATTCATCTTTTTTGACCAGTGATTGACAACTATCCCACTTGATGGAAAATGAAGATGAGGCCAAAGTTTCAGTTGTTCAATAACAGCCAATTCCCTCCCCCTCCCATGTTTGCTGGTTTCCGGGTTGCCTAGGGCTTTCTCAGTGCCTTTATGACCTTATGACTAATAAACATGCACATGTAGATAAGCCATGTGTCAGCATAAACCCTGAAAACCGTTATCTGCTATTATTATTTACTTTTTTATCACAGGCCTATCTGACTGATCTGATAAACAAAATATTTCAGTGTGTAATGATACTATTGTAATGTTTTGCAGTGGAAACTGTAGATACTGCCACGGATAAGGATTGCGACGAAACTCTTCTTATGAAATGGTCCAACGGGGAGGTAGTGATGAGTGAGGTTATGAAGAACCAGGAGACTACGTCAACTGCTATGGTTGTAAGTATCTTTATAACTATTATTCTCATCTATAGCCTGGCGTAAGCATCCATTTGAAGTTAAGAACACGTGAAGACGTGAAGAACGCGTCACACCGAGCCGTTGGTTTCTATCTTATTTTTGATAGATAGCTAACACTACTGATAGAAAGTTCTGTTATCTCTAAGTGCACATTTTTTTTACGCGCAGGCAACGTGCATTTGTTTCATTTAAATTCATTGTAAGACGCGTTCATTCACGGATCGATCTAATGGAACTAGTAGGTACGTGAGAAATGTTTTTTTCTAATAGCTAGATTAATTATGGAAATGCTCATAGTTACTGATTAAGCTTTTGTTTACCAACATTGTTCAATCGCAGAAAACTCGCACTAAAGTTCTCACAGTGTTTATTTTTACCGTAAGTTAGGTGCTGTTGATTTAAGAGCTTTGTTTCACTATAAATTAAGTTTGTACTATTTATACTCGTGTTTAACGCTAGCTAATATGATGTCCGCAATTCCGTCTATGTCATGCCCTGCTGGAACTTTGCACTTCCACAGGAAGAAAAGCATCCAATGCAAATCAGGGATAAGTAAAGCTTTCCTTTAGAGATTTTTTTTTAAAATCGGTTTAGTAATTCCAGACACCCACAAACACGTAAATAAACAATGTAAAGACGGCTGTACTGATTATGCGTTTTCTGCGTGGATTTAAGTGGTCTTAAAGAGTGGATGGTCTAGATTCGAAATAGGACTGGTAGGTTGCCACTTGGGCGCTACGATCGGGTGCGACTTGTTGATGATGATTATGGTGACGAATGAAGAAACTTCGTCAGCTAAAGCAGTATTGATTAGTTCAAAAGACCAAACGAGATATATACCTACAATATAAAGTTTCCGTAGTTGCGTTAATCAATAATTTTTAAAATGCAGGAAATGTGGGTACTTTTTAAGCGTTATAAATTAACGTTTAGCGATATTAGTAGTTGCGGCCAGTTCACATAAAATAATCCTGGTTTGTATAATTACCTATAAGGAAATATGGTTTCAATACAGCTCATTTTTAAATATTTAATTTAAATTCAGCCTTTTGAAACTATTAGAATTTACGAAACGGTTCTGTAAATAATTTGACTTGACCTAACTTAGTTATCATAAATATTTATTGAAATATGCGGGTAGTTGCTATCGGTAGTTGTATAATTAGCGAGATTGAATATGAGGGTGTTTTTAAATTAAACTACGAAAACTTAGTGACATGTTGTTTATCATCCACTCGTAACGACCGTTAGAACGGTCGACTTTTAAAAGTTACAAATTAGAAATTAGAAGGTATATCTTGTGAAATGTTGCCAGTTGCCACAGCCCCGACCGGACATACCAGACAGACAATGTTCGACTTTTATTTGACGCTTTGCTTTTTAGCAAATAGATTTTTTTTCGTTATAAGACAAAGCATTTTATCTTGTTACTATCGTTTAGATAGTTTTGTGAATAGTGTTTACATAAGTGTAGACGAATTAGATTCGCCAGAAACATCCTTGACGCTGCTGAGAAAATGTTCACAAGTATAAATTTTTATTATCGTTATTTTGCTAAGGAGTGTCTTGTCTGTTTGTTGACTAATATTTTTTCTGCGAGTGATAATTAATTTAGCTGTTTTTTTGTCCAAGCAGCAAGACGCCGAAATGGAGGACGACGAGGCGCGGTCGGAGGCGACGTTCCGCTTCACCGTGTCCAACTTTCGCAACCTCAAAGACTCTGTGTTGTCTCCGCCTTGCTATGTGCGCAACTTGCCCTGGAAGATAATGGTGATGCCTCGCCAGGCGCCCTCACCTGACCGCCAGCAGCAGAAGTCCTTAGGGTTCTTCCTGCAGTGCAATGGCGAGAGCGAATCTTCCAGCTGGTCATGTTATGCCATGGCTGAACTGAGACTGATCTCACACAAGCCTGACAGTGAGCCGTTCTTTAGAAAGATACAGCACTTGTTCTATAGGTATGTGTGGGACTGTAATTTTTTATTGGCATGGATTCGACGGTCAATGTTATCGTGATACTGGTATATCAATATAGGATCGTGGATTTCAAAACAACCGGATTCGGGATGTGGATCGCGGTATGCATTGATCACGCGATAGTGTTGACCGTTTAATCTATGCCATCGAAGTTGTTTGCCGAATGAATTTTTAATTTTGTAAGCTATTTTAACAGGGGCCTGATTTTTGGAAAGCACATGTGTGAAAACACCACTCGAAAGTGGTGAAAAATTGTGCTCAATTTGAGATACGAGTAGCTTAGAAAATACTTAGGGCTCTCATTAATCTTGTGACCTAGTCAAAAATTTGATTAGAGCTGTAGTTTTGAAGATATAAACAGATTTATACCACTTTCGAGTGGTATTTTCATACATGTGCTTTCCAAAAATCAGGCCCCTGTACTGTACTGTGTCCACGAAAGTTGCAATATTTCACAGCAAGTAACTAAATATTTCTTTTTTTTCTTGACAGCAAGGAGAACGATTGGGGCTTCTCACACTTCATGGCCTGGAACGATGTTTTAGATCCTGAGAAAGGATACATCAAGGATGATGCCATCACCCTTGAAGTGCATGTCACTGCTGAGGCACCTCACGGCGTTTCTTGGGACTCTAAGAAACATACAGGCTATGTTGGTAAGTTCAGTAACTCGCTTGTGATTGTAAACTGCCGACTTCTCCTCCCCGTCCGTCTGCGCCGGAGTAGGGGCGCGAGGGGGTCGTTCTCACGCTCCCGCTCCCTCTCCTCCTTCTGCGACATCACGTCTTCGCAGAATGAGGCGACGGCTTCCGGACATTTGTCCCCTAGTGTCTCCTTGGCCTGAGTCTATATGAGTATGTTTATTCATTGCCTAGTTCCCATAGTATCAGCTATGCTTAGTTTGCGTCGTGACCAATTGGTGTCTCGTCATATTTATAAACTTATTTTACCTACAACAGTGACTATTGAGTGATGACATCATAACAAGGTGAATTACGTCGATAGCAGATTAAATTAAACGTCGCTTACGTCATATTTAATTTGTAAAGCAGCTGACTGTTGATAATCGCTCCTAGCTAAATCAGCAGCGAAAGGTGTAGTCTTTTGACAGGTATCAGATAATAGATTACCTATGTAAATGCATCTACTTCGTGTGTCCGAACCCCGAGCAAGCGTAGAGGTTTTTTTCCATACATTGTCATAATACGCATGCGTTAAGAAGGGTGGCGGAGCCACTTATACAATTTAAATTGTAGCTGGGTGGAGGGACATCGGTGTTTTTCAATCGGTTTGAATTTCCCGTCACTTAATCTTAGTCCTTCACTTAATTTCGGCTGTGACGTCACAGACACAGTAAGTGGTAAAAAGTCTGCATGCTTGGTTTCGTAATCTATGGTATATCTGATATCAGTGGAGTTTAAAGCGGCTTTTCTTCACGAGAAGTCCAAAATGTAAACTAATTAATTTAAGTAGGTATTTTGTAGTTTTTTTTTTTAATACGAACAAACCAGTGATTGACCTCTATCTCACTTGGTGGAAGGTGCAGATGAGGCCAAAGGTGTAACTCACTGGTTCAGTAATAGCCTATTCACTCTAGCCTTGAAGAGCCCTAGGTTGTATCTGTCCGGAAATACAGACGATGGGAGCGAATTCCATTCCCTAGCAGTACAAATAAGTCGGGTTCTAATTATTACTTTATTTACGTATTATTATGGTTTATGTAATATATTTTAATTGTGTATCGTTTCGTGAGTCACTGACGGTTCTGGCTCAAAATCAGTGCTGCAGGTGTCTAACACGACCGTTTCACTTTTGCGAAGACACACTGATTATCTATTTTTCATAATTTCGTCTGTTCTTTCTTCAAAGTGATTTCATGATGTCAATGATGAACATGCTTGCTTGAACTTATCAGTAGCATACAAGTCTACTGGTTCAAATTCAAACCAATACTGGACTTAGATCAATGGCGTAGCTTGCCTTAGCCTTGGTCTGTATCAAAACGAGTTGGGAAGCCTCAAAGGAATCCTTAAGGGTCTCTTATCATTGATACGCTCAATACGACGGTAGCCACGCCCCTGACTGAATTAGTGTTTATATTATATACAAGCTTTCGCATAGTAAAAGTAACATTTATCTCTTTATTGTTTAATTGTATATAAGTGGAAATGCTGTTGTATAAACAACTGAATGTTATTCTTACAGGGTTGAAGAATCAAGGCGCGACTTGTTATATGAACTCGCTGCTGCAAACTCTGTACTTCACCAATCAACTTAGGAAAGCTGTGTATAAAATGCCTACGGAGTCTGACGACAGCACAAGGTAAAATCTCAGAACTGGATCTGTCTGTGTATTAAAATTGATATAGAATACTTCAGCTGATAGTTGAGTTAGTTGGCAAATGTTTTACAGGATTTTTAAATGTGATTGTCAAATGTATATGTATATATATGTACATCGTACAGCGGCAATCACTTGCTGAATATATAATATTGCGGATAAGTTCTAAAGCACCTTGCCTAAGTAGTTAATTTGGCTGTAGTAGTGTTAACCACATGTTTTATTTTCTAGATCGGTTGCATTGGCATTGCAGAGAGTTTTCTATGAACTGCAATTTTCTGACAAGCCTGTTGGCACTAAGAAGTTAACGAAGAGTTTTGGATGGGAGACACTGGATTCTTTCATGCAACATGACGTTCAGGAGTTCCTTAGGGTCAGTATTTTGATAATTTTGATGCCAATTACTTCTTCAACGAATTTCTCATCTGTTTACATACTACTTTAAACAAATACTCTGTATTGTCACAATGTGGTGCAATATCTCACGTGTTAGATATTAACATGACCACGCACGCTTGTGTATGCTTTTCGTTTGCCCTGTCATGTCATATGCACAAAGAGAATGTTAAATCAAAAAATAACTTCAAGATTCGGTTTTCCTAGTTGTTATCTCAGGCAACATTACACTAAGTTCCACAAAAGATTGATTTTGCCATAATTGCGTGAAAAATCTGTAAAGCTAATCGCGTGGCTTACTTTAAGTTGGGTTTTATAACTTTACTAAATATGTAATTTATTAGCAGAAAATGAAGGGTTGTAGATTAAAATGATTTCTCGTGGAATTATATCAAAACCCCAATATCAACTAGATGTGATTGAAATCAAACGTGAGCCAGCGTAAAATAAAATACTTTTGCTTGCTCAAAATAAATAATGGACTTGATCATAGATTATTTCTCCTACCTCAGGTACTGTTGGACAAATTGGAGAGTAAAATGAAAGGCACATGTGTGGAAGGCACCGTGCCGAGGTTGTTCGAAGGGAAAATGACGTCGTACATCAAATGCAAGAACGTCAACGTTTCTAGCACACGCGTCGAAACGTTCTACGACATACAACTCAACATAAAGGGAAAGAAGAATAGTAAGTATTCATTGTGTTCTGTATGTGATACTTTTTTATTTCTAAATAAATAGGAAAATATTCCGATTTATCCATTACGAGAAAGGAGGCTCCACTGAAGAGTTCAACATAACACATAAATTTGTCGGTCTTCCTTTCCTATGTCTATTTGATAAAGTAATTGAAAGGACAACTATACTATCACTGACGCATTGAACTCATTCTGAATTAAAACTATAGAGCGGCAGGACCAGAGAAATGCTCCAGGCTCCTAGCTGTATAAATGTTGGGAACTTGCTGGGAATAGGTTGCAGAAGAGCTGTTGATGTTTTTCTTTATATTGAAGACGACCCATCCGATGTAACCATACTCAAATTTTTTTTTTCTCTCAGTCGATGAGTCATTCAAAGACTACATCAGTACGGAGACCCTCGACGGCGAAAACAAGTATGACGCAGGCGAGCACGGCCTCCAGGAGGCTGAGAAGGGCGTCATCTTTGCCTCGTTTCCTCCGGTGCTGCATTTACACCTCATGCGGTTCCAGTACGACCCTATTACTGACAGCTCCGTCAAGTTCAATGACCGGTAAGCGTCATAACTCTTACACGACTACTGAACGATAAGAGGGTATTGTTTCCAAAGTCCATGCGTGTATATATGCATTGTTAATGATAGATATTTGTTTAATCCTTGTTTTAACCAACTTTGTAAAAGGAAGTTCTCTATTGTGTAAGTTTTTTTAATGTCGAAAGCTTTCGCTTACCGAAAGCTATGGTGTTCAAAAGACAATAATGCTGTCTAACGAGCAAAGAATCATAATCCATTCGCCATTTCTTTCTGTCAAACCAAATAGGATAAGGGCAGAAAACGATAGTGAATACGATTGTAAGCAGCCTCTGATCCGTTTCTCCGTTGTCGTGGCTGTCGGTACAATGAAAAAATTGTGTTTTTTCCTCTTAGGTTCGAATTCTATGAACACATTAACTTGGACGCTTACCTGCAAGAGAAACCTGAAGTACCGGCCGACTACACGCTCCACGCCGTGCTAGTTCACTCGGGCGACAACCACGGCGGACATTACGTCGTGTTCATCAACCCCAAAGGAGATGGCAAGGTAGGTAGATGACAGGGTAGTTAGATGCCAGGGTACATGGCCTAGGCAGGCTCAAGAAAAACTTAGAAACCGACACACTACACGTTTAAGCCGAAACGAAGCTTATACATAAATCACGTCTTTATCCCTTATGGGGTGGACTGAGCCTAAGGTAACAAGACCTAAAAGTCACGTTTAGCATGACTGTAGGGTGGATAGGGGAATCCAAATAGTGATGGGTCGCTAGCCGCATCGCTAATAACACGATTCCTAAGATTTTTGCCCATTCCCTTGATGGAATTTTACTATCTGCGCGGGAAGGGAAGCAGCTGGTGCGTTCTGGGTTTTTTCTTTGCTGCCAGACTAATTTGTTCGAAAAAAAGGGCAACATTCTCTCTAACATACTTATCATAGACTTACGCTAAGCGCGCACTGCGGTGCGGTCAGTTGCGGTTTGCTCCCGCAAAAATCTGTGATGTTATGAACCACAGTGGAGGTTCGCACACTGCGGTTGCGTTTGTTGATACGTGTATGTCTATCACTGCACTTGTGTTCTTTGACTTTTTAAATGAATGTCTAGTCTATTTTTATAACTGTTCACTAAAGGTGCACTTATCACAAGTTCGGGGAGTGCATTCCACGAGTGCACAACACGGTTAGATAGAAAATGTTTTGTGGGGTTGCTTGCGCTTGGCTGCTTGATCAGTTTTAAAGAATGCTCCCTCAAACGTGTATTTTTACTAATATTGAACATGTTTCTGATGTCAGGGACGTTGTGGTGGTCATGTAAAATCTTATATGTGTCGATAAGATCACCTCGCTTTCTACGCTCCGCCAATGTTGGTAGATTCAGCTCTATATTATATTGTTATTGTATGTAAAAAAATGTTATGAAATCAACTACGAATCAACTGGAGTCTGTGAGCTTCTTGTACGA
Source organism: Pandemis cinnamomeana (assembly GCA_932294345.1). Taxonomy (NCBI): domain Eukaryota; kingdom Metazoa; phylum Arthropoda; class Insecta; order Lepidoptera; family Tortricidae; genus Pandemis; species Pandemis cinnamomeana. The sequence continues at coordinate 5,974,390 of OW028709.1, read as the reverse complement.
CATTCGGGTTTTGAGTAGATTCAGGTAACAAACCAATAATGGTCGATTTAGACGAAGACTATTTATAGCCGCCAAAATTACGGCGCCTAAAAAAGGCACCGTATAAACCGTGTTCTATTCCGTGCCAGCGCTGGCATGCCGCGGAAAAATGGCGCCGAAAGTGTTTATACGGTGCCTTTTTTAGCGCCGTCATTTAGGCGGCTGTAAATAGTCTTCGTCTAAAGCGACCATAAGAGTGAGTGAGATGAGATAGGGTCTTTTTAAGCACTGTAACTATTGTATTTGGTTATGCTTACTTATGTTTTTTTTCAGTGGTGCAAGTTTGATGATGACGTGGTGTCCCGTTGCACGAAGCAAGAAGCTATAGAGTACAACTACGGAGGGCACGACGAAGACATGGCTCTGACAGTGCGCCACTGCACTAACGCCTACATGTTGGTCTATATAAGGCAAGTGTTATCGTTCTAGTTTAGAATCCCGTGGCCTGTAATTCCATGTGAATAGGATAAAGTTATTGATAGCACAATTTTTGCCTTTGAAATCCGAGCATGTCGTACCTTAGATTTAGATGTTGGAAGTGTACTTGTAGTCAGTGACAGATAGTGATGTTGAGAGCGTCCAAATATAATTCTGATATATTTGGATTGTTTGGTCGCTAAGATACATTTGATGCTGACTGTACAGTGGTTTTTGTGTATTTTTTTTATTATGAATGTAATTGCAGGGATTCTCAATTGAAAACGGTGCTGCAAGAGGTGACGCAACCAGACATACCGTCTGAACTGAGCGAAAGGCTAGCTGAGGAAAAGAGGATTGAGACGGTAAGTGCCTCTGTATTTAATATTATAGTCAAGTTTTTCAAAAGCCGATATGTTTCAACTTGCATACTATTAAGCTCATAACAGCTCGGTAGACTCACTACGTACAGCGTTAGGGAAGTCACGTGTAATGCTCGCTAATTAAACCACGGCAAATAAGGCCGCCTCTAATTGGCATGAAAGAGTCTTAAGTATTAGACATACATCTCTACTATAGACTAATATAACTTCAGGCTCGGGGACCTTATACATCCCCTTTTTAAATGTATTTAATTTGAGTTGAGTAAGTATTGTGGAAGTTTAATGTATTTTATTTTGAACAAATTACCTCCTGACAAGTTTCTTCCGGCGCATTCATGGCCATGATGGTCTTTCCGAATGCGCTGTCGGTTTAAAAAAAGACATGTAAAAGATATAGACTACAGGCCCACGTACAAAAAATGTGGGTCATATGAACCACCAGGTGACGTATATAGGACGATATAAGAGCATAAAATAATAAGATTCAGCACTATGCCGTCACTTGTAAGCTGTCCAACTGGGTGCTGGTGAGAATTCAAAAGTGCAACCCTCGATTTTTTCCCCTTGTCGCATGATTTTTGTACGGCGTTGCGGAATAATGGATTAGAAGCTGTATTGAAACAATATGAAACTGATGCCGTACAGAATCAAATGACCAAATTTACCCTGGAAATGGTCAGAAAATCAAAAAAAAAAATACCGTCTTTGTGGCGCACCGTTTTGTACGGCATCAGTTTCATACTGTTTCAATACAGCTTCTAATTCATTATTCCGCAACGCCGTACAAAAATCATGCGACAAGGGGAAAAAATCGAGGGTTGCACTTTTGAATTCTCACCAGCACCTAGTTGGACAGCTTACAAGTGACGGCATAGTGCTGAATCTTATTATTTTATGCTCTTATATCGTCCTATATACGTCACCTGGTGGTTCATATGACCCACATTTCTTGTATGTGGGCCTGTAGTCTAATACCATGGCGGCCAATTTGCAAAAATAAATTTTGAATTTGACGTGGCGGCAAAAAGGTTAAAGCCCGAAAGCGCTAACGAAGCGTTACTTCCAGATCCGTCGCAAGGAGCGCAACGAGGCACACCTGTACATGACGGTGAACGTGGTCCTCGAGGACGACTTCGACGGGCACCAGGGCAACGACCTGTACGACCCCGAGCGCGCGCACTACCGCGCGTTCCGCGTGCGCAAGCAGGCCACCGTGGCCGAGCTGCTGGAGATGCTCGCGGACAACTTCCGCTACCCGCAGAAGCATCTGCGCCCGTGGCCGTTCAGCGCGCGCTCCAACCAGGTGAGGACTAACCTGGGCCGGATGCCGGATTAACCCTATCATGTTTGATTGAGCCTCCCAAAACTAAAAAAAAGACTACAATTTACCACAAAAATAATACACACACGACCGGACCGGACGACCGGATAGCCTAGTAGTTAGTGACCCTGACTATGAAGCTAGAGGTCCTGGGTTCGAATCCCGGTAGGGGCAGACAGTTGTATGATGAATACGAATGTTTGTGCCCGAGTCTTGTATTTACCTACATTATAGAAGTATGTTTATCCGTTGCCTGGTGGCCATAGTACAAGCTTTGCTTACTTTGGGGCTGGGTGAATTGGCATTGTTCATTTTTTTTAGTATGCTCCAATTCGAAAACCATTTCGAGGAAAACCATCAATTATCCAATTTATCTTGTCCGATTTCAAAAATACTTTATGATTGCAGATATTTTTGTAAAAGTACTTTGAACCTTTGTTTGACCGAACGACCGGGTTTTTAGACAGAATCCAGCATCGAATGTTTGCCACAAAAATGAAAAAAAAAGTTTGGCTATGGCAACTGTCACGTGTCACTGTCAAATCTAACAAAACCATAGACAAAGCCGTTTTTTTTATAGCCAGCCGAACGAAGGCGATTGGGATTCTGTTTAAATTCACGAATTATCAAACAGCGAAAAAATATTTATTATTAATTAACAAAGCTACGTAAAAGCATAATATTCAAATTAGTTGCTTGAAATAGTCCATTTTATCAAATAAAGGTGTTAAAAGCACAGCTTAAAAAAATGAACAATGCCAATTGGTGTAATTTGTCCGAAGATATTTATTTATTTATTTATTTATTTTACATTTTATCTAAACTTCTCATTGTCTTTCGTCTGACATACTGCGATTTCCTCTTCCACTTACAAGTTATAACGCCTATAACTTTATCCAACAGACATGCAGACCAACCTGCCTGGACATAATCAACGATCAACTGAAGACTGTAGCGGACGTGTCTGAGAACACAAACCCGTGGAACATTTTCTTAGAGATGCTGCCCCCTGACTCTGGTCTAAGCACGCTGCCGACCTTCGACAAGGATAACGATGTAGTTCTGTTCTTCAAGTTCTACGACCCGAAGCAGAAGCGCATACATTACTGCGGACACCACTACCTGCCTATCGCTAGCAAGCTGCCCGATCTCATTCCGATACTTAACAAACGTGCAGGTCGGTTATTTGTATTATTTGTTTTCATACCAGTATGCCTCTTGACAGTACTTATAACACTGGGTTACTATTTTTTGTTGTGACAGCTGAGAGTTGCAGCGAGAAAAAGTTACTTTTTGTGATCCTATTCAAAAGGAAAGGAAGCTTTATAGCATCGCGCTTGCGTGTCATGTCCAATTTCACAACGCTTGTGTTTTGTTTGTCATAAATCGCCTCTCGCCGCTCTCTATAAAGTTTCTTATATCTTAAGTGTCAGCTATATATGATTTCCTCTCTATTTCTTACTACGAAACAGACAGAGACGACAGCATAGATAACCGACATTTAAATATCAGGGTCTTAAGTGAGAGTGGTGAAACACGCCTTAATAGTTCGCATAACTTGATTTTTACAAGCTTTTGTTTTACTTGCCGTGTTATAATCTTGTAAGTCAAATTTGAGCTAGTTTGTCAGAATAGCTTGAAGTTTGGTATATATGTGAGGGATGAGACGATAATGCAAGTATAGACGGCAAAAAGTACAGTCCGCAAAAAACTTACTGAAAATGACTGAATAATATTTTTTCCTTGCAGTTCTTTTTGGAATTTGGGTTTCATATCTTTGAATAGAATTCTGATATTGTATTTCTGTGTTGCCAGGTTTCCCGTCCGACACACCGCTGGTCCTGTACGAGGAGATAAAACCAGACTTTGTGGAGAAGATCAACAATTACAACGATCCCCTTGAAAAGGTATTATTAATCATTGATCAGTTATTCGTAGTTCTGTTTGGCTGCAACAGAAATGGGTCCCGTATTTTTTTCATCAATATTGTTATTTCCTATTGTTGAATTAGTAGAAAGGGTTGAGTATGCCATTGTTTATTACTTAAATTAGTTTGGGAGGGTTCCTTTCCTGAATAAACAGCAGGTTTTTGAAGTCTGAATGAACTTGGAATTAGGAACTGCAGTAAGTAGGCCAATGTCGCATCAGCAGTTTTATTTTAAGCAGCTTAAAACAGGCTTCCAGTCATGGAAATAAATATCTAAAGCCGGGTACATACTAGCGGGTTGTGATTGTAACTGTACAGACAATGTAACTGGTGTTTATGTGGTTAACATAACGCGCTGCGCTCGCAACGAGCCAGTAATATGGATCGCGTCTCTCACGTACCTACATAAATTCACTCACCCTTGTCACAATATCCGTTCGCTTACGGTTACAATTCGCCTGTGTGTACCCGACTTAATACTCCTGATTAATATAAAGTCTTAACGCAAGAAATGACAGATTCCTCCTCAAATTCTAGTATTTTTTTCTTGGTACTTGGACAAAAAATTGATTTATAGTTACCATGTATGGCCGGTACAGGTATGGTACGTGTCACTATGAATTATACATCGTACTCACAGTCAAGCTTAAATAATAATGACGCTTTTTAGCTCCCATCTATTACGTACAAATGTAATGTTTACGAGGAGGCCGAATAGGGCGAGTGCACTTGCGCTTTTTGGCTCGAAACATAATAATAATCACTGTGAGTTTAGTTTTTGCTAAAAAGCAACTCGTAGAAGAGGTAACATTCAATAGTTCTCACTCAACTTATACCCCGTAGTGCTTAATCATTTTAAATTGTTGCTAATTTATCTAATTGATTGTTTTATGTGCTGATTTGTTTTATAAGAATCGCTTTCTCAGTCACGTTTTTTTTTTTAAATTAGTACCTACATATATTAATTGGAAATTTAATGGAAGCTACTTTGTAAACGAATCGGCATACATAGGGTGTGCAATTTTTTTATTACACAAAAGAGTAAATTAATTTTCACAGTACTACTCACAACACTCATTTCCCTGCATAGATTATACTCAAATATCAGTTACTAAAACTCACAACAAATACCTAATAAAAAGAAACGTTATTCCGAACCCCCAAACACTTGTCGCGATAACTTAATCCGTCCGTACCAATTGCACGCCCTAAAACGTAATGGTGTGGCGGCGGCGGCCTTAAGGCGGCCGCCGCTCGGGTTGAGTCGTGTGCACGCGGCCAGGCTTTGGACGAACTGATGGATGGCGACATCATCGTGTTCGAGCGAGCCGACCACCGGCACGAGGATCTGGAGCTGCCCACCTGCCAGGACTACTTCAAGTACATCTTCTACAAGGTGGAAGTGCAATTTGTGGACAAGACCCTGCCCAATGATCCTGGGTGAGTCGACGCCGTGCTTGTCTGATGGTCATAACTGGAGCTCATGATTTCATAAAAAAAACTTATCATTTGAAAAAACTTTATTATTATCTGATACTTACAATTTTTTTTAATTTATCCAGAAAACTTTTCACGTAACATTGGCTAGGTTAGGTTATATTTTTTGTCAAAATGTTGCATATGTGAAAAATGTATTAGAAAATAATGATAAACCGGTCGTAATACTTAAGAAATTTATAAACAGACTCCTTAAAGAGCAGACAATGAATTGAATACCATATTCAATCATTCAACTTTGTAAGTTAGTTACTTGAAAGTGGCGCCCTAATTTAATGTCTACTCCTTTATGCGCGTGTATTGAATCACGTGTATAGTTTGTGTCTCCGGCATCATTTCCGTGGATGATTGAATAATACGCTAGTTCCTTATCCTATTTCTCTGTAGTGCACCCTTTGTGGTAATAAGGAATATGTTTGCCGAATATCAAGTCTCTGGTTCCAGTGGTTTAGGCTCTGTGTCAGACTCTTTAAGGAAGGTGAGAGTATACAAAAAAGATAGCATCGCCTATCGAATCAGTCTTGAAGCCTGTCACAATAGAAATGCCCTTGCTATTAGCGATACTATGCTGCTTTTTTACGACTCGATTTAGTTTATAATATTTCCTTTGGTAGCAGAGAAAATTACAAGCAAGTCTTGTTACAAGATTTGTACCTATCTGACTTATTTATTTATTTTTTAGATTCACTATGGAACTGTCAATGCAAATGCGTTACGAGCAGATGGCGAGGGCGGTCGGCTTGCGGCTTAACGTCGACCCTTACTTAATACAGTTCTTCAAGTGTCAGAAGTAAGTTAAATCATGATTTTCTTTTTTATAATGATGACCAAGATACCCCAAAGATACTGTCCTGTTGATAAGATGCGGACGGTGAGCTTTAAAGGAGCTGCCTATCCTATGTGGCTGTAGCTCGAGAGCTTTTCTCGTATATTTTTCCGCACGTAGACAGCTCTGATGAATCTGATGGCGACTGTACCACTTTCGATGTGTTCCTATACCGACAAAGGGGGCCGAGAGAGATGCGGGCGGGTAATGCGCCTGCCGCCCGCACCTCTCAGCCCCCTTTACCGTCCCACCCCTCGCCCCTGTGCCGCGCTGGCGAGGACTCATTTAAGCGGTCAGTCTATAATCGTAAAGTCTGGTTTAGATTTGCAAAAAAAACCTGTTAGTTTCATTTCTCCGCCAGGCCGTGATGGGAAGTGTTAGAAGTTACCGACCGAGTGACGCAATGTAATGCGATTGACGGGATCTTTCTTGCAAGTCTGAACTAAGCTTAAGCTAAAGCTGGGTAACTTGAACTATGCTGTTGAGGAATATAGGTAAATAATATAGTGTCGATTGCTATTGTTGTAGTTACAAGGACACTCCTGGCCTGCCGCTGCGGTACTCGTACGACGGCATACTGAAGGATCTGTTAGTGTACTGTAAACCAAAGTGCCCTAAGAAATTGTTCTATCAGATTTTATCTATTAAAGTAAACGAATTGGACAATAAGAAACAGTTCAAATGTTTATGGGTAAGTTTAAATTGAATACTTATAAAAAATCTTTTGAGGAATTGTTTATTTTTAGATTATTTGTCAGACCGGAGATATATTTGAAGTAAGGTAAAAGTCCATTCTCTTTACTAGGAATGGCACAGTATCCGTCATCTAACTGTTCGAATGATCTAACTGTACTATTAACAATTGAAGTATGTTCTGATAATATTTTTCTTGTCTTCGATTACAGGTTGGCCCAAATTATAAAGAAGATAAAGAATTAATTTTATATCCAAACAAAGGTGGCAAAGTGGCAGACATATTAGAAGAGGCAGCTAAAGTTGTCGAAATGTCACCAGATGGATCTGGCAGGTGAGTTGAGTTGATCATGCAAATATTGGTGAATGAGATGACGCTCAGGGTTAACTTCAACCTCGTAAGGCCCAACGTACTATTTTTACGACTGCGAAAATCTAGTCCCTCGCGCCCTAGCAAATATTGAAACTTGCCAATTATCGGCCAAAAGAAAAAGTAAGACATACGCTTTAAACACGTAGCGATCCTTGAATTTGGCGGCTATCGAACTCCAACTCTAAATATGCCATTTTAAGTTTTTATAGCAATTGAAGGGTCTAACCTTAAATTAGTATTAGTACACTGGCTCGTGATAACAAACGTCCTAAAAATATCTTGAGCCTTACGAGGTTATATGAAACCGAAAAACAGTACCAATTCTGGGTTTAGTTGCTATTATCCCTTCGTTTTGTTAGTGGCAGGTTAATAACGTTTGAGCCAAGCGGTCAAAATGCTTGAATGTCACTCATCTGTACTGTGTTGTTGATTATGTCTCGTTGGTTCCAGGCTAAGGATCGTGGAGGTGTCGTGTCACAAGGTGCTGCCGGGCCCGGACCCCGAGCTGACGCTCGACCAGGTCATCATCTCGCCGCCGCGGCTCTACCGAATAGAGGAGATCCCGAGAGACGAGCTCCATCTACAGGTAATCTAATCTAATCCTAATCTAGGGGTCCTTGCGGATACACTTCGACCCATTCGTGGATCTTTTGTGTAATTACCCCTCCTTCGCACTATTCCATCGCTTTTACCACCTCATTTATGAATTGGGTGATTGGGCGTAGTGGTAGTGCCTTGAAATCTCCTGGTTCAGGGTATCCGATGCCGAAGAGTTTCATTCTTAATCTGGCGAGGGCATCACAGTCGCACATAATGTGTTCCATTGTTTCAACCTCTTCGCCGCATATTCTACAATATCCTATACATCTACAGGTAACTCATAGGGCTGCGTGGTAAAAGTAAAAGTCTGGCTTATGTTTTGTAGGAATGCTATCTGAACCTCTTTGTGTTCTTTTTCGATCAGAAAATTATTGTGACTTATTGGGATGCGCATCTTAACCGTGAAGTCTTGGTATGTTTTTAATTTTTTAATTAATGTAAACAAAATTTCTAAACAACACTGAAAATTAGAACACGTAGAAAAATCCGAAAAGTAAAGCTATGCCCGGGAATCGAACCCGGATCATCATCATTCGGTGATGCGTGCTATACCGCTACACCACCCATAGCAGGTGAGTAAGCTTTCGAATTTTTCTATCTGTCTGTACCAGCTGTCACGTGGACCTTGTTACTAATTTTTGTCGCCAAGCGTCATCTGCTTGAATGATGTGCCTGTACGACACAATTAATTTTACTTTGCTATTTCCGCGACATAGTGAAGTTAGCTCCACAAATGTAATCATGAAAAAAATATATATTTTCTTTAACCGTAAAAATAAATACAAAAAATCAAGCAAGAAGTAAAATTCTTTATTCATTTGATAGTACATATTAATGTAAACATACATTTTGGAATTGCATCGAAGTAAATAAAATAATTAGTTATTGAGTCTGTAAATAAGTCGCGTCACAACTTGTTGCCATACAAAATCTATGCCCCATATCGTTATTTCAGCTTATATAAAAAGTATATTGATTGATTGGTGTGGCGAATCAACATCTTCACTCACCAGTCGCTATTGTAGTTAACGCGAACCAATTCGACATTGAAAAACATACCTGTTCTATGCTGATATTGGACCAAAGAAATAACGTGGAATGTACAGTCAGCTGCAGAGAAAAAGGACTCCCTCAGTATGATTACCGCTATTACGGGAAATAGTGGTGTTACCTTTCTCTGCAGCTGACTGTACAAGCTGCTTCTCTTCCCGCGCAGATAGTAAAAGCCCGTCGAGGGAATGGGCGGAAATTTTAGAAATCATATTTTAGGCGTTCCGGCTAGCAACCCATCACTATTTTGATTCCGCTTTCCACCTGCACGCCCACACTGTAAACGTGGACAGGTCTTGTAACTTTCAACATGAAACTACCGTGAGACTTAATCATAATTGCACATACACGGATAACTAGCGTATAAAATGTCGAGTGATGCTCGACATGTTTCGGACTATTTCGTAGTCAATCCTCTCGAACCGCTCGCCCGAACACTTTTTGTTGTGTTGTTCGTTTCGCTGCCGCCGGGGCGAGCGCTCTGAGAGGAAGGACTACGAAATAGTCCGAAACATTCTAGCATCACTCGACTTTTTATACGCGAGTTATCCGTGTATGTGCAATTAGGTCTTGTAACCCTAGGCTCTACCTCGTAAGGCACTGGTTCTTAACCGGTGGTCCGCGGACCACTGGTGGTCCCTGGAAGCATCCAAAGTGGTCCGCGGGGCCAATCTAATAAGTAATTAGATAAATGACAACCAGACATAACGCGTGAATGTGCAATTCCAACCATTGGGGCCGATCGAAGCCATACGTTAGATTTATTATAGTTACTTAGGTGGTCCATGGCAAGACAGAAATTTTGTCAAATGGTCCCTCATGTCTGAAAGGTTAAGAACCACTGCCGTAAGGGATTAAGACGTGATTTTTCCCAGGAGGACGAGGCGCTGGTGCCGTGCGCGCACTTCCACAAGCAGGTGTACGCGACGTTCGGCATCCCGTTCTACGCGCGCGTGAAGCACCTCGAGCCGTTCCAGGCGGTGCGCGACCGCCTGCAGGCCAAGCTCGACATACCCAACAAGGAGTGGGAAAAGGTAACGCACCACCACACCCCAAAGAATGCCCTGGGGCCACACCATGACGTTTTAATGCGATTCAATCAAGTCAGTGCAGGTTTTAGCTGTCATTTTTAGTATGGATCTGACAGCGAGCGAACCTAAACTGAATCGGAATTGAATCGCATTAAGACGTCATGGTAAGGCCCCTGGTAGCCTAAAAATCGTTGGTTTTTGCGTGATGGATTTGGTGGATTCGAACTTCTGAGTTTTTCTGATCGCAACTCTGTTCGCGCAGAAATCGGTTAGCGCTATCCCTTGGGAACTTTGCAATTTTATGTGGGGCTCATATAACCCCATGTTGATGTATTTTTACTACTAAAGCTTCTAATGTTTTTTCCTTGTTGCAGTACAATTTCGCTATAGTGACAAATGGCCGACCTAACTACATAAGTGAAGGAGCGACAATAAACATATTCGAGTTTAGGCCAAGCAGTAACGCAAGTAACTATCAACTCTGTATTAAATTTAATTTACATGAATTGGCATATTTATTGGTGTTTGCTTTAAGTGTATATGGCATATAACCATGCCAGATAATGGATTTATAAGACCGCGATGAGACTAGGAATGAAACTAACAGTTCGGTCAAAGTTTAAATGAACGAAAGAAGAAAAACTGAACAATAATAGATAGAAAAAAAAAAAAAAGTGTCTAATAACGCTAAAAGGATCACATTTATTCATTCGATCTGACCAAAGAAAGTGTCAGATTTTTCAATCTTACTCTCATAACGGGCGCTTATAATAAGACAGTGCCGTGGGTTGAATTTGGATCACATAGTTGACTTTTTCAAACTCTTACTACCAAAAAATTGTCATAATGATCCACATACATTTGATCCACGGAATTGTGGCATTGGGCTGTGTATATAACCACTGTGCAAAATTCAAAATTGCAACCATTGGCATAGCGATTATTCGTTGAGGGATGTGTGCTAAAATGTAAAAAGATGTGTCCCTTCCAGACGCGACGGGGCGGCCGTGGCTGGGGCTGGACCACATCAACAAGACGCCGAAGCGCTCGCGCGTCAACTACCTCGAGAAGGCCATCAAGATCTACAACTGAGGCCCCGCCACCGCACTAGGGCCCCGATACTTATGTAAATAACATTTCACTTTCGTTCACGTTTGTCTGTTATCTGTCTACGACATTAGAAGCAGATTTATTTCCATATTTTTGCAAAGAATGTGGTCGAGTCCATGTTTTATACATAATTAGATTAGACCATGTTGTATGTACATAATTTTGTAATTTTAAAAATGCATATTTATACGGGCCCTAGACGTAGCCGTTTTTTCAAGTGAAAGTAACTCAGTGCTGGATGAGATCGACTGAAACTCCTCGAGATTTTGTAGATTTTTTGATACTGATATACGACCTTGCCATTCGGTATTGTTTAAAACGCTTTGTTACTGTCACTTGGACGTCAATACAAACACCAATTCGACTTCCTATACCGCGCTATTTATTACGTATTTATATATATTTGGACCATAGGTGACACTCATCGTAGTAAATAATTGGAAACAGTAGTCCTGCTAGCAGATGTACGTATCATTGTTTTGTATTCGAAAGATTTGCAGTTTAAAATATTAATTCATTAATGATTTTCTAAAAAATTATTACTCCGTAAACGTCTAGACTACAACGACGCGGCGGTTTTTCTCATCTGTCATAATCATGAACTTACTTTAAGCGTTATGGATATAATAATTTACTACTCGGTGGCTAATTATAATACATTTAGCAATGAATATAGCTTAGGCAGAATATAGCACGCGGAGTAAAGAATACAATCGGTAACACCTTTGGGTACTTTATCTCTTCATACTACTTTATCATTTTACAATGTTGCGTCCATGAATAAAATAAGGCGCTGTTTGAGTAAATATCGCCGCTTTTTTCTTTTCTAATGTGAGTCCCCTGAATTCTCTTGTTTACCAATTATAATTTTTATTTGACGCTCTGCTTTTTACTATGTAGAAGATTATGCAATCTGGGCAATATTAAAATGCATATCCCGACATGAAGCCGCATCGTTGTAGCTCAGGCCGATTTATTGTCAATCGAATCTACGTCAATTTGTCGATGCTTTTTAGCATTTTCAGTGTTGAAATCGTGTTTGGCCCCCCTAATCCTTAGAATGTCGAATTTTGAACTTTATTTATTCTTAAGCACGGACTAGTTGGTTGGTCGGAAGCGACTGGTTTCAGCATTTTTGGTGATTCGACTTGAGCATTTCTACAGAGTATACAGCATTATTTAGATACGAGTTTGTACTATGAGATATATTATAATGATGTTTTAAGGGTATTATTATATGTATATAGTCAAATGTGCCTGTGTGTGGTCGCTTGTCGGTATAGGGCGCCGAGCCGCTTTACCGGCGAAACGCATTTTATTAGCGAATTCTCGATGGTTAGAGGTTAGGCGTGTTCCATATCTCATTCGTAGGCGACCGTCCATCAAAGCCGACTGCCAGAAAGTTGCGCCGAATCAATCGTTCAATTATGATTATTAAAATATCTTTAGGGTATTAGGGTCGAGTAAGAACAATATGATTAAATTTATGTTTTTTTTTTGTTGACAAAGTGGCTCATTATCAATGAAATATTGTGATATGTTGCGTATTAATTATTTTACTAGAAGCAATGGATTTAGGTAATTTATTTAGTGTATCTTAAGGGTGTGCCCTAACAAGGCTGATATTTTATCGAACCATGTTATAAAGTATTAAAATGGCGTTGACGAAATCTTACTGATGAACATTTTTATGATATTTTTAGAACATTGCATTGAATTAGCTGGTGCCCAACTGCATTGGTTGAGGTTTCCGCGGCGTGGCGCCCGCGCTGAACTTGGTCGACAGTCGCCTACCGACGCGCTTGCATCGTCCTCGCGCATTGCACCCTCTACTTTTATCATAGAGTTAAATATATTGTTATCATTATACTATCCATAATACTTTTAGCTATTGCGTTATCAACTTATCATTTATTATGTGTTGAATCTTTACCAATAAACGCTTTTTTTCATAGGCCATCTTAATAAATTTACGTTGTAGCTCGTTTTGTATTAGCGTCACTAAATCAAATTTAATCCCATTGGTAGTTACATTGTGATAAAATAGAAACTATTAGTCAAGCCTGTACATACTTGCTACACCTAGGGAGCGACTCCCGACTTAACAAGGTTCTGCTTTTTCTATTAAAGAAATAACTTAATGATATGCGAATTCCTATGTAACCTGTTTTATAGAAAATATTGAAGTGTGCATAGAATAAAATGTTTAGACTGTCGAATCACCAAAAGGCGGCGCGGCGGCGCCTTGCACCCATCTAACTCTAGCACCTTATTGTTAATTCTGGCTGTAAGCCCTAAAACATCCGAACGTGTATATGTTACTATTTAATTTTTAACTAATTTTTTTGCCGGAAATAATAGTGGCAAATGGGATTATAGTTTCATAGTTGATTGATTCACTATTTACTTAGAACAGTCTGTAGGACCGAACCTCGGTGGGAGAGTTCTGACAGCTTGTACCTACAAACTATTGGAGAGGATCCGATGTTTGTTATGTTGGATGTGAACGTTTCACTGAATATAATCCTATATTTGTTTACACTTGTTTGCTTTAAACCTTTATCCTAACTCCCCTTTGTATTAATTAAATTAGAGAAGAAATTTGTTTGTTTCTCGCACGATTGTACACCGTATATTGGCATTTTCCAGTGCCTTTGTGGATAAGCGGTAGACAAACGTCATTATAGTCAAAACTAGTTTTTGTATTTTATGTGCATGAAAGCTTACTTTCTAAACTTTCATGTCTAAAAATCTGAAAAACCGTAGGTGCCCGATTTTTTGCAAAGGGGGTGTAAAAACCTCTCATAAATTCCATGTCACCGCTACATTTCACGTGAACTTATGACTGAGAATTAAAAATGATATCTTGCTACTCGCAGCACTGTACTGTCAGTTGTATGACAAAGTTGGAGAACATAAAATTTTCCATTAAGGGAGAATAGAATAAAACATAACATTTCTTAAAAGTTCATTCATCATCGTCATCATCTCCAGCCTACATACGTGCCACTGCTGGGTACAGGCCTCTCAGAATGAGGGTTCAATTTTTTTTACCTGAATCTACAAATAATGTACTTGTTAACATTTGAAATAAAAGCTTGTCAAACAATAGAATATGTAGTGAATTCAAATCGTTATTCTAATTTCAAGTAAAATCCATAGGTATTGGATTTTCTCCGAATCTGTTGGGATAGGTGTTTTGTGGATCTCTAATTGGCTGATGGACGGCCCGTAACGTCGTAACAGATTAAATGGATCGCTAGAATCAATCAGGCCGCTCATATTCATTCGTTTTTAGAATACTGGATCTGAAAAGGAAAAAACGGTACCCATTTATTTATTTATTTATTAGATTGTAATATCATCATAATGTTTGTCAGTTAGTTTGTCTGTCAGCTGTCATAGCCAATTTTACTAGTTCAAATCTAGCTGCTCAATGGGTTTCACTGTTTACAAATATTTACCAGAAATATGACATATTGTGTCAGCCAAATGCTTCAACTTTAAGTAGGAGCCCGTAGCTAAAGCTAATCTCTTAACATTTCATAGGGAACCCCTTATAGTTTGACTTAATGAGTGGACTGGTAAGACTTGGAGGCAATTTCCCGCCATGATTAGCTAATCGTCGGCCGACCATCCGGTCGGTAGTAATCCGTTTTCTTACGACAGACGGTTTTCGAGACGTCGGTCGTTGCATGACATATTAAACAAGTAATTAAATAAGTTAAATTGCATTTATTTGATTTATTTGAATTTTTGTTCCATTCCGTTCCCATCATACAAACTTGTATGAATGAAGTGACGGGATGGAAAAGGCAATTTCGGGACGCTTTTATTCTCCTATTAGAAAACCGAAAAAAAAACTATCCTAGAAAATAGTTGAGAGTACAACTTCAAATTAAAACCACCTATCTATAACAACTCGATTTGTGCCATTAGAATTTCGTGCATCCTCGGCGCAGTTTATCGGTGTCGAAACACGCGCCGAGAATGCGGCCGCAGCCGCCACATGAATGGAGAGTCGTTAGCTATAATCCGATTCGGGTATTCGAGTACTCTGCGCCGGCATTCGCCATCGGCCGACAGGTAGCGCAGGCATTCGAATGCAAATGGAAAATGCCATTAGATCAGCAAACAGCTGCTGCTGATCGCACGCGGCATTGTGTGGATTATCGAAAGCCAGAAAACGAAGACACGTAAATTAAATGGCGGTTTTTGTTCAAGCCTTTAACGGCTAAATCAAGCTAAACCGTCGATGTCGCTGCAAATTTTGCTGTGGGTGCGCACGGTTTGTGCTCGGAAATAAAAGCAGCTGCACACGATACACATATCCACATGGGCGTACCCAGGTTCTGGGCCAGGGGGGGGCTAATCAGATTTTTTATAAGCTAGGTGCTTAAAAAAAATTAAATTAAAATAGATAAAATGCGTTTATTAATATATATGTACAATAAAAGTACTAGATAAGATACATAATTAGTAGGGACGTCAACATTATCCAGGGGGGGGCAGCTGCCCCCCCCTGCCCCACCCTGCGTACGCCCATGCATATCCACACTTACATTTTTGTTGGTACAGGACAACGGTGAATTTATAAAAAGGAATAAATAATGAAATTTGATATACACGGGTTTTTCTACGTGATTTAGTTAGGTCTCTTCACTGTGAGAAAACTTATCTACTTACTTCAGATAATAACTGTACTCGTAATAATACCTACTGTAAGTGATGTGATGATAATTTAAATAAATAAATATTTACCTATTTCAATCTTAATGTGTAACACCATCTCGTAATCTTAAATGGTTGAACTGCTGCCGAGCAAGGTACACAAATTATAATCAAACAAAATACTCTTCGGTGCAATGCAACCGAACTCCGTATAGCCATCGCCTTACCAAAACGCGGACCGCGCGGCCAGTGCACTTTGAACAAGCGAAACAGCCGGGTGCATTCGCGTTAACATTGTATCGTTAGAATAAGTTTCCTAATAAACTATCATCTAGGGATCTACTGTTATCTATCATTTAACAACATACAAACAAGAAGTACATGACCCCTACATAATGGTCCTTCCAGCAATTTAATGTGTGTTAACGAACCCACAAGCGGGTCTCACCATTTGGATTGAGAAGGCGTAACATAACGCGCTGACCATTGTGACACTAAAGAGACAGCAAAATCAGAGAGTCCGGAGTTCACCTTAAACAACACCACCTCTATAAATACCTACCCTACGTACTCTAAAAAATATTTTTGACAAAATAATCGCTGAAAAGCAGTACCTACTTCTACAAGTTCCATTTCCTTTACTGAAAATATCGAATTCCAAACAGTTAACAGACGTTCTTAAGCTTTTCCACTTTTCAATTCGATATAATGCTATTACTCGGTTTAGGTACGTCTTTATGGAAACTATAAAATTGTATACGAACCGAAATAAATCAAGTGAGGTTTTTATTGTTTCGGTCAGTTTTCTTAGCAACTACAAGCATGACGGTTAATTTTCGATATTGTTTGTTTACGCTTGAAGTCATTTGGTTTCACACTTCTGGCGCTGACAGCATCAACATTACTACAGCCTCAGTCACCGAACCATCATCTGCCCGTCCTACTACAATATTCAAAAGAATCGATGTGCCGAAGGAAGAAGAAAAGAGTACTACTGTGGATATATTTGGAACAACTCGCAAATCAAGAAGAAGTAAGGCTAAATACAGTCTAACGAAACTCTCTGCAGGCATAATGCTCGTTTAGGTGCCTTCGAAGTTGGCATTCATGGCTTGTTAGATTATTTTCCCAAAATCATTTTATCTTTGTAGCAAATTTTCATTTCGCGTTTTTTCCCTGGTATCACAGAGCTCCTGTTTATAATCGAGTGTTAAGTATCGCACTACTAAACCACACCTCTATGCTTAACGGCTCATAGGTAGGTTCAAGTTATGTTAGTTTTGCATCGACCCGACGGGCCAAAATCACGCAGGAGTAGGAGCTCGGAACACCGTTTCTATGTCGATGGGGATTGGGAAAAAACACGACTATGGAAAAATGCGAACTGAAAATAGAATTCACTAAAAAACCATAGTGGGAAATAAAGCGACTGGAAATTTAGCTGCTATGAAAGAATGCTTTTGTGAAACTTGTCGAACAAATCGCATTCGTAAATGGTTAAAAAATTGCTCCTTTCCAAGCCTTATATCATAATGTAGAGTTTTTGATCAAAGATCTTGTTAACAAAATCACTAGGTAATTAAATGGCGATGAAAAAATACAATTTTTACCGCCTTTTTATAGGTGCACGTTTTGGACTAATTATCGGAACTAAAGCTGATAGGATTTGAAATACTTTACTCACCATAATAGTGTGGTCATGGGGCGTATTGATATAGGCTCTACCTGCCCTGAGTCTTTGGGACTTCGTATTTAGGAAGAGTCCCAAATGCCAACCAAGCCACCGAATCTTTCAATTATTCTTCGGCGAATGTCGCTTACTTTAGATTAGGTTACTTATTTGCGTTGTAGTGTGGATAAGACTTATTTAGTACCATCAGCCAAATATCTGGTCTTAAGATCGAATATCCTTTGCACGTCATAAAATATAAAATGTCGATAAGACGTGGCTCTCAACATGAAAGTTCGACATTAGCGATATTTTCATTTGACAGGAAGTTTGATGGAAACTGATAGACTACTTGTTTGGCCGACCGTACACTAAGTACCTATAGACTGACCGCTTAAATGAGTCCTTGCTCGTGCGGCACAGGGGCGCGGGGTGGGACGATCGCGGGAACCCAGTGGTGCGGGCGGGTAGTGCGCCCGCTGCCCGCAGCTCTCTCTTCCCCCGCGGTCGTCCCACTCCGCGCCCCTGTGCCACGCGGGCGAGGACTCATTTAAGCGGTCGGTCTATAATTTATCTTGTTTCTTACTTAGTTCTCGGTCAAACGAAATGGTTCGACTGGTCATTTTGGTGCCAGGAACAACCGCGAACGGGAAACTGCAATCAATCACTTACTAAGTACGTATGTACAAAATGTAATACACAATGAACTCACAAATAAAGTACTTATTCATTCGCAATGGAAAAAGGAGCCCCGGCACATAGGCTGGGGCGGCCGGTGGGCCTACGTGCCCCCCAATGGCAGCGAGGGAATACCGGTGGGTTTTTAGTGGGTATGCCTCTCCCGCCTCCTTCCACCCAGGAGGGGGGCCAGGGAGGAGAATCCCACATAACTTCCGCGCCATCCCCACGGTGCGGTCGTATGCGTAACGCATTTTCCCACCAGGGAAAAAAAATAGGCTCTGTCTACCCCGTAAGGGATAAATACGTGATTTGTGTGTGTGTGTGTATTAATAGTTATTTTTTGGGTATTTTTGTAGCACGTTTTTCATTACACCTCTAGAAAGGTAATGGGTTGATTTGAACACACTTAATAATTAATCAAAGCTGTGCAGATACTATTACGATGAGCAGACCAGCCAGTGTCTGACGTTCTCATACTCTGGGTGCGGAGGAGGCAAAAACCAATTTGACAGGAGCAGAGACTGCGAACTGTATTGCTCTGGTAAGAGATCTCACTTTTCCACTAGACATTCTGGGCAAGTGCCTAGGACCCCGCGGGTGATGGGATTCCCCGCTGTAAAAAAATGACAGTTGAATAAATGTAGATTGGTTAATCTACTTCCTTTGTCGGTCTCAGTCTTGAGGTGCCCAAGGCCCCCAATCATGGGCGTACGCAGGGTGGGGCAGGGGGGGGCAGCTGCCCCCCCCTGGATAATGTTGACGTCCCTACTAATTATGTATCTTATCTAGTCCTTTCTTGTACATAAATATTAATAAACGCATTTTATCTATTTTAATTTAATTTTTTTTAAGCACCTAGCTTATAAAAAATCTGATTAGCCCCCCCCTGGCCCAGAACCTGGGTACGCCCATGCCCCCAATAGATAAAAGGCATCCCTGGCTATACTTTAAGTATTATGACTAAAAAGACGTCCATATTAAGAGGTTGGAGAGCACTCTTAGTTCATGTTGCGCTACTGAGTAGATCACCGATATACGATTGAGTTGTTATCCGTAGTAGAGTGGTGATACCATCTGGATGAGATGAGCCGAAAATCGTGCTCAGTGGCGAGAGGTTCTGTGGAAAAAGTATGCCTACTTATTGCACCATTCACCTGAATGTTGTTTCCACTAGAAGACTGACGTTAAGTGTTTTTAATTAATTTTGTTTGTAGGAAGTTCACTGATACCCTTCAGAATTGATAAATCGTCGCAGTGCTCTCTGCAACCCAAGGCTGGTCGATGTTTGGGCTATTTTCAAAGGTAAGTTGGCCCTTGATAACGCATTGACGTTCTGTTTAAAAGGTTTCCCTCGATAAACAAGAGGTCAAGTCTGAATTAAGGACAGAAATGGAGGGTTTATTTAGTATGCCTAAGGCGTTTCGTCTCGCCCAACCTCGGACTTATGGTTGTATTGAAACGATTTGAGTTCAGACTGCCAATTTACAATTTGAATAGAAGTCTATCGCAGTTGCAATACTTACACTGGTCTTGGCTAACTAGGTACACTAGTAGGTGTATTAAGGGCACGCTAGATAAAACTGCAAGCATCACTATTGGTCAACGACTGCCACCAATACTTTGACATAAAATCCATCCACAATGGCTCGTTAAGTAGGTACAAAGCGGTAAAAGTTTAGTCTAGTTTAATACGAGTCTTGTTTATGGCGTCTGGTCTTTCGCGTCAGAAGCTTTCACGTTTTTCAGGTATTATTTCGACATAAACGAAGGCAAATGCAAGACATTCATTTATGGTGGCTGCAACGGTAACAGCAATCGGTTTGAGACCATGTCGGACTGTATGGAACGGTGTGGCAAGAGGAGAGGCATTACAGCCGAAAGCAGCGAAGACGACGCCGCGAAGAATGAAAACGATAACGAAACGAGTTTGCATGATCTTGAATAAAAAGTTAAACTACTCTAAGAGCCACCTTTCTAAAATGACTATTAATTGGACCTAAATCAATCAATAACAGAACGTTCTGGGTAGTATTGATTCCAACAATGATGTTGGGCTATTGAATCACATTGACGGGTTTAAATGGCTTTAATAGTTGGGAGATTCAGTAGCTCGAAGTTTCTATTCAGCGTAATCGTTTCTAATGGAAACATTTCTCCTTGGAGGCTTCATAATGGGTAGCCGCTGACGGATGGCCGGAGGAGATAAGTCCATTCAACAACAGTTTCAGAGCGGTTTTAATTTATGTAGTGCTGGTTAACAGTGTCGCTGTTAGCAATAAAGCGGTTATTTAATAAATCAAACGAGCCTACCCTAAGTGAGTTTTGTGAACGTTCATTCGAAGAGATTTAATAAGTTGAATTGCGCGGCATCCAGTATTGTAATAGTCCAAGATCCCAGAGCGATCAGACATAACTTATTTTCAGACGAATGAAACCTTAAGTTTTCAGTAGCGTCTCGTGTGCCTTGAATACCTACGCGCTTGTGAAAACTTGCCGAGTGACACCTGGGCAGGTACCAGGTGAGAAAGGTAACTAAAAATAAGAGTTATTTAACTTAAATTCAGATGGCTGATTTTTATATATATCATATAGAATATTATTTTAAAGTAATATCATAAGTGTCAGACACTTTTGATGGACCAGAGCTTTTGTCAGACGCTTTTAAGCTAGGTACCAAAAAAATAAATGAACTTTACTTATTTTTACATGTCTGATTTTTGAATATGTTATTTAAGTATTTATTTAAAAGTTATATTCAATCAGTCAGACAAACTAGAGTGACCAAACATCCCCTAAGACAAAAATTCTGTGAAATTTATAGTATTCCTGTTAAAGTTAATTTTGTTGAAACAAAGATGCAAAAATCTCAGATCGAAAACAGTAAGTATTCTTAACACATTTAAATTTTTTACTTTGAGGCGCATGCGCAATAGTGCTCTCGCCCTCATACTTCTGGCTGAACAATATTTGTCTTAGGGGATGTTTGGTCACTCTAGTTTGTCTGACTGATTGAATATAACTTTTAAATAAATACTTCAATAACATATTCAAAAATCAGACATGTAAAAATAAGTAAAGTTCATTTATTTTTTGGGTACCCAGCTTAAAAGCGTCTGACAAAAGCTCTGGTCCATCAAAAGTGTCTGACACTTATGATTTTACTTTAAAATAATATTCTACATGATATATATAAAAATCAGCCATCTGAATTTAAGTTAAATAACTCTTATTTTTAGTTACCTTTCTCACCTGGTACCTGCCCAGGTGTCACTCGGCAAGTTTTCACAAGCGCGTAGGTATTCAAGGCACACGAGACGCTACTGAAAACTTAAGGTTTCATTCGTCTGAAAATAAGTTATGTCTGATCGCTCTGGGATCTTACTCTATAAAGTCGATATAAATGTTTTAATTTACTTACTATCGTGAGGATGGAAACAAAATAAATTTATAAAAATAAATAATTAAGAGCTACACTACTCACCAGTGGCGTGGCGTCCATAAAATTCGATTCCCACTGGCTTGCCTATTTTAAGGCAGTTGGGCACTTTCTTGTGCAGAATTAGAGGAAAAGGCTAGTTAAATTCCATTCGGCTTGCCTTCTGCTTGACGCCTCGCCACCGCTACTCACAGGTACCATATATGCCCGGGAATGCAAATTAAATTTGACCCCATGTACCTTTTTTCCCAATGCACTTTTGAAATCTTTTATGAAGGTAAACCATTAATATATGACTACAAGAGGGCACTTTTATCGGTATTATCCTGATTTATATGGCAGGTCTGTAAGAAATTAGTTCAAATTTTGCCTTTATCAACTTTTAGTGATGTACAAATTCTGTGTATATCACTTCTACTAGACATTAAAACCAGGTACCTACTCTTGATACAAACAACCAAGCGAAATTTTCATAATAAACACAAGAAATAATCTGAGAGATAGTAAAAGCAAAAACCTTCGCTTAATCAAAAGGTACGGCTTGTATTCTCATCTGGGTGACATTACTGGCCGCCGTTTTCATTATCATTATTAAGTTTCCCATTTTCTTCTAACATTACCTGGGGTCCTATTCTAACCCAATCTTTTCCATCCACAATGGCACCTAAAACTTAGCGATTTGTCTACAAAAGAAACGTGTGATTTTCGGGGTTGAATATAACTTACGTAGAACTTCGCTGAACTAAGCTATTATCAACTTGGTTAAATTAAAATTAATAATAATTTTCAATAAAAAAACATTTAAAAAATAACCAAAAATCTCATGCTGGTCTGGTAGTAAAGAAAAAACATAGAATGTACCAGTTGCCTTCTTCCCGCGCAGATGGTAAAATAGCCCATCGAGGGAATGGGCGAAAATCTTAGGAACCATATTAGAGGCGCTGCGGCTTGCAACCCATCATTATTTTGATTCCCCTATCCACCTATACGCCCACAAGCATGCTAAACGTGGCCTTTAGGTCTTGTCGCCTTAGGCTCTGTCTAGCCCGTAAGGGATAAAGACGTGATTTATGTGTGTATGCAAAAATACAATACAATAACTATTTATTTATCACCACATAATAACAACCATAATAGAAAAAAGATACAGAATATTACAAGGTAACAATAGGCGGCCTTATCGCTACAGAGCTATCTCTACCAGGCAACCATAATGGACTGGAGAAAAGAACAGATCTGAGCAGGTGGTGCAATTTAGAATATATATTAAAATACCAAGTACCTACTGAAAGTACATAATACATTGTACATGAAACACATTTATAATAAATGGAGATATAAATGACGCATACACACATAGGTACCTAAAAAAGCCAGCTACAATATTCATGCACAACATGACAGATATTGCTCCTTCAACATAGTCTTAATCCATTCTGTTCCCAAATTCACATTTAAATTGAATAAACAGAGGACTGTTACTCATTCACCTAAAACTAAATCCAATGTGAGACTGGACTAGACTCAGCGCTAGACAAATTAAAAAAAAGCAGTCGGATTTTCGGACATAGAAAAAAGTCAAGGCTCCGCGGGCCAGCAAATGCCGAGTCGCGACGGCTTTAATCCCAGCTGTGACGAAGAAAAACTCTCCCTAATTAATAGTTGAGCTTCCGGATTAATTAGAGCTGATCCGAGGGCCTGCGAGCAGCTACCCTTATTTGGAATTTACTGAGTATTGCCACCAAGAAACAACCTATTATTAATACTGGAGTGATCGAAAAAGGTCATATGGGAATTCCCCATTGTCATGCTAATACTATCCAATTGTGCATTACATTAGTGACTAGTCACTTGTCATTTGCACCGTGTCACAACACTAGTATTTATTTAAACAACGATTAAAGCAACCGAGCAGTATACCTGGAGCCTGCTTCAGAAAGGATACAAGGTCACAAGTATATTATAGTATATTATTAGTAGTAGTTTTATTAGTATATTATGTAGTATATTTTATTTATTGTGTATTAGTTTATCGTATTTATCTATTATGTGTAGTTTATTATTATATCTTACATTATTTAAAATTTAGACATTTAGGATTATTTTAGGTTTCGATCGGTTCTTTTACTTTTTCTGTGTGTCTACTCTTGCTTAATACTCATGTCCTGTCAATCGTTCAAAGGTTAACTGGAAGAGATCCCTTTTAGGGATAAGTTCGCCTTTGTGCATGTGTGTTGTCCTGTATTCATCTTTTTCTTGTGTTTTATGTACAATAAAGAGTTATACATACATACATACATACATACATACAAGTGTCAGTACCAACTAAAGTTCTACAAGTATTCCAGAATTCTATCTCTCAAAAAAAAAAACTTACGAGTGTACTTTTGTCCCGACAAAGAAAATATGTAAAATAAGGGCCAAGTTCCAATCCAAAAATATATGACTCCTTTTAAATATACTTGTCAGTCAAGTCGATTAATAAAATATTACGAGTCCCCTGAGGCTCTCAATATTTTTTCAACAAGTCGCAGGCTACAATGCGTGTAGATTTTGAGAAACGTAATTATACTATGTCACTGTCTGAACAGACTTGTATTTATTATTTGTGGTTCGTAGTTTACACACACGCATACGTCGTACTATATGTCACGCCATACGTTTGAAACACAAGTCTTGTGACTACATACAGTTTTATGAAACACAAACTTGTGAAAATGATCGATTCACAAGCATTACCGTGTGTACACCTGTAATACAAGACTTGTGACTTTCCAGAAACAGGCCTCTGGTGGCAAGATAAACACCACTGCTCACGGACATCTATAACACTGGAGCATTACAGATACATTGCCAGCCTAGAGAGCTAAAAAATAACTCGTGTACCAGTAATTTCACCGGCTGTCCTAATCGCCACGCCGGAACACAGCAGCGCAAGCACTGCTGCTCGGCGGTAGGGTTTGAGTAAGATGGTGGTAGTGATTCAGACGGACCCTGCACAAATTCCCACTAAGACAAAAGAACTAAAAAATATCTGTAATGTTATTGTCTTGGAATTGTCACATTTGATGATTGGATTAGGTCTGATTGATGCTAGCCCTAGACGTTTCATTACGGGGAACAAAAAGCCAAAAGCGAATATCCCGTGGAAGACGGAGAGGACGAATTTGTTACTATCGACTATGATTTACTTACGCGATTTATTTGGCGAAAAGGCGCCTTTTATGGATCATAGATAGCCACCGTGTGTGATATAGGGGTGAATGAATTTTGTCCGCAGTGGTTTTGGAATACTAGTTTTAGCAATTCGATCTGTTTCACTTTCAGGTATTATGTATGTATGTATGTTTGGCCGGATGCAATCTTGCGACTCAATATTGAAGCAGGTAACTTTATCCGATTGAGCTGACATTTTGCATACTTGTGTAAGTCAGATGACAAGACAATAATCTGGTAGTAGAATTCTGGTGGTCCAGCCAGAACCGTCTCTGCAGGAGGGATAACTCTTCAACGGTTGCTCGGATTGACTTGAAATTTGGTACACATATGTAGGACTGATGACAATGCAAGTACAGTCACCAAAAAAGCTTGTATCTAAAATGAAATTAGGTTAGGCTTTTACGAAGGGACTTAGACTAGGATTTTTGGTATGGGACAGACCTTTCAGTTCAGCCCAGGTTCAGCCTAGCTAGAGGACTAAAATGGAAGACCTCATGTGCCTGTAATTTCACCTGTTGTCTCACTCTCCACACTGGAACACAGCGCGAAAGCAAGCAGTAAGAGATGATGGAGTGGTCGATTCCTCAAATACTATTTACTTACCAAGAAACATATAGCCATTTCTATTTATAATTCTGGTTCACCGCGTTGAAATCAACCAGACTATAAATAAGCTAGTGTTTAGTTGGTGCAGCGTGGACACCGGATAGCGACAAATTTATCGCGTGTCAGCGAGATTTATTAACGCATGAAGTGATGTTTAAAAAAGTTCTGTGCTAGCAGTCCTAGGAATTTAACAGTTTTAATATGTGGTGAATTTGTGAAATAAACCCGCTTTGCGTTGGTTGAGTCTATATTGATTGCTTTTTGTTTATTGCACGGTCACTTGACTGTCCATACACAGAATGAATCTGGCCCCCACTATGTGACCATTGTCGGTGGCACATAGTGCTTGTTTCTTCACAATTCTGTTTCTATTACAAAGCGTATTGCATACGCATTGCATTTCAAATTGTCACTGGTCACCGGCAATTGTAGAGTTAGTGAAATAGGAACCTGACAATGTCACACGGCCAAGTGTGCGTCCAGTTTGTTGATATCGATACCCATCTACATATAAATGATGTTGTCGGTGTGGATATTGCTTTTCTTAGGTTGTGCCATTCGATTTGTCAAAGATCGTAAAACTACTTCAGATTACAATAAGATTGATGATATTGACAGTCGTCACTCAACCTGTTTCTTAAGAGGAGAAACGGATTTGTGATTCTCAACGTAGTGACCCAATTTTGGGGGGTCCATTAGGGTGAATCCATTGTAGAAGTGCGGACTCTTGAAGAGCAGGTGCGTGACCCGTTCCTGGGAGCACCAGGACAGGGAAGTGTTATAGACTACAGGCCCACGTACAAAAAATGTGGTTCATATGACCCACATTTTTTGTATGTGGGCCTGTAGTCTATTAAGCTCTTGACACAATCCTTATTGCGATATATTTGGACACTGTCCGCTACGATATATCTGACTCCTAGGTACTAATAACGAAAATGTCCATGAACTAAAACCAACCACCCAACTACATCAGAGTATGGTTGGTCTGAAGGGTACTATTTCTATGGTATACCGACCTATTAGGCCGACGATGCTTCAAATTGTATGGCGCTGGCTGAACCCATAGCCATGTTAAAAGATTTGCCAAAACACAACGCTCAGTCGATCAGATATTGGGACAAGAAAATATTCGAACACACGGAGGGCACTTCATTGACATATTAGTTGATTACGGTGACGCACAATACACGGCAGAGGAGACGCCTCGCGGCCTCACTCTGATAGTGACTCCTAACGTATCATTACGCAATCAAAGCTATACTTCCCTACCCTTATCACAGATGATTTGCATGCCTCACGGTAATCTAGCATTCCAGTATATAATGATATATCAAAGGCGTTCTGTGAATCACGTAGAGCCATAAACCAATTAATTTACTATTCAACCTCTACAGGGTTAGAATCGAGATGTTTGCTTGCTACGCTACATTTCCTAGAATAGAATAGAATAGAATAGAATAGAATAGAATAAAATATATTTATTTGCAAAGAATAAGTAGATATAACCTAGTAAACTGAAAGGTAATACGAGCGCGTCAATTTTAATCGCTTGAAGTAAGGCTAAGTGAGGTATCCCGTTAAGTTTGAACACAAAGTTTGCCGTTCATATCTTCTACTCCAGTTCCTTTAAAGTTAATATCCGCTATTCAAATATGACTTCAGCCAATTCACAAACAATATACATTTTACAGGGCTAAAAGTTTACCAAGTCATTCTGTGATGAAATCGATTCAAACGTCATATTTACAATTATCACAGCAAAATTATTTCGTCTCTAATAACCTCCTACAACTACGACCTACGACCATGAATCATGATGCATTAAATTATATTATACTATATCGCTAACTAAATAATCAACATTTTTCATTCTCGCCGTTCTCCTAAAATGTGCTGTGCAAAACGTACGTTACCTTACTTATTAGATCATTTGAATAGCTAAAGTTTAGAATTTTAGCCAATGTAAACAAACCTTTTGACCGATGTTCCTCCGGTGGCAAATCTAAAATTATACAGATTTGCTTAACATCAAGGTAGAGCGGTTTAAACTGACATGGTTAATACTAACAGGATACTACATAACATAAAACACTACCCATCATAGCAGACGAGGCTGAGCTAAAGACTATTGTGTACTGGGATAGATCGAGCCCCAGGGGATCGCCTTGTTCAAGGAACAGCCCCCGGTTTAATGTGCTCGGTGCTTGTTATAAATTTTAAAACACTCAAACAAGACGTGTGATGCTGGCAGCTTCAGACTAAATCAGAGGCGTATCTCGCTCCGACTGAATAGCGCGGGGAGATTGGACTCGAGATGACGTGAATCAGCTGTGTTTATTTACACATGCACAAGTTAGTATACACTAGGTATTTCTAAGACTCTTGAGGACTTACCATGTCGTCTTAATGCGATTTAATTCCGACTCAGTTCAGGTTTTAGCTGTCATTTTTAGTATTGATCTGACAGCAAGCGAACCTAAACTAAATCAGAATTGAATCGCATTAAGACGTCACGGTAAGGCCCCTTGTACAGCCAAGTGTAATAATATGTATCTAGACAAAGATCCAAAAATAAGTACCATACGCTCTTACACCGGCGTAATAAGGTCGTGGGACATATTTTTGAGAAGTACCTATCAATACTTATTTTTGCACTTGACCGTACATAGATAGAGACGTCATCGTCACCGTACGTCGTGAAGTGGCCTGATTAATAAGTCTTTGGTAATAATTTCAAATTTTGCTTCTTAACACATTGTGAAAATTTGCAACTAGCGCGCCTAAAAAATACTGTTAAAATGGTTGTCCCAGTCATGTCCCAGGAGCACCATATTTTATTTTTCCATCTCATACGGTGCTAGTGCTTCTAGTTTCTTAAACTTCGTGTTTCGCGATCGAAGTTTGCTGAAAGACATGAAGGAAATAGAAGCACTACTTATTTATTTTACGTCGAGTGCGATGAAAAGTAGGAACAACTCCTAACCTTCGATTGATATTCTTGACCATCCGCATAGTGAGTGTTAGAGTGGACGGGTAATAGCTATTTAAATGTATAATGTTGGCAAATATCATACAGTGCCCAAAGGCAGAGCGGGCGGGGCAGATGGCTTTTCCGTCAAGGGCCCTCTCCCAACAAACGTGACGTGAATTCATATTCAGTGTTTCATGGTTAACTATTTATTATAGTCTAAACTATTTATTGAAGTCCGAAAAATATGAGGCGTGGTTTAATTACGCATTTCACCGAATAAAAAAGTATTATTTCTTTCTTTTCTCGTTAATGGCGGCCGTAAGGCTTGGGCCAATGTCAGTTTAAATGACAAGTGTGTGGGATCAGTAAATTTGTATGGGGCGTGAGAGGAATACTGTAGGTGCAGTATGGTGCTAGCCAACGTGTTAATAATCTCATACATCTATCATTACAGTTACCCAATACGACGGAAGAGTAGCACATCATTTCTCGATGTAGATAATTTACGTATTAAATTTAAGTGGCCTAGGCGTATAATGTCGGTCTCGTGAAGTTTAAATAGATTACGAGGTAATGAGAGATTGAAGCCTTTGATCATATTGATTCTAAGGTAATCTACCTACTCTGATTGGTCTTCGAAATGAATACGTCGCTGGTACTTTCAAACTTGGCTTGCCATTTGGGTTTCCTATGGATTCAATACAAAAGTAGAGTATCGCAACAAATTTTATTAACATCAGCACATAAATAAGTACAATAAAATACACGTAAAGTAAATAACAAATCTATTAATTAATCACCTACATTCAAATTTAACAAGTTTCAGCGGCATCGGCGTACGTTAAACTAACGTTTGTAAATATAAATGTAAACTTTTATAATATATGGATTGTTTAAGGCTCCGTCCCGCATCGCTATCTGCCCTTATATTTAGAGCCGGCTAGGGCCTGCAAAGTGAAGAACTGTTTTAGTGCGCTGATCACCCTCACGTAGCACTTCCCAGAACTGACTGAGGTGTCAGATTTTAATTTCCTGCATCTTATCTTTCTCCCGCCTGAAATACGCAACAAGCCTTTGCTTATACGTTTCAGAAAAAAAGTCAAAATAAAGATGGCATGCAGGAAGTCGATATTTACATGTTCTTACCATCTCGTATCGCATCTCATCGTTTATTCGCTCGCACAGGTCGCTCGGTATGTCGCTCTCTGAGACGTCTTGCAGTACATATTTCAGCTGGGATGTCCTGAGCAAGAAAATTGATTTTAAAGTAGAATAACAGTCATTTAGAGTGAATAAAAACCTAGTTTTAGTGCAATACCCTCCGATTGGACGTTGAGAACTGCCCAGTAGGGCCATCAAATGGATTCGTGACACTAATTGAATTAACATCGACACCAGAAATGATACGCAACTGTATTTTACGTCGCATCGTATTTTCCTGGCCAGGGAAAGACGTAAAATTGTGTACACACACGTCGCTTGTTTATCGCCCTCACCTTTGGCTCGTGCGACAAATTTCTGCGATCTGAGGTATTCTTTATTTCACCACCCTCGGGTTGTAATGTACTATTAAATATAAATAATTATAGAAGCTCGGCTGATAGAACTTGGAAACAAAAAAACAACTCGGGACAATTTACTCAAAAGGACCTAGGCCTTGTATTCACTAGCTTTACTATTAGGGTCCTTAACAAGGGCAGTTGAGTTAAGAGTCAGCACCTGTTGTATGATGATGAGTGGAGAGAAAGGGAGAGCAAAGAAAATATCTCGGCAGGCAACATTGCAATAGAATAATATGCTAAATACTTCATACATATTCAATATCGTTATTCTCAACTGTACAGTCGCCATTGGACTTTTAAGTACCTAAATAGATAGCACCTTCCGAAGTATCTCAGAGGGACTGTAGGTCTCTGGCAGTGGCGTAACTATACCATCTGGGGCCCGTGGCAATTTTTTTTGATGGGGCCCTATCAGTAAAAATCGTCACGTTGTACTCAGTTTAATTTTAATATTTTTGATATCGCGGCCTCTTGGGCCGGGGCCCTCTTGGATCGGGGGCCCCTGGCATTTTGCCAGCCCTGCCACCCTATTGTTACGCCACTGGTCTCTGGCTACCATATTGAAGCAGACTAACTGTATGTAGATAAGCATGTATGCGCTGGTGGCGCGACGCGCGAGGTACGGCGCATCCTCCTTCCCCCCGAAGTTGTACTCGATGGCCTCCTGCTTACTGCAGCGAGAGACCACGTCGTCGTCAAATTTGCACCACTGGACATACAATTAATTATTATTGCTATAGTACTGACCAGTAGCGAGATTGTAATGTATATGGGGCCTATGGTAAAATCAGATGGGGATTGTTCTTCAACACAAAGAAGCGCATCAACGTCCCTTCTTCTCTAGGCCCAGCAAGTTCGGGACCGTTCTGCTAACATTATTGCTATAGTACTGACAAGTAGCGAGATTATAATGTATATGGGGCCTATGGTAAAATCAGATGGGGATTGTAATTCAACACAAAGAAGCGCATCAACGTGCCTTCTTCTCTAGGCCCAGCCAGTTCGGGACCGTTCTGCTAACATTATTGCTATAGTTCTGACCAGTAGCGAGATTGTAATGTATACGGGGCCTATGGTAAAATCAGATGGGGATTGTAATTCAACACAAAGAAGCGCATCAACGTCCCTTCTTCTCTAGGCCCAGCCAGTTCGGGGCCGCTTAGAATCAGGGCCCTGTGGCATGCGGGCCGTTCTGCTACGCTATTGTTACGCCATTGGTTTAACAGTTAGTCATGGAAGGAATTGACCGTGGGACCTTCGTCGTATTTCAAGTCAACCAGCAAGATTTGTACATCGTCGTGAGAATCCAGCTTATTTTGAACTTGTCCGACATTAGTGAGTTTGAGGAGTATCCTGCTATCGCCTGTAGGGTTCATAAACACGACGAGATATCCCCAAAAATAGAAGTAGGCTGACTATACTAGCTACTAGGACTTCTATCTTCTTTTAAACTTATTCTACGTTTGTATATAAGCTGTGTCGTACCTTGCCATCTCCTTTGGGGTTGATGAACACGACGTAATGTCCGCCGTGGTTGTCGCCCGAGTGGACTAGCACGGCGTGGAGCGTGTAATGAGCTGGTGTTGACGGAACCTCCTGGAGGTAAGGATCCAAATTGATCTCCTCGTAGAAGTCGAACCTTGAAACAGACCTTCAGTATGAAAAACGAAGCTTAAGTTTGTATGTAAAGCGTCAATAAATTTCTGAAACTTATATTTTGAAGATCAGTCGGCTGTGAAAGCATTAAACGTAACACTAAGAGAATATATTAAATAATTTATATTGATTTTATTTAAAAACACACGCATTGTTTTATGAGTTCAATGGTTATAATAAAGCTGTTAGTTGCTACTGAATTCCTAAAAGGCTGATGGGCAGCGTCAGGACGAAGAAGCCACAGATTGTAGCGTCTTTATTTGCATCCGCGTTATACTATTTATAATGCAAATCGCTCAATAGAAAAAAGAGCGGGAAAAGAAAGACAAACGTAACAAACATTAAGTGCGACCGTGCGACGTTAGTGAAATTTGTCATAATACCTTTTACTTTTCTCATATTCGAAATGAAAAGTAGAGTTCAACTCGGGTGAAATTACCCATTTCATTCACGTACTATTGACGCTATCACTTCGTTCGAGCGCCAGAAATGTCTCACGTAAAATGGGTCAATTACAACCCTTGTTTATCAATCTACTATTCTTCGGGTCAAATTTTGAAGACATTTGACATTATACTAGATCAGCAGGTAACACAGAAACCCTATGAGTCCCAATGCAGCACTTAGAGATAACATTTGAAACAATAGAATCACGTGGTTACATGTCGATGCTCACCTGCCATTGTACTTAACGGAGGCGTCAGTGACCGGGTCATACTGGAACCGCATCAGGTGCAGATGCAGGACTGGGGGAAACACGTCAAACCGCACCCCTTTCTCTGCTTCTTGCAACCCGTGCTCTCCTGCATCGTACTTGTTGTCTCCCTCCAGAAGTTCCGTGCTGATATAGTCTTTGAAGGACTCGTAGACTAGAATTGGAAAACAGTCAATTTAGTTATGGAGCAGCATCAATATTAGGTATGTATAGAATGGAATAGAATAACGTTACCATGAACTCATGTAGAAAGAATCCTTTGTGGGGATTAAAATATCTTTTAGTCTGACTTACAGGTTTGGCAATGGGCGAATGTACAGAGGAATAGTAACAAAGTAAGTACCTAATTATAATTATTTCGTAAAACTTACTGTTGTTTTTCCCTTTTACGCTCAGTTGGATATCATAAAAAGTTTCAACACGCGTGCTGGTACAGTTGACGTTTTTGCATTTGATGAAAGACGTCATCTTTCCTTCAAATAATTTAGGCACAGTCCCTTCTACTACAGTTGCTTTCATCTTATTTTCTAATTTATCTAGCAGTACCTGTAAAATAAATGGAACATTTAATGGAAAAGTTAAGCGATTCTATTGAACATTGTTATTTAATGTGCCATTAAAATGAAAGTTGTGTTAGTTTTTTTTTTGGAGTATTTAGTCGCGAGCGAGCACAATTATTATCATGCTGTACAGACACTGTCACAAAATAAATCTTCAAAATAATAAATGGATAAAACGCACCGATGACTTGCAAAATTTTAGTGAACAAGATTTTTTGATAAGTCAAAGTAATAGAATAGTACCCGAAGGAATTCCTGAACGTCATGTTGCATAAAAGAGTCAAGGGTCTCCCAACCAAAGCTCTTAGTCAGCTTCTTTGTCGCGACTGGTTTATCTGAGAACTGAAGGTCGTAGAACACCCGCTGGAGACCGAAAGCCACAGAACAAGAACTGTCACCCCCCGTTGTTGGAATTTTGTAGACTGCCTTACGGAGCACGTTCGTAAAGAACAGTGTTTGCAGCAAAGAGTTCATGTAGCAAGTGGCTCCTTGATTTTTCAAACCTGAAAATGGGCATAGATTTCCTCGTCTAGTCTAATGGTAGACATAGCTACATATTTAACAGATTAAAGTTAAGCGAGTCAATTGGCCATACTTTTACATCGGTCGATTTTATGGACACCAATGGAGTTCAAAAATTTCAACGTACGTTTGGCAGATTTATTCAATCTTTGGGCGAGGAACAAAAAGTTACATACCGTAAAAGTTGCGTTAGTAAGGTAGTTGAAATTCGCTAACTTTTTCCATTGTGACACGAAAGTTATCTATACAAAGTATGATTAATAAATTTATATAAATAAATTTTGGTCCTCACCCATTTACTGTTTTTTTTTGTAAGCGGGCAGATATCAAGTATCTACTTGAAAGTTCCAAATACAAAATGGATGTTTGTAACAAGCGAAAGAGAATAATTGTAATAATATTGATCACTCATTGCCAATTACCAACACAGCCCGTATGCTTCTTGGAGTCCCACGCTACGCCGTGCGGGGCTTCCGCAACAACGTGCGCTTCCAACGTGATGGCATCGTCTTTGATGTATCCCTTTTCTGGATTTATTAGATCTTTCCAAGATATGAAATGAGCGAAACCCCAGTCATCTTCTTTACTGTAAATGGGAAGATTACAAAGTTACAATTGAACGTTGCTTTGCTAGAAGGATACAATCAACTAACAAGTCATTTTAAATTTCACTTTTGTTGCTAAATAATCTAAATCTAAAATCAAATTTGGCTTGCTTGTGAATTGAAGCTGTCATTTTCTCAAATTTGCCAAACTCAAAGTACCAAATATCTATTTGTAGGAATGTTGTTTTAACACTGTGTAGGTAGGCAATCAAAAAAAAAAAACTTTCCGCCAGTAAAACTTAGTGACAAAACCGAGGAATACCTTTTTATAAAACATTTTCCGCTTTTCCACTTAAAGTTAGCCTTCCTCAATTGTATGCTTACCTATGATACATGTGATGAAGTTTCCTGCACCAGTGTTCCCCATCAGGATTGTAGGTAAGCAGCTTCAGTTCTGAAAGTGCATAGCAAGACCATCCAGCGGAATCACACTCGCCATTGCACTGGAGGAACACTCCAAGAGCTTTCTCCTGTTGCCGTTCTGGAGTCGATGTATTCCGGACCAGTGCGAGGATCTTCCAAGGCAAACATCGCGCATGATATGCCGGTGATAACACTTGTTCTTTGAGCTGAGTGATGTTGTGAACAGTGAAACGAAAAGTTACTTCTTGACGGGCTGCGTCTTCGTCTTCTTTTGGTACTTCCTGGATAAATGTGTATTTTTTATGACTTGATCATACGTACCGAGTGCAGTAGCGAGAAAGTGCCCTCGACTTGCTCGGTTCGTGTGTATTTGGTAATCAGTACTCGGCCCAGCAAAATGACGAGCGAGTCACTCGGATCTTGTTTTATTTACTACGACGAGTGCTCACGCACGCTCCCTACTTTCTCGGCCGAGTACCAATTTGTTGTCTCGCCACTGTACTGTTTACGTGTTATCAAGGCATTAGGCTAAGATCTCCTATTTTATGCTCTACGCGGCATCTGACGTTAGTGTCAACGTTGAATTCAACGTACAGCGTCGGCGGTCAATACGTCCGAAGCAGACAACGGCGTTTCTGTCACTGCTCGCGAGTAGTAATGTGTGTGTGTAGGAAGAAGAGCCACAAGACGACCGTATAAGAAGAAAAATAGGGCAGCACGGCATTTGTTATTTTTGAAAAGAAAGAAGGATGTTTTAATATTTAAAAGAGACCCTTAGACTCTAAAGAAACCCTTAACCATTTTTCCCCAACGTTGATGTTTATGAATATTGTTTTTATGATCTTGTCCCTTTAAATCGTATAATGCATTAAAAGATTTAACCGATTCTATTAACAATTCGTCTTTTCTTTATTAAATCTCATTATTTTGTGTGACGTGGGAGACTACCTTCACGGTCCAATGGTCCGAAATGACTAGAGACGCGGCGCACAGTGTTTAGATGCCGCGTACGACGTCAAGTCAAGACGCCAACGTCGACGTTTGAAAGAGACCACAATAGTGCATCTCTATAGTAAGCATTGACGCAGCGTACGACGTGACGAGACGTCGCGTATAGCATAAAACAGGAGACCATAGCCTTAGGTAACGTCAGTGGAAACCGTGGAGGAAAAAAAATGTTGTAAGAAATCGTGTAAGAGTATCCAACAGCCGCAAGCGCCAAATAGGTGGCTTTTATTTGGCTGAGTAGTAATTGCCCGAATTTTCTAAGATCCCAAATTTAAATTGGATAAATGTATATTACAGAAGTGTGAAAATATTATGCGTATGAAGCTTTAACTGTAGGCATCGTTGCCGATTATCTAATTCATGATCTTCAGTTTGGACCCTGACATTCAATTAATTATTTGGTACACAATGATTACAAATTATGATCCTGATTGTGAGTTCAAAAATTTAAATGGATATTTGTTAAACAACATACCCGATTGGCTTCCACTTCTCCTACCTGGCTACCAGGTTTGGTAGCTAGTGTTTCTGCCGTGGCATTTTCAGCACTGCCGGTTTCAATCATACTCGGAGAGTCGCCAAGTACAGCTACAAGCAGTGTTTAAATTATACTATCCGATTACATCCAACATTAAATTTGGAAAAAACATAAAAAATATCTTACCTTATTTTAAGTGATAAATCATTTTTGTGGTATCAAAATGTAAATACAAATTTTGTAATTTTTGAGCCGATGACACGCGTCACTTTATGATTTTGGACGTCATGTTTTGACCAGTTCTGCATTTAAATCGGGTTATAGAGAATACAAAACAAAATTGTGAAAACCTCTTTGTCCTATTAGGTACCTAATTTTTATAAGGTAGGTACAGTCAACGTTGAGAATGTTGCACATTTTAAATTCAAATACTTCGATACATTTCACATTGTACGTAAGTTCTTAAATTTGGTAGGTATAGTGTCAATGTGAACCCAGTTTTATACTTGAAGCTACAGGCAGACCTTTATAACGTTATAAAAAAAAACGATATAATAGCGGTATATATCGTTTGTGTTTAAAATTTCGTTCAAACAAATTCTATATTCCTTCATAACGTTATATCATATCATAACGAAAAGAAAACCGTAACTTTACGAAATAGCGTTATAGACCTTTAAAACGTTATGAAAAAAACGATATAATACCGGTATATGTCGTTTGTGTTTAAAGAAAACCATAACGTTATGAAATAGCGTTAGGTATAATAACGCTATGAAACTGATTATGAACGAATGACATGATTTGACAATTCACGAAAACAGTACAGATTTGTCATTGCATATGTTTGTCGCACGTTATATAGAGCGGGTGTTATAGAGTGTAAGAAAGAGATGGTCTATAACGTTATTATATCACTTGCCGAAGTATCGATATATATCGCTATTAATAACGTTATAATGAATACCGCTACAGAATAAATAATGTTTTATTAAAAAACGCTATTTGGTAATATAACGTACTGAAAAATAGCGCTACCTAAAAACGTTTTATTGAAAAATGCTATTCGGTAATCTAACGTTATGAAAAATAGCGTTACGCAAAAATAACGGTAATTAAAGGTCTGGCTACAGGTGGTGGACATGTAATTAGAAACACTTGCGACGTATTTCACATTACACAAGGCACATTGACGTAAAACTTTTGTTTTTGAAAATAAAACAATAAAATTCATAGAATACGTTCAACTTCATTAAAAAATAAATAAATATCCGAATTTACAACTACCATTTAGATATTTAGTTACGTACAAACATCCGTTGGCTACATTCTGGCATAGTTAATAGTGATTAAATCTATTTATTTTTACTCATAACGATAGTTCATTCAGTGTTTACCTAAGTTTTATGTACTGTTTCTAATTATATGTCCTCCGCTGTATATATATGTAACGTAGAATATATAAAGATTGTAATGCGATAAAGTACAAAATTAGCAATCACACGTCACAAGTTGTTGCTGTTAGTCTAGTCTATTCCTAGTACACTTAGTTGTTTATGCATCATGTAATAGTAATGGGTAGGTAGCCTTAGTTAACGTCCTACTTTATAATCGAGCTAGGCTGTGCTGGATAGCAGATTAATTAAATCTCGCCGTCAAGCCGCGAAGACATTATTCCGCTGAGATTGACAGATTGACGCGGATGGCTCTTTAATTAAATTTTATAAACAAACCGTTATTAAATCTGAAATAAGGAGTTAATGTCATAAATAAAATCTTAATGGTTTTAACAAAATCTTATAGTGTCCAATAACTTGAATACTTTTCAAAACATTACAAAATAGATTAAGCAATAAAATTATTTATCTTACCTTACTAAACTAAAATAATAGAAAATTTGAACACTCAACATGGAAGTTAAGCTTAGAAGTGTTTATCTATATCAAAACACTGTTTTTTTAAATTACAAAAATAATAGTATTTAAATAACAGCAAGATTTTTCTTATTTGTAAATAGTGTCAATGTTTAAAAGTACCCCTCTACCATCTCTGAAGCTACCTATACCCAGTAGGTCGGTAGTATAAGTAGTTTCGAAGATTTTAAATGGCATGTCACACTACAATTTTTCAGAGTATGTATAATTTAGTCTAGTTTAACTCATTGGTTGGCATAGTTTACTGTTGAGATCAAATTAGTTTACTCGCACGAGTAAAGCTATCCTAAGGTTAACTTCAATTCGTATCGTATCGATTAGTCGTCTAGTTAACTTGAGCTTGATTCGATGAGTTGGCAAATTGCAATGGTAAGTACTTAATAAATAAAAGAACACTCAATTTCACTTCAAGCACTTGAAGGGTGACCATAGAGTTTAGACTAAAGAATGGAAAGACGATTAAAGTAGCCACATAACGTGGTAACATCTGCTCGATCTATTCTGTTCTGATAATGAGTCAGAAGAAGTACTCAAGGTACCTATATTCCACCATTTTGTCGGTGCTTTTTTCATTGTTTTAAACTTTGTTCAATACCAAATTGTGATGAGGTCGATAAACTCATGGCAAGAATTTGTTGATTGTGACCCACTGTGGAGTAGAATTCTATTACAATAATGAATTTAACGAATTAATCTGACAACAACGATTTGAATTTCTCGACTTAACTTCCCTACCGTGCCCATAACCTGCTTTGCTTGCGTATGCTTCTTGCTTCACTAAAAATAACAGTATAGGTAGCCCACAATTTAGAAGAGCTTTTGTAATGCCTTTCGATTAACAGTGAAAATATTTGTTTTCAACACACTAAAAGGAATATAATGTTTGTGTAAGAAAGTGTAGCGAACCGGACCGGGGCGAATTATCGGAGGATTCGGGAAGGGATCCAATCACCCATTAGAGTCGGGGGATTAACTCCATTAACCTTAATGGAAACATCCAGTACTCACCGTAACGAATCCTGGGCGGTAAATAATTGTATAGCAATTAGGTACGGAAAATGTTCGTAAATAGGAAAACTAAGCCGGGAGCGGAGGGTATGACGCGACGGCGGTGAGTTGTTTACAATAATGCGAAGAAGGCTCAGTTGTCGGGTCAAGCGGTTTTAAACTATTACAAAAGGTGTCAAATTTCAAACCGAAGTAGCTTTACGACATATTATGTATAAGAGAATAGGTAATGGTAGCATTTTCACCCTCGTAAATAAGTTCGCATTTCAAAAAATGCGTTGTAAGTATGCAGTTACGTTACAAAAGATTTTTTCAGTCAAAATTTCGGCTATCTGGACTTAGAAGCTATGAGAAAAAAATTAAGGTTCTCTGGATGGAAGTCTATTTCTAATGGAAAAACTAATTCAACTATAATTTATAAATTTGACGATCTATAATCTTCCTTGCATTTTCCAAAGTATCAAGTAGATAACCTTTAATTAAATTTCTAGCTACTTTCCGAGTTCTCTACACAATAATTTCCCTCGTAATTGTCCAAACATCCTAGTACCTAATGGTTTGTGATAAATGAACTCGAGTACGGCAAATTGCCTCCGTTTCTTCGTACCAGGCATTGACGTCGGCGAGCAAAAAATCCACATCGGATTCCAATCAGACTCCCTCATTTATTGCAATTGGCTGATGGAGGAAGATTTCTCTGAAATGCGGACGATTTTACGACATGCCTGGATTTTAACTTTGCCCACACCATTTTGCGATTAGATTTTAGCGTCGCTTTGGTTTTACATTTCAATGATGTGCTATCCAAAATCTTCGATAGAAATGTTAATACAAGCTTGTAGTTAATTAAGTAAACCACTAGATGAAGTGAAACAAAGTTTGTTTGTAATTTTTTTAAATATTTTCAAAGATGTATCGTCCATTGCCGTACGTATTAGGAATACTTATTTTATTTCTTGGTTGGTGTATGGAGTGTTTCCTCCAAATATTTTTTGTTTTATGGGTACAGAAATGTTTATGTTTACAAAATACACTGATCTCCGAATTTTATTGTCATAGCCCTTGTAGTTTCTGAGTAAAACGCCTGCGATTTACGGATAGGCAGATAGATGGACAAGACGAAACTATAACGAGTTGAATATATCCAAGAAATAAGAAGCTTAAATATTTTACTTTTAAGAAAAAAATTGCCCTTGAAAACTTTTGAGACTAACTTCGAAGTGTGAAATATTTCAATAGTAATCTTAAAGAAAAGTATTTTCAAGGCTCGTACAACTTATACACAGGTTGATGGTAGGAGAGCGGTTATGAATTTCAAACCCATAAGTTCCAAAAATTTGTGGTCGCTAAAATTCTATGGCGGTTCATATTTTGTTAAGTTGACGGCGAGTAATTTATAAATACAGTGTCCTCATTAAGATTATGCCAAAGTTTGGATGTCGTTTTAATTATCCGAGTCTTTTTATCATCAAACCATACAAACAGCGAGTTGTTAACGAGTTCTCTTTGAATCCTCGGGACTGTATCTAAGGCTATAACTTTATTTTGTAGGTTTGTTCTTTCTGCTAATTAAAGAAGATGATAATGAGGCAAGTTTTTAGGTGTTTTCATCATTTTGTATGTTTTTTGGTTTATTATAATACAAGGGAATATAAATGAACAAATGGTCACAACCTCAAGTAATTTGCCTGAAATTATTATTAACTTACGTGTACTCGTAAAAAATTATGAGTGCCATAGATGGATGAGATAGGCTCGGAAAAATTGAGACGACACCAAAAAGGGTTTGCTCTCAAATGACAATAAAAACGTGCGAAAGACACATGAATATTTTGTGTCTGTGAAAAAAGTTACAAATATGTTACTAACACAGTAATACTGTTAACGGCATTACTTTCACATAACTTACCGCTGGTCAAACAAATAAGGATTATTTGTAGAAAACATTCAGTTATTCCGGTTCATTGAAATGCAGAGGCACATCCTTGCATCTAAACTAATATTATAATGCTCAACCCGGACCCTTTTATGGGTCTGGCTGAATGTGTTATTACACCTAAGCCTCGAGGGCTTATGAGAAGTGTCCAGAATTTTCAACTTAGTATTCCGACCTTCTGACCCAGCGGTATTACTTGGAAGGATTTGGATAAAAGTTGTATTTTTGTGTGGGAAAGTGAAGGCTTTTAGTGCCTTTAGGTGTAGGCTTGGATTTTGAGGATAAATTACGGAAGCCAACCACTTGAAACGTATATTTTCCGTGAAATATTTGGTAGCTACGAGTTTTAAGACGGAAAAAGGGTACGCAAGTACAACAAAATTAATCTAAATTAAATATATTGAGGTGATTCGAAGCCATTTACGTTTTTAAACGATTATAATCAACGAAATGACTGCAAAGTAAGCACTTAATAAAAGGAAATTGTAATCTGAGGTTTTTGCTGTACATACGATTTAATATAACAGGCAATGACTATGTAGTTATGTGGAAAACGTTTAGTTGTGTGCGTGTTTTGCTCTTGTGTGACCATTTTGTTTCCGTATGAGTTTGTTGGAACGTAACAAATTTTGAACTAGGGAACTAGTCCATGCCTTCTCATTCTGAGAGGAGGCTTGTGCTTGTGTGTGTGTGTGTGTGTGTGTGTGTGTGTGTGTGTGTGTGTGTGTGTGTGTGTGTGTGTGTGTGTGTGTAGGCTAGGGATGATGATGATGATGATGTAAACTATTACCAACCGTACGCACCCGCGCGTACAGGCACCAAACAATGCGTAAATACAATGCTAAATGGCAACTTGTCATAGGTCCTTAAATGTTTTGTAATTTCATTTGACTTAATATAAACCTTAAAGCCGTTTATATTGTCATTATCACTAAGCGAGAAGCATAGTACGCGGCTTTCTCGGAATCCTTGCAAATATAAGACGTAAAACGGTACTAGTCCTAGTTCCTGGAAAGCAGGAAGTCGGGGTTTAATTTCGAGCCTTAAGGGTTGTCCAGACTGTCCTTTTATTGTTCCGGGGACAGCCACGGCACTAAATGCGTCTACAGAATTAGATTTATATTGAAATATATTGATAAAAAGAAGAACTATTAAACTTTGCATGTCTTTTTG
Organism: Pandemis cinnamomeana; assembly: GCA_932294345.1. Lineage (NCBI taxonomy): Eukaryota > Metazoa > Arthropoda > Insecta > Lepidoptera > Tortricidae > Pandemis > Pandemis cinnamomeana. The sequence continues at coordinate 5,932,347 of OW028709.1, read as the reverse complement.
AGGTAACTTGCTCGTATAGGCTCTACATATGAATCTTGCTAAGGTCTTTTGTCCACCGTTGCCGTCAACGAGCCGTCATCGAGAATGACATGACGGGATCGAAGTAGCGTTACATCCTACTAATATTATAAATGCGAAAACGTGCGTGAGTGTGTATGTTTGTTCCTTTTTCACGCTGAAACGACTTGACGGATTTGGATCAAATTTGGTATGAAGATAGCTGCTACCCTAGATTACAACATAAGCTACTTTTTATCCCGGAAAATTGCATGTTTCTCGCGGCATAACGATTTTTTTGCAGACGAAGTCGCGGGCACCAGTAGTACTTAATATGGCGGCCCGTCTATTGCCCGTCTGTCACAGTCCCTGCCGTTGAAGTTTCGATATGTTCGGTGCTAGATCTGGGCCAGATACTGTGAAGAGACGATTTGCCGATAAAACACAACAGGTTTCAGATAATCAGACACTCCTGTAGCACTACTGTAGAATAAACTGAGCAGAGTCGCGATGGACACACAATCGCCGTCACGTCATCCTTAATTCTGCTCAGCTCGAAATAATCGTTCTCGGTGACGGTAGCGGCGGACAAACGTCCTTATTTTTTCCTTTACTTCAATTTTTGTAAGCAAGAAAAAAAGACAAACACACTCGTTTATTGATGACTCCCTACAGTGCAAAGAATTTTGGCAGAAATTATATTCTTTTAAGTGGCATCATTAATTGCCTCTCTTAACTTCCATCAGCTGATTCTTTTGAAATTGCCTAAAGTGCTTAAAATACTTCCTACACTTCTTAGTAAATAACTAAATCTAAAATTTTCATTTTAGATTCAAGCTTTATTGCTGACTGTACTTTTTCTTGATTGTACTTGCATTGTCATCCGTCCTACATAATGTGAACCAAATTTCAATTCAATCAGACCAACAGTTGAAGAGTGCCCTGCTGCGGAGACGGTCCTCATTATTGCATTGTCATCTGACTTACACAAGTATGAAAAATTTCAGCTCAATCAGATGGAGATATCTGCTTAAAAATTGAGTTGCAAGATTCAACCCGGCCAAACATACTTACATACATATATCCTTACATACATTGTAAGTTAATACAAAGCTTGTAATTCTAATAAAAACAAACAAGCATCTCATTCGTCACTCTTAACTTAACACATTAACACTTAACGCATTGGGCGATTGAAACCGTAATGGGTGCTCAAATTTACCTCTAAATATCAATTCAATCATAATGAAAACGATATCCGTTAATAATGACACTTTTAGCCTTCATTCACATGAACAATTTTCTTAAAAGCATTTTAAATGACATTTATTCACATACATTACATAAATCACGTAAAAAGACCTAAAGGACATGCTTAGCGTTTCTTCCGTGCTGATCTAGGACCAAAAAAAAAAAATAAAAAAGGCAGAGAGTAAAAGTCCATCAAGGGATTGGGCGAAAACCTTAGGAATCGTCTTATAGGCGATGAGACTAAGAACTCGTCTAATTTTTTAAATGCTTTAGAACTTCTAAAAGTCTCTTCCAGCTCCATACGTCCGTGCGCCTTTAACTCAATCCTGCACAAATGGCCGCCCCGAGCTGGAGCCGCGGTATTACGTTACAGAGGCGACAGCGGACGGCCATTTCCTGGGGCGAGGCGCTAACTCAATCACCGCTCTACAGGATTTTTCCCTCCTGTTAACATAGCGAGAAACGTGACCGAAGAACCAGACTGTCTGATGTCGCCCTAACAAAGTTCGCTGGTTTCCCTTTGCTTTGTCCCTAAGTGGACCTTTCAGCTATTTGCTTTCGGATTTTAGGAGGCGCTTTTTATTTGTTTTTGTCGCTAAGAGTATGGGAGGGATCCGTTGTGCGTTCTGTGGCGGGCTTCGTTTAAGTTAATGATTAATAAAAGAAAATGTTCTACTTAATGTTCTTTTTTAATTTGATGATAACATGGAATAACATTATAAAAAGTCCCTAGTTTATAAGTATTCAAGTTGACACAGAAATGTTATCACAACTTATGAAAGGGTTTTGATAGTAAATTAATTTTCACCTCACTTGCTCGAAAAGGCTGTCTTTCTCCTTCAGAATCTGCGTGGAAAATTGCTTTTTCCCCGCTTGCGTGGAAAAGGTTTTTGAAATTCGAACGTGACGATGACCACCATTGCCCACCTACTCATATACTCAGAAATTAGAACTTTGAACTTCGTATGTTGTCGTCTCGCTTATACGAATAGTACTTAATTAGGTGAACGAGAAGGACGGAATAATATGAACTTCAAAATGTCGAACTTGTTATCAGACCCCTAACTTTTTCATCCGATAAAAAAAAACATAATGTCACGTTCAGAAACGCGATCCGGTATCCATTATTAATTTATTTTAAAATCCGTTACTTCCAAAGTTATTTTCAAGATTTGCTAACTTTCGTCGCTAAAAGAAAAAACGATATTGGTTTTTATTAATTATTTTAATTTTTGGTTAACCACAAAAATAGCAACCAAGCTGGAAAAAAACAGATATTATGATGCCAATTCAGAACGCGCCCCATTTTTTTTTTATTTCAGTCTAGTTAGTGCGATTTTTGAACTTTCTTTTTAAAAATATATCTATGATTAGAAAAAAAATTAAAAGTTTTTAGAGTTTAGAGCTAGAGTTGACCAAAATTGTTGTTTGGTCTATGATAAAACAGTATAATACACAAGAAATCAATGTGATAGAACAATCAGAAAAAATAGTTTTACTTATTAGATTATTAGACTAGGCTGTATGGGCTTAGATCCTTTTACCTTTCTTATTTAGAAGTCAAGGATTAAAAAACTGATTTACTATTAGACTGTTATTCTTTCATCCACCATTTTTCTCGCTGTAGTGAGGTGAAAAATTGTGTGTTTCGCTCGGCAGCAAAGTTGTTTAGTGTCTCGTGCCTTGAAACCCTCGCGACGCTCAGGATTCTTCTTTTGAACCACTCGCTTCGCTCGTGGTTCAATCATAGAATCCTTCGCTTGCTCGGGTTTCAATTCAGGCACTCGCGCCAAACAAACACTTTGCAGCCTTGCATAACAAATAACTATTATTAATCTTCCATAAAAATGAAAATGGATTGAATCGCTAAATGCGTTAGCGCAAAACTCGAGAACAATTCGGCCAATTTTAATAAACTTTCTGTAAAACTATTCGTTGAAGTCTCAGAGAGTTTTTTGAAGGGAAAATATGAAAAATTGCTCAGGAAAACGAAAAATAGCTTTTTCACCTCACTTGCTCGAAAAGGCTGTCTTTCTCCTGCAAAATCTGCGTGGAAAAGTGTTTTTTCCACGCTTGCGTGGAAAAGGTTTTTGAAATTCGAACGTGACGATGACCACCATTGCCCACCTACTCATATACTCAGAAATTAGAACTTTGAACTTCGTATGTTGTCGTCTCGCTTATACGAATAGTACTTAATTAGGTGAATGAGAAGGACGGAATAATACGAACTTCAAATGTCGAACTTGTTATCAGACCCCTAACTTTTTCATCCGATAAAAAAAAACATAATGTCACGTTCAGAAACGCGATCCGGTTTCCATTATTAATTTATTTTAAAATCCGTTACTTCCTAAGTTATTTTCAAGATTTGCTAACTTTCGTTGCTAAAAGAAAAAACGATATTGGTTTTTATTAATTATTTAAATTTTTGGTTAACCACAAAAATAGCAACCAAGCAGGAAAAAACAGATATTATGATGCAAATTCAGAACGCGCCCCATTTTTTTTTAATTCAGTCTAGTTAGTGCTATTTTTGAACTTTCTTTTTAAAAATATATCTATGATTAGAAAAAAAATTAAAAGTTTTTAGAGAATGCTCGTCGGGAAACCGAAAAGTTGACCAAAATTGTTGTTTGGTTTATGATAAAACAGTATAATACACAAGAAATTAATGTGATAGAACAATCAGAAAAAATAGTATTACTTCTTAGATTATTAGACTAGGCTGTATGGGCTTAGATCCTTTTACCTTTCTTATTTAGAAGTAAAGGATTAAAAAACTGATTTACTATTAGACTGTTATTCTTTCATCCACCATTTTTCTCGCTGTAGTGAGGTGAAAAATTGTGTGTTTCGCTCGGCAGCAAAGTTGTTTAGTGTCTCGTGCCTTGAAACCCTCGCGACGCTCAGGATTCTTATTTTGAACCACTCGCTTCGCTCGTGGTTCAATCATAGAATCCTTCGGTTGCTCGGATTTCAATTCAGGCACTCGCGCCAAACAAACACTTTGCAGCCTTGCATAACAAATAACTATTGAATGAACGAGACGGCGACAACGGATCGGTTAACGAGGGCTAAGTACCTAATACCTATCTTTGGAAGCTAAACGATGAGTATAAAATTTCCATATCTCTCGTAGATAATGCGAGGAGGTTTATGCTATATGTATAGTGTAACGAAGTTAGGCTGTTTACGACAGTAATACTGTCGAGCAAAAATAACGGGTAACTTTTCATACAACTTCGTACGACCTGTGTTTTATTTTTGTTCTTCAATTTAGTTCTTCCATAAGCACTTTCGGGCACACATCACGAACAACGGACCATGCAAACATATTACTTACGTCACTATCCCCTGGGGGGTAGGCCAGAGCCTAGGGGTAACAAAGCATAAAGGCTACGTTTAGCGTGTTTGTTGGCGTGTAAGTGGAAAGGGGAATCAAGGCATATAAGTCATTAAATATCCGGCGTAAATAACGTATGTGCCAGCTTAGCTTATGTTTTCAATCAGACAATAACATCGAAACCAAGTCGAAGCATCGAGAACAAATAAAAAACGTAGAGACCAATGAACACGTTTCTTTTGTGCCAAAGATTACTATGAAATGATTATGAACGGTTCCCATTTGAGCAATACGTTTTGTGATGTGGGAACGGAATTGAAAATTCTTGTTCGTAAATACTCATACCTATACTCATACTCATACTTATTTAGTAATTTCATGTCAAAACAATTCATGGAATTTAATAACATACAATTGGCGGGAATCAACGGGATGGCTCGTGTTTAGATTACCTATGGATAATATTGCTTAAAAAGATGAGGTAGGATTATTTTGGTCTGTATTTATTTTGTTTACACGACATTACAGCGAACCAATACGCCGAGAAACCAAATTCCTTAATCAATAACATTACAATCAATAACTAAAATTAAAAGAAAAAAGGAAAAAAATAATAATGATAATAATAACATAAGTACGCAAACTAATTAGGTACCTACCTAGACTTATAAACTACACACTTTATGCATATACAGTGGTCTGCCTATTGTCCGTCATCTCACAAAACCTCAAACATTCCCGGCACACAGCTACCCATTTCCACGTAGATAGAGTAGATAGAGTCTCAGTCTATGGTACATTTGAATAGAGCATGGGTAAGGATATTAATACTTTTTGGTTATAAGATAATTATGTTTTTAATTTTTGCAAAGTGTTTTAGATACTATCTGTTCAGGCGCCTTTCATTGTACTTAAAAGGATTTAATTTATTACGAGTATGTATAGTTGAACTGAAATACAACAAGTATAAATAAATCTGATGATAGATTGCAAAGAACGTGTACTGAAAATATTTTTTGTCAAATAAATGAACTTCTCGTTAAAGTTTCTAAAGCATAGGATGGACAGTCCATGGGATTTACAAAATCAGCGCAACGAGTTACTGTCATTCTACAAAAATAGGCTATGTACAAGCAAAGTTCGTGTAGCCATCCTTTTGTTGTATGGAGTTACAAACAGAAATCCCTTTAGTCAAATACCTGGCGAATAAATTGGATTTTGATACAATGAGTGTAATCATTCATTGTATCTGTATGAGAATAAAATATGTTTGTAACAATGAAGCTTAATACATACGCTTTGAAATATGTAGAGGTAAATAATTCAATTGAGAATAGGTTTTGGAATACTACCGGTATTATAAAAGCGAAAGTCTGCGTGTGTGTGTGTTCGTATTTGGAACAGAGATATTTTAAGCTCTATCTTAACACATAGGCTAGTTTTATCTCGATATTACCCAACAGATCGAGATTTTCGCATGTAAAATCCCAAAATTTCAACTTCAACGCCTACAATTAATTTAATGCTACTTCCAGAACTATAAAATGGATTCCTTGAATTACGATGTGTATATTGGGAAATTCCATCAATTCAGTTTGATCCCATGGGATTTTTCTAAAGAACCATGAAAATAACGTAAATGAACACCATTTCAAATTAATTCCGGGGGGATTTCAGTATTAATTAAACAAACTCTTTGCAGTGAAGTTGCAGGTAAAAGCTAGTTTAGAAATATATTAGGTGTTTTAAAAAGCATTTTTACTGTTGTCGGTGCCTTAAAGGAATTCAAACAGCGCAATTGGCTCTAACAAAAGATATGAAAAATTCAGTCGAATTTACAATAAGGCCGGAGCTACGCACTGCTTTAATGCAGCACAAAGCGAACATTACTAATTAGAAGTACAGCCAGCAAACGAACTCTCGCGGAATGCACAAAGTTACCTTTCATACTGCAACTGCACTTTGCTCCACCATTTTTACGTGACGACTCAGGCAACGCGTTTTTAGCTTTTCCTTTTGTTTGACTATTCCTGTGATGTTACACACACTCTGTGTAAAAAATGGAACAGGCTTTCTACTCTAAAGTTACAAATTTGTTGCCATAGTGGCGTTCCGTTCACACCAATAGTCATTAGTCTGAGAGTGAGAGAGACAGAATAACGGTATCCGAATTTCGTAATAGTCCCCCCAGATTAAAATTCACATCGCTATCCGATCTGATGATCCAAGCAAAGCTGCAAAAATATGTACAGGATGGTACATGTATAGTCGACCAAGAAAGTGCTTTACCAATTTTAATGACGGTTACTACATCAATAAAGTGACTTGTTACATACTTTTGTTCGTCACTATAGTATGCAAGCGGCCTATATGTGTAAATTAGTTCATTTTGCACGGTTGAAACCTCCTTGTTACTCCCAAGCGTGCGTAAGGCACTTGTCCCACCGCCGACGATGAGCGATAAACGAGTAGAACGATAAACTAGAAACGAGTGGGCGAGCGGCGAGAAGCGAGTGTTAGCTCCAATAGTTTTGTCGCTCGGCTATAGGCGAGTGTTCGAGTGCGACGGGCTATTACTCGCGTCACTCGCTCGGGCGTTGCAGTTTGAGTTCTAACTACCAAGCGAGTATCGCCGAGCGAGTATCGCTGAGCTAGTTTTATCTTATCGCTCTTATCGCGGCGACAAACTAGTAGAGCGAGTGTTCTCGCCGGCAGTGTGAACAGCCAGCGATGAACGATTAGTATACGTGTCTCTTTTACTAACACAGGATCCTTATCTTTTGTTCGTTTCTTGGGCGAGAAAATCGCCGATAGCTAATCGCTTACTCGCTCTTGGTGGGACAAGTGCCTAAGTCTGTAGTAAATAGGTACTTCTCATCAGCCCGCGTCTGAAATCACTCAAAGGGTACAACTATATAAATAACATTCCACGACTTGAACAAACAAAGAGATTATAACTACAAGCTTCTACATAAGCATCTAGATTCGTATATTAAACGCTTACAAATCACACACCTAACACCTTTTGCGGCGAACGTTTCGGTTTAGGTGGATTTAGACCAAACGAGCGAATGCTCATTCTATCAAATTTATTGTGTACAGCAAAAATAACGGGTCACTAATTTGTATGAAAAGCGACCTATTATTTTTGCTCGACACAATAAATTTGGCAGCGTTGGGATAGAATGAGCATTCGCTCGTTTGGTCTAAATCTACCTCTTCGCATCGACACGGCCTGCTTTGAGCTTGTTGATTTCAATGTAATGTTCCCCTTTGGAAATATTCTGTTATATTCCTATCTTATGTTCCTGATTTTTTTTATGGATGATCATAATATGTGAGTAGATCAGACGATTGTAGATCAGATGATTGAAAGTAAGTAAGTAAGTAAGTAACTGCTTTATTGTAGAAATATAAAGAAACATTCGCAATTAACATAAAAAGAAACATTAAATTATGTGGATAAAGGTGAACTTTTCTCTATAAGGGATCTCTACCAATTAACCTTTGAGTAGATTAGAGGAGCATTAATCGAGGGACCGACAAAGAGTAAGTTAAAATTTCAGATAGTAAAAGGGCGATTCCGCTATAGACGACTTCTGACATGATTTTTTCAATCACGCTATTAGCTGTTTTTTTTGTTCTTAGTCCAAAGAAGAAAGTCTAAATATAATATTAAATATATTTTTATTTGATTTTATACCATATCTTTTTTTTTGGCGCGTTTGAAAATACTACCATCCAAAGAATTGGTATATACTGTAAAATCATACCTAGATACATTGGCACAAAACAGTTGTTGTTGACAGATTGAGGCTATGTTTTACCGGCTAAACGTGTAGTGACAATATTCATTTATCTTCGTGATTCAAAAATGTAAGTATAAACATTGTTATTTATTAAGAATTATTGATTGCTAGAATACACTGTTAACTTGTTGCACCCGCGATGCAAAAGGCATAAAAGTTTACTTTTTTAACAGAAATAAAGACCTAACATTCTGACTCTTTCCAAAAGTAAGAAGAAATCAAAGCCGAACTTAAATTATTTGTTTTTAAGAGTGTAATGATTGTGAGGTAAAAATAAACGATGACTTAAATTGGTTGCACCCGCGATCTCGACGTGGGATCGCGGGTGCAACTTTTTTTCACCTAACCTTTTTGTGTGATTAATTACACATTTCGTTGTTTTGATATACCTTGACTAATAACATATGCTGAAGACGATTGATGATATATATTTAATATGTGTGTCTATATTATATTATGTATTTTTTTTTCAGAAATATTATTAACAATTTATGACGACGGTTGATAGCAGACTATTCACAGACATTCTTAATGACATAGCAGACGTGCAATATGATGATATTATCGCGAAGTAGGAAGCGCCAAAGAAAAATACTGATGGAAGTAATGTTCATAGAATTTTCGACAATTATTGACGTATTTCAAAGGAAATAATTAATATAAGCGACAACAAAAGTATAATTGTTAGTTCTAAATCTGGTTTGATATCTCATTTTGTTGCTACATAAGTAAAATTGATGTTTATGTTCACTTAAATTAGACTCGTTGCACCCGCGATAATTTAGTGTTGCACCCGCGATTATTAAAAACATTAATAATTAATTGTTTATTTAAGTTTTGTTTAGAATTTTTATTTTATGTTCTTTGTTACTTTAATATATTTCAAAATATTAAGACATAACGTATTAAATGTATTAGAATTAACAGATTTTTGTGTTTTATGTTTGTGATCTGGAAAGGTTGGGCCAAATTTGTTACACCCGCGATGACACTTTGAACCTTTCTCCTGGGTTTTAAAATATCATATTAATATTTTTGTTAATTAATATAAAGCAAACATATTAAAATGTAGTCCTTTAAAGACTAATTTAATTAAAAATGTGTTTTATTTAATAAGGCTGAACTAAAACAGGCGTCTAAATGTTGCACCCGCGATAATGGAATGACCCAAAAGCTACAATAGAGGGTACAACTCTAAATACAACTATAGAATATACAAAAATGGAACAGCGTGTCAATAATTTCATTGCTTGTTTTCATATCCTCGCCGGAACACATCAATGATCAATATTTCGGTAGTCGTCATGAGAACAATGAGACCCAATAAAAAAATTGTATTTGCATGTATTATTTTGTATGGTTATATTCCGGTACAAATAATTATAGGCCGGCGCAAACCATCCCGCGATTGCGGTAAGCGAATCGAATCATTCGCCTGTTCGCCTTAATTATTTAATTATACATTCAACATAAATTGCTCCATGACAGAATAATATAACAAACATCAGCTCTTCTTCTTATTTGTTGCGTATGGTCAGGTCATCATTCCGACGCCAATGTCGCCAATGTCAAAATAATAAGAATATATTCAAGAATCTTGTGACAAAATGTCGACGACGTTGTACGGTAACACGGTCAAAAGACCCGTCCCCCCTGTCAGGCGTGTCTTAGTCAACCGATCTGCCAGGATCTGCGAACTCAATCCGCCAGGAAACCACTAACCGATGCCCAGGGTGCACCGGAGCAAGCACTGCTCTTATCCCGGATGGATTCAAAAACGAATCGCAACTCTTGACCATACGAGGAGGTAACCCAACTTGCAGCCCCATCAGCTTTTTTATACAAATTAACTTTTTAGGATGTTTGAAATTTACGTGAAACTGTTTAAATGCCTTACTGAGCTGATAGGTAGTGTTGCCAGTGGAGAACGGTGTACTGCGATCTGTTACCCACAGCGTGCTCTTACCCCGAATGACTCTAGATTACTTTGCAAGCTGTACAAATAACTTTTAGCTAATATATTCACTTAAGGGTGGCTTCCACCGGAAAAGACTGGTAATAAGGCAAAGTTTAACACCCAAAAGAGTCTGATTCTGAAATAGAAAAATTGTAATGAGTTTTAAAATATGTTCATGAATAAGCAGGTCAAATGCGTGAAGGGTTTAGATACTTTGAAATGTTTCCGTTTCATCTCACTAAGACTTAAATTATTTTGAATGAAAAGTTATGAGGCATTACTTCTTGCCAAATTTGATTATTCTTTGTCAACGGGATTGATTCCGTCTATTTTTGTATGAAAGTATACCTACTTGCAAAATATTGTATTATTTTTTAACCGATTTCATGTTAACTTTGAATTAAAAGCATTACGACAATTTAACCGTCTTCGCACTCTTAAAAGTTAACTTTACGGGGGTTAAGCCAATAAAAAGTATTTGTATTGTATTGTAGTTAAGCCAGTCAATTATACGCATGATGTTATAGCAAAGCAACCACTTAGAGTTTTAAATGCTAAAATTGTGAGACTATTCGAACAAGTTTTTATAAAACTTAATAAAAAGACGGCGCTTGTTAGAGCTCTACTTTCAGCTACTTCGCAAACTTATAAATGCGACGAAAGTTAGAAAACTTTACCTTAAAAACTGAATAACAGCTAATGATATTCCTAACAACAAGTACAATATCTTACCGCGCTCAACTTATAGTTGTTATAATTTCCACGTAAATCACAATAACGAGCAAAACTTTCCTCGTCGAATAAAGAAAATCCACGATCGAAAACCGTGTTGAGCAACACAACACAACCTACGTTTGGAAAATTGCTAAAGCGAAATATTGCACGCTGCGTTAAAAATATTTAAAAATCCGAGCGCGCTCCACGCCATTCGCTGATCTTTAATCTCTTAATTACATGAGAGCTGGGTGCGCGGGATTTTACCGAAATAACTACCTACCTATGCAAAGTGGATGTGCCACCCCCCGCTTCCCTCGCCTCCTGAATATGAATTATTCTTTCGCTGCTACAGCTTGGACGCATATTTTCATTTTATATGAGCGGCTGCCTACAACGTAAATCTGCGTACCCATTTCCCTCGCTCAGCACTTTTGAAACTTTGTGCACGTTTGTTTTATAGTTCACACTTCACTGTAGCCGGATAAAGTTTTATATTGTCTGAGCCTGATTAAATATTGTGATCGCTGCAGTTATAAATCGTGACGTCACAAAGTGTAACGTGATATGTTGTGTCACGTTACGCGTTATTTGACTGAAAATGGTGACTTCCCTTGAGTATATGGTTCTTAGTGACAGCAGGCATGCGAGAAATGCAGGAGTTTTGTTTCAAATCTTCAATTTCAGACGAGGACCGATTTTTGAATTATTTTAGAATTTTGTATGAAATAAAGCTTATATATTTTGCAACAAACTGAGCTTAAGCTGAGCTTTACTTGTCATGAAAATGCATTCACTGGTTTCTGAATTGTACAAACCACATCTAGTTTTCAATAAGTTTTCCTCTTCTCAAATATAAAATAAACTACGACTTTTCTCTATACTCTTTTATTACATTGTGTACATAGACAGAAACCAGTTTTAAAGTAGATAATACTTATGCAGCTCTTCTATTATTTAGCTTGCTGATATTTCCGAACGTTGCTCGCGCTAAACCGATTTGCAGCAATGACAGGGGCGTTTTATGACGGGCCCATTGCCGGCAGTTCGGCACTTTCACCTCATTCCGAGTATTTCCCGGTTTAGCACCGCGCCCGTCCGTCTCGACTTTTACGACTGACGCCGTCGTGAGCCCGCTCGCAGTAAAATTTCAATATCCGCCGAAATATGGTATTTCATTTCGGCTGCTTAGTGATATAGCCGAAATGAAACATAAAAGTGTATTAGATTTTTTTCTAATCGACCCCTGCGGAATTCCCGGCAGGATGCCGCAGATGTTTTATAGGAATGGAATTAAAAAGATGATATTGTGTAGGTGTATTGTGACTAAACAACATAGTACCTAACATCATTTAATGTTACCTGCCATAGACGAAAATCATTCTACGTTCCGCTTGTTTCTATAAACCAAGTGTATTTTGTAATTACACGCTTCAACGAGCCAAATTTAATAAGTACTTTCAAATGAATCAAGAATTTAACTTCTTGATTTTTTACCTTTAGGTACTTTTACGGATTTACCCTTAGAGATTAAATTTTTAAAGTACTGAAAATTAGAACACAGAAAAATCCGAAAAGTAGCCCGCCTACAGCTTTACTTTTCGGATTTTTCTATAGTGTTCTAATTTTCAGTGTCGATTAGAAATTTCAAATTTAATAAGTTCAATTTGTTACGATTTTGAAACTTTAAGTAGGTAATACATGACAAGCAATTAAACATGGTACTTAAACACTAGTTGGTCACGCTGGACAGTATCAAATAAAGCTGAACAGAGCTAATTTTAGTCTCTAAACGTCTATAGTAATAACTAGCAAAGATGATGCAAAGTGTTAGTGAACCGTCTATAGGTACGATTGGGTAAGAAATTCAATTTATTGATCATTTTACAAAAAACAAAATAGTAACAAAACCCTGCATTTCACTATTAGGTTAGTAAGTTCCCTAGTAAGGGACAGCTGCTCTTAATGCTCACAGCATTCCCTCGCTGCACAGCCAAGCACTGCCTTTGGGCGGAAAAAGACCCACCGGTGTGAAGTTAGCGGCCAAAAGTTAGCGGCCGATGCTAACCCGACAAAATTAAGATGTCAGTTGCAAGCAAAACCAAAGTGTGAAGTTAGCGGCCGATGAAAAAACGTTGGAATTTATTACAAAAGACGTAGTCATAGACTGATGAACACAATCGTGCGTATCTCAAATGAAGCGTATGAAAAAGAGCTTCCATATAAGGCTACACTTACGCACATCGCAGTGTTTAGATGGTCAGCGATAGAATCAAAGTTGGCAGCCGATACAAAAATGTTGAAATTTATTATAGAAGTCGTAGTTATAGACTGATGAACACAATGGTGCGTACCTCAAACGAAGCGTATGAAAAAGAGCTTTCATATATGGCTACATTTACGCACTTCGCAAAGTGTTTAGATGGTCAGCGATAGAATCAAAGTTGGCAGCCGATACAAAAATGTTGAAATTTAATACAAAAGTCGTAGTTATAGACTGATGAACACAATGGTGCGTACCTCAAACGAAGCGTATGAAAAAGAGCTTTCATATATGGCTACATTTACGCACTTCGCAAAGTGTTTAGATGGTCAGCGATAGAATCAAAGTTGGCAGCCGATACAAAAATGTTGAAATTTATTATAAAAGTCGTAGTTATAGACTGATGAACACAATGGTGCGTACCTCAAACGAAGCGTATGAAAAAGAGCTTTCATATATGGCTACATTTACGCACTTCGCAAAGTGTTTAGATGGTCAGCGATAGAATCAAAGTTGGCAGCCGATACAAAAATGTTGAAATTTATTATAAAAGTCGTAGTTATAGACTGATGAACACAATGGTGCGTACCTCAAACGAAGCGTATAAAAAAGAGCTTTCATATATGGCTACATTTACGCACTTCGCAAAGTGTTTAGATGGTCAGCGATAGAATCAAAGTTGACAGCCGCTACAAAAATGTTGAAATTTATTATAAAAGTCGTAGTTATAGACTGATGAACACAATGGTGCGTACCTCAAACGAAGCGTATGAAAAAGAGCTTTCATATATGGCTACATTTACGCACTTCGCAAAGTGTTTAGATGGTCCGTAAGAGAATCAAAGTTGGCAGCCGATACAAAAATGTTGGATTTTATTACAAAAGTCGTAGTCACAGACTGACGAACACAATGGTGCGTACCTCAAACGAAGCGTATGAAAAAGAGCTTTCATATATGGCTACATTAACGCACTTCGCAAAGTGTTTAGATGGTCAGCGATAGAATCAAAGTTGGCAGCCGATACAAAAATGTTGGATTTTATTACAAAAGTCGTAGTCACAGACTGACGAACACAATGGTGCGTACCTCAAACGAAGCGTATGAAAAAGAGCTTTCATATATGGCTACATTTACGCACTTTGCAAAGTGTTTAGATGGTCCGTAAGAGAATCAAAGTTGGCAGCCGATACAAAAATGTTGGATTTTATTACAAAAGTCGTAGTCACAGACTGACGAACACAATAGTGCGTATCTCAAACGAAGCGTATTAAAAAGAGCTTTCAAATATGGCTACATTTACGCACTTCGCAAAGTGTTTAGATGGTCCGTAAGAGAATCAAAGTTGGCAGCCGATACAAAAATGTTGGATTTTATTACAAAAGTCGTAGTCACAGACTGACGAACACAATGGTGCGTACCTCAAACGAAGCGTATGAAAAAGAGCTTTCATATATGGCTACATTTACGCACTTCGCAAAGTGTTTAGATGGTCAGCGATAGAATCAAAGTTGGCAGCCGATACAAAAATGTTGGATTTTATTACAAAAGTCGTAGTCACAGACTGACGAACACAATTGTGCGTACCTCAAACGAAGCGTATGAAAAAGAGCTTTCATATATGGCTACATTTACGCACTTCGCAAAGTGTTTAGATGGTCAGCGATAGAATCAAAGTTGGCAGCCGATACAAAAATGTTGAAATTTATTATAAAAGTCGTAGTTATAGACTGATGAACACAATGGTGCGTACCTCAAACGAAACGTATGAAAAAGAGCTTTCATATATGGCTACATTTACGCACTTCGCAAAGTGTTTAGATGGTCCGTAAGAGAATCAAAGTTGGCAGCCGATACAAAAATGTTGGATCTTATTACAAAAGTCGTAGTCACAGACTGACGAACACAATAGTGCGTATCTCAAACGAAGCGTATTAAAAAGAGCTTTCAAATATGGCTACATTTACGCACTTCGCAAAGTGTTTAGATGGTCCGTAAGAGAATCAAAGTTGGCAGCCGATACAAAAATGTTGGATTTTATTACAAAAGTCGTAGTCACAGACTGACGAACACAATGGTGCGTACCTAAAACGAAGCGTATGAAAAAGAGCTTTCATATATGGCTACATTTACGCACTTCGCAAAGTGTTTAGATGGTCAGCGATAGAATCAAAGTTGGCAGCCGATACAAAAATGTTGAAATTTATTATAAAAGTCGTAGTTATAGACTGATGAACACAATGGTGCGTACCTCAAACGAAGCGTATGAAAAAGAGCTTTCATATATGGCTACATTTACGCACTTCGCAAAGTGTTTAGATGGTCAGCGATAGAATCAAAGTTGGCAGCCGCTACAAAAATGTTGAAATTTATTATAAAAGTCGTAGTTATAGACTGATGAACACAATGGTGCGTACCTCAAACGAAGCGTATGAAAAAGAGCTTTCATATATGGCTACATTTACGCACTTCGCAAAGTGTTTAGATGGTCCGTAAGAGAATCAAAGTTGGCAGCCGATACAAAAATGTTGGATCTTATTACAAAAGTCGTAGTCACAGACTGACGAACACAATAGTGCGTATCTCAAACGAAGCGTATTAAAAAGAGCTTTCAAATATGGCTACATTTACGCACTTCGCAAAGTGTTTAGATGGTCCGTAAGAGAATCAAAGTTGGCAGCCGATACAAAAATGTTGGATTTTATTACAAAAGTCGTAGTCACAGACTGACGAACACAATGGTGCGTACCTAAAACGAAGCGTATGAAAAAGAGCTTTCATATATGGCTACATTTACGCACTTCGCAAAGTGTTTAGATGGTCAGCGATAGAATCAAAGTTGGCAGCCGATACAAAAATGTTGAAATTTATTATAAAAGTCGTAGTTATAGACTGATGAACACAATGGTGCGTACCTCAAACGAAGCGTATGAAAAAGAGCTTTCATATATGGCTACATTTACGCACTTCGCAAAGTGTTTAGATGGTCAGCGATAGAATCAAAGTTGGCAGCCGCTACAAAAATGTTGAAATTTATTATAAAAGTCGTAGTTATAGACTGATGAACACAATGGTGCGTACCTCAAACGAAGCGTATGAAAAAGAGCTTTCATATATGGCTACATTTACGCACTTCGCAAAGTGTTTAGATGTGATATATACCTTCACCATTTCACCTTATCATCTCTATGCTTTGTTACCCGGGTTACGGCTGTTACTGTTATTTATGTCATTCAATAAATTCATGTTTTGATACAAATCACGAATTTATCACTGGCGACGAGATTCTATGAACCCATGAATCCATTCAATGTATCAAAGGCCCGCCGGGCGCGGGCAGTGCTGCGCGGTGCACTTACAAAAACGCAAAACATAATTTCTACCCAGACCAACTTTAACATTGACGAAATCAATGTACGTTTACAATATTTGACGGACAACTTAAACAAATTTCAAGAACTACAATCAAACATTGAGTTGGAAACGGAAGAGGAAAATATTAACAGTGAAGTGGAATACAGGCAAGATTTTGAGGAAACAACGATACAATTGAAATTAAAATTACTATCTTACAAAAATAATATTGACTCGCAAGTTTTCTTAAGTGCGTCAAGTAACGTCAATATTCCTCCTTCCGTAAGTCAATTGCATCAATCTATCCCAAAATTTCAATTTCAACCGTTCAATGAAAGCGAATCCATGAATAATTTCGTTAAACGTCTGGAACTATATCTTGCTTTGAACAATATATCTGATTCGAAAACGAAGACCTATACGTTTCTATCCACCTTACCGCCTCACCTCCATGAACAGATATATCCGTGCATGGCGGGAAGAACTTGATAACTCCAAAATGGCAATTTTACAGGGCAGCGATTTTAAAGTTTGTCATTTTCTCCAAAATCCGTTTTTATCTCGAACTCATCTCTATAGCTTGATTTATGGATAATTTTATGTAATCTTTCAAATTATGTTACGTGTTCTCGTAAATTCTGCTTATTTTGTAAGATATTAGACTTATCAACATACTACCCAGAGACTTATCAACTTATTACCCATACATTAGTGCTCAAACCAGTGAAAACATTATTTAATTTAATTCCTAAAAATCAGTTTTTCAGTGTAATTGAAATGTCTAAATTGATTTAAGAGTAATTTTAGATGGTTTTTCAAATATGGTTATGTTTATCTTTCTTACTATCTTATTATTCATAATAATTGACTTATCAACATGTTCACCGATGACTTATCAACTTATTCACCATAGAATTGGGTATCAATAATACACATTAATCGTTTGTAATAAAAAAAATGTAATAAAAGTGTTCGTAATAAAATTTCAATAATTTGGGAATGCAAGCGCATTTTTTGCACTACCTAATTTGAAAAAAAAAGAAAAATTAGAACGACTTCTGGGCTACGTTCAGTAACTAAAGTCGGATGAAAATCGTCCGATCATGAACACACTTACTGAACGAATTGGGACGTTCTTCTGTCAAAAGTGTCAATTCAAAATAAATATAAAATAAGTATTTGCTCCGAGACCTGAATATTTCTGTCCCTTTTCATCGTAAATCATTAACGTCTTCATTGAATCTCCCATTTTAAATTAAATTCACATTAAATTTTAATGTCGATGGTATGCGATTTCGTATTCGTAATAATAAGTTTATATCCCCAGCGTTCGAATTATAAATTTTGCCGCTTTTCAACTGTCAAAGTGACGTCTGGGCTTTTTTTACCCATCTATTTTATGGGGTGACCGGTGCGATCGCCCGACGACGCTCGACGATGTTACTGAACGATTTGGTGTGAAGTAGTATGCGACATCAGTATGACAGTATGAGACATGACACAATGTGACAGGTTATTCAATAAAGAACATATTTTTGATTTGACCCGGTATATAAATGTGAAACTACTAAGATAACACGAGATATCATATTCCGTGCATAGCGTAAGTAACTTGGTAAGTCGAAATATACGTCAATATATTCATTGTTAACTTTATACTGTAAGTATAAATTGACATATCAAGTTACGTTCGTTTTATCAGTAGTTGAATATAAGTAGATAAAACGATATATTTATTTGTTAACGTAATAGTGTGTTAGTCGTCGCTTTGATATCTTGTTTTGTCAATTTACGTACGCTAGATCGGTTTTTGAGCATAAGTTGATGTAATGATATATTACGATATTATTATTTTTTTTGTGACTCGTCGCGTATATATCTCGTTTCGTTAAATAAAACACGCAGCGTATGGATATATTCAAATACTCACGAGGCAATATCTCTAAAAGTATCGTAGATATCGAGTTGTCAATTTTTTTCCTACAAAACCAATGCTGTAGGAAGCCATTGCGACGGTAAAAAAAAAATCATGTAAGTCGAGTTATCAAGTTCTTCCCGCCATGCACGGATATGTGCTATGCTCACCAGAAAACCCCATGACAATGCAATTCGAACAACTAACACAGACACTTGAAGAATTTTTAGACCCTAAACCTAGCATTTGGGTACTACAACATAAATTCATTACAAGAAAACAAAATACGGATGAAACTATAGCACAATATGCAACTGAATTGAAAAAGCTAACTTTTAATTGCGAATTTCGATGTCATGGTTGCGAAAAATCCATATCTGAAAATTTCCTATGCTTGCAATTCATAAGAGGTATACAGGATGAAGACATTCGCACAAAAATCCTCCAGAACAACAAAACCTCTACCTTTTCAGAACTTATTAGAATAGCCACAGCAATGGAATTGGGTAAAAATGAAAATAAACTTATAACGAATTTTGAAAATATCAAGAGTGATTCCTTGAACAAAATTACTTCTACGCGGCAACAACACTACAACATGCCATCGACTAGCCGACCGGGCATTGTCACTATAAAAGACCTCAAAGGCAAATGCTACAGATGTGGTCAGAGTGATCACAGAGCCAACGAATGTGAACATATCTCTAATATCTACCAACGATGCAATCGTAGAAGCCATTTACCTAAAGTTTGCTTGCAACGCAACCAACAAAGCCACCAAATACAAATTAGAGATACGGACTTTTCGGACGATACAAACTTAGAAAACAACATGAACAATCAAATCAAGCTCAATAGCTCAAACGTCTCAGTTGAGAGTTTATGCGACATTCATTTACTGCGAACAGATTCATCGGACAAATACACGATCACTTTAGAAATAAATTCAAAGACAGTAAAGATGGAATTTGATACTGGAGCAGCGTTATCGTCAATGTCCTTTAAACAATACAGAGAGTTGAACCTTGGAACCAAAATTTATAAAACCGATATCACGTTATCGGTTTTGTTCGGAAGAGATATTCGGACCACACTCCATGTCATGCTAGGAGAAAACTTCCCTCGTACAACAACAGATTACCGCAACTTAGGCATCAGAAAAGTTTTCTCAGAAGGAGACAGAGTACAAGTGCGCAACTACTTGCACCCAAACAAGAAATGGGAGTTCGGTTTCGTGACGGAGAGGCTGGGCCGCCTGCGCTACCGCGTGACCACGGACGGGGGCGAGAGCTGGCGCCGCCACGCCGACCAGATGCTGCCCGCCGCCGGGGTCCCTCCGGCCGATTAACGGGGGAGACCTGATATATACCTTCACCATTTCACCTTATCATCTCTATGCTTTGTTACCCGGGTTACGGCTGTTACTGTTATTTATGTCATTCAATAAATTCATGTTTTGATACAAATCACGAATTTATCAAGATGGTCAGCGATAGAATCAAAGTTGGCAGCCGATACAAAAATGTTGAAATTTATTACAAAAGTCGTAGTTATAGACTGATGAACACAATGGTGCGTATCTCAAACGAAGCGTATGAAAAAGAGCTTTCATATATGGCTACATTTACGCACTTCGCAAAGTGTTTAGATGGTCAGCGATAGAATCAAAGTTGGCAGCCGATACAAAAATGTTGAAATTTATTATAAAAGTCGTAGTTATAGACTGATGAACACAATGGTGCGTACCTCAAACGAAGCGTATGAAAAAGAGCTTTCATATATGGCTACATTTACGCACTTCGCAAAGTGTTTAGATGGTCAGCGATAGAATCAAAGTTGGCAGCCGATACAAAAATGTTGAAATTTATTATAAAAGTCGTAGTTATAGACTGATGAACACAATGGTGCGTACCTCAAACGAAGCGTATGAAAAAAAGCTTTCAAATATGGCTACATTTACGCACTTCGCAAAGTGTTTAGATGGTCAGCGATAGAATCAAAGTTGGCAGCCGATACAAAAATGTTGAAATTTATTATAAAAGTCGTAGTTATAGACTGATGAACACAATGGTGCGTACCTCAAACGAAGCGTATGAAAAAGAGCTTTCATATATGGCTACATTTACGCACTTCGCAAAGTGTTTAGATGGTCAGCGATAGAATCAAAGTTGGCAGCCGATACAAAAATGTTGAAATTTATTATAAAAGTCGTAGTTATAGACTGACGAACACAATGGTGCGTACCTCAAACGAAGCGTATGAAAAAGAGCTTCCATATATGGCTACATTTACGCACTTCGCAGTGTTTAGATGGTCAGCGATAGAATCAAAGTTGGCAGCCGATACAAACATATTGAAATTTATTATAAAACTCGTAGTTATAGACTGATGAACACAATGGTGCGTACCTCAAACGAAGCGTATGAAAAAGAGCTTTCATATATGGCTACATTTACGCACTTCGCAAAGTGTTTAGATGGTCAGCGATAGAATCAAAGTTGGCAGCCGATACAAAAATATTGAAATTTATTATAAAAGTCGTAGTTATAGACTGATGAACACAATGGTGCGTACCTCAAACGAAGCGTATGAAAAAGAGCTTTCATATATGGCTACATTTACGCACTTCGCAAAGTGTTTAGATGGTCCGTAAGAGAATCAAAGTTGGCAGCCGATACAAAAATGTTGGATTTTATTACAAAAGTCGTAGTCACAGACTGACGAACACAATGGTGCGTACCTCAAACGAAGCGTATGAAAAAGAGCTTTCATAAATGGCTATACTTACGCACATCGCAAAGTGTTTAGATGCTCAGCGATAGAATCAAAGTTGGCAGCCGATACAAAAATGTTGAAATTTATTATAAAAGTCGTAGTTATAGACTGATGAACACAATGGTGCGTACCTCAAACGAAGCGTATGAAAAAAAGCTTTCATATATGGCTACATTTTTGCACTTCGCAAAGTGTTTAGATGGTCCGTAAGAGAATCAAAGTTGGCAGCCGATACAAAAATGTTGGATTTTATTACAAAAGTCGTAGTCACAGACTGATGAACACAATGGTGCGTATCTCAAACGAAGCGTATTAAAAAGAGCTTCCATATATGGCTACATTTACGCACTTCGCAAAGTGTTTAGATGGTCAGCGATAGAATCAAAGTTGGCAGCCGATACAAAAATGTTGAAATTTATTATAAAAGTCGTAGTTATAGACTGATGAACACAATGGTGCGTACCTCAAACGAAGCGTATGAAAAAGAGCTTTCATATATGGCTACATTTACGCACTTCGCAAAGTGTTTAGATGGTCCGTAAGAGAATCAAAGTTGGCAGCCGATACAAAAATGTTGGATTTTATTACAAAAGTCGTAGTCACAGACTGACGAACACAATGGTGCGTACCTCAAACAAAGCGTATGAAAAAGAGCTTTCATATATGGCTACATTTACGCACTTCGCAAAGTGTTTAGATGGTCAGCGATAGAATCAAAGTTGGCAGCCGATACAAAAATGTTGAAATTTATTATAAAAGTCGTAGTTATAGACTGATGAACACAATGGTGCGTACCTCAAACGAAGCGTATGAAAAAGAGCTTTCATATATGGCTACATTTACGCACTTCGCAAAGTGTTTAGATGGTCAGCGATAGAATCAAAGTTGGCTGCCGATACAAAAATGTTGAAATTTATTACAAAAGTGTAGTTATAGACTGATGAACAAAATGGTGCGTATCTAAAACAAAGCGTATGATAAGCAGCTTTCATAAAAGACTAGACTTACGCACTTCGCAAATTGTTTAGATGGTCAGCAAAAGAATCAAAGTTGGCAGCCGATAAAAATGTTGGATTTTATTACAAAAGACGTAGTCATAGACTAATGAACATAATGGTGCGTATCTCAAACGAAGCGTATGAAAAAGAGCTTTCATATATGGCTTTATTTACGCACTTCGCGAAGTGTTTAGATGGTCAGCGACAGAATCAAAGTTCAGACTTCAGACTCTCAGACTTGATGAGAAATAAAAATATAACACGCGTCGTATCAGTGAGATGGGACACTACCACGCTAGTAATAATGGTCGGGTTGCATAAATTTGAAAAAGTGTCGAAAGAGGATTCGATCCGGGGTCTGTTTTCTCGCTTACACTGGTAATGACAATATCCAATGCAAGAGAATATAAAATGTTTTGTATAAATAAAAAAATATATTATTTTTGTAGAATTCACTAAAAACTGGTGATAATGAATTTTTAATATTTGTGCCAGGGACGATCAGGGTTTTTTTACTTTAATTTGTAATTATTTTTAATTATGTAGTTGTAACTTATTTCGTTGCTATTTTATTTATAGTTACTGTTGTTGTATATTCAATAAATTATTTACAGCGACGTTACTACTATTATATCTAGAAAAAAAACAGTACTTAGTGGGTAGATATTATGATCGAACTAACTCACACATTCACATATCGTCCTATCCTACGAGTAGAGCCACAATTGGGAATGGATGATTATTTTAAAAGTGCTTGGTGATTTTTCTATTGATAGGAATAACCATCCTTAGCTACGGAAAAAAGTTTCAGATTTTTCCGTCGAGCCATATATTTTATAAAAATAAAAACATTTTACTCAGTCACTCGGCGGCCCCTATACGGAAGTAAGCAGTACGCCAATGACATAACCAAATTAAAAAAAAAATGCTGCTTGAATCTGTGGTACACAATGACATTTGTCACTGACATTGATTGATAGCACCGCACTCGGAAGCTAAAACAAGCAAAAGAAACGGCTAAGTGGCGCCGTCTGTAGATTGTTGTTGGTACTAAGCCACCTATTTGGGATTTCATTAAAATTACCATACATTTCTCATATAACTTTCAGTAGTGTTTTTGATTCGGAGTAGAAATAACCCAATAATTCCAAAATCTGAGAAAAAAATATATATTATGGTCATTTTTATTGAAATTCCCCATGTTTGGTTAGTAACACGAACAATCTACAGACGGCGCCACTTAGCCGTTGCATTTCTTAGCTACAAATGCCATCGTGTACCACAGATTCAAGCAGCATTTTTTTTTTTAAATTTGATTATGTCATTGGCGTACTGCTTACTTCCGTATAGGGGCCGCCGAGTGACTGAGTAAAATGTTTTTATTTTTATTATAAAATATATGGCTTGACAGAAAAATCTGAAACTTTTTTCCGTAGCTAAGGATGGTTATTCCTATCAATAGAAAAATCACCAAGCACTTTCAAAATAATCATCCATTCCCAATTACAAAATGCTTACTTTTCAGGAGAAGCATTTTTGTGTTTCTTTCAAAAGATAACTAACAAATTGATACTTTTGCAATTAAATAATGTACACTAGTATTCTGGGGTTCTGCTAAAACAAATTTTATATTATTAATGATATATTTTAGATCGATTTTGTCCTTTAAATCCTTTTTCGTTGGACTAAATGAGTTTAAATGGGCCATAAGCGACGTTGTGCCTTTTATCGTTGCAAAATTCGGGGCCACAACTACCTTTATGGCCAAAATTGAAGTTGTTAAAATAATTGCGTTTCAAAAAAATTAAGACCGTTTAAAAAAAAAAACTTCTTGTAGTACTGAGTGAAGTAGCAAATAAGAAGAATATTTTGTTTATTTTCTAAGACTTATTAAAACATAAAACGTACATACCCACAGTAATTTCCTGACATAAAACAAATCCCTTTTTTAGGAAACAAGTGAAACTAAAAACTTCTTAATTGCTTACTAAAAAAATATATAACTTCTGAAACATAAAATCTTCCTAACGCTCTCATAAAAATATTATTTAATCTGTTTTCAGTATTTATTGCAGATCTTTCCTTATTCTTCCTCATCGTCTGCATCACCCGCAGTACCAACACCTCCTCCCTCATGAGGTAACGACATAAAAAAGTCATGAAATTCTTCAGGAATTATTTTTGACTGGCACAAAGATACAAGATCTTTGTACTTGTCTTTATTCAGTTTTATAGGGTCTGTGCTAGCTCTTTCAATAATTGTATCTACACTTCTTGTCCCTCTTGTCACCTTTTTTAAAGTCGTTATTGTTTTCGAGTCTTCGCGAAAATCGTATTTATATTTAATAACATGTACGTTATCTTTGGCTATTTGCACTTCTTTGACCAGTCACCAGCATAAATATATGATGGTGAACAGCGCTGTAAAAATAAATGATCATGCATTGAGGTCAAAATTATTTGACGATACTACCGCGGTAAAAATATGTGATGCTATGTAGCCGGCAAAAGCATCCGTCACACCATATCAGCAAAAATATCGGATCGGGACGCTTAAAAATATATGATTACCCAAAAATTTATATTATGTGACCATCCATAGCATAATTTTCTAACCGCTGTGACAGCATAAGCATCGGATGATACGTACGCTGCATATTTATCTGATGACATGTTGCAAAACCACGAATATGTTATCAACTTGCAAAAACGAGCCATCCGTGGCTGACATAGAGCCGTAAATTGAATTAAATGTTTTGACAATTCACGAAAAGAGTGCCCTATTGTCATTGTATATCTCTGTCTCACATTTTTGCATTCAAGAATCTGGGTGCACGGCAGTGCCGCGTAAGTTTGAGAACTGTAAGACGTGTTTCCACCCGGTTTTAAAATAGGCAAGTTGATAGAAATTGAATTCGATGGTACTGAATAACATAACCACCTTGGTTTAACATTACATCTCAAAACTTTTTCGTAATAGAATAACTGCGTTGCAAGATTTGCTTATTTTACATATATCACGTCTTTATCCCTTATGGAGTAGACAGAGCCTAAGGTAACAAAACCTTAAGGCCACATTTAGCATGATTGTGGGCGTATAGGTGGAAAAGGGGAAAAAAATAGTAATGGATTGCTAGCCGCATCGCCTACAACATGATTCCTAAGATTATTTATAATATTAGTAGCATTATTATAAATGCTGAGCTGACGTTTGTGAGAGCGTGAGTTTGTTTGTTACTCTTTCACGCTAAAACGGCTTTTTATACGCTTCGTTTGAGGTACGCACCATTGTGTTCATCAGTCTATAACTACGACTTTTATAATAAATTTCAACATTTTTGTATCGGCTGCCAACTTTGATTCTATCGCTGACCATCTAAACACTTTGCGAAGTGCGTAAATGTAGCCATATATGAAAGCTCTTTTTCATACGCTTCGTTTGAGGTACGCACCATTGTGTTCGTCAGTCTGTGACTACGACTTTTGTAATAAAATCCAACATTTTTGTATCGGCTGCCAACTTTGATTCTCTTACGGACCATCTAAACACTCTGCGAAGTGCGTAAATGTAGCCATATATGAAAGCTCTTTTTCATACGCTTCGTTTGAGGTACGCACCATTGTGTTCATCAGTCTATAACTACAACTTTTATAATAAATTTCAACATTTTTGTATCGGCTGCCAACTTTGATTCTATCGCTGACCATCTAAACACTTTGCGAAGTGCGTAAATGTAGCCATTTATGGAAGCTCTTTTTCATACGCTTCGTTTGAGATACGCACCATTGTGTTCATCAGTCTGTGACTACGACTTTTATAATAATATCCAACATTTTTGTATCGGCTGCCAACTTTGATTCTATCGCTGTCCATCTAAACACTTTGCGAAGTGCGTAAATGTAGCCATACATGAAAGCTCTTTTTCATACGCTTCGTTTGAGGTACGCACCATTGTGTTCATCAGTCTATAACTACGACTTTTATAATAAATTTCAACATTTTTGTATCGGCTGCCAACTTTGATTCTCTTACGGACCATCTAAACACTTTGCGAAGTGCGTAAATGTAGCCATATATGTAAGCTCTTTTTCATACGCTTCGTTTGAGGTACGCACCATTGTGTTCGTCAGTCTGTGACTACGACTTTTGTAATAAAATCCAACATTTTTGTATCGGCTGCCAACTTTGATTCTCTTACGGACCATCTAAACACTTTGCGAAGTGCGTAAATGTAGCCATATATGAAAGCTCTTTTTCATACGCTTCGTTTGAGGTACGCACCATTGTGTTCGTCAGTCTGTGACTACGACTTTTGTAATAAAATCCAACATTTTTGTATCGGCTGCCAACTTTGATTCTCTTACGGACCATCTAAACACTTTGCGAAGTGCGTAAATGTAGCCATATATGTAAGCTCTTTTTCATACGCTTCGTTTGAGGTACGCACCATTGTGTTCATCAGTCTATAACTACGACTTTTATAATAAATTTCAACCTTTTTGTATCGGCTGCCAACTTTGATTCTATCGCTGACCATCTAAACACTTTGCGAAGTGCGTAAATGTAGCCATGTATGAAAGCTCTTTTTCATACGCTTCGTTTGAGGTACGCACCATTGTGGTCATCAGTCTATAACTACGACTTTTATAATAAATTTCAACATTTTTGTATCGGCTGCCAACTTTGATTCTATCGCTGACCATCTAAATACTTTGCGAAGTGCGTAAATGTAGCCATGTATGAAAGCTCTTTTTCATACGCTTCGTTTGAGGTACGCACCATTGTGTTCGTCAGTCTGTGACTACGACTTTTGTAATAAAATCCAACATTTTTGTATCGGCTGCCAACTTTGATTCTATCGCTGACCATCTAAATACTTTGCGAAGTGCGTAAATGTAGCCATATATGTAAGCTCTTTTTCATACGCTTCGTTTGAGGTACGCACCATTGTGTTCGTCAGTCTGTGACTACGAATTTTATAATAAATTTCAACATTTTTGTATCGGCTGCCAAATTTGATTCTATCGCTGACCATCTAAACACTTTGCGAAGTGCGTAAATGTAGCCATATATGAAAGCTCTTTTTTATACGCTTCGTTTGAGGTACGCACCATTGTGTTCATCAGTCTATAACTACGACTTTTATAATAAATTTCAACATTTTTGTATCGGCTGCCAACTTTGATTCTATCGCTGACCATCTAAACACTTTGCGAAGTGCGTAAATGTAGCCATATATGAAAGCTCTTTTTCATACGCTTCGTTTGAGGTACGCACCATTGTGTTCGTCAGTCTGTGACTACGACTTTTGTAATAAAATCCAACATTTTTGTATCGGCTGCCAACTTTGATTCTATCGCTGACCATCTAAACACTTTGCGAAGTGCGTGAATGTAGCCATATATGTAAGCTCTTTTTCATACGCTTCGTTTGAGGTACGCACCATTGTGTTCGTCAGTCTGTGACTACGACTTTTGTAATAAAATCCAACATTTTTGTATCGGCTGCCAACTTTGATTCTATCGCTGTCCATCTAAACACTTTGCGAAGTGCGTAAATGTAGCCATACATGAAAGCTCTTTTTCATACGCTTCGTTTGAGGTACGCACCATTGTGTTCATCAGTCTATAACTACGACTTTTATAATAAATTTCAACATTTTTGTATCGGCTGCCAACTTTGATTCTCTTACGGACCATCTAAACACTTTGCGAAGTGCGTAAATGTAGCCATATATGTAAGCTCTTTTTCATACGCTTCGTTTGAGGTACGCACCATTGTGTTCGTCAGTCTGTGACTACGACTTTTGTAATAAAATCCAACATTTTTGTATCGGCTGCCAACTTTGATTCTCTTACGGACCATCTAAACACTTTGCGAAGTGCGTAAATGTAGCCATATATGAAAGCTCTTTTTCATACGCTTCGTTTGAGGTACGCACCATTGTGTTCGTCAGTCTGTGACTACGACTTTTGTAATAAAATCCAACATTTTTGTATCGGCTGCCAACTTTGATTCTCTTACGGACCATCTAAACACTTTGCGAAGTGCGTAAATGTAGCCATATATGTAAGCTCTTTTTCATACGCTTCGTTTGAGGTACGCACCATTGTGTTCATCAGTCTATAACTACGACTTTTATAATAAATTTCAACCTTTTTGTATCGGCTGCCAACTTTGATTCTATCGCTGACCATCTAAACACTTTGCGAAGTGCGTAAATGTAGCCATGTATGAAAGCTCTTTTTCATACGCTTCGTTTGAGGTACGCACCATTGTGGTCATCAGTCTATAACTACGACTTTTATAATAAATTTCAACATTTTTGTATCGGCTGCCAACTTTGATTCTATCGCTGACCATCTAAATACTTTGCGAAGTGCGTAAATGTAGCCATGTATGAAAGCTCTTTTTCATACGCTTCGTTTGAGGTACGCACCATTGTGTTCGTCAGTCTGTGACTACGACTTTTGTAATAAAATCCAACATTTTTGTATCGGCTGCCAACTTTGATTCTATCGCTGACCATCTAAATACTTTGCGAAGTGCGTAAATGTAGCCATATATGTAAGCTCTTTTTCATACGCTTCGTTTGAGGTACGCACCATTGTATTCGTCAGTCTGTGACTACGACTTTTGTAATAAAATCCAACATTTTTGTATCGGCTGCCAACTTTGATTCTCTTACGGACCATCTAAACACTTTGCGAAGTGCGTAAATGTAGCCATATATGAAAGCTCTTTTTTATACGCTTCGTTTGAGGTACGCACCATTGTGTTCATCAGTCTATAACTACGACTTTTATAATAAATTTCAACATTTTTGTATCGGCTGCCAACTTTGATTCTATCGCTGACCATCTAAACACTTTGCGAAGTGCGTAAATGTAGCCATATATGAAAGCTCTTTTTCATACGCTTCGTTTGAGGTACGCACCATTGTGTTCGTCAGTCTGTGACTACGACTTTTGTAATAAAATCCAACATTTTTGTATCGGCTGCCAACTTTGATTCTATCGCTGACCATCTAAACACTTTGCGAAGTGCGTAAATGTAGCCATATATGAAAGCTCTTTTTCATACGCTTCATTTGAGGTACAAACCATTGTGTTCGTCAGTCTGTGACTACGACTTTTGTAATAAAATCCAACATTTTTGTATCGGCTGCCAACTTTGATTCTCTTACGGACCATCTAAACACTTTGCGAAGTGCGTAAATGTAGCCATATATGAAAGCTCTTTTTCATACGCTTCGTTTGAGGTACGCACCATTGTGTTCGTCAGTCTGTGACTACGACTTTTGTAATAAAATCCAACATTTTTGTATCGGCTGCCAACTTTGATTCTATCGCTGACCATCTAAACACTTTGCGAAGTGCGTGAATGTAGCCATATATGTAAGCTCTTTTTCATACGCTTCGTTTGAGGTAAGCACCATTGTGTTCGTCAGTCTGTGACTACGACTTTTGTAATAAAATCCAACATTTTTGTATCGGCTGCCAACTTTGATTCTCTTACGGACCATCTAAACACTTTGCGAAGTGCGTAAATGTAGCCATATATGAAAGCTCTTTTTCATACGCTTCGTTTGAGGTACGCACCATTGTGTTCATCAGTCTATAACTACGACTTTTATAATAAATTTCAACATTTTTGTATCGGCTGCCAACTTTGATTCTATCGCTGACCATCTAAACACTTTGCGAAGTGCGTGAATGTAGCCATATATGTAAGCTCTTTTTCATACGCTTCGTTTGAGGTAAGCACCATTGTGTTCGTCAGTCTGTGACTACGACTTTTGTAATAAAATCCAACATTTTTGTATCGGCTGCCAACTTTGATTCTATCGCTGACCATCTAAACACTTTGCGAAGTGCGTAAATGTTGCCATATATGAAAGCTCTTTTTCATACGCTTCGTTTGAGGTACGCACCATTGTGTTCATCAGTCTATAACTACAACTTTTATAATAAATTTCAACATTTTTGTATCGGCTGCCAACTTTGATTCTCTTACGGACCATCTAAACACTTTGCGAAGTGCGTAAATGTAGCCATATATGAAAGCTCTTTTTCATACGCTTCATTTGAGGTACGCACCATTGTGTTCGTCAGTCTGTGACTACGACTTTTGTAATAAAATCCAACATTTTTGTATCGGCTGCCAACTTTGATTCTCTTACGGACCATCTAAACACTTTGCGAAGTGCGTAAATGTAGCCATATATGAAAGCTCTTTTTCATACGCTTCGTTTGAGGTACGCACCATTGTGTTCATCAGTCTATAACTACGACTTTTATAATAAATTTCAACATTTTTGTATCGGCTGCCAACTTTGATTCTATCGCTGACCATCTAAACACTTTGCGAAGTGCGTAAATGTAGCCATATATGAAAGCTCTTTTTCATACGCTTCGTTTGAGGTACGCACCATTGTGTTCGTCAGTCTGTGACTACGACTTTTGTAATAAAATCCAACATTTTTGTATCGGCTGCCAACTTTGATTCTCTTACGGACCATCTAAACACTTTGCGAAGTGCGTAAATGTAGCCATATATGAAAGCTCTTTTTCATACGCTTCGTTTGAGGTACGCACCATTGTGTTCATCAGTCTATAACTACGACTTCTATAATAAATTTCAACATTTTTGTATCGGCTGCCAACTTTGATTCTATCGCTGACCATCTAAACACTGCGATGTGCGTAAGTGTAGCCTTATATGGAAGCTCTTTTTCATACGCTTCATTTGAGATACGCACGATTGTGTTCATCAGTCTATGACTACGTCTTTTGTAATAAATTCCAACGTTTTTGCATCGGCCGCTAACTTCACACTTTGGTTTTGCTTGCAACTGACATCTTAATTTTGTCGGGTTAGCATCGGCCGCTAACTTTTGGCCGCTAACTTCACACCGGTAAAAGACCCGACCTTGATAACGCCAGAGACGCAGACTAATTTATTCGACACCTCCTGAATAAACTTTTTGGTGCCGGGCGACCACGGCCCTAAAGTTGAATTTAAATAGACAAATTACATACATAAGTACGATCAGAGGACTAAATAAAATTTTGTACCTACCTATCTTTAAACGAGATTTTTGTACAAGTATTTATTTTGGGGATCTCGGAAACGGCTCGCACTAAAGATTTCAATGAAAATGGTTTATAGTGATTCTTATAGGAGTAAAAATCGTTATCTGGGAAAACGCAATTTTCTGAGTTTTGCAAACACTGAACTTTTCTCGGTCGCCCAGATATTATTGTTAGTATTCGAACATTAATTATTTTCTTGGACGGCCGCCACATAGTCACAGACACAGCAGACTTCTTCGAACGTAGTCGGAACGAGGCAGCCATCTTTTTTAAGGCCGTCCAGACAAACAGCACTGACGAGCGCGATTCCGCGCTGCAGTCCATTTACAAACATAACTTGACTAAGTCGTACGTAGGCATTACATGGAGTCAGCTGTCTCCATACTGGTCAATGTCAATATCCACGTACGATCAGCTTCGAGACACTGGCATCAGTAAGTGTTTTCGAGTGGACAGGCCAAATTATGTTGTCTGTCTGTCTGAGCAAAATATTATGCGTCCTTCTAAGTAAGGTTTCGTAAAAGTCAATTTGGGGAGTGTTTTCAGAACAGTGAAAACGAATGCCACCTCCCGCAGTATAAATGTACAGCATGATATTAAATTAGACCGGTTCCGGCTGCGGGGCCAGAGGTTCTTCGAAGGTCGCTTGCAGAAGATCACGACTGCTATCATCCTATCACCGTGGAATATGTGGTGGCAGGTCGCCATTAACATTTTGAATAATTATTAGTTAAAAGAATAACCGATTAGTTTTCTACTTCACCACCAGTAGACTACTGCGTTTTACCAGTTCTGGCATAAAATTGTAGAGCGAGTGCCAAAAAAACCAGATAGCTCTGTGAGACATGTGTGTTGACGTACAATACATCATGATTGACTAACTTGTGTATTTTTCATAGAGCAAATAACCAAATAAGTGGTAATATTGGATATCCAACACAATAGTGATTTATAGCTGCTTGTCGAACACTACTTGCTTGAGCTTTGGTCGGACAATTAGTGCAACAATTGCCACACTGGTTTGGTGTTTTTTTAATACGTATACAATAAGTATCATTTCCACTGTACCTATTAGTTGTTTAGTCTATGGTATTTTTGCACAACAACCAAGCGTACTTTTATTGCAAATATTCCAGATCGTTGTCCAAATAACGATTGTGTACCAGTACCTAATCCACCTCCTGTTAGCATACTACATCGAAACGCCAAGCGCGTACCTGGACACCACCGTCTGCGACCTGATCTTCTTTGCTGATACCTTCGTGAGCATATTGCATGCTTTCTGGACCTTGGTCCGTTTGCACGTGAGGGTTTACAGAAGAAGCATCTTCTTCATACTGTACGATGTCATCAGCCTGTTTCCGTTCATCTTGATATGTTAGTGTTTACGTTTTTGTTGTAGTAAAATTATTTCAATTACCAACATCAAAATTTGAGCCTATTATGTTTTTTGTATCTACATAAATTTTATTTATTTTATTTTTATAGACATTAACTGTACTGGTGTGTATAAAATAAACTCAAATACCTTATTCCAGAACAGTTAAGAATTGATTTTGTGTTTACTGCTTAATACTAAATGCGAAATTTTAAATTGTTTTGATTTCAAATAATGTGAAATTAGAAAAACTATTCACATAATCCACTAATAAATTTAAACGTAGGTTCCATGTCGACTACCACTGCCATAACTAAAATACATTAAGCATATTCCATACTAAGTTCACATTATAATTATAATTCTATATTTATTTCGCTCAATTCATATGCGAATTATTTAATGGCTGATGTTACATTTTAGTTAAAAACAACGGACACTTACAGTATTTGGTTTTGACCGGACGGTTGTTATGCGTTGGCCGTATCTACAGACTAATCCTATTCTACCGTTACATTAATGAATTCGTAAGTGTAAATATGGATATAAATAAATGGTATCTTTTAAAATATTTATGATTCTTTATTTAATAAAATTAACTGAAAGTAGAAACAGTAATCTTGATATTACAGATGCACAAGTCCCGACGTTTGTTATTGGTGGTGGAGCATTTTTCTGTGTCTATGCTAGTCCTACACGCTAGTACCTGTTTGTGGTACCACATACACAAGGATTCATATGATTCATCCAAGTATTATAATCTGGGATATCCAATGCACGTGGGAGCTGAGAAATTAAGATTTGACAAGTAAGTAATACGTTATTTTTTGTAAATGTAAAAGTTTTCGGCTTTTTCCATGTAATATATAATATTGACATAGTGTTGTGATGTATATTATGTTTTTAGTACTACGTAATTTTATTCCCTGAATTTATTTAATGCATTGTTCACAAGATGTTACCGTAGTATAATAAATAAATAAATGATTTGGGATCTTCGTGTGACTGCAAAAACATTTTACTATTTTTGGAGCTCACTTATTCCTTAAAATAAAATGTGCCTTTTTTATTGCAGTTACTTATCATGCTGGTATTACTGCGCGTGTCGACTTTTTAATGTTATTTTCGGAGACGTCTTTCCTGTTGTGAGTTTAACTTTTTACATTACCCTACTTTGATAGAAGTTAAACACGACCGTTATACTTTATTCAACCTTTTAGGCTACTTTTGAGAAAGGAAAACCTTTATCTTTATTTCTGTCACGTTTAAGATTACTTCGTAAGTCTGTATCTGGTGACTCTTCAAAATAAACAAGAAAACTAGGCTCGCTCCTGAAAACCATTTATGTCCCACTGTATGGATACTTCTTTCAATCAAACACATCTTACATTTCGGCGATTTTTCTATGGGTTACTTAAATGTAACTTTGTTAAGCAACGCATTGTAGATATTAAAATTAACTGGTCACTTTTCGTTCAACTTCTATGAGAAATGACTTTCAATGAGTTATATCTGTGTTAATGTCTATTAAAAACCACCTTACCCTTCTTTATTTTTCCAGTACCGTTTGGAAATGTGGCTGACGTCATTGATCATGATCGTGGGGTACGTATTCCTCCGCTTCCAGTTCATAGGGACACTGACCTGGGACCTCATCGTTGAGAGCACGCGGCGCCTAGTTTTTGTGGACGAAGTAAGTGAAAGCAATATCGTGTAAGTTATAAGTTTAGAAAACTTTAATATAAGCCACGAGAATAAGAAAGAGCGCTCGACATGAAAGTTTTACGCAGTTATAAAGCATTTTTCGGGTGTCAGGATCTTGTGTAAGGTTCGTTCGGATCACTGCTACCAGCTCTTACTCGTTAATTCAACCAACATGTAACATTTTCTGCACTACTGAAGTGGAAACTAATAAACCTGAGCGGGTGAAATTACTGGCATATGAGGTATCTATCTTAACTTTCGAGACTGACAATGCATTTTCAATTCTCTAGTGTTGTGTTAGTCTATGAGTGGTGGTGCTCACTTACCACTAAGTGACCTACTCACTCGTGTTCTAACCTACTTCCTTTTCAAAACTTGGTAGAATTGATCACACCTAGAACATCTTTGTTTAGTTAATACCACTTTAATTGATACTTTTGCTGATTTTTAAAATGGTTTCTCAGTACCACCACATGCTGAACTATTTGAAAGTGTCAGGAGCACCAGCACAGCTGTCAGATCTAGCGGAGAAGTACAAGCTGCAGCTCTGGCGCATGAAAGATGGCGTGCTAACGTCGCACCACCTTCAGAAACTGCCGTTGACTCTTCAGATGGAACTTATTTTCGACATAAATGTGGCTCACTTCCATAACACGCTACTGTTTCGTGATGCAAGTAAGGAACTGAAGTGTTACCCTCCAAAAAACTAAGGGATACAGTAACTTCATCACTTCGCAAGATATATTTTTTACGGGGTGTATTTGGATCGCGAATAACTTTCATGAGCTTCTGATGTTCTAACGCAGTTGCATGCATCATGATCTCGGTTAGAGAGCTCATTAAAGAAAAATATGTCAGCCTTGTGGTCTTAGGGCAATTTATTAAAAAAAATACAGATTACAAGCAAATGTTGTACTTGCCTAGTTTGGGGCTTTGAATCTCGAATTCCAGAGCATAAGGCTGCATTGCATAACCTGAGTAATTAAAACATATATTCCTTCGTTTCAAGTGGAACCTTTTCTGCGTCAAATCTCATTGGTGATGCGGCATGAGATATATCTGGCCGGACAGCACATTTGGAGCCAGGGTGTGGTGAAGAACGGCATGATCTGCGTGAAACGAGGAGTGATAGAGATGCTGTCTGATGAGGACAACGAGAGCCCCGTTATAGCTTTCAAGGAAGGAACTGTTAGTTTTCTCATCCATTCGCTGTGCTTCGTTTTTAGAAGTTACAAGTTACAATATTGTCAGCAGAATTTACCGAACCAATTTTTTACAGCTGTTCACTCTTGATTATGTATAAGTCTGTCAACTACGTCAGTAACAACTGACGGGGATGGTATCTCGATTAAAATTTGAAACTGTTTTCGTTTCCCATGTACACTTTAGTATAGGCTTAGTCAACAACCAAAGGAAGTGCCGCTAGTTCAGTGCTTAAATCATCAGTGAAAAGACTTTTGATGATGATAAATTCAGGACACCTACACAATAATACGAGTAGTTTTAGATTCACGCGCGTTCCGCCCATACTAATCAGAACCGTCACATTTCCCTCCTGTAACCTTGCTTCGGCTATATGACAGGAGCTTTGTGGCTCGGGCTTACAACCAAATTTGAAATGTAGTGAAGAATTTTTACTCGCACATAAACAGAGGGCATAACCAAAAGCTCCGAGCCTTCTTAAAATCAATCCACACCGATCTGAAACAATATTGGATGGAAACAACCATACATTTCCACTGGGATACATACAGAATCATAAATTGCAAAGTATGGAAGTATCGCTCGATCCGCCCTCGCGCCATTAGTACACCCCCAGAGGGATTACAAAATGTAAAAAATAATACATTTTGAGTCTGCTTTTTGTTAACAACGAAAAATTACAAACGGCATTTTTATTTGCTGTTGATTGATTGGCCGGTATTCCAGTGGGAAGCTCTTGTAAATGGAAAGTACTTTCAACGCTCAAAATGATGAGAAAATCCCGTGGTAGGGTTTAGTACCTACCAAAAAGGAGTGACAACCTTCACTGTTCGTCTGTCGGTCACGAAGCTGTGTCTTTTGAACCGTAAGACATAGGTACCTGAGCATTTCTCATTTTTTTTTTTTTTTTTTTTTTTTTTTTTTTTATATGAATATGAAGGCAAACGAGCAAGTGGGTCACCTGATGGTAAGTGATCACCGCTGCCCATAGACACCCGCAACCCCGGAGGGATTGCAAATGCGTTGCCAACCTAGAGGACTAAGATGAAATGCCTCTTGTGCCCGTAATTTCCCCGGCACACTGTCACTTTCATGGATGTCTCTAACGTGGATGTAATTTCTTAGTCTAATATAATAATACTTGTTTACTTCGAAAAAAAAATGGTAGGTAATCGTATTATGAGCTTACGAGTACTTATCATACATGATTTTAAAACCCATCATAATATCAGAATTTTCTCAAAATATTTGAAAGAGTAATTACATACACGGTAGTGATAGAAACATCCATGGAAGTGACAGCGTGCACAAAAATGAGAAATGCCCACCTACCTGTAATGTTCCTAAAGTTTGTATAACTATTATGACTGCTATAACAAAAAATCATAAAAAAGGGGTCCGTACTCAAGAAATTATTTTTTTCGGTGCGACGATACTGGCACCTTTTGTATACGAATCCGTGGTAGGTACACTTGGCGATTTCTTCACCTGCATGAAACAAAAACTGAAACACATATTTTACCAAGTAAACCTGACGTACTTCATTTAACAATACGTATTAACAATAAGGAATGGAGAAGTGGCAAAAATGAGAGTGCTACTACCAAGTTCTTAAAGAAATGCTTATGAAATTGATTAAGTTCATGATGCGAGTAAAGTTTCCGATTTGATAGGTACTGGGGGAGCTGAGCGTGTTCTACTCGATTCCGGCCAAAGTTACTGTCACAGCTGCTACCTACGTGGAGTTGCAGGCAAGTCAATAGATTGCGAACTAATATCGAAACTGCTGAGAAACACATGTAAAGTTTAAACGGTTTTAACTTTGGATTATAAAATTTACACTTCGATTTTCGATTAGTACCATTGCAGATAGGAGCACGTCGTGATAATTTTCTGTACAAGTTCTGAAATCATAATTAGTCTCATCGATGAGTTTTAAGACTTCATTATTATGGTTTTTTGTCAGTCCAAAGGCTGTAGGCTAAAGGTTATTAGGCTTCTTTTTCTTAATGCTGGCAAAACTCCACATGACCAAGGCAATAGTGAAAATACCAAGCTCTGAACTCTTTTAGTTTCATGTTTCATTTCATGTCCGTCTGTCTGTCTGTCCGCGGCTTCCCCAGACACAAAAATTTAATGCTAAATTTTCCTCCTATTTTTTCGGAACCCTGCGTGTGGCTCGATATGCTCTTGGCCGGTATTTATTTTGCTTTAATACTTGTAAGTATATTATATTCAAAGTTTGCAAACTTTTCTTGTGGATTTAATTTTAACTCATTATTTTCCTTGTGATAGATACAATCCTGTGTTGTAACATTACCGATAGTATTGTCCAGCCCGCCGGCCGTTTATCAAGTTATTCTGATCAGATTGTTATTGGATTGTCAGTGGACGCCTCGTTATGCTAATTGCGTAGTGGGTTTAGCTATTTCATTATCTAGTATTAGTTAAATCGGAGTCTATCAATATTGTTATGGAAAGCAGACGTCGAAACATGCATTCACTGGGAAAGAAAATTCGTAATTAATACACGAGATATCACCGACATATACCTTTTTGTAGGTAATCCAGGTCTTGACCATATTTTTTGCCGTGATGACAATCCAGCAAACTTTTTAAAGGCTCATATAGCGACATGGCCTTACCATAAAAAACTTTAACATATATTATATCTCAAACAGGCCCAAACCATAGTAAATATAGTGTAGAGGTTTCTATGAGCGAACATGACGTGTCGTGTTAAACATGCACGCAGCGACCCAGACCCCATAAGTCGTGTCATTTAGAGTTAAAATACTCATTGTTTGATGTCGGTGCTTTTAATAATACCTTATGTAGGCTTCATTAAGTATTACGATTAAAGAATATGACGACATTAACGTATTTTATGACGAATATTTAAATTGCCTCATATATTTCACGCAGCCTCCCCTTCCACGTAAAATAAAAACAAAAATTGTCACAACAGTAATTTCTCAGCTGTCCCCCGCGTTATGACAACGAATGGCGTTTTGCGCTTGCTAATGATTGCCAATTTA
Organism: Pandemis cinnamomeana; assembly: GCA_932294345.1. Taxonomy (NCBI): domain Eukaryota; kingdom Metazoa; phylum Arthropoda; class Insecta; order Lepidoptera; family Tortricidae; genus Pandemis; species Pandemis cinnamomeana. Next base: position 5,893,551 of record OW028709.1, on the reverse strand, counting down.
ATTCCCCGCAGATTTAATCATGCTATTTTGGAAACCTGTGGACTTAAAAAATTGCTTGAATTTTATGCAAATATTTATAAGGAGATTAAGGAAAAGGTTTAATATGGGTTCATTGATAAGATTAGTTTGGGAAGCGCATTTCAATATCTGACTAAGGAAAACCGATAATGCAAAAATGTAGCGTTCCAGAGTACGGAAACGTGAGGATAAATTCGTTTAACTTTGCTGCTGCCAGTCTTCAAAGTTAACATATTATTTGAAATAAAACGATTAGTTTTAAGTATACACATGCCGCTATAGATTACAATTATTATAACAATATCTATTAGTGGTTTTTGAGTGTTGGCTACTCACGTGTAGTATAGAACCGTGTTATTGTTTAGGTCTTGCGGCGCACGGATTTCATGCGCTCAATGACAGAGCAGTCAGCATTACTGCATCAGGTGCGCGAAAAGGTAGAGGACAGGATTCGGGATGCTCGGAAAAAACAGGTAAGTTATATTTTCTACGGCGTCAGTTCTTAAATGTCCTGGGGTACACAGCGATAAGCAAAGAGATTCAAGAGAATCATAGACTAAAGTGAGATCGGGTAAAACAACGTTTCGCTTTGTGCGCGCGCGTGTGCGTAGCTCAACAAGTTTGCTTGGAGTAGTATGGATGCTGATGTGTGCGTGCCAATGTAAGTAGAGGTACAGCGCGAGGCGTATAGTTTTACCAGCCTCGCGTTGTTCGGAGAATTTTATCTTTATTTTAAATTTGGTCAGAGACTTTATCGTAATGTTGAAGTAGGTGCGGTAGAAAATTGGTAGAGTATTTCTGTTACAATGGTATTATGGTATTGTGGTATTATGTATTACACTAGGTACTTAATTTGAAAGCTTAATATTTGTGGTTGGTTTTACGATAAAAAATAGTAAAATTATAAATTCCTAAAAAATATTTGCACATGTAGTCGCGAACGGGAAACAAATAATCTACAGAAAGATGCATCAAGAATCGATTGTTGTTGTTGTTTATATGGATTCGTTTTCAGGAAGCCATAGACGAATACGATAAAGCCGATTCAAGACTAATTAGAACTCGATACCGACCGATGAAAGTGCTTAAAAACCGCTTAGCTGGAAGAAAAGATGAGGATCCCACGTTTGTAGACGACTCTCATTTGTATTACAAAGGTATCGTCAGAATGGTCTGTTTAGCTTGTTACGTCTGGGTTTTCCGTTGTGATCTGGGTAGACTAAGTAATTAATTGAATCAGTCATTACTTTGAGGACTAAAACTCATTGGGTACTAACCTAACCTAACCTAACGACAGCAATTTTTGTTCAAATTTGTAGCCGCGAAGCATAGTTCTAAACGATACTGGAATCTAAAACAGAAAAATACGAAACGAACTGTGGGCGTATAGGTAGGAAGTGGAATCAAAATATTGATGGGTTGCTAGCCGCATCGCCTATAACATGATTTATTTCTATGATTTCGCCCATTCCCTCGATAGGCTTTTACCATCTGCGCGGGAAGGGAAGCAACTGGTACATTCTATGATTTTTTATTACTCCCAGAATAAAAACATATAATGTACATACCAGTTGCTTCTCTTCCCACACAGATAGTAAAAGCGTAAAAGCCCATTGAGGGAATGATTCTTAAGATTTTATTAAAGGTGTTATTTAAATTGTGACTAAAATTCAAATTGTTATTAGATAAAAACAATGTCCGCCAGCCGAAGTTTACTGAAGACTTTTTAGAGCTGTATGTAATGTCTCCTAAAGTGACAACCGTAGACGCTCCGAGGATCTGTATAAGATCACGTTTTCCGTGGATTTTGGAACCTGAAACTGACTTTGTAAGTGTCTTATCTATTAACTTAAGTTATGCAGCAATGTAGACCTGCGCGCCAAAGTAAAAGAACGATATGGTTCTCTAAGAAACGACATTAGCTGATATTGCTGGTAAAGTCGTAAGTAAGCGCTAACGCGATTGACTGACTATAGGTGGTATCGAACCAACGATTTGCGACCCACTGTGGAGTACTTTCACAATAAATGTCATAGTGACGTTAGAGTGAATCGATAAGGAAAATCAGTGTGACGTTTACTATGAGAACGTTCTAGGGTGGGTCAGGAATTAAATTGTTTGATAGGTACGGTCGTCTTTACACATTAAATTTCGAACACTTTTCTTCGCCCTCGTTCCCTCACTACTGAGGATTGCGACCACGTACGATCAGCTTCCAATTGTTGCGGTCATATGCGGAGTGAAATGTACGGTGCAAGCTATATATAAACCACCGCTTTCTTTATTGTCTCAGACAAGGTTGTAGGTGCGTTTCCCCGAGCACGACGGCCATATATGTCTATTTTGGCCCCTTAACAGACGGAAATTAATTATACATAATAAAGATAATCAGTGAGCGAGTATGACTCACTCATTGTTTAACGAACGTCGGGGCTCACGGAGCGTTGGGAATTATGAACTTTACTCGTAATTAGTTGAGGATTAATCGCAAAATTAAATTGCTTAGTGAAATAGCCGAAGGTAGGTTGCGTTCTTACATAACGCGCTAAACAACGGATCTGGTTCCACCACAAATACATACTCACACAGATACATTAACTTATAGAGAAAGAAACAGAATAATGTAAACAGAAGGTGTGCGAGCATGACAAAGTATAGCATTTCTATCGGCATATTTCTCTCACGAGTGCCACGTTCTGGTGATGAACAATATAAGAAAATAATGTATTTGCTAGTGCAGTGCAAGGTATTACATAACGTGTGCTTTTTAATGATTCGTTCAACTAATAAAATCGCATATGTTATAATCGTCGGTTGTGGTTAATGCCATCGTTAGGTGCAACGCACACTAAGTTAATTAGGCGACGGGTACCTATCTAATTTAAGAGGTCCAAACAGAAAAGGCTAGTCACCTATTTCTTCCGCCATTTTACTGGAATCAAAGCTTTATACCTTTTCCAAAAAAGCCGTGGTAGCCTAGTGGTTTGACCTGTGGCCTCTCAAGCAGAGCGTCGTGGGTTCAAATCCCGGGCGCGCACCTCGGAGTTTTTCGCAATTTATGTGCGAAAATTACATTTGAAATTTGCCATGAGCTTTTCGGTGAAGGAAAACATCTTGAGGAAACCTGCACACATCTGCGAAGAAATTCAATGGTGTGTGTTAAGTTCCCAATCCGCACTGGGCGCGCGTGGGAACTATAGCCCAAACCCTCCAATACACGGAAGAGGCCTATGCCATGAGGCACTCCGAATTACGCGACAATTTAATAATAATAAAAAAATAACAACAACAAACCTACTTACAGAAATTGTAGCGAATTCGGAATAAAAAGGCTATATATATTATTATTATAATAATAATAATAATAATACTTTATTGATTTAAAGATGAGTTACAATGGTTAAGGTTGAGACCTCCCAGTAGGTACTTTAGGGTACCTGTGTCAGGAGATCTCGCTCTTCCAAAACAAAAATATTTGTTATTTACTTTATATAACTTTACTTTTTACTTTATTTAACTATTTACTAATAATAACTTATTCTAATCCTATACTAGAGCATACTAACATTACTAGCATACCAACTAAAATTATGGGGTAAGTATAATGTTTGGTGTGTGTGTGTGTGTGTGTGTGTGTGTGTGTGTGTGTGTGTGTGTGTGTGTGTGTGTGTGTGTGTGTGTGTGTGTGTGTGTGTGTGTGTGTGTTTGTGTGTGTGCGTGTGTGCGTGCGTGTGCGTGTGCGTGTTACTGAATTGTGCTATTGTTTTATGTTTATCTTCCCGACAGAAGGATTTCCTCAGTTTCGCTATAAGTGAGATCAGTCAGATAATTAAGCAACGCTTTCTTGCAGTCAAACTGGTTTAAGGGATACATCTGTATCTGCTTATTAATGGCATTGTACATATGTGGTGATTGTATAATATACTGCCTCGCTGCATAACTAGATCTGAAAGATGGGACAGGAGCGACTTTAGGGTCTCTCCTCCGCTTAGTAGTCTGAGGTTTATAGGTAAGGGAAGTGTGGAGTCTAAGGACTGTCGATACAATATAGAGTTTGCGCATACTTAGAAGTTTACAGTCTTTGTATAGCTCTGTCGTTGGATACCTATATGGTTTAAAAAACATGGTTTTTAGTAGACACCTCTGCCCTCTCTCAACCTCCAGGAACTTAATTTTTGAAGCACCTCCCCACACCGGAATACAGTAGGTCATTATTGATTGTGCCAGAGCAGTGTAAATTTGTCGTAATAGTTTGGAGTTAGTGATGTGCCTTAGGATTTTGAAAATCCATATGAGCTTACGAATCCTATTATTAATATAGTCTATGTGTGGGTGCCATGATAAGCGCTGATCAATAATAACACCAAGATACCTCGTTGAGCTAACCTTTACCAAGTGGGTACAGTCACAGCGGGAGCTGAGGGAGGGGTTACAGCTGTGGATCTTTAGAGTAAGTTCACTGGACGGTTGTGTACTATTTGTTTTTGAGAAACAGATGTAATTCGTTTTCATGGTATTTAGTGTTAGTAAGTTACTCATCAGCCAAGAATTAATCTGCTGCAAGCCTCTCCCAGCCGCGCCGTACACTGAATCCCAACATTTTCCAGTAAACACTACAACAGTGTCATCCGCGTATGAAATAACGTGTCCATCTTTAATTTTAATGTTAGTGAGAGCATTAATGTAAATGAGAAAGAGGGTGGGACCAAGGACACTGCCCTGTGGGACTCCGTAGGAGGCTGTAGAGTCATTACTAACGTAGTTTCCTATTTTGACCCTCTGACAGCGATCCCGGAGGTAATCAGACAATAAATCCAGCGCCTTGCCCCTTATACCAACTAGCTCTAGCCTGTTCACAAGAATTGGGAGAGAGACTGTGTCAAACGCTTTTTTTAGGTCTAAGAAGATAGCTAGTGATTTGTTACCCTTATCTACTTCGTTACAGATTAGTGATGTTAATTTTGCAATAGCGTCTTCCGTAGATTTGCCATTTCTGAAACCAAATTGCGATTCCGAGAGTAAATTAAATTTATTGAGATAGTTTATTAGTCTGTTGTTTATTAATTTTTCTAAATTTTTTGAAATTGCCGTAAGTACTGAAATTGGTCTGTAGTTATTTGGGTTAGTCCTCTCTCCACCCTTGTAGACAGGCGTTACGAGTGCTTTTTTGAGTGAATCTGGGAATAGTCCCTGTGTAAAACAGAGATTCGCCAAATGGCTGATCACAGGAGAAACCGCCTCACAGCAGTCCTTTAGAAATTTAACAGATATTCCGTCATACCCGGGTGCACTATCCGATTTAAGGGACATTAGGACGCTAGCTACTTCATCCGGGTCAGCAGCCAGAAGGACAAAAGAGGACGATGGGAAATCATTACTCAGCTGACTTAAATCCATTGTGTGAGGGATGTTCCTGGTTAATATGTCATTAGCTAAGTTCTTTCCTATATTAGTAAAGAAGTCATTCGTAGAGTTTACAGATTCTTCAGGAGTGGTTTTATGTTTCAATAAGTCAGTGTTGCTTGATTTAACTGTCTTATAGTTAGTTATAGATTTTATTGATGACCAAAGTGCCTTTGAGTTCTTAACATTATTTTCTAGTAATTTCCTGTCGTGCTTGCGTTTTTGTGACTTAGTTAGTTTGTTAGTGAAATTACGATACCTAAGAAACGTGGCTCTCAGTATCTCATTTTCCGGTTCTGAGCGGAGCCTGAGCTGCATCCTGTTCCTATTATGTATACAACGTAAAATGCCCGGTGTGATCCATGGTTTAATAACACGCTGATTTCTTGGAGTTAGTTTAAACACTGTACTCTCACTAATAGCTTCATTTAGCTTACGAGTAAGGATTTCAATCACTTGTATTGGGTCGTTAGACAGTAGTAAAAGTTCTAGGTTTTTTTCTAATATTTTTTTCTTAGCATTTTCATAATTTATTTGTTGGGTTTTTAACGTGTGCGATACCTTAGTTGAGTTGTTGCTTAGAGCAAGAAATGTGGTACAGTGGTCAGTTATGGAGGTATTAAGAACAGCTGTGTATGCGGTATTAAGTTTTTTGGGGATTTTTAACATAACATGATCCAAACAGTTATTATATTATATATATATATATATATTTATTATATTATACCTTTTCCAGACTTACATGTTTCAAATGGCTCACTTCCTCATGATTCTGTACGTGTGCGTCATGGTGCCTAGTTGCACCATAATCAGACTCGCACAGACCGATATCGAGAAGGTTTTCAACATTGTCATCGTCGCTGGGCTTCTTTTGAATATCTACTTACAACTCACGACTGCTATTTTTGACAAGGCAAGTGTGGCATAAATCCCTACTAATCCCTACTAATATTATAAATGTGAAAGTAACTCTGTCTGTCTGTCTGTTACCTTTTCACGCTTAAACCGTTCGACCGATTTAGTTGAAATTTGGTATATAGATAGTTTGAGTCCCGAGGAAGGATATAGGATAGTTTCTGTCCCAGAAAATTGCATAGTTCCTGCGGGATAGCGATAAGCGAATTCTGCGCAGACGAAGTCGCGGGCAACAGCTAGTTGTGACTATAAAGTAAAAAGTACGTGACCGACGGCTCACTAACTACAGGCCTCATATACAATAAAAAGTCAAGCCGGAGTTTTCCGAACAGCAAATTAAGGTAATTTCAAACTACGCCTTGCCGCGTGTGCTTGAGTGTATTTCTAACAGTTTGCTTGGCAAACTTTGGTTTTGCTTGTGTGTGTGTTGTACGCACGTGCTAAGGCGTAATTTAAACCGGGCTCACTTCGCCGTTCGCAGGTTTCCGTCTTGACTTCTTATTAAGTCTGGATTACAGGCTACATATCGCGCAAAGGTACAATTGAGAAGAAAGTTTGAAAATTTTGTACTAATAAAAGAAATGTAATCGTCTCCTTACGCCGTCAGCGCAATGTAGCAGACACAAAATAATAGTAATATTTAATTTATACTATACTAGCTTCTGAGTGATTCAAGAGGAAGGTTTTTATGTATAATTCTACGCAGACGAAGCCGCCTTCGTCTGCGTAGAATTATACATAAAAACCTTCCTCTTGAATCACTCTATTTATTAAAAGAAACCGCATCAAAAGCCGTTGTGTAGTTTTGAAGATATAAGCATACATAGGGACATAGGGACAGAGAAAGCGACTTTATTTTATACTATGTAGTGAGGATAGTGATTTATGTTATTTATACAATTGTTTAAAAGTTAATTTGTTTGTTAAAGAATATCATCAAAGTCACCGTGAAGGAAATAGCAGAAGTGAAAATGTCATCATTTGGTTTTTACCTGGACATATTGTCTGTTTTCCCTGTATATATATTCACTGACACGTTGGATCCCTATGGAGAGTCGGCGGCCGGCCAACTGGCGGGGCTGTTCCCCATACTTCAAGTTTGGCACATTTGGGATTACTTAGACCAATGGGAAAGGAACTTCAAGAGCAATGTCAAGGTTTCTTGAATTTATAATTTAACTACCGACCCGCCCCGGCTTCGCACGGTATATTATGCATGTTATTATACATATAAACCTTTCTCTTGAATCACTCTATCTATTAAAAAAACCGCATCAAAGTCCGTCGCGTAGTTTTAAAGATATAAGCATACATAGGGACATAGGGACAGAGAAAGCGACTTTATTTTATACTACGTAGTGATAGTGATAGTGATGATGATAGTGAAGTGATGATATAAAAATAATATAGGACCAAACAAATTCGCATTTAGAAATAATTATTTGTGAGTCTATATTGATAGACAGGTGAACAGCTTAGGTAAAAAAAACAAATTAGAAAAAATACTTCGATTCCATATCAGCTCTGTACGTATAGATACAATACCACATACAGCAGGTGCTTCAACTTAAGTTTTTCACCTATACTTAATATCTGTTTTGTAATTTTTGGCTAAATTATATTTTTGAGTAAGGATTGGATGCCATTTATAGGAATAAGACTTTTTAATTTATTCTTTCCAAGTAGCATTATTATTAGGTAAATTCTTTGGATTAATTTTAAGTTTCAGCCAAATGACCCAGACTGAACTTGATAATACCTTTTATACTCGTAATTATTTTAGTATTCACTTCCATGCTGGTCTGGGAGCAAAGGAAAAACATAGAATGTACCAGTTGCTTCTCTTCCCGCGCAGATGGTAAAAGCCCATCGAGGGAATGGGCGAAAATAATAGGAATCATGTTATAGGCTCTGTCTACCCCGTAAGGGATGAAGACGTGATTTGTGTGTGTGTGTGTGTGTATTATTTTAGTACTAACCATAACTTACGAAATTGATTCAATACAGTTTATATTTCCAGGCATTGTGCGCTATAAAATATTTACTTATTTTCTCAATATTTTCGTATTGGTCTGGGTGCTTTCTATATTTGATCTCGTGTCCAAGAAAACTGTGTCGAGAGGTAAGTACTGTTATTATTTATCGACAGAAATAGAATCATCTTTCTGCTCGTATCTACTTTAATAGGTAAACTATTTAATTTATTTTTATCATTAGTTACCTATTAAGGTACTTTGAAAATTATTGTGAACAAGGTTCGTAGCAGAGGAATTAATTAAATTGCGTGTGATTAGTCGTTGTAAAAATAAAATTATGTCTACATTTTTTATTTAATTTTCAAAAATAAATGTAGTGAAATTATAAGTAAAGGTGACGCCCCACTGCACTGCGCATGCTGTGCACGAACGCGCTTATATACTCACTTTTTTTTGTGGCGCCATGGAGAACGAAATTAAAATGTCACTGCGTTTCCAGAACTCTTGGATGACACACCTCATCTACTGGGAGACGAAAGTGTTTCTGACGAACAACGCAAAGCACGAGAAGCCGATGACCACTTCGCTTCTGTTTGGGACATCGGCTTTTACTTTAGCTGGAACCCCAGACGTAGCTCCCGGTGTCACTGATTTGTTGTTTGTAAGTTTCTTTCTATTACAAGCTGTCATAGAGATGTTGCAGAATATTTTAAGCATTTCAATGGTTTGGTTTGTTAAATTGACCACCTCTCAATGAATACACCGAGTAAATTAAAACGCTTGTTAGCTAAAGGAATTAGCAGAGTTATTTATACCAATTATAATCTTAACACGTGTATCATACTGTGTGAAAAATCATTAAAACTCTTTGTGACACCTAAAGTATTGTCGAAGTAAATAACAATATTTAATGAGATGTCTAAGAAGGTTAGGTAGGTATAATTTTTCATTAATATTTACCGTTGTATTCATTTATTAATTATGTACCTACCTACCTATTTTTCAGGTGGTGGCAATATTTATTATCGGGTCATACCTCAGTTGTTTCTACATAGCAAAAGTTTGCAGTCTTTTCATGCTGGCCACTCAACGAAGACTAAGGTTTAAGGTCAGATACTCATATTCTCCGGGAATATTTGGTAAAAAAGTACGTGATATAAAACCAATTTCCTGTTCAACAGGAATCGATGCGGGAACTTTTTTATTTCTTATCAGTTAATCATGTTAGCGAGAAAATCAAGGCTCGAGTGAAAAAGTTTTTCTGCGTTCAGTGGTGAGTGGTTTGGTTTACCTTGGCAAATTTGTATTTTGAAGTTCGATTCGGAGTATTACGCGGTTATAGGCCAAACAAGTTTGGGTGGATATAAAATCATGTGTAGAGTCTACTACTCGGGGAGGGCCACTGAATACCAATACCACTCGAAATTGGTATGAAATTCATGTTGAATTTGTAATATGAGAAGTAGAATAATATTTTGTCAGCATGTCACAAATTTAATAAGAGTGGTAATTTTCTAGCAACATCCAAATTTATGCTACCCTCATGACATTTTAAAAATCGCTACCCACACTTCTTGTTTTATCTCCTCCTAGCGACCCGCCCCGGGTTCGCATGTTATATTGTACATATAAACCTTTCTGTTGAATTACTCTATCTATTTAAAAAAACCGCATCAAAATCCGTTGCGTAGTTTTAAAAATCTAAGCATACATAGGGACAGACAGCGGAAAGCGACTTTGTTTTATACTATTGATGATTCCCGAGGTACAAAAGTATTTTTTTTAGTTTCTATTAGGATCACGTTAACAAATGAAGTTGATAATTTTATTGTTACAGGTACTACAATAATGCAGTGTCTGTCGAAGAGTTATTTAGAGACATGTCGACTAATATTCGTCAGGAAGTATTATCCATCGTGACAGTTGAGACGCTGTTACACTGCCCGCTATTTCAGGTACTTTTTATTAATTATTCTCTTGGCTTTAAAAGCTTCAAGTGAATATGAATTTTTATGAAAATGCCGGTACTTAGTTTAAGAGAATATTAATAAGTACCCTCTTTCCGAAGACCTTAGTTCGTTATTTATTTAAGGCGTAATGTATTGAATAATATTGTAACTAATAGAGAGCTTTAAAATGTAGGCTGTATTCCTATGAAACTAGTTGTAAAAGAGCCTATAGTTACGTCTTTTCTCTGTTTCTCTTTACCTGTGGGAGAATTTATATCTCTATATTTTAGCTGTCGAAAATTATTGTGGTTACATTGAGATATTTTTATAAAAACTGATACTGTTCTTTAGTCTAGACAATGTTATCGATTGAAATAATTTTTGCAACAGCTGTTTTGATTAAATCACAAACCGACTTCAAATGTAAACAAAATTATACGTAGTGAACCGATATCAATAAAAATTACCAATTACCTGCTAAGACGAAAAAAAAAAATCGACGAAATCGTTTCACATCCGGACTTGAGAACCGCGTCCCCTTTTCATAGTCGGGGTATACTAAAAAGTTATTAGACAGTGTACAGTAATGTATTCTCGGCCCACCGCAGAACCCTATCGCAATAAAGTGACATATTACTCAAGTTTGAATGACGGCGGCCTGTAACAGACAGGGTTCTACGGTGGTACACACAGCAAAGCTATTCGGTAAGCAGGATAGATACGGCGCGAGCGTGCGTAGGTGCTTACCTGATTATATTGCCGTGTGTACATAAATGCATTTACGTCACTGTATTTACAAGAATGCTTGTTACTAGGACTGCAGCCGCGACTTCCTTCAAACGGTGGCGGCGAACACCCGGAGCATCGTGCTGCCGGATGATGAAGTGGTCCAACACGGAGCCGACATCGGACGAGACATGTACATTGTTGAAAGGGTCTGTGAAAATTGAATCAGGAGTTACCTTGAGGAACAGCATACCAATAAACTAAAATTAGGACAAATTACCCATGTACCAAAATGCGTTTTGAAATTTAAATGATTAATATCTCCATTAAAAAATAAATTTACTTCAACCATTTTGATGGAATTTCTATGAAGCTTTTTTGAAAGTATATAAAATAATTTTATGTCTTATTATTTTAGTGTGTCCTATAGACAGCCGTGTTTTTTTTGTTAATAAATATTCGTATAGTATTAAAACTGGTAGTATTACTGTGTACTGTGTTAGAACGGGTGAAATAGAAACTAAGTATTTTCTTGCACTCAATGTATTTCCATTTTCAGCTTAATTTTCAAAGAACTCAATTCACAACTATATTTGATATAACTGTAAATTTTTGACACATCCTTCCACATTGTTCCTTGTTCCTTTATAATCCGACTTATCTGTATTAACAGAATGCACTATAAGTAAAACCTCAATGCTAAGAACGGATATTGAAATCTACATGAGACTTATCCACTTACCTTTCACTGTACCGGGTTCTACCAGCACTCAGTAAAATAAGCGGTTAAAAATTTGAAGCAAATATCTACATTATACTTGGGGGATTATTTCATTCGGCTTTCGTTCAAACAGTGAAATAGTTTTAATGCGAAACTGGTTTTATTTAAAACAATTATTTCTAGGGTCACTGCAATGTTTTAGACAACCAGGGGAAAATTGTTGCGTCTGTGGGCCCCGGAAGCCAGTTTGGACTCATGGAGATGCTGTTTGGACTGCCAAAGGTAATTAAAAGGAACTTTTTAAAAATAATTGTTTTCTGATGGCGATCCGTACTTTCAATCAGTTACCCAGACAATTTCAGGATCTGCCATTTAAAGAGTTCAGAAATAAATTGCTCAAATGGCTACAAGAACAGTGCTTCTATTCTGTTAAGGAATTTATGGAGTACAAAGAGTGTGGGCTGTACGCGTGATGTTTTATAATGATTTGTTTCATGACTTATTTAATTATTATTTATTTAATTTTACTGGACATTAAAATTTTATTTTTGATATTTCATTTTAACTATTGTTTGCGATTTAATTGTATTTATTTTAAATGATGGATTGTGGACTTGTGCTTCCTATTTTAATAATTTATAATTGTTTAATTTGTATGTCATATTATTGACTAAATATGTGAACTATCTTTAGTTCCATGCATAGAAAAAAAGGTTTTTAACTACGTTTGCGCTTGTGAATTGCGTTGGGAATTTTAGAATAATTTAACCACACTGACGAGCAAAAATAACGGGTACTTTTCGTACTAAGTTCTATGAAAAGCGACTTTGCTCGTGAGAATATAAAAACAAAACAATTTAGTCAGGTTGCTACTACGCTCAAAAGCTGTTGTGATCCGGTGGTTTGATAAATAATAATATATTCATAGTTGATAGTTCTTTATTAATTACTAGCTGTTGCCCGCGGCTTCGCCCCCGTTTTTCTTCTTCTTCAAAATTCCAGTATTTTTCACCGTTTAAACCTTTCCTGGGCTTCCACGAATATTTCAAGACTAAAATTAGACAAATCGGTTCAGCCGTTCTCGAGTTTTAGCGAGACTAACGAACAGCAACTCATTTTTATTTATACACATATAGATAATATTTTATGTTAAACATTCAAATATAAAAAAATGAATAAAATTATCAGTGTATCTTAATTAACTAAACTAAATTATAAATAAACAAATACATAATTGCGATTAATTAACTATGGTTTAAATTCCAAGAGTTCACTAAACGTGTACATACGTGTATTGTATAGATGCTATGCACTCGAAAATCCAGCTTTTTAGTTGGTGTTTAAATAATCTCGTAAGAGGGTCGTAGGTAAACCTGACCTGGCATTGCACCCTATGACATTTTATTGATACATATTGCAAATAATACTCGATTGTGAGCTCTTCGATAAAGCATAATAACGTTAGGAAACAAGCACGAACCCTTGAAGCAACTCCATTGTTAATTCGACTTGTGTTTCTGTGAACTACAGTTTGCCCTTTTGTAGGACAAGGCATGTACCCAACAGTAGGACCTAATGTATATGGGCTGGAGGCCACGACCATTGTATTTAGTGCAGCCTGTATAGGCGCTCGTATTTGGATATCAAACTCCAGTTGTCCCTAGTAATATGTTCTCTTGAGTAGAGCCGTTTATTGATTACACTATCTTCTATAGGTACTTACCTACATGTGGGTTGCCGTTGACACGAGCAATATGGGTTCATGTTGCAATAAACCAAAACGTTACTAATGTTAAAGTAGTCATCATGCTATAAGACAATGAGTAATTTGTGTGGAAAAAAGTACTCTTGAATATTTTCTTTTTGAATGTGCATAAGATTTGATCAGCGAGAAAATAAAAATAGAAAACTGTATCAGAAGAAAGCTTTATAATTCAAATTAGGTATTATGTTTTGCATACTTATTTATGACTTACTGCAGTGCCGCAGCGCTGAGAAATATGAAGATGTATGTACCCGCATACGTATATAAATAACAGTAAACGTAAATAAAACAGGAAGACCGGTTATCTTATTACCTATATAAATTTATAACTATAGTGTTCTCCTGCATTGCAAAAATACAGTTAGCTTACGAAAAACCCACCCATTGGAAAGTAAACTTAAATAAACTCAAATTGAACGCTTTTTTATTTGAAACGATTTTATGTTACTTTGTATTTCAAGGGTGTTTAAGATCTTCATGAATAAATAAACACCTTTCATCCGTAACGTTAAAAAACCAATTTGTTGATATTCTGTCACGCACACTTAGCCGCACTCCCCAGGTATACACAGTTCTGACGTCAACAAACTGCATATTGCTGCACGTGGAATTTAGTGCGCTGTTGCAGTGCTGGAGCACATTCCCGGACATCAGCCACCCCATTATGAAGGTGATTCATGCGTTTGCTAACTGCACTCGCTACGGTGATGTATGGTGTTTTTAACTATGTTATGTGAACTGAGAATTTGCGTGTAAAATAGAGGTTTGGCTAACGCTTCTGTTACCTTTAGTTTTTTGATCAAATAAATGACGATAAGTGTCTCACAGTGATTAGTTTTGGTGGGTTAACACTGGTTTAGAAAGACCCTTGTTATGAGGTAATTCATAGTTTAATAACTACACCAGCTACATTTGAAGATGTATAGTGTTTTTAACTATAAGTACCTACGTATTGTGTGAACTAAGAATTTCTATGTCTTTTCAACGTAGTAACTATATTGTCTGTTTCGTTGCGTTGCCTCACTTTGGTTAGATTAACAACCACTCAAAGTGACAGGTTGCCGCTCAAGTTGTCTCAACAAATAACGCCTCACTTGCGGGCTGACTTACTTTGAATAGTTCCTGACAGTTGACACAAATATTGTTTGGTGACGAAAGATCGTAAGAGTACTCTTTTACTAGATGAGTCGTTATTCTAACTGTGGATATAACTGTCATTATCTATGTAGGCATTATACTCACGCGGACAGTGTTTGCCTTTAATGTAAGCGACCCGTTATTTTTTAGTAATTGTTAATCCACGCTTGTTTATTGAAAATAAATGACGATCATTGTCAAACTCCATAACCTATTTGCAATATTCATGATGGATATGATAGACTTCGTTTTTATTGCTAGCTTGCGAAAACCGGCTTAAAGTTCTTATTGTGTTTATTCAGTGAGCGTTTCAGAAATCCATCGCCGCTCCATGCCTTTCCTTTTGCAACTTCTTATCACAAGTGATTTATCGGATAATGCTGGTCTATTTCAAAACAGCGGCAACTGCTATTTCCCGTTTTTCTAAACTGCTGAGTAGTTCAATTTCTTTAAGATAGATGCTACAAAAAGCCGTGGAACTGCAAACAAGAAATCATGATTCTAATTTGGCATTTTTTCAGGTTCTAAGAGACCCTGAGCTGGAAAGGGGTGCGGCACAATATGAGATCGCCAGGCCCATGTCCGGCCGCCTGGGCACCAAGACAAATCGGATAGCGGTAAAATACACTTCGAATTAAAATATCGAGTAGTTCACTAGATTAAACAGAACCAGTGACGTTTTTTTAAAAGTGAAAACTCATTTGGGGGCCGACGGTTATGTGGGGCTCATAAGTTGGCTACCCTGGCGACCACAAAATATAAATACGAAAGTTTGTGCTATGTCTGTATGTTTCTTACTTTTTGTGCTAAAACGGTTAGACAGATTTGGGTAGATATTTTTAACCCGATGCTCTCACGCGATCAGAATGTACATAGGTACGTGAAATCCCGAAATCTCAACGGTTAAGTATACACTTTAGAATTTAGACGAAAGTTCTTGGAGCTACATAAAATTAATGTAGACTAAGATGCCATTTAGGGTTTTATTTGTAAACATCTGTGGATAATCATAATCTATAATATTCCGGAATTTCAACCGATCTTGCCGTATTCGAATTTGGCTAATGTTATCTGGAATTAAGATAACGTACTTATCTACTTCACCAAACTTGTATTTACGAACTCAAATTTCTTGTAGCAAGAAATAAAGGAAAGTTTCGTCGTATTAACTGGCCGCGGCGAGCGAGAGCACTACGTGAGAGCCTTTGACAAGTTAGGCGTGATGAGGTAAATATTAAATGGGCTTGCACACCTACGGTAGGTACTAGTGGTCGATTAGAACATCGTCATTTATTTCATTAAATTTCATGTTCTGGCTGGTTACAGCTTACGGCTTAACATCTATCTTTCCTACATTGGTCTAGTCAGAGAGGAAAAAATAGGGACAAAGCGAGATGCAGTATCAGCTGCCGGCAGGTTCAGCACTGAGAATACAGTCCACTAGCTCTTAGGATAGTATTTGTCTTGCTGTCTCACCCACTCTTATGGGTTTGATGCTTGAATTAGCTGATGTTACCCGAAAATTTAATGACATTCTGAGAGCTCGCGGACTGTACAGGGGCCTTACCATGACGTCTTAATGCGATTCAATTCCGACTCAGTGTAGGTTTTAGCTGTCATTTTTAGTATTGTCAGTCAGCGAGCGAACCTTAAAGTGAATCAGAATTGAATCGCATTAAGACGTCACGGTAACGCCCCCAGTACTTGCGCGATCTGTGTGCAGTCGGGGCGAGGTATGTCGACCAGGGGCCGCACCACATACGCCAACTGTACTCATATCGCGCGTGTACTGTACGCATACCTCGTGTGCAACGCTCTGCCAAGGGATGAGCTGGGGAAGGGGAGGGGTGCCCCGCGCCCGAACGTCGCTTCATACCCCGCTCTCGCCCACTGAGAGTTTGGGTTTGATGGCGCACGTTCATTATTACTAGGATTGTAGGATTCCTATACCACTATACGTATGTAGAGCAGCTTTTTCGCAATAAACCCAAATAATGACATGCAAATGTCACTTCTTCACTTCATGTATTCCTAGCTAACACGTTGTTTTAATTATGATTACCAAAAGTATTACATTAACACAATATATTGTGGTATTGATTACCTAATTGCGTAAATACATAACGTTACGTACATAAAATGGCAACAAAGCAAAATACTTAGGTACAGCTTTCTAACATTAACCGTACCAGCTGTGTTGCAGGTTAGGCAATATATTTTCATTGTAGTGCTATTAATCTGTTTGCGAATAACTTTTTACTGAGCAGCGCTGGTAAATAAGGTAATTTTTTAGAGCAAGCTTTAATTAAGACAGATTATACTTTCGTAAATATAACAAATGATTTCTGTGAAAAATGTGATGTTTTTGTGAACGAAGTGTTTTCTTCGGTGTTTCCGCCTCGCAGCGTACCCCGGATTTTCCTTGTCGCTTAAGTGAGGTTAACGCCGTTTTAATTTTGTTTTTTTTTCTTCCCGGAAATTGTAATTATGTAAGCTTAAAGAGTTATTCTACTCCGTGTTTTCATTTTTCTAATGTTTTTATTTACGCCGCGACGCAATTTCAGACACGTTGGTCTGACAAAGAAATATTATTCACTTAAATCCACAGTTCTCGACGTTGTTTGGGTTCTGTGGGAGCATTTGCCGCGTGCACAGGTTATTTTAAGTACATGTACTTATTTCAGTAAAGAGTAATGAAGAATCTGTGTCACTTAGGAGCCAATTCCGCATTGTATTCTTGGATAAGTGATACTGTAAATCGGGGATGGCCACTTTTGAATATGACATACATACATACATACATAAATCGCGTCTTTATCCCTTACGGGGTAGACAGAGCCTAAGGTGACAAGACCTAAAGCCACGTTTAGCATGATTGTGGGCGTATGGATGGAAAGGGGAATCAGAACAGTGATGGGTTGCTAGCCACATCGCCTATATAACATGATCCCTAAGATATAACAAGTGATACTTTTCTTGTTTTTAGATTTCTCCGATACGTCGTGATACCCGGCGTCATCACACCGCATGGGATGTTTTTAAAATTCTGGTCTACAGTGCGATGTTGCCTTGCTGTGTATTATCTCTTCACCATTCCCTACAACATTGCGGTAAGGAACTCTTATAAATCATGTGCTGAAATATATTATAGAAAAAAAGTGATTCACTGCAATATGATGTTGTCCGTTTAGTTATTTTTCGCAACCATTTAGAATGCAGTTGGAATCCATTTAGAAGCAAAAATATAATATTTCAGCGTACGTCATGCCTCTCTTTTAAAATTACATAGTAACTTACGAATAAATACGTAGTATAGCCACAAATGACGTACTTTAACGGTTACAACGTAAAAGAGTCGACACACACCTTTGACAACCGCTATTCTCAAATACAGTCCGGCCTGCCGCCTCTAGAAATTAATTCATGATGAGCATTAGCAATTTTTTGACATTTTATATGTTTGAAGAGCCGAGCAAGATTTGCCTTTAAATTAGCCCTAGTTAGAGAACAAACAAAAAGTTGTAAATATGAAACAGGTCCATATATCCCAAACAGTCCGAACATTGAAACTTTTTTTATTGCCTCACCTGCCTACGAGGTATGAGAGCGGATTCCAATCAGGCACAGAATGTACGAAAGGTTGAAATTTCATCAATTCACGATATAACTTTTGAATTCAACTGTTCTGGAAATTACTTTGCCTCTGATGGTTACTATAACAATTAGTACGAACATTTCATTTAATTTTTTTTATTTTTGTCTCTTTTGTTTTAATCATATTTATTATTGTTGCGAACTAAATGCATGTAGGTACATCGATTGTTGACAGCAAGCTGAAACTTTGCTCGACGCCCAATGCAAGTGGTAAACTTATGTTTTGAATTGCTATTTTGATCTTAGTAGACACTTTGTAAATATTATTTTTCCAACATTCAACTTTAATAAATATATACCCGTGTCAAATAGGTAGATAAGTTATGATTTCTGCAAACATAGTGGCCTGATCACAAAAAACTTAAATCCGTCTTAAATTCCGAGAACTGATAGACGAGATAAATAGGTAGCATAAAAAACTTGTACAATGCTTCTTCTAAGATATCTAAATATAAAAACATAGGCGTGTCTTAACCGAAACATATATTTTTTAACATATTGTACATACATACATAAATCAGTCTTAGGCGACCTGTCTTTTCGATACCTTTAAATTTTATTTATGAATTAATATCATTTTCCAAGAATGTCTAAGACTTCGTAGTAACACGATTTGCGTTTAATACTTGCAGGTTTCTCATCACAAATTCGATGGAAGGTACTACTTGGACACGGTGCTGTACTTTGACATCATAATAATGAGCTATGTGGCGTACTACAACGAGCATTCTCTGCTAGTTACTCATCCCTTATTTACTATCTTTAGATATGTCAAACATGCGTTTCTGCTTGATGTTCTAAGTACATTTCCTTTTGAACAAGTGGTAAGTTGACCGAAGTTAAATTATTTAAATAATGAATTTTCAACTGCTAATGTTAGCTTTTGATTTCTTTTCAGTTTAAAATTATCAACGCTCAAACCAATTTAGACATGTTCCGAATAAACAAAATAATACAAGTAAGGCTTTCAATTTTAATTGTTTTTTATATTGTGGATAGATATGTTTTAATCCATTGCCGGGTTATTTAAAATTCCTACAATGTACTTGGTTCATACTAGTAGGTAGTGTCACTCCACGGTGTTAAAATTGATGGGCCGTAAAAGAACTGAATTAAAATATGTAACACTGACCTTATTGTTTGTGGCCTAAAGGTGTTTTAGATGTTTTTACGTTTTGGTAACGTACACACGGCAATATAATCAGGTAAGCACCTACGCACGCTCGTGCCGTATCTATCCTGCTTACCGAATAGCTTTGCTGTGTACATAATATTTATGCCCTTGACTGTAAAGCAAATTTGGCAATGAAACAGAACTTAAATGTCCATTAATTTAACGCTTATATCGTTATATCGGTATAATCGATATCATAATAATAGTTACAATTCTGACCGTATATCTATCTATCAGATATTATACAGCTCAAATTTGTACCAATTCTTGACGACTTGATGAGTTGAAAAGATAGATACGAGAATTAATATACAATTACTGATCTCTAAACTTTTTAAATCTATCATTAACGGGTATATGTTCACAAAATATTAACGATTTCAGGTTGTCAGGATAATGGGCGCTTTATCGTACTGGGGGAGTGACATAATGCGCGTAAACCAAATAGTTATACTGTTGAAGTTCCTGCCAGTTGCTTTGTTGATTACGAATTTTGCTACCGCGTTTACTTTTATCAGCTACTGCGTGCCTTTTAGGCGGCCTGGGTCGCTGTACACTATGGCTAACTGCACTCGAGCACTGGTCGTTAATGGGAATAAATACGACATAAAATGTGAGTAGGTGATGTCTGGGAAGGGCAAATATGTCTTAGTTTGTAGTAGCATTGCCTGCAGCTCGTCGAATACCGCTGCGTCGTCTGCAATGTCGTCGCTGTGGACTAATACCTCGTGCGCTTGCCCGAGCATGAATCTGTCGAGTCTTCGATAAATGTATTCTCGAATGTCAAAATTCCAAAATTGAAACTCCCTCTATTCGCTTTTCAAAATTTTCGAATTACTATTAAAATTGTCAGAAAGTTCAACACTTTTTTTGTCAATGGACTATTGAACATTTGGTAGGGACAAATCTATCTTTACTTATTTTATTGCTGCACTAAGTGCTTGCATAGACCGCTTAAAAATCGACACTACTTTGATAAAATCTCGTATCTTAGACGAATATTCAAACAAAACTGAACCTTGAAGTACAGTAGATAAATGTCACTTCGTAACATTGGCGATTTCGAGATACGAGATTTTTTAAAGTAGTGACGATATGTGGAAAAGTTCTTGAAAAAGCTTGTAAAGTAAGAGTCTTATTTGTGTGTTATGAAAATCGACATTGTGTCCATAAACTGAGATCAATCATCGCAATCACACACGCTATAGATCCTGCAACTGCTCAATCAGGAGCCATAAATACATAACACTCAGAATACGATTGAAACGCTTCGCGGCCTTATCTTTTTATGATAAAACTAAAGTGAAAAAACTGATCGCGATATGCCATACCTACTTATGCTTTTATTTTCTTTTCAGATGCCCACACGGAGTACATATCGGCGTTTCTTCGCTCCTTCAACATTTTTATTGGTAAGAAACAATCTTTTCTGACAAAGTATTGGACGCCGCGAACTATTCAGTGGTCGCATTTATTATTTCCAACTTCATTTGTAACATTTTTGTACAAAATCAGTTGAAATGTAAGTAGTTTCTTCACACTTTCTTTCGCTTTTTTTCTTTAAGGATCTGGCTGTACGCCAACGCTGGTGGCAAATGAAACTGACGCTTGGATAACCATGTTTTTAGAACTGTCAGGATTTCTGTACTTTGCCTTCATGTGCGGATATATTGCATCTACGCGAACAGCAGCCGGACACGCCTTACTGGATCATACTGTACGTAAAACGCATCAATTATTTATAATCCGGATATAACATTAGCTACTCAAAATGCACCAGCTTAAGAATTCCTAGTCACTTAGAGAACTATTTTCAGCTCAGTTGCACGTGAATTGGGATTGTCTATTTTTTTACAATGTATAGTAAATCGAAAACCATTTCGAGATAAATGCTTTTTAAATCGTTTTCTGTATTTACTTTATTTTATTTTGCTATAATTAATTTATTACATGAAAAATAAGCAATGACCTTCATTTGACATTCCCAGACATGACGTAGACGGTCCAAAATGTACTTTATTAGCAAAGGTTACAAATTACATGCTATTTACGCGTGTATTATACTACGGAGTTCAATTTGGACCCGCAATCTGACATTTCATTCATCTTATGACAGATGACAAGCAAATGGGCAATCTTGTTACTGTCATTCTTGTTTTTTCCACTGTTTACTTTCATATTGTTGTATTATAGTTTAGATTTAGAAGCACTTTCGGTAGATAATTAGGCAAGAGTGTAACCGCACAGCGATGTGCTTTGCTCACATGAAAGATTTTCAGCTAAATATTTTAATGGAGAGCGAAAATATTACGTTTTTCGGTTTACTTTCGCCTACTGAGTTTACTGTCTTATTTCCGGGTCCTGTTTTGTCTCGATCATACCTGGTATGTGTTTATGGACCTTACTGCTTCGACAGAATGTTATGGTATGTATAACGATTGTGAAAATATAAAATTCATAGGAGAAGATCGCGTAAATCTTCCTGTGTTATTGTTGAATCATGTTGACATTGATACTAATGACAGTTTGCCAACTTCACCACAGATAGAAAAGACGTTGATGGCGGAGGTTCACATACGTTTTATGATCAATTTATCCAATAAGCAGATGTGTGACACCGGCAATGGAAACTCTGACGTCATCAACCAAAATACTTTCAATAATTAATAGTGAAAAAAATACCGAGTTATATGAGAAAATATTGAAATTGGTTTCTTATAATTGACTATTCTGCACAAAAAAAATATAAAAAGGATAGGTATTTTTTTTAGACAATCCCAATTGCCGATGCGGAACAATGTCTCAAAATATTTTAAATTAATAAAATTGTAGGCAATATTGTATGTAGAGTACAGAGAATCGAAGGTTAAATGGGATCAATTCTCTGTGGGATGCTGTATAATGTTTTTAACATTATTGTTTACACTTCAGGAAAAAACTTCGGACTTGGCTAACTTTTTGTACCAAGAGAATGTTGACCCCGTACTGACATCGAAGACGATCAAATATTTCGAATATTTGTGGAAGAGAACCAATGGGAGTAGCCCACAAGTAATTGAAATTAATATCCATATGAATCTATTTACCTTTACGCGTTACAAAAATTACAAAGTCGGTTCCCGTTCTCACACATCTCACCAGGCTTAAAGTCATTCACTTCAATGAACAATGTGTCCTTATTTTGTTCTGGAAAATTTTAGCAGGAGGTTGGATTACGTTAATACTGTGTTCACCCGAGTAAAGAATTTACATGTAGGTACTTTCTTTTCGTCAAAATGAAGTCATGCCTTTGACGCCGTATACTCAAAAAGGGAATCAGTCAAACCACCCATCCAGCTGCCGAAGTATTCTGGATTAGTTTTGACGCACAGTATAATAGGTCCTTGGCCTAAATCCTCTTGCTTCGCATGCCAATTACATGATACTTTATCATCACATCTCTTTCTTTCCCTAAGAAAATCTGCCGGCGTTTAAACTCAGCTCTAATGGAAGATACCCTCGTTTTCATGTACGAGAGGACGTTACGCGAAGTGCCACTATTCGGGAAAGTCGAGCGGTCTTTCATCAGGGTCATCACTCAGCACCTTACGGAGATGTACTTCCTCAAGCACGAGACCGTCATACAATACAAGGACGTACAGTCCTATATTTATATTATTTATCGAGGGAAGGTAAGGAAATTTCGATGGCGGGTTTGCAATTTATTATGTTTTCTAAAGCCAACGGAAGGTATAACCGCTACATAAATATAATAGTGTTGTGGTAATATTTTTTGCAGGTTGACGTTATGAGTTCGTACAATGAAATGATTACCTGCATGGGGCCCGGCGGTATGTTTGGGAATTTTACTGGGGTAAGGATGATGAATAATAAGGAAAATTTATTTGGCATTTGATAATCTGGTTATAAGAAATTCATAAAATATTTTATGTGTATATTTTCGAATTCCTTGTGCAGTTGAGTGTCGAGAGCGTGTGTGGCACCGACGCTCTTTAACGGGTAAACCGATATGAATGCGGTATTACTTAATTTAAAAACATTTTTCATCACAGTCCTTTAGCTATTTTTGCATTAGAATATTTTTTTGTAAAAAAACATTTTACTGATATGCATTGATCTCTCAATCCGAGAGGAAGCCTGTGTCCAGCAGTGGGTGTATATTGGATTGTTATATTATGTTATTGACATTTGTCATTCCAGCAACCAATATCTTGTTCGGAAGTGTCAATCTACGCGAGTCGCAGCCTCGACCTGCTGGTTATTTCCAGTCAGACGTTCTTCAACTTGGTCAAATACTATCCCAAAATACAGGAGCCCCTAAACAATGCTTTTCAAGTGTCCAAAGATTACATCTTGCCCATTAACGTCAGTTACGCTGACGACTCTTCGACTGGTACGATGTTTTGTAGACTGGGGTTCTCATTTTTTTTCCAAGGTTTTTTACATTGGTATACCTACTCATCAGAATTATGTTTCTTATTATCACTACATAGTATAAAATAAAGTCGCTTTCTCTGTCCCTATGTCCCTATGTATGCTTATATCTTCAAAACTACACAACGGATTTTGATGCGATTTTTTTTTAATAGATAGAGTGATTCAAGAGGCACATTTTTATGTATAATTCTACGCAGACGAGTCGCGGGCAGAAGCTAGTAATATAATAAGGCATTGAATATTTACTTTGCACGTAATTAACTATTTACAATCATGACGTAGAAATTTATTTAAATCAAATTTAACCCATTTCTGAAACTGTTTCCTACTAATAAATAAAAATGCGATATTCAGTGAGTGTGTCTGTAGATGTTCGTGACTACACATCAAATATGGCATAGGTACAGTTTTTAACCTAGATGGTCACTTAGGATCCTTTCATCCCCAAAATTGCATATTATATTGTCTTGTACTGATTTGTGGTGTTCGATAAAGAGTATTTGTATTGTATTTATCAAGACATTTTTCGCAAAGTTTATTAGGATTTAACTGCAACTTCCTCAGCTTTGTTTGATAAGTTTAACCTAAATGAAAGCTCATCTCATAGTGTATAGTTACTTAACGAAATCCGCAACTTATTTAGTATTATTATTTCATGTAGAAGGATCAGATGCTGAAATTATGTCGATGGAATCGGCGGTTGATTCTCGGAGTGGTTCTAGTCGGTGCGAGGTCCAAGGTACCTAACTTGACTGTCAATTGATTTTATTATCTTAGCTCTCTCGAGGCATGATTTATAATAATTAAATTTGAGCGGTTTACGTTGAGATTGAGACTAATTTCAACCGCTTAAGAAACCAAACTACGGAAGGGTTCGTGGCGCGGCGTGGTGGTTAATTTGTTTAAACCGTTAATTTTAATAATTATAATTGTACAGCGTTATATAAATTAAATATAATATAGAATAAATAAATAAAAAAAACGTTAATTACCACTACGCCACATCATATACAGTAAGATTTTATAGACAGCAAAGGGATACACTACTCAAAAATAACTTCCAATTTGAAGCCCTTGAAAAATAATTGTACTTAGTTACATAACTGCACTAATCACAATATCTTTTTATATATTTCAAGGTCTTGGGCAAGTATCTATCCGCAGTTCCCAATCGCATTCCAACACCAGTCAAGCCAAGTCGTCAATGAGTACAATGACGTACCAGAGCCATGTTAACTTGTACAACTTGTTCCGACCGGGCACTTGGCTCTATCAGGTATCCTAGTTTAAGTCTCTTCTTTTTTAAAGTTTATTTGAGCTCTTTCCTCGAGCGTCTATCTTTAGAGAGATTTAAATTTATTTACAATAGAGGTACCAAACGCCCTAGTCGCAGAACTTCGTATCCCGTGGGAAATTTGTGAAAAATCGTACTAATTCGGCGTCTAAATAATTGAGGAAGTCTATATGCTATTCCAACTTACTAAGTCCAGGGTTTTGAATGGGTGGTGATGAGTCCAGTTAGTCAGGACTTTTATTTGTAATATGTATTTTTAGTAGGTACCTAAATATCCGAAATTTTACATCACTCATGAAATGTTCAGTGAAACCCAGCGTCCATTGAATTTACGAAAGACTAACTTTCGTCATTGTCATCGTTCGGATTACTGTTTTAAATCTTTTCAGGCAGTCGGATACTTTCCCCTTTTAAATAATTACGCCCTAAGCCGGCTCAGGAAATAAAAAATGAGTTTTTTTTCAGGTTTTTGGCTATTTGACTTGTTTCATGGCGACGTTAAATTACGTAGTGGTTCTGTACGCCATTATAACGCTTAATGACTGCTATTTGATCAGCTGGGCTTTCGCAGTCACTGATTGCTACTTCTATATCAACATGTTTTTGAATATACACCAGGTACATGTTTACATTCATCATTCATTAGACAAATAATTCTGTCAAGTTTATCCCACCAAAAACATAAAATGTAAAATACATCCAAGTTTCGCAACACAGTTCTTCCACCACAAAAAGTTGATAAGGTATTTGGTTAAATAACCTTGTTTAAATTCCTATTCTTAAAATTATTCACAGCATTAAACGTGCCTCATTAAAAACGACTAGAAAAAAACCAAGGCACTACCTACCTTCTCAGCTTAGGCCTAAAACTTAAGCAACCTAATTCTCAGGCTAAGTTGTAGCAAAGTTATACTAATTAAACGCTCTAAGTTTTATTTATCTAGGTTTTATGTTTGGGACTTTATGAATATCTATAATTAATGATCAAACGAACTTACCTGTATGTGAAGTTCGATCATAATTATATGAGCAGCTTCATTCTTAGCGATTTGGTTAACATATTGTAGTTGAGGTCCACACTACAGCCTTGCACGGATTTTCAAGAAAGTAGGGTATAAATAAAAACCCTACTGGCAATCTTTTTCATCCCGACCCTCTCCAGCCCCCCTGCGCTGACGATCATTTTGTTCAAAGGAATATTTTTCACAATTCTGGGAGGGAAACTTTTATGTTTACTCGGGAGGGTTATTAGTAATCGCTAAGAATGAAGCTGCTCATATAATTATGATCGAACTTCACATACAGGTAAGTTCGTTTGATCATTAATTATATTTCACAGCTTCATTCTTAGCGATTTGGTTAACATATTGTAGGATGTTCAGAGTTAAAACCAATTGTGAAAAATCAACATGGTATTTATTAGCTCTTCATTATTAATATATCAACAATTACTGGTACTTAAGTATGGTAAGGAGCTAATAGGCACATACAATTAGATAGTAACTAAATTAGTTAGTCAAAAAATTAATCAACTGTTACAGTGTTATTGGAGAGTAATGCTTGAGCAAATTGATTATTATTGTTAATCACAATTTCGCGATTATAAAATTTAGCAAATACCGATGAATTTCGGCTCCAACCGGCTGTTTTGCGAATCACGTCTAAACTGACGCCTAGCGTGTTCGCTTTTGAAGTGGCTGCATGCCGAGTACTATGCGCTCCAAATACAGATGTGTCTATGCCGCTGCATTTTAATATGTCTTTAATCCACTGACTCAATCTTTGGGATGATATTTTGGAATAAGGTTTTTTGTAACTAATGAACAGATTGTTATGACATGATGAACGCAAAGTGCTTGTTTTCTTTAAATATGAAATAATACATCTGGCCGGGCAAATACTGGGCTTATTATTAAAGAACGGCAATTTTAACACTGGTTGTGCGGCGTTTAAACGCGATGTCTTTATTTGATCCGGAATTTTAATAATGACTTGAGAGTTATCTATGATTTGAATATTATCCAATTTAATTAGCGATAGAGTTTGTACTCGGTGTGCAGTCACTAGTGCTAACAGCGACGCCAGCTTTTTTGATAAAGTTTCTAAATCGAGTGAATCATTAGGCCATTTATTTGCAAGATAACTTAAGACTACATCAATGTCCCAAGTTAATTCATATTTTGGGGCAGTTGGTCTAAGGCGAGATATTCCTTTCATGAATCTACTGACTCTTTCATCTTTAAGATACGATGACCCTAATAGTAAAGATATTGCAGACTTATGTGAATTAATTGTGCCATATTGCGCTCCGTTCTCAAATGCATTACTCAAAAAATTTATGACATTCGGTATCGATGGTCTTAAATAATGTATAGTATGAATTTTGCAATACTTAAGCCAACTTTTAAGTGAACTATCATATTGCTTATAAGTTTTATCAGACAGAGAGGACAATATAATTTCGACAGATTTATTATTTAATGAATTGTCTAATAACGTTTTCCGGACAATTTCACGGCAACCAAGGTTAGCGTCTTGCTCAGGTTGTGAGACAATCTGAAAGGAGATTTCAACAAATTATTGTTAGGACCAAATTGTATGAAATCCGATATCGAGATTTTTCTTAAAATAGGAAACCACGGTTGAGTGGGCCAGAATGGTACAACTATTATTCCAGTAGCTTTATCCGCGATTATTTTTTGTAATGTTTTTAGTATAAGCGCAAATGGTGGGAAAGCGTAAAAGAATTGATTTGTCCAAGAGATGGTAAATGCGTCAACCGCCCAAGCGTCGGGGTCGTTTTTCCATGACACGTAATGGGAGCATTTGGCGTTACACCTGCTGGCAAACAAATCTATAACAGGGTGGCCAAAACTATCTACTATTTTTTGAAATGCTTCGGTACACAACTCCCACTCCGTGTCATTAAATTTCTTACGAGACAGATAATCAGCTTCGCGGTTATCTTGCGTATTGATATAAGACGCAAATACTATTATTTTTCGCTGTTCACACCATTGCCAAATTTCATGAGAGATTTTATTCAAATGTGGGTATTGAATACTGCCCATTCGATTTATGCATGAAATGGCAGTGACATTGTCGATTCTGAGCAATATTTCGCAGTCTGATATATTTTTAGCGAACGTTTTAAGGCCCAAGTAAGCTGCTATTAATTCCAAACCATTGATATGCATTGTCTTTTCATCATCTTTCCAAAACCCGTGAACTTCTTTCCCATTACAAAAAGCGCCAAATCCGGTTGAGGATGCGTCAGAAAATATTTCTAATTTAAATTTATTAAATCTAAACGGGTTATAACTGTGGTCAATATTTTTGATCCACCAATTAATGTCACTATTAAGGATGTCGGGTAATTTAATCGTCTGGTCGTAATTAGGATTATCAAGAAGGCAAAGATATTTCTGTCGTTCAAATTGTTTAGTATAAAGCCATCCGTACTGGATGGCAGGACAGGCGGATGTAAGAAGGCCAATAAAGGCAGCAAAATCACGTAGCTTGCATTGCATCACTGATTTGAATTTAATTAACAGATTTTTAATTTTCGTTCTTTTATTTTCTGGTAAACTTAATGTCATATGGTGTGAATCAAAATTAAAACCCAAAAACTTGCATCTTTGATTTGGTGTCAAACAACTTTTTTCCTGATTTATTATGAACCCCAGTTTTTCAAGCATATTTTTAGTGAATGAAACGTTTTGTTGACATTCCATGTATGTTCTACCAAAACATAATAAATCATCGAGGTAATTCACAGATATAAATCCCTTCGATCTCAAGCATTCTACTACAGGCTTTAAAATTTTTGTAAAAACGTAGGGTGCGGTACATAAGCCAAATGGAAGACAGTTAAATTCGTATAGAACTTCGTTATATTCAAACCTCAGAAACTTTTTATAGTCTTTGTGTATAGGTATTAAGAAATATGCATCTTTAATATCTATTGACGCCATATAACAGTTTTTTGTTATAATCTTCGAAGCAGTTCTGTAATCCTCCATCTTAAAATGATGGGTTCTTATAAATTTGTTCAAACATTTTAAATTTAAAATAAATCGTTGAGTTCCATTTGGCTTAGGTACTAAAAACACACTAGAAATAAATTCATCTTCAATATGAGTGCATTCTGAGATCGCTTGGATCTTTACTAATGAATTAATTGAATTACAGTAATCAATATGCTCAATTTTTGTGGGATTTACACTAGGTGTATGAGTACGAAATGGGGTAGATGTAAATGGGATTTTGTACCCACTTAACCATGATATGATTATCGGGTCGTCTGTAACTTGTTGCCATTTAGGCAAAAAATGCGCAAGACGGCCTGCGTATGCTACCTCTAGGTCTATCGTCGCCTGGCGCCCCTCACAGCCGCCGACCGCTCGGATGTTTCCCGCCGTTGAGAGCCGAGGTTCGTCCCTGCTACCCGCTGCGACAGGCGAGTTTTCCCTGTAGGTAGCTCTGCTTTGGGAGTGATCTTGCGAGGCATCGTTTTCCAGTTTAAACGATTGTTGGTCATATTACGATTATATTTTAGGAAATTATTCTTATTGAATATATGTGATTTGTCATTTCTTTTCTGTTTTAAATCATCTGCAGACCTTTTAATTGTCTTTGCAGATTTTAATTTCTCCGACACGTTTTCACCGAATAATAATTTATCACGCTTTGTCTCGCAAAGCGTATCTTTTGCTTCGGGATTTACGGCTGATATGATGAATCCCCGGCGAGTGTTAGTATCGGTGAAGTGACTGTCACAGAGAAGTCTACAAGCATCGCTAATAGGTTTTAATATTTCTCTGTGACTTTCCTTAGCAATAATGAGTTCAATTCCTCGATTAATAGCTGATATGGCAATGGATACTTGGTTTTGTTTAGCTTGTAGGGAAGCGTCTCTTTTTACCATATTTTCCGCCAATGCGACTTTTACCTCAGGATTGAGGGTAGGCGCGACTAACAAGGCACAATTTTCTGGAATTAGATAATCATCTAACAATTTTTCTTTTACCTCCTTAACCAATCCTTTTTCAAGGATATCTTGCCATCTGGAAGCTAAGTCCTTGTGGGTTGGCTTCCCAAACTTTACGTCAGACTTTGGCGCGTCGCCAAGCAAAGCAAGTATGTCACTGTCGAGGTCTGGTTCGACGCCACCTTGGGTGGAAGTTGAAGGCGTATCGGAAGCAGCCGGCACCTGGGCTGCCGCCGCCGTCGACGGCGCGCGGCTCGGCGCCGGAGACGGAGCTCGAGCTCGTGAGGCGTCTGCAACCCGCGAGCTCGATCGTGTATCGGATCCTAAAACAACCCGTTATTGTACATTTTTGTGAAAGAGATAGCCCAGCTGGCGTCTCGCATCACATATACAACGGTTGTGACTGTTCAGTTTCCATTAATTAATATGACAGAGATAGCCCAGTTGACGTCTCGCATCAAAAATAGGAAACTTTTTGAGGGTAGATTTGAAGCCAGAAATAGGTCAAGTATTCACTTAACGCTATGTAGTAACGGTAATTATATCACATGTTATTAGTAGAATACAGAACATGAAGTGATTATTAGGAGTCACTAACCTTCATTTTCACTATCCGAATAAATAATCAACCGATTATATTTTCTTGATTTCTTTCTCGTATTTTCGTTGCTGTGATCACGTTTCCTTTTCGGCATGACTGCTAACAAGTTTCAACGCGATGTGGAAATGTAGCTATAGTATATTATTATGACTTAATAATTTATAGTTTGTGGAACGTGCGAAGGCTATGAGCACGGAACACAGAATGATCGTCAGCGCAGGGGGGCTGGAGAGGGTCGGGATGAAAAAGATTGCCAGTAGGGTTTTTATTTATACCCTACTTTCTTGAAAATCCGTGCAAGGCTGTAGTGTGGACCTCAACTACAATATGTTAACCAAATCGCTAAGAATGAAGCTGTGAAATATAATGGGTGACAGACGGGCGAGTAAGTTCGCGTACTTACAGCTCGTCGACTTAAAAGCACGCGTACTTAGACTGACACACAGGCAAGTAAAGTCGTCAAGCCGTAAGTACGCGAATATACTCGCCAGACTGTCACCTACTTAAATGCGTCAATTTGGTGTCATATTCCCGGCCGTAAGAAATTAAGTAGTCTCTGCCTACTGTGGGAAAGAGGCGTGACGGTATGTATGTATGTATGTATGTATGTATGTAAGAAATTAAGTCGAAGACGAAGATACTTAGACCAAGTTGTTGTTTCGTCAATTGCTTTTATGAAATACCCAAGCCATACTTTTTGGTCAAGACGTAGAAGACATAACTTTGAAATCCTTAGAAGTCTTGGCAACAGATTTGACATGAAAAGTGTTTGGTTGCATATTATTAATTTGAAAGTAACTTTTTAGGGTTACGCAAGCAAGCGAGGCGAGCTAGTGATGGATGCGGTCAAGTGTCGTCGGCGGTACTTTAAGCACAAACTGCAATTCTACTCGGATGTGTTCGTCAACGCTCCTTTCATGTTGTTCGCTTTTTGTTTTCCGTAAGCGTGTAGAAGGTTTCTTAAAAGTGTTCTGGAATATTCCCGCCAAGTAAAAAGTTGGGTTCATTTGCTGCCCTAAAGGCATAATTTTTTATTGAAATTGAAATTGTCAATGTATGACAACATTTGTCAACTACAGTTACAAAATTATAAAAAAACATTTATAGTGGTTGCTTCCATGCAGGTCTGGGAGCAAAGAAAAAACTAGAATGTATCAGTTGCTTCTCTTCCCGCGCCGATGGTAAAAGCCTATAGGAATCATGACTTTTATAGGCGATGCGGCTAGGAACCAATCACTATTTTGATTCCCCTGTCTAACTGTACGCCCACAATCATGCTAAACGTGGCCTTTAGGTCTTGTTACCTTAAGCTCTGTCAACCCCGTAAGGGATAAAGACGTGATTTGTGTATGTGTATGTATTTATAGTAAAAAATTAAACTAATCCGACCACCTGCTGAGATATTCCCGATTAATTTTAATTCATCTGAAAGTTTGTTCGTTCGTTTAGAAATCCGAGCGCAGTCAAATAAGTCTGTGAAGTTTAATAAATTAGTTGCTGAAAAGCCTTTAACATAATTATTTTATTTTGAAGGAAACCGAAGACTGCGATGCATTACCTGAGAGCTAATAAACTTTTTCGTCTTAAGTACTTGGTGGAGTTTTATAGAAGGACGGCTGCTGAACTTACGAACAATATAACTATTTTGCAGGTATGTTCGAAGTAGAATTCCTAAACTACGAATATTTATATCGTAATATTAAAAAAAATACTGATCAGTTTTGCTTCAACTTTGTATGGGACGTGAGTGATTATGTTATCTTTAACGATTAAATCATATCGCTAAACAAAATGTGAACTATCTTTTAAGCATAATAAAATCATCAGTGTAGAACCATTTTTAAAAGGGGTCACACAATAATTACGCCAACAGAACTTTGTTTATTGCCAGCAAAAGTAAGCAATGCGCTTGATATGTATTTAGAATTATTTATTAAAATGATAATTATTTTATCAAGCTTTTAATTAAATTGTTATTTTAGTACCTACTTACCTGTGTAAGTTGTAAGTTTGTTGGGTGGCTTCTAGTGGTCAAATTGATTTGAGACTTTATATACAAACTTATTAAGTAACTAGCTTCGTCTGTGTAGAATTATACATAAAAACCTTCCTCATGAATCACTCTATCTATTAAAAAAGACCGCATCAAAATCCGTTGTGTAGTTTTGAAGATATAAGCATACATAGGGACATTCATAGGGACATAGGGACAGAGAAAGCGACTTTATTTTATACTATGTAGTGATAATACAGGATAGATGATTCAATTACGAGTGCAGAGAGTTACCACGATCGCTTAATGCGTGGCAAATCATATACAGCGTAAGGGACAGAGCTATATGGCTGCATAACTGTGTAATTTACTTTACAAGTGTCATATTGGCATACCATACATGATCCCTCACATATGCCAATGAAAAATTGTGATGTTGTCTATGATAATGTCCCGGAGAGGTACCCGTTTCAGTTTCTACGACCGTACAGTCAACAAAACGTACACTCAGATTAAAACTTATTTTTTCTCAGGCGGCCATGACAGCGCACGCAATAATTTTCTTCGTCCACACATTCACTTGTTTGTGGCTGATTGTTGTGAGCGCCTTGGAGCCCATCAGCACTATACGTACGCTCAAAATGCTCAACGTTGACGAGTAAGTATACTTATGCAATGAACTGGTATAACTCTATCAATTCAGGATGACCAGTGAGCTTTATTTGTGGTACCATTTGCACCTTTGTCACTCTAATTTATAAAAATCTTGCAAAAACTAATTGCGTATAGCCCAAATATAAAGTTTTTACAAGATAATCGAAAATTGAAATCCGTGATTGCACTTTCAGTAGTTTTGCTATCAATGTTGTAATTTTATTTTTAAAAGTTTTTTAAAGTTGTAAAAAAAAGTCTATTGCGTATTTTGAAATAACAGAACGGTCCACTTTTTGTCTCATAATTTTCATGGGTCAAAATAATCGTTAGTTATAATTTTGACATGAGCCCGCGCTTTTTTCAGGAATTTTGGAAAAGTCAAAGGGGCAAACCATACATTCCGAAATTCAATTTTATGGGAAAAAATATAAGCCCCGAAACGGTAACTTTTTTCATTCGCTCTCTTAGTAACTTTGTTCGGCTATTTACGGGTATACCTTACCACGAACTTCCCATAGGCTATGACGTTCTTCAACTTTGTTTTTATTTTCTTATGGCATCACTTTTTTCAACACAGGACTGATCAAAAGAATTATTTACTTTGAAATAACTTGTTTAATATTGTTAAATGTGACTATACGCCCCATTTAGTTATCATTCTCGGACAACTGGGTAGATATTGGTTCATTCCTTGCAATTTACCTCAAGGATCTTTTTTATACAATGCAACGTATCGGGTAACAACGTAGTTCCGGAACTCAGAAGAAATAGCGTCGTATCTAACTTTAGTTTATAACAAGGTGCTCATTTTTCTCCGCTTGTTGTATCATTAGGAGCTTATTGGAAAGAAGGACACTGGAAAATGGCACAATAGTATTACGTTTCTCATTATTTTACAAGAGAGTTCTCATTACCTGTTTACATTGCCTGCCCTACTTGTTTGATTGAGTTCTAGTTTCATCGGATTATCATATTTCGTTTTAGGATGCTTAACATTAATAAATAAATAAAATAAATAAATATTAGGGAACAATTCACACAAACTGATCTAGTCCCAAAGTAAGCGCTAGTAAGGCTTGTGTTATGGGTACTAGACAACGATATACATACTTATATGGAGAAATACATAGTTAAATAGATAGAGACAGACTTACCAGGATTCGGAACCCGGGACGTTTGCTTCGCAGGCAGATTCACTACAAACTAAGCCACGTTCAAACATTGTCCTTTTCAATTTCTGTACTTAAAAAAAAGGCCTTATAGGTTGAAAGATTTGTCTATCTGTTGGTCAACACACTGTTTTGTGTACTATGAGCTAAGGATGGCATTGTTTCATAACATTTTAGCGAATCTCCGGCTATCTACTGGGACTTCACCATGTCCTTCTACTTGATAAGCTCAGGACTGACACTCACGGGCGGAGACGAATATATGATCGAGTCATACTTTCCAATAGCTATTGAGAACATATGTCTGCTCTCTGGAAAGATCTTGGCAGCTATAGTGGTCACTACGGCTATGCAAGTAAGCCCCAAAAGATGACTATGTTGTGTCTTTCATCTCGCGCTAATATTCTAAACTCACCGATGACGTGTCGTGTGATTCTGATACTCTGAAAGAACCTTTTCCTGGAAATTATTGCAGAGTCAGAGAGACAGTCATAACTTGACCCATTCACTCGCAGGCGTCACACTTATCAGGTATTTTCCAAATCTCAAATATAAAATCAGCCAAGACACAAATGAGCCATACTCCGTGTGCATTAAGCCGATGAGCGAACGGATCAAGTTACTATTGTCTAACAAGCCGAGCGACCAATACACGTAAGTTTTGTTTAGAGAATTTCACCCCTGTTTATTGGTAGATATAGTGACAGTAAAATTGCAGTTATAATTAATTAATTTGCGTCAGAAGCTCAAAGGTTATGGTTGTGATTGCAACTACTTAGTAGGTACAAAGAGAATCTTACATGGAGAAAAAGTCCTATTTAAACGTTTTCAAATCTTAATTACCGCCTTTGTCTTTTAGGTTGCGTATGCGTCGAAACACGCATTGACTAAATATGAAAAAACTACGGGAAAACTTATGGATGTACTGAAAAATCAAGGATTATCAGGTCAGATTTACTACAGATAATTGAGATATATCCGTAAAAGAGTAGAAGATAATATTAAGTAACCAAAGTTACATGATCATAAATATTTGGTGGTAAAACAATTTAGAATTTTCACTTGATAATTATTTACCTGATATTGTTCAAGATTACCAATCAAAGAAATTGTGGAAATACATTCAGCAACTTTGGGTCACGGAGCGCGGACGGCAGGTACAGAGCAAGTACCTACAATAGAATGTCGAAAATATTGTTTTTTTGGTAACAATGTTTGGTCCGTTGCAGTTGCCGGCACTGTTGGCGAAAACCCCTTACGTGAGGCGGTGCGATCTCATGTCTGCTATGTTTGGCCAACATTTGAGAAACTGCTACATTTTCGCAGACACCGGGGAGCCATTTCTTCGTCAACTTACCGTAGCTATGGATTATACGGTATTCTTTCCAGGTAAAGCCCGTTTAATTAAGTTTTTGTTTAATTAAAAAAGGATTTTGTGCTCAGTTAAGAATTAGCTATTGTAGTTTAGAAACTTGTTTTTAAAATTATGTTCTTTTGTTTTTGTTACGAAGTAAAGTTACATTTTACCTTGGGTGGATATTGTTCGAGTCTTTTAATTTATATTCTAATTTAAATCGTTGCTGCATAACTTAGCGAAATTAATTGAGTCTTCTGCTAATGGTGGGTGGGTGAGGAGTCGGTAAAGCAATTTGGAGTGCGAGCTTCTGATCGACCGCTGGTGCAAGGCTAACTTCAACGTCCAACGCCTCTAAAGTTAACTAGTGATTTACTATCTTTCTACTAGCGTCCTGAAAACGCTATACGACATGCAATAATTTTTAAAACACTCAGAAATATGAATACATGAGCTCTCTTTCGCTAAACCATCAGCCTGCCTGGTTTGCAAGTTTTATACACCTACCAGATGCTGGTAAATTCGGAATACTTATGGGTCAAATATGTGTTACTGACACTCTATGCAGCAAAAAGTTTTTGCTTGATAAGGCGGTTTCCCACGAACGATAGAAGTGCACCAAAGCGTCGTCTGAAGGACCTCGTAAGTGGTTGTGCTGACGCGCCTTTAGGAGTGCTTGCTAATTGCTTGACAATTTCTAGTAAGCTTTGAATGTCGCTCCCTGACTCACCGCCACTCATCGTAGTAAGAGGCTTGCCTCGGCGTGTGGAGGTCTACATTCAGCGTAGGTAATTACATCGGTAGGTATAAAAAGTAAACTTCAAGTAGGAATTACTTTCTTTGGAACTTTTATTTAACGTCACTTAGTAGGTGACCATAGAGCTGGCTCTTTCCTCGAGCAACGCATAGGCATTGCTATCCAACGAGGAAACGTAGCCAGCATTATGGGCACCTTGCCCCATGGCAACGATCTGGGCGATATTAGTAAATATAAGTAAGTATTTAGGATTAGATTAAGATAGTTTAAGATTTTTTCGTATCAACTTTTGACTTGTGAATATGTTTGTTTCAATAAATAACCCAGTTGACTTAGTAGGTATATTTGGGAACAGATTTATTTCATATGTTTCTATTTTTGGGTTGTGGTCGGATTAAATCGCAATTTGCTACACATATGAGTACCCTCTCTCCAATAGGGGTAGGCGGAGACTACTTTTTCCACTTGCTACAGTCCTGCAATACCTCTTTCGCTTCATCCACACTTATCAATTTCTTCATACATACTCGTCGGTTTCGGTACTATTGACCTGACCTTTTGTCAAAAGGTTCCCAATTTGGTCACGGAACGTTTGTCAATGTCTTTGTCTTCCAACATCCATTCACATTCGCCGTGTAAATCAGTTTAGTTAATTTTCTTTCATCCATCCTCTCTACTTGTTAAGTCGTGACTAAACCAACTAAGCAGACTCTAAAAAATTAATCACTCCTCATATTTTAAGGGAACTATATAGTGGTGGCTGGCGATTGCGACGCCAGAATGCACTGGGTTTCATCCGGATCAGTGTCCGTAGTCTCCGTCCGGTCAGACTTGACTGAGACCACTCACGAGCTGCTGGGGGCTGGCGACGTCTTCGGCATTCTGCAGGGATTGCACAGAGGCGTCAACCACTGCTTCTCTTATAGAGCTGAAACTAAGGTACTCACACCCAAAACCATGCAATAGTTTACTTAAACAAGCATATTAGAAAGCTTTAAAATGAACCGGTATAAACCAATTTTATAACAACGCTTGAAGAAAAACCCTGTCCACCAGAGGCTTGTTATAAAGGGCGTTTTCACCAGGCTCTGTTAAGTTCTTGTTATCTACGAACAGTAGTGAAACAGGCTTTATATCTTATGAAAATAACGGATGTCCTCAATACGCAAATCAATGTCTCATTAGGTAAAAAATTGTATTCATAAAACAGAAAATAAGTACGAATGGGGTGCATGAATTGTGATGTTAAACTATGCTCAGGAGCAAAAAATACAAAGTGACCCGGTTTTTTTTGCTCCCGAGTGTGTAACGTCTCTACAATACGTGCGCGAGCACCGAGAAATAAAGGTTTGGGGAAGCAGGAGCCAAATGTCACTTGGGTATAGGTACGCTCTTTAGGCATGTGGTTGTGCTTGACGCGAAAGATATTGGTCTTGTTTCAATCTTTTTATCAGAGAAATCACTTATCTTAAGCACTTAGATTCCTAAGAGCTGTGTCGCATGTGTGTAGGTAGACGACACAACAATGCACATAAATCGTAGGACATTATAGTGAATAGAAGTGTCGCTTATTGGTTTATGTACTAAATTTGTACGGAACTCAACCGAGCCCGATACAATTGTCCCTCGAAATTGACAGATCCTTTTATTGATACTGTACGGTTCCGAAAACGTACACAAAAGGCTTCGCGGAGTAAGAAAAGCAATAATGCCGGATAGAATACAATCAGGGCAAGAACGGCGCATGATTTATGTCAGAGTTATAAGTAGATGCCGAGGATGTTGCTTTATTAATTACATGTCTATTCATGTGGAAAGAATCGGCTTAAAAGTTGTTCAGGAAGTATTATATTGGGGAAATTTGGCGTCCGTTTATGATGCAAAAAGTGCGGTGAAAGGCAAAGGGAGGCGTTATGTTGACGCGTAACTCCCATGATATTTCTTTTAGAAGCGGTGAAGGTAAATACAGCTCGGGAATGCTGCTTGCGCGATGGGTAGGTACGCGACGTAAAAAAAAATTAGTTTTTTTTTTCGATTCCATTGTAACAAATAACAAACAGTAAATTAAATGCCTCTTAGAGAAAATTCAATAAATTTAACTCAAGCACAGCTGCGTACTCAAAAACGCATTTACGTATTTCATATGATCCAAACGTTATTACGTACGCTTGAATACGGTGCCGTAATATTTGAGTTCAGTTTAGCTGTATTAATACGGCTCTTATATTGGATTTGTTTATTTTCTATTCTCACAAATAAAAAATAACACAACAACAACATAAAACATCACTACTTTGAAAGTGACTCATTAATTTCGTTCCCCAGCATAATTAAAATTGGTTTTCTTTCAAGGTAAGCATTTTGACGCTAAGTTTGGATTCCTGGATACACATCCTGCCATTTTTTCCCGAGGCGCAGAAGTGTATCTCCAACAGATCTGATGTCTTATTTGCTCGCATTTAGTTTATACATAACTTTCTAGTTTTATGATAATAAAGGTGTAACATAGCGTTGAGTTTGTGTTTTTAACGTATTATTTGGTCGAGCAAAAACAACGGAACTTTGTATGAGGAAACGAGCCGTTATTTGCCCTTCTAAGTTTATAACGATGTAGCGAAAGTAGGCGATTGCAAACGACGAGATAAAGGTGGAACCCTACTAACGGTGGCTATCAGAAAACGTTTTGGCTTACACGATATAACGTTTCGTAGCTAAAACTATTCTGAAGAGAATGCTGGTGTATGTACTTGCGTCGAAAGCAAATTAAGCTTCATTAGTAACCGGAATACCTTTCCATTAAGTGAATGGACGATCCTTCTATTGCATAAAACATTTGCCAGAAGAATGTAGTTTAATTAATTAACAGAATAAATTAATTACACTGCGCTATCATAGCTCTGGTGGTCACAGTGGGTTCAAATTTGCGCAGAACCACATTGTTTTGCACTGCTGTGCTTTAAGCACGTTTTAGAGTGACGAAGGGGCAAAACTTTTTATACTTTGCAGCTTGGTTTTTAGCGTTTGGCTTAACTTTAGTGTGCTGGTCGAAATTCCCGTAAAAGTACTTTTAAACTCCAAAAACTCCGAAAAGAATTACGAAAAATCTCTTTTCGAGCGTAATGTAATAACAATAGTAGTAAGCTTTATTTTATAGCTTAGAATAAATTACATAGTCGTTTGGGCATCTAATTAAGTGTTAGTGGCATTAGTATTATTCTTGATACTTTAATTTCGTTAGTGAATATTTGTTATAATATATTTCATTTTTGCGGCGCCTTTTGCGGTGAAATCTTCTTCCAACTGCTGCGAGCGGATTAGTTAAACGATAAAAATACATATATTTGTCTATACACTTAATCTTTCTACAAAATAAATACTATGTTTTTGAGGTTAATGAGTTAATGACCTTTGTTCCATGACAGCTCCACTAACGAGATCGGACAAGATTTTTGTAGGGCTAGTAAACTGACACCTAATTACCTAGATAGGACAGGAGACAACTAAACTGATTAAGAAGAAATATACCTACTTTCTATAACATGCAGGGACACGTTAAAGTAATCATAAAATGAATTGTTGTAGTACCTACATAATGTTTTTTTTGGTACGGCTAGGATTCGTTTTAAAAAATACTCGTTTCGCCGTGCTAAAATATGAATGTTTTCTTGTGTTTTTGAAGTTACACATGTATGTGGAAACGTTACCCGCAAATTTTTGAACGAGGCTCTAAGATTACTACTGGAATTATTTTGCTTAGTTGAGACGATAAATCATACTTGTTATTTTCTAATAATCTCCTCTTATTTCAAATTTCATCTAGATTTTTAGCATCACGAAAGTCATTTTCATAAGTGTTACTTCAAAAATCGCCGCCCTGAATATTCGAGCAAAATTTTCATGTAGAACAATACTTTACACATGTTCCAAACGATGTTATTACAGCCAAGTTTATGTACATGGTAACGAGCTCTCTCCGACAATGAAATGATTGTTCGCATTCGAAATGTTATTTTGTATAAATTATCAATTCGACAGTGCTAGGGTTGAAAATAGCACTGAATTAATAATTTGCTTTCAAGAGATAAGCCTTTATGAATTTTCAATAATACAGCTCTGATTTTAATTACTTATTGATAATGATAACAATAGTAATTTGGAACATTAAAATACTTTGGGGGGCAAAAAATAAATAAAAACTATTATGGTTATGGCAGTCCATTATGGTTGCCTGGTAGAGATCGCTCTGTAGCGATAAGGCCGCCTATTGTTACCTTGTAATATTCTGTATACCTTTTTTCTGTTTTGGTTGTTATATGTGGTGTTCAATAAAGAGTTATTGTATTGTATTGTATGGTTATAAGAATTTGGGTGGTGGTGCTCGCTTACCATCAGGTGAACCACTCGCTCGTTGGCCTTCCTTGTCGTAATAAAATAAAATAAAACTTATGTACAAAATGGATAAAATCAAAGATCTATTACAGAGATATATAGTAATTATTTCACTTTCTCTTTTAAGTAGGTACAAGCTCTGCTTAATTTTGTTTGCTTCACGTTTATCGCATATTTACGCAGTGTTAACGCGAAACATTTTCGGTTCAGTTAGTACTCGCGGTTTGGCGTGCGATGAAAAATCCGATTTTCCATAATATTGATTTGGATAGCAAATGGAGGCAATATCGAAGTGCTGATTTGTCGCTCCGCTGAATATTGGTCTGGCGCGGAGTCAAACCGGCGCGAATGCCGACCGACGAATATCGACGACTCGCAGACCTGCGAAGCTACAGCGGAACCACTTCATGGAATACCGGTGGTAGGACCCTGCACAAGGTTCGTTCGTTCGGATCGCTACCAACATCATACTCACCAAGTTGCAGTGCTTGCGCTGCTGTGTTCCTTATTTAAAAAGGAATTGATAATTAATTAATATACTTTAAATGTCGTTTCTTTGTTTTCAGGTAAGAATATAGCATGTACTATTTAGGCAAAATTTAAGTTTAGCTGTGTTGACTTTACTAAAATAAAATCTTTGTTTTCAGAGCGACGCAATAGTTTATTTCATTTACAATTCCTTATAAGTTCCGAGAGATTATCTTATATAGATGTACGAAGTATGAAAATAATACGTTAGACGAAGTATATACATTGATCGAAACCTATAAGTACGAATAGCATAGCATATTTTAGCGTACTTTAGCATTTATTTTGTGCAATACGGCACGATCGAGATAAGTGGTGTGTTTTAGCTCGGAGGCTGAGATCCTTTCTAAGTCTTCGAGACGGCCAGAAAAAGTGAACCATCTGGTTTTCCCTCTGCAGTCTAACGTCCGGAACAAAATAGCTAACATTGATTTCGTTTTGCTCATCCACAGCTCATTGGGTGACTGTTATCTATTATTTACACTCGGCACGAGACGTACTCTAGCGACAAACGGGCCTACGCGTGTGTTCGACGGAGTCATCGGGAGTTAATGATGGGGTATATTAAGAACGTTTACTGTAGGAATTATTCTACTGTGAAAGTATGGTGCTGTGCTAGAAACAAAATTGATTAAGTTAGAACTTTTCTAGAACTTTGCGGGTGTATTTAGCACCTTGTGCATGGGCCGTCCGGATTGATATGTTGTTTGTTATGGGTCTTGGTAACTTAGTGGTTTGACCTGCGCGGTCTCTCAAGCAGAGGGTTGTGGGTTCGAATCCTGGGTTCGGACCTCTGAGTTTTTCGGAATATTTGTGTGAAATTATATTTGAAATTTACCATGAGCTTTTCGATGAAGGGAAACATCGCGAGGAAACCTGCACATACCTGTGAAGCAATACAATGGTGTAAGTGAAGTTCTCAATCCGCGCTGGGCCAGCGTGGGAACTATAGTCCAAACTCTTATTCCTAAGGGAGGCCTGTGCCCAGCAGTGGGATGTATTTAAGCTGGAGATGATGATGTTTAGTGTAAAGATACACCCCACTGCAGCGCACGGTCATGCTACGCAGGTGGGTATATATTCGCTCCGTATCAAAATGTAGGCGGTCGATTCCACAGCAGTGCACGCACACGCTACGCACGGAATGACCAATCGACTAACGTGGGTGACATTTATAACGTGTCCGTGCACAGCGTGCGCTGCAGTGGGGCGTCGTTTTTACTTTCGGCCAAGAAACAGTATTGAATGCATTTGCGCTAATATCCAATACTATGGGAACTGTTTGTTGCCGTTTGGTTCCACTAGTAGCGCTGTCTAATTGGTCCATACACATCACGCAAATGCGTTTGAAACGTTTTTCATGTATAAAACTTACATCGTAAGCTCTGCTATTCCTGCCATCAAGCAGGAGTGTTTGCGGTGCTGGGTTCCGGCATGATGAATAGATCTGCAAACCTCTGATATCTATGAGTAGTGACTTACTGATTTCTCCTAAACAAACCCTTTAAAAAAAAGTGAACCTCATAGGTATTTCACTGGAAAGTATCCTGAACAAAATACTAATTGAACGCGGACAAAGTGGCGGGCTAGAGCTAGTACTCCACGCTCATTAATACACTCAAATCCCCGCACAAGCATCTCAATAACATTGATGAACCGACATTAAAATAAACACCAAGCATTATCATTGGGGGGTTCGTAATGGCGTTTGCATGTTGGCTGTATTAGAATAAATCCGGCATAATAAAACGGCACTGACTTCGAAACCGAGTACTGTTTCATATTTACCGTTATTTGTCACTATTTTTTGCGTCATTTGCAAGAGCGGTTGACATTGAGGTATATCTGCGATTAATCTCAAAGTGGGGTCGAGGGGGTAGGCGGGGGGCTAGGGGGGGGGGGGGATGGTCCGCATTATTTAGTTGAGCATTATATCAAGCGACGCTCCACACTCTGCTGGAATTAAATCAAGGCCTGTTCAACTGGCTCGGAGCTATCGTTATTCATTAGTCGTTCTATGAATCTAGCTTAGTTTCTAGGCTACGTAAGGGACTTGAGAAACTTGGGGGAAAGACCTGTTCTAAGAAGCTTTGAGTATTTATACGATTATAAATACTCAAACCACTGAAGTGAGCAGACTGTGAAATCATTTCACGAGTAAATATGATCACAATGTCTGATCAAAAAGCAGTCTGAATTTGTGTAAAAATTGAATAGGATTTTTGAAGTCCTATCTGTGGTAATACCTCTGGGAAGGGTACTTAGAATTCATTTTGAAATAAGAATACAGTAGCAGAAAATAACAGTTCTAGTAATTTCGACAACTAATCGAACTGAGCAGTTTAGTTAGTAAATATGACGTTTAAATTGGTATTTTCACAGATGTACACAATTTTCAAACTTTAAAAGGTTGAACAATACAGTGAAATGCTATTACTCTGTGACGTACGCACAGTCAGACATACAGGCATTCACACAGCAACTATAACGGTTACCTTTTTGCC
Organism: Pandemis cinnamomeana; assembly: GCA_932294345.1. Classification (NCBI taxonomy): domain Eukaryota; kingdom Metazoa; phylum Arthropoda; class Insecta; order Lepidoptera; family Tortricidae; genus Pandemis; species Pandemis cinnamomeana. Next base: position 5,849,443 of record OW028709.1, on the reverse strand, counting down.
AATTTAGCTACAGAGCTCTACAAAAATACCTTAATTAATGAAACCTGTTACATCATAAACCATAAAAATTGGAACACCCGTCCAATTATCCGCTACCAATAGGTTCTATCTCTCATCAATCACGAGTTGCCTCTGCGCGCGGATAATCCGCATTTATTTCATTAGTCCATCGAAAAGGCGTCCAGGAGATTTCCTTTGTAAGGTATCAATTTAATCAGGACCGTATTAACATCCTGGCGAATGTTGCCAACTTTACGGTTTCAACAGTAAAGTTTGTTTTTTTTTTCAACAAAATTACCGTTTGCTTACTACCGAATTTTTGCTACATTTAGTGATCTTAAGTCTGATTTACCTACCTAATAAATAACTCTATTTACGCAACAGAATACTCACGACTTGTCAGCTGTCATTTCCCTTCGATGTCATTATAATCTCTTAGTTTTATAAGATTTAATGTACTACTAACCATTTTATGGACTCAGTCTGAAATAAATTATTATTATTATTATTATTATTATTATAACCGGATTCCACTGTATTTAATTTCACCTTCACTTCAATTTTGTTGATAAATAATTTAGATCCAAATCCAAAATTTACTTGCTTTTTTTTATATATATAAGAGGGGCAAACGAGGGTCACCTGGGGTTGCTTGTGGGTGGATCGTTTTTGGTAAACTACGTACTATTAAAGTAAGAGTATTTAGCACGATGTAAGTAATTGCATAACAAAGAAATTAAATCACCGATCTCAGTGCTTAATAATTCGGAACAGTTTTTTCCAGAGAAAACAACTATTAAACCTCCAAAATTCTAGAAAGACAACCATTAAAGATTAAATTTGTTAGGATTATAAAATTTTGTCGTATAAAATAAGCCTTAATTTTACAAGTCCTAAAGATCATTTTACCGTTTTCTCGTATTTTTTGTAGGCAAGTTCGTCAATTTTTGGTCTCATGTGGTTGGCAATACTGGCCGTATGCGTGTGCAATAATCTAAAAGGTTTTCAGCAGGTAATCCCGTTTTTAATGGAGATTGATGGAAACTGCGACCTACAGGGGCGCATTGTGATGCGTCATCATCGTTCACCGGTCATGATCAAATACTGACGTGATTGGTGATGTGACGTTACTTGGTAGTATTACCTTAATGGCATATTTACTTAGTTTAATTTATGCAAGTACTAGCTGTTACCCGCAACTTCCTCTGCATAGAATTCGTTTATCGCTATCCCGCAGGAATTACGCAATTTTCCGGGATAAAAAGTAGCCTATGTGTTATTCCAGACGATAATCTATGTATGTTCCAAATTTTATCCAGATCTGTCCAGCCGTTCTGGCGTGAAAGAGTAACAAACATCCAAACATCCATATCACAAACTTTCACATTTATAATAGTAGGATTTAAGTACAAATAATTGTTTGAATCGGGCATTACTTTACAAGCCCATAGTAATAAACAAAAACACATCGGTACTTAGCATCTCTGTTACTACCGACCGCTGCTGTTCATTAAGTGAGTTGAAAGCAAAAGTTAATTTTAGTTTGAGTATATTGTATCAAAAAAACGCAAGATGCTGTTTCTTTCACTAAATATACAAATACAAATAAAATATGAGGCCAGTCATAATACAATAACGGAATATTTCTACCATTTACCTACTCAGCTGATAGACTTATCTGAAATAGATACATGTAGGCGGCAGTGTGGCTATTTTCGTTAATATCGATTTAGAGCCAAGAATAAAAGCAGTAGAGCTCACTTCAAAATATGATGTTGCATTATTTTATTCTGCTGTTCTGTACATACTTTTTGCGACAACGTCATTATAACACTCTGACAAAACTACGGCTTGTAGGAAATTTTGACATAGTGTAAACTAAAATCGTCTTTTCAACATTTTGTGAGTTACGTATCTTAAGTGGTATATCCTAGTTTAAGAATAATACAATTGATTACATTAGCAGTTTATGTGAAATTCGCGCGTTTCTCACATTTTTGTAATTGTAGAGCTACTTTTTAGTTGGACCTCAAAATAGATGGCATGCCGTGACGACAACCGTGAAAAACTGAAAAAAAGTAAGAAACGAAATAAACAAGTAAAATGAAATTAAAGTACACGCCGCCATTATTTCCTTTTATCTGCCTGTTTTGCTTGTAATCGTTAGGTTCAGTTCAGTATGTACTTTAGTACAAGTTAATGAATCCTTAGATGTTATTCAGTTTGCGTAAATAAAAACAAAAGACGACGCCAATTCAATTTGAGGCTGGAAGCGGAAAAATGAAAAGGTTATGCTGATATTTTTACGGGATTCTAATGGCGTAGAAATAAGCTCAACTTGAGTCTGTCACGGACACCGGGAAACGTGACTCGGCTCATGCGAGTACGCAGCGTTCCGTGCCTTGATATAAGTTGCAGGGGGTTTTAATAGTTCGCTTTCGGGCTTTATCCGAGGATTGAGAAAATGTACGGTGTACGAGTAGTATTGAAGCATTTTACATGTAGGTACTTCACGCCCTTACATTCATTAAAATAAGAGTGATTTTGGCTCCGTATTTAAAAATCGATTCTTAACTCCCTAAAACCACTATAAATATCAAATTACACGTAAACTTTTGTACCTTTGACTACAAAATGTACGTACATATATTATATATATATATTTAGCTATATCTGTTTGAACTACGCCTCCCTGTGTGCATATAGTTTTACGCACACTACAAGCGCGACCAAACATCGCTAAGCAAATTGTTCGGGCTGCGCACACACGCGTGAGGCAAGGAATAGTAAGATCACACATTGCCGTAAAACGTTTGTAAAATGTAAAAAAAAACAGCCAGTAAAATAAAATAACGCAAGCAGCGCGAGCCGCGCGGAATGCATCGGCGACATTACATTCATCGCGTCATATTGTACGCTCTTTATTGCCTCGTCGTTTCACGGCTATTTGGAGCTGTCGCGCTGTACTGCGTCAGTTATGTGGTATGTACGCGCGTATAACGCTCGGCTAAACTTTACACGGAATTTTTATTATGATTGTCGAATTTTTATCCATATATTTATAATAATGAACACAACAAATCACAAATCATGTCTTTTTCCCTTACGGGGTAGACAGAGACTAAGGTAACAAGACCTACAGGCCACGTTTAGGAAGACACTGAGGGCGTAGAGGTGGAAAGTGGAATCAAAATAGTGATGGGTTGCTAGCCGCATCGCCTATAACCATGATTCTTAAGATTTTTGTCCATTCCCTCGATGGGCTTTTACCATCTAATATAATATGAATAATCTTAGTATAATAATGAAACAAGAAAATAATCTGTATATTATACATAGATAGTTGTGAGCTACCCTAAAATGGTGTTATAAACATTGACGGAATGTATAACAATTTTTAGAATTTGATTGTCTGATTGTTTCTTTAATATATTTGAAGGTTTAACGTTGCCCATTTAATTTCATGAAACTTATAATATTTAGGTAACAATACGTGTATAGACATAGTTGTTTGCAGCTGTTTTTTAATGCTTGTATGCCTAAAATGACAGAAAACTAAGCTAACATTGTCTTATATTAATTTGTGAGCCGTGTAGGCCTTTGTCCTGCTTAATAAAGCGGGGGACGTGTCAACTTTACGCAAGGGAGCAATACTAAACACGTGAATAGGCCATTCACTGGCGAACCCCAAATCTGACGTCGCCAACTATTCTGTGAGGGAATGTTTCCTTGTGTGTTTAAGGGGCTCGTTGTTTATATTGCCAGCTTTCCTTGTTGAACATTTTCATTAAAAATGGGGAATTTGGCTGAGTCGCAGTTGTATGAGTATCGTGACATGGCTCTGATTAGAAAGAAAGGTATAAATAAAAAAAATCTAAACAACACTGTAAATCAGAACACAGAAAAATCTGAAAAGTAAAGCTATGGCCGGGAATCAAACCCAGATATCCTCATTATTCCGTGATGCGTGCTATACCGCTACACCACCCATAGCAGGTGAGTAAGCCTTCGAATTTTTCTATCTGTTACTAACTGTCACGTGACCTTGTTACTATGTGAATTTTTGTCGCCAAGCGTCATGTTCGAATGATGTGTCTGTACGACACGATTACAAACTCCCGTGGAACATCAAACGAGTAAAAGAGTATTTCTAAAAAAGTTTGCACATTTCACTTCTGTCTGCGGTTGACAAAAAAAAAATGAGGCAGAATGTGTGAAACTAAGCTGTAATAGCAAAGTTACAGCATTTTTTTTGCGAATCGGGTTCTTAAATTAAAAAAAAACTTTTTTACGAAAACCTTAAAAGAGGAACATCATTGTCACATTTTAAAAATGGAATATTTTCTATTACCCGTGTTCCCACATTCTTATGTTATTCTATTCTAAGTCTTTATATAAATACAAAAGCGCGTACCTATAGATAGTTCGTGTACATTATGTGACAGGATCAATGTTGCCTCAAACGTTAACTTCGCAAAGTAGGGGCGAGTTGACGTTGCGGCGGTGGTTCCCATCAGGGTGAAAGTTTCCCGCCCGGATCAGTAGCTACCCATTGCCTTACACTAGCATGTTGCGTAGTTCCAGCTACTTGAATGGATACTTGCACTATCAAGTGCTAACTCGCTTCCGTAACTTCGTCCTCATTGTGGTCTATCCGAAATCGTAGGAGTATAAGTAAAGGACTTTAGATAATCAGTATGAAGATACTGCTCAGTGTGGACCAATGAAATTATAATAGATCTAAAACATTTACTCGACATTTAATGACGAAAATAATTCAAACTATCATCAACGCAGAACTTTTTTCACTTCAATTTAGGTTATAAGGTTATAATTCAATTCTCTCCGGCCCGTCATTATGGTCTTAATAATATCTGTCTCTTTTATATAAGTTTATGGGCGTCTTTCTAGAAAGGGATGCACTCTCCTTAAATTTAGTTCCAAAATCGGATTTTTTGTACATTAGTTCTTCTCACTGTACATAATTGTACTAACATGGGCTAGATAAGATCACTTTTGGCTGTCGATAAAGTTTAGTGAACGGAATGTTATTGTACGCCATTGTCATGAGCCCACGAAATAAGAAACAAATGAAAATCAATGGGCAGCTACACTAATGTCCGTGATCAAATTCGAGATCAAAAATGTAAACAAAAATTAGACAATAACATTACAATGTGTCCAATCTAATACCTTGAAACGAGCAATTCTTGTATATTATGTATATAAAGCATTTAAGTACAAATAAAAACATTAACATGACACTTAAAAAACTATCGATAAGTATAAATGTACAAGATATGTAGATGTATATAAATATAATAATCTGAATCTCGGAAACGGCTCTAACAATTTTCATAAAATTTAGTATGCAGGTGGTTTCAGGGTCGATAAATCGATCTAGCTACGTTTTATTTTTAGAAAACGTACCAAAAAAAAGTACCGGTCATCTAGGTACTAATGATATAAATGAAATAAAAAAACAATTTTAGTTGACATTTTAAATCTCGAATTCGATCACCGATTTAGTTACATTACAATTAATACTTTTTTATTACCATTTAAATAACAATTGTAATTTTATCGTCTAATTTATGTTTACATTTTTTATCTCGAATTCGATCACCGACTTTAACAGGGGCATTGATATTTAAAAACTAATTATTAGACGGAGCAGATCTAATCACAAATGAGAACATGCTGACATTTGCGCGTCTTTTATCACAATGGGGGAAAATAATGAGATGCTTTAATCTTACGATAATGACGCCATCCATGGAGGGATGCAGTAATGATCCGTCAAATAAATTGAATCGTAACACTGAGGGCCTGCGAGCAAATTGATATTCGAGCTTTCTTAATTAATTACGACGATAATTTCCTTCATTGTTTCGATAGAACGTTTTATTAAGATATATTATATTGATCTTGGCGGAATGTTGCAGCATTTTGTTTATTTTCATTTTGTTTGTTTTCATTGTTGTACAGAACTGATATGAAACTTAAGTTATTTTTTAATTTGGAACATCGGATTGCCTGTTCACACACGTTTTCGTCGGTATTTTACTGAAGTTTTTCAACTGCATTGCCTCACGTTGTGATTTATGTCCATGAAACTTTTTAGTTTGGATGTTAAAATTTCCATCTGTCCATCCAACCTCACTAATATGTATGACACGAACTTCGAATTTTGTACTTGGAAGTAGAACCTAGTGACTGGTCAGCTTACTGACGAGTCTCTACTTAATCTAGTAAGCGCGCTACCTACCTGAAACCGCGGTGTCCATTCAGAATTTGCGTATCAAGCTCGCATTACCAATTGCATTGTTGTGCGGTCTCGCTTACACTAATAGCGTATAAGATTAAAGTAAGAGGGATGGTATGATACGAACTACCAGTTTAGTAGACTACTAGTAACTAGTCAGCTTACTGATGCGTTACTACTGGATCTAGTGAACGGCGCACCGTATCAGAAACCGCGGCGTCCATAGGGGACAGAGTTGGCGTCGCAAGCTCGCATCACCGACGTATTGAGCTGCTAATTTACTTGCAAATTCCCTTAACCCTTAACTTGGTGAAAGTTGGAAGGTAACCATCGGCGTAATTACGATGGGGAAAACTACGTTGCTTGTTTTGGTAGGCCGACGATCATTAAATTACGTAACAAAAAGTGTGATATGGTTAATGTAACAAAATAGTAGTAATACACAGTTCCAATTTTCACTAGGTGGGTAGGTGTACATAAATAATACATAATTTTGTTAAGTGTGCACTTAATAAGAAAAACTGATTTCATTCATTGGTATATTGTAACCTTAAAACACTTTAATAATTTTATTTGTGTCTATGTTTCAATCAAAACACAGCTAAGCTTGCCTAGAATTTGCTACAACTAAGTCGTAGCATCTGCTACGCCGTAGCTGCGCTACGCAACAAGCTGAATGATTTTTATCGGCTTGCGCCAAACAAAAGTCCCTACTAATATTAAAAATGCGAAAGTAACGCTTAAATCGCTAGTATAACACAATATACCCAAAAACACGACGCAAAAAACTTGACCACGCCCCTTCAAAAATTAACTTTTATGCTGTCACCTCAGCAATATTAAACGCTGCACGTACAATTAAAAAATGTATCTATATTGTAAACAGCCGGCCATAACCCGACCTCGTAAACCCGCGCCATTATACCACAGATGTTATCACGATATAAAACGCCGAAATTAAAACCTATAAAATAACGAGCTGGCGGTGATTTATGTCGAACACGTTGGAATAACCGACATATTGCGGGAATATTGGACGTCGTAAAAGATTGGGTGTCGCAAGAGGGCAACGTGACTGAAGACTGGGAAGCCTCCACGCCGTCTGAATCACACGTTCAATTTTACTGTCAATTTTCTTTGGACAATAGACGCGTAGAAACTTGAACGGTCGGAAAGTGACGTTTCGATATGTAGTTCCGATTTTTCAACCGGCGAAGACAAAGGAAGTGGTTTTCTCAGAATATTTATTTCATTACAGTTGGTGCCTTTTAATATACAAAATAGGAATTAATTGCTTGTTTAAATCAAATTTTGCAACTTAGATTTGACTTATTTTTAAAGATAGAATTTTACTTAAAATCTGGTTTATTCTCGTATGATACTGTATGCTCGATGACATTGCAACGTCAACGCAGAGTACAGTTGGCAAAATAAATAAATAAATCATGTTAAATACCTGTTGCAAATATGAAATTTGGGTCTTTACCCTCGTCGTAAGAATCGTCATGTCGCTCAAGATGTTGATGTTGTCAGCTCGGCTAGCAAAATTGCGCGCGACAGCTATATCGCGCGCGAGATAGACTTCTTGTCGGGGTGCGAGTCGGGTTACCTTCGTGTGTGGTCAAGTGCTGCGGTTCGTTTTTGGATCCGTCCGAGGGGAAGAGCAGTGCTTGGTAAGGTGCACCCTGGGCATCGGTTTATGATTTCCTGCCAGATTCTGAGAGATATCGTTATCCGTTGGCTAAGAGCCCGACAGGGAGGGCCTTTTGACCTTTGAATCTTTTGACCCAGTACCGTACAACGTTGCCGACATTTTTGCTACAAGATTTTTTAATACCGTATTTATTATTACTTTAACATTGGCGAAATCATCGCATCAATCGATCGTCTTTTTCTTGCTGTTCGTTCTAGAAACGTTCGTCTATCTGTTACGCGACACAGCTTTTGAGCGCCTTCGTGCTAGCCTTGCTGGTCATTTAATGGCAAAGTTGGAGTGTATCAGCTCGAGCATTGGAAGAATTACATAGGTAACCAAAAGCTGAATTGAATTTTGATTTTCTGTTACACCTATTAGGTATAAACCTCTTATAAAATACCTACTCGTTTGGTTGTGAACATCGCTTACTTAACTTCATATAACAGATTCATTAAAAATCCATAATTCAATACTACAAGACATTTGCACGACTAATAAAAAAATATTTTATCAAAATCAAATTTAACATAAAGGAAAACTGGCATTTTTCCCATTAAATTGGTAAGTTAGCAAAATATATGAATCTGTGATACAATAAGTACAAGAACAAATTCTAAATCAAATTGATCATACAACTTGCTTCTATTTGTTGGGATCTATCAAAGACGAAAACCAATAATTGTTTGTCTGCAAAAGGACAGCATATTGATGAAACTTTATGAGCAATTTATTGCGTGTAATTAAATTAAGCAAGAACTGGAAAAAGTAATATTGTACCAAGAATTTCTTTATTCGAATTTTCTTCTTATTAGTTAGGTGTGAAAACATTACTTAACTTAGGTGAATGTACTTCAAAATATAATAATAATGCGGGGATGACAGTCGAAAAGCAGACGAGTTGTTCTTTTAAATCTTTTACATTAATTCAATCCTAACACGCAAAACCAAATGCCACACCGTTGCCACTGGTCAACTCTGCTACTTTTTTAATTGTAATATAACCAACTATTCCCACATATATAATAATACACTACCTTCAAATTCAAGTCAAATTGGTCATGTGGCGCTTTCACACTAATCGGTATATTATGTTTATGTAAATTTTTGCCTCTCCATGAACTTGTCGCAAAAAACGTGTAGTTTTTCATCAGAAAATAATAATAACTCTTAAAAAAGAACCTGTATGTACTGACTTCTATATGGTCTCCGTTTTAGAGTTGTAGGGGGTCGAGGAGGTGGGATTACTGACACAATTTAGTATTTTTTATTGAATCAGGCGTTACTTGCGGAGGTCCATTTCAATAAACAAAAACATTTATCTTGCTACTCCGCTACTGCAACGTAATGTTTTTGCTTACAGTTTACTATACGTAACCAGAAGCTCCAATAAATTATGGAAATAAACCAGTTTACTTTTTCATTTTCGTTAAAAAAGCAAACCATATCGATTGCTCTACGCAAAAAATTGACGAAAGAGGCAAAATTGTTCATCAAAATGCAAAACAGCGCAATTTTCCTGCACTGGCCAGCCAAACGAGAAAGAACTGAATTAACCGGTCGTTGCAAAACAGATAACTTGATTTGCATAACTCGTTCACACGACGCGGTAACCTAATTTCAGTTGACAGGTTAAAATGGCGCAGCCGGGAAACAAATATGACATTAAGCTATTCATAAAGTAAGCCGTTGGTTATTTTTTTTCGATCGATAAATAATTTAACATCAGCGCCCCTAAAATTTACCGGCATAACAGTTTCCAAAGTCTCAAATAAAAAAGTAGGCAGAATAGTCTTCTACAAAATGATTGATTAAAGTTGGTTATACAAAGACAAATACAAACGATCCTAATTCTAACTTGCTAACTTTGTAAAAAGTATGTTTGTTTGTTTATCCCGCTTTAGCAAAAATATCGGTAATAGGGCTGAAACCGAAACAGGGTAGTCATTATTCCAAGAAAACATAGCGTAATTGGGAGTCTAATGATTGGACGGAATATCGAATATACATAAAATGACAAATCTATATGTATAAAAATAAATCCCTATTTCCATTTGTCACGGCATCACGCGTGAACGGCTGGGCTGATTTCGCTAATTATTTTTTTGATGTGTTTGTTATTGTCAGGAGAAAGTTCTTATGTTAACAATATTTTGAAATAAAACTGGTATTGGTAACTTATAATATTATGTAACTTTTTTGAATGTTATAAAAACTTTGCATATTTCTTCTGAAAAGTTAATTATAATTAATTATTTTAAGTGAATATGACTGTGAAGTAATAATTATAATAATAATCTTCTAGTTGTATTTGGAATTCGACTTTTTTAAAAGTATAAACCTAAAAAAATACCACTAACGTACTAAACGTATAAACGGCATGTTTAAAAAAAAAGTAACTTTAATTATTCATAGTTTCCTTTGGAATTTAATTCTATCAAAGGTAAACATCCATCATTAAACCTAAAGCGGCCTCTTCACGTCCCGGCTCTCTTTACAAAAATAATTAAGCTAAGAGCTTATTCCGGATTCAATTCCTTGCCGTTTTTCTCCGTAGCTGAAACATAAGTCTGCGAGAACGTCTGTTATTGTTGGTTCGACAAGCGAGAGAGCAGTTACCATTAAAAGGTCCGACGTTTGCCCCAAGAGAGCTCTTTCATCGGCCATGAGTGCATGTGTGATGTGAGCTACGAAGTATTAGGAGGTGGCAACATGTTACTCAATCATTTTACATATTTACTTATTTCTTAACTGTCCGGTGATATTTCTTTACCTCTTTACTTCACTATACCCACATTATTTTTCCGAAAATCTGCGTATATGTGGGTAGTTTGGATTCAAAATGACAGCTATAGAGATTGCAGTAAATGTTTACTATTTAGTAGACTAATTGTTAGAGCGAGAGGCGGTGGTGCTTTATTTTTGTTTTGTTTCCGATGATGACTAGTGATTTTGTGAGCTCAAAGCGAGTGCGGTTAGTGTGGTCTCTGTGTGATGTAATGTTTGTTACGAGATTGCAAGCAAAATGTATCACCCAGACGTAGCGGTCTAGGACGGGTTGGTGCCGTGTAACAAAGTATTTAGTACCAGTTTATTGAAAGAGACTTCCGTAAAGCGTCGCCTGATTCAATAAATTACTAATTTAAGTTTTGTGTGGTATCATGGCTCGGTGTCGCGACGAGCCTGCCCGTGTGTGCGTCGACACCTGTGATATCTCGCGGGTTGTTTGCTCGCGCCATTCACCACAGATAGCATACAGATAGCGTCGTTGCCTCGGAGATTAAATTGCGCGCTCTACGCTTGGAGGTACGACTCGTACTGCAGAGGGACGAAATTGTACGTTCCTTTAATTTGGTTTCATTAGCGGTCTGAATAAATAGTTTGGGATGTGGATTGCTGTTGCTTTTTAAAAAAAAAATTAACAATTGTGTTACAAAATTAATAAACAGGTTTGTATAATATATTTCAATAGCTTTACGCTTGCTGAAATAGAATTATTATTACTAATCTTCACTTAAATAAGTTAAAGTTATTGAGCGAATCAATTGCTTTCATAGAGCGTTTAGAACGTACTGACACTAAATTATCGGTCATTTATTTACCAATTTCAGTTTGATTCCTGTTTTGGATATTTGAAACTTCACTGGGAAGGCCCCAAGAACAGCTTAAATATTAAGTAGGTTCAGTTGAGTGCATAAATATCGATACAGGCATGACGTCAAATATATCTGCCACCGACCTTATTATTTGTGGCATAAAGGTGTATACATGTTTTTGACGTTTTGGCAACGTACATATTTATGCCCTCGACTGTACCTATGTCAAAATAGATTGATATCACTTCAAGGAGGCTGGCCGGAGGACTATAGTAAAATCACCCCTAACCGTAAGCATTTAAGGCTTAATATTCAGTAAAATTATATCTTATGATAAGACAAACAAACGTGCAAAACAATATTTAAAATTCAGCCAGGGGCAATTTTACTATTGCCTTCCGGCCAAGCCCTTTACATGTTCTATTATTTTATTTTAGTTACGATGAAAAAGCTATTAATAACACTAGCTAGTACCATTGTTGAGTCTATTTTACGATCTCAAGGTGTAATTTAATCCGTTTGAGGATTGTATTAATTAATCATTAAGTGTTTCAGAAAGGTCACATGCCTGAGTAATAGTTGTACCATCAATAACAAGCTTAGCTATATACATATATACTATTTTCTGTGGGACTTAATTCAACCTTAACTTTCCACGGTGCTTTACATAATATGCTTTTTTGTGCAAATACAGATATCCTCGATTTTATCGAGTAAATATTCTACACATTTGATTTTGTTGATTAGTGTCTTATTTTTATAGAAATAAAGCATAATTATTGTTTTATTTTTAGATAAAGATAAGATAAAGATAAAAGATGATGCCACTAACAACAATTACAAAAAAACAATTATATACAACTTTAACCTTATCCTTTCTTGTTTATCTTCATACGTTGGTTCCTCATTTGGCTCAGCATTTATACTAACTTAATTGGAAAACAAATCTCGTTGATGTGTCATTTGTATCGCATACTTGTAATGATAAACTCGTTATAACTACAAATTTTTCTTTGTACGTATAGTCTTCACCGTAATCCCTTATGGTTATGGCTTTAAGTTTGAAACGAGTTAGTTTTATTTACTTCGAGAAAGAATACCTGAGCTGTATGATGGTCAGGAGAGATTTGTTCCCGTTGTAATTTTTATATTTTTGTACATAAAGTATTTAGGCACTTACATAATGGTTCATATTCGAATCGGTATGGTTATATGGCTCTTTAGAACGAAGCTCATTATTGTATTAAACGGGGGTAAGGCCCTTTGAAAATGCACGTCAATTCCACTGAAGCGACGAACAAATCACCTAATTAGACATAACGTCTGTTTCATTTCTGAAATTCCTTTGTATTGCAGAATTTTATGCGTTCTTTGTTTCGTCAGCGTTTTTAACATTATTCTACAAAGTGGATGAAACTTTACGCTTGTGGAGGTAAGGTTCATTTCATTTTTCTGACTGAGAGGTAAACAGTGAGCTTGTGACAATCGCGCACTGAGAAGACCGCGCTAACGAGCCCCCCACCCCCTCATTTTCATTTTATCGTCGCCCCGCCCCCTCGACTCGCTCATAGTTGCTTTTTCTGAACTAAGTACCCTAATGCTAGACTAATGTGTTCTCAGTAAGCCTCAGGTCTGTGTAGTTGAATAGGTGTTTGAAATATATGTGTGGCGTCAGTGGTTAGTTTTGGACGGGTGCCTATGTAATTCGTCGTCTTCGGTAAATGTGTGGGAACTCAAACATTTTTAGGTGACCTATTTTGTGGGGCCCAACTATTCATTCGGGTTTTAATAAAAGTCTACTAAATATAGACCATCCTCACGGGGGCTAAATATTGAACTAAGTATACTACTGATCTATTTTTAAGACACTACAACAAAAGCTACACGACCGAGCAAAAATAACGAGTACCCAAAATTCTTTGGAAATAAATTTCATACAAAGTGTATTTTGGCTCGTTAGTATCTATAGAAAATATATTTTAAGAGTTGCCATTTTTAGATGTAGGTGTGTTAACATTCTCTTTTTTTCGATTTACTTACTTACTATTAATTCTCGTCAAATATTTAAAAAAGCTTTTTTAAATGTCTATCATATAATAAAAATTAAAAATTAATACAGGCTGTACTCTGCAGAGGCGATATATGAAGTAAAAAAAAAACCTTGCTGAATATCTCGCAATCATAGTTGCCGCAGTGTAGTATTAATAGAATCGCTCAGTTCATTCGGTCAATCGTCAAATCAGATTCATAGCGACCCAATCTCTCAGGACCAATCAGAAATTATCGCACATTGTAATTCATTTGTACAATCAATTTTGAGTTAATTACGTTATGACGTGTCACGGTCGGGCGTCAATTTGATGACGATGATTGCATAGCATTAAACAGTGGCGCAAATTGAGAGGATGATTCTGTTTTACAAAACTAGATTGTAATTTTATTGTTTTAAACGTATTTTAAATTAAGTCTCAGAGATCTGACAGCTGATTTAAGAGGTATAAACTAAATAAATAAAATTAATCGTCGAAATGTATGTACGCGCATAACTTCCAAACGAATGCTCCGAATTGGATAAGTATTTTTATTTGTGTTGGTTACTGTTTGGATATGGTTTGTATAAAAAAAAATGCAGCGGGGGTGAAGCCAGTTTATGTATAAATCTGTTATATACTACCCAGAACGGCTTGATTTCTTTTGGGATTATATCAATGTATAAATATAAAAATTGTCCGGTGGTATTTATTTATTAAGCAAATACATTTTTTTAAATTAAATGTGCAATGAACCAACAAGTTGACATCGATAACTGATTGCTTTAGATCACAGCACGTTGTTGAACTGTAGTGCGACGACGGTGTACGAAGTGATAATGGCCAAATATGCGGGAATGAGTTTCATGTTGACTCTCACGTTACCAAAAGTTTTAGTGGCTATCGGCTGAGTGGAGGCTAGTCGGAGGAAATTCTTTACAGCCTTGTAGTTCGTATCGTCTGAAAATGTTAAATGTAAAATTAACGACTCGAGTCCTTGAAGCTTCTATCCCGTAATCTCAAGTAACATTTGTATCAGACTTGACTTTTCCTGACACTTCCAACAATTATCGTTATATTTCAACCAATTGCTTGTGAATTACTCTGTCTATGTGTTTGGGCTCAAAGCTCATCTTGACACATTCGACAGAAGCGCCCTCTACGGATAGATCCTGAACTAATGAGCCTTTTTCGTCCAATCAAATGTGTGAAAGTGTCGTGATTTGTGTCATGCCATTCGCGGATTGGCTCATTGTTCCCTCTCCCCTTTTCCTTTTTTTTTTGTATGAATTTTTTAATCATTACAAGCACTTTTTCATATTCTACTGGCTAACGAACATCTTGTTTAATTTATTGGAACCTTCTCATCTTTTGGCTAAAATTATCAAAATCCAGAGTAGCTGGATCACGCCGCTACATATTGGTCCTTCGAACCGGATTATCGTACCACAAATTTAGAATCAGTGGAAGCTGTGCAAAGTGCGTACGTAATTCCAGTGAGTTGGGTGAGTGTTGCTTATTGCGCGTATATAGAGTACAGCCGAGTGCCGCTGCTAGCATAAGTTGTGCTTTATTAGCAACTACTTACACGTAAGTACCCTCTGCTTCTACAAACCACCGAAATGCCTTTAGATGATGATAGATCTAGTACTAAATCTCGCGATAAATCTCCTTATAATAGGTCTGGCGATGTAAAAACTGAGCAGATTATTCGCGATCTAGTTAGGAAACGAGGTATAATTAAGGGTAGATTAACTAAATTCGCTAACTACTTAAGTATTATTGGCAATACAAGTAGCACATCCTTGGCCGGTCAATCTAGCATAGATTTAAAATTACGCATACAAGGCGCAGGTAGTTTGCTGTCCGAATTTAACGAAATTCAATCTAAAATCGAAGAACTTGTTTCTGATCAGGAAATAGAGGAACAATTAGATCAGCGCCAAATATTTGAAGATAGCTACTACAGCACCTTGGCTCAAGCAGAGTCAATTCTAAACGATGGTACAGAGGTCACTAACAGTTCTAAAAACTGTCAACATAGCAGTAAAGTATCGTTAGTTAAGTTGCCTACCATTTCATTGCCTACGTTTGACGGTCAATACGAACGCTGGCTGGAGTATAGGGACACGTTTCTATCGTTAGTACATAATTCCAATGAAATAAGTGATATACAAAAATTTCATTACCTGAAATCATCACTCAAAGGAAACGCCGAATTAGTCATAACCTCACTCGAAATCTCAGCTTCTAACTATTCGGTCGCTTGGGAATTACTTCTTAATCGATACGACAACACTAGACTGCTAGTTCAAAGCCACGTTAAAGCACTATTTTCACTGCAAACACTGTCTAAAGAGTCATCTCCGCACTTCAGAAAACTCATTGATGCAATAATTAACAATTTACGCGCTCTAAAAATCCTCGGCGAGCCTACAGACTCATGGGATACGCTAATTATTTATATTGTTGTATCTAAGCTAGATAAAACCACTGAGCGTGAATGGGAGCAATACAAAGGTATTTTACTGTCAAACACTGAATCTCAAATCACATTAAAAGTCGATCATCTGCTGAGATTCCTTAAGGACAGGGCTGACTTATTGGAAACATTATTTTTATCACACAGCAAAGATAACATTAACAATGAGAATAAAAAATCATATAGTACAAACAAAAACAACTATTCACACTGCAATGTTTCCACAAGTAAGCCGCCGCAGCGCCCTTCGCATAAGCAATGTTCGATGTGCAAAGGCAATCATCCAGTGTACTCCTGCCTTGAGTTTATTAACAGTGATTTGCAAAAGAAATTAAAATTAATTAGCGATAACAAATTATGCGAAAATTGCTTGCGTTCAGGGCACATTGTGGATAACTGTCGTTTCGGACCGTGCAGACAATGCAACAAAAAACACAACACACTGATTCATCCCAATGAATTGGAGGCTAGTCATGCTAATACTAACACCGTGTCGTTATCATGTTTAACTAAATCATTGCATTCGTCTAGCGGCGCGTCGCCCCTCCCGGCGCCCGCGATAGTTATCCCGCGCAATAACAGCGAAAACCGGTCCATTCAAGATGTTTACACTTATAATATGCATTCAAGTGCACAATGTATAAGCGTGCAGCCAGTACTTCTTTCTACTGCATTAGTCGAGATAGCCGATAATCACAATAATTATCACACGGTATGCGCATTACTCGACAGCGGTAGTCAAAGCTGTTTTATAACAAAGTCACTTTGCGAGGCGTTAAATATTAATTTATTACAGTCCACACACGAGATACGGGGAGTAGGTAATTTCGTGTCACAGTCATTGCAAACTTGTGATATCGAAATTAAATCACGCGTTAATACCTACTCGACGCGCATGAAGTGTTTCGTTCTTCCAGAAATTACATCAACGCTGCCATCTGTACCGGTACAAAGCGCACAGTTCAGGATTCCTGACCACGTACAGCTGGCAAATACACGATTTTTAGATCCACAGAAAATAGATATTTTGATAGGCGCGGATTATTTTTGGGACTTGCTTATTGAAGGCAAGATGCGTCTACCGAACGGTCCGTTCCTACAAAATACTAAACTCGGTTGGATAATTTCGGGTCCTATTAAAATTCCGCGCAATAACGGACCCATCTTATGTAACTTTACTCAGTCTATTGATAAGCAGTTACGTCAGTTTTGGGAGTTAGAAGAGTTACCTATGAATCGGGATACGCACACAGATGACGAGCGGGCTTGTGAGCAATCTTTTGTCAGTACTACTACGCGCAACAGTGACGGCAGATTTATTGTTAGCATACCGTTAAAGGAATCAGCCGACGTATTGGGTGACTCTCTCCCACAAGCAAAACGCCGCTTTCTATATTTAGAAAAAAAACTATCCCAAGCGCCTGCCAGTTATAAAAAATTATATACAGATTTTATGCAGGAATATATTGATTTGGGTCATATGTCTCCAGTTATTGACTACGCACATCCGCATTATTTCATGCCGCATCATGGCGTGTTCCGCGAGCACAGCACTACTACAAAACTCCGTGTCGTGTTCGACGCTAGTGCTGCAACGAGCAGCGGGAAGTCATTTAATGATATCCAACTTGTGGGTCCTCCCATTCAGGGCGATTTGCTAGCTATCCTGTTGCGATTTAGGCAATTTAAATATACAGCGATAGCCGATTGTGAAAAAATGTACAGACAAGTGCTGGTTGCTCCTTGTCAGCGTGACTTGCAACTCATCCTTTGGCGAGAGGATCCGTCGTTGCCGTTACAGGCGTATCAGCTCAACACCGTGACATACGGTCAAGCTTGTTCTCCCTTTCTCAGCGTCCGTTGCTTAAAACAATTAGCAGAAGACAGCACGGATCCTCACATTCAAAGGGTCATTAGAGACGATTTTTATGTCGATGACCTTTTGACCTCATGTGACGACATGCACGAATTAATAAATATTTGCAAGGGCACCGCAGACGTATTAAAATCGGGATGTTTTCCACTTCGCAAGTGGGTTTTTAATTTTCAACTCGATGACTCATCTGTATTCATTAACGAGCCCACATTAACAGATTTGAATTTAGGCGAACACAATCAATGCAAAACATTAGGATTAGGGTGGTGTAACGACACTGATGAATTTAACTTTAATACTCAATTTAAACACCACAATCAGGCTGTCACCAAGCGATCATTGTTGTCTATCGTTTCACAAATATATGATCCCTTGGGATTATTAAGCCCTACGGTTATGATTGGCAAAGTTTTATTACAAAAACTATGGCTATTAAAATTAGAATGGGATGACCCACTGCCTACTGATGTCGAGCGAACTTTGGACCGCTTCATAAACAACCTAGCGTTACTTAATACAATAAAGGTGCCACGGCACGCCTTTCAAAGTAATTCAACGCGCACTGAGTTACATATATTCACTGACGCATCCCAGATTGCATATGGGGCTTGTGTATATGTACGCACAATTTGTAATGACAAAATAATGGTTCGATTACTTATATCTAAGGGAAAAGTCGCTCCTTTAAAGCCGGTCAGCATACCACGACTAGAGTTGTGCGGTGCGCTGCTAGGCGCGAGACTTTACGATAAGGTTCAAAGTTCACTCACTCGCTCTGCGGATGACGTCATATTTTGGACTGATTCCACGATTGTTTTAGGATGGCTACGCATGGCTCCATCTTTACTTAAAACGTTCGTGCAAAACAGGGTAGCGGAGATACATGACTTAACCAGCAAGTTTACATGGAGGCATGTAAGTGGCAAAGACAACCCTGCTGACCTAGTTTCGCGTGGCGTAGATTTAGATGAGTTGTCTTGCTCGAATTTGTGGTGGGAAGGTCCTAGACTCTTGTATGAAAATAATTTGGATCATAATTTAATTTCGCATTCCATAAACAATTGCAACGAAAATTTAAATAATCAACTACCGGAAATAAAATCGAATGCTATTAATTCATTGGTAACAACACAACAATCGGAGCTGTTTCCTTTCGAGCGGTTTTCTCAATATAGTCGCGTCAGGCGCACAGCTGCTTATGTACTTCGTTTCTTGCATAATACGCGCCACGGAACAAATCAGCTGACGGGCGCGATTAGTGTCGATGAATTGAGAAATGCCACTAATACCCTAGCTCGACTATCGCAAATGGAATCGTTTCCAGATATTTATAAATTACTCATTAATGGAAAACCCATTAAAACTAGGGAAAAATTATCTAGTTTAAATTTATTTTTGGATGAAAATCGACGTCTAATACGAGTGGGAGGTCGCTTAAACAATTCACCTGATTTCAACTACAATAAAAAACATCCCATACTGTTATCGAGTAAACACCCTTTCACTGTCCTACTCTTTCGGCACGAGCACGTTCAGTCTTTGCACTCTGCGCCACAGGCTTTACTATACAGAGTGCGTGAGACGTGGTGGCCGCTGGCCGGCAGAGATCTAGCTCGCAAGGTGACTCACCAATGCGTTACTTGTTTACGCATCAAAGGTAAAACTTTGACTCCACTCATGGGGAATTTACCTAAAGAACGCATAACTGTGAGTTATCCCTTTCTTCGTGTAGGAGTGGATTACGCCGGGCCAGTATCAGTTCTCAACCGCCAAGGCAGAGGCGCTAAAATGGTAAAGGGCTATGTGTGTTTATTTGTTTGTTTTGTTACACGAGCGATACACTTAGAACTTGTTAGTGACCTCTCTACTAGCGCATACTTACTCGCTCTAAGACGTTTTATTTCTCGACGGGGAAAACCATCAGAAATCTATTCAGATAATGGTAGAAATTTTGTAGGTCTTAAGAGTGATTTTGCTCAGTTTTTATCTAAATGTAGTTCGGATATAATTAATTATGCACACAGCCAGGCAATTAAATTTACTTTTATACCTCCCTATTCTCCTCATTTCGGCGGTTTGTGGGAGGCTGGGGTGAAATCGTGTAAGTATCACTTGCGTCGCGTGGTCGGCAACGCTCACCTCACTTTCGAGGAATTTACGACGGTACTAGCGCAGATTGAAGCTGTTCTGAATTCTCGGCCACTGGTACCGCTTTCATCGGACCCCAGGGACTATCAACCACTTAGCCCTGGTCATTTTCTAATCGGCCGGGCTCTCACTGCTCCTGTCTGCGACGGCGACCTACGTGACACACCGGTACATCAACTATCCCGCTACCAGAAGATCGAACAAATTCGACAGCAGTTCTGGTCACGATGGGCTAAGGAGTACATCTCTGAACTCCAGACCAGGACTAAATGGAGGGAGAATATACCCGACTTGAAACCAGGTACCCTTGTCATCATTAAGGACAACAACCTGCCGCCACTCAAGTGGCAACTTGGACGCGTTTTGAAGACTATACCAGGAAACGACGGAGTGTCAAGAGTGGCCGACATCAAGACTACGTCAGGCATCGCAAGACGTGCATATGCCAAAATATGTCCTCTTGTGGACAACTAGTACGAGGGAAACTGTTGCAAGCTGATGCTTTCAAGGCCGCGGGCATGTTTGGGCTCAAAGCTCATCTTGACACATTCGACAGAAGCGCCCTCTACGGATAGATCCTGAACTAATGAGCCTTTTTCGTCCAATCAAATGTGTGAAAGTGTCGTGATTTGTGTCATGCCATTCGCGGATTGGCTCATTGTTCCCTCTCCCCTTTTCCTTTTTTTTTTGTATGAATTTTTTAATCATTACAAGCACTTTTTCATATTCTACTGGCTAACGAACATCTTGTTTAATTTATTGGAACCTTCTCATCTTTTGGCTAAAATTATCAAAATCAAGTAGCTGGATCACGCCGCTACACTATGTATTAATGAAAATCTTTTCAGCAGTTTTGAGTTAACCGTGAACAGACAGACGCGGTGGAGGACTTTATTTTATAATATCAACTGATGTAGTGATATAACACCAGGCGTTCGAAATTGTGCAAAACAGTTTCAAAGCTAGAGCTGTTTTTAATGCAATTTTAGGCAATGTTGTAATTAAAGTATAAAGGTTATCGATGCCTTAGTAAACGTAGAGAAGGAAAAATCAAATTGATACAGGAGCCAGACGTGGTGATAGTCTTACTTTTTTGCAAACGTAGTAAAAGTTGATTTAGGCGCCGTTTCATAGTGTCATAGCCGTTTTCTAAACTCTGAGCTTCATAGACCGCCAAACCTTTTGTTAGGAGCGTAAAATTCATTCCGAATAAAAAGAAAATAAAAGTCCAGCCGGTCAAGTACCCCTGAAAAGTAACACGTTTCATCATTGGCTTTTTATTTAGCAGTATATTAAAAATTATTACGTCGCCCGGGCCGTAAGTAGCAATTTACCGCCCGCTGCCCGAGTGGAAATTTCCACTTGCTGGCCAGGGGAATACGTAAATTTGTGTACACACCTCGGGCAGTGATAAAGAAAGCATCAGAAAGCATGATCACTTTGGCTCGTGTGACAAGTACCAGCGATCTGAGACAGTCTTTATTTCACCGCACTCTAAATGTAATGCACTAAAGTAGCGTCCGATAGTGCTGACGATATTAAGCCGTCGACAAGCTATACTATTTTTATGGAAACAAAATGGCGTGGTTTCCTAAAGAGTGGCTTGTGGCTCAGATCAATAAATTTAATGAAAAATAGATGATGTCACCTACGACCTGCCTACAACTGTAATGTCTCTCCGTTTATATTAAAAGCCTAAATATCAATCATTATCTAAATTAATCGCAGTTGTTTAATACATGAGTTGTTTAACATTTTCATCTTTTGGATAATGTGGATGGAAGAGGCATGGGCTTTAATTAGACATTCCGAGACAAATATCTCTAAAATATATTTTAATCAGAGGCCACTGATATGACGAAAAACACATAATAAATAGCTAGTTAGGGAAGGAATCTTAAACAAACCAATATTTATGACCAACCGACTCACCAGAAGTTTTACGGAAACTGCCTTGTAATAATACGTGACATAATAGACGACGCTGAATAAATGGACCGCCATTATCTGTCAAAAGAAAACAATCTATACATATAATAAAAAAACAGTACCAGGTCGATGTCTGTACATGGGAGATATTAAAGAAAAAATAAATATAATAATAAAATTTATAAGCGCTAAAGTCAAAAATACAATTTTTAGAACTTTTGTTTGCTAAATGTGGCCTGTAGGTACCTGTTACCTTAGGCTCTGTCTACCCCGTAAGGGATGAAGACGTGATTTGTGTATGTGAATGTATGTATTTGTCTGTTAGTCTGTCTGTAATCTGTATGGTTGTATGTTTGCTACGCAAAAACTACTGCACCAAACTGAATGCGGTTTTTTATTGTATTGCTGGAGGTCTAACTTATTTTATTCTTTAGGCAGAAATTCTAACAAATTCATCAATAGCTTTAGATTCTGTTGTTATCAGTTTTAACCATAATTTGAATTTGAATAAAATTTGAAGCTATTGATGAATTTGTTAGAATTTCTTTTTAAGTTACTATAATGAAATCAAATCAAATGACTTGAGAATTATGAGATTTATTTTATGGAAAATAGAGCATTGAAAATTACGCTGTTGATAAAAAATACGCTATTAACAAATCTGTTAGAATTGAAAACTGTCGTTATTTTTGACAGTTTTGAATACATTTCAGCAGCCACCATTCACTTGTAAGTTTTTTTTGAGATTTATAATTTTTTTTCGAGTTTCTAATTATGTTGACGTAAGCACTTGACAAAACTGTTAGAATACTACAGGTGATGTTCTTATAGTTAAATGCAATAATCTAGTACAGCAAAAATACACTTGTGTGATTTTTCTTTGGATTTACACGCTTTACTAACAAAAACTTAAATATTAAGGAACGCAATGTCAAAATCTGTTATATATTTTTTTACCAGTAGTACTCAGTAAATTCTAATTGTCTACAAAAAATTGCGCACTTGTGAGTATTGTGAGTTCAATTTAGTTCCCGTACTAGCCTAGGGGGGAGAGGAATGGGGATGGAGGTATGTATAAAAATTTATCTTTTGAAGAAAACTTTGTTTAAAAATTTTTTTGGGGTCAAATGGCGTAAAAAACACGTAGAAAACTAACAAATTAACGTATAAAATCTTGAAAAATTAGTATCTAGACTCGATGCACTAATATAAAGCCGAATATCGGAGAGGTTTATGTGAATCCATACTAATATTTATTCTTATTATTATGCGAAAGTACGCCTGTCTATGCTTCTTCTCCCTTATTGAGTGAAATTTACTACGAAGATGCGATACCCGAGGGGTAATTGAATGTTTGTCACTAAAAATTATCTACCCAAGATGCTAAATTCACGCAGAAGAAGTCGCGGGCAAAAGCTAGTAGATATAGTTAAAAACTATCTCTATGAACACAGAAAATTATTTTATCGCAAAATAGTAACATTATTTCACACCTGTACACCGTAAACTTTATTGATGATTTTCGAGCTTTCTTTTACACGCGCATAAGCTTTGAGCCATTGATCAAGTTTTCTCATTTCCTTTAAGCCAAAATTGGCAGCTACATTTGACATAACGGAGTGTTCTACGTAACAAATAGAATTTATGATACACTGCATTTGTTCGGACATCGTGGAAAGTATGCAGAATAAAGAAACGTATTCGAAAGAAAAACGGAAACTACTGCAGACCCCGGATATTTGTAACAAAGTATCAAGTACGGTCAATCCAGGCAATGTATCGTTAGTGCTGAAATTACGGTAGTGAGTTGAGAAGTGATGACCCGTCAAAGTTAGAACAATGGCACCTTGCGTAATCCAAACAAAGATGGTTGTCCTTAGGTACTTCCTCAAACGAGAGGAGTAATGATCGTACTTTTTAAAACGTATATGATTCGCATTCAAGTGACGTATTAACTTAACATACGGTACTGAATAGTAACACGACATCACGATACAAATGATCGAAAACAAGTAAGACAGCACTATTTGTGTAGCATTTTCCTCTAAGCTCGAGTTTATGTAACTAGAAACCAAATCGTATATAGGTAAAAATAACTCTATGATCACTCGGATAGTAATTATCGCTTTCATAAGCTTGCCGAACAAACAAAAATTTTTGTTCACACATAAAACATTTCCAAGTATCAAAATGATTTTAATTGTCTTTATTTCGATTTTCATTTTTTAAATTTTTATAGAAATAACGCGTCTTGTCTCGAACGGTACAGTCATGAGTTATGGATAGTATTGATTACCTTATAAGGTAGGTAGGTATTCTATACTTATACGTATGTACGTGGTCGGAAACCTATACAGGTCACAAAGGTACTTCTTTCGTAGTTAAATAATAATATATTAATCCGAGAGCTGGTAAACATTTTAGAGTCCGTATTTGAGGCAGCGTAAAAACTTGTAGTATGTCAACCCAAAGTGAGCTAGTTCTATAATTATTTTTATTTTATAGGTAACTAGCGACCCGCCCCGGCTTCTTACGGTATATTATGCATGAATTATAGATATAAACCTTCCTCTTGAATCACTCTATCTATTAAAAAAAACCGCATCAAAATCCGCTGTGTGGTTTTGAAGATATAAGCATACATAGGGACAGGGACATAGGGACACAGGGACAGAGAAAGCGACATTTTATACTATGTAGTGATAGTGATATTCCGTTAAAATCTCAACGTACTTCATTTTTCTTATCTTTACTTTGTTATTCCTCATACATTCAGTTTAAAAGTATAAAAAAAATTACTTAACTCAAAACCATTTTCCACAAATTAAACGTATGGGTCGTTCTACAAACTAAGGACGAAATCGAGTCTGATTCCGGCCCGATATTTTTTTTACATTCTGGTTGGAAAATATAGTCTATCAAAAATAATACACTGTCTTTTAGCCTATGTTAAGTGGAACAGTCAAAATATTTTAAAATTTTAGATTTATGGCCACTTCAAGAAATTCATGAAACAGGAAACTGAGGATGTAACCAGAAAATCATCTGAGATCAACGATTATTTATAATTTCACAAATAAAAAATATCCTTCTAAGCATTACTTTGTAATAGTCCAAATATTTTGAACGATAACGAAAATTAGGTCTATTTTTGACTTGCACTAATTCTCTATCAACACCAGTCTATCTCTATCAACAACAACAGGAACTTTAATCATTAAGTATAGAATACTGTCTTCAATCACTGGATTCGTGGTTATTTTTTTCTGTTATTTTGGATTTATTTGGTTTCTGTCTTGTATAATTTACTTCCTTTTTAACTTTATCTTTTCTTGCAGTCATTTCTTTTTCTTTTTTGTTTGCACGTTAACGGTATCTTCAAATTTTCTTTTTTGAGTTCTAGCTTTCCTTTTTTTTTGTTGTAATTGCTTCGTTATTTGCTCTTCGGGCGGGTTTAAAAAGAGAGTAGCTAGGTCAATCTGCAAATCAGGCATAGCAGCCAAAACTTCTGGATTTTTTAAATTTAATGTCAGATCGCTTGCAATGCTGATGTTAAAGACTTTACTATTTTAACTTTAAAGTGTATAGTAGAAAAAAGTATCAAATTATCTTGCACAAAAACAGTATTTCAATATAAACTCTCAGGGTCCTGGATGCTGCTCAGTATCCTGGGGTTTAATTTGACAGGATCTTGAGACCAGGTTCCTGAGAATATTTGTATTATATTGGAAAAAAACAATCAATTTAAAACATTCAACCAAATTCAAGCAGAACTAAGCCTTCGTGTAAGCAACTTACATATCAAAATGCTAAAATTACCACATTATTATTTTAATTACGTAAGTAAATATCTTACCAGGTTCCTGTGAACCCGACTGATTTCGACGCTACTTCCTCCGTCTCCTGCGCCGGGCTGGCTTAACAATACGCTAGGTGCAAACAGATAGGCGGTATTCTTTGTCTCTTTCGTAGGCACAACTGACTCAGATAAACGACAACGTCGCTCGGCGAATAGAAAATTGAATTTCGCTTACATTTTGATTGAACAGGATCCTGACATAAAACTGTTGGGACAAATTCTGGAACTCGATTTTATGATATTTTTGGTTCAGCGAAATAATAATACGTATCACAGATAAGAAGAAATACTAAGTACTACTTTATTTTGGTTTATTTTATGGCCTAAATGTTATAGTAAAAAAATCACGGTACACTTTTGATTCGATTTTGTTTGAGGGACACTCCAGGATCCTGAATATTTGACGCTTAGAAAAAAAAAATTGTCAAGAACAAATGTTTTAATCTACATTATTTTTAGAGACCAGCTAGACATAGGTATGTTTTACAATATGTTATACAAATAAATTCATTTTCAACAAATTTTTCATGATATATTAGCTGAGCCGCCGAAAATTCCTTAGTTTGTAGAACGACCCGTATATATTATGTCTTTAGGAGGTTAGTTTGGCCCCAGGCCTGTGTTGATGTTTTTAGATATCATAAAGGAAATATCGTTCAAGTTTTGTGCTATTTCAAATACCTAATACTAGCTCTCGTACTAGGTTTAACAAAAAATTTCTCAGCTGTCAAATTATCGTAAGTTTTTCAATTTATTTATTTGTTATTTACTTAACAAAAATTCAACTCGATTACTTAACTTCTGAAATTTAAATGAAAGTTACGTCATTTAATTTGTTCGAGACTATTCGAGCGTTTTCCAAAAAAAAGTCCACATGATCATTTTTTCCAGAATTAAATTTTTTTGGGTTTTTCTTACTCAGAATCGTTTATCGTATCGATTCTCATACAAGAAAAAAATGTGTCCCAGATTTTACTATGGATTTTTTTCCTGTTCGTCACGCTCTATACATACCCACCTCTATTAAAAAAAGTGACGAACGGGAATGGAAATTGTTGGACACATTTTTTCTTGTATAAGGATCGATAGGATAAACAATTCTGAGTAAGAAAAACCCAAAAAAAATAAAATCAATTTCTAAATGTCTATGAAAATTAGAACACATAGAAAAATCCGAAAAGTAAAGCTATGGCCAGGAATCGAACCCGGATCCTCGTCATTCCGTGACGCGTGCTATACCCCTACACCACCCATAGCAGGTGGGTAGTCTCCGAATTTTTCTACCCGTTACTAACTGTCACGTGACCTTTGTTACTATGCGAATTTTTTGTCGCTAAGCGTCATCTGTTTGAATGATGTGTCTGTACGACACAATTACAAACTCCCGTGGAACATCTACTGCTCACCAGCTGCTCAAAAAAATAAATTCTGGAAAAAATTTCATGTGGTCTTTTTTTGAAAAATGCTCATTCCCAACCTGTGTCCGCCATACAATGGCGGCGTTCGCTGCACTCTTTCTGACCATGACGAGGGAAGACATGCTCGATACTAGAGTTTGACAAACAGATATTTTGTCGACATCCAAAACCGATCCAGATAATAATATGTATCACATGGCATAGAAAATAGTATTGACTTGTTTTCTATATGTGATCATTTCCAATGCTTAAAAGAGGGTTGTAGATGTGTAGTTGTAGATGATAAAGCATAGCGAAAGAACCAGGTGTTAGTAAGTTCGGTTTTAGTGATTCGACCGCATACAGACGCTATGACATTACCGACGCATTATCCTACTCGCCGCACTCTCTCTGCGCCATCTGCGTGGGCGCATCGGGCGGCTCAAGGAACGTTAGTGCAAAAAACTTCTATAAGATCGAAAATAGCCGTTTTACAATCTAGTTTTAACCATATATCATGTCTCACGTAAATCTAAATAAATAATTTTACAGGTGTGTTCAGTGAAACTTACCCCGGGTTAACTGAATTATTCCGGGCTAACTTTAAGACACGGTGTGTACTGCTGATTCAGGTGGGAGCTTGTGGAGGCGTCACAGGCACGCAAGAGAGCGTGAAGCTCGCGCATTTAACAAATGGCAAGCGCCGCCGCGTCACGTTTGCGGTCGCCAAGCGTCACGCCCCGGAATGCCTGCACTGTTACCACACTCGCGAATTTATGTCCATTCGAGGTGTAGAGAGAATTGCATGGTGAAATATTAGAATACCGTAGAGCAAGTACACTAGTGACTGGATATTTTTTGTTGAAAAAAAATATTAGCCACTGTGGTTATGTTGTGCTCTGATTCACTGGTGAAATTTCAGATGGACACTAGAGTTGAGCAAGTAGATATTATGATCGATATCGATGGTAAGTTTAGTCAATGCATAGCTCAGTAAAAGTCAGTCTTGCTTTTTATGAAACAAAATGAGCTTATAATCGAAATAGTAATAACTAAAATGGATTTGTTCCATGTTTGTCCCGTGTAAGAGATAGAAGAAAAACTAATACGAAAAATGAGCAGTGCAATGTTACGAATAGGTAGATAATGAATGTGTCGTAGAAATGGATAGCCCATGTTACCACTCTTTTGGTTAACTCCATGGAAGTAAAATAAAAAATTAGAAACAAAAACACAAGCAAGATTTGAATGTGATCTGATTCTGTTCTCTCTTAATTCTTATGTTAGGTAGGTACATTATTTATCATATGACTCTTTCTATTAAGTGATAATCTTATTGACGGAGCTCGTCGATATTTTGACTATCAATACAAAACTCATACAAATACTTAGTCATGCGAAAATAGTTAAGAAGAAAATAATAATTTACACCATGCATATTTTGACTGCGACTTAACTTTTTGGCGGTTTCGATAGTCATTCTGTAACAAAAGTTACTGAAATTAGCTTAAATATCAACCATCCAATTATAATTAAAACAAATCGGCCGACTCAGCCTTTATCCAGCAACCACTGTGAACAAACCGTGCATAAATGTTAATGTACACTTTAAAATTATTCCGAACGGGTGAAGGCCGAACGCAGAACGCCGAGACGGCTCCTGGCTCGAACAAAGTGCGGCCTATCCGGCGGACCGTTACCGACGGCGTACACTGCTAAGACCAACCCCAACCTCAGCTCACTTGCAAGAAGAATTCTGCTAGTTTCATTACATTTCCAGGGGCTTAAGTCTTAATGCGATTCAACTCCGACTCAGTTCAGGTTTTAGCTGCCATTTTTAGTATGGATCTGACAGCGAGAGAACCTAAATTGAATTGCATTAAAACGTCATGGTAAGGCTCCTGGTTGTGATGCGAACAGATTAGAAGTAGTCAATCCAGTGCCGCAATGTAATGCGACGGGCTGGATTTTTCTTACAAGTCAAAATTGGGCTAAAGATCTGTAGGCTTATTACCTAACTCGCTCGCAATCGCCATCGTGTTCAGTTTGACAGTTCATG
Source organism: Pandemis cinnamomeana (assembly GCA_932294345.1). Classification (NCBI taxonomy): domain Eukaryota; kingdom Metazoa; phylum Arthropoda; class Insecta; order Lepidoptera; family Tortricidae; genus Pandemis; species Pandemis cinnamomeana. The sequence continues at coordinate 5,820,109 of OW028709.1, read as the reverse complement.
TATGGGCTGACAATTGGCATCGGAATCAGCTAGCTGTCACATTCATACAAGAACTGCGAAAATGACCGCGATGGCGATTGCGAGCGAGTTAGGTAATAAGCCTACTGTTCATGCATGACGAATTTTAAATTGCTGAACGATGGGATTGGAATGCTATCCCACTTTTAAACGTAGGCTTTTTGAGTAAGGGCGGCTTAGAAATTATCTGGCGTCTTCTAGTAATATAGTTGGGGCTTGTCTGCGGGCACTAACAAGAACTGATTTACAAAAACATACCAGTTAGTTAACAGTGGACAATTTCTCCACTAAAATTGAGGGGTCTATTTGGAATGCCCTCGTACATAGCTAAGTAGATATATCACTTTCAAGGGCCCGTCCAATCTGGCAGCTTGAGATAACCAAATTTCTAAATCCGCCTCGGCTTAATCCGACTGCAGTGCGTGGCTACCCGCGGCCTATCCCAGTTAATGGATGGAAAGTGGTCGATTACAATTACCACTCAGTGGAAAGTTGAGCTTTTATGATTATGCCCCGGGTAGTCGGCTTAAACCGGAAACTAACTAGCGCTGATGGCCTCACCAACTGTAAATAAAAGAGACAGCAATGATTGCTTGATTAAAAATCCTTTGTTGGACATTTTTCATCGCGGTCGTCAAACGAAATGGGAAAAGGCGCGTGGTCTACTTCCGTCGACCGTCGCTTCGATGAAATAGATTTGGAGCAGTACTTGACTTTCAATCAGCTTTTGAATTCATCTGCCTTAAAATTTCGGGCATCCGCGGAATAAGCCATTTATTGAACTTAATTATTGGTAAACGATTTGCTTAAGAAATAAATTTAAGTACCAGTACGGTTCATGTTTTCAAAATAAACTGTCTTGCCTAGTAAACAAGTTAAGATCTACGAAGATGGATAATAAGACCGATTCACCGAGAGTTGAATTTCATTGCCTTTCTTGAACGCGGAAAAGTAGTTGGTACTTCTCTTCACTAGCGAGCACCTAACAATAGACACATGATTTTCCGACTGAACTGAAAACGCAGGTAGGATACCATTTTCTCCAATTCAGTCAGCTTTCCGCTGTGTTATTATGAGAATAAGAGTTGCCAGCATCTTTCCCCGTCTTTCTGGCAACTCGTTCAAATGGAAAATCGCTAATGAGGCTGAATGCTATCGAAAAGAGCGCACTCGGTGAACAAATTTGCCTATTCCATCGTCTTTCGGTCACGGTCTTGTCTTTGAAAGGTTTAAATAATTTCATAATTCCGATGGAGTTTTTTTTTGGATCGAGTATGAATTGTGGGATTTCTTTGATGTTCAGAAACATAAAATATTTTACCCATTTGAATGGATTCGATACATTCTTAAACAGGCTGCAGTGGAGGTTGGTTACAAATGGATATTTAACTTCAAAAAGGCAACTAATAATAGGCACTTTTTTTAAAATTTATTACGTTTCAAGTTTGAAAAATGTCTAATAAAAGTTTTTCTCGTTCATGTAATTACGAGAGCCACAAAGGCCTTAAAGCTGGGACAACAGCAAGAAAAATAAAACAAATTAATAATACTTAATTGAAAAATAGGTAGACAACGATTAAACGTTCTCCGTACTTTTTCTTGATAATTCTCTCGTGCAGAAAATAGCAAAAAGGGGTTTTAAAGTGGTGCGGATAAAGGGGCGCGGATTAAAAGAGGGGAGGGGGTGGGGGGAACAAGCTCGTTAGCGACAATTTTTCTCAAAGCTCTCCCGAGGGAATTGTCACCATTCCGATTGTGACGAATTACGCCTGGTACAATGTGCCGCATTCTTTTTTGGATTAAATAAAATGGATTTTAGCGGATTTGGCTCGCGCTTTCGATGGATGTATAATAACAAGCACGTATAACCTCGCGACAGCTACACCTTTCAGAACCACATTTATATCAACGACAATTGTTTACGCAGCAATAATAACATTAGTTAGATCTTATGATACATGATTTAGTTAATTATATTCAAAATTACACGGTTTTCAATAATGCAGTCCTTCAAAAAGGGTGAAACTAATCAGACAGTTGCCAATACATTACTAGTCTATTGATATTTCGTAGCTATGTCGCAAACACTTTGAAAATAAATAATACCAGCATTCAATACAGGTTGTTACAGCTGAACGCATTCCCCCAATAGCTGACATTTTTGAAATCAGTAACAGAATTTTTCTAAGAAAACCGTAACAGACCTCCCCCGTCCAAACAAACAAATATTTATGAAAAGCGCCGCCCGGCGGCATTCTAAGAATCCCTGTACCCAAAATCTTGTCTATTCCAGGCTCAGTCAGAGATAAATTCCTGCTTAAGAAGTATGCGTTTAATTTTGGTAAAATCTCAAAGAATCTGCAAACAGGCGGTGTCGTCGTAGACTAACAATTTAATCAAAGTCCACCGAAGTGATTGTATTAAAAGGTAATTTATTTTAGTTCGCGTGGAAGGCGCCAGCCTGTTAATTACGAAACTAATTAAAACTGTCGATTCCGCAATTAATCTTTTCTGCCTCAGCGCAAGGAGTGAGAGCCTACTTAAAAACAATCACGACCGACGGTATTTAAATCGCTTTTTTGCTTGTTTTGCTTACAAAAGTCGCCTTTAACAAAATGAACTTAAAAGTCGTAGTCAGTAGTTTGTAATTTACATACGTATTTTGAGAAACCATTCTTGTGATGCCAAATATGCTGTAGATTTATTGTCGAATAAGTATTTAAAAAATCTGACTGACTGGCTGAGCAAATGATTTAATGACTTATTAGTTTCCATCGTAAACCCCAGTTCCAAACCTAAAAGGCAAATGTCTTGCGTCTCTTTATGATGCAGACAAGAAACAAACATGGATTTTACAAACTTCTTTCAGTATCTATAGGATTGTTTTGCATTGGGTCGGCGCCGCAGGCATGAGCTTGTAATGAAATAATGGATACCATAAAACAGTAAGTTGTTATTGAATTACTCACAAAATTTCATCACCTCTTTCTTTTTTGAAGGTTTAAATACGAAAGGCTTACACACATGCATTGCTCGTCTAATCTTTCACTTTTAACGTAACAGTGCTCTAACGTAATGAAATATCAAAACCCGATAGTATCTCATATAAACCTATAAAAGAGCAGCAAATTGGTGGTGACTCGGGACCGTCAGCAGGAGACAGCTACAGATCTAATTACAGCTCCGGGGCTCGATTCTCGGTTTCATCGAGATCAATCTATATTGTGACATAGTATTTTACAATTTATATATATTTTATATATATTGTATAGACTATAATTGCACCTAGAATCAGGACCAAAGTATATTATACACTTTATACTTTTGTGGTTGCAGGTATTAAAAAAAACAGTCACCAACAAACCGATGCCAATATTTCTGATTATTTGAGAAACAATAAAATTAGAAAAAGTTTTTAAATTATGATACTTTAGGTGGTAGCTGAGGAAAATGATTGGGACGTACAGATAACAGAACTAAGTTTTGACAACTGGATCATTTTTTTCCATTGCTACCTATTGATGAATATAAGGGCTATAGCATAGCTGACATAGACTGCGATACCAATATACCTAAGTACGTCAAATGACAATGAGATAGAGGTGGAAACAAAAAGCTTGGCTCGATTACCGTCCTAACTAACTTATACGAGTGTTACGTTCAAGTCCTACAATGCAGTTAAAGAACTCGTCTCGGCTCAGCTAAGATCCAGTTAGTAAACTCGACTATCACGGTTCAGCCGGCGGCGACTGAGTGCCTTAAATGGGTTACAGTTTCATTCCTTTTAGTTTTCGTATCGACTATTACTACTACAGGTTGGCGACGATTCTGGCTGGTCCAATCACTACTAAATGATTACGTTTTCTTGTTGTTGAGATGTAATGCCTGTACCATCAGCCCAATAAGGTGGTCTACTACCTGGCTGTAAATCCTTTGCACGTCATCCTAAGGTCGGATTGACTTGAAATGTATGCGAGTACATACGTAGGATGGATGGCAAATGACAATGTAAGTGGGCAAAACATAAAAGGAATTTTCAACTAATACTTTTTTTACTTTTTTTCTTCCATGCTGGTCTGGGAGCAGGGAAAAAAAATAGAATGTACCAGTTGCTTTTCTACCCGCGCAGATGGTAAAAGCCCATCGAGGGAATGGGCGAAAATCATAGAAATCATGTTATAGGCGATGAGGCTAGCAACCCGTCACTATTTTGATTCCATTTTCCACCTGTACGCCCACAATCTTGCTAAATGTGGCCTGTAGGTACCTGTTACCTTAGGCTCTGTCTACCCCGTAAGGGATAAAGACGTGATTTGTGTATGTATGTGTATGTACTTTTTTACGTCTATTTTGTTGTGGACAAGCATAAACAATTACCTTAACACATTTTTAATGGCACACTTCGTTCGCGTAGACATCGGTTTTTGTCAGCCCCCGGTCCCCCGGGAATTGTTCAATTTTCCGTGATAAAAATACCCAATGCTATTCCGCGACATTAACTATCTACGGGAGGGGTTGGATTGATTATATTAAAACATTTCACCAATTTTAATTTTGGTACGCTAATAGGACAAGTAGAACTAGGGACAGTGCAAAACGAATTGTAAGACAGCTATTTTTAGTTTGAATAAACTTTTTCCTGGCTGATATAAGTAGAAACATTTCACAATTTTTTCATGTTGACCTGATTATTGAAAAATGATGTTTATGGTTTGAGCGCAAATAAACCAGTTTTTTTTAATATGAATAGGAAGGAAAACGAGCAAGTGGGTCACCTGATGGTAAGTGATTACCACTGCCCATAGACACCAGCAACCCCGGAGGGATTGCAGATGCGTTGCCAACCTAGAGGACTAAGATGAAATGCCTCTTGTGCCCGTAATACACACATACATCAACTACGTTAATTATATGAGACTTATAAACTTTAAATTTAATACGATAAGCACTTAACTGTTTTGACACTCATACGTTACAAGATAAAGCCAAGACTGAAACAAGTTTATTAACTTTAAATATAATATATAAAGACGACTTAAGGAAGTAGTAGAGGTTGATTCAAGAGTAACTGATATGTCACACTCTATTTCTATTAATATTAAGGAGTGATATTCTCTTAAGAGATCACATATTTACATTAGAAAGTAACAAAATAGTAGGTGTCGCGGCTTCACCGCAACATGGACATCAAATATGAAAATGTTCCCGGAGCCAAATAACCAGTGTACGCTTCGGGGCCACATTTCACAAAACTGACTTCAGAACATTATATTAAAAATTAATCGTTCTGGAAATTGACCTTTTTATCACTGTCCTTTTTAATATGGTATGAAGAAACTTTTTGGATATAAGAAATATATCACGTTTCATGTGAAATTATGTTCAAATAATAAATTCTTAACTTTTGTTAGAACACTTTGAAATTGTGATGTGACACTGATGATGGATGAATAAGTATTGATAATCGTAACAATAATTGTTCAAGCGCAACAGCCTGACAGCAGCAACAACAAACCATGCAACACATATGACGATTATTGCGTATAAAAATGTCTTAGGCGCTTTGTTCTATTCTAAGTGACTGTCAAAATTGTTAATCACTCTTACCGACACCTCTGCGACTCAAGCACATATTATATTAAATTCATCCTGAAGTTCCCATTAAATAGTATTTAATTATTTGGGGTTTTTTATTGAACCCCGTTGTGTCCGCGAAGACATAATTTGGTGGCCCATGAGGGGAACTTCAACTAAATCGAGCTAAATACCAAGAAGAAAAACTCGGAATTCGCCATCAACTCTACGCACGACGCGTGAGCCAAAGGGTTGACGAAAGCCGCAAGTTTGACGAAGAGGAGGAGCCGCATCCAAATCTGCAGCACGGAACGGAACCGCATCACCAGTTCGGCTAGTGAAGGAGCAAAACCTCGCACCGCGCGAAGTGGTTCTACGAAAGTTAAGTGCCCTTCCTTTCTCATCCTAACTCTCAAAATCCCTAAATACCACTTCCTAAAACTTACTTAATTGCCAAAACAAGTGACGCAAGCGTAAATTTACAAAATTAATCGAAATATCGCAAATTAATTCTTTTGTTCTATATGTACCCGAAAGTTACAAAAAATAAATTCTAGAACATTTCATATTTCAGCCTAGTGTTCCATTCAAATTCTTATCACTATTATTTCTAGCATACCTATTATCTGCTTGATTAATATAATTTGAATAAAATAAGTAAATAGGTAGGTGCTAAAATAATCGACCACATTTTGAATTACCATTTGTGTAGGTTCGATTAGTAAAATTCCCTAAGCGTATTAGCAGCTTATTATTTACGCGACATTCACCCGATTTGCCGACTATTCCAGAGGCAGTGCGCTCCTGTTGCGTAACAGCGGGCGGGCGCCGCGCATCAGCTGTGCGCGCAACCGGTTTCTTATCGCCGGGCCGGTGCACCGCTAGTGAGGAGCGTGAGCCATTCTTTGTTATTTATTATTGAAGTGAATCCTATAACATTTTTTTGTTAAGGTTTATAATGCCTATTACATCAGATAAAGCTGGGTCCGCTTCTGGCGATGAAAAGGGAATGTTAAAGGATTTACTCGCCTCTCGCAGTTCCATAAAGGGTCAAATTACTAAATTTCGAAATTACTTGTTTAATATCAGCGCTAAAACCGAATTAACAAACATTGAGTTGGCAGAATTGAGTCTCAAACTATCAAAATTCGAAGGATTGTCCTGCAAATTCGACAATCTGCAAAATAGAATTGAAATTTTAAACTCAGATAATATGGACTTGGAAATCGATGAAAGAGAAAGTATTGAGCACGAAATAATTGTGAATATCGCCACAGCTAAAACTTTAATAGAAACTCATAGCAGAATCGAAAGCTTACAAAGACGGGAATCGGTGGCTATCGAGGCTCAATCCTTCCTCGAACATCAAGATGTCGGATTCAGGTTACCTCAAATTCAAATCGCGAAATTTGACGGCTCATATTTCCGCTGGCTTGAGTTTCGCGACACATTTGAAAGCCTTATTCACAATAACAATCGTATTAAAGCCATACATAAGTTCCACTATCTCATTTCGTACTTGGAAGGGGACGCTGCCAGGATCATTTGCAATCTTGAGGTGTCTTCAGACAACTATACAGAGGCCTGGAAGCTACTCAGTGAACGGTACGATAACAAACGATTGTTGATAAATCATCATTTGAGCGCGTTATTTAATATACAACCGCTCACTAAAGAAACCGAAAGGTCTTTACGATTTATAGTTGACCATGTCACAAAAAACCTGCGTGCTTTAAGCAGCTTAGGCCAACCCACAGACAAGTGGGACATTCTTATTATATTTATGCTATCGTCCAAATTGGATAGCAATACGTTGCTTAAGTGGGAAGAGTATCGCAACTCGGTCGACGACGTACCGACTTTGAATCAATTTTATAAATTCTTAACTGACCGCGCTGACGTAATTGAGTCTCTGAACCGTAATAAACATGAAAACACTCAGTCAAAATTCACGCCAACCACTTCACGTACCCCAACATTTCCAAATAACAATGGTAACAATAAATATTTCGGTAAATCATTTAATTCGCCCACCCACTTCAAGACGCCCTCTACTAGGACATTTGCTGGCATTAAAGGTAAACAACAAACCGAACAAGGTTATGTTTGCATTGTTTGTAGCCAAAATCATAGGATTTACGACTGCCCTACTTTTAAGGCCAAATCCCTGCAAGAAAAATTAGCTGACGTAACTTTGTATAAACTTTGTACAAATTGTCTCCGCCAAGGTCACCCGCTTAGTGAATGTCGGATGGGCCCTTGCCGTGAGTGCAAGCAGAACCACAATAGCTTGCTCCATCCGGGAGCTCCTGATAGCGTCCGTGTAAATCACGCTCATACAGCGACAGTGCCGAGTTTTTCAGAACAAGACTGTAGTCAGGTCCTGCTTTCAACTGCCTTAGTGGAAGTAGTAGACCCCATTTCAAACGAAAAACAAAAAATCCGCGCTTTACTGGACTGTGGAAGTCAGTCCTCTTTTATTACAAAGTCTCTAAAAGAAAAATTATCCCTCAAATCCAGCCAAATTGATTCGCTAAAGGTCATTGGCATTGGGAATAATTGCACTAACAACGTCGTCGAGGCGTGCAATATACAATTAAAATCACTAAATAGCAGTTTTAGCGTTAAATTATCATGCTTGGTACTAAACGAGCTCACAGGAGAGCTGCCAAAATCTCCTATAAACATAAATTACCTAAATATACCTAAAGGTTTATTATTAGATGACCCCGATTTCCAAAACCCAGCTCCAATTGATATGCTCATTGGAGCTGACATATTCTGGGACATTTTGGGAAGCGAACAAATGTCCCTGGGTCCTAATAACCCTAAACTACGAAATTCAAAGTTAGGCTGGTTAGTTTCTGGTCCTACTTATACAAAAATGAATAAAAAAAGTGTGCAATGCAATCACGTATCAGTCGCCAAAGAGTCACAACACTCGATGGATGAATTATTAACGAAATTTTGGAATTTAGAAGACGTTCCCGAAAGTAAAATTTTAACCGAAACTGAAAAGGTTTGCGAAAATCACTTTTTACAAAATATGTATAGGCTAGATACAGGTAGATTTGGTGTCAAATTGCCGCTAACTAAATCTCCCGATTATCTCGGTGATTCTTTTTATCTCGCCAAAAGAAGATTTCTTAATTTAGAAAGAAAATTTGCCAAACGGCCAGATCTAAAATCAGAATACTCAAAATTCATAAAAGAATATGGAGACCTAGGCCATCTGTCTGAGTCACCTATCGCTAAGCCAAACCCTGGCTATTTTTTATGCCATCACGCGGTTTTCAAAAACAGCGAGTCCACTTCGATCCGAGTCGTGTTTGACGGTTCAGCCCCAACCTCCTCTGGCTTATCACTAAATGATATATTAATGGTAGGCCCCAACGTCCAGGATTCATTGTTCTCCATATTAATTAGAGCTAGGCACTACAAATACATTTTATCGGGCGACATAGAAAAAATGTATCGCCAGATCCTGGTCCATAATGATGACCGTAACCTTCAGCTTATACTGTGGAGAGATAATGAGTCCCAGCCTATCAAAACTCTTCAGCTAAACACCATTACCTACGGTACCGCTAGCGCCAGTTACTTAAGCACTAGGTGCCTACAACAAATAGGCGAAGAGCTGGAGGATAATTTAATTAAAACTATTATAAAAAATGATTTTTATGTTGATGACCTAATAACTGGCTCGAATGATCAAGATGAGCTTCGCTATATTCAAAATTCTGTTTCTGAAGCTCTTAAGTTAGGTTGTTTCAACTTAAGAAAATATAAAACTAACCTACAGATGCTATTTGAAAATTATGATACCAACCCGAACGAAAACCTAACAATAAGCGAATCGTCTAGCACGCTCGGATTAGGTTGGAATCCGCCTAACGATTATTTACATTTTCAAGTCAAAGATATCGAGCAAAAAGGCACTATAACAAAGAGATCTATAATGTCTAACTCTTTTAAGATTTTTGATCCCTTAGGACTTTTAAGCGCGTGTATCATAAAACCAAAAATGATATTACAAAAATTATGGCAGGAAAAGCTCGACTGGGATGACCCTGTCCCGCGGGACATCGAAAGCGAATGGGTTAAGTTCTGCGAAAATATGTCATATATTGCCGATTTAAAAATTAACAGACCAGTCTTATGTGATGCTCCTGAGTCAATTGAAATGCACTCCTTTAGTGACGCGTCGCAGCGCGCTCTAGGAGCTTGCATATACGTTAGATCGAAAAATAAAAATGGTGACGTAACCGTCAAATTACTGTGCGCTAAGTCTAAGGTCGCGCCGTTGAAGCCCACTACGATTCCGCGCTTGGAACTGTGCGCTGCCCTCCTAGCTTCCAGATTGTGTAGGGCTGTCGCAAAGGCCATAAGATTTAAACCGGATCGTTTTGTTTACTGGTGCGACTCCACAGTGGTATTAGCGTGGATAAATAATGACTTACGCGATCTAAAGACTTTTGTTGCTAACCGGGTTAGTGAAATTCTCGATCACACTAGGTCATCCACCTGGCGCTACGTGCCCACGTCTGTTAACCCGGCCGATTTAATTTCAAGGGGGGTGGATGCTGGCCAGTTAGTGTCAATGAATTTATGGTGGTCTGGCCCAGAATTTCTAACTAAAAATGAGCCTGAATGGCCAGTGTCGAAAATCGATTTAAATAACCAACAATTGCCTGAAATTAAATCGCATTTAACCACCACTGCTAGTGAACCAATAATTAAAATCGAAAACTTTTCTAAATTAACTAAATTACAAAGAACGTTTGCCTACATTAAAAGATTTATTTTTAACCTAAAGAACCCTAAAGACAAGCGCATCGTCGGCAGTTTAACTACAAACGAGTTATTGAATGCATTTTATGATCTCTGCGCGTTGGCTCAAGGTCAATCCTTCCCGGCCGAGTACGAATTGTTTACAAAAGGCAAAACAATAAGCGCGCGATCTAAAATATTACCGTTGTCGCCGTTCATGGATAAAACCGTAATTAGAGTAGGTGGGCGAATTGATGCATCGAACTATAGCTACCAAAAGAAGCATCCTATATTGTTACATTCGTCGCACCATTTAACAAAATTATATTTTGAGAGGGAGCACTTAAAAAACTTACACGCTGGCCCTCAGTTGCTATTAGCAGCCGTAAGACAGACAGTTTGGCCTATTAAAGGTAGACATCTAGCCAGGCGTACTGTCAATAATTGTGTGCGCTGCAGGCGCCTGCGTGCTAAAACTTTGTGCCCTAAAATGGGTAACCTTCCTGCTCAAAGAATAACTCCCGACTTTCCCTTTTTGTCTGTGGGATTGGACTTCGCGGGACCATTCTATATTTTAAATCGTAAAGGCCGAGGTAGTTCATTGCTAAAGTGTTATCTCTGTTTATTTGTTTGTTTACGCTATAAATGTATCCACCTGGAAGCGGTCAGCGACCTCTCTAAAGACGCATTCATTATGACACTGCGCAGGTTTATTTCGCGAAGGGGCAAGCCAGCGGAAATATTTTGCGATAATGGACGTAACTTTGTGGCTGCCTCGAAGGAAATAGGAGATTTTTTAAAACGTAACAAAGACCCTTTATGCGAATTCACCAATCAAGAGGGAATAAACTTTACCTTCTCACCTGCTTACGCTGCTCACTTCGGTGGCATTTTTGAGGCTGGCATAAAGGCAGCCAAGCATCATTTAAAACGAGTTATGGGAAATTCGCATTTAACATTTGAGGAAATTTCTACGTTATTCTCACAAGTAGAGGCTATCCTAAATAGCCGTCCCCTATATCCCCTATCATCATCTCCTCAAGACCTGCTCTCCCTCACCCCCGGGCACTTTCTTATCGGAAGGCCACTGAACGCGTTGCCCTCACCTGCCTTGGAAAACTGCAAGGAAACGAATTTACGCCGCTACGCTCGTCTCGAAAAAATACATCAACACTTTTGGCAGCGTTGGCAGAACGAGTATATATCAGAGCTACAAGTGAGAACAAAATGGCGCGTCAATCACGCTAAACTAAACGTTGGAGATCTTGTCCTGCTTCATGAAGACCACACGCCTCCACTAAACTGGCGTCTGGGCAGAGTCACCCGTTTATTCCCTGGTCCCGATGGAATTTCCAGAGTTGCCGACGTTCAAACGACGAGAGGAACTGTGCGTCGCTCTCTGACTCGTATCTGCCCATTGCCATCAGAAGAAGATGTCCAGAGTTGAAAGATGGTCTTTCAACGGGCGGGAATATGTTCAAGCGCAACAGCCTGACAGCAGCAACAACAAACCATGCAACACATATGACGATTATTGCGTATAAAAATGTCTTAGGCGCTTTGTTCTATTCTAAGTGACTGTCAAAATTGTTAATCACTCTTACCGACACCTCTGCGACTCAAGCACATATTATATTAAATTCATCCTGAAGTTCCCATTAAATAGTATTTAATTATTTGGGGTTTTTTATTGAACCCCGTTGTGTCCGCGAAGACAATAATAAATATATTTTGTTTTTTCTGGCAATGGTCAGCCCTTTTCTGCCAATGGTTAGTCTTAATCGTTTTAAAAAGTTAGATCTTTTAATAAGCGACAACACTAATTTGCTCACACCTTTACTTTTAGCTTTTTGTAACGCGTATCAGATCTATTCACACTGTCGTTCTTTACGTAGTAATTATATGGGTAAACTTACATATGCAAATGATAAACAACATCTAAAGAACTCCCTGTACTCCAGGGTCAGCTCACTAAAAGCTATTACGAAAAGTGACCAGTTGTATTTGCCCAGCAGTACGAGGATAATTACCAAACGAATGCTCAACTTAACTATAAAACTGGTCTCTCTCGTAGCATTGGCTCCCTAATCGTAAAGCTAGGTAGCTTCTTTTTTCATAAAAAGCTGCTCAGTGGCATATCTCTATAAAGCTGAAAGCTGCTATGCATTAACGAGAAAAGTTCACCTGCTCTCCGTCCCGTGGTAATAGACTTTTAATTAGCATGAAATGTTAGCGCCCTGCCGTCGTGTCTGGTTCCAACTTTAACTTCAAATATTTCCACATTCTATTGGTATTTCGCCTACATGAAATAAAGCTCTTAGTAAAAGTATTATTTATATAAGTTCAAAACTAGTCGGACCGTCCCCGGTAATCGTGAGTTAAACGTTTATTTTGTACTGCTCTGTCTTCAACGCCGAAAATTTAGTAATCCATCGTGAAAAACGTTGTAAAGGCAAGCACACACAAATCACGTCTTTATCCTTTACGGGGTACGGGGACAGAGCCTAAGGTAACAAAACGTTAAGACCACATTTAGCATGATTAAGGGCGTATAGGTGGAAAGGGAAATCAAAATAGTGATGGGTTGTTAGCCGCATCGCCTATAATATGATTTCTAAGACTAACACCTCGATGTGCTTATACATCCACATATATGTATACATGTATTTATGGAAAATGTTTTCCGAAGAAGAACGTTACATTGTAATAAACGTTTGATACCTACACGAAGCGAAGCTAAAAAAGATATTTGGTACCTAGCGGTCCACGTATTGATTTAGGAAGGCACATGAGCGTTCTCCCGCTGGCTAATTTATTTAAACGATCTCGGTCGGCTTCGCATGTTTTAATGTCCACTCACTCTGATTGTTTTCCATTTGACCTAAATCCATCGTAAAAAATCTGGTTCGAGCCCTCGACGTACCGAATCAATTTCGAATCAAATCCCTCTGAGATTTAAAATAAATAAGGACCGTCTGATGTAAATTCAATATTCAAATAATTTCGTTTATATGATAAGGTAATCGACATAGAGCTTGTATTTAGGGACGTGTTATCAAGTCGACCCAAAAGTTTGCGAGGTCTGCCTGCCCCGATAACAGTTGCAGGCCCGTTCCCATCAGTCCGGATTTTGCGAATAAAATTTGCATACAAACGTGTTATGCGGGGTAATATCACGAAACTCGTTTTAGAACTATTACGAACGAATACGGTTTAGAAAAGTTTTAAAAGTGTGATAGGGAACAATGAACAACAGCGTCATAAAAACATTTTTTTATATATGAATAGCCGTTCTTTGTAGATTCTAACTGAACCATAAAAGGAATAAAAATCGTGGAAGTAGTAACGAGCCGATTCGCAAAGGCTTCTGTCTTTGACCCGTATAATAAACCCCGGTAAGATGTAGCCATCCAACTGTTAAACCGGCTACTTAGAGAAGGGTCTCTTGATTCGACGAGATTTTAGTGAGCTTCTGCAAATCGATCCTTACGATCCAAGCGGGTAAACGACCCTACGAGAAAGCCAACTGTCGCACGTTATTAACTTCATACATTAGGAGGCCAAATCCTTAAATAGAGTTCCAGTCATACGTTCAAACAACTCGAGTTAACTTAAACATTACGGAGATTAGTCACGCAGACTTAGCTACGAAATTTAATGCTTCACTGTCTTCACCTTTAGAATCTTTGATCTCTCCATCATAATCATAACTTAATATTTAGTTCAAAGTAAGATCATATTTGGTGTATGACGAATTTCAAAATAGCCCGCCTTCTGACGCTGTCAGGAATACATCAGGAATTACAAAAACATTTGCATGACAGAGTTAATTTATGCATACTAATTACCACTTGGTCCAGGCGGTTTTCCAATTAAAAATTCGTCAGAGCCGTTCATATCTAACAAGCTCCAGCGAGACTGAAAAATGTTGAAACATAAAAGTGGTATTTGGTTATGCGACCGCGAAATAATTCGTGTTAAATAAAATGGAATTATGACAACGGCGAGCCCTGGGTAACGCGATAAGTGAAAGTTAGTGTTACAGCCGAGTCCTTTTGGGAATAGCGAGTGGCTGCAAGCGTGGCACAGGCGAAACAAGCCAGTAAGCTAGCCTCCAAATCAAACTAGGTATTCTGTAGGTATAAGTAATGAATTCATTGTAAACCTACCTATTATGTAGTAGCTTTAAGGCGTGGTGTCTCGAATGCCTCGAAGGGACAAGACTTCTATGATTTATTGTATGTTAACGTACGTACCCTTTAATGTGTTTGGTATTTTATTACGAATTATGTATGCGTGTATAAGACCTTCAGTCGGTCACACATTTGACTATTTAATTCGTTTGAAATGAGATTGATGTCAGCACAGTATGTATACCTCAACTGTATTCTAATGTTTCAATGGTAAGTAGTAGTTGCTCTCGACGCTCTAATGTAGACTTCCTCGCGTTTTAAGCCTTTATTATAAATATATTCATTTCATTTCAACATTTCATGGAAAAGATACGCACGTTAATTATTCTGTTTTAAAATTAATTTTAGCACAGTATCATGCTCAGCTACAGGAAAACGGTGAGTGCCAAAAAGTTTTTAATAAGCGAACATTTAAAAATGTAATGGTGCTCCTATAATAGTCCTATAAAATCTTTTACAACGTTTTATCACAAATTATATTCAGAATAAAAAGCAAGTTGAACCATTTTTTTAAGTAAATGGATGTTATCGTGTTTTATAACGTTATACAACTGTAGGTCTTACCTTAGGCTCTGTCTACCCCGTAAGGGATAAAGACGTGATTTGTGTATGTATGTATGTATGTATACAACTATTTATAACACCAGTGCGGGAGCACCATAACTAAGCCTGCTGTTATTTTTACTAACGTGGCAGTAGAGGTGAATTATTTTCATGGACTCTGTGATACTAAAGTAAGACAAGGACCCCATTAACGTAAGATGTGCTTTGTGAACAAGCCTTAGTAGAACTTCCTTCCGATGTTATTGAATTTGTCAACTTATGACGTGGGTGACTCAAATTGGCAGAAAAAGGTTAACCTTTAAAAGTTTGATGTTTAATTCTGTTTTATTTGTTGTTTTGAGACTTACGCTTTTGAAATAGGTACTCACCATCGTAATAAGTTCCACGAACTGAGACGTAGGTACGTTTTTATTCGACTCCAGCCATGCTTCGCTTCAGTCGATCCAAACTTGTTTTTTTATTCTAAACAATGAGCGCTTTATTTTCAAATAAACGAAAATATTTTTCGAGAGTCAGACCGGATTGTACTCCAAAAGGCTATTTCTCAGGTAAGTACATATTTGGGACACTACAAAAAGTATTAGACGCCATTAAACAATAATTTCAAGACAAAAATCAAATACAAAAAAACAGTTGTTTATGTTGAAACATAAAAGTGGTATTTGATTATGCGACCAAAATAGTCAATTAAGTTGGCAAATAAGTGACGTCAAAGCTTGCGAAGGCCATAAACTGCTAATGGGGAATCGCGCTTTCACAGCTCAAACAATAGTTTGTCTGATATTAACAAGGTAAAAGTTTTTTGGAAACCTAGAGATTATACAACTACTAATTATGTATTATAAAAAATAAGCAAAATTTTGGTCTAGACCTCCCGTACTATAAACTATTGACGCATAATTCGTTTACATGGGTTGAATAAAACACTTCGTAATATAAATAAACAATATTATTGTATAAATTTTTGTATACATATCAATATTTTTAATCGAATTTACTAATTACATCGAAGGTATATTTTATGTTATTTAACTAAATAATTTGGCAGTTGTCGACTTCGTTCCTCAACTCCCTGAATCTTGTGAGCAACCTGCCGGGGAAAGATTAATGGATTAGTAAGACTTAATTCATTATGGTATTTGCTTGAACATAGTATTATTAAATACTGTTTATGTTCAGGCGGTACATTGCGGAACTCAGTTTTCAACTGAATGGCTAACTTTACTATGCTAATGTAGAGTTGTAAAGCCATGAAAAATGGTAATTAGGCTACAATGATTTGACTTGTCGCAGAATAAAGTTATCCAGTTTTTATAATATTACTGTAGATTTAATGGAGAGGAAAGTTCCAGAGGCCTGACCATGACGTCTTAAGGCGATTCAATTCCAATTTAGTTTAGGTTCGCTCGCTGTCATTTTTAGTATGGATCTGTCAGCGAGCGAACCTAAGCCGAATCGGAATTGAATCGCATTAAGACGTCATGGTAACCCCCCAGTTTCCGTCTAGTGGCGCTACAAATTTACCCAACTCGTCATAATTGAGACGAAGGCGTTCCTGACGTTTTATTATGTTAAAACTTACACTAGACGTACTAGCCTTATACTCAAAAAGACGAAATTCGAAATTCATTTCATGCCGTTCCGTTCACACTAATAGTCATTAGCATGACAGTGAGAGGGACGCTACGATACGAACTTCGAATGTCGAATATCAGAGTAGCCCCGTGGGCGAAAGCGAAAATTCCTATTACTAACACGTATTGTGTAGGTAATAACAACTTTGAGGGACTCTTCGTTCGTTCCCAAACTATTGCTGAAACAGAGTTATGTTAACACATACTTGTGAGACAACATTGAAAGACTGCCTATTGTCTACCTTGCTGTTTTGTAAAATCATTGTACTGATTTGTGGTACTTTATTGAATCAGGCGTTACTTTGCGGAGGTCAATTTCAACGAACACAAAACATTTAGGTACGCTACTAGTGCAGAGGAGTAGTAAGGTAGATAGTTGCTTTTTGTTCACTGATTTGTGGTGTTCAAAAAGTATTGTCCTTTGTGTTTGGGTGAAAATCGTAAAAGAGCGTGGTCCAAAAAAAGTCCACATGATTTTTTTTTTCTAGAAGTTAACTATTTTGGGTTTTCTTTCCTCTTCGTCGCGTTCCATACATACCTACCTATATTCAAAAAAGTGACGAACTTTAACGGAAATTTTGGAACACATTTTTCTTGTAAACCCAAAATAGTTAAATTCTGGAAAAAATGAACATGTGGACTTTTTTTTGGAAAACGCTCAAGAATCATACTATAGGTCATGCGGCTAGCAACCCATCACTATTTTAAACCATGTTAAACGTGACCATCAAGTCTTGTTACTTTACGCTCTATCTATCCCGTAAGGGATAGAGACGTGATTTACTTATGTTTTATGTATGTATTTACTGTAATCATTTGGTTCACCACTGGTAACTGTAAATTGTAGTAAGTAGATAGTTTGTATGAGTATGTTTAATGAACCGCGAAGTAACGTAAATTATTAACGAGTAACGTAAACTCGTGACGTCAATGTAAATTAATCGGAGCGTAATTATCAAAAATTGGAACTTATAGGAGCTTGTTACGCAATTAATCAATCTCATCAACCTTATAAGTTTAATTTCATAGTCAGCTGAAACTCTAATAATTACGTACAGGATGTAACAAACACATCGAGGGATAATTCACTGGGGTATATAATCGTAGTAATAGCAGTTAAAAAATACCTATATAAAAATAACTTCTTAAATAGGTACCAAAACTTATCGTTCTTCAATATTACAGGTAAAAAAACAAGCTATGTCTATAAACAAGCTATATCTACATATAAACATACCCCAATAAATTATGGGTGGGCGTTTGTTACAAGCTGTAGCTGCAGTGTTTGAAATGTATTATATAAAAAAATGAAGTGGGACAAATCTGACTTGCAAGATTTGACATATACAAACATAACTAACTCAGAAAGTTAAATAAAAGCGAATAAAATGGCGTTAGGATTTACCATTATAATTACCGTGATCGGGGCAGTAATGGCGGCGGCGCCTGCGCCGTCGTTGAGCGTCGCATGCGTCGACACAAGTTTCTTCTGAAACACAAAATTAACTATATATTAAATGTTGATCTTTCCCTCTAGTGTAAGTTTTGACACGAACGTGTCAAATGTTCTTTTTATTTCTTTGTGGCTGGTACAAACCGTCGCAGCAAGGCGGGTGCGCGGGCGGCGCGGCGTCGTCGTCGTGGCGAGCCAGCGCGCGCAGCTGCAGCGTGTATGCGCGGGAGTCGCCCGCCGGGCCCGCGAACGTCGCGTACGGACTTATCTCGTACACATCTGTACAAACAGCACCGGTTATTTTACTTGTAACGTTCCCTAGTTTAGAACCAATTCAATCGCAATTGGTTTTTGATCTTAGTTTGTAGTATTCTCATTTCAGACTCTTATTTTGTGATCCTCGTTATTATTGATTTTGTTTAGGTAAGTATGCAAAGTTTGACGATTCTTAACTTGATATTTATGTGAATCATGATGTAATTTTTGATGAATTAAACTTAGGTAACTATTACTTAAATGAAGATCATTTTCAGGGATACATTACAAAAAATTAATTAAAAGATGTGTGTGTGTAACTTAGCACCTAAGATGGGATAACCCATACAATATCGGTACGTATCGGACGTCAGTACGATATCGGGTGCAAATAAAACGTCCGATACGCATCAGACAGACTGGAGAGTAGGTTCAGCGGTAACCACGAGCCGCGGCCAAGGTACGCAAATATATCGGACCACTCTCAACGCCCTTGGCAATGACGTGTTGCGATTCATTTAAGCTCGGCTTCTCTTTTTATGACGCTGACTGTACACAAATCGCGTCCGACATCATCATTGTCATATCGCATATTGTGAAACATTCTGAGGTCTCTCACTCTAAGAGGGAAAGCCCAGCAGTGGAATGTTAATAGATTGGAAATAGAGACACAGTTAGTGTAACGGAATATGATTACCTGGATGTTTTAGAAGTATTGCAAAAGACGTATCTAGACGTAGATTGGTAGATAAACTTATCATGTACTTTGAGTAGAGCATGGCTCAAACTCCTTTTAAATGCGTTAAAAGTTCCTGTAGACGTGTTATAGCTGCTTGAACTTAAGTCGTAAAAATAATATCAAGGTAGGTAGAGGCGCAGAAGGCGCTCAAAATATGAGGATTGAGGAATAATACTATAATATTTAATTGCGCTCTCGTACAGCTTTTTTTTAATCACTTTAACCGGTCAGATAAAAAATTGATGTTGATTGTTCATTCAGTACGATAAGCCTTCAAGGCTTAACTCAGAACATCGTGCGATTGTTTTTAGGGTTCTATATACAAACGGTTCGAACAGGACCCTATTACCTACTATAGAATATAATAATAAGGGTCCACTGTCACCTGCACCGTTCGACCCTCTTCCAGCAACAATTTCGGGCGCAGTGTGTTAACTGTTACCACTTACTTATCTTATGAAAGTACGTAAAAGTCATACGCGGTGACAAATACATGGTGTTCAAAATCTCAATAGATGTAATAATTAAATGTCACCTCTGAAACTAAACAGCTATCGCAGGGAGATTAGATATCGTTTTAATTATGCTCTGTGAAACCACAAAAACTCTATAGCGCGAAAACATAACAATAAAGACGACGGTTAATTACCTACTCAAAAAGTTCAAGTTTAATAAGCATAATAATATTTATCTAAATAACATTGTGTTACCCGTTATTAAGTGTGGTCCCTTCATAAATCCACCACCGTTACGGGGACTGCAATTAAAATCAAGGTCACGTAAACCCTTCATTTGTGAAATGACCTCGTAACGGGGTCGTGAAATCCCATTCATAAATGGATGGCGAGCGAGTAACGGTCAAGCGTGGTTTAGGTAGTTTATTTCGCTCGTTCACGTGAAGTTGTTACGTCCCCAAGTTTGTACGCAACTTTGCGTTAGCTCGAAATTGAAACCGTATTTTGCATAGAGTAGAATCCCTTGTGGAACTATTTAGATGGATTAGATGGGCAGTCGGGAAGTTTCCTGTCTGGGCTGAAGGTACATGAAAGGTTTGCCAAACTGGAATTTAGGTGCGACTATAAACATTGAAGCTTAGACGCGGTTTATTGGTGAGGGAATTTTATCAAAACCCAAACTTTGTTGTAATGTTGACGCCTTTATAACATGTTATTGAGATGCCGAAAAAGTTTCCATGTATAACGAAAGCTGAAGTTTTAAACGTTGTGTTTTAGTAGGAGCCGTACGAAACAACACACCTGGAGGATAATACTTTTATCATTTTTAAAACAATGACAAAGCATTAACAAGGATGACGATGAAAAGTCGTCCAAGAAAATTGTCTCATTTGAACTCGATAACAATTTTCTTCGTCAACGGAACTAAGCTCTACAAAATCGCTAATGTGCTGTTCTATCTCCTAAATTCAAAGAACACTTGAGGAGAAGACAATCTGTGTTATTAATTGTGGTGATGCCATGTTACCTTACCTGGTGGGTCTGGTGGCAGCTTGGGGGTCTGGTGCGGGGGTGCCCGGTACGTCCCGCAAGTCGGCTTCTCAGCGCTGGTAGTTACCCTGGCGACGCCACCATCGCTCCTAAATTATTATACTGGTCATTATGTGTCGAAGGATGGTTTTATAAAAACTCACTGTCGCTCACAACTTCATCTGAATCCCGTGGGAAATATGTCCATTCCGGAATAAAAATAATCAAGAATATCTTAATGTTAATCAAAAATAGTTTAGCGTTTAGAGAAAGAAATTTTAGAATAAGAATATTTATCGGTCATACTTAGTTTCCAGATTACCCCCCGGGTAAATGAAGACAAAAACACGCAAATAAAGTTTATTTATTCGTTCGATATTATCAGCAAACATAGCATGACATAGGTATATAATGTAAATGCATTAGGTCTAAAGTAAAGAAAGACCGCGGTTGAAGTAAAATGCCTACTTATGTAGACGTAGATATTACTTTGTGTTAGTATACACACGAAGATAAGATAACAAGATAAGTGCGTATTATATAGTTTCAACAGAATACCTGATCTTACTTACAGACAGAATACCTGAACTACTTAGTTAGTCGTAATTGACAAGTTTGTCGTAAGTTTCGAAACTTTCCCATAGCAATTTTCACTAAATCCTTTCACATTTTATAGAGTGTGAAACCAGAAAATAGGCGAGTGGAAGTCTTTCTCGAAGTGTTGGCTCGTAGCTATAAATTATTTGTGATAGCGAAGCGGCTTCTGTAGCGTGGTTAACTTCACTATTTTTCCACTGGGGAATATATTTTATATCTTAGTACCCCGTTATATTGGAGTCGTAACTAAAATGGCCATAATTTGACGCTGAAGTTCGTTTGCAAATATTTAAAGCAAACATATTTTGACAAATGTTTTAGCCGTACTTAATAATAAAAGTAAGTGTATCTAATACAAGCTTCACAAGCTTGTTTTTAGAAATATACTGAAAATATTTTTACGCAAATACTAGTAAATTTCCTATAAAATTCGACTGTATCGTGCGGGAAGGGTGCTTCCGTCATAGCAACAGAGTTTCAGAAAAGACCTCACATTTTCCGAAACAAACTCGCATTTTTCACGAACCATATATTACAGAAAAACACGGCGTGATCTATAGCGTCGTTATTACTTTAATATTTTGTACTCTGGAGGACAGGCGATATTAAAACTCGTGTCATACATCGTTAGCGCCCAGACGCGAGTGAAAAGGGTCGATGGAGGTAGACCCGTTTAATTGTCGGCAAAGAGGCCTGTGTCAGCACCTTGTCACCCGCAGATCACCCTGCCTAACGAATCTGCGTTGATTTGAATATTTTTTGCCTTCTTTGCTCAATCGTGATTGCAAGGGAAATGCATTTAGCGATTATGTAAATTTTAATGTTGGAGGACATTACAACGTCTGCAAATTTAACTTTCACCAAATCCTTTACTTACTTCAATTCTTTCAAAACATACGACGGAATTCAAATAATGTTTTTCAATTCAATTCAAAAAATGAAAAGTTTGAAGACAACATAGTGCCTAATATACCGTGTTTAATATTATCAATACCTATTAACTTGCGGAACTGTCAACTTTAACCTAGTTTTAACGACTTAGGGTGAATTTATTCTTTCCTGCAATCGGTACTAAGCGTACCAGTGGTGGCATATCAGGTACTCACCTTTTTCTTCTAAGAAGAATAGCTAAAATTGTGAGTGCAGCGAGTGACAGCGCCGCGCAGAGAGCTAACAGCAAAGCCAGTTCCCCGGCGGTGGCAGGGAACGGTGCATCCACTTCCTCGGCGTACCCACCCTCGGCCGGAGTTGTGGTAAATTCGTACACTTCCCGCGTCCAGCCCGCTTCGTTTGACGCGCGGGCTGCTACACGGTACCTCGAACCAGGCGTCAAGCCTGTAAAGAAACTGCTCATAGACTTTGCTCTTTATCTACCTATTGGGGGTGCGAGTCGGGTTACCTCAGCGTGTGGCCAAGAGCTTTCTTGCATCCGTCCGTGGGGAAGAGCGGTGCTTGGTCCGGTGCAACCTGGGCATCGGTTAATAATTTCCTGGCAGATTCTGAGGGATATCATTATCCGTTTGCTAAGAGCCCGACAGGGGGAGGGGGTCTTTTGACCGTGTTCCACCGTACAACGTTGCCGACATTTTTGTCGCAAGATTTTTGAATATTGTATTTATTACTTTGACATTGGCGAAGTCATTGCGTCGACCGATGGGCCCATATTGGAAAAAGTAGAAGAAGATCTACCTATAGAGATATAATTACATTTTTAAACTTACCGCCTAGAATGACCTCGCCTCCAACAGGCACATCTCTAGCACCGGCAACTCCTGATCCGGCCCATTCTAATCTCAAAGCTACTGGTCCACAACCACCGTCACTCCAAATGCTAGTATCGAATCTTGCATGCGTGGCATTGACTCGGATCCACCTCGAGTCAGGAGGCGCGACAGGGGGACCGCCAGTTGTTCGGACTGCTATTTCCGTCCCCGGAGGTCCCCCGGCTGAGCCATAAGCTCGGTATGCTGAACCACAGCGAAGACCCGGTAATGCCAAGGGACCAGGGTTGGCAGCTTGCACTCTCCATTCTCCCTATAAAAACACAAACATTAACGACAACTCCATGAAAATATATAGATTATTAAGAAGGGAACTTATTAACCTCAGGAGCAGCTAGCCTCCAGTGTAAAGTATATGACTTAGGCAAAGCATGCCCCGAAACTCTAGCAGCAGGACGCATCTCGAGTTCTAATTCCCTGGAGCGTGCTTCCAATAACGCTAAGGCTGGTGGAGCGGGGGGCCGCAGCACTACAACTCTCCATGTAGCTGAGTCCGAGCCGTGTGGATTCTCAGCAACACAGGTGTAATTGTCAGCGTGTGATAATTCTAGACCTAACAAAAAACAAATCTGTTTAGATAGAGGCAATACAAGGTAAATATTGATATATTTTAGTTTTAATTATGAGTAATACCTCGTATCAAAAGAGCGTCTCCATCGAGATGGAAAGGTGATCGAGGATGCAGAGGGCTTCCGCCGCGCAGCCACCTCTTAGCTGGGGGTGGAGTGCCTCCAACAACGCATCTTAGCGACAAGGAGCCGCCAGCAGCTCCCACTGCCACGTCGCCAAACGAGGATATGCGTGCTGGAGCTACATGAGAAAACAGATAAAACACAGTTTTTGACACACCGTAGACTATCTACGTAGACATAGGTTTAGGATTGTTAAATACATTAATTGTAGAACTCTTACCCAAAGCACTGGTCTGACAAGCAACAGCAGGTGACGGCGGTCCTTCCCCAGCGATGGTCGCTGCTCGGACCCAGGCCTCGTAAGTCCGTCCAGCTCTTAAGCCTCGGAGGGTCCTCATGCACTCAGTGTATACACTCTCACCTTCGGAACATGCATTAACGCGTGTTGCATTTGGTTCTTGAGATCTAGGAAAGACATTGCTATTAATTTTCGTGCTTTGAAAACTAAGCACTGAAGAATCTAATGCCTTATTATTGTAGTTAACATTGAATTTACCCGGATAAATCTTTCACGTATAGTATGTAATGCGTGAGCCTCCCATTTGGCTCTGGTGGTGGCAGCCAAGATGCTCGCAGCGACCTCTCTGTCAGTGCAATCAGTTTCATGCCTCCAGGTGCACTAGGTACTGTCAAAATAATAAGCTAGGTAGTAAATTATTGCTAATCTGCAGAAGAAAATTAAGAAAGCAGGCATTTATGACCCGTTAGACAAGACATCAAAAGTAAGCTGTTTAAAGTTTAGAGAAGTGGACTAATCGAACGTGAGTAGACAATTAGGAGGTTCTCATCCTACATTCGGTAAAGCGTAAACAAAACTGTGGTTCAAAGTTGTTGTTTATTCAGGCGATTTCACTAACCATCTTCATCCGTTCGACACACTTGGGGAGCTGACAGTGGACCGTCTCCAGCCGCATTATGCGCCCGAACCCTGATTTCGTATTCAGCGTACGGAGTCAGTCGCGATATAGTCGCTTCTTCACCCTAATTGAACAGTGAAGGGATAAATTATTCCCTTATCTTACCTATTATGAATCTATTTTTAATAACAGTTGCTCAGATCAAGTAAAAAGTAAAGACAGAGTTTGGCGAACGTTAAAGTTGGTTTAAACTACGTCTTGACGTGTTTATACAGTTGCATGCATGCAAGAGCGGTAAACTATTAGAGCACCACACACGCGCACAAGACAAATCGTAGTTTAAACCAACCTCACATACAATACACAATACAATACAAATACTCTTTATAGAACACCACATATCAGTACAAAACAATACAAACAAAGTAGACAATAGGCGGTTTTATCGCTTAATAGCGATCTCTACCAGACAACCAATAAGAGAAATAAGTTTGAGACAGTTTAGGTAGGCGGTAGGTGGTGGTGGTGGATGGTGGTTGGCTTAATCGTTCGTCTTTACTTTTTATTTACTCTGAAACCAGTTGTTGATAGTGAAAAAGTTAGATGTGCTCACCTGAACGCGAAGAAATGCCTCCTGTATTGGAAGCAAAGGATCTGCGTCGAATCGCGTGTATTGTAACGTGTAATGGGTTATAATGCCGCCTCTGGTGTCCACGCCAGGTGGCCTCCAGGAAGCTCTGAGAGAGGTCGCTCCACTTGACTTACAGGTCAGCCCCTCAGGCCCGCCCGCCGGAGCTACATTATCCAACAGAAAAAAGAACATTTCACGCAGAGCTCTGAGCATTTCGAGTATTCCTTTTGAGCTCCGAAAATGCTAACAAAGTCAGCGTTCACGAGTGCCATCAATTTGATCTGAACCGTTTGACCTATATAGGAAAGGGTACGCTCCAATTAAGCCATTTTGCATTTTGATGCGAAAATTTACGATGGCCGCTTCCCGTCGATAACAGCGCAATGCGGATTTATTCACGAGTGCACCAACAAAAGTTTAAAACAAAACTTGAAAAGGCAACCTCGCCGCTTAAGTTTTTCCGTTGTGGCCGAAGCAGTTTAATTTTACGCAAATTAATGGATTGGATTCACATAATAACGACACAGCTTAAAGTCCATAAATCAACTTTGTATTGGGGAAGTTATGAAAAGCTATGAGGATTATGCTTCCGCTCAAAATCTGCTTAAATTGTTTCATGAAAATATTGTGCTTTGACTTACGCGATTCAAGAGTATGACGATAGTGCGTCGGAGAAACAGGTCCAGTCCCTGCCGCGTTATATGCCCTAACAGTGACACCGTATCGAGTTGCTGCTTTTAGTCCTCTTATAGTCGTGCTGGTGGCGTCCGCACTAGCTCCGCTTTCTGACCCTGGACTATCATTAAGAGCGCCCTGTCCTTCCTCGGAAACCCACCAACGAATCGTGTAGCCTAAAAGTGTGCCGTGCCACGTTTCTCTCGGCGGCGGCTGAAAAATGTTTCGCAAGTTGTATTATGTTCAACAATTTGTACTCGCTCGTGTAATGGATTGTTTACGTTACCTGCCACGTTACGTGCAGTTCGCGCGCCCTAAGTGACCGCACGGTGATTTCACGCGGCGCGCCGCCCGGAGCTGCGCAATTAACGAAACGCCGTGTCAAAATAATGTTTCAGCACTTACATTTTATGAGCGCGTAATACAACGGGCATGTAGGGCATAAAATAGCTTTATGGCGTATTAACGGTTACAGACATTACATTAAGCTGGATGACCCCACATATAGTCCATTAATTTATTATAGACGTCATGGCCTCGTTAAAGGTTGAAATGGGTGCCCATTCGTTAGTGAACAAATATAAATCTTCTTTAGAATAAGTGACTATAAGTATGTTTTTGTTACAAATCATTTGAATTTTTACTAAAATTGAAAGAGCACTTTCATGGATCTAGCAACTTCTTGTACGTAAAGGGTCATAAAACAAGCGAGCTGAGTGCAAAGATTTATTATAGGGATACCTTCTTCTCTGGTGGTGAAATGCAGTGGTGACGTGTACGCGGAGGCGCCGACGTCATTGTAGGCGGCGAGTCTGAGAGCGTATCGAGTGTCCGGCGCGAGCCCCGGCACCGACGCCCCGGCACGGCCCGGCCCTTCCGACCTAATGGACACACGCACTTAGACAGAGCTATTATAAGAAAAGTGTACTGTTAAAACTATAAAATGAACTAAAAACTTAATATTCTGTGACCACACACAACACAAAGCAAGCGTGTTGTGTCGCATAGATGTGTTGCACGTTTGTTCGTGAAGAAGCAAGGCTTCTGTGTAACCAATGGTTACTAACCATTCGAAAATATGACGAAAAATTTGTTCAACTAATAGAAAGTTTAATTTCTAGCATTACTTTTGTAGCAGTGGTTTAAAAATCGGCCCTAAATTATAATCAAAAATTTAAAATCATCAATTATTCTATGTCCAATATTAAGAACATTGTACGAGTAGATCTGCAACGCCACAATAATGCCCCATTGTAAAATGAATATAATTTGTAAAGATATCACAGAAGTGTGTTACAAATACACTAGCCTTTAAAACGTTAATTTGTTTTTTTGTGTTAGGAAACCAGAATAAAAAATAGATCAGGTAAAAAACTATTTCAATTATAATGGTATCAGCGTATTTGAACTTTGTTTAGTTAAATAAATAAATAAATAATAAATATCTTGGGACAAATTACACCAATTGACCCAGCCCCAAACTAAGCAAAGCTTGTACTATGGGTACAAGGCAACGGATAAACATACTTATATAATGTAGATGAATACGTACAATATCCATGACTCGGGCACAAACATTCGTATTCATCATACAACTGTCTGCCCCTACCGGGATTCGAACCCAGGACCTCTAGCTTCATAGTCAGGGTCACTAACCACTAGGCTATCCGGTCGTCAACTCGTAAACTCTACTTAACCTTACTTTAAAATTAAACTTTACTTTCAAATTAGAGCTTTTATTAGGTTTATTATGTACAGATGGAATCGATAACTTTACTTGTAAAGACATTGTTGATCAAAGTAAAACAAGACAATCGGGGCCAATATCGGAAAGTCAATCTCAAGTTTTCTTTAGTCGAAGTCATTTTATTAATTCTCAGTTAAATGAGCGTGATTTAATCATTTAAGGTTGCTGTTAGAAAAATATTTAACATAGACCCGACCCGACCTTATTCAAATAAAAATAGTTACAATAGTGAAACACGCTTAACAGGGATCGTCATGAGCTTATCACTAAACTATTCTTAGGTAATTTTTTTGTCGATAGGTACCTACTGCATTTATTTAATTTTATAATTAAGTGTGATTTGTGTCAAAAATCGAAAACATCACGCCAGTATTCAATTCGTTACGTAAGACAGAGCACCAAACACTTTTTACTAATACGATTAAGTTACTACTTACGCGACATTGAGCAAGTCGGAGTTGGCCAACGTCAGATTGAGCACTTCGGGCGAGTCCCAGTTGTCAAGTAGCGATACCAGCGGCGTGTCCAGTGGTGCCGTCAAGTCGCGGTTCAGCGCTCTGTACTGGAGCGAGTAGTGGGACACTAGAGCTCCCCGTGCCAATCTCCACGTGACACGGGCTCTTCGAGACCAGACCTCCGATATACGAACTTCTTCCGGGATGTTTGGGCGTTCTGTGTTAAAAAGGAAAACACTATCGTGTAGTGATGGACAAATAACGCAGCGACAAGAGTACCTACACATTGTGGTTATGTTGGTTAGCGTCATTCACGTGTTATCTCAATTAGTATTATTTTGAAATACTCAATTTGGTACTCTACTCAATTTCAATCATAAACGTACACAAATTGACCGTTAAAGCACTATAATAAAGGCTGCTCAACCTTTCGGACAGAGTAACGGAAAATACAAAAATCGTATCGGTTTCGGTTTTTTTTAAGCAATAAAAACCATTGAACTTCTTGATTCAGCTTGATTGATTTATTTATTAGGGTCATTTTAAATCGGGCTTGCGGTTGAGTAGCCATATACCCAAAATTTAAATACATCCCTGTTTCCTAGTATCAATGTTTCTATGGCTAATTGTACATGACGAAAGAAATAACGCATCAAATTGTGTAACCGTCTTCAAATTTTGTATCCGTCTTCACCTTTTGTATAATTTCCTTTTCCACGAAACATCATCACAACATAAAAGTATTCGTCAATTCAATTTAATTTGCCTCATATGCTTAATATTACATACCTTTGACGTACAACCGATACACCAGCTCGTCGTTGCCGTAGAGATTCCTCGCGAGACAGCGATACTCGCCCGCGTGCTCGGGCCCCGCGTGTGTTATTGTTATTTCCGACATCATCCCGCCATTACCAGTGTCTCTTGTTTCGATGCCCCCGGCGCCGCTACGAATTATTGTTAAGATAAATTTTACGGGAATAATTCAATATGTGACTCGGAGCAGAATTATTAATTTAATTTTTGCTTATAATTTTGGTGACTTGACATAAATTGAAGCCAACCCACACATGCATTGATACCTATATGTAATGTTACTAAGTATTTCCAGCAGACTCTTTTGATGCTTAAGTACACACAGCAAAATAATGCGGTTAGCACAGCCACGCACACGTCTATGCGTGTTGAGTATCGACATGAACGTTAAGTAGAATCTATGACATGTGAATGTGTGAGTGAGTTCGATCATAAAATCTACCCCCTAAGTACAGATTTTTTAGCAACAAGATGAATGAGCAATGTCACTGTAAATTACCTGTTTATTGAATAAACAACAACTAACTATAAAATAACAATGAAGAAAGTTACAACTATTTAAGTTAGTTTATAATAAATTAAGTGAAAAATAATTACAAATTAAATGAAAATAATCCCCGCCGGTATCGTGTCACACTCAAAGGCTGAAAATGCAATATCTCCGGTTTCAGTTACTTCTACAAAAATAATGTAAAAGTATTTTTTTTATTTAGACTGTCCTAAAAATATTTTACCTAATCTTACATTGGATATTGTCATCCCCAGTGTAAGCGAGAGAACCGAATCGAAGCTTCCTTCGACCTTGAATCTTCAAATTTATGCAATCCCACGCATTGAACTATTATTACTAGCGAAGAGTAGTTACCATCTCACTGATGCGACGATGTTATATTATTATTTCTCAACAAGTCTGAGATTCCAATTCCAAAGCAATATTCCTCACAACCAGCACGGCCATCGAAATAACATCCAAAAATGTCATTTTATTATTACTATTTTATATTCCGTTTTCTTCGGATACGAACCCGGTTCACTAAAGCAGAAGTCAAATCTTCGACCTGTCTTTGACCGCTAGGCCACCGAGGTATGCAAGTTACATGGTGAATGTATGAATTATGTTCAATCTGCGACTACTGTATTGCAATTTGTGTAAATAGCTGTTTTATGAGCTTTGAAATAAGGTTGAAATTATAATTTATTTTTTTCCGTAACTATTTAATTTTATGGTGGTTGCAGTCTATTGTATGTTTAATTTTACTCTTATATAATATGTTAAAAACGCAAACGCATTGTGTTTTCTTTTAATATAATTATTAATAGGTATGACTCTTTTTACTGGAGTTTAAAAGTTGCTAGCTGATGGCTATTTTGGTCGTTATCGTCTTAAACAATATAAAGTGTTTTCTACCCTCAAATTTCTAATAATATGATTTTGTGAACAAACAACCTGTCACCGCTGGCAGCCATTATTAGCTGCGGGATGAACCGTGTGTTATACTTACGAACTGTTTAATTTTGCCTTTCGAATACCTTGTGATTTGCAAAACATGGATTATAACTATTTATATAAGGAATCGCTAGGCGTTTTTTGATATGGGTAAGTAGACAAACGGTGTTAAAAACAATGACTTATTATTTTATCGGTAATGTTTTAAACAACTTTCTTTGACGAAAAATGTTTTTATTTAAACTTCATTTATTTTGCAGCGGAAGACTGTGCCATTATGGATTCACCCTTACGCAGACTTCGGACACGATAAAAATATTCGTTCTGGGCCTAAACCTGAAGCCTCATCTCCTGCCATTTGATTTGGACATTATGTAGTTGCCGCACCCGCTAGTGACCCATTTCACAGCAACAAGACACAATGCTACGTTGCAACCTGTGCGAAACCATCTGCATGCTGCAGGATTGCATTGCCGTAGACCAGCAAAAAACATGCTTTAACGGACCAGCATAGAAGAAACCTTTGCTCGTGAATACCTTGACTTTGATTATTACATCAATCAAAGTCAAATGTAGTGATTTTTAGTGATGAAGACGAAATATATTAACTTAATTAAATATATAAACACAGTAATGTTTTACAGTGCAGAACGAGTGGCAGTGTTACTTTAGGCTATGGGGTTGGATGTCATCGATGGACCCTGGTGTCCAAATCCAAACCAAATCGAGATAGGTAGCTTAGTCGCTTCAAAGTGGAGATTATAACCCAGTGTGAAATGATGTTATTGTTAATGGCTGTCATTTAACATGTCTATTCATTTCACCACTGACTTACACGTCCGCAAATAAAACGTTTCGTTCATCTTTATCAGACTTAAACCTAATAAACCAGAATTTAAGATATTAATTATGTGTCATCTTAAAAATAGCCCTATTATGGTTGTGTATTCAATTTGCAAGATAATTATTATGTTAGTGACATAAGACTTTTTAGTAAACATAAAATCATACTGGCCTCTAAAGTGTGTGTTATTTTATGAATATTATTCTATAAGGAAAAGTGTGCAGTTTTATTTAGCTAATTTAATTACTTTTGGTAATAATAATAATAACACAAATAGAGGCTAATACAATAAAAATTAAATGTTGCAATAAACAATTTGAACCAATAATTGCATTTTATTGTTTTATTCTTTTACGTCCTTTTTTTCTTGTTTTAGGTAAACACGAGTTTATTTTGAGATTAGTAATTTAAAATTGAAAACAAAAAAGATACACTTGTGCAGGATTCGAACCCGGTTCTTTAGGTTTCATAACCCTAGGTCAATACACCTGAGCCACCACGCTTATAATACTGGTGGCAAAATTATGCTTCCATTGAACAAAATACCAGCAGGTTTGAATAACTATGCGTGAAGGTAGTCAGAAAACACAATTAGCACAGATAGGGCATTTTGTTGTGTGCGTAATAAGGCAGCGGATAAGTGCGGATGTGTGTATAGAATGACACACGTGGATAACTAGGGTGCTGACCGATTCGCTTTGCTGTGTGTACCTACACGACTTATTTAAAGTTTAGATAAACTGCACATAAAGATTCAAAAATACTATCTCAGCCGCTTCTTAGCCTTTATTGGTTATCCTAAAAATTTTACAGAATAGGAAATGAACTTACTGCAAAGCTAAGGGTCTGTTGTCATGAGTCCAATGTAGATGTATTTCTGGTTCTCCGCTGACTATACACAGTAGCCTCGCGGTTGACCCTCTCACCACCCACCTGGTTTCACCTCCGTTTCCACCCCGATGAAGTCTAGGAGGTTCTGTGCAATACGAAAAAACGGATTGAAGTTGTATACAAGCAGAAATAACGTAAACGCCTTCAGAAGTGCACCGACATTTCGGTCAAAAATATACTTCTAAGTTAGTATGTAAAACCTTCATTTACCTCTCACGTCTAAGTAGAAGCTATGGTGTATAAAAGCGTGTTGAGCTCGAGCGGTGCATCTATACCAGCCCTCGTTCTCGGGAACAGCTGCTTTGAGCCAAATAGTTCCGTCAGACAGAATGGATCCTCCATCTGAATCAACTGCGTCTTGGGCAAGCAGTACGTGACGCCAGTTCTCTCCATCTATGCAAAGTAACATTTGTTCGATTCAATGCCGTAAATCCATATTAGAAAAGTAAAAAGGTAATGTAGCTCAAAGAAATAGATTGCTAAAGGTGATGCGTCAAGTTGACAAAAGAACCCGATAAACGTTGGAGATTAGTGTTTTGAGGGGGAAAGTGAAGCATTGAAAGGCCTCCCACTAGGTGGATCGATGATGTGATCAAATTCGCTGATCGTGGTTGGTAAACAAAACTAGGAACTGTGGCCCGTTTCTCAAAGCTACTAGTTACAATTTTACGAGTCTAAGCTAGAGCAACAATACTCATACCCCAAGCACGGTTTGGTGGATTGGTCCAATGCTGCTAGTTTTGACTTTTAACTCGTAGCCTCAAGAAATGGAGCCACTCTTCGTGGTGGTGCTCTATGAAGGAGGCCTATTCAACAATTTGTGTTTTCCAGTTGATGACGATAACGGATAGTTTTTAATAGTAAAATATAATTAGCAATTTTTGTCATTAGTAAGATCTTGAATATCTAAATTAAACCACTATGGCTGTCTTACCAGAAGAATATTCCCAGGTGACTCTAGGAGCTGGTTGTCCCTTAGCGGAACAAGGCAGCAACACAGAAGCTCCGGCCGATACAGATGTGTTTTGTGCTCGCCAAACCCACGACGGAGTCTCTGCGCGATACAACTGTACATTATGTTATGTTATTCATTAACTATTTCATTTGTCAGATTGGCTTGATTCGGGAGATTTAGTTAGTAATTTTATCTACCTTTGACGTTGAGAGACGCTGTGTGGCTTACACTTCCAAACTCATTTGAAGCTTTGCACGAGTAGTCTCCGCTGTGCGCTGAGGTAAGGTCTTGTATAATTAATATCGTAAAAAAATCCATATTTTTCTGTTCAGCCTAAAAATTTGAGAAAATATTAGTTATTGACTTAAAAAGAACTTGCACTATTTTACCGAAATTTGCAATTCACCTTTAATAGAGATGGAATTGGTAGATTATCTTTGTGCCACGTAAACTGAATGGGTTTATCACCAGAAACCAAACTGCATGTAGCTTGTGTGCTGCCACCCACTTCCAGCTCTTCAGGAAACAGGAAGGAAGCAATCTTCGGAGGTTCTGTACAAATTCAAATAACATCTCAATAAACCCTGGATAAAAACAAATGAATCAAGTAGTGTAAAAGTAGTGACTTACTGTGAACTTCAATACGAACAGTTCTTCTGGCTAATTCACCACTTTCCGCTTTAACTTCACATGTATAAGCACCAGCTGTAGCACTTCGGATGGAAGGTAGTCTTAGCATTCCTCGTTCATCATTAGACTCAACTGCTACATCTACTGCAGTTCCATCTTCGCGACGCCATACTACTTCTCTATAAATTCATTCAATATAGATTTAAGTTAACTGCCATTTAAAAATAAATTTGTAACACATACTATAAAATACTTACTTAATTGGATAACCAGAATAGGGACAGTATAAAACTACATCAGTGTCTGCCTTTACGTGTAAAGATGACAAATATCTAATATTTGGAGGACCTGCAATGAAATCAAAATCAACGGGAATCTTTTTGAATGAGTAAAGTTGTATTATATTATACTTCAAATCCTTACCAAACACGTTCAGTCTTGCGTGGTGCGCTTGAGAACCTCGAGAATTTGTAGCGTTACATCCGTATCTGCCTCCTTCATCGGCTGTGCGGATGGTCACACTTAAAGTTGATACAATAGTTCCTTCTTCACTACCCGGAACGCTTTCCGCTCTTGTATTAACACTATATCTAAAATGATATAAAGGTCGTATAAGGGTACAAGCGGCAAGCACAATAAAAAATAAAAAACCTAAAATTCTGGTTCCTACTTGTCCGGAGCTGATGGCAGTGGTCTGTCGTCTAACGTCCAGAGGATCCGTGGAGGAGGAATACCCGTAGCGGCACATCTTAAAGCTATGCTTTGGCCGATCCTTGTAACTGCTTCACTGAACGTAGAAACCAATCTTGGCGGTCTATCTGAAACGCAGCGGAAGAGTTGAAAGAACTCCACTTTTGGAAAATCTATGCCAATACATTGAATTTTTATGTGTCAAACATACCAGCAATGATGAGTTCGGCACCAGCGACGGCGGAATCGGAATGGTCATGAGCTGTGCATTGATAAATTCCTGCGTGGTGGGAGCGAACTGGGCCTAGGGTTAAACGTGCTTGGGGTGTATGAAGAGGCCGTGCTTCGTGCTGCCAACTTAAAGTGACCCCACTTCCACGACCGCCAGTTACCGAGCAGTTGAAATGGCCGCTGCCACCGGTTCCAAGCATCTGCAGACAGTATGTTCAGTTGCCGTATTCCTGTGGCTTTACCAATGATAATTTACCGTGATGTAGTTTGGAGTTATTAGAAAACCATAAAATTGCTGAAGGCATAAGCTTCAAGGAAAGAGACTAAACGTTTACTTAAATAATTATTAGAAACTGGGAAATAAAGGATGCCATTGGCTGTGGGTAACTCAAAAGCGTTCTGGATGACCTTGGATGGCCGTTCTCTGAGCATAGGCCGATATTGGTATCGGAAGTCATCCGATTCGATCGAAAACGTTCCACATAATAACGCCTGACTTTCAGCAAATAAATTAACCAGGTGGAGCATGCTTGCATAATAAATACCCATTCACCCTGGATTTCAAGACGGCCAGATTACAGCGTTCACGTAACACAGGCGCAGGCTGGAACTTCCATTCGTCACCTGTCCGAATGTGGAAGTTCCGACACACAATCTTCTAAATGCAGCCTATAGTAAAAAAAGGGGGTCTTACCAAAGGATTAGGCGATACAGCGACAGTCAAAGGCTCGAACACTACCAGCCGCATCATCACCCGGGGAGAAGAATCTCCCCCCGGAAAGCAAGCGTATCGGGACGCGTGGTGCGTGCGCGCATTGGGGAGCACTAGGGCGCCGCCGCGTACCATCCCCTCCCCCGCTACCGCCGCCCACAGCCCGCCAGCGTCCTGCCGCTGCCAGCTGACGATTTAATTTTGATGTACTATGGGAATTCCATGAAACGAAATGTGGTGACATACTTTTTCTACCACTTAGTAATACTCTACGTACTGGTGAGTACTTAGCGAAAACTTTTTGTATACTTCTCTACAATTAATAGAGTCAAGTAGATAGTTTACTAATCAGATGAGTTAGCACCAATAGGATTGCTTCTATTGTATAAGTACCTAGTGTAAATTAAATACAAGTAATTTAAAATTAGCATAAATGTCAAATAGATGTCATGTATTTATGTACCTACTTAAATTATGTTCGTTTTAAAACTCTAAATGCCAATTAAAATGAATTTGTATTTAACACACCATCATTTTAATACCAATTAAAAAAGTTCCGCGGGCACGAACATTATTCTACGAGGCATATTTCCCATTTGTAAAATTACTTCTCGCCTGGGAAATTATTAAATGATATATTTAACGAGGTAGATTTTTAATACTTTAAACTGCGAGCTTTTGATCTGAATAATTGAATCCCCGACTAAGCTGGCTCTGTGTGGCCCGATTTCAATAGAATTGATTTAAATTTAACAACCGGAAAACCATTGAACTGTAATTTTCAAGAGCGTTTCTAGAGAAGTATGATTTATTACTTCACTACTCGAAAACATATAGGAAAGGAACGCGTTTGAAAATTTTGATACTTGCATACTTAAGAGTGGAATAAAAATATTTTTGTACTAACGTGTTTTTTATTGCAGAATTAAAGCTAAAGGCAGTCAACCAGTTAATACAAGTAAAAAAACCCAAATATTTAACCACTTTAGTATCGAGTTTGAGTACGACTTTGTTCCGCCCTAGCCAGATTTTAGAGTACAAAGTAATTGGACGCATGCTACGTTCAGTTAAATTAAGCCTCCTTCCTCGCTTTTCCGCATTGTTTGTTGATTGGTATTAATTTGCTGATTTTACCTAAGCACTTATCATTATTTTGGTGTAACTCTACCCAAGCCAAAAGCATTTAATTTAAACTTCTGCTTTAACAAAACACAAGTCCCTCCAAAACAAAACCTTTTACGTAATATAGAAATACAAATATGCAATATTTCTTCCATATTTTTCTAATAACAAACACGAAATCTTACCTGATAGTGTGCCCGCTCATATGCCTTATTATGCAGGGTAGGACGGCGGTCTCACCTGCCCGCGTCTCTATGGAATTGAGCTCAATGTTCTCCAGCCAACTGCTATCTGTTTATAATGTAAAACAAAGAATAGCATGTGAGTAAAACTTCGAAAATGCTTTTTCTCAATAAAAGTTTCTATGCCGCGTTATTTATAAAATGCAATATTTTGAAAACCCACTTCACCTACTTAGAAATGGTGCCTAATCTTATGAATGCCGAAAAACAAATTGCGATTTTCTGATTTGCAACTTTTAGTTTTCGATTTAAGTTTTTAGTGGCTACGATAAGTTTTTATTGATTAATAATTGAGCCAATAAATATGATACAACGAATCTATGTATATTTGGCGATCGGCACGGCACGGTGGTTAGTGTCTTAATTACAAGTTATTACGTAGTTAATTGCAGTAATAAGACACTTACCATCGGTGGTCAGTTTCAGCGAAGAACTCGGTGTATCGAGAGCCACACAGGAATATTCTGCTTGAATATCCGCTTGAATCAAGTCCAAGCCAAGAAGGATGCCAGCTCCAGATATCCAACGTGCGTCTACACGAAACAATCTTCTTTCAAATCAAGAAAGTTATAAGATATACCACAAATTGAGGCTAAGGGTTAGTTAAGTTTTAATCTACCGTGATAGGTTAATAGTTTCCCAATAATCCTTACTTACCAGGTCCTAAGTACCCGGGGTTCAGCGGCAGACCGTCTTGTAGCCACGTGATGTCTACGAGACCAAGTTGCGGTGACACCTCGCACCGGAGCACCACCGATCCACCCACTCTGGCTGGAGTGAGCTGCCGGGCCGTGTGAGACAGCACGTTATCCTCCACTAAAGAAAAATACATCAACGTTATTAAAGCGTATGTGTGACAACCATTATGGTAAGCAATCTGTTCGTCGTCCCAGGTACGTTCAGCCAAATAAGTGGTCCATCACCCTTGCAGCCAATTTCCTTCCAACCAAATGAAAACTTGACCGTCACGTCCTATCGACATTATATTTTACGACGTGTAAAGAATTTTCAACCTTAGGGTGGCAGACCATATATTTGACTGATGATGGTATCAATCGAAAGACCATGTAGGTAAGTATGTACTAGTAGTAGTGTAGTACTTTGAAATGTCTGAAGCTGGCTGGGGATGGCCTCAAACATCAATACTATACAATAGATATAAATACACTTTATTGAACACCACAAATCAGTACAAAACAATACAGAAACAAAGAACAAAGTAGAAATAGACGGTCTTATCTTAATACGAGTAAGCTTGAATTTAAAAGACAAATCTACTCTTTGTCATACATCGATTATTTTAAGAAAGTCTTAACAATCGCTGCCACTTCTGGAAATAAAAGTCGGAAAGACCACCACAAGGTTGATACGTGATCTGGTGGTGGTATAGTAGAAGCGAGCAGTTTATGATTGATCTGAGTCGAGTGACAGCCAGTAGTGATCATAAAATATCGTTTATCTTGTCATGTTGGTATATTGGAAATGCATAGGGAGTATTAAACACTTGTGATAACTTTTAGAACAAAATGGAGGAACAAAACAACGTTCCATTAAAGCTATTCAAGTCTGGTTACGAGTAGTGAACAAATGTTTTTTTAATCTTTTACGAAATCCTTTCTAGATTCATTACCCAAATTACAATTGCAAAGGTACGAAAACGTATTTTCTTAAAAGTTCGGCTTTTTGACGCGCTCATAAAGTAAGTGACGGCGTAATTTGAAAGCCGCGCTAAGGCCAAAATTCATAACTTAATTTTTTCATTTTTATGTAAGGTTTTATGCGAATGGAATGCCATTATTCAGTTACGGCCTTTGTAGTAGCTGTACAACGTCGCGTTTATTTAAGTAATTGGTAACTAGAGACTTCTTTTATTACACGCCAAAAGAAATATAAAACGTAAAAATAGAATTGAATAATAAATAAGAGAATAATTGCGAAAGACAAGCTTTGTTTACGAAGCCTCTTATTGACTTTGTCAATAACCGACAAATTGTTATATTTGCGAAGGTTTTCTTTAGAAAAATGTCTGAAGTATACTGTTATTATTTTCTGTAAGAATGTACTAAGCTTTCATCTTGTTATACCTTAACTTGTCATGCTGAAATAAAGCTGAAATTGTTCAAAAAGGCCTTATTGTTCGAAGTATTATTTAGGCTTCCAAACCTGTTGTTGTCATTTTAAAAACGAGGTGTGTAAGCACTCATATTCCCAATATTAATATCAATGATACTGCCAAAATATTTGAATAATGTCGCATACAACACAATGGCAGCAAAAATTATCACGTAAGTACTTAATAATTAAACATTTCTGAAACTGCTCCTAATTTATTATTTAAAAACTTTTATCCGGTTTTTCAAACCGTGCTTATAAAATTGAAAGAAAAAGTTTCGTGCCCAACGTGACCCTTCTTTTGTGTTTATTTAAAATTCCGAATTTCTCATCAGCTTTCTGGATAATTGCGAATTATTCCCACTAACTTCACAAATTGTCTCGGAAATTTTCCTCATTGACCTCATATTAAAGGTTCTGCGGTCATCTTTAGAAATTCAAATGAAGAGAGTATAAATGAAGTACCTATAAGACCCGGAACGAGCTAAAGTAGGGAACGGAGAGTGAATGAATTAGGTCCTTAAACTTTATGTTTAAATAAAAAAAACAGACCCTCATCGCAGAGTAAAAGAATGTTTGTGAGACGCTTAGCACAAGTTTGTCTTACTTACCTTAGGTCTCTTTTTCCCTTTTGACTAACAGTTAATTGATCTTTGCCACAGGTACATTTTAATTATTACCCGAATGTCAAAAATTGTAATTTCACGGGTATTGGCTTGTTGATTGTATAGCTTAGACTGTATTGTATAAGATAAGGTAAGATATGTCATGTGCGAAAACTAGGTCCTACTTATTGATATCATTAGGTAGGTTAAGTACACAATGTCGAACACTCAAGTACTATCGGCTCTCCCTTATATCGACTCGATAGTCGATGTCGACTTTAACGAGTACCCTTAGGATCGAGTTGCAAGACGGTAACATCCTATCCGCTTAGAAGGACCATCTCAAGCACACTGAGTAAACTTTTTTGTTAGTCACTGCGTATTCCAATGATTGGCTGGAATGTAAGTGCTCAATAAACGGTAGGAACGTGAAATAAAAATGTGAAATAAATATCAGTACCTACCAATATATGTATAGGAGTTATTTGATGTTGGAATAATATTGAACCGTTAAAGAGTCGTTTTCAAAAAAATGTACATAGTTAAGAGGTTAATCACAACAAAAATTTATTGATTCCTTTGTGTTACGACCGTTTCACCCTTATTCCATTGCAATAAGTGTGAAAATGACGTAACACAAAGGAATCAATTAACTTTTGTTTTAATTAAGGCCCTTAACTATGTACACGTGTTTTGAAAATAACTCTAAATTGATTAATTAAAATGAAGGAACTAATGGAAATAATTCAAAAACTGAAGGTATTTTCACGTGAAACTTATGAATCTTTTTTTCCTGTAGACAATCTATATAGCGTCTACTCACACATTGACGATGGCGCCCCCCAACTTGCTCAAGTTACCGTTTTAACTTACCATATTTTAATATTTTCTCCTACAATGGAGTAGACTACAAAGGAAGAATCGAAAAGCAACAAATGGGAACATTGTAGCTTATTCTCATTCAAATGAGCTCCGAAGAAAGTGCCCGACACTTTGATGTTGTAATTTACCTTGTTTCGTTTAACAAGTTATATTTCTCATTTAACCCGTAAGCTTTACTTGTTTTTTTTTATTTGTATTTTTTGAGTAACATTATCATGCGCTATTTTGATTAAAAATTAAATTGATACTAAAAATATTAAAGAACAAACGTTAGGTAAGTAAATATTTCATAAAGAGTTCAATACATATTGGATGTTTTTTTTTTAATGAAGGAAGGCTAGAAGTAGCGAACAAAATTGTATACTTCGTACGTAATATACTTCAACGTATGTACGTATGTCTACTCTCTATACTCTGGTTTCTGTTGTCCTGTCAATCGTGCAAATGTTAACTGAAAGTGATCCCTTTAAGGGATAAGCTCCCCGCTGTACATCAGTTTATCTGATTACCTGTAAATTATGGTGTTTTTTATACTTACAATAAAGAGAATACATAAATATATACTTCTGTATTTCTTAACTGTGAGTCGCAATTACAGATAAAATAAAGATTATCATGGGGCTATTCTAAAGAGTACAAGGGCCTTACCATGACGTCTTAATGCGATTCAATTCCGACTCAGTTCAGGTTCATGGATCTGACAGCGAGCGAACCTAAACTCAATCGGAATTGAATCGCATTAAGACGTCATAGTAACCCCCCAGTAGTTAAGCAAAGTGTATATAACCCAAGTTTTTTTACATTAAAAAGTAGGAGAAAATATTGTAAAAAGTTTAGCGCGCTTTGAGAAGTAGGTTTCGCGTTCCCGTCTAACTTGGCGATTATAAGCAGATGAAAAGTTGAGAAATTATAAAGCAGCACGGTATAGAAGGTACTTGAAGATTTCTTTATTTTTATAAGCTTTGATAATGAGATTGAACATGTTCAAAAGTGGACCAGAACCAATAAACGTAATCGAACCGAACGTTATCACCATCATTTGAAAATTTCTATTTCTGTTCTTGCTTTGCGCTGTATTTTCGTATCTTCCAATTCAAAACCTAATCAAATAAGACCCGCCTTTTAATCTACGACAAATGTAAGTAGAATGACCAAATGATTCAACATATAACATTATTGCTTTTTCAAGATTTACGCCGCTAAGTAGCAGTGCTTGCACTGCTGTGTTCCGGTGTGGAGAGTAAGACAGCCGGGGAAATTACGGGCACAAGAGGCATTTCGTCTTAGTCCTCTAGGTTGGCAACGCATCTGCAATCCCTCCGGGGTTGCGGGTGTCTATGGGCAGTGGTGATCACTTACCATCAGGTGACCCACTTGCTCGTTTGCCTTCCTATTCATATAAAAAAAAAAAAAAAAAAAAAAAAAAGGAAGCCACAGAATAAACGAGACTTAAAAATTACAATATCTGTCCCAGAAGGGCGTCTTCATTTTAACAATAAAGCCATTTTCAATAAAGAAACGCTGGCTGCGTTGTAACGAAGTTCTTTCCAAGATGAAGGAATAATGTCGCTCAATCTTTAATTAAAACTTTTCAGGCTCGCTGTATAAAAAGTAATTGGACCGAATACATAACGCTATAAATTATAAATAGAGATTCAAATGAACCTGTTATTTTACGTTATAAATGTCAAAGGCTGAAGTTCCTTCAAAGTATGTTTAAAATGTAGTTTACCCCTAAGTTTGGTTAAATAATCATAAGGTACGTTACCGATATGGGTGGTTAGTAGTATAGCATGCATCACGGAATGATGAGGATCCGGGTTCGATTGCCGGCCATAGTTTTACGTTTCGGATTTTTATGTATTCTAATTTTCACTGTCGTTTGGAAATTTAATTACTATGAAACTAAATTGAATAATAATTTTGTCATTAACATTATACATATCTGTGACATTATTGAACAATTTTACTCTAAATTTGTTGCTAACCTAGCAACAAAATTAGTGATATTCCATCAAAACTATATTCGATGAAAAAACCGATTGTCTGCAAAGTCGGTTTACGAACGATAGTTTTACGTGATAACGTTATAAAGAAACATATTCGAACTGCTAGCTCTGTGTTTTAATTTTCAGTGTCGTTAGAAATTTAGGTAGGTACGTTATGTTTTATAACACACACAATCATACAATGAGGCAATAACTAATTAATTATTAACTAAAAAAAATAATGACAAATTTAAAAAATTTCCTCATCAGTAATCATGAATCGCAACAAATCCCAACCCTTGTCGGTGTGCTCGAGCACTGGTCCGTAATACTCCATTATTATGTTAATTTTATTTATAATCCGGCATAATGTTCGAAAAATTCATTTCACCCGGCCTTAGAATCATATTTTTTCCTCTGCCGTTATTTCGCGAACAAAGACAAGTTACCTTATTGCGAACTCACTCTAATGTCATTTGATCCCTTAATTAAAAGTTTTCAGCGTAAAAAACTCGCGCAGCCGTGGGCTGTTTTCATTTTATTCCATATTTCCCCTCTGTGTAACGGAAAGTTAATTGGTCCAACTCGACTCGAAGTTGTAATTTGTTTTGCCCTCTTCTCGTCCGTCTGTTTATTACACAAGTCTGTTGTTTACAGTTTCCATAATTTTCCATTACGCATAATCTCCGAACTCGAATTACCGTATTTTAACGATTCAAAAATACGAAAATATGAAAGGAAAATGTGTTCTTTTCCTTACAATATAGGTGCTTAAGCGAGCTTCTTGATACTATCAATTTTAATTATTTCAATTATTTTCTTAAGGCCAAGCAAATCAGCTTCAATAAATCAAAATTCATGCAAATGCTGTAATACAGATAAAAAAAATCAGATGCTTCGGTGCCATTAAAAAAAAGTCGGAAACAAGATGATATCATAAGAAAAGTACACGAGCAGTGTGCTAACTTATACCTACGTAAGTTAATGAAGTTAATTTAAGTTTCTTCCTCTTGAGGCACTCTTTGCTTGCGATCCTACAAAGTTGTAGAAATCATAGTACTAATTATGCCTTTTTATGAAAACTAAGAATACTCCTTTAGCAAGACTCGTATTAAGCCTATTTTATCCCTAAAGGCCCTGAAGCATCTATAATCATTTTGTTTTATCAAGAGTTTTTATTCTTTCGGGGAAACGTAAAAGTTGTTCGATTTTGCCATGAGGCTTTCTTTATTTGCTAGCTTAACAAGGTTTCAAGTTAAATAAAGATGTAGTTTAATCCAGTATATTTGTTTCAGTATATTTGTTGTTGAGGGAACGGGCGAAAATCTTAGGAATCTTAGCCGCGTCGCCTAGCAATCCATCACTGTTTTGATTCCCATTTCCACCTATACGCTCACAATCATGCTAAATGCGGCCTTTAGGTCTTGTTGCCTCAGGCTCTGTCTTGATAAAGAC
Organism: Pandemis cinnamomeana; assembly: GCA_932294345.1. Lineage (NCBI taxonomy): Eukaryota > Metazoa > Arthropoda > Insecta > Lepidoptera > Tortricidae > Pandemis > Pandemis cinnamomeana. The sequence continues at coordinate 5,776,368 of OW028709.1, read as the reverse complement.
GTGACCTATGTATTTGTTTCAGTTAGGATTGCTTATTCTTTTTTATGTATTTGGACGCCTATAACTAGCTTGAAAATGTGCAAAATGTGACGAAGTACAAGTGCCAAGAACTCCTTGCTAGGAAGAGCCAGGAAGTCATGCTTCTGCGGTATTGTTGCACCAACTATCAAAGTGCGTGTACGACTAACTTTCCGGTCTTATTCTGACATTAAGACTGCTATTTGGCAATTTTTTTAGTTTTAACTATAGAGTTTGAGAATATACAGAATATTATATGGAACAGACTCGGGGCCGGGTACTACTTAGATGGAGTATTTGTACACGTATCTCATCTGATAGAGGCCAAATTAAAACGCTGTAACTACCTAGGTCCTCTGGTAGGCGAAACTGTTAACCCGGCTCTGATAGGAAGAAAAAGAAAAGAAAAAGATGGTCTGAGAACAACAAAATGAACCTGACCTCACTTAATTGGGAACTGGGTGGTTCCTACAGAGTTCCAAAGTAAAACGTGCGTATTTTACATGCTACGAGTAGTTATCGTGTGAGAAAATTTCAAATCATAATCTGCGAACACTTGCAATCTAACGCTCTTTGAGAATTTGTAGTCCCGGTTAATGCAATGTTTATTCACAAAAAATCGGTGTTAATTAAATGAAAGTAAAACTATTGAAGCTTTTCTTCACTTTACTGGTTTTTTTCGTCAATATAATTACACTGGGCGGCAGTGATTATTATTTTTTCATCAATATAACGGCACGTACTTAGAGCGATAAAGATTATTTGATGTCTTCGAGTGTGAGCTATTATTTACTCGAAGTATCACGATTTGTTGGTTCCATAATTAGGTTTGTTGTTCGCTGGAGTCGACCTTTGCTTTCATCGAATTGAGGTTTTCATAAAAAACAATGTTGAATCATGCTGCATGCTTCCATGTTGGTCTGGGAGCAAAAAAAATAGAATGTACCAGCTGCTTCTCTTCGCGCACAGATGGTAAAAGGCTATCGAGGGAATAGGCGATAAGGCTAGCAACCTATCACTATTTTGATACGTCCACAATCATGCCAAACGTGACCTTTAGGTCTTGTTACCGTGGGATATGTCTAATTCGTAAGGGATGAAGACGTGATCTATGTATGTATTGAGTCATCTAACCTGGCTGCAGTAGTACCGGCCGGGAGAGCACAGCGCCCGCGCGATTGGCGGCTCTGCATCGCAGCACGGCGCCGCCGCCGCCGCCGCCCGCGTCGAGTAGCGACCGCCGAGCTCCCAAAACCAACCGGCCATCGGGTAACACGTGCCTGCGAACGAAATGCCGGATTGTCGGGGTATCGCCAAAAGCATCAACGATATAACGTTGCATCGAATTCAAGATTGGGAAGAATGATGAAATAAAGTCAACGCGAACACGAAGTCGCTTGCATAAGCAAGTTTTCCTATTTAGAAAAAAAAAATCTGATAAATACCTACTATTAGCCAGTCATTTAGGTCATGTATTCGTCGCTTTCATGTGTAGGTACATTGGATCTTATAAGCTAATAAATTTCCCATCATGAAACCTTGTAGTAGGGCACTGCAACGTAGCTTAACCTAATAATGTGATTAAATAACTAACTAACTTTTCATTTTCATATTACACTTGATTTAAACAACTTATTTATTAATTTATTTATAATCACTGTACTATCATGTCATTACTTCTTTTAATCTACCTCCAGAAATTAAAAAAAAAACATTCATGCTTTTGGAGTAACTTACCTACCTAATATTACAATTTAGAGTCACAATTATAATGATTTCATTTATTAATTACGTATCGACAATCATGTTATATTAATAGTATTGTATTGTACCTTATTCAAGTTAGATTTATTTATGAGATCAGTTTATTTAATGAATTATAAATAAAATCCAAATTGTTTTAATTTTGCTATATTATACATTTTTTTTGTTAGCCTTATACCTAATTATAGCTTCGTTATGTCCATTAACAAAATGATGTAAACGGAGCCGCATGTAATTGTCGGCGTTGTTAGGGTTCCGTACCTCAAAAGGAAAAAACGGAACCCTTATAGGATCACTTTGTTGTCCGTCTGTCCGTCCGTCTGTCAAGACCCTTTTTCTCAGTAACGCGTGGAGGTATGAAGCTGAAATTTATATCAATTACTCAGGTCTACTGTCCCTTGAAGCTGTGAAAAAATCAAACTTCTAAGCCAACGCAATCAAAAGATACAGCCGTTTATGCCGCAAATTTCCGCAAATTTTCAACTCTCAAGGGAATCAAAACCTACAAGGTAGTTCCCGTGAACGCAGAATCTTGAAATTTGGTATGAAGGTAGGTCTTATAGCACAGATTAAAGAATAATTGCGAAAACCGTAAATGTGTATGTATGTCTGTATATAGCAGTGACCAATATAAAGTAACCCCACACTGCGTACATTTTGCTTTGGAACAGGGCTCTGCTTACACTGGTTTTAGATATTTATAGATAATGATACGGAACCCTCGGTGCGCGAGTCCGACTCGCACTTGACCGGTTTTTTATTTACATTACAATACAATACAAATACTCTTCATTGAACGCCATAAATCAGTACAAAACAATACAGAAACAATGAACAAGGTAGACAGACAATAGGCGACATTGTTTGTCAAATAAAGAAAACCATTTGGAACGTGATTATGTGACCCAAAAAACTTTATTTTGTTTCTAAATGATTACAAATTTATGTCTTTAGATGGCTTTGATCACTTTCTGGCATACCTTTCACTTGTACCTTTCCAATAGCTTTCAGTGAGTGACTATTATGCTTGGGTTTAATTTTCATCATCTCCCGTGCAAAATGATATCACCCGTTTCCATATAAATAGGAGTCTTCATACGTGATTATTCAATATTTCCTCATCACGCGCCCCGTGACAGGTTATCTACAGATTTTCGCGATACTCGATCACTGCCAATTTTCCAGCGACACTCACATCCCATTGAAGCTTATATACATATTTACATGTAAACCTAATTTTCTGCTCCAATGTTTTGCAATTCGACAACGCGTGATAGCGAAACGTCGCAAATATGTCTCAAATCTAACTTGTATTAGATTTCGATACGTTGACGAAAGTGACGTGACAGCGCGCGGGGAAACTGACGGGCGAGGAGTGAAATTGCTATATTCTACTTAATATCATACGGATGGGTCCATTTTTAACACCTTTACTCACGGTAAGTCCGTTTATATTATGTTCTTGGATACGACGTGTCTGCTCATTTTATACATATTTACATCAGAATACTGAAGATGTTGGTGCCTATTTATAGATTTACTGGTATACAATTAACTTGTGTGCATTTGTTACTTTTTATTATAGGTACTTACCTAACCTACGTTAAATATAGTGCCAGTTTTTTTTAATTATAATTATTTCAATTCTTATAAAGATGATGTGAATTAGAATCATAGAAACAAAAAGTAATCATATCCATTTCGTTGTAATGTAACCTAACCATGAAATGTTAAATTAGTAGGTTTCGAAACAAGATGTGAACTTCCTTAAAACTTTTACGGATTATCCGTAAAAGTTGTATACATAGTCAACCTCTGCCCTTCTGTAAATTCGGTCTAATAACTCAATCAAAAGTTATCCCTCACGTGGCTGGCCACCCTATAACTTAGTTCGGGTTGTCTTTACGTGTTCTAGGTAAATAAATCTTGGGCTAACTTCACAGGTGAAGGTGTCAAAAGTTTACCCTTAACTTGGTCTCCAGTCAACACGGCTGTGTTACGAGTTCCTGCTGACACGACTTAAACGAGATATGTGACCAACTTTATGGTTTACACAAACGAGAATGACCTGTATAGTAATAGCTTAGATACTCCCAAGGCTGTCAATGTTAGTTGGTCCAGTGGAACGAACGGTGTCGCATACACGGGGAAACTTTGTCTGTATCTTAAACGGAAACGACCTCTGTGTCAATGAGTTACAGTTTGAGGACTATGCAAATGTACGGTGGCCGAGTAAGGCCAACTTGGTCTCTGCTGTTCTGTATGCAGAAACTTGGGCGGAACGAAATGGTGCCATATGAGCAGGGACTTATTTTATTTAAGAAATCATCTCAAAGGTGTTCCAGTTTCAACTAGCTTTTTAAGTATATTTAAAAATGTCTTTGATGGTGATGATGTGTGTACCTATAGTCAACCAATTTGATTCGTGAGCCATGTGTATCATGGTGAATAATTTAATCAGTATGACAGTGCTTGTGTATGTGCTAATAGACTACAATCCCATGGAAAAAAAACACGTGAAATGAACCAGCGTGAATGAAGCTTAGAAAGCTGTTACTATAATTATTTCTGAGCGGTACATTTACGGAATTTCTCAGGTACAAGTGAGGAATTACGACTAACTAATTATTAATTTACGGTGGTTTTTATAGCGTATAGATGATTAAAAATAAATGTCGAAAAACCTAGTGCCGCTTTAAAGTGGTGGTGCTGGAAGTTAGTGCATTTTTTTTTCAATTTATAAGAAAAAAATCTGTACCGCTATCACTATCACTATCACTATCATCACTTCACTTCACTACATAGTATAAAATAAAGTCGCTTTTTCTGTCTTCGATCTTCTTTTTCTGTCTCAGATCTCAAAAGTTTAAATCCAGCGAAACCGCAATGATGTCTTGAATAGAACACGAGAAACTTAAATCAAACAACGACGTCAGGATTCCTTGTAATTTGAATATATTATGAGGGTAACCCTGTTGTTCATTTACCGAAATGGCTGTTATTTTCCGTCCTCTTATTATGGAAGATGCTTATGTTTCCGTTACATAAAGACCCTTGATAGAATGTTGAACGAAATAATCACAATGTCTCGGTTGCCCTTTACGGTTGTTGGTTCAGAGCGAATGTAAACGATGCGCATATACCAAAAAGTTTGGTTATTTTATTTTTGTTTTAACATCAGAGCGTTTCGTTCGTTACATTGATAAAACAAATAACAGTTGTGATCAAACGTATCCATCTTCTAATTTTAAATTAAAATACACTACATAGTATAAAACAAAGTCGCTTTCTAGGACAGCCCTATGTCCCTAATATCCCTATGTCCCTATGTATGCTTATATCTTCAAAACTGCACAACGGATTTTGATGCGGTTTTTTAATAGATAGTGATTCAAGAGGGAGGTTTTTATGTATAATTCTACGCAGACGGAGTCGCGGGCAGAAGCTAGAATGCAAATAAAACTATAAGTTAGGAATCCGAGCGTTTTCTCTCAGATAAAATTAATCTCGAAAGCAAATTTCTTAAAGCGGTTTTCAAAAACGAATATGGCTCATTTACTTTTTTTTTACTACAACTAAATGTAAGTAATTTACAATCCATTCATTAAACTTCTCTACGTGTGAAGAGCACGTTAACAAAACGCGATCACTACATAGTATAAAACAAAGTCGCTTTCTCTGTCCCTGTGTCCCTACCCTATGTCCCTATGTATGCTTATATCTTCAAAACTACACAACGGATTTTGATGCGGTTTTTTTTTATTAGGTAGAGTGATTCAAGAGGAAGGTTTTTATGTATGATTCTACGCAGACGAAGTCGCGGGCAGAAGCTAGTATGTTATAATATCAAAACCAGCAACGCAAGAAAAAGAACGGCTGACGTTTTTAACTAGGTATTCGACCCATTTGTTCTCAGACTTTTTTATCTTTGGCGAAAATGCAGCCGCCGCAGGATCAAAGGCTAAGGGTTTATGTGATCTGAAGAGTGAAATTAATTTATTTACAGTTTAATTGCCGTTACTAATGAGATCAGTATGCATTGTAGCGTTAAAGGTAACTCGAACTTCAAAACAAAATAAGTGTAAGTAACACGCTGCCAAGTAATACTTTGCTTTGCACATTTACAAAAGTGAAAGTACCCTCGACGTTTTGATTTATTTTCACGAAACTTAGCTATGAATCAGAACAAAGTAACAACTGTAGTACAATTGTTTTTTAGATTCAGTCCATCTTTGAAGTGTTACCTGATCCACAGACGCACGTGTTAAAATAACACTCTTCTGATTCGCATTGCTTGAGTATCAGAACAACCGCGTTTATCAAAAAATAGCACAAAATGACGATAATTCGAAACAAATATGTACCATTAAATTAAATTAGTTTAAAATATCCTAAGGGACATACAGACAAAAAATCCTAAACATTATCTAATTTTCAGTTATTAAAAGAAAAAAAAACCGGCCAAGTGCGTGTCGGGTCACGCGCAGTGTAGGGTTCCGCAGTTGCCTGTCTCAATAGACGGATACTATGAACGTCAATAAATTATACAAGTATGTTTTGTTAATGAAAAAAATACAAAAGGGGAGTTAAAAACAAATTAAAAACGAAACTAAAACTAATCTTAAAATAAAATAACTAAAAAAGGAAAGGCCCCGTGGCACAGTACCACAGACGCTGGCAGCATTCCCCCTTTGGACAGCGATACTAATACGCTGCCTATGCCTACAAGTTGGTTGACTATAATAGGTACTACTCGTTAAATTGTAAAGCCAACCTAGCAGTCATAGTTTTCCTTCAAACTTCGTTTTAAATACTACTACCATACCTTTTTTCACCTATGATATTCGATACAACCGTTTAGCTGGCAAAGGGCAGGGGGGACACTTGGCTCTAACGATGATTAGAACTTTAAAGCTTAATATTTCGCAAACGGATCCTTGAATCGAAAAATGGTTTACCCACACCCACAATATTTTTAAACGACCGTTCCAACAACACCCCACACTATGGGGAAAAACGAGAAAAATAAAATCATCCCCAACTTTACTTGTAGAGGACGTTCCTTAAAAAATATTCAAGAATTTATTTTACAAATTTGTCAGCGCAGTTAATATGTACACCCATGCCAAATTACAGCTTTCTAGTACTGAGGGTCTCTGAGCTAAGCCGCGGACAGCCAGACAGACAGATGGACGGACGAACCCTAATAACAAAACAAAAAACAGACGCACTAAAGCTCAACTTTTAACCCATAAGTCTTAAACCATCCCTTATTTTTATTAGGGGTTGAAAATAAAACTCATCTAGCCACCATAATAAAGACCTCGGGCGAAGGACAAGCCATTACCCGCACACACCGGCTTTTCGGCAGACGGCAGTAAATACGGGATCCGGTGCACGGTTTTAATTTCATTTTAACGAGCAATTTCGACGGCGAGCTCGTCACGGCACACGTTTACCATATTCCCCTGATAAATAATGGCCATGCGTAATCTGAAATCAATATTCATACTCACGGTGTTTTATGATCGTTTTCAGTAAGTGCCTTTTCATTTGTTTTCACGATTTCGGTCTAAATTTTTTCCCTTAGTAGAAACATTAGTCGATTTCAATTGAAAATTTCAAAATGGTTTTTGAAAACGTTAAGGCGCAATCTGGTAATTCCAAAGTGGTATATAAAACAGAGTAAAGGTATCAGATCATTTGACCGCCAAAAGATTGACAAATGTATCGTTTGACAAGCATTTAATTTGACAACCCTTTAATCACTGCATAGTATAAAACAAAGTCGCTTTTTTCGCTGTCTGTCTGTCTGTCCCTATGTATGTTAATATCTTTAAAAATAATGTAACCGATTTTGATGCGTGTTTTTAATAGATAGAGTGATTCGAGTGGAAGGTTTATATGTTGAGTGATAGGTTTATATGTATAATACGCCGACGAAGTCGCGAGCAAAACCTTTAGGCGTGGCTCACATTAGGTTAGGTTAGGTTTGTTTTATAAGTTTTCCGAAAATTCAATGTGATAGTAGAAAATAATAGTTGTCAAATAAAGTGTTCGTCAAACGATGCATTTGAGAAAATTAGAAAATTTGTTTAGCAAATAATGGTAAACCCTGAGTAAAACACATAAAGGGCTAGATAATGCAGTCCTTTTTAAGGCTCCGGACCTCAAAAGGGAAACGGAACCCTTGTAAGATAATTGCGTAGTCTGTCTGTCCGATTAAGTTGAATTTAATACTCATGCATGTCTGTGGCGCGGACGTATTATTAGTCGTGTTACGTAATAAATAGGGGCCTCTTTTGGAAAGAAAATTAAAATGTTTTTTTTAACTGTACCTAATATCCCGTGCCTATAGCCGAAACCACTGATATTCGTATGTCCGATAGGAACCCACAGTAATATCTGAGCCTCTAGTGTAAGTTTTCGCATACAAAACGTTCACCGAAACGTCTGTCTCGATGACTATGGAAGAATTGGGAGCGCCACTTGCGGCTCGAAACGGCAACCAACTGTCCTAATAGTAGGTATAGTATTTGACGTTTTAACGCAAATGCGTTCGACACGTATTTTGCGTCCGAAAACTTACACTAAGCATACTGATTTACCTCTGTTTGAAAATATATACGACGTTAATGTTAATGAACGAAATTTCATGACGCGCCATAATACCTTAGTCATAAACAGTTGTATAAAGTTAAACATTTTCAGGCAGTGAACGTAGATTAAATTAACAGCCAAAATTTAGAACAATCCATCCCTCAAAAAGTACCATTCAAGTACAACATTTGCTCGGCAATAAAAAAGTCCCTTAAGTCGACCACATTTATTCAACTCTCCGAAAAAACCTGACGCCGTCAAAGTTACTTATTCTATTGTCGAACGATAAAGAAGCATAACTCGAAAACGCGCAACACGTCTTAAACGAGAAAAGCGCCATTAAAGTACGAAATTCTGCCATTCCATTCAATCCGCCATTGTTACTTTTGCCGTGCGAATGGTGAAATGGCGAAAGTTTCCGCTCGGCAACCGTAACAACTCGCAGCCGAACTTTCGCAGTTCTATCTATTAGTAACTTCGACAGGGACTAATTTATTAGATCCTTTTTCATTAACCTTCTATTGGCTGTATAAGTAGACCCAAGATCGAAAGTTTGATTGAATTACACGAACTTTAACGGAAATAGTTGGGGAGGGTCGTTCATTTTTATGATTTTGTATGGTACGGGAATGTTATTCTGTAAGTTCTTTAACATAATATATTTTATCCAAAGGTAATTATGTCCAGGATATGAAACCCTGATGCCAATACATTTTACCTATTTTAGTTTATTGTTCACGATGAAAGTTTTCAGATGGTTTCGCTAGAAATGGTCGAGCTTATTGTGTGCCTAACCAAGTATAAATACAAGTACATAGCCACCTGGAGTGTTTGTATATTTCAAATACAAAATATGTAACTATAAATACCAAACGTTTCTTTTGATATTGATACCTACCCAATTTGTGATCAAACATTTATATTTAAGTAGTGTCACCTTACCTACACGTGTGTAAATATCTTCTAAAAATATCGTGTATATTTTGTCAAATATGGAAATGTTTGTCTACTTATATTTTTGCTAAATATAATATTAACATACTCGTATTAACATCAGAAATGAATCCATTTCTACTCAAACAAAAATTACAATTCTCGTTAGGTACTAATGTCGTAGATATTCATCACTAGGTACATGGTGTGTATAAAACAAAATCGCTTTCCGCTGTCTGTCTGTTCGTATGTATGCTTAAATCTTTAAAACTACGCAATGGATTTTGATGCAGTTTTTTTAATAAATAGACGAAGGTTTATACATGCTTAATATACCGTGCGAGGCCGGGGTGGATCGCTAGTTTAAGGAATAAAACATATCTCCTACTCTATCTAGATCTAGTTTTAAGAATGTATACCTACATCAATTAAAATTCTTCTGAATCTAAAACGCATAAAAACTAGTTTGTTCATCACTACGCATACCTTACGTGCTTCGCTTAACACATTTTTTTTTGTTAATTTGAGAAGTTGGTCATCATTCAAGTAAAAGATGTGAAGCCTGGACCCTTTAAGAGCAACTCCGTAAACGTTTAGAAGCATTTGAAATGTGGGCATGTAGACGCTTGTTGGGCATAAGATGGACGGATCGGGTGACCAATGTCGAGGTGGAGGTCCTGCGTCGGGTTGGAAAGGAGTGTGAAATGATGCAGACCATCAAAAGAAGAAAGGTTGCCTTTGGAGGACATGTGCTTCGATACACAAGATACAAGCTTTTACAGCTTATTGTAATCATGGGCAAAGTGGGTGGAAAAAGAGTTGTTGGGGGCAGGAAGAAATCCTGGCTGCAAAATATCCGGAAATGGAATGAAATCACAAGATCAGCGGAGCTTTTCAACCTGGCCAGGGACCGTGTGAAGTATGCGGAGCTGACTGCCAACCTTCACTAGTTGGAGAGGCACCAAAAGAAGAAGTTCGAATTGCCCAAAATTTCAAGTTTTTGCCCGTACATATTTCGCAAATATGTACTTAAAAGTTAATGAAAAAAGGAAATAAGTAATCAACTTTGGTTTTGTTCCTCTTAAGCATTCCAAAGTAATCAATGTTTACTTTGACCTAAGACCGATACTGACGATCCTTACATCCTATTAGGCCCTATCGGGCACCGAAGTTAAACGAGATGGATGCGATACGCCGAACGGACACGTCCTCGCCCGAACTTTGATATACCTAACGAAACTCAGCCAATTTATTGGTATCTACAAGGAATTAACCCACATACGAGATCGTTTATATGTATAGAGGTATTGGGTAAACTACATCATAGCCGCTCTAGCGCCCCCGCACTACGTGGAATATGCTCCGTTCAAATAATTATTAGCCAGATTTCACACCTGTTTGCCATACGTGGGTATGTAGGCGTTTTACTAAGAGCTTAATCTCATCAAAACGTGAATGCAAACATAGACCAAGCTCTCCTTTTTATAAAAAGCAGGGGCATCTGTAAGGTGCCAAAATCGGCACTGACTGATAGCAGACAAATCATTCCCAGTAAAAGTATTTCGTGTGTTTCACAGAAATTAGCCGTAGGTGTCATTTTATAATGGTTAGTTGTTCAGTCTTACAACATAATAATATGTTATATTTATTAAACTATTTCTAGCTAACGGTGTTAAATTTCCATCTTTTTGATTTAATTCAACTGCGACCACGAAACGGCCAAGCCATACTTTTATAGTACACATGAAATGTTTTGACTGCGAACAGCCAGTGCCAAGCTTGGGCACTTTTCAAATGCCATTACTTTTTGTGTCAAATTAAAGCTTGGCCAATTTTTGCATATTTTGTTTGACGGGGTCGCATTTACGCTACTAGGTAGGCGTCTCGTTAAGGGTCTAATAAACGTCAGTTAAGAATGTTGACTCCACAAGTACTTATAAAAATAAGAACAAGAATATCTGCAATATTTGATATGCTTTACTTTATTTACTACCTGCAAAAGATCTAAAGACATGAAAAGAAAAAAAAAACACTTCAACAAGCGGCTCTCAAACTTTGCTCACTCTAAAGTTATTTTGTGTCGCTGGCTCACTGTAATACCCGGTCTTATTAAAAATTACAAAACTTGTCGAGAAGCTACTCCAAGCTGTTGGTCGTTAGACTTGTACGGAACTTGAAAGCGGCAGCTGTTTTGGTTACAATATTGTGCCCTTGCATAAGAAATGGGGATAAAGTTAATAGGTAGGCAACGCTTCAATTACAAAGTTTGTCTTTTTACAACATTTTTTTAACTTTAATGTGTGTATTCATTTTTTTGTTTTTTGCTTCAAATCTTGCAAATTTTGACCCATTGGCAACATGTACAGAATTTGGAATTTAGTACGTATTCGGAAAGACCATCATTGCCAAGAAGAACGCGCCGCAAGAAATTTGGCAGAAAGTCATGTCTATCCCAACTTACTTATTAATTAATGAAGGCACAGTTTGTACAATTTTCTTATTTGTGAATACAAAAATGTGGTTAGAATTACAGTTTACTTTACCAGGTAGTTTAAAGGTAATTAGTAATTACTTTACTAGAAACGGATATGTACCTACGTACAACAAACTAACTTCTGTAACTTTTTCAATAAACTTTAAGAACGTTAAAATACTTTAGAAATTCTTAATTACCGCGCAAGGCGCCGCGAGTTACGAAGTTAAGGTTATGAGAACTGAACTTTCTTTAAGTAATAAAATTAGTACCTAAGTAATTTATATGTCCAAAAATAAAAAATTGCATGGAAATACAGTAAAAACTTAAACTAAATCATCGTCTTTTGAGTACCTATAGAATAATCGATATTAATGTCAATACTATTTCTGAGCGTACCGAGGTAGACAGTTTTTTTTTATATGAATAGGAAGGCAAACAAGCAAGTGGGGCACCTGATGGTAAGTGATCACCACTTCCCATAGACACCCGCAACCCCGGAGGGATTGCAGATGCGTTGCCAACCTAGAGGACTAAGATGAAATGCCTCTTGTGCCCGTAATTTCCCCGGCTGTCTTACTCGATACCTATGCTAAAAATATTTAACCACTTCGCTATTTTCAAAAACGCGTACCTACCTAAGCATGTCATGAATATTTTCGTCTTATTGAATGCTGACAATACAGGAATCTGAGTATTTTTACTTTGTCATTTTCAAATGAAAGAAATTCTGGCAATCCGAGCCCTTCCTCAATCAAATTTATACCTTTTCGTGTCATGGAATCAAGGAAATCAGCAACACCCGGTCACGGCATCCAAAATGCGTAACAATAGAGTAAATCAACAAAGGAAACACATCTCACGCTATAGGTACTCGTATTCGCTTAACGGAATAATGAATTTGCCTTTGCCAGTAAATATACGTCTTCTATATCGAGTTTCATGTAAAATATCAGTAAAGTCAGAGAAGGTTGTTCATTTAATGATACGTCGTACGTCGGCGACTTACGCAACTTTATGTGTTCCAGGATACTGAAATAATCTGAAAGATCGATCAGTAGATGAGTTTTGCAGTTCCAAAGTTGAGATACAAGAAAAAGTTATTCTGTGGGTAAACTAAGGACAAGTTGATATTTTAAGCTCCTTCCTAGATCTTGTACCTATTAAAGTATATGTATACTTACGAAATAATGTTTACTATAGAAAGATGATTATATAGTACCTAGGCTGTTTGATAAGTACCCGTTTTCTAAATATATTAATATCGCTGGCCGAAACTAAGTACACCACCTTTTTAAGCCATTTTTCAGAGGCGGGAAAATTTTAAAAAAAATGGCATTCTTTTGTTTTTTTCTCATTTGACAGCGATTTAGTGAAAGCGTGAACTAAAAATTGTTAAAATGGAGAAAGAACTGTATCGGTCTGTAATTAGATTCTTGTTTTTGGAAGGAAAAACATGCGATGAAATAAAAGTAAGAATGCAAGCGGTTTACCATGAATGTGCTCCTTCTATGACAACCGTCAGATATTGGTATAACGAGTTTAAGCGGGGGAGAACAACCGTCTTTGATGAGGATCGCCCAGGCCGGCCAATTGAGGTGACTACAGACGATATAGTTAAGAAAATTGAAAATATCGTTTTAGCCGACCGCCGAATTAAACTTCGAGAAATCGTTGATGGTGTAAACGTTTCAATCGAGAGGGTACAACACATATTAGAAGAAAAATTGGGTATGAAGAAAGTATCGGCAAGGTGGGTGCCGCGTTTACTCACGGATGAGCAAAAACGGAACCGACTGACTACTTCGGAGCAGTGTTTGGCCGTGTTCAAATGTAACCCGAAAGAGTTTCTGCGGCGTTTCGTGACCGTGGACGAAACGTGGGTTCATTACTACACCCGGAAATGAAAGAGCAGTCGAACCAGTGGATTTTACCGGGTGAACCTGCTCCAAAGAAAGCAAAAACCGTCCCATCGGCTGGAAAGTTCATGGCGACTGTTTTTTGGGATTCGCAGGGTATTATACATATTGACTACTTAGAGAAGGGGAAAACGATAACAGGGCAGTACTATGCCAATTTATAGGATGAATTTGACGCCGTGTTGAAGGACAAACGACCCCATTTAAAAAAGAAAAAAGTACTGTTTCATCACGACAACGCCCCGGCTCATTCGTCCAGAGTTGTGACGGCTAAATTAGCACAGTTACGCTACGAACTATTGCCTCACCCCCCGTATTCTCCAGATTGGGCCCCATGCGATTTCTTTTTGTTTCCCAACCTAAAAAAATGGCTCGGTGGTAAGCGATTTGGATCAAATGACGAAGTCATTGCCGCCACAGAGGCCTATTTTAATGACTTTCCAAAATCATACTTTTTGGATGGTTTATTGAAGCTTGAGTATAGATGGAACAAGTGTATAGAGTTAAAAGATGACTACGTAGAAAAATAAATGCATATATACAAAAAAAAAAGTTTTTTTTTTCCATAAACGGGTACTTATCAAACAGCCCTCGTAAACATTTCTAATGCATTAAGCGCAGGTTTATTCTATCTACATTACTTTGCGATCGACGATAATAACTTTTGAACTTTTTCATATTAAATCTTGTGTTTGTTGAAAGTTAGTATCTACATATTATAGTAGGCTTTTTGGATTTCGATGTAAGCTTTTCTAACATTGGACATGCGTTAAAGGTTCAAATATAATGAGCAGGTAACGTTTTTTTGCTGGTCTGAGAGCAAAGACAAAACATAGAATGCACCAGCTGCTTCTCTTCCCGCGCAGATGGTAAAAACCTGTCGAGGGAATGGGCAAAAATCTTAAGGATCGTATTATTGGCGATGCGGCTAGCAGCATGTCACTATTTTGATTCCACTTTCCACCTGTATGCCCACCATCATGCTAAACGTGGCCTTTAGGTGTTGTTACCTTAGACTTTGTTTACCCCGTAAGGGATAAAAACGTGATTTATGTATGAATGTATGTACGTATGGTACTGTTCCGACTGAACTTATTGTATAGGCTCTAACGTCTGCCGCTCGTCCGTCTTCGCGTCAAAAACATCTTACGCTAACAGGTAAGTACTGATTACACTAACTAAATCTGATTAAAGTTAGCTTTCAAAAGAAAATCCTTTTCACATTTTTAATTAATGATCAAAACTCATACAGATAGTATCTTCGCCTTAATGCAACTCGGAGTGCCTGTTGAGTAATTTTAGACGTCTGGCAACTTGTTAAATCTCCCGAGCAACTTAACCGTAGTACTTTAGAAATACGTAGGACTTCCTATTTAAAGTTTAAAGAAAGAAAGAAAAAATATTTATTACCACTAACAACCATAAAAAAAAAAAACATCAAAACAAAAACAAAAATAAAATAATAAATATAATAAATAAAATAAAATAATATAGTTTGTAGAAAATTACGCCGAAAAGGTAAACTATCATACTTTTTTTTTTATATGAATAGGAAGGCAAACGAGCAAGTGGGTCACCTGATGGTAAGTGATCACCACTGCCCATAGACACCCGCAACCCCGGAGGGATTGCAGATGCGTTGCCAACCTAGAGGACTAAGATGCAATGCCTCTTGTGCCCGTAATTTCCCCGGCTGTCTTACTCTCCACACCGGAACACAGCAGTGCAAGCACTGCTACTTAGCGGCAGGATTAGCGAGTAAGATGGTGGTAGCGATCCGGACGGACCTTGCACAAGGTCCTACCACCCGCAACACTACTATCAACAAGTAGGTACTTATAGGACCAATTATTGTCTGTATTTTACATACACGATTGATCTGACTGACTTCAATGGAAAACAACGCGTGATAGTGGCTCCACTGTGAAGGGCGGACGCTTATCTTCTTCTTCTTATTTGTGGCGTATCAAGTCGTTATAGCGACGACAACTTCGCCAATGTCAAAGTAACAAAAATATAATTAAAAAATCTTGTGACAAAATGTCGGCAACGTTGTACGGTAATGGTCAAAGACCTGTCGGGCTCTTAGCCAACGGTCAACGATATCCCTCAAAAACTGCCAGGAAATCACTAGCCGATGCCCAAGGTGCACCAGACCAAACACTGCTCTTTCCCCCGGACGGATCCAAAAACGAACCGCAGCTCTTGACCACACGTGGAGGTAACCCGACTCGCACCCTGACACTTGTCTCCCGTGACTCACATTGCTAAACTACTAGCCACTGGTGACAGTTAACAACTACCCTCATTTTGATTATCATTACGTAAATATAAACTGTATAATACCTTAAATCAGAGGCTACATTTTGTAAAACGTGGAATACCATTCATCATCACTTTCTACCCTCATCATATACTGGTTGACAGAAAGTAACGGCAAATACAATCGCAACTCCGAGTGCGTTAGCCAATAAGGCCTCGATAGATGTCAACAGCTGTCACCACTTAGGGATCCAATGCACGTCCGGAGGCGGATGGGCGGCATCGTGTGCGTAGCGTTTTGCGGGCCACAGAAAAAGCGACACTGGCATATTTTTGAAATCCAGACGCTAAAGACGCTTTACCGTTTACCGGCGCCGCTCAACTATTAGGGCGACAGTAAACAACTACCCTCATTTTCATTACAAGCTTTTATTTAACTTACAATGTATATGTGAATGTTTGTTTAGGTCAAATCTTGCAAGTACCTACAAAATGTAGCTGACGAAAAATTTGTATCAAAACTGATTTTATTTTTAACTAAACCTCATCTTATTATCATTAGGGAAGAAAAAGTCTATATCCATACCTCAAACCAGGTATAGTAGTCAATAGCTGTCCCTCAGCAGTGACCCAATGCACGTCCGGAGTCGGATGTCCAGCGGCGCGGCAGACGGCGTGCGCGCCGCGCGTCGCGGGCCACAGCACGCGCGATTGTGGCTCCACCACGAAGTGCGGACGCTTGTCGCTCGTCGCTTGCGCCGCTGCCAGTGCGGCCAGGAAGGTCACGATACCTATAAAATAACGCAATGTTTTATGATAAACTCCCACACTTAAATGAGTAGAAATTAAATGAGGGCGGTTGAGTGACACGTTTTAGACGGAAAATACTTCGGAAAATGAAATATTTAGCTCCTCTTTCATCCTTTTTCTACTATTATGTTCGAGGCTACGGTAAGTATTATAGACAAGAGAAGAGAAATGAAAACAGTGGTACAACTTAGAAAGTTGTACTAAATGCCATTCGATTTCTTTACTCTTAAGCGAAATACTTCAAAAAGCATCTCAACCAGCATAGGTGTTAGTACGATAATCGAGGAAAATGTCTAATAATGTCTATATATAACTAAACCTAATCACTATCATCCCGTGTGTCATGTCGTGGTTCCAAAGTAATTATCGGTACTTAATGCACTTAATTAGTTTTAGTTCATGAATATACTTTATTCTGTCGATTTCCGTAACACAAGATTCGGCTTCTTGTGTGTATAGGAGACACATTTTGCGGTCTTATATACTCATAATTGCAAATGAATTTGGACCCACATTTCCAATGGTTTGATTGTTTTCAAATGTGCGCACGGACGCTTAGAAGTCCGAAGGTAATGACAATGTAATACTGACGTAACTACGAATACGAAGAGGACACACTCATTACCTACATAATTGTTTTTAGTCCTTGATCATATTGGTCGATTTTGGTAGCGTAGAAGACACTGTGGTAGAAACTTTCCGGTTTAACTCAAATGTAGTTATAGTACCTAATATTGAATACCTGGTGAAATTTCTTCCTTATTATTATTATTATATTATATTAGCCTATATTTGTGTAGTAGCATGTTTTACAGTCAAAAAATCACATATACCTACGTCATTTCATAAGTTTATACATCCATAAAATTCCCTGTCAGTAGTTTGCAAAGTCTTTAAGAACTTTGCTTGTAAAACAAAGTGTCGCCACGCAAGCGAATCGAAAAACAAAACTACCTACTGATTTATTGGACGACCGGATAGTGCAGTGGTTAGAGACTTACTATAAAACTAAAGGTCCGGACCCTGGTAAGGCCCACACTTCTATATAATATAAATACAAATCTTTGCAATCCGGTCATGGTTGTCAACGTTTTTAAGTATGCATTTTTTTTCAGCAAATGAAGTGAAGGGAATGAATCGACATTACACGTTAACTTAAAGTTATAGACCGACCGCTTAAATGAGTCCTCCCCCGCGCGGTGCAGGGGCGCCGGGTGACACGACCCCGGGGGCCGAGATACATATTAAACATCCAAGACTCAAGAACAAACATTCGTATTTTCATACAAATCTCTGCTCCGATTGAGGATCAAACCCGGGACCTCAAGCTTAATAGTCAGGTTTTCTAACCACTGCCTGGGCTATCTAGTTGTCAAACCTATAGTAAAATCATACGTATTACCACCGTAGATATTTTTAAGAGAGTAATATAGTGTTAAGTCATTCAGTGGTGGTCTATTACATAAATCACAGGGTCTGGCGGCCGTCGTTCGGGACTCCTAAAAGCCTTTATTTACGACTCGTTCAGCGCTGATGGCAAGTTAACGAAAAAGTGAGCGTTCGATTAAAACGTGTATGAATAAAACTAGAGGAAATACTGGTTATATTATACTCGCCTCATTAGGGCTGAAAACTTTATAATAATAGAAATATAAGTACCGCATAATGTTTTAAACTTTTAGCATTTTCACTCATAATTACTACAAACTTTTCTTTGTTGCAGGTATCTGTGGGCGGTAGTGCCCACCTATCAACAGCTGTCGAGTTAGTGAGCTCGTTTGCCACCTTCTCATTAAAAATGAAATATATTCACGCTAAAATATATTGTTTTAAAGTACCTCGAGCGTGGGCACATTAACATACTTTTGGGTGAATAAGTCCTGAGGATTTATAGTAATTAGAGAGATAGATGTTCGCGAAACATAAACATAACAGAGTAAGGACTATCAGCCATAGCTAGAATTAACTTTAAAGGATTAGATTGAATGACACATTCTTACACACATTTACAAGAACTGCTTAAGCCACGAAATAGTTTTTGCGTTTAAGTAGGTATTACTGAATCAGAAGGTGACCGTGCTTATGGATTATTTTTATATTAATAAATACCTACCCACTTAGTACTTCACCATGCTATTTGATCATTTATCATTCGTTCCAACACAACAAGTAATCTACGAATCACGAAGTAATTTGTTCGGACTCTTTGTTTTTGTAACCAGTATACATATATCGCGAATAAATGTTTTTCTTTCTTTCTTTCTTTTTTTTTCTTTTCTTTTTCTCATGAAAGTGAGCTTTATTACATGTTGTTCTTGTGGTGTGAGGTTCATTAATGATATTTTTTTAAATTGTGTGTTAATGACAGCCCAATTTTAGGGGTTAAAAAGAAATCTTCATTCCCGTGTTTATACTAGGTACTTAATATATTCTTACCGAGAAAGGAATCAGAAAGATCATACGTTTCTGCTTATTTTACACGATATAAATAGCGATATTTTTCCATTCCATGGAATCCATTCGCTTTTGACACATGAATAATAATATCGAGGTGACTCTTTTTAACACCCTTTAAGTTATAGTGTACAAAAATCTTAGACGTCAAACTTAACACGACTGATTCTTTTAAATTGTCTTGAGATATCAAGCGTGATCCTTCATTATTCCGGTGGATGCTATGCTAAATTGCATACAATGAGTGATCGTGTGGGAATTTAGGTAAAATATTTTAAAGAGGAAGATTTGTTTGTTTATCTGTTTTTTTTACAAATGAATAATATAAAAAATCCTACAAGAACAGGAACAAGAATAATGGCAACCAAAAGAAGAGTCATGTGAAAAAGAAAGATCCCGTAGGAGATGCGCGCCAGGGACTTCCACAGCCATAGCGAAAGGAACCAGTTTAGGTGAAATTGATTTGTTGAAATGGATTAAAATGGAGAATACCCTGTCATTTGGCATGTATGAGTAAATCCAACGACAACGCACTACTCAGTTGCAGTAAAAAGGGAGTTTACATTTTTTATCTTAAAAAAACACTTACACGTGTTCATGAAAGTACGAAGCTAGTACACACCTTATTCGCGTTACTAAGTATTTATATGAACGCAATTCGACCGTTAAAAGATGAATTGGTTCAAAGCGACATTTATTCTTGCTTGTGATTTGTAAGAGTTATTTTCGGATTCGCCATTTTTTTATTTGCGATTTCATTGAAATACAATACAATACAATACAATACCAATACTCTTTATTGAACACCACAAATCAGCACAAAACAATACAGAAACAAAGAACAAAGTAGACAATAGGCGGTCTTATCGCTTAATAGCGATCTCTTCCAGACAACCAATGCAAGAAATAAGTTGGAGACAGTTTAATATTTGTTTTATTCTACATGAATAAATAGGAAAATTATAATGGCTACATCCCAATAATTATATGTTAAATCAATGAATACCCGTGTCGTGTGGTAATAATCACATTTAATGGGTATTAATCTTCTTTCACAAACCTTATCTTGACTATCAAACACAACAACCAAATAATTGGCAGATCCATCCTTAGGCGATGATTTTTCGTACACACCACAATTGATTTTCAACTGTGTAGATTACCATAATGTTATAGGTAATAATTTGAAAACAATGGGAAATGACAGAACTGAGCAAATTTGCCTAAAATAACACGGTAGCTTGCGAGTGGTTGACTTGAGACATCTGTTTTCGTAACGCTAGGTCAAGTACAGGAAGTGTGTGAGAGAGAGTACCCGTACCTATGTAAGTTAGGTACCAAATAATTTAAGGAGTAAATGCCATATTAAGAAACACGTTCCGCCGTTGTATTAAAAAGCAAATGCTATTAAAAAAGATTAATGGAAATGTGTTGAAAGTCTATTGAAAATTGCATACATTATGAATTCGGTTCAAAGTGAAACGTCAGGCGACTGATAGCTGAATAATTTAAATACACAATTTTACCAAACATTTAAAAACTTATCCTTAATAAGGATTCTTAACGCTTGTTAAGCTTCACTAAAATTCATTTTTGCTTTTTTTTTACTTTGACATTTTTGCCTTTGACAGACAAACAAAACATACATATTGGAAGATATAACAGGTTAGTAACTTTTTATGAATACCTAAGGGGTTAATCTTTTATTCATAAAAGCTTTTTTATCTTATGTTAAGCCAATATCCGTTTTTATGCAAAGGCCTTTTTTCGTAAAGTTGCATGGTCAAACTCTACAAGCTATCAATTTTATTTATAATTTACCAAACAAAATTAAACAGAATTTATTTCATTGTTAGGAAATTAAGTAGATAATTGATATTAATACTAAAAAAATATAGGTATGTCTAAGAATCTGATTTGTAAAAAGATTTTTTTGCTGATGCTACTTGTTAAGTCATCGGAAGTTCAAGTCATCACATTACTAAAAAAGCGTTACAATAAATCATCTTTCAAATTTGAAAAGGAAATTTTATAAGGTACCTAATTCAATCCTTTAAAAAGGCTTCTAGATATAGTGATTGTGTATTTACATTCGAAAAAGTATCACAAACTAAATCAAACCTTTCATCCTATCGCCGAGACACCACCAACTTGTTTACGTCATTCTTTTTAAATATCCAGGTCCCATCACACACATCCCGCCATCAGTCCATCACTGCATAGTTCCATAACTTTCAACTGTTTTTAGAACATTTTTAATATTAGCGATGATTTACGAAAGTTTTCCCTCCAAATTGTCGTAGGAGGGAGCGCGTGCTGATCGCTTGGCGGTTCGTCGTATACTGAAGGACTGACGCCGGGCGGCGACCGCTCCCGCCCAAGTCTTTAGCCCATTGTTATCTGTTAAGCTGGCCTACAACTATATCAAATCTATGTATAGCTCACGAGGGAGACCAGGAGCTCAAAACTATGTGAAGAGCGCTGAACGAAATGAGTTATTTTAGCCTCAGTAACGCTCTTTTACAAGTATATGATGGCAATTTTATTTGCTTTTAAATAATGGATAGTATTCTTCTATCACAAGTAATAGCAGTGGAATTATCCTTCAATTAAATAATATAGGTAGGTGGGTACGTCGACTTCTCAGGTATTTTTAGGCTTCCGGCTTATAAGTCCCGTATTATTGTAATAAATATAAGTACAGAAAAATACTTCCCACTCAACTCATTATATTTTAAGAAAACATTCAATTTCCTGCGACATAAATAGTAGGCGGTATATTACCTAAAAGATTCTAAAGATTAAGTCTTACCCTTATATTAATAGTATTTTTTGTCAGAAGCTTCTCATTGAAACCCTGTAAATCAATTTTCTTTTGATACAGTGCCTTTTTGATACCGCTGGAATTCTTATGAATAATCAAGCATTTGGATTTCCTAGAGAACTGAAATTATGTAAAGTAAAAGTCGTGGCATTTCAACGAGCGGGAGACAAAGGACCTAGTTTTTCATTCTTACGGTGCGAATGGGCGCAGAGAAAAGAAGCTCTTCTCTATAAGTTCATTGAAATGGAAACATTTAATTGGTGCAGACGCTGCATTCAATTATTCAAGGAGAGATAATTGGAAATTTAAGATAGGTCTCAACTTTAATGTAGTACAAAGGATGCCTCGCGTCTTTAAATTAGTGACGTTAGACGTGACAAATAAATACCCGGTTACAAAAAATACGGAGTATACTTAAAATTGAATACGCATGATTTAATCCCAGGTAAAAAGTTCCTAAAAAATAAGATAGAGATAAATTCAACCTAATTTTGTACATGTATTTCCTAAAAATGCTGACGTCAACTTTTCCTTCATCTTCGAGTGCCTCATGAAAAATCGCATAACAATATTGTAACGTATTATTCCAATCTCCAAATAAGACAGGATAAATAAATCCTCAATTTCCTATCCGGGCCCCAAAATACAGGCTCTATCTAGTTTGTAATCTATATATTGCAACTTTTTTATATTCTTTCTTTATCGCAACAATCTAGTTGAATTCGCGATATCAGGATCAGGCCCCAGCTTTGGACGGCTACAGCCCTGATTACTCTTATCACCCCTCGTTCCGCCGCATAAATTAACGGACTTACAAAGGATTACCAGCATTATTACAAAGTACGTTTAATAACTCCTTTGTTAAAACAATGTTTTCGGCAAACAAATTACTTACGTACTTACCGGATGGATTGCTCTTATTATTCACTTGTGTACCAATTTCTGCGAGAACAATGCCTTTTGTAATATCGAGACGTAACTGGCTTTACTATATCCATATTTTTATGTGCAATAAAGAGTTTACATACATACATACATACATACTTTATCTATCTATTTTAATAGTATTAAAAAAGTCGGTCTACGCCGTCTATATGTAAGAGCACTTAAATTTTTTAAACTACGCAACAGATTTTAATATGAATTTCATCAGTACATAGAATGATACAAGACGGAGGTTTATAATTATAAAATGCTTTTAGAATAATTTCTAACTACGGTACCATATTCAGTAGTGGCACTACAGTTCACACACTATTAATAGTTAGGCCCATGCGATTGTTCGACCGACTGTCGTTCAGACCCATCACTTTGTGATTTGTGATGCAATGTAATTGCATTGTTTCCGTATTGGGAAAATGACGGCCCGATATATCAAATGCTACAAGTATATTGGAGGTAGGATCAAAATAGTATTCGCTTTTGCGTGACTTTATCAATGATACCTATAGGTATAACTTCGTCGAAGAAAGAGTTGCAGGGGATGGCTAGCTAGGAAAGGAAATGCATGAATGTTAATAAGCAAGACGAAAGTTTATTTATTTATTTATTTTATTTATTTATTTATTTATTTATAAACACACTTAACACTACCATTACAGGATTTTGATCCTAATGCGATAGAGCAGGCACACTTAAATAAGTAAGTACACACAGCAAAGCGAATCGGTGGGCACCCCAGTTATCCACGTGTGTCATTCTATACACACATCCGCACTTATCCGCTGCCTTATTACGCACACAACAAAATGCCCTATCTGTGCTAATTGTGTTTTCTGACTACCTTCACGCATAGTTATTCAAACCTGCTGGTATTTTGTTCAATGGAAGCATAATTTTGCCACCAGTATTATAAGCGTGGTGGCTCAGGTGTATTGACCTAGGGTTATGAAACCTAAAGAACCGGGTTCGAATCCTGCACAAGTGTATCTTTTTTGTTTTCAATTTTAAATTACTAATCTCAAAATAAACTCATGTTTACCTAAAACAAGAAAAAAAGGACGTAAAAGAATAAAACAATAAAATGCAATTATTGGTTCAAATTGTTTATTGCAACATTTAATTTTTATTGTATTAGCCTCTATTTGTGTTATTATTATTATTACCAAAAGTAATTAAATTAGCTAAATAAAACTGCACACTTTTCCTTATAGAATAATATTCATAAAATAACACACACTTTAGAGGCCAGTATGTGTAATGGAACGTAATATAAAAAAAAAAAAGAATATTATTAAAAACTATGTTGGTAACACTGCCGATCATGGCGACCCCCTTCCTTCTCTAACTAGATTAAGGCTAGACGTATCTTTGTACCTAATACACAAAAACCTATAAAATAAACCTGCGAAGACCAACTACACTTTTATTTAATTCTAAATAATACATGGCGCAGCCGGAGAAGAACAATTTACGCAAGATGAAAACGGATTAATTCCAGGTAACCAACCGGTAACCTCATTCATATTCACATTTCACATGCCGCCATTATAGGTGTGCTTACTAAATTAAGAAGAAAATTAAAATTAACTAAAACCAATGATGTCGGACGAACCGAAAAACAACACGGAAAAAGTAGCACACGAGGTAGACAACATGTGCGCTATTGAATATAAAATGCCAAATGGTCTTAACTTAGAAGACGTTGGAAATTGTTGGCCGCAATGGCAGAGATTTAAACAATCTTTTAAAATATTTGTACTCGCTGCCGGATTTGATCGGTTATCGGAGACGCGTAAGGCGGCTATACTCTTAAATTGCATAGGGCAGCAGGCCCAAGAGCTGTATTTCAACGTGCTTCAGAAGGATGAGGAAAATAAACTTCAAGACATAATAAACGCCTTTGATGAGCACTTTAAACCCAAACAAAATGAGGTGATTAATAGTTACAAATTCAACAAAAGGTGCCAAGAAGATGGAGAATCATTTGACGCATTCTACACCGCGATAAGTAAAATAGCTGAAAACTGCAACTACAAAGAGAAACAAAGAATGCTTCGAGATAGAATTGTGATGGGAGTCAATAACCAACGCGTACAACAGAAACTACTAGAAATAACAGAATTGACATTGGACAAAGCAGTGGAGGTGTGCCGCTCTGCTGAACTTTCAAAAGAACACATGAAGACACTGAACGGGCCCGAGGTGCATGCAGTATACTCGAAGAACTCAGCACAGCAGCCGAGCAGCTCATCAGATCACAGAGCTAAGTATAGTAATAATCTTAAAAAGCCAAATGCATATCATAACAGTAATAAGAACTTGCAGAATAAAATATACAGTAGTAAATATTATATGTGTCTGAAATGTAAGACCGAGCACGGGCCAAAAAATTGTCCGGCTTATGGTAAAACCTGTAGCAAATGTCACAGGCTCAACCATTTTAGTAATGGCTGCACTTTCAAAAAACAGGTGCATAATATTAATAATAATGAAAGTGATTCCGATAATAATATTCATGATTTATGACTAGTTTGCTCCATAGATCTCAGAAAAAACGAATGGACAGAGCTATTAAAAGTAAATAATAAAAGGGTGTCTTTTAAGTGTGACACTGGTGCACAAATAAATGTGATCTCGCAAAATGATCTCGAAAAACTTGTCGATGATGAAAATAATATTAAAATGACTGAGACAAATACAATAATAGAGGTCTTCGGAGGTAGGCACTTAATGCCAATAGGTAAAATAAGGTTAAAAGTCTTTTCTAAGAATGATGATGAAAATTGTGAATTGGAGTTCCTAGTAATAAAAGAAAAGGCTAAACCTATTTTAGGACTCAAGTCACTTTTGCAATTAAGACTTTTATGTAACAATAATATAAATACAGTCAAAGTGGAAACTGTTAATAATGAGAAAGAATTAATTATTAACAGAAATGCACAACTTTTTCAGGGTGTTGGTGAATTTAAAAGTCCATTGGAGCTGCGTGTTCAGACAGGAGTGGAGCCAGTAGTGAGACCACCGCGCAGAGTGCCTAACGCACTGATGACACGCCTTGCAGAAAAGCTGAAGTCTCTGGAAGATCACCAAGTTATCGCTAAAGTCGAACACCCTAAAAGCTTTGTGAGTAACCTTGTCATCATTGAAAAGAAAGATGGTTCATTAAGAATATGTCTAGATCCAAAAGATTTAAATAAAGTTTTAATAAGAGAGCACCATTTAATACCAACTTTGGATGAAATAGTACCAAAGCTTTGTAATAAAAAATATTTTTCAGTGTTGGATCTGTCTGATGGATTTTATAATATTAAATTAACAGAGAAGTCTAGTGACTTGTGTACTTTTAATAGCCCTTACGGCTGCTACAAATTTTTAAGGTGCCCTTTTGGAATTTCTGTTGCCCCTGAAGTGTTCCAAAGGTACAGTGAGTCAGCATTTGGAGACATTCCTGGTGTGGTAGTTTATTGTGATGATCTGTTAATATGTGGTGATACACAATTGGAACATGACGCCGTTTTGAACAAAGTGTTCGAACGGGCCAAAGAACATAATGTTAAATTCAATAAAAATAAGTTCCAATATAGATTAACTGAGGTGAAATATTTTGGTCATATTTTCTCTGGGCAAGGCATGCAGATTGATCCGGAAAGGATTAATGCCATCAGTAGTATTAAAAGTCCAACAAACAAGAAGGAATTACAGATCTTCCTAGGTATGGTCAATTATTTAAGGAAATTTGTTTCAAACTTGGCTAGCATTGCATCACCTCTCCACCTTTTATTGAAAAAAGATGTAACTTGGTTGTGGACCTCAGTGCATGAAGCTGTGTTTAATAATATTAAGAAAATAATTAGTGAGGCACCCATTTTGCAAAATTTTAATACCAAAATTCCAATAGTGATTCAGTGTGATGCTTCTAAAGATGGCCTTGGGTGTTGCTTATTGCAAAATGGCAAACCTGTCTGTTATGCTTCGAGAAGTCTAACTCCTTCTGAGCAAAGATTCTCTCAAATTGAGAAAGAACTATTAAGTGTTGTTTGGGCAACTAGAAAATTCCATTATTTTATTTATGGCCAGAAGTGCAAAATTTTAAATGATCACAAACCATTAGAAAGTCTCTTAAAGAAACACATACATGAAGTACCATCACCCAGACTACAAAGATTAAAACTGAAACTATTAAAATATGACATAGAGTTCACCTATTTAAAAGGAAAATTAATGTATATAGCTGACTTGCTCTCTCGCTCTTTCATGAATGTAAATAATACTGATGACTCATATATGTATGAAGTGATTCACTGTGTAGGTCTTGCTCGCTATTTACAGTGCACAGAGGAGCAAAAATCCGAATTAATACTAAATACATCCCAGGATGATGAATTACTAAAACTCATAGATTTTACTAAAAATGGTTGGCCCAACAATGTTAAAGATGTCCCTGATGATTTGAAGTGTTATTATAAATTAAGAGGTGATATCTCAACTGATGAAGGTTTGGTATTTTTAAATTCTAGAATAATAATACCAAAGTCATTAAGGATGTCTATAATGAATAAATTACATGAAGGTCATTTAGGTACCACAAAAATGAAGCAACTAGCTAGGACTCTCTATTACTGGCCAAAAATTGATAACCACTTAGAAGAGTTCATTAAGAAATGTTTTGTTTGTCAAACATATCAGAATAACAATATTAAAGAGCCTTTGTTACCACATGAAGTACCAGACTTACCTTTCTCCAAATTAGGAATAGATATAATGGAATTTAAAAATAAAAGCTACCTAGTAATTGTGGACTATTTTTCCAAATGGTTAGATATGAAAGTAATGCCTAATAAAAGTGCAACCTCAGTAATTAAATGTTTAACTGACCTATTTGTAAACTTTGGAATACCACGAGAAATAGTTTCAGATCATGTACCTTTTGACTCTAAAGAGTGTAAAAAATTTGCCTCTGACTTTGGATTTAAGTTTACATTTTCAAGCCCTAGATACCCTCAGTCCAATGGAATGTCTGAACGATATGTCCAAATTTGTAAGAAAATACTAACTAAATGCAATGAAGATAAGACTGATTATAGATTAGCACTCCTACAATATAGGTCGTCGCCAGTATCTGGTACAAATTTTTCTCCAGCCCAGCTTATAATGAATAGAAATTTAAGAACAAAGTTGTTAGTTCCTTATCAGTATTTAAAACCTAAAATTAATGTTAATGTACATACTCAATTTGAGAAGACTGCTAACCGGAATGTTGTAAATTATAATAAAACTGCTAGATATAAAAAAGAATTTTGTTTGGGAGAAAATGTTTGGTTTAAAAAAAATGATCATAAAAATGTTTGGCGGGAAGCTAAAATTGTTAAATATAATGGGCATAGATCCTATAACTTATTAGATAAGGATAATGTTATGTATGAAAGAACCTCTTTCTATATTAGACCAGCAGCATGACTTGGTGATCTCACAGATAGGCTTGCTCTCTGGCTCACTTACTGCTGGCTGAATGGGTAGCTTTAATGCGGTTTACTTATGTAGAATATTTTAATTTGTGTAAAATGATTTTTCCTTAGGAGGGGAGGAAAAGTTAGGAGTTTAATTTTGTTTGTTCTGTAACAGAAAGTTAATTTGTTTATAATTTAAGTTTGTAGAATGTAACAAAGTTTAATTTTGTTTAGCATTGGTAAATTTTAGTAAAAGGGGATGATGTAATGGAACGTAATATAAAAAAAAAAAAGAATATTATTAAAAACTATGTTGGTAACACTGCCGATCATGGCGACCCCCTTCCTTCTCTAACTAGATTAAGGCTAGACGTATCTTTGTACCTAATACACAAAAACCTATAAAATAAACCTGCGAAGACCAACTACACTTTTATTTAATTCTAAATAATACAGTATGATTTTATGTTTACTAAAAAGTCTTATGTCACTAACATAATAATTATCTTGCAAATTGAATACACAACCATAATAGGGCTATTTTTAAGATGACACATAATTAATATCTTAAATTCTGGTTTATTAGGTTTAAGTCTGATAAAGATGAACGAAACGTTTTATTTGCGGACGTGTAAGTCAGTGGTGAAATGAATAGACATGTTAAATGACAGCCATTAACAATAACATCATTTCACACTGGGTTATAATCTCCACTTTGAAGCGACTAAGCTACCTATCTCGATTTGGTTTGGATTTGGACACCAGGGCCCATCGATGAGATCCAACCCCATAGCCTAAAGTAACACTGCCACTCGTTCTGCACTGTAAAACATTACTGTGTTTATATATTTAATTAAGTCAATATATTTCGTCTTCATCACTAAAAATCACTACATTTGACTTTGATTGATGTAATAATCAAAGTCAAGATATTCACGAGCAAAGGTTTCTTCTATGCTGGTCCGTTAAAGCATGTTTTTTGCTGGTCTACGGCCATGCAATCCTGCAGCATGCAGATGGTTTGGCACAGGTTGCAACGTAGCATTGTGTCTTGTTGCTGTGAAATGGGTCACTAGCGGGTGCGGCAACTACATAATGTCCAAATCAAATGGCAGGAGATGAGGCTTCAGGTTTAGGCCCAGAACGAATATTTTTATCGTGTCCGAAGTCTGCGTAAGGGTGAATCCATAATGGCACAGTCTTCCGCTGCAAAATAAATGAAGTTTAAATAAAAACATTTTTCGTCAAAGAAAGTTGTTTAAAACATTACCGATAAAATAATAAGTCATTGTTTTTAACACCGTTTGTCTACTTACCCATATCAAAAAACGCCTAGCGATTCCTTATATAAATAGTTATATTGTTTTGCTCTTTTCAACAAAGATAAACATGTTTTGCAAATCACAAGGTATTCGAAAGGCAAAATTAAACAGTTCGTAAGTATAACACACGGTTCATCCCGCAGCTAATAATGGCTGCCAGCGGTGACAGTTGTTGTTTGTTCACAAAATCATATTATTAGAAATTTGAGGGTAGAAAACACTTTATATTGTTTAAGACGATAACGACCAAAATAGCCATCAGCTAGCAACTTTTAAACTCCAGTAAAAAGAGTCATACCTATTAATAATTATATTAAAAGAAAACACAATGCGTTTGCGTTTTTAACATATTATATAAGAGTAAAATTAAACATACAATAGACTGCAACCACCATAAAATTAAATAGTTAGTACGGAAAAAAATAAATTATAATTTCAACCTTATTTCAAAGCCCATAAAACAGCTATTTACACAAATTGCAATACAGTAGTCGCAGATTGAACATAATTCATACATTCACCATGTAACTTGCATACCTCGGTGGCCTAGCGGTCAAAGACAGGTCGAAGATTTGACTTCTGCTTTAGTGAACCGGGTTCGTATCCGAAGAAAACGGAATATAAAATAGTAATAATAAAATGACATTTTTGGATGTTATTTCGATGGCCGTGCTGGTTGTGAGGAATATTGCTTTGGAATTGGAATCTCAGACTTGTTGAGAAATAATAATATAACATCGTCGCATCAGTGAGATGGTAACTACTCTTCGCTAGTAATAATAGTTCAATGCGTGGGATTGCATAAATTTGAAGATTCAAGGTCGAAGGAAGCTTCGATTCGGTTCTCTCGCTTACACTGGGGATGACAATATCCAATGTAAGATTAGGTAAAATATTTTTAGGACAGTCTAAATAAAAAAAATACTTTTACATTATTTTTGTAGAAGTAACTGAAACCGGAGATATTGCATTTTCAGCCTTTGAGTGTGACACGATACCGGCGGGGATTATTTTCATTTAATTTGTAATTATTTTTTACTTAATTTATTATAAACTAACTTAAATAGTTGTAACTTTCTTCATTGTTATTTTATAGTTAGTTGTTGTTTATTCAATAAACAGGTAATTTACAGTGACATTGCTCATTCATCTTGTTGCTAAAAAATCTGTACTTAGGGGGTAGATTTTATGATCGAACTCACTCACACATTCACATGTCATAGATTCTACTTAACGTTCATGTCGATACTCAACACGCATAGACGTGTGCGTGGCTGTGCTAACCGCATTATTTTGCTGTGTGTACATATAAAAAAACAGAATAACATACAAACGTTTCATGGTTGATAGCATATCACATGCAAGGCAGCCTTTGTGAATTCGTTCAGTGTACAATGGAACAGGTCTATTAGCATCGCTATCCGGTTGAGGTTCGAGAGGGCTCGCGTGAGCGGCGCCTTGGCCAGCAGCCGCGTGCGCGCGCGCGGCAGCGCCAGCAGGAGCGGCCGCCGCCTCCTACCCGCATAGTTGTTGGGAACGCTAAACTGTACCTGCCTCAATACTCCCGGATTGTCGTGCTTGCCCCGTATCAATCCAAACACATACCTAACTAGTGCAAGGTCCCTTCTCGTTTCCAATTTATTGTACCCAACCATGCCCAAAACGAATAATGTTGGGTACATTAAGGGGAAATAGGGGTAAACTGCATACTGTTTCATATATAAAAACCTGGTAAATTTATTTTGAATTTTTTCAAGCATGGTTACGTATTTCGCTTCATGTGGTGCCCATATTATGGCGTTACACTCGAGCGTACTTCGTACCAATGCGTTATAAAGGGCACATACTGCTTTGATGTTCTTAAAACTCCCTGCCTGGCGGAGTATAAAACCAAGTCTTCTAAAGGCTTGTTTGCAAACACTGACAATGTGACTACGAAAGGTTAACTCAGTATCTACATTAACTCCCAAGTCACGAATCGCGGTAGTTCTCTGCATCGGTGCCCCATCGACTTCGTAACTGTACCTAACAGGAGCCCTTGCTCGGCCAAACGTTATTATTGCGCACTTGGATGTATTGAAAGCGAGTTTGTTTCTTCGGCTCCAATCTACAACCCTATCTATGTCCCTCTGAAAACGCTCTGCGTCAGATTTATTTTGTACCGCAAAGAGCAACTTGAGGTCATCAGCGAAAAGCAAACAATTAGCATCTTTTACCACTTCTGGAAGATCATTTATCATTATGATAAATTGCAATGGTCCTAAATTACTCCCCTGACCAACTCCTGATCTAGTATAGTAGGGGTCAGACTGGTATCCGAGATAATCGACAAATTGTTGCCTATCCTTCAAATAACTCGCGAAAAACCGAAGGGCTTGGGGGGTGCAGCCAATCGCCGCCAATTTGTTAAGCAAGATATCGTTATCGACCATGTCGAACGCCTTTCTGAAATCGAAGTAGGCGGCATCGACTTGCATCCCCGCGTCCACCGCAGGCACCACATATGTTACAAAATTCAGCAGGTTACTCGTAGTGCTGCGCCCTGGCCGAAAGCCATGCTGCGCATCTGATATTTGAGCGCTCATCTGCTGAAACATGCAACCCTGTATAACCGATTCAAAAACCTTTGCCGCAGTTGATAGAATGGCCACTGGCCTACATCCACTCACGTCATTTCCCTGACCGCTTTTTGGTATGGGAACTACTCGAGTCAGCTTCCATTTGTGAGGAAAACAAGATGTCTGGATACACACGTTAAAAACGTGTAACAGCGGCTGAGCCAAAACCGCTCGACAATCCCTAACCACATACGCCGGTATGCCATCGGGTCCCACCGAGCGCTTCGGCTTGAGACGGTCCAGCGCTTTCTCGACTTGGCTTAGCTGTATTGGCCCGATATGCACGCGCGCACTCCCCGCCCCGCTCACTGCCACAGCTGCGTCCACATCCAGTTTCGGCACCCGCGAACCGTACACTGACTCAAAAAATTTAGCTAGCTCACTGGCGCATTGAGAATCAGGAATAATAGAACCGTCTTTTGTTAACTTACTTTTTGTCCTACACCGCTTTTTTGACTCTACGTACCCCCAGAAACCTTTGGGATCCTTAGTAAGCTCTCTTTGGACTTTATCTTGATAATAAGCATGGGCCTCTTCTATCAATCGTTTCACTTTAGACCTACACTTCGCAAATCCCTCATAATCACCCTGCAATTTACTTGCTTTATATCGCTTATGAAGTCTTGCTTTTAATTCTAAGCTACGAATTATCTCCGCAGTGTACCATTCTGGGTAGCTATATCTGGAATTTATCCTCCTTCGCCCCTTTTTGGGAACACTATCTTCTAACATCTGATTAACAGAATCATAAAAAAACTCAACCGCTTCATCAGAATCCTTAATAGTATATAATGTGTCCCAATCCGCATTCAACATTATTGAGTACAAGAGAGGAAAATTAGCCTTGTTGAAATTCCATTGGCATGGTACCGGCTCAACCTGGGCGCTCCCCCCCTCGCCGGGCGCGCGGCGCGCCAGCCGCAGCTCGACCGCGAGCGGCGGGTGGTGCGGGTCCACCGGCACGAGCGGCTCGTCCGCGCCGCACACGCGCACCCCGCTCAGTGTACTCAAAACCAAATCCAACTGCCGGTTATTGCAATTAGGAACTTTATTACTCTGACTGAATTCACAAAAGGCTATGAAATATTCGAAATAATTAATTACATTTGTATTGGCTGAATGCAAGTTGAAATCTCCTAATACAATGATTTCCTTATATCTAACACACAACTGTTCAATTATTCTAAACAATGTCATGTACTCCAATTCATTACTACTTGGGGGTATATAAACTACGCAACACAAAAACAAAAACTTATTTTTTGAATGTACGGTAGCAGCAACTAGTTCGAATGCACAGCTGTTAACATCGACATCTCCGGGCAGCGATACCTGACGCAGCTCGAACTCGTGTGTGGCCACTAAAAACGTGCCGCCCTGCTTGCGCCCGTCCGCTCGATCACATCTAATAATATTGTAGCTCGGCGGTACAATTTCTGCATCTTGCATTGATTCGTTGCAACCGGTTTCTGTCACCGCCAACAAATCTGCACTTGAAGCTTCTACGTTAGTACTGAAGTAGTTTACTTTAGTGCGAAGACCCCGAACATTTTGGTACATTATATTTATCATTTTACTTGGCTTGGGGCGACTGCTTGTTCTGCCTTCGAAACCAAATCCATTCGCTCACTTCCGTATTAAGTGGCCATACCTCCGGTTGTGACAATTGATTGTACACCTGCTCCGGTACACTTACAATAAAAGAAGCATAATCACGTTCAGTTCTATGATTGACCTTTTCAATTTTAGCCACCACCTCTGAACCACACACAGTCTTTACAAATGTGGTTAATTTTTCCGTGGTAGTTTCTGGATGCAGTCGCCATACGTGCAGATGCTTCTTCCGCTCCATAGCCTGTAATTGGTTAACAGAGGTGCTTTGACCTCTAATAATTTCTTTACACTGGCGTATCTTCGGCTTCCTATTCTCCCTGTTCGCTTCTTCGTTCGTTTTGATAGGTGACCGCTTCGCGCTTTTCGTGGCCCCACTGTTAGCATTATTTGCGCGCCCGTTGTGTTCTTTCGTAGGACTACCGCCCGCTGCTTCAGAATATGACTTGTTTGTCAATATCGTATTAGTAGATGCCTCCGAAGTTGATTTCTTTTTATTGGTGCGTATAATGTTTTCCAGCTCACGATTACGCGTGGTTAATTCTTTTATTTGCTGGGATTTCAGTGTATCAATCCCAACAATTTCAACAATTTTACCTTCGATTACCCTCATTTTGGTATGCAAATCATATAATTCTGTTTTAGTCGTTTCGCATAAATCCTTTAGATGGTTAATCACGGTAGCCTGGCCACCCAAGCGAAGAATGGCCTCCGATCGGAATGCCCTGAGCTCGTCCAGTACCGCCGCCAGCCCGGCCGCCTGCAGCGGCTGCGGCTCCGGCGGGGCCCTGCCGCGGTTGCCGCTGCCGCGCTGCGTGTTGACGTTATCGCTCGGCGTGTATGTGTTGGTGTTAGTGCGTCCCGGTGTACGGACAGGTGTATTCACATTACTGCGCTTAGGGTTCGCGCAAATACATTCCGGACATACCCATTGATCCTTGTATTCCGCCGTGAAATCGTCAAACAAAGTTTGCTCGATCGCGAGGCACTTAAGATCGTACTGCTTTCTGCAATTTTGGCCTGAGCACTCCATAAAGGATAAATCCTTTACCGTTCCACCACAACCACTGCACTTGGAGGACATTTCGGTTTTGTTTTTAATTAATTAATTAATTTCAGACAGAGTACACTAAAAACACGTCCGCTCTCTTCCGAGGGTAGTTTTGTTGCTTAAGTTATGGTGTTTGAGAAAGACGATTGTAAACAGAATGTGAGCTTATGATTACGCGTGATAAGGTAGAACAGGTAAAAGAGTTTGTATATCTGGGCTCGGCGTTTACATAAAATGGGAAGTGTGAGTGATATTGAAAGAAGAGTAAATGCAGGAAACATGGTCAATGGAGCGCTGCGTAAGCAGTGAGAAGGTGTCAAAAAAGGCGCGTCTGGCAGTCCACAGACTAGAGGGGTGCTCGTTCCAACACTAATGTACGGCAGCGATCACCCGGCTACTCAAGACACCTGCGGCAGGAGCAATACCGGTCGCATGGTGGTCGGAGCAATTTCGGCTGTTCTCTACACACAAGCCTGCCTCAATGTGCAAGTGATAATTCCGCTGAACTCACGTCCATGAGAATGGCTCTAGTATTGTCGGAACACTAAAGGATTTGTATAGTATTGGCACTTTCTGTGGTGCTACCGAAAAAATAAGATGGAAAGTTTGATTTCGCATCATCATCATCATCATCGTCATCAGCCTATGTTAGTCCACTGCTGGACATAGGCCTCCCCTAATGAGCGCCATAGCGCCCTGTCTTTAGCTTGACGCATCCAGCATCTGCCTGCAGTCTTTCGCAGATCGTCATCCCACTTGGCTAGAGGGCGTCCTACACTACGTTTGTCGAGTCGCGATTTCGCATGTCTCTGTTAAAATATTGTTTGTTTTTTTTATCCCACCTGTGGGACCAGTGTTTGTACACGTCTATTACCTCACGCTGTGCCAGTGTCCAAAGTTCACTCTCTTTATTTTCCATTGTGACACGCGCACTTCGGTTGGTTGTCGCCAATGAACTGATTGGAATTACCCCAATCGTTTTACACATGCGGCAACTTAGCAGGGCGGAAGATACAACCTAGGGAGCTAGGAAGGTCTTGCGAGATTGATGAGTGTGGATGACGCGAAAGAGGTATGTCAGAATCGTAGCAGCTACAACAAAGTAGTCTCTGCCTACCTCTATGGGAAAGAGGCGGGACTGTATGTATGTGTGTATGTACCTATAGGTAAATAAATAAAAACGTCGCTACTTATTTCATTACATTTTGTTTATTTTACTGAAACACACAATTGGTTTAATTGAGCATGTCAGTGGTTAATTAGAGTTCCGCAACGTAGTGATATGCAAAATTTACTAGCGGATTAGCAAATATTATTTTTCTGTGGGTTTTTTATTTGCAATTTATTATAATTATCCTTTAAAACAAACATATTCGGCGGCTCGGTAACTTTTGCTGATATGATTTTGCCATGTCCTAATATGAGCATAATTATCCTCATCTTGCTATCATAGGATAGTTAAGGTGTTTGTACTTTAGGCGAATTTCTAATTGTACTACATCTCACTCTAATCTTCTTAAACATAAATTAAACTTAATCTTATAATGTAAGTATTTTAAGAATGATTCTGCTACCTACTTACCGGAGTAAAACAAGCTTCTGTTTAAATGCCGCGGTTTCGTTCCATTCTATCACCATTTCCACGTGAATCTATATTTATTACTTCCGATTATCTTTGCCGAATTATTGATTTCCTTTTATTCAATTCAGTGGAAGACGGCAATTTGCTCCCGGACAAGTGAAAAGACGTACATTAATTCCACTAATGCCTCATCGCATTCAAATGATATATATTTTATGTTCTGTGGGTCTCTTGGAGTGAAAAACGTTTTATCATGTTCTTTTGCATTGAGTACGTGGGTAGGAAAGGCCGTGAATGATTATAGGGAGTTGTAACTTGTAACGCTTAGTGTGAAAGGCAATTTGTAAGTGAATTTTTGTAGGTAGGACATAATGTACCATAAAATAATATCGATAAGAATTAGATATTTACTGTTTTTTTATTTCGTTATCGTCGTCTGTCTGCAAAAGGCTCGCCGCTAGATTTAAATTAAGTTGTAGATAAAGTTGAAGAAACCGAATCGCATACAACTATCATGAGGATTTTTATCGCAATAAAATGTCCTAGTTACAGACCAGACCAATCTGCACGCAGAAATAACGATGAATTTTGTCGAGAAAAAATCCATATCGTTTAATACCTATCACCTTTCAGTTTCTTGAACAACATAAAACGAAATTAAATATGCTGTTTCCATACAAAATTTACGAACTCTTTGAAATTCTCTCAGGAGACGGAATTATACATATAGCTCATTTGTTATACAATTCCGTGGGAATAAGTTTATGTGCTCTAAAATCCGAAACAATGGAACAAATCTGTCAATAGCGAACGTTTACACAGACTGCATATTTTTTAATAACGCTTTACAGTGATTACGGTTCATTAGGGCTGCCGGGTCAGCAGGATATGCGTGGCATCCAGTTCAAGCGATACTTAAAATGCATTAGGACGCTATAGGGAAACAATTGCTAGTAACCTGCATACCCAACTGACTGTCCAAGCATAATGGTGATGAGTCACGTTGAAAGATTAGTGAGTCAGTTTGTTAAGTTGACTACAATACAATACAATAACTCTTTATTGAACACCACATATAACAACGAAAACAGAAAAAAGGTATACAGAATATTACAAGGTAACAATAGGCGGCCTTATCGTTACAGCGCGATCTCTTCCAGGCAACCATAATGGACTGGAGAACAGAACAGATCTGAGCAGGTGGTGCAATTTAGAATATATATTAATATATTAAGTACTGAAATACATAATATATTATACATGAAACACTCATTTATAATAAATGGAGATATAAATAGACACATACACACATACCTAAAAAAGCCAGCTACAAGATTCATGCACTACTTTAAAACGTTACTATTTATTTACAAGCTTTTATTTATCTTGCTGTTAGTTTATTTTTTGCAAGCTGTAGGCGACGCACCTATTTAGGCAGCTACCTTTATTATTAAAACATTATATTTTGGCACTGGCCACAAATAAAGTCAATTCCACGCAGCGCTTAAAAGAAAACAAAAACAAAAGACAGTCGTGACATTGCTCTGGTCAGCGCTGCGTGTTGAATTTTTACTGAAATTTAAATTGTTTTATTTACTAGTTTCTACAGTCTACAATTTTTGGTACATTCGAACCGGATATTTTA
This sequence comes from Pandemis cinnamomeana, assembly GCA_932294345.1. NCBI lineage: Eukaryota > Metazoa > Arthropoda > Insecta > Lepidoptera > Tortricidae > Pandemis > Pandemis cinnamomeana. The sequence continues at coordinate 5,738,093 of OW028709.1, read as the reverse complement.
AAATCAGTGCAATAGTTTTCTTTCTTGTTTTCATCAATTAAATTCAGTGCAACATGTTCAACACACCACCAATGACACGGCAACGTTGCCGCGAACAATCCGAAGCAGCAGCCGCAGCGGCTCCTTGCGACTCAACATTTGTCCAGCCGCCACCCTCTGCTATTGGCACAAACAAATCCAAAAGATCGTCAACATCTTCGATAGCGAGACGGAAGGAACTGGAGTTTAAGGCGGCCGAGGAAAAAGCGCGTATAGACAAGGAGCTAATTGACAAGCGCCTTGCGGCTGATTTAGCTCTTATTGACGCCGAATCTGAGGGACTAAGCGACGCTTTAACCTGCAGCGAGATTCAAGATCATGTTTCCAATTGGTTAGAAGTCAACGAGCACGTAAGTACGTCTTCCTTGCCTGAGCAACTAGAGCCGGTCGCACACTGTTCCGACCGTGCAGCACCCGCTCAGGCCACAGACGTGCTGCAGTTGGCTCATGCAATAAAAAACATGGTCGACCAGTCCTCTTCCCTTCGAGAAGAAAGGTTATTAAGTCGCCTAGCAACGCCGCAAGCCCTGCCATTGTTTAGCGGCGACTGTTTTGAGTGGCTCCATTTTAAAAGTGAGTATGAGGAGTCGTCGCTAACCTGCGGTTTCACCGAAAGTGAAAATCTATCCCGACTGCGTCGAGATCTACGAGGTGACGCCAAAGAAGCCGTCACCGACTTATTAATCGGTAACACGCCACCTGCAACCGTTATGGATGCTTTGCAGCTGAAATTTGGCCAACCGGAATTAATAATTATTACCCTTACGGCAAAACTTCGCAGGTTACCACCGTTGCCTCCATTTTACCAGCGCGACCTTATAAACTTTGCCATGAAGGTAAATAATTGCTTGGCAACGATTCGCGCTCTGCAGCAGGACGACTACCTCCGAAACCCAGAACTCGCTTCAGCGATTACATCTAAGTTGCCCAGTACGCTATTAGGTAAATGGACCGACTTCGCGTACGAGAGGCTGCGCGCCGGGGAGCCGAAGTTGGTTTTACTGGCCGAATTCTTAAAGCGAGAAGCTGAGAGAGTTGCAATAACGGGTACGCTGCATCAGCCGCATGACTTCAAGAGGCCCGTACCCGCGGATATACCGGTAAAGCGAGCCATTGAGCCTTATCGCAACCCTCCTCGACCCATACTTACTACAGTAAGCGCCGAACCAAACGGTATAAATTGTAAATTTTGCAAAAAGGCTGAACATGATTTACTCGACTGCCGCATTTTCAGACGTGCCATGCGCAAGGATAGATGGAGGTACGTTAAGGTACAAAAGTTATGTACGCGGTGTCTTATAGAGCGTCACGGCATAAGCGCATGCTCTGCTCCGGTATGTGATTTTGAACAATGTGGCCAGCCTCATCATCGCCTTCTACACTACAAAACTACCACTACTGGACGGACAAGTGAAGCTACCAACGACAACGACGAACCAATATTCATCGCCGAACCAGCACTCGAGCCTCGCGCGCCGCCGCGCTCTACCTCCGCCGCCGACGCTACCGTCGCTCACGTCGCCGTGCCCGAGGAGGTCACGCCGGTACCGGAAGGTGACGTTATGTTAAAAGTCGTTGCTGTGACACTCCGCGGTCCCCGAGGTGAGGTGCAAACGTACGCTTTACTAGATGACGCCGCGTCCGCATCTATTATTGATGATGATTTATCTGAACAATTGGGTTTAAAGTGTGAAAGTGCTAGTGATGTGAAGTTCATTGATGCGTTTGGCCTTGAGGTCTGTCAATCAGATGCGCCTAAAGTGCGCGCCGACATAGCTGGACAAGACAATAATTACCATAACTTGTGTTTACGTAGAGTTTCTAAGCTAAGTTTGCCGGTACAAAATTTGTCTTTTATAAATAATATTTCTATTCCTCAGTTGTCAACTGTCAGAGATATCGTGTGCAAAGAGCGTGTTGTGCCACGTCTGCTGATCGGCGAAGACAATTATTTTCTAATAGCGCCGCTTGAAATAATTCACGGCGACCGAAATTCGCCGTACGCAACTCGCTGCATGCTAGGGTGGTCGATTCACGGCTACTGTGGTCGCGCTTGCTCCTCCGCGCCACACGTAAGTCACAATGTTTGCCACATTACTCACACAGATACTGGGATCGACAGTTCTACCGATTTCCATGAACTTAATGAACCAACAAAGCAATCCCTTGCCTCAAATCCTGGAAGAGTTTCAACTGCTGCTGATTGCTGTCTAAATGATTATCAACTCACTGGACCTGATCTGTACAACACGCTTTTGGGTATTATGCTACGATTCTGTGAGAACAGAACTGTTGTTATAGACACGATCCGTGGCTTGGCGAGCAACAGCAAACAAGTACTGGAAGCCATACCCGCCAATACACTCGCTCAGTCTGCTGTACAGGAATGGCGATATGTCCCATCTATCTTGAACATTATCGATTTAGCTACGAAAACAAAACCTTTACGAAAAGGATTATGTAGAGCTGGTCGATCCCAACTATTTAATACGCGGTTCTTGGCGTCTCGGTGTAGTAAGCGGGGCTCGGGCAGGCAGCGATGGTCGCGTGCGAATAGTAGACGTGCGCACAAGCTCAGGGCTGCTGCGACGGCCGGTCACACGCGTCGCCTTACTGTCCCCATATGACTAATATAATAGTGCTCTTCTAGCACTAGGGGGCGGATTGTAGGCGACGCACCTATTTAGGCAGCTACCTTTATTATTAAAACATTATATTTTGGCACTGGCCACAAATAAAGTCAATTCCACGCAGCGCTTAAAAGAAAACAAAAACAAAAGACAGTCGTGACATTGCTCTGGTCAGCGCTGCGTGTTGAATTTTTACTGAAATTTAAATTGTTTTATTTACTAGTTTCTACAGTCTACACAAGCTTTATATTAACTTGCAACGTATGTTTTACTGGGTAGAATCTTGCAACTCAGCTTTGAAGCACGTATCTTCATCCGATTAAGCTGTAATTTTGAATAGTTATGTAAGTCAGATGATAATACAATAATCTGGCAGTAAAATTCTGGTTGGCCAGCCAGGACAGTCACCGCAGGAGGGATCTCTTCAACAGTTGGTCCGATTAACTTGAAATTTGGTTCACATTATGTAAGACCATTGACAATGCAAGTACAGTCAGCAAAAAAGCTTGTATGTAAAATTAAATTTTTAGGTTAGGTTATTTTTTAAATGTGTATATCATGTTCGGGTCAAATATTGCAAGTCAAATTTGATCTACTTCCAATGATTGATTGATTTGGATTACAGTATCATAATTTAGTACTGAAAATCTGGTGGCCCAGCCAAGGTCGCTTCCACATGAGGGAACTCTTCGACTATTGGTCGGATTAACTTGTGGATCATAATTAAGAATTGACTCAACAAAAAAAAGGTCGACTTTTGCCTTTTTTGAAATCGTGCGTGTGAAAACAGTATTCAAATGCGATTAACATATTTGTCGCCTCGCTCGCACTGGTTGTCTACCATCTAACCACAATGACAACCAGTGCTGCGTCATCGTTGCGTTGTGGTCAATAATCCAGTTTAGCGGTCCACTAACTACGTCCGTTTCGCGGTGACGTGACACGGTTAGAAAATCCTGTTTTAATATTATACTAGCTTCTGCCCGCGACTTCGTCTACGTAAAATTATACATCTAAACCTTCCTCTTGAATCACTCTATCTATTAAAAAAAACCGCATCAAAATCCATTGTGTAGTTTTGAAGATATAAGCATACATAGGGACATAGGGACATAGGGACATAGGGACATAGGGACAGAGAGAGCGACTTTACTATGTAGTGATGATGTGAAAGTTTGTGAGTATGGATGTTTGTTACTCTTTCACGCCAGAACGGCTGGACATATCTGGATGAAATTTGGAACGTAGATAGATTTTTAGTCTGTAATAACATAGGCTACTTTTTATCCCGGAAAATTGCGTAGTTCCTTCGGGATAGCGATAAACGAATTCTATGCAGACGGAGTTGCGGGCAACTGCTAGTATCATATAAATTCGCAGTGTTATTTAAGCTGACTTTTAGTACAGAGCGGCAGCGGCGTCACAGTCGCTGCATAAATGACACCGAAAAATGCACAGCACCACAAACGTGGTTAAAATCTATGCCTATTGCGTCAAAACTACAGGTCAAACAATTTTTTCGACTAGTTAGCAAGATTAATTAAATTACCTAAAATACCACTCGAAAGAATTAATAAATTGTGTTGATTTCGTAATACGAGTAGAAAATTGTTGTTATGCAGTGTGTATGTGTGTCGTCAAACAGTCAGTATCAGTATACAGACTTTGACCACAGCACTATTGGGTAGTGTTTTCGCAGATGTGATTTAATAAATCACCTCCTTGCTTGGTCAGAAATCCAGCTTTGAAGTTTTAAGCACGTTTTAGCCGATTTATGATAACTAGAAATCAAACGGCTCAACTGACAACCAAGAAATGAAAAACGTCTCCTGGGGGTTACCATGACGTCTTAATGCGATTCAATTCCGATTCAGTTGAGGTTCGCTCGCTATCAGATCCATACTAAAAATGACAGCTAAAACCTGTAGGCTTATTACCTAACTCGCTCGCAATCGCCATCGTGTTTATTTTGACAGTTCTTGTATGAATGTGACAGCTGGCTGATTCCGATGCCAATTGTCAGCCCATACATGAACTGTCAAAATGAACGCGATGGCGATTGCGAGCGAGTTAGGTAATAAGCCTTCTGAACTGAGTCGGAATTGAATCGCATCGCATTAAGACGTCATGGTAAGGCCCCTGGAATGGCCTAACCTAGTCGAACATTCGGGTCATCAAATAAATATCCCGATTTAAAACTATGAGTTGAACTGTTCCATTTTGTAGTTAATATATCATTAAAAATTTAAACATTTATCTGTTTTAGGTAGTAGTTAGTAGTGGGGATTCCTTATTTTTGCATGATGGACCGATCCGTCCACCAGTGCTACGGTGCTACGACGTAGCTTGTATGGGAGAGTGTAGCAAAATGCTACGGAGATTCGTAGCAGCATATTATGGTCTCAGGATCGGCGAGTTTCTTTGAGATACAGTGTGACAATGCGGCTAACATATGTGGGATGTTTGGACCAGGTAAACAATTGTTCCTCCGAGGGTAAACATCGTTCCAGAGATTAGTATTTACGTTAAGTATTTGCTCATTGACGAAACTTGGCGCGAAAAGTAATGTGTAAGCTGTATCAAAGCATAATTGTGTTTTTTTTCGGGTTTTCAAAAGCGCGTCTTTGATTTACTGGATTTTACCGGATTAAGTATAAGTTAAATAAAGCTTGTGAATAACGTTTGTATGCTAGGAACTGTTAAACATTTGTATTAGAACTTAACTTAAGAACGTAAGATCCTGAAGCATGAGATAATAACAGATGAAAAGCAACACATCAAAAATAATAACGTAATGAATAACGTTATGACTTTCAAAAACCTTCATTTCATTATTGGAAAGAAAAATATGATGTTAATAAAAGCGATACAAAAATTACGCAACAAAATGAATACGAACGCTTTTTCGCAGCTTCATAAAATTCACATGACGTAACAGAGTTAACGAGGGTCCTCCAATCTTTAATATCGATAGTCAGGTATTACTAATTTAACCACATATTTACGTACAGTCAAGTGTAATAATATGTATTTAGACAAAGATTCAAAAATAAGTACCATACGCTCTTACACCGGCGTAATAAGGTCGTGGGACATATTTTTGAGAAGTTCCTATCAATACTTATTTTTGCACTTGACCGTACATTAACGCTTATCTTATTAATAAAGTAGTGTATTAAATCATCTTACATTCCGTGAGATCATAAAACGCCATTCCAGTTTCTTTATGGAAGCACACACCGAACCGTCGACGATTTCCAGTTATTTTTAAGTTTCCCTAAGTCTTTTGTTATTTTTATGTTTATATGGAATCCGCTGTACACGACTCCGTTCCTCACTTATGTGGCTTTTTGGGATATTATTGACGAAAAGAGTATTAAAATTAGCTGGATGTTTTGCTCGATGTTTTGACTGTTGCAATACATAGAAACACAAGAACAACTACATGAAACAAGTGAAATTTGCAAAGGGAATATAAGGCCTTCGTCGTTTTCGCCTGCCACTCGCGCGTCTAACTGTGTTCATAAATGTTCGGAAGCGGTCGCTCTCGTCTGCCGCTTTGTTTACGCAGCGCATGGCGGGTGAGTACGACCATGGCCTAATGAATGTCCACTATGGAAACTAAAACGCTACGTTATCGCTACAGGCACGGAACCGAGGCATCCACGAAGTCGTCATTGCGGTTGGCAGACAATAACTTGACCCTTCCGAACGTAGGCATCCTACAGAATCAGGCGTTTTGATGTTGGTCGACATCAAAGACAACGCGCGACTGAAGTCAGGGCTGGTGCCTCCATATAACGCTCGCTAGCTAACAATTGGTGGTATGACACCACGAGCGAGGTACGCTTAGAGAATTAGGCAGCTGGTGTTTGCAGGAAGAAAAAGGGGACAATATAAAATGTTCTCAAATGTTTACAACAGCTTGTCTTCCATTTTGAAGTAGGTCGTTGTTTGTTGGTTTGCCGCTAAAATGATTGAACTTCATCAAAATTCGTCCACCGCTTGAAATTAAGCCGTCCGCCATATTATTCAAGCTCGGTTCTAGTTAAATTGCCAATTACTGTATAATGCGGTGGTGAGTTAATTAAATTGTTTTTTTTTTTTTTAATATGATCTGATTGTCATTCAATCGTAATTACTTTGCATTTTAATTATTATTCACAATTTATTATGTGACAGCTCTGTCTGTTTTTGGAAGTATGTGCGACAGAATAAATTATTATGTGAAATTTTGTGTGGTTGCAGAGTAGCGGCGTAGTAAGATAAAACTATTGTTTCGTTTTGGTTTGGACATAAAATATACCCCTACCTCGGTTTTTATGTTATTAGTTATTAAAGTTTATTTATTCTCCCTACATATCTGGACTGCAAGCCTCTTTGTTAAGTGTTCCTCTTTTGAATCAGGATGAGTGGTAGGTATCATTCTCTAAGGAGAAGTTCAGCTTGGTACTACGTTCTGCCAATACATACAAAAATCACGACTTTATCCCTTACGGGGTAGACAGAGCCAAAGGTAACAAGCCCTAAAGGCCACGTTTAGCATGATTTTTGGCGTATAGATGGAAAGAGGAATCAAAATAGTGATGAGTTCCTAACCGCATCGCCGATAACGTGATTCCTAAGATTTTTACCCATGTCGCTTAAAACTTGCGTCAATTTCATAGTAACAAAAGTAAAAGACTCAATTGTTTATACATTTTCATACATTCACGCTTCCAAATATCGCAGCCAGTGTTCATATTTCATTCCAGAATGGCATCATATAACCGTTGCCAGCTCTTGCTCCAACTATATCCGGCCGATTGCACCGCTCGTGTACTCGTGTACCTACATCGTGCAGCATCGCACTGTGCCGTGCGGAAGTGCTCGCGCGGATAACGGCCCGGAACGCGTCCGAATCCGGCTCGCTGCCGGTTCCGGAGCCCGGACAAGTGTACTTGTTTAATAAACCCCAATTACGATGACAAATTTATAATGTTGTTGGCGATAGGACATTGTGAGGTGACTATTCGGATCACAGTAGATCGAAAGTCCTCCGCCGCGTCTGTCTGTTTATTCGCGATGAATCAAGAGCTACTTAACGGATTTTCATGCGGTTTTCACCAATAGATAGAGCGATTCATGAGAAAGGTTTAAATTAAATATATAATTTGTCAAATAATCACGATAATCGTGGCAGCGCCGTGTTAGTTGCGAATTTTATACATATAATTACATGGTAGATAGTAGAGATATAGATACATAATTCAAACCGCATAAGCGGATTACTGTGACCATTAATGTATGCTCGATTTTCCGATTTCGCTTATTAATTAACTTGTTTGCATTTCAAATTTACATCAAATTAGTTAAATGACAGTAATTTGGTTATTGTGTTAACCGTAGCAATAACCACCACGTAATTATGGGCTGTTCGGTTAGCAAACTGTCCGCGTCTCTCTTTTTAACTAAATTAAGTCGCATAGATTCCTCTAAATCTTAGGAAAAATAATGCTTGTGAGAACCAGAACAAATACTTTCAAGTGGAATCTAATTATTTTGAAAAACCAGTAGGTAAGTATCTGTTTTTTAACTAAGTGTATCAACAATAAACTTAGCTTTTACAGTAGCTAAAGTGGAATATTGAATAACCTTACCTAAAAAATTTATTAACTTTGTTGTATTGTCATTCATCCTACATATTTGAACTAAATTTCAAGTCAATCGGACCAACCGATGAAGAGCTCCCACCTGCGGCGACGGTCCTGGTTGGGGCAACAGAATTTTACTACCCGATTGTCATCTGACACACGAGTATGCAAAATTCCAGCTCAATCGGATGAAGATATCTGCTTCAACATTGCACCCGGACTGCTTATACTTACATACATACTACGTTGCAAATTAATATAAAGCTTGTAATAATAAGAAGAGGGGTTTTTATTGTTCTATTTTGTTTTACATTGTATAAAACAAAGTCGCGCCTCGCCGCATGTGTACACTAAACACTTGAATTTTAACCGATTTTCATCAATAGATATTATTATAGTGTTTCAAGAGGAAGGTTTAACCGTATAATTGGTCCTCTGCGAAGCCGGAGCCGGTCGCTAGTCTATAAATAGTCGTACTTATACTACCGATGAACAAAACAAGTAGGTACAAATTGTGTATTGTTATTATTTTACTAGGGTTTTTAGCAGAACATACTTCAAACTTTTAATTGGAGCTTGTTAAAAATTGTAGCTCTCTTTTTCGTAGACTTAAATACAGATTAAGTAACTTATTGTGTTCAGAAAGTATTTGATAATATCCAGACAGACGAAATAAACTTCTTTGTAGTAATATTTACATGCGGTTCATTAGTAATACTTGGTACTAAGAGGCCTGTATTAATAAAATTATGTGTTGTAAAATAACAAGAAAATATATTTAATTCAATCTTAAAACAACGTGGTGGCTTTTAGAACACAATCCTATGTTTACTGACTAATTTCAATTAAACACTTTGTATGACGACAACAATAATAAATATAATACGAGTAGATATTACACTGAATTCTCTAACATTTTTTTGTAGATATTGCTAAAATAATATCTTGTAATTTCCTTAAATGTTTAATTGTAACCGAAATGAGTAGGTACTTGTCAGCTTTCACTCTTAGCTTGTTACCAAGCAAAATGTCACTTAGTATTAACAACAATTAGAGTTAAATGATTGATCACCGCGCTCCTGGGCGGAAACAGAATAAAGTCGCAAAACGCAAAACGTTACGTTTTTATCTGCATTTGCAACATTTCTCGGGAATGAGGGAACGGTGCTCGCTATAAAAAGGTGTTTAAATTATAGCTCGAGACCCCGTTTTAGCTGATTGCGACGGTGTGACCCGCTGTAATCTTTTGTTTAGAGAACACTTCGCTCGACGTCGGCAAGCACGCTACCGTGTCTTGGCTGCCAGTGTCAAATTATACATCTAGTTTCAACGTGAATTATGTTTTATGCCCGTTTTATGTTAGCAAAGAGTTTGGACTAGAGAAAAGGTAACCAAATTCCGAAGGCCAACCAATTAGAATAGGACCGACAACCTACAACAACAGAAAAATACCTATACCTTCCTAACTTGTTGTAGTCCATAATATAAGTTAGAGCAGGTCAAACTGATGTTACTCTATTCTGAATTTTGAAAATCCCTCTATTATATAGTTTTTGGCTGAGACGCAGTTGCAAGATGCCAGTTTTGAAATCACCTATTAAATTGTAATGGCTTTTCACGTGTTTTTTATCGTGACTGTTTTCTAAATATCTACTTCAACTAATTATAATTATGTTTCCACATACTACAACTTTGACAATAAAGTCAATCTGTCCCCTCGAGTTCTGTCGACGCGACATCGTGACATGTAGTGACACTTGAGCGGAGCACCCTCGAAGCGTGAGACCACGAGTTTCAAGTGGATTCTAATGGCCATACATATTAGAGGATCGATACTTCCAGTTGCTACAGTGGTTTGAACTAGAGATATCGAAATAGTACATTTTTTTTTATTCTTCCCTCCAGGGTTAGGCAAAGGGAATAACTTCCATAAAGCCATCTCTGTAGTTCATCCTACTAATTAATATTAAAAATGAGTGAGTGTGAATGTTTGTTTTTTCTTCACACTGAAACGACTGGACAGATTTGGATCAAAATTGGAACCGAGTGATGGAAATAGTGATGGGTTGCTATCCGCATCGCCAATAAACATGATTCCTAGGATTTTTGATTATTAATTTAGCATTAAGTATATGCCGGTTACAGAAATGACGCATATAAGGGCAGTCCACCTTAACCTAAAAGTATTTACCTATTTGCTTCAATGCCGGTCTGGGAGTAAAGAAAAAACATAGAATGTACCAGTTACTTCCCTTCCCGCGCAGATGGTAAAAGCCCATCGAGGGAATGGGCATAGGAATCATGTAATAGGCGATGCGGCTAGCAACCCATCGCTATTTTGATTCCGCTTTACACCTATACGATACGTACTCCGTTATTGTCGTGTATATCAGACTAATGTACCAATTATCAGTTTCTATGGCTCACACTGTAATATACATGATGTGGATGTACTAAATAAATAAATAAATAATAAATGAATATACTCCCACAATCATGCTAGACGCGGCCTTTAGGTCTTACCTTAAGCTATGTCTACCCCGTAAAGGATAAAGACGTGATTTATGTGCGTGTTGCACCTAACTATTGCAAACAAAACGAACAATATTGCTCACTCACAGACGATTAAATAAAAGTGATAATTCTGCGAGTATATTGCGCTATCGTATCCTCTCAGTATCGTCTAAGAAAAACTTAAAGGCAGATCCAGTGAGTCGGATTTATCGGAGCTTGAACCGACGAGAATTTCCTTTCATAAAACGGCAGCTTAAAACCGCGCTTCTCTTAAGTGGTGACTGCTATCCGGTGGAAATAAAATAGAGCGAAATAAAAAAGTGCACTCGTACGATACCTAGCGAGTGCGAGCTGTGCATAGAGGAAATAACGAAAAAGAGTAGCTAAGGGCTATCCAATTATGGCGACACGTCATCAGTTTATTTCCACTTATAATCATACTAACGATCCTGACATATTTCTTTCGCTTCATCCACAGTCATCAATCTCTTAATACATGCTCGTCGGTTTCTTTTTTTTTTTTTTTTCGGGTACTCCTGACCTGACCTTTTTCCAAAACGTCTCCTATTTGGTCTATGGTATAAATAATACTAAGGTCCCAGGGCTTACAGGATGAGATGATAATGATAGTATCACTTTTCCACTCTATTTGATTATTTACTCTATGGAGCTGTGCAGGTTCCGCGACATCGATATCTGAATAGTGCATAGTCGTGGGAAAGCGCAGTGTGTTAGAAGTACCATCGGCATGTAGATCGAGATGCCTGTATGCCTAGCACGAAAGCATACGAAAGTCGCGTTACCTATCTCTTTCTAAAACGAGTAGTAAGAAAAAGACGGCAATCTGACTCACGCGCGACGCGACTTTTGTACACTTTCGTGCCAGGCGTACTGTTTCAAGTCTTTTAGCCTGTTGTTTTGCGCCGCGGAAGGATTCAAGTTAGGTTTGTAAAAATGTAACAGAACTGGATAGCAGAGTTTGATGATCGGACTGCCTAGAGGTTACTGGCTTCATCTGTGAAGCTTGGGTCCCGGTTTCGAATACCGGGTCCTTACCATGACGTCTTAATGCGATTCAATTCCGATTCAGTTACGTTCGCTCGCTGTCAGATCCATACTAAAAATGACAGCTACAACCTGAATTGAATCGCAATAAGACGTCATGGTTGATGTTGTAAAAGACGTATATGAATAATAATAAACAAATTTTGTAGATTCACCTTCTCGAGTTTTGACTGTTATGTGTTTAAATACCTATCCATTTTTAACGATCTGCACGTGGATCTGGTCTGGGAGCAAAGAAAAAACATAGAATGTACCAGTTGCTTCTCGCCCCGCGCAGATGGTAAAAGCCCATATAGGAACGCCGAATCACGCGATAATTTATGAAAAACTACACTACACACACAATGTACTGAAATTGTAGCCAAACGGATTAAAAGGGGCTATATATAATGTGTATGTAGGTATTTTAGATTCAAAATTAAGTCACCCCTTGACCCCATCGTACATTTTGCACATCGACCAAACTAACTTCACTTGCTTGAATTTCAGATTAATTTTATGAGACAGTCTATATATATACATACACATGACCATACAGCTACAGCATCCATTATATTAAGCGTATAATATCAGCGAATGAGAGCAGCAATCATAGCCAAAGTACAATACTGTATTCGGATCACATCGGACGATTAGCATGCCACGTGACACTGAATAAACGGTTCGGCTCCTTTGATTCAACGCGAATCGAATTAATTAGGCTGCCTGGCGACGAGCAGCGGTGGAAATAGCCGTGAGACGAAGTTATAGATACTTTATGACTACGTCATTTTATACTTGCTGCTTAAAAGTTCATCTGCACTTTTTACTATTTTTCTCTATACACATTACACACATACATTATATCACGTCTTTATCCCTTACGGAGTAAGGCAACAAAACCTTAAGGCCACGTTTAGCATGATTAAGGGCGTATAAACAGAAATGGAAATCAAAATAGTGACGTGTATAATAATTACACATAAACGGATAACTTAACTCTAGTATAAAAAGTCGAGTGATGCTCGACATGTCTCGGACTATTTCGTAGTCCTTCTTCCTATGTATGAGTATGTATGTATGTATGTATGTATGAGTTATCCGTTTATGTGTAATTATGATTAAGTCTCACGGTAGTTTCCTGTTGAACGTGTATAATAGTTTTTATCTATATAATGTGTTTTTTTATTTTTTCCCTATACATTCTAATTATTACTATTTTCTTCGTTTTAATAGAATTCGTTTATCGCTATCCCGCAGGAATCACGCAATTTTCCGTGATAGAAAGTGGCCTATGTGTTATTCCAGACTATAATCTATCTATGTTCCAAATTTCATCCCGATCTGTCCAGCCGTTCTGGCGTGAAAGAGTAACAAACATCCAAACATACTCACAAACTTTCACATTTATAATATTAGTAGGATTTCCCATTTTGTATGAAAATACTCTCTTAAAAGGTTGTATCTGTTGATCGCGTAAATTTACAAAACTTTTTTTTTGTTGGATAAAATAATAGCCGCTCCCTAAGTTTCTACTTATTAATTTCAACTTTAAACCTCCAGTCATTTCTGATAAAAAACGGACAAAAAATTAAATCATGAACATCTTTTTAGCACACGATTATCTATCCACTATGTAGTGTTCGCCTATAGTCACGACAAAGTTATAAAGTAGTCATGTACACTACTACGTAACGTATTGCATAATAAACTCCCGCTGAAAAAGCACGGAAGCAGCCATTCAGCGTTTTTCCGGCTCGTACTTAATACACATAAATTACTTTCGAAGAGTACTTAAACGCAAAAATATGCAAAATTATGTAATATGCAACCCGGGACCATGTGTGGGAGTTATTAGGAGAAGTGGAAGTTGTAATAAGGGTGCTTTTAGTGCCCATAGAGGCTCATTCACGCGTGCTCCCGCCGCGTACCCAAACTCCCAGGAACTACTCGTAATCAGGGAGTAAGCCTTTGACTCTTGCGTTGAATATGGAGCTGGGAATTTAAAAGTTATTCGCGCAAGTTATCGGGAAAAAAGTGGGAATGTTTTTTTTAGTTTACTTATTATAATTTATCGTCACTTCTTCCCCTTTGCTACTATTAATCAATATAACCATTTATTTATTTTTATCTACATGTCAAACATTACAATATTAATGCAAACCAATTTTATAACTGTCAAGGGAGACCTAGTTTGATACTCGGTTCGCGGAACAAAAAAATGACTAGCCTAGCATACGTTTGTGATAGTTTCAGTCATAATTGACATTAATAAATGTAAATAAATAAATATCTTGAGACAAATTACACCAAATGACCCAGCCCCAAACTAAGCAAAGCTTGTACTATGGATACCAGGCAACGGATAAACATACTTATATAATATAGATGAATACGTACAATATCCATGACTCGGGCACAAACATTCGTATTAATTATACAACTGTCTGCCCCTACCGAGATTCGAACCCAGGACCTCTAGCTTCATAGTCAGGGTCACTAACCACTAGGTTATCCGGTCGTCAATGTTCTTATGATATCTACGTTCCTGGTACTGGGTACATAACAAAGGCACTTAGATTTGCTTCAATAAAATAATTTTAATTTTAATTGGCATCAGCAATAGGGAGTTGCGAAGCGCGATGTAGATACGGCACGTGGCGTTTCAATAGACTATGTTCCACTTGGTTCTGTTTTTATTAGTTATTTAATATTCGTTTTGTTCCAAAGTAAAAAACAATATATTCTTGCTGACTGTACTTTAAAATAATAACATCCGTTTTACTTATGCACCAAATTTGTCTTGCCAGATTTGACCCAACAAACATGCATTGCAAGTAAAATAAAAACTTGTTTGTAAAACGGTTTCTTTTCAGTTATTGGTAGGTAGGTAGGTACTATTTTCACTGTAAAATTCGCAATACGTCCAACTGCATGGCAAATTTAAAGGGACAATTTACATAAATATGTAATTATAATTAAGTATGCAGTTAACAGATAAAGTTAATTAAAGCTTTGTTTCTACTGTAATATGCAGGAATATAACAACCTGAAGCGCCCTCATTCTTTACTTCGGTAGTTGATTTAATCAAGTTTTCGCTGAAACAATATACTTTAAGGCATTACGAAGATACTTACTCCCCATTTATTTCAATCCCATTACTAAAATTAATAACAATAAGCAGAAAAATCCGATTAAATGAGAACGGTATTCACACAAAGGATTCCGTAACACAGTGAAATATTTAAAACGGTAAAAAATTATACAGTTTGCTGGCGTTACAATATCAATTTATTCAAAATTAATACTAACTGTAGCTGATTTCTTCAATACCTATACATATTTTGTGTATGCGACAGGATACTGACAGCGGTTTTAACGCCTACAGAAATACCCAACGGCTATAGTTATACACATTGTATGAAAATGTATATATATTACTGTTCAGGAGATAGTCTTGAAAGAAACAGCCCGACATTGGTACAACGGAGATACGGACCCTTAAAACCCGAACACGAACAGTTTCATATCAATTTTCATTAAGCAATCCTCCCGAAGCTCCCTCTTTCCATCAGCAAAAAACCGTAATCACTTAGACGGCGAAACCTAATTGCCTCAAAATAAAACACTCGTGGCAAGTGGAACGGCGGTAGCAAAAATTCATCTAATTATGGAATTTAAACGAGAATTGTAATTATTTCAGAGGAAGCAAACATCGGGGCCAAAGCGGAAGGAGATGCCGGTAGCTAATTGCCACTCGGTTGTTACAATAAGTCTCCGTCGAGTGTTTGCCGGCTCAGCTCAGGTATAAATATACACACCCCATGATTAAACACACTGGCCACTGTAAAAATACGAACGTTTAAAAGTTACGGGTTACGGGGTTAAGTGTGAGTTACTTTACAATAACTTTAAGTATAACCAACGATTATGGCACATGTTTGACAGAAAGCTATTAAATAATATAAGTATTTATGTAAAAATTTAACAATTAATGTTACCGTAAAAGTAACTTAGTGCAACTCACTCTTATTTAGTGTTTCGGGAGGTTAATTCGAGATTATGTTGCCATTTGCAATCTCATTAATAGGCACAGAGTAATTACCCAAAAGAGTTGTATTAATACGGGCCAGCCAATATTGCAACACATAAGTGACTTGTCACTTATACCGTGCCTGCTGGTACTAGTTTAGAACAGTGCCATTATATTTTTTACAACGAACAAATGAGTTTTCTTTACTATATCGTGCCAATGACTATCGATATCAATAAGCAAACCGCAATGGTTTGGCGATTATTTTATTCCAAACAAATTATTTGACACTATCGTTATAAATTTGCACCTGCGTAAACTCTTACTCTTTAATTTACTAAAAACAAGTTACTTATTTAATAGTAACTTTATTTCTTGAGGAAAAAAATGGTGACGAAGAATATTAAATACAAGAGAAGGTTTCCCACACGGAATCATGACATATCCCTAATTCATAACAAACAATGAAACCAAAGAATAAACACAAACCAATTCGAAATCCATTTCAATAGTCGGTTGGTTGTAGTTGCTACTTAGAGAGTACGTGAGGTAGCTATTGTCGAGAGCTTTGTTCGCTACGTATCGGATTTAACAATTCAATCCAATCAAATAGGCTACTGTTTTTGTTCCGAAATGTCAATCAAATCAAATCAATTTTGTATGGAGAGCCACTAAGCCCGAAGATTGTTTTGCATTGTTTACTCACTTCCTCGGCTGTTCGCAATTCGTCGCTATTGATTAAATATGCAATTTAAGAATTTATGAATTGTTATGTGTGTGATTATTGTGTCGCTATTCGAGTTGGCCGCACGGTACTTACGAGTACTACATGCAAGTTGGCAGATGTTTCGACATTTCTGCCGACGTGATGTAACACGTCTGGCTGCTATAAAAAGTATTAAAAACTTCTTACTGTAGCCATCCCAACATTTGATGACCTACCCGCAAAAATCAAAGCACAAAATACCTACCTTCATGCAGTTATAGCTTGGATAGGTACGTGATTAGTTTAGTCGTTTTCAAAAAAATGTACATAGGTAAGGGCTTTAATTAAAACAAAAGTGAATTGACTTCTCTGCGTTACTTTTTCATCCTTATTGCAATGGAATAAAGGTAAAACGGATGTAACAAAAAGGAATTCTTTTTAAAAACGACTCGGAAATAAAAAAATAAAACTTCTTAACAAGAGAAAAACTACATAATTGGCACCGATTAAATAATTTGAAAAACCATGCACAAGAAAAAAAAATATTTATAACAGACGTCACAAAAATAGATGGAATGAGGCAAAGAAAATAGATAGGCTAGGAGCTTGGACATTATAATATCAACCCCTTATCAATAAATCGCACCCTTCGTGGAAGAAAGACGTAAGTCCCATGGTAAGTCAATAGGACTTACGTCTTTCTTCCACGAAGGGTGTGAAATGTACCTACTAGTTATAATTAGAACAAGCCTTAGGTATTACGTTCGATATTGACTAAGGCAATAAGTACAATATTATAATGTTTATTTTAAAACATAACGTTAGATGAGAACGCGTATAATAATAAATATTAGGAACATCATCTCTTTCTCCTTTTGGCTGACTACATTGGGAATTTCCCGTATAAATTTCAGCAGGAAAATATGAGGAAAACCGGCAAAAGTTGAAGACTGTTAAATTATCCTGCACAGTATAAAAGAAAATTGGGAAGTTATTATACTCATATCACATACAATGAAGAGGTAGGTGTTTGAGACCATTCCAAGATTGAACTTCAAAGAAAACAATTTAGTAACATTTTTCATCTTTTTGTTAGGAAAATGTATTCCAAATTGACGTATTTAAATGCAATACGCTGAAGTATATTACGACTGTTATATGTGTAATGATTATTAATAAAATCAAGCTAATAGCTTTTCTCTGGTTGCTCATGATAAGGGTTTTTATTTTACAGCATAATTTTTGAACAGTAATAACTAAGTAAAATATTCGTAATCACTTCATTTTTTAACATTAGTACTTAAAACATATCCTTTGTCATGATTAATTAAATACAAGTATTATCTTGTAATAAAGGAGTAACTACAATTGAATGTAAAAATAAAACAAGTTTGCTTAGAAAAGAGTTCTCTACCCTTGTATTGTCTACATTCTATCGGTATATGCATTGCATGGACGCATTTTAAGCCCATGGGCCTCTTTAGTGCGAGTGTCATTCGGTGACGCTACGAGGCCACTAGACGAGCCGGCGAGGCACTCCAGTACTCTCCAACAAGAGCCTGACAAGAAAGACCTTTGCATTTATTAATTTTTATACTGTCTTTCATTTCGGTTCGAAAAACACAGCCTAGTGGCAGTGAACGGATCTTAGCGAAGGCCCCGAAGGTACCCCTTTGGTACGGAACCCTAAAGCCGCTGGAAAAGTCGTAAATTGATCCATTAATTATGGCCTTTCGGTGCTTTTTCATTACCGCATCGAGTTTAGTGCTTGTGGTGAATTCAGGCATAAAAGTCATTTTTTATTTTTCAGTATTAAAAACCTGGCCGTTAATAAAATATTTAGACCACAGGTTTATGTGCGGACCAGTTGCGAGCTCTACTGCGGTTTTCCATTTAAAAACATTAAAACTTTACCACGGTTTGGCTGGGAAAACAGTTGAAAGTTTGTATCACAAGGTATGTTTTGATGTTTTCCAGCAACAGTTTATTATGAGAAGGTGAATTTAACAATACTCGTATTCTATCAGGAGTAAAATTAATTGCCAGGTTAACTTTGCAGGTCTGGGTATATTATTGTTTAATTAACTAAATAGGTATTCCTATCAAACGACAGTTCGCAAGTTTTTCATAGACAAAATCAAATTTAAAATGAATTTTATCTTCCAAATCGGCAGCAAAAGGTTCTTATACATACCTTTTTTAGTACCAGTACTAGCGGTTTTGGAAGTGCCATCATTGTCGAAAAATGCGCTGCAGGAAACTTGTCATGGTCGTTTTTTATTTAATGAAACACATTACATTCTATTTTACCACTAATAATACAAGTAAATGATTAATGAGGCGAAGATACAAGATACATAATAAGCCAGTTTACTTCAAGCAAAGTTCCAAAGGAATAATTACCTCTTATACTTCCAAACTCGACCTCAAAACGGTCAACTTCGTAGCAGCAATTAATGGCGTCTTACCGAAACAAGGCCGCACTAAAAGCCTGGAGATTAGCCGAGTACACGCCTCGAAAGCTACAGATTGCAGCGACAAAGGCTCGAGAGGCCTGCTGACTCAGCAGAGAGAGTGCAAGCCCCTACCTGCCCGTACTACGGATTGTCGAACAGAGTCGAAATGTTTTATTTTTATTTTTAAAACAAGTTTTTTGTGCTGAGTTACCTTTTTCTTCGCTATGATGTAGGTAACCAATTTAAAGTTAACCTGACCTCTGCAAGTGCTCGATTCAAATCAAATGTAACCTCATGTAATCTGAATACGGGGCAAGATATATCTATGATTTCTATGACATCACACCAATGCAACAAAATATCATTGCGACACTTGACAAAAATAAAGTCCGTAGTAAAAAGATTTGTATGTACACATTATCTAAATAAACCAGAAAGTGATGACGGAAGTATCGATTCGATCACGAATGATAGATTTAATCGCAATGAAACACAATCACAGTGCTTTTCGCCGAGCAGGGGGCATTGTATCCGGCCGACCATATAGCTGCGAGCGATGCATTCGAATCATTCAGTCGATTGAATCGATTCATCTGCGGTGCTCAAACAAGGCCGTCCACGCACGAGCACCTCGCTCTCGATTGATATTTGCGTGCACTTTTTTTCATCGGTATATTAATTACCATTTTCCATTAAAAACAGACTTCCAAGCGAACATTTTAAGTATTTTACCATGGTTTGCATTTGTGAAATTGTAGCTTTTTCAAACGTATTGAAATACAATTAAACAAGACTTTGTCAAAGGAAAAACAATATTAGAGACAGACCCGAAGATTCCATGGAACCAGGACTAGTTTGACTTTATGTTTCCTTGAAGTAAAATATTATACTGTTAATAACATTATGACAAGAACAAAGGTATAGTCGACAAAGTAAACTAAGTGCTTTACCATTATTTGCAACGGTTCTTACAGCAGCGTAACTAAATAAAGCAAAATAAATTATTTCATATCATTTGATTTCCAGAAAAACAAAAATAAATTGTTCATTGTCACATTGGTGTCGCGTAAGTGATTTTTTTAAAATGTTTTAATCCGCATCTAATGTCACTACGTCGACATTGGCGAAATACGCCTTGCTAGAATAATGCAAGGGTGAAAGCCATAAAAAAAAAAAAAAAAAAAAAAAAAAAAAAAAAAAAAAAAAAAAAAAAAAATCCGCATCTGACCGACAACTGACATTGAGCTTTAGAGTGGTTAACCACTCCAAAAAATGTGTTAAAAAATAAAATCTTTTAAGATTTTATGTCGAACTCATTTACGTTTTTAAGCGTTTTGTAGAAGGTAAATATAATCTTAAAAATGAGTTATGGAATCTTGAATTTTCCACTTTGTACACAAACTTTAAGCGGGTAAAAAGTTTTCATTGTTTAGTCAAAATTTTAACTTAATTTTAAACACTTTAATTGAGTTTTAAGATTAATCAACTTTATCGTATCCGCTAACCAATTGGCAAGTTTCCGCTCATAACTTAATAATATAACACCTCAATCCCTTATGTTAATATCAGTGAACGAATATAACTATGGAAGCATTTCTGACGCTCCAAAATGACCCAACGTAAACTAGTTCGCGGTGGGCGGGGCTTGAAAACTAGTGCGGCAACGCGATCAGTGCGCAAGGCGCACGCCTGTCAGTCGTGTCACACGGGTTTTTTATTATATAAAATCAACTTATCCATTAAAAAATGCCTTCATGTGTGGTGAGGTGGTGCAGGAATCAACAGGAATATTGTCCCAAGAGTACTGGAATCACCTTTCACGTGTAAGTACACTGTTTACTCAAAAAATCCAAAATCGCCTTTTTACTAGAGGGATGTCATTATGCATAATGTAGTACCTAGTACATTTTAATATAGCTATTTTTAAAGGACATAATATTTATTATTAAGTTGCATACAGATTTGGGTTTTAATTTCGGTTTTTCATCGGATTAACACGTCGAAGTCGTTTCTCATTTCGCTTAATTTTAATTTTAATTTAGATTCCCACAAGACCCGAGTCGTAGAAATCGATGGAAAAAATCTGTTCAATTGGAGAGACAGGAAAATGACTGGACACCGAGCAAGAATTCAAAAATATGTTCAATTTATTTTAAAGATGAAGATTTTTATGTAGGTATCGAAGAAGGGACACATAATGCCTTCTAAAAGCGCAGTACCAAATTGTACTGTTCGTATTTATTTGGTTTGAATGATCACGTTTTAGTTAATGTAGTGCTACTTTGTATGATTGTTTAATAGACATGTATTTTCAGATGGTGTTTTCGAGTGAAAAACCAGTATTAATAAAAATTAAAAACAAAGAAAATATTCCGGAAACTTCACAGGAAAGTCCTCAAAAACGTCCAAATTGTCATTATAATAAATTATCTACTGATATTTCTTTTATTATTTTTATCTACACCCACCTATATAATACGTTTAGAAACCGTATCTACGTAATATCATTCGTTGCGGGTGGTAGAACCACGAGCAGGGTCCGTCCGAATCGCTACCAACATTTTAGGCTACTGTGTTTCGAAGTGGAGAGTAAAACAGCCGGTGGAATTACTGGCACATAGGTATACTATCTTAGTACTCTAAGCCGGCAACGCATCTACAATACTTCTGTGTTGCGGATGTCCATGAGCGGCGGTGATTACTTACCATCAGGTAACCCACTTGCTTGCTTGCCTTCCTTGCAATACAAAAATAAATAAATATGTAAACTACCAATAATACACTTATCGAACTAGGAGTCAAGCGCGCTGACGAAGTAGGCGAAAGCGAGTGAAAATTTGGCTTACTGATTTCATACCTTTGTGCATTGGGCTGCTTTGAATCTGACTGGTCCCCTTCTGCATAACATCGTCCGTGCTTCAAAGAAACACTGACAATCTGCTGACATTGCATCGAAGCCGCGAACCAATTAGCGTAAATCTGTCACGCCGAGAACCAATCGCGACATGTGACCCGACGCTTCTCAAATCGTTGAGCTTTTACGTACTTATTTTCAAAAAGTCGCAACTAGCGAAGCACATTCTAATACCGACCTAGATTAATTAGCATTAACCTATTTTCTTAAATGCATTGATAATTTTTATTTACGTTGCTTGTGTGTGTGTACCTCAAACCTATCTGTGTGAGTTTTTGGGCTAATAATGAACGGTAGGTTGTATGAAGAGACTGCTTCCATAGTTATATTCGTTCACCGGTTAATATACTAAGCCAAGCCTACACTACGACCTAACTTAAGCTTTATTTGTCAAACATCTACATCGTATTAATTAGGAGCTCTCCAACATTTCAATCCCTAACTACACGACGAAGAAACCCCTAAGCATAATATCACTGTTATATAATAAGCGAGATGGCAATAATAGTTAATTTATAAGGAATGCATGAATAGCTGAGTGTGTGATTCCCGCTCCGCGCCTGCAGTTGGCTCAAGAGGCTCATTTGAAATTCATATTGTCGTCGGCACGGATATAGAGACAATGGAATACACCCTCGAACTTAGTTGGTGGCAAACATGTTTTCGCAAACTGTATTCGCGCGTTTTTGCGGGGTGGATAAGCAGCAGAGTGAGCTATCAAATAACGTTCTGCATTTGATTTATCTCAAACTAAATGTGAAGAAAATTATCTAACGAGATACGAAAATATTGTAGGTAGTATTATTACTTACGTCGAGCTGGCGCGCCATGAATCAAGATTGACATCGTAAACATTTTATAGTTTTCGACAGTTTTCGTTAAATCGACGTGTGAAGGAGTATTCCATAATATCGTCGTTTTTATCCGACATTAAAATAAGGAAGGGCGTTAAATGATTCAAGGTTAATAACATTTAGACATTATTTTGTTTAAATTTACAAGCAAAGTTGCTATAGCAAAAAACACATACCGACCAATCAGGTTCATTTTATTTTCACAGTTTGTTGAGGTAGGTATAGCATACATACACAGCAAAAAAACGCTAAGCAAAAGCTATGAATGACAGAAGGAATACACTTATTTAGTAGCTAGGTAGTAACATATTATTTGCGGACAAGCCGTCAAAACGGTGTTTTATTTACAACCAACCAATCAATCCCGGTGCGGATGCGGATAGCGTATTAATTAAATTCCACCTTGACGTTATTGGTTAATCCTCAAGGAGAAACCGAATGCGTCGGATACCACCTAGAGCACGTATATTCGTATATTGACCCTTTGTGGTGAGACATAGCTTCAGAATTAGAGGAATTAGTGTAACATAATTACCCTACTTAACTAATGTGGTGCCCTGGTGCGCAAAATATTATTTAAAAAAAAATTACAAGTTTTAACAAGTTACTAACAATTGTAGCAGAAAGTTTAGTACGCCACTTGACTTTCCTTAAAGTCATAATATGACTGTATTTTGGGCCAAAGACTTATTTATAAACCTTACCTTCTCTAATAAGTATATAGGTAACTGAAGGAAAAACAATTTCAATTAATTAGTATAACAAAGTTACCATTGAAAATAATCCTAGCTTCATCCAAAATAGTATCATAATTAAAGGTTATAGGAAAGCATCGTTTTCTTCCTATATTTCTCGAAACCCCTTAAAACTCGGGATTCTTGGTAATTGAAATACCCAACTCGAATAAATAAACCACAGTGGAATTCCCTTTCCCACATACCTGTGTGTCTGAACGCAATCGCTCCCTCAGAGCTTCGAAACCGCACTAATCTCCCTCAATCACGCATCTGACACATATAATAAGACTAGCTAGGTATGTAGATGATGCTAGCAGAACGTTACGGTACTCGTGCTAAGATGATTTTACTTATCAGTATTGGTATTTATAGTATAGTCATTGTTGTAGTACACAGTGTTCTATTTAATTGCTAAAGGAAGGTTTATACAACATCCCAATTACAGTAATAAAACTGTATTCAAACAACGTATGAAACATCAACACCTTAGTAAACCTTGCCTAGGGTGTCGTCAATAGTGGGGCAGAGCCCAAGCTACCGGTGATTACAGCCATAGCGTGAGAAAGAGAGACCTCCTGTTACGCGCTGACTACTGCCTTCTGCATCGGATTCTTGAGCTATATTTCTAATCGCTAGACTCTTGTGACAGTATTTTGAGGTTGTTGGTTAAGACTCTCCGCCATGAGACAGTTCGCAGAGAAGGTTAGCGGAACAATGATCATGGGTCAAAATTAGCATTATTAATATTAGAAAGCTCTACTTCTGAAGGCATGTTTACAACATTTGTGGTACTCGAAGTTACATTGAATATTTCTTGATCAGTTTTAACTTAATTGTGCGAAACGTCAATATGAAGTAGGTACCTATTAGAAAAAAAACTTTGTATTGAAATAAAATAAATATGCTTATTAATAAATCTTTTTTTTCTGTTCTGCAGTGTCATATCTATTGAGGTTCAACTCCGCAAGTCATAGTTGTCGCATAATGCACGCTGGGCGGACGGTGCCAGCATTCTTGTAGGCATTCCAACGACTTCCCTTTTATAATCTGTTTCATAAGATTTAAAAAAAAATAGACAAGAGCTAGATTGAAGCATAGGTTAAGATGGCATTTTTTTTGGGATTGGAAGTCATATTGTTTTTTTATTTTGTGCCAAAGTTCAATGCTTCAGAACTTTTTTATCACTTAGGTGTTAAACCACATCTGATAACTTACTTAGCAAAGATGTGGCCTAAGACGGAGGACGCTTAGGAAATGCCCATTCAAACCAGATATGGAGACAACCTGATTATGGAATTCAAGGAACATATTGTGTAGACGCAAGAAGGTCATTTCATTCCTTAGTTGTCTAGATAATGAAGGACGAGCGAAAACGCTCTGAGCGAATATGGGCGCTGAGAATTCATGAGTGAAAATTCGCCATGCTCTGGTCAGCCTATGAAGGAAAGTAGCTGGTGGAATATGGTCCAACAAAAGCACACCGAAATGTAGAAAATGTATACAAATAGACAACCTGATTCTCTATGGCCGGGAAGGCCGAGGTGGCGAAAATACAACTATTCCTTAGAAGCACGGCGTTGAAATTGTAGAAGAGAAGGTAACGGAAGATAAAGTAACAAAACTATGATTGAAATAAATCTAAAAAAGAGCTCCCCTGTAGCATACTCGTAGAACCAAAGATACTAGCAGAATGTCCGCGCTGTATCGCAATACTGATTTGACTAAGTGTAAGTACATGCTATATATATCCAGACATTCTTGTTTTTCTATTTTTTTCAACCTTAGGCACGAATCGAGCTCAGTATTTACATAAAAGTCATATTCCGCGCTATATACCTACACGAGTTTCGATTTGCGTAATCTCGATGGAGGCAGCGTAAATCTCGCTTTGAGCCCGAGCATTCCTGGCAAGTTAGCGAACATCTGTAATGAAGGTTTAATCTGCTGAATTCCTGCATAACCCGCTGGGATCGGGACTTGGCTCTGTTATAACGCGTAGGTATTGCCGGTTGTTTACGGCGACTTGACCGAAAACTGTGTTCGGCTTTGTTTTAACATGGCTTAGGCGCTGTTGCAGTTTGAACAATGTTATTATTACGTTTGATTTTTTTGTACAGTATTTTTTCAAGTAATAAATCTCAGTTCATTAGCTTGCTTTTACATAGGCAATCAACATTTTTTTACATTGGTAATATCAGTGCAAATCTAAATACTCATCCTGTAAATAGGCCGCAAAGGGCTCTTTCTTATTGTTTTATTTATTCTGCCAACATTATTGTAAAAACCATAATTGCCTAGTAGAACGTGCCGCAAGAATGGCTATTGAAAAATTCATTGTTAAAACACCATCTACGGTAACATTTTATCAAAATTTGAAGTACCTATTGGTACAGTTCATTGTACGTAATTTTTTTTTTTTTACGTAATTTAATATTACACATATAAAAATGTGAACGGGATTGCAAACTCAGTTGAGCGACAATGCATTAAAATTCAAGTATTTTTCACACTTAACGTGTCATGAATTTGGATAATCCTAAGCTATTACAATTTGCGCAAATGACGCCGCATTACAGGAGCCGCTAAGAGCACATTTTAAAAGGGCGTCGGAATAATTTTGCCCCACGGGTAGAATTAGCGCGACCAGCAGTGGCGACACTTTATGTATTACCATTTTAACAGGTAAATTTTAAACAAGGGGTTGTATCCTTAAGACCCTAGTCTTAATATCTATTTAAGAATAAGGCCTAGTCTATTTCACCATCGTCTGAAAAAATTCTGATATAACATCTATCAAATGTCTGTGATATAATCTATGTTTATTCTAACAAAATAAACAGAGACGGTATCACAGATATCTTTAAGGAAATGGCATTAGGAATTGATCTAAGAGATGTGAAACAAGCTCTAATACTCGTAGACTTAATGTACATAAGGTATAGGTAAATGTATTTAATTAACTTTGCACAGGAATAATGGTTGGGTATGAAGCCATTTTTCTGTTCTCATAAGTAACCTAATATTTTAGGTCAATATGTGAATAATAAAATAAGCTTTTTTAATTCTCATGGTACAGTGGTACAAGTTTTAGTGAAAATTGTTTATCTATTATGTATTTTTCATATTGTAATCAAAGCAGTGTCGCGTCTACGCACTAGCCTCTGTGCGGACACCTCAGGGAGCCTCGCATTTAGATAATTGCGGGATAGCGTCGGAACTTTGTTGGTGACGCTTTTGTAGCGACCGGCTTTGTGCTGTAGTTGCTCTTTGATGTGCGTAATGGCGCTCGCACATTGTTCGATTACAGTCTGCATGCTGTTTGATCACACGAAACCAAAGGACATAAAAAAGTTAATTTACAAAAGAGCAAAATGTACTTATGTAGATACTATTCGAATCGCGGTTATGATTATCGTGTTCTTATTTCTATTTATTTTATTTATTTATTGCACCGGTATATAAAGCTTTTTTTATATTAAATATAATTCAGAATGTAATTTTTTTCGAAGTCAAGTAAAAAACAGTTTTTAAATAAATCGGTCATTGTATGGTACACGAAATATGACAGATAGTGGCGGATGAACGATAGCCTTAAATCCGATATCAACTTGATTATTCAACCAACTTGCACTTTTTTTGGCAGCGCGTGGCATTTGCCTCGAGCTACATACAGCCACTGAAAGACAAAAGTGTATTAATTAGTCCAAAAAATATTTGCACTAAAATGTTACCTTGATACATTGAATGCAAGTAGGAAAAATAATCACATCATCAAAAATAATCACGATTACTGCAAGGAAACAAAGATTTACTTTACGGTTTTTAACGTGATATAAAAATAATTCGCGTTTTCATTTAATAGTTGAATATTGTTTATGTACATGGAGATCCGGAGATTCGGGATAAATCAAGAAATAGGCTTAAAGCAATCTTATAATAATGTTATTTCGGAGAAGTTCGAATTCATCATTTCTTCTAACACATTTTTACAGACTTTCACCTTATCATTGGGCTTACTATTTTACAACAGCATTAATCTCAGTTAGTGGCTAATCTGTGCCTCTGTCTCTGGATTCGTATCTCACAGCATGTCAACGGTTACAAATCTATTAAATTAGGTCCTGTTACTTTGCAATTCAAAGTACAAAACGTGTCTAGGAAGGATGTAGCTCAGGCATAGTTTACAGATTATATAGGTTACTATACCAATTGTTCAAAGATGCACTGCTAACTCTTTTCCTTGATACTCTGCCTATAAAAGAATAACGAGACAAACTGATTGACCGGCTGATGACTGACTGACTGACAGAGCTTAAACCACTGGAGCGAGAGACTTGGTAGCAGACGTATTCCTTAAGGGTCATAGAAGTGCAATCATTTTTCAAAAATCTTACGAAATAAGGGAAAAGGGAAAATTGTTTTTTTTTTGCTTAGAGTGGCTATGCGTTGTCAGTCAGTCAGTCACCAGTGAGTACCTAAGTGTTGTTATATAGTAATTAGGTATTTTGATACCGATGGAGGAGATCTCGTATTTAACATGCTCAGTATGGACCAAGCGGCAAGCCTCACTATTATATTTGCTCTTTTTGATGCATACCTACTACTTTCCTAGCACGTTCGAGGATCTAAATTATTGTTTTATTAAGGGCCTGTCTCACCACTCTCTGTAAAGTGCCGGTTATTGTAAGTGTCACTTATCTATGATTCTCTCTCTATTTATTACTACGAAACGGACGGAGACATCATAGATAACTGACACTTAAGATAACCGGAACCTTACAGAGAGTGATGAAACAGGCCCTTAACCTCATAAGTCCTAACTTTTTATAAATAGTATAGGACTTAAGACCGAGCCACCGAGTCCCAGTTTTGTGATTTTAGATTTAATCACAGCATAGGTATTTAAAGTTCTTTTTTCATTTAACAAATTTGTACTTCATATAATACATTCGGCAATTATTCTTGCTATTAATTTGTACTTCAGGATACGCGAGGACTTACGAGACTAAATATTACTGTACACTGTGTCTTTAAATGAATTTAGGGTACTTCTACGTTTTAACTGTGATTGACAAATGTTTATCATACATTAGTCGATTTCCAAGTGTACGGCGTCAAAAGCGTGACTTAACCTTGAAACAAAAATGACGACATAAGACATAAAGCCATCAGCAATGACAGCATAAATATTCAATGAAACTTAACCATCTTCTAGAATACTATAGAATAGTTTTGAGACACCTTGTTATCATATTCTTGTTCCCCGCCTCGTACTGGCCATAATCTGTCCACTATTAGTTCGAGCGGTGTTCACATGCCCGTCCATTTCCACGTGTAAATGGAACGATACGCGACGAGTTCCTAGCCATTGGGCATATCCAATCGATGACACATTGAGTAGTTCCCCTTCTCAATAGAATAGTGGATCAATGCCACGCTAGTCCCCATAGAGCTTCTCTACGGTAAAAAGCATTGGATTTAGGACTGCTGATGCGTTTATATATAAAATTATAATAATCATCATTAATGCAACAATAGTGGGTTAATTATTCATGAACAAAACTTCGTTGTGACTTTTAGTCCAATTTTAGTTAATAGTTGGTCTTAATAAATACAACCCTCTTTGTTTTCGCCGTAGTTGCCTAAAAAGTTGAAGCTAGTTTCTATGCAAAATACAGCCCGTCAGCTCTTGGAATGCCATTTAAGTTTTTTGTGGTGTCTTCCTTACTAGGGCGATTCAAGTATAAAACTCACAAGAGGGAGTGAAACATCAAGACAAATCTGAATGGCATTCTAAGAGCTCACGGACTGTACACAGGTCACTCACGTATTTACATATTTTAGGATAGTTTTTGCATTTTCTTTGGAAAAAATAATGTGGGTAGTGCAGAGTTTCCTTGAATGTTTTCTAGTTTGTAGTTAGTGCATCGTTGTTTGCTTGAGAGACAGTTCTGTTCAGTGTTAAAAGCGTACTCATAATAGCTCCGAGAACGAACTTAGGGAGTTTGAAACGGGCAAGGCAAGCGTCTTGTGTGATGCTAAGACATACCTAATATTAATATTATGCTGCTATGAGGAAACGCAGAAGTCGAGTTATGCACGTAAAATATCTTTCATGCAGACATAACTGCCATGCACGTGTGTGGAGCAGCACGGTAACTGCCTTATGCTATTTTTTTTAATGCAGCAAGCCTATATCAACTAGCTAATTAATTATCTAACAAGCATTTTACTACTAATAAGACTAAATGAGTAATGTTTTATTCTATTTTCTTGCAACAGACAGGGAATATACAATGCTCTGAGCTTCTTAATAAAGCAATTCTTTTTTTATCTCGTATTAGATTAGTTACTCACACTTAGATTTTAATCGAGCTGTACCAACGGTAATCTTTACCTCCAACAAGCTTGGCTAAGTTTGGGGAAATTAATATATCGATATCGATATTTTTCAGAAAATAATTAGTAGATACTGTCGATATTTTTAACCTCAAAATATCGATATTTGTCATTTTTTCCAAGTATCAAATTTGTATCAAATTCTATGTTCAATTTTCTTAATATTTGAATACTAAGAAACCAATTACTACAAAATTTGACTTCACCAATATTATTGATGAACAAAACTTCGTTGTGACGTCTTTAGTTCACTGTAGTAAATAGTTAGTTTTACTAAATACATCCTTAACCTTCTTTGTTTTCGCAGCAGTTACTAAATGCAAATAGACGTTTTTTAAAAGTATCGATACGATATAATATTATATCGATATACTTTTTCGTTTGCCCATCCCTATCGAAGCCTTAAACATAATGCCAAAGTATGATTTCACCAAAGTTTCCTCGTTACACTGAGGATGCCGAACTAGAAACCGTTTCCTGGATAACGATTAGATGGGTCTTGGAAAGTGGGCCTCGGAGATGGCCGGGAAAATTGGGAGATTGACCAAAATTGCGTCAAATCACTCCAGTCGAGTGAAGCGAAATTATTATTGCCAGTAATGCTACCCTTTGAAATGAACGGGCTTTATCAAAGATCTTCGTGTTTCTCCAATGTTACAGATGAGAGATACTGTACTCGTACCTAGAAAGTTTATAGACTTGGCGAATTCTGAACACTATTGGACTTATTTTGAAGTAGGTATGTATGAAATTCGCAATCAGCACTGGGCCCTCGTGAGAACTACAGCCCTGTCATTGTGAATGGAGGCCTGTGCCCAGCAGTGGGACGTATAGGTATAGGTTGGAGATAATTATTCATAAACGCTCTGTAGGCTTCTGCTAACTTAACAATCGTTTGTCCTTATCTGTCAAAGTGACAGACAAGGACATAAGATTGCTAAGTTAGAAGAAGCCTATAGGGAGTTTATGAATAAGGGGGTATTTCTACACTAAAGTGTGTCACGTGGTGCCACATGTGGAAATGTTATAATATGCTGGTCTCAGAGCAAAGAAGAATCTTGCTATTGGTGATGCGGTTAGCAACCCGTCACTATTTTGAATCCCCTTTCCACCTATACTTACGGCCACATGCTATACGTGTCCTCAATGTCTTGTTACCTTAGGCTCTGTCTACCCCGTAAGGGATAAAGACGTGATTTATGTGTGTATGAAACTTAAAGTTAGTGTAAGTGCGGTTAGAACGTATTTGTAAGTTACAAGTACACATTTTACAGCATTTGTAAATGACATAGTTAGAACTACAAATGGCATGTCATACCGCACCATTAAAGTCGGCGGTGTAATCACGCTGAGCGAGGATGAGTCTGTAGGGATTCGTAACGAAGTCACGTATGATAATTCTCCCGAACCTCCATCGCGCACTATTGGACGCCCGTGATATCAACGATGAACCTCACCTTCCCACACATTTGATTTTGCAACACTACATTTAAAGAAAGAAAGAAAGAAAGAAAGAAAGAAAACATTTATTGACACAAAACGACACATAAAGAAAATTGAAAAAAAATAACAAATAATAATAATAATAAAACTAGGTACTTATGTGCCGAAAGTGCCAAAAGGGCCACACTCAGCATTTAAGACAAAATCGGACCACGAGTCTGTTGAGACGTAGGTATTCGAACAAAGTATTGCTGTTTCCTCCACCTAATCCCTTCGGAAAGAGCATGAGTGGGACAAGTGCAGCCTGGACTTATAATATTCGTATCTACTAGAAAACTGATGACCGGCCTTTCGTAGTCCCCTGTTTCGTCTTTCAAAATTGAGCCCATTTTGTATTTATTTTCAGTTATATTATAAGAAGGACTTTAACTACGCTTTTGTTTTTCGTTTATTTTATTCGCTAGAATGATTTTATTAACATCTGAATTATGGCGTCAAAAGGCTCGTTTGCCTTCCTATTCATATAAAAAAAAAACCGGATTTTTTTATAATTTTTAAAGGTCTCTATTTGTATTAAGACTACTACAACGACGATCAGGGGCCTTACCATAACGTCTTAATGCGATTCAATTCCGCTTAGTTTCGCTCGCTGTCAGATCCATACCAAAAATGGCAGCTAAGACCTGAACTGAGTCGGAACTGAATCGCATTAAGACGTCATGGCAAGGCCCCAGATTTCGCGAGCCATTGGACTTCGTGCAAGGTCCCCCCGGATCGCTACCACTGCCTAACTAAAATCTATCGCGGCTCAATAAGCGGATAGTAGGGCACCCTCCAGCTAGATGGAGTGACAATTTGCAGTAGGTGCAAGACAAACCGAAGACAGGCCTATGTCTAGCAGTGAACTGCTATAGGCTGATGATGATGTGGATACTAAAATCTGTTTTCATCCTTGTAACAGACTGCGACAAAGCCAATGTCGTTACATGTCGGAATGATCACCAATAGGCGTACTACTTAGGTAAACTTCTTTTATTCACACTGATGCACTTGATTAGCCCATCGAAGGAATGGGCGACAATCTTAGGAATCATGTTATAGCCGATGCGGCTAGCAACCCATCACCATTCACCTTTCCACCTATACGCCCACAAACATGCTAAACGTGGCCTTAAGGTTCTGTTACCTTAGGCTCTGTCTACCCCGTAAGGGATAAAAACGTGATATATGTATGATGCACCTGTAAGTAAAAATTAACCAATCTCTCAATGGACCTATAATCAATATTTAAGCATTGCAACCTATAAGAAAAATGCAGCCTCCATAATAATCAGGCTTTGTCCATTTATGAAATTCACTCCTCCAATAATTTTAGGCAATAGACGCGCCTCTGTGCCACGCAACCAATCAAGCACAGCGCAGCTTAGACGGAAGATTTGCAAACTAATTGCCTATTTGCCGAATTGAAAGGATATTCACAAGCGGGCGTCCATCAGGAATCAGGTTTGCGCGGGTCACGGCGCGATAATGGAAAACGGATTATGGCGACTCCCCGTTACCGGCGTACGTAGGAATAGTGCTATTGTGTCTAACCGGACATCCTAACTACGAATAATCCCGGTGATGGGATGGTAGTAAATACCGGCAGGAGTAGCGATTAGCGTGACTTCAATGACGTTGCAAATGGAAATGATGACAAAGGGCTGTAAAAAAGTATGCCAATACCTAGTTAGTCAGCGTTGGTATGAAATTTAAAGATATAACTTCTTGTTAGTCCAGGAACAAATATAAATTAAATGGTCACCACTTTCTCTATAACTGTCACGCTGTTCATGTAAAATGATACAATACAATACAATATAAATACTCTTTATTGAACACCACAAATCAGTACAAAACAATACAGAAACAAAGAACAAAGTAGACAATAGGCGGTCTTATCGCTTAATAGCGATCTCTTCCAGACAACCAATACTAGAAATAAGTTGGTTGGTTGGATGATGTAAAATGAATACGGCAACAATTTTCTATCTTAAATTTAACTTCCTCTTTCATCGATATTCTACTCTATATTCACGAACTCTATGGTTTTGTTAGTTATTGCATGTAGGTGAGCGTTTTCCAAAAAAAGTCTACATGAACATTTTTTCCAGAATTTAAATATTTTGGGTTTTTCTTGCTCAGAATCGTTTACCCTATCGATTGTCATACAAGAAAAAATGTGTCCCAGATTTTACTATGGATTTTTTTTTCCTATAAGTCACGTTCCCTACCTACTTATATTAAAAAAGTGACGAACTGCAATGGAAATTTTGGGACACATTTCAGTTATAGTCACTATATTTATTGAATTTAACAAAGTTCCGTGCTCCTTTAATACAGAAATCGACAAACAACGTAGATTCTACGTCGTAGAATAATTATCGCACGCTAGCCGAAACAGCTAAGCGATGCCGTAGATTAGGAATTCCTAACGATGCATGTTAGTACGGCCGTTAGGGCACGACTAATGACTTATAGCTGAACACCGCATAATTCTCTGTTAATATGCATTCCTATGTGCAGTGCAGTGTTTCAGCTGCAATATCGCGGAGGTTCGGTCACGTGACAAGGCAGGTTGATCGCCCGTGACGTCACAAGCCAGCCTTAATCCCGTATCTATCATACTCGACCAAAATACATGCAACTGCCGTTAGACAGCACTGCTTCGGAAGCGGGTGTTTAGACATTGTGGTCGGTTACGCCCTGTTAGCATATATGTATACCTATATATATAGCGGTTTTGTTTTGTTGCATGAATGTTTTTTGAGGGTCTATGATTTACAAAGGTGCGTCTCTTTTGGTAGATTAATACTAGTAAATGGAAGAAGAACATAAGCGAATTGTAAATTTTACAACCAGACAACTAATGGTAGTGATAATTTTACATCGTTGAAAGTTCTGTTCTATCTACCCCGTAAAGCATAAAGACGTGATTTATGTATGTATACATATAATTTATGTAAAGTTCTGTTTCAATATGTGTACTGACATCAACAAAACAGATAATCTCCGCTTATTAAATAAAAAATCCATTATACTTATACTCGTAACAAACAAAAACAAAAAAGTACATGTTAGCGACATAAATTCTCATAGTAACATGGTCACGTGACAGCTAGTAGCAGATAGAAAAATTCGAAGGCTTACCCACCTGCTATGGGTGGTGTAGGGGTATAGCACGCGTCAGGGAATGACGAGAATCCGGGTTCAATTCCCGGCCATGAGCTTTACTTTTCGGGTTTTTATGTGTTCTAATTATCAGTGTCGTTTAGAAATTCAAAAACGTATGTTCAGTTAAATCAACCTTAATTTGTGTATTTTCAACATGAAACTACCGTGAGCAACACGTGAGAAACAGCCGCGCGAGCAGAGCGCTGGTGCGCAGTGTTCGTGTCGCTGCCGCCGGGGCGAGCGCTCTTGGAAAAAGGACTACGAAATAGTCCGAAACATGTCGAGCATCACTCGACTTTTTATACGTGAGTTATCCGTTTATGTGTAATTTTAATTTGTGTATTCTTGAAAATCACGTAAACTTTCTTTGTCAATGTAACAAAATTAACGAACCCATATCAAACAGAGGAACAGCACTGGTACTAAAACTTATTTTATTACCTACGCCGAGCATTATGGCTAGCAGACCTAGCTAAGGCGCTAGCGAGTCTATAAATCGTCTAATGGGCCACAGAGTGTTGCCAAATAATTCACACGCAAAGTGCTGTAATGGCCTGCGAGAGAGCGCATAAACAATAAAAAATCAGCCAAGAACAAGTCACGAAGCTAACTGGGGTTCCTGCAAAAGATTGAGTACCGTTACACAAAGTACCTACGCAAGGTAGGAGTCTTCATCGTGCAGCGTCACACAATTTGTATTTTTTTTTCGAACAGCATATTATCAAAATACAATCGATCAATCAATACAATAATCTATAAGTACATCTATACATATAATAAATCAGAAGAATTTTCGTCTGTTGACAGTCAGAAGTTGCATTTTGAAATGTTTTTAACAGCTTCTTTAAGTTTTCATGCAGATATTTTCAAGGTACCCTAAAGTTACATACTCACATTATGTGGACTCGTTTCAGCGAGCACGTGTCTGTGCGGTTTTTGCTGAGCGCATTATTTTCTATAATTTCTGATGCCATTATACCCATCCCTCTCTAGCCAGCTTTAATACTTACACACATACACAAATCACGTCTATATCCCTTACTGGGAAGACAGAGCCTATGCTAACAAGACCTAAAGGTCACGTTTAGCATAATTGTGGGCGTATAGGTGGAAAGGGGAATCATAATAGTGATTGGTTGCTAGCCGCATCGCCTGTGACACGACTCCTAAGATTTTCGCCCGTTCCCTCGATGGGCTTTTACCAACTGCGCTCGCAGAGAAGCAACCAGTATGGAATACTTGATGTTACTTAAACCCAATTTATCTATACTAATGTTATAAAGAGGAAAAATTTGATTGTTTGTTTGTTTGTTTGCATTGAATAGGCTCCGAAACTACTGGACCGATTTCAAAATTTTTTTTGCCGTTAGAAAGCTACATTATCACTGAGTGACATAGGCTACTTTTTACCGCGGGAAAATACCTTTTCCTACGGGAAAATTAATTTATCGCGGGCGAAGCTGCGGACGGAAGTCTAGTCGTAGATATAATCATTCCGGACGGTCCGGGACCAAAGAGGAGACGTTTTTAAAAAAGGGCACGAGTACCCGAAATCGGAGAACATGTATGAAAAGATTGATGACCATGGATGAACAGAAAGGGCATGTCTGAACCGTAGCAAGTGAAACAAAGTAGTCTCTGCCTACCCCTTGAGGAAAGAGGCGTGACTGTATGTAAGCATCATAGTCATGTCATATTCGTACCTGCTACTTCGTCGATCTATATGAATCCAGGATACAATAAACAATACCTTCCCAATACTTTTTAATAATCAACTTGATACTCGTAGACGAAGAGAACAAATCTGTTTGCATGGCTCGCTCCAAAAACATGTAAATTTCTACGTGTAATTTCCGCGTTAGTATGTATTATTATACATCCAAGATAAGCGTAGCTTATTAAATAAAATAGCTAAAATATCCCCAGAAAAGGGGCCAAAATTATACTCGTTAGAGTATCTTTGTCGTGAATTTTGGTATTTTCGCTTATCTCTTGCCTAACAGCAAGCAAGGCTAAACACGTTACGTGCTATGTGCTACGCGGCGTAGATAGCAGCTACGGCGTAGATAACGGCTACGGCGTAGCGCCAGTGAGGGATTTTATTTTATGGAACGTTTTAAATAACTTCTGGATAATAAAGTAGCTAATAACACTTGTATACACTTAACCAATTGCAAGTAAGTAAGTAAATGCTTTATTGTATAAAGAAACACCACAACTTTTTTTAGCGCGAAAGCAATCGTCTCACAGGTTACGGAATTTCGTAGTAAAACGACTATTTTCAAAATAACAATAGAAACCTTATTTATAGTTAACTGGGCAGCAATTGACCATTGTCATAACCATAAAATACAATACAATACAATACTCTTTATTGAACACCACATATAACAACCAAAACAGAATATTACAACGTAACAATAGACGGCCTTATCGCTACAGAGCGATCTCTAGCAGGCAACTATAATGGACTGTAGAAAAAACTGATATGGGGAGGTGGTGCAATTTAGAATATATTTTAATATACTAAGTTGCGAAAATACATAATACATTATACATGAAACACACATTTATAATGGAGATACAAATAGACACATACACACATACCTTAAAAAGCCAGCTACAAGATTCATGCACAGAATGACAATGATAACTTGTGGAATCAGAAGAATAAGGCCAAAAGTGTAACTGACTGGTTCAGTAATCTATTCACTCCAACCTAAAAAAGCCTTACGGTATCATCTGTCTTGAAATACAAACAACAGTAGCAAATTCCATTTTACTTTGAGTAATGGTCATAGAGAATCCAAAAAAAAATAATCATTATACTTTAGTTGTGACTCTGCATGTACACGCAAGTAAATCTTTCTATCTCAATCTCAGTATTATACTTATACATACATGCATATATCTAGTGTTCAGCATTGAAATGCCACAAAGCTCGCTGCTTTATATAAATCTCCATCATTTCAACTCAACGGAGGGTAATAACAGTTAAAGTTCAAAGCATTAAGGTTGCGCAAGACATAACCTTCTCATTAGTGCTAATGTTGACACAAAGATCGAGTAAAGTCGATACCCCTTTACGAGGTCACATATTCACGCATAAAGGTACGCATACCTTTACCAACTTATGAAAGAATAATGTGATTATACTTAGAGATGCGCTAAAAATGAGTTTTCAGAAATTCTCACGGGATTGTGAATAAATAGATTGTGTTGTACAGACACATCATTCAAACAGATGATGCTTAGCGACAAAAATTCGCATAGTAACAAGGTCACGGGACAGCTAGGATGGGTGGGTAGGATGGGTGGTGTAGGGGTACAGCTCGCGTCACGGAATGACGAGGATCCAGGTTCGATTCCCGGCCATAGCTTTACTTTTCGGATTTTTCTGTGACATTTAGAAATTTGGAATGTAGGTTGCAAAGGGTCACCCTCTGATAAAGATTGCGGGAAGGCATTGGTTGCGGGCAGCACAAAACCGATCATCATGGAGACTCTAAGAGCCCTGCCTCATCGAGACCCCTAAGCGAGGTCGCCAACTACGCATCCTTTACAAATCAGACGTCGCCAAAACGTCACCACGTGAGTGACAGCCGTTTACATTTGTATGTGGACTGTTTGGCTGCGGGAGCTGGTGAAGTCGCCGTAGCGTCTCGGTAAAGCAGGGCTCTTAAGGTCACAATGGAGATCGGTTTTGTGTGAAGAATTATTTGGATACGGTAGCTGGCGACGTTGCCATGGCGTCCTGGTGAGGCAGGGGTCTTAGAGAAATTCTGTTACCCACCATACACATCTTGTAGATATACCGCAAACCCTGCCAATACATAACCCACTGAGACACTATGGTGATTTGGCGACGTCGCCAGCTACCGTATCCATTTTATATTATACACACACACACACACACACACAGAAATCACGTCTTCATCCCTTACGGGGTAGACAGAGTCTAAGGTAACAGGTACCTACAGGCCACATTTAGCAAGACACTGAGGGCGTAGAGGTGGAAAATGGAATCAAAATTGTGATGGGTTGCTAACCTCATCGCCTATAACATGATTCCTATTATAATCGCCCATTCCCTTGATGGGCTTTTACCATCTGCGCGGGTAGAGAAGCAACTGGTACATTATGTTTTTCTTTGCTCCCAGACCAGCATGGAAGTAACTAACATTTTATATTAACATCTACGAAAGCCAACACTACGAAAGGTTTTGTTACCTTAGGCTCTGTCTACCCCGTAAGGGATAAAGACGTGATATATGTATGTATATATGTATGTATGGAAATGATAGCCGGCAACGTCGCTATGGCGTCCCAGTGAGTTAGAGCCCTTAAGTTGTAAAATATCAATACCCATATAAGTAGAAGGCATCGAAGCTCAGGCGTCTCGTTTGCTTGCCAAGCCATTTGCCGTCGCTGCTCACACGTCCTACGGCTTCATTTCCCAGACACGTTGTCACGTGTTCAACCGCAAAATAGGCTTATCGTATCTTGTTTAGTCGCCACTAGCAGCTCGATACAGCAAAGGAAAGATAAGGGCTTCGCTACAGCTAGGTGCTTCGGTTATGGCATGGTACTTACATGGTTGCTATGTTTGTTTTTACGTTCAGGGGCCTTACCATGACGTCTTAATGCGATTCAATTCCGACTCAGTTCAGGTTTTAGCTCTGGGGTCCGCGTGTGGTCAAGAGCTTCAATAATATTGCGGACAGTTTTGTTTTTAGAGGGTACTGTAGAGCTGCCCTGATGAGGCACTTCAAACTGTACGAGTATCGAGATATAAAGTTCCTAACCAAACTGTTATAGCAGAAGGCCAAGCTATTTCAAGTTAAAACACATACTTATTAATTCTTGTTTTTATTTCAATTTTAAATCATCATTACAAAATGTTATTGCTGTCCGCCTATGCGGCTTTCGGTTTCAGCTGTTCTGAAGGCCGTCCCAAGTTCGATATTCGGAACTTGAACTATTTCAGACCAGCCAGCACCCAAAACCTGCCAGCATAAACTAGCCGAACCTATTCCAACAGTACCTAAATAATCGAAGTTACTACATTACAATTGGAGTGGGACAAGACGTGAATTCCTTATTCTGCAAGTCTCCGCTTCAATGGCAGTGCATTCTAAAGTATCATGCAAACTTCAAAAGAAAAGGCACATCTTGCGCATTATTTGTCTACGGATAAACCACTACCAATAGAAAATTCCGGATCATATGCGGGCCGATAGCACTTTTGTTGGCCTGATAAAAAGTTGTTACACACCCGAGATACTTATGAAGAATATGGAGTATTCCAGATGCTGATGCTGATATGGGGGCGCCTTAGGGGCAATAGAGAAATCCCTTTTAGATTTTAGCCTTTTGTGTTCGATACAACAGTATAGTACACGCGTGTGTATGAATGTACAGTACAACGCTTCCCACCATCTATTTTGAACTACGCAGCCGATGATTCAAGAGAATGGCTAAATGTTTAATTGTTTACTCGGGCACAAACGCAATATTAATACTTGCATTATAACTAACTAGCTGACCCGGCGAACTTTGTTCCGCCTTAAATTTGAAAAATTCCAGTGGTTTGGGCTGTGCTATCCCGCGGGAACTATGCAATTTTCCGGGATAAAAACTATCCTATGTCCTTTCCCGGGACTCAAACTATCTGTACACCAAATTTCAACTAAATCGGCCCAGCGGTTTAAGCGTGAAAAGGTAACAGACAGACAGACAGACAGAGTTACTTTCGCATTTATAATATTAGTAAGGATTCATAAAGTCTAAAATACAGACGGGTATACATATGAAAAATAGATTAATACATTTGGTTTGAAAATCTTTTCCACATTACTTTTTTTACATGTACATATAAGCTTGCAATTCCAATTTAACCAATGTTTAGAGTAAATATACCATCAAAGCTTTCTAGTTCTAACTCCAACCTCTAAAAGTAGTAGATTCATCTTTGTAAACCTACTTAGCGGTATTCATCGCGTGTCGGATTTGTTTGCGGCGCCCGGCACTTCCCAGCGCGATAAAAGCCTCTTTGTGTGGCCCTATAGAGACCCGGAATAACTCTTTCAGTGCCAGAGGCAGCCGCTCGTACTCTGTATGAGTACAGACTAGGGATTTTGAAAAGTTTGAGCCATACGAGTACTTGCTGTTACGAGCGATTCACGCGTTTTTAGATTTAGTTGCATATTTTATTGAATCAGGCGTTTGCGGAGGTCCATTTCAATGAAAAAAAATATTAATGTACCTTGCTACTCCGCTACTCATGAGCAAGATAACCAAGCCTGTGTAAAATATATATGTTTTCATGCAATGCCTCCCTCCGCATAAAGACACAGTCATATAAATCCCACAAACTTAATTATACTTTAAACCACACAAACACGGACGCGTTTCGATCCCCGATATAAATATTCATGGTTCGAGCATATTATTTTTATTATATTAGTTCATAATAAAACCAAGTGTAAAAGACGTAAATCCTGTGTCAATACAAGATATATTAAGCTTACATAATAACTACACAAATCACGACTTTATCCCTTACGGGGTAGACAGAGCCAAAAGTAACAAGACCAAGAAGCCGTGTAGCATATGGTTATGGGTGTACAGGTGGAAAAAGGAACCAAAATAGTGATGGGTTGCTAGCCGCATCGCCTATAACGTGATTCCTAAGATATTCGCCCTCGCTTTTTACTA
The DNA here is from genome assembly GCA_932294345.1 of Pandemis cinnamomeana. Lineage (NCBI taxonomy): Eukaryota > Metazoa > Arthropoda > Insecta > Lepidoptera > Tortricidae > Pandemis > Pandemis cinnamomeana. The sequence continues at coordinate 5,696,760 of OW028709.1, read as the reverse complement.
TGTGCGGCGGAAGAGAAGCAGTTATACATTTTACATTTTTTTTTCTGCTCCCAGATCAGCATGAATGGATATTTAGAAAAACACTTTACCCGACACTTCCAACAAATATGTTATATTATAAACGATTTCCACAAAACCTTGATAAATGACATATGTACCTCCAAACCTTCCTCATGAATCACTATATATCTATTGGCGAAAACCACATGAAAATTCCTTCAGGAGTTTTTGAGTTTATCGCAAAGAGACGGACCAACGCGACACGGGTTTTTTTTTAATATGTAGTGATGTAAGTAAATGGTCGATAAACTTTGTGACATATTGATATTACTTTATGCAGAGTGGTTGGTTATTACTGAATCAAAGATTTACATCTTTGACTCCATCCGCAGTTCCTATCAGGTGAGAAAGACTTTAGTGGCTAAACAGTTTAGTGTTCTTAAAATAAAAACTTGAGCCTTCTCAAGCTTGTCCAGTAATATTCAAAACACCTTTGTTGAAAGTTGCATCTACACCAAATCAACTAAGTATTTCCTTGTACTGTAACTTCCATGCTGGTCTGGGAGCAAAGAAAAAACATAGAATGTACCAGTTGCTTCTCTACCCGCGCAGATGGTTAAAACCCATCGAGGGAATGGGCGAAAATATTAGGGATCATGTTATAGGCGATCAAGCTAGCAGCAACCCATCACTATTTTGATTTCATTTTCCACCTAAACGCCCACAATCTTGCTAAATGTGGCCTGTAGGTACCTGTTACCTTAGGCTCTGTCTACCCCGTAAGGGATAATAATGTGATTTGTGTATGTATGTGTATGTATTTCCTTGTAAAGGGCACCTGATTCTTGGTGCTTTATTAAACAGACGTTGTTTAAATGTTATTTCCGAGAATGGTGAAGAGAGCATTTGCAATTTTCTCCGCTGTATTGAAGTGGTAGGGTATTGTTTCGATGCTGAAAAGGTTTTCTGCAGCTGTTTGATGTTTTAAGTTCCATTCAAACATAAAATTAAGCAGAAGCGTTGAAACATTTCCTTTGTATTTTCGGAAGAAAAATATTTTTATAAATGAGTTCAACGTGTTCACCATAATCTCCGTTCACGGAGATCCGCGATCAACATAAATAAACCCGGAAGATTCATCACGTAACCTTCCTTGATAACATCATTGACTATTTCGTAGTCTGGATAACACTTTTTTTATAAATAGTTAAGAAATAGTATAATGATTTAAATTCCAAGGTTGCATTATGTAAACTATGGAAAAAACTTATAACAGACAAGCGATAGTTGCGAGTCCAAAAAGGCAAATACAAAACAACAATCCCTTATTCATAATTGATGTCGACGATGGCTTGGATAATATTGTTCCTTTCGCCTATTTCAGTCTAAAAATATAAATTGTTAGGTTGTTCCGACAGCTCATTACACCAAAATAAAAGAAAAAAGGAAAGAAATACATTTATTGACACAAATTCAAACAGTTAACCGCGGATTTTAAAACATTTTACTAACGCAAAACAACTTAAACACTTACTTATAATTAAACCTAAAACTAAATTAGCTATAATTAATAGAACGTCGAAGAACAACAACATAATTAAAATACTTAAATTAAATACCGTACGATTGTTCAAAATAAACCCAGGGCAGTTTCATCCATTTTTTAAATATTGATTGCTGATAAAACGAGACCATACTTGCCTTTGATCCTCTTTTTTAAACATATGAGAACAAAAATATGTACTCATCGAATTTATGTTAAGTTACTTACTCACTGGTACAGTTCGTGAGCTACCAGGACGACATTCGTGTTTCGGGTCCCATCGGCTTATTCAAGTATCAAACCCATTAATGATTGAAACACCAAGACAAACCCGAATGGTATTGTAAAAGCTCATGGACTGTACGAACAATGGACAAAATTGGTTGTACGAATAAACAAACGAATAAAAGAAACCTGATATTCGTAAGCAGAATTGGGAATAGATAATCACCTTTACGTTCTCACCCACTGAATGAAATCCCAGCTTAATTAGACATGTTGGAGTACTCTGTAATATTCTGGATTAATCCGGAACATCGAACGTACAATGCTGTGTGCGGAAACTGCAGCGGTATTATGTATCTGAATGAAGCAGTATTATGTGTGCGGTCTGGTTTCTTCAAAGAGTTTTCCACCAAAAGGCAGAGGTTGTGCCGCGGTTTTACTGCCTTTGAACAGGCGCTCCGTAGAGACTGCTCTCAAAATTATTCTACACTTTCATGTTTTTTAAGTATTTCGATAGGTATGAGTATGTAAATTACGTTGCCGCATCTTTACAAATGATCATAAACAGAACAAAGCGAAAGTTGGCTCTTGCATTAATTGTTTTAGGAGAACCACTTACACCTACCTTTTGTCTTTCGAGTAGGTATATCAAATAAAATGTTTTAAATAACAAACCATGATAACACATATCCCAAATTAGGATCAGCCTTCATTTTTAGACCCGTAGTTATCAAGTTGAGAATACTTTCAGTTAAATGATGTGCATGTGAAAATATTTTAAATTTAGATTAAGCAAAATTATCAATAACAAATAAAAATTGAAAAATTAAATGTTATGCAATACGTTAATTTTATTTTGTTAAGGAAGATAAAAGTAATAGGTACATAACGATACTTGGTAAAAAACCAACGCTTTGGGAAACCCATTATGCCTTAGCGAGTTAGTAATAGATAGTAAGTACCTATTCCTCAAGAACCCTGCAAAAAGTGTAGTCAACTTTTATGGAAAAGGAAGCTAAAAACCTCTAAGCACATGGCAGTGTTAACGTGTAAACTTGAATGATAAATGTCGGGTCCGTGCGCGAGAGTACAAGGATCGGCTTTTAGCAACCCTGCCCACCTGGTGCCGAGATTATGACGCATTGCCCGCCTTCATTATAAAAGAAAACACTCAAACTTTTAATGTGGCAGCCGGACTTTGGGCCCCTAAATTATTATGACACAATTTTGGCGGAAAACAGAAACGCTTACGAAATTATAGGTGTAATTTGTGAAGTTTGTTTATGGTGCGGGGACGTAATGGCAGATTTAGAAGGAAAGTTTTTGCACTTTGACATTTAAAATAGAAGCTTGTAAAAATCGTTCGTGTTGAACGTTGTAACCGTCAACGCTCTTTCAATTTATAGTCTAAAAGAGAAGGAACATCAACTTAAGTTTAGCAAGAAAAGAATTGACGAAGCCTGTGACGACCAACATGGTTTCCAGTATACTTGTTAGTTTCAGCTTGTTTTTAAGAAGCAAGTTCTAGTAAGTGTATATAGTAAATAAAACAAAAGGTGTCTACAGTTCTCATCAAGCAGTGCAATTCAGAAGTAGCAGTTGTTATTGACAAAAATGACTCATTCCTCGAAAATTCGTTCCATAATAAAAATCCACCGTTTATAAGCGCACGTGTCACCGAAAGCGCCAACGGGATAAATCAACAGCACATTCGCTGCCTATTTAATTCGCATCGTAATAAATTTCACCGGTGAATTGAGCAAACAAAACTGCCTGACGCGGATTGTTCGCAGTTGTTCTGCGGCTGTTCGTTGTTCGCGATGTTCATTTGAACAACGAACAATGTGTGACAACGACAGTCGCGATCCTGTTGTCTGCGCCCCCTTCGTTCGTCGTTGTAACGAGTGGCAGGTTTATTGTGTTCTTACTTTGTCCTGACGAGACTAGAGCGGACGGTGACGTTTAACAGAATGCCAATTGCAACGGGAACATTAAACAACTTTGCATTGCACTGTCGTCGTATTTGTAGTATAGAATTTGAAGCTTTATTATTAAAATGAGTAAAACTTATATTCGTTACATATTTAACACAATAAATTTGTTCATTTAAATGCGTTTTGCAATTCAACTTGAATTGGAGATAAAAGTATTAATTCTAGAAGACCGGATAGCCTAGTAGTCAGTGGCTAAGGAGCTAGATGTTCCGGGTTCGAATCCCGGTAGGGGCAGGCACTTATGTTGACGATGATGACTAATGAATGACTGAACCTGAGTCATTTTTTATGGAAAAAGGGAGGTTAACAAGCATGCGGGCCATCTGATGATGAGTCATGTAAATTATTTAAATATAACTAGGTGTGTATAAATATATGTAAGTATATATTTATCTCTTTAAGTATGTTGATCTGTGGCTTAGTAGTACAAGCTTGCATAGTTTGCGTCTAGGTTATTTAGTGAAATTGCCCCAAGATATTTATTTAATTACCTACCAAATCGTAAAATAAATAAATATCTTGGGACAATAATGAAAAATACCTATTATTAATACCTACACACAAAATTCAAAGCACAAACTTCAAATATTGAATGCCAACCCCATTTTACCCATTAACCTAATCCAGCTTTAATCGACTTCACTCACCCTTAACGAATATAATAGAGCTTGCATTTCTCTCTAACTACTGCAGACCAAAGAGGACAAAATCCAATTCGACGCAGTCGCTTCCAGTGCAGATGAGATAATATGGCCTGCAAATAGATTAACATCACGTCTCCAAGGGTTCGCCGCAAAAGGACTCCACGGAAATGAAGGTTGTCTGTGGGGTGGTACCATTTCCGCGGCCGAGCGGAAACGACGCTCGCTTAACAGGGCGCCGCTATCGCAGCTCGGGCAACACCGTATTGTGAACTTTGCTTTTGTCTATTCCTTCAGCTGTCTATGTCAGCATGCAGTTTACGAGCTTTGTCTAGTATCAAGACGGTGCATAGACGCAGATAATAATTGTGAAAGCTGTTTTTTGTGCAGTCTCTCGGAAAAGTAGCTTGCTATATTATGCCATGTTTCTTGTTGCGCATTCTTCTAGGCAGTGGTATTTCAGAATGCGCTGTTAGTTTCAAAAAATAATAATTTAAAAGAGCCCTTGGCGGCCTATTTGCAAAATAAAAGCTAAATTCTCTAAGATGTATACATAAGTAGACTAGTTTTATCACTCTAGTTTAATATCACTTGTGCTGCTTATAACATCGGAGACTATGAAAAGGACCTCCGTAAAGTAACGCCTGATTCAATAAAATATCAAACACTATGTTTACTAGCAGATGTGGTGATGTGGATGTGACAATCAGCCTTATTATTTTGTTTCTAATGTAGGAACTGTCATGGTAAAGCATTTTCTTGATCGACTATACGAGAATCTTTATTTGTATGCAACATTCTACTGAAATTTACATACATACATAAATTACGTCTTTATCCCTTACGGGGTAGACGGAGCCTATAAGGTAACAAGACCTAAAGGCCAAGTTTAGCACGATTGTGGGCGTATAGGTGGGAAGGGGAATCAAAATAGAGATGGGCTGCTGGCCGCATCGCCTATAACATGAGTCCTAAGATTTTCACCCATTCCCTCGATTGGCTTTTACCATCTGCGCGGGAAGAGAAGCAAGCTGGTACATTCTATGTTTTTCCTTTGCTCCCAGACCGGTACGGAAGTATTAAGTAGTCAAGAAACACTCAAACAACAATATTACACACGAAACATACCCTAATATTAGGAACATTGTAGTAATAAGTGTTCGTCTGCTAGTCTAGACAATAACAAGCGAGATGATACCAAACCATTCAAACTATCACTTGAGAAGTTACCGCTTGATTTCCATTTACTACGGTTTGGCTTCTGGAACTAATATTCAAGCGTTCGCGGGCCATCGGTTTGCCCTTTGACTTATGAGTTACAGGCCTACTCCGTTGTTGGAAATTCGAAGAGCGTTTCATGCCCTTCCGCTTACACTAATAACCATTAATAGGATAGTGAGAGGGACGGTATGATACGAACTTTGAAATCCGAATTTCGGAGTAGCCCCCAGGGTGCAGCACACCAACTCCGAACTTGCTGACACTTGCTGCCAGTTGCTCCTGTAACTGAACAGGTGCACAGCCATAGACGAAATAACCAAATGGAGTGGCAATAACAACCATTCGATTATGCCGCCGACCGAATTGAAAAGGACGGATTTCCAAAAAAACTGATTTCGTTTTTTTACTTTTTTGAACAGATTAGGCATGAATCTATCACTTGAGTATGCAAAAAAAAAGGAAATCTTAGCAAGGATTTCTTTTTTACTATATATTTTTTGGAGATTTGTCCGTTTGAATAAGGACAGCAGTATGGCAACAGATCAATTTATTTTCACTGTAACACCATACTAACATCTATTTTTCGAGTTTGTTTTTCCTTTATTTCCAACATGGCAACAGCCATTTAAGTACCTAATTAAAATGTTGACTATGTATTTACTGTTCGTTTTCATAAATGAGTTTCATTCACTTTGCCACACAACGAATAAACATTAACTGTCCAGCCCATATCGATCGTAATAGCTGCTTGATGATCATCTCTAATGACCTGCTTGAATCGGCTTTGCTTGATTTTTTTTCGTATGCCATTTCCACTCTAATAAGTTGTTTGCTCTATGTGCACAACAAACACACAAATTGGAACGTTGCTTACTGTGTGCTGGATGTTACATTGCCAATTGTGGTTTTGTACATACTACAATACATTATCTTAAAACGAACAGATCAAACTTATTTGCGATCTGCGAATAAATACGTACCTACCTAGTACATTAATAAATAAAATAATTTTGATTTCAACACAAAGAAAAAAGGTGATGGAGATCCTAGAGGGATATAGGTACGTAGAATTTCTTAGGAAGTACGTAAGCGAAATTTCACAAATGGGAACGTGTAGCTTTTCAAAAAGAGCATATTTTATAATTGTGTTTGTTTGTGAATCAATTAAAACGATTCTATCAAAACAATAGCATGCATTAAATAATGCATGTTATGATGTATACTATCTGTTGCTTGCGTCTTTGGCAGCCCAATAAAAAAGCAATAAGTGAAAATAGCTCATTTGAAATTATAAACCGCACACAAGTTCAGAAGCCAATTGCAGTCGTAGAATGATACGTACAGAACTTTCAAACAAATTAGCATCAGATATTGTAATTATTGTGCTTAAAACAATGTAAACCGCGCTATAAAGAGGTCACAGTAAAACTACAGCCACAACGGCCTAACTCCGCCGAGGAGCCATCTACTAACGCGCCGCTTTATAGGCCCACGTAATACCCAGAGCATTAAAGTACAAACTAGTTCGAAACTCGCAAAAGTACGCCAGCATTTTGCTTTACATGGGGCATGATTGCAACGGAGTTGTGCTGGAAGAACTGCAGAAGTTTAACTCCGGCGAACGTGTCTGCAGTCCTATTGCAGTCCGCGACACATGAGCCATTATGACACGGGAAAGTTTTCAACAAAAAGGCGACGCGGAGATTCCCTCTTCCCACGTTGGCTGCCGTGCGAGTTGCAGGTGTAGTTTCTCGAATACCGAGTTATAAGAACTCTGGCAGTTATGCGTTAAAAGAGTTAAGAATGAACAACCTAAGAAAACGTATTATTAGGTAGGAAGGCTATTACCTACGATTACTTAAACGTGAATCATATGATGTGTTCTTATCTTTTTCTTAGCCGTGGTTTATTCATATGGAGAAGGAGATGCAATGGTTGCATTTTATCACGTGAACGAAAGAAACGTAATGTATATTTTTATAATTGTATTGTTTTTTATTTTGATTTATAATTTGTATTTTGGTCCGGTTTTTTTTTGTTAGCTAGCCTTTAGTTAATTGTATTTTCATTATTATTTTCTATTTATTTTCACATTCTCATTCTTTTATGTCTATTAAAAGCTATTTAATGTAAGTCCATTGATAACAATGACTGAAAATAAATACACTCCAAAAAACATAGTTTATTTTTCCATATGATGGATGAAAGTCGCCGCTATGATGTGTTCAGGATACAGTATTTTACGACAAGCATTACGGATCTTTTTTGTTGACTGTACATTGTTATCATTTCTGTCTTACATAATGTATATCACACACACACACACACACACACACACACACACACACACACACACACACACACACACAAATCACGTCTATAACCCTTACGGGGTAGACAGAGCCTGAGGTAACAAAACCTATATATCAAATTTCAATAAAACCTGACTGGCATATTTTAACCAATACATCATTCAAATATTGAAGAATAAATTAAAAAAAACTTGCCTAGTGCCTAGTTACGTACAATAAACCTCCTCTCTGGTGGCAACCAGGTAAAAAGTAACAGAAAAATCGGGTGAAAACAAATAGGTACATACATGTAATTGTAAAAAAACGAAAAAACTTTAAGGCGACAAAAATAGCATAAAAAATATAAGTTCAAGACTGGGTACAGATAGCGTGACCGGAAGCACGGAAGGTGTCCCTCTCTGAGCGGAAGTGGCACATTCCGCTGCGTTATCAGCTCTGTTTCCGGCGCCAGCGCTGGGCAATTTATTAACTATACTATTACTGTTTTGCTATCGCATTGGGTAGAGTTAATTTTTTGACAATCATGGATTTGGATTTTGGATATTGGATTGGAATGGATTCTTAATATTTTGCAAATAGGTTGCTTAAGATACGTGTTCAAAGTGTTTTGAAGATAATATTGGATCTAGTCGGATCGTCCTCATCCGCCACCTTGCGCAAGGATCTACCACTTGCAGAGAACCTAAGCTAAGCTAAACCTAATTCTATCTAAAGCTGGCTACTCATCTGCGAGCTGGATCTCACCATGACGTCTTAATGCGATTCAATCCCGACTCAAGTTCAGGTTTTAGCTATCATTTTTAGCATGGATCTGACAGCGGACTAAGCTGAACTGAATCGGAATTGAATCGCATTAAGTAGTAAGGCCCCTGTAACGGTAACCTTTGCACGTCGCTGCTCGTTCCCACAGGGAGTTTCACCATTCAAAAACACGAGTATACGACCTTATTTACTCACCGCTATGGGAAAGAAGCGTGACGATAAGTATGTGTGTATTATCTATGGACATATTGTATTTGCATGTTTTGATATTGGAGAACTCGACTGTACACAACGTAGTATACAAGACTAAAGCGCATTCATACGCTAGCGAGCATTTACGCTGACGGATGCACAACCACTGGCCTGGATAATCATCGCGATAACTTGATAGCGCAGTTATCCTGCACGAAATTACCTTAAATTGCCAATATTACTGCTGAAACCTGAAATTCCTTTGATGTATACATTTATACATACATAATTCACGTCTTTCTCTCTTAAGAGGTGTCAAAGCCTTTTTTTCCGATGGGAAAATACTTTGCGCATACTCCCACGCCGTGGGGACGGAATGGGAGTTATGTGGGACTCTCCTTGCCCACTACCCCCTTTCTCAGCGAAAGGAGGATGGCATATCCACTAAAAACCTACCGGTATTCCCTCACCGCCATTGGAGGGCGCCACGGGAGCATGATGGTGGCATCGTAAGAGGTGACAGAGCAACTTATTCTCGTACATATTCTCTTATTTACAGATGGAAAAGGGAATCAAAATAGTCATAGGTTGCTAGCCACATCGCTCATAATAGGATTCCTACGATAATGGCCGATTACCTCGATGGGCTTTTACCATCTGCGCGGGAAGAGACTGGTACCAGACCAGCATGGTCGTATCCCTGTCTTACATAATGTATGTATGGCCTTTGATGTATCCCTGTTAACTATCTTAATTGAGGTCGCAATGCAGAAAATAATCCTCACGATTTTAAATCCAAATCAAAATTAAATTAGAATAATAGTGAAGCTAGAGCCATTTCTTTATGTGAGACATTTGTCCGAGAGTGTCCTCATTTACATTGAATTAGTCGTAAGGCACACATCATCAAAGTCATGTATCCGTTTACCGGTGATGAGACATGTTTTGAAGAACGCAAAATAGACTGCGCATCCACTTAAAATCAGACAGAATTATAAGTCCTATTTGGTAATAAATATTGAGGTAAAGTTTCGTCAATCACTGGCAATCACCGATTAATGTTGTTATGACTGTCAGGTATGTATCGCCTCGTTCGTCGTCACAATAATTTATTTAGATCCCCGAGTTTTAGTGCTGTTATGGCGTCAATTTTTTTTTCTTTCTTCTTTCTTTCATTACTTGCTGGCACCTTCAATCGTATGGACTTCACTTTTAGTAGAATGACTAAATAAAACTTTTAAAATTCTAATGAAACATGTTTGCTAGCCGATGTTTTGATGGAACGATACCTATTATGTTGCTTCAGTTTAGACCTGTGGAAACGTTCAGACGTGTACAAAATCACAGCTATCCTTAAAAATAGAATTCACAAAATGGCTGCCGCACCACGTAACGGATGCGCTCGTGGCGTAAAAAGTTTAAGAGCTACACGAAATCGCTTTTAGGGCGCCTCGGAGTGCAACCGCTGCAGCGGCCTTCAGGTCCGACTGCGGTTGGCTTTCAGTATATCTACCCAGGGAATACTGATGACAAGTAAAATACAAAACACTACCTTTTTACGTAGAACAACACACAACCTACCAGGAAGTTCGAATTGCGATGTGTGGAACAAAACGTTTAAAAACATTTGTTTTTACAAACACGCATAAATGCAGATACATGAGAGAGCGAAGCACACATGCACGATGTGTCAGAAACAGTTGGAAAGATGATAATAGCGAGAGTTAATTATTTATAAAATTAAAGTCGTAGTTGCATAATTTTTCGAGGAACCATGTGTCGGTATTCCCTTGATCGATTTAAACTAAGTATATGCGTAAAAAAACAGTAAACAACGTCAAATAGTTAGAGGAAAAACTGAAATCACGTTTTACTTGTTCCGAACATGCATGAACGTGTTAGATGACGGCATAGTCCAGATCGAGAGATGTTACAGATTAAGAGTACGTAAGTAAGTAAGTAAATGCTTTATTGCACAAATTAATATAAAGAAACAGACACAAAAAATATTAAAAAAGAAGACTAAAAATAATAAACACGAACTCCCCCGACGTGGCATTCTCGACCCCACAAAGTCAAGAACACATTCTGTATTCAAATATAACGCACAGTACGCGGTTATTCCGCGCGATTTCCTTGCGAGCGGAAAACGGTGCGATACTCGACGCGGGCTCTAATGGCCCCCATTCACGGGAACGTCGAGTGACACTTGTCACGGCTTGATCGCTAAACACCTTGGTACAATGCCCAGGAACCCCTATTAGGCACGTTTTAGATGTATGTTTGACGACATATTTTGTGTAGAGTGTTTTGTGATGTGAAGCGGCTGACGTTTATTTTTGAGTTTTTGTATCATCTAATAATCTAGGATTCTTTGCGTATACAGTTATTACTGATCAAGTGAGCCCGAAACGTTTCTGATCCAGCTTGGGCATTTATTCGTTTGCAATAAATGTCCGGCAATTGTTCTTCTCTACAGGTCGCATTTTTTTATTTATTGACACTTTTGTCTGGAGATACTAGCACTTGAATTCCTGTCAAACTAATGGTTTAACTGTCGATTTAAAATTAGGTGAGATGATCCGACAAGTGTCGACCTTTTCGAAAGACCTTTATGGTGTGAAAATGTTTTTCGCCAAGCTAGTGTGGCGATAGCTGCACTCTAATTAGCCAGGCGAAGGTCAAGCAAAAACTAGAGTTAGGGAATGTTAAGATCGACATTGTATAGTTCATGTTTAGTCGTTGTTACTTGTTGGTGGGATACTTACCAACATAGTAAATCACTAATGTATTGCAGAATTAGATATCACGTATTGCCACTCTATTTTGTTATTATTTATTATATGCCTTTACCCCATCAGTACTTCCCCTTAGGCAGACTTGCGCGGACTGTGGTTAACCATACTTAAACCAGAGTTAACTTCTAACCCAGGATTAAGTAATGTGGAAATGTTTAAAACTGTCATCCTTAACAATCTAATTTTAGACCTTTAGTATTTTAGACACTTAATCTTGAAAAAAGCATTTCTTTTTAATAATGTCTCAAGAGAGTTTAAATAATTGTTTACTAGCAACATCCAGTTTTTGCAGTAACTACCTACACAATCATTAATCACTGGCATAAAGCAAATATACTGTGTATTTATTTTGATGATAAATAAACGATTGAGCGGACAGGATCAGGCCAACAGGCAACATCTGAATAAGTACTAAATTTGGTAGCAGACATGATTATTTAATAAGTATTTGAAACCTTTGTAGTCCCGCACGGCACAACCGTTATTAGATTAAATACCTCTTCCAATTTGTCATTCAAAACAATTTAACAATGAATGCGTGAAGTGCGTCGCCGAAAATTTTGACAAAAACATGTTTATCGTTACTCTTATGCGTGTACCTCGGAAAATCCTAATAATAGGTTCTGTAATATTTAATTTACGTGAAAATGAAAACCGGAGAGCGACTAACGATCGAGTTCATTAACAATTTCCAAAGTGAATTCTTTGATGTTTCAACGCATCTTAGGAAAGAGCGGCCGTTCCAAAAAGCTTTTGTGCCTTCTCGACAAAATTTTGTGCTCATCGCGACTTGTATTTCGTTCGAAAATGAGCAAAAAGAAGCTATTATATTCACCGTCACTAGTTAGTAGGTAGACTTAAGCTATTATAACGGACTATTAATTCGAAGGGAGAATATTCAGCTTGAGCCGATATTAATTACATTTATAGTTTATTATATAGTTATTAAGGGGTTCCTCCGGGAATATTCGCCTGTAATGTAACAATCTAAGATTAATTTTCAGCATTGCGTTTCAGTAACTACTTCGTCACTGCCTTATTTATGATCATTAGCATTCGCCTGTAATGTAACAGTTTAAGATTCAACATTGCGTTACAGTAGTGCTTCACTGACTGATGAACATTTGCCTGTAATGTGACCACAATGTGACAATCTAATGTTATATGTTATTTTGAACATTGGATACTTAATAATACAGCTTTATTGACTGACAAGCATTCAATGTATAATGTGATGGTCTAAGAGTCAACTTTGAGTACCTTCCTACCTAACCTACCTATTGCGTTACAATTCTGTTCCACTGACTGCCTAGCATTCAGCTGTAATGTAACAGTCCAAGTTTAGATTTTGAGTGGTAGATTGCAATACTTCTTCAGTGACTGACTAGCATTTATAGTTAAGTTAACGTTCCAATACTGTCTCCTCTGACTAAATTGCAGGTTATATCATAGCAGGTTGGTCTCTGTAATTCTCAGTTGAATTGTTACTTTGTCAGCTAAGTAATCATCTCACAGCTTCCTTCGCACGGTGTTTTCAGCCAACGCTCTTGTAAGGCGTTTATGGAAACATCGTCCCTTTCCATAAAGTTCACTGCTGGGCAACGGCCTCCTGGCACAATATGAGGAAAAGCCAAAGGGCTTTTACGTACCACGCGGGCCTACGATCCGATTGATCGTGACAATTTAAAATGACATGTTAAAATGTGTTACATCATTAATTGTTATTTACCGGAGAACTAGATACATTAATAATTAGCATGGCGCTGGAAATTCGCGTTATTACATCGTTATATGATGCGCGACTGCCGCTTTGCGGTCATATAAATGTTTCAGCGAGCGAGCCGGAATATGAAGTGGTTAATTTAAATTCTGACTCGGTTGCGTGCCGTGGTCGAACCCGAGTATGCCACCTTTTTATTCACTTTTTAGTTACATCCTCTCAAAATGCACAAGTCACTCCAGTAATAAAGGCGGCCGCCTTTATTACTGGAGTGTGGATGAAAAGAGCTGAATTTTTACGAAGGTGCAGGCCGGCTACCTATATAGCAGGGGTTCCCAACCTATTACCCTATGCGCCTCCCTCAAGTTTATGCTAAAATACTACGCCCCCCTTGTCCCAACTCAACTACATAGGTACTATATTAATGATTAGCGAGAACATTGTGCTTGCACTTTATTAGTAAATTTATGAATTTTAATAAATACCTAAGCCACTCGTCGCGCCCCCCCTTGGATTACCCTACGCCCCCCAAGTGGGGCGCGCCCCACTGGTTGGGAACTCCTGCTATATAGGTTAAAGTTGGAAAAGCATTATATTCTGACGAGTGAACATTTTCCAGTAAGTTCGTGAATTTTGATAATTGTACATATACGAACCTACTAATACATAATATTACCTATATTCTTAAATAGTCATAAGTACCTATAGTAGTAATGGTCGCTGGTGAACTTGAAAGATTAATTGAGCCACTTACCATATCAAGTCAAAGGGTGACCTGCCGTTCGTAGGTAGTTTAATGCCCGGTTGTTAATTCTGTTATACATCTTTTATTAATTGTAAGTAGGGAATGCTAAAGGGTAAAAAATGAGACCCCCGTACGTGGAACCTTTTCGTCAATGCTCACTTCTAGCACTTATCTGGACATATAAGGATTAACGCTAGTCTTTGTGTCGTCGCCCGAACGTGACCTACTAAATGTACAGCTACTTTTCGAAAAGAAAAGAAATAGATTAAAGAGTGTTTCAGAGGCTTTTGCGATTTATACCCAGTAAAAAGGCTTTCCTTACTTACGTACTCCTTTATGCCCTCGAGGGTTGAACAGTACGTGTTTATGGGTGAAAAGTGTTTGGCAACATTACATGTTGAAAGTAAATTAGTATTGTCAAAAAATTAATTGTTTATTAACAATTAAGTAACTATTTCTGATGACATTGCCTGATTGTAAAGGTAAACCATTAATACATATGAATATGACCCTGCGCCATGTTGCGGAATTTCATTGGGTCTAATTTCTTACACTGAACCAGGATATTAGCTAAATCAGGATAATAATGCCCTCCGGGCAATAGTCATACAATTAATCATATTATGTTTTTCCTTTATTATTGTCGTGGCGTGTAAATAAATAGATAAACATCTGGGACCATTTAGGTACCCACACCAAATTTAGCAAAGCTTGTGTGTGAGTAAATCCTAGGCAACGGATAAACATACTTACATAGAAATATATAGATACTTAAATCATTGAAATTTTAAGTACTAGGTACCACAACAACTAGGTACAACGGGAAGAACCAATTATACAGAAAACCCGGTCTTTTATGGGACTAAATTTAAGAAGAGTGCGTCTCTTTCTAGAAGGGTGACCATAAACTTGTGTAAAAGAGACACAGTGACTATTTAGACACCAATGCAATACCGGACTGCCTTATAACCTTAATTGAAGTGAAAAAGGTGAAAATATATATTTAGTGTATAGGTATATATATATTGTTTTAAATGACGAGATTCGCTACCGGTTACCACTTAGGATTACACATAGAAAAGAAAGCATGATATCTTGTCTGTGGGGCCACAGTACTCGTAAAAACGAGGCATACGAGCTCAAACTCGACGGGGTTATGTCATTTTATTACGGAGTTCCTTCATCTTCCAGCTTCATCATCAGATCAGCTTCATGCCATCTTAATATTGCATTGTCAAGCGATACCTATGTACGTGTGCAAAATTTCAGTCCATAGTTTGAAGATATCTGCTTCAAAATTGAGTTTTGTTAGAAATTTTAAGAAAAAGATTTTGGTAAAAACTTCCTTTTTAATACAATATTTTTTGCTGACTGTAGGTACTTGCATTGTCATCCATACTACATAGCGCATAGGTGTACCAAATTTCAAGATAACTTGACTACAAGAAATTGATCAAATTTGACTTGCAATATCTGACCCAAGCAAATAAAAATCAGGCCAAGTTTTTTTCATTTACCAAGTGCATAATTGTAAACAAAAATAGTGTACACATAATTTATTTTTTATTACTACGGTATCCTCTCTTTATTTGCCTTTTTCAGGGTTTTTGAGCAAGTCCAAGGATAAGAAACAATGTAATGCCAACTCCTCTGTGTACTTACAAAATTATAAAAAATGTATCTGGCCGTAATTAAATACGATACTCAAATTCGAACTCAAACTACTACAAATGTTATTGCTTCATTTATGACGCAGCTGTCGATTTCTGTATTTTTTAAAGGATATTTACAAAGTCTACAAAAAACAACTAAAAGCGTTTCTTATTTGACTTATTATTATAGTCCAAACAAGAATTAGATCGTATTTCTATCGTTCTTCAGTGTTTGAATCAAAACATGACCGAGGAAGACGAGGTAATTAAGATTGTTACGTTTATTTTGGATCAAGACAAAACATTCGTATTATTCACTCCATCAAACATGCAGCACACCTAGCACGCAGTGGTTATATTCTCTTTGACACCTAGTTCTAATTCATAGGTTCCCAAATCCCTGGTGTAGGTTAGACGTTTATCAAATTTAAAATCTTTTTCTGTTTAGGTGCTGCATTTTGGTCGAACAGGGTTCTTTAGGGACGGCGATCGTCGTGTTGACTTAGTACTAGTGGTAGAAGACGATGGTAATCCTAAATTAGAACAAATGAGAATTGAATTTTTGACCAACGCTGTAATGTTTGGCCTCAGTTTGGAACTAGAGCCAGGATTGGTAAGTTGTTGATGTTTTTATTTCTATGAAGTACTCGGGTATTTTTATTGCTGCGTACAATTAATGACTATTGAATACATATTAACAAAATATTGCGCTACTGATTGAAAGCAGATAAAACTAGTGTTATTTAAATTGTATATCCATTATACTTAAGTACAAAGAAATATTCGCAAAATGTGACAAGTCCATAAGAAGGATGTCCGTCCCTGACACCCCGATTTCTAATTTTACTTTTTGTGTGGCAGATTAAATATTTATTTATTTATTTAATTTAGTTATTTGTCTATGCATTTTAACAGCCTTACAGCAACAAACCAGTCTGCTCTGCTGTATTTATAGCTTAAACACCTAATGCCCCTCGGCCCTCCCTTACTTCTGGATCTGATGATCACCTCCTCATTTAGTAGTGTTGCCTGATATGGCTAATTTAATGCTGCAGGCTTCTCCAATCATGATTTAAATACGCCTCCTTTAAAATTTGTCCTCCAAAGCATAAGAATAAAATTATGCTGCGAAGGAGCCTCCATGACATAAACCTGCAAGCCTTTCATAGTGACTTGAGCGACATCGCTTGGCCCGCCATAGAGAGTATTTCTGAATAAATACCCCGAAAAACAATACCCTGAAAAATGACCTTCTGATCCATTGACGCACAATAAACAACAGTTGTTTATTGTGCGTCAATGTTCTGATCTCACCAGTGATGCTCAGGCAGCCAACGTGTTAAAGGATGCTCGCACTAATCTCATGAGTGAGTATTTACGTAATTACAGCACTAGGCTGTAGGTTACGGAGCTACATTTTAAGCCGATCAATGCAGTGCAGAGTAACTGCACTGGATCGGGGTTTTTAGTCCCGTCTAAACCTTGAATCCATTTCTACAGACAGACCACCAAAGTTTGCCGAGGCTTTTCGTGAGCTCACTGTATTTTCCGCTCTCGCCTGTGTAGTCTTGGGACAGAAAAGTCACATCGATCAGGGAGCATTTACTGTCCGAACATTATGATATTTAATTTGTTAGGGTACCTACTTGGGAAATTTAGACATAATATATAGCATCAGCCACTTATTCTTTTCTACCTTCCTTTTCAGATGATTTTTCACAAGAACTTAGTGTTTATAAAAATTCACGCTCCTCAATCCATAATCGAGGAATACGGACAAAAATTTGAGGTCTGCAGATATTTCAAGCAGAATCACGTAGAATTTGTCAACCCAAGAGGGATTATACTACGCTTACTCAGTTATATAGGTTATAAAAGATCGCATGAAAAGGAGTGGATCAAACTTGTAAGGTATAAATTCTTATTAAGACGACACAATGACAAAAGATAGATCTAACTAAAAACTAATCTGGCAATAAATATGTCCGACAAAGACTGTATCCGGTGAATAAAATGCTCAGAATATTAGCGAATCTGGTTACAATAGTAACTAATGACTACCAAACTGACCAATTCGGATCAGACCATAAAACGTATCGACTAGGCCAAATGCACATTGAACTCTTCTTTTGTCCCATATCTTCCGGTATGTTATCATTATCAATAATCATTGCGACTAAACATACACTAAGCATTTACTTACTTACTTACTTACTAAATATTTCCACAGTGTAGAATTTATTTGTTGCAGGAAGAAATATCCAAATCCGAAACGTTTCTCGACACTCGAAAGAAGCTTAATTGTGTATCAATTGCTTCTCTTGGTGCGTTTTGGTGAATATGAGAATTATATTGGCCTTGATACGTACGTATGTCCACTCCACTTACATATTACCCAGTGAGGCTTAAAAAAAACGTAATGTCACGTTCAGAAACGCGATCCGCTGTCCATTATTAATTTATTTTAAAATCCTAAGTTATTTTTAAGATTTGCTAACGTTCGTTGCTAAATAAAGAACTGATTTACTATTTGTTCAACTGTTTAGTGTCTCGTGCCTTGAAACCCTGGCGACGCTCAGAATTCATCTTTCGATTTTGAACCACTCTTCGCTCGTGGTTCAATCATAGAATCCTTCGCTTGCTCCGATTTCAGTACAGGCAAACACTCGCGCCGTACAAAAACTTTGCATAACTAAAAACTATTCTTTCAGATTGTTGCAAAAAAGGATCATCCTGGATGCGTACCCTTTACATGATGGACCGTACTTTGCAGTGCCCAGACAATTCCCCTCTGAATATAATGCCCGACAAGTCAGTATTGTTATATATACATTAATATTATAAACGAGAATGTAGGCTGTTTGTTAATCACGCGTTCACGTCGTAGGTAACTAGCTACTTATCCGATATTAATAATATTCGGTTGGTACAAAGCCTTTGACACGGAAAATGACATAACGACGCATTCCGATTCTTGGAGTGATCCCAAAAAGAAACATCATTCATTGTCATAAATAATAACCGTAATGAGAAGTCATTTCATTCTTTGGTATGTTTAATTCATCAATTCATTATTAATGTCCATTGTATAGTTTAGTTAGCTTCCTAGCTTGCAAATCTGCTGGCTAGCACGTTTACATGCCTGCCAGCTAAACCAAGCTTACAGATAACTACAGTGTACATTATCATCATCATTCTCTCCAGCCTGTATACGTCCCACTGCTGGGCACAAGCCTCCTCTCAGAATTGGAGCGCTTGGCAATATAGGTACATTGCGTACAAACTTATTTAGTGTCTTGCGTGTTCATTGCTTGCTTGCTTGTGTGTTCGCCTGCATCCTTGTGGTCAAGCTTGGAGACTAAGACGGTCCATGAAATTACCAATCCGTGACCAAAATGGGGACGTTACGACAAAACGTCAGGCCAATAATACCGACGAGAATGTATGAACAGATTGGTGAATGTGGATGAAGCGAAAGAGGTATGGCAGGATCGTAGCAAGTGGAACAAGGTAGTCTCTGCCTTCCTCTATGGGAAGGAGGCATGACAGTTTTGTAGTGTCATTTTAATTTGTTATTAACTATAGATTACTTGTTACAGATATTGAGTTATAACTGGGTTAACTTGAAGAATATACTGAAACCCCAACCACTGAACTTGATACATGAATATTTTGGTGATCGCGTAAGATACTAAAATAATTAATAATTAATGTTACAATAGGCAGTCCAATTTTTTTTTGTTATTTCTTTCTCCGTTGTGATGAATTTTTAAATATGAAACAAAAAATTATGCTTAATGAGCTCACGCCCCCGACTTGAGACATCTTTGCAAACTATTCCATGCTAGTTTTCGTACAAATATCATCCCATCAATTACAAATACAAGAAAAACCAGTCTAAAGTCTATTCTTTTATCTCGGATACTAAAATGACATTGCCCGTATTGCCTGTTTTTTGCAACTCAAAAATAGTGATGTGCAACCAGTATCGAAAGTTAACGATTAATTAGGTAAATTCTCCTATAAAATGTGTAAATATTAATTTTAAACTCAGTGAATAATACAAAATTGATATGTAAGTTTAGTATGTTTAATAATTTAAAAACGATTTAGTCAGCATATAAGTTAGTGCTACCATGCTGTTTTTCTTCCAAACTGGTCTGGAAGTAAAGAAAAAACGTAGAATGTACCAATTGTTTCCCTTCCCGTGCAGACGGTAAAAGCCCATCGAGGGTGAGGGTGAAAACCTTAGGAATCATGTTATAGACGATGCGGATAGCAACCCATCACTATTTTGTTTCCCCTTGCCACCTCTATGCCCACAATCATGCTAAACGGCAATTTGGCTACATTGGGTGTCACGAACTATTTGACGCTGACTGTGCAATCGAGCAAATGGATTCCTGGCCCATTGTGGAACCTTTTCGCAGCGACAAATGTCATAGCGACGTTACATTGAATTGACAAGGAAAATTACTGTGACGTTTATTGTGATAACGTTCTACGGTGGGTAAGGAATCAATTTATTCGATAGTACAATAAACGGTCAACCGAGCCCATTGCGTCATGATTCTTTAAAGTTTTTTTTCTTCAATATATAAATACTCATTAATTCAAAAAACATTTTTGTAAAATATTTTTAGTTTATCATGGAAAATAGAGCTTTGCTGGAGTTCATGTAGTTGGGGCAAAATGCGTCCCATGCCGATATAATTTTAACTTTAATACGGGTAATATTACAATAATACTGCTTTGCTTAAAAATATCCCGCAAAAAAGTACAATGCTTGGGTTTGCGAGTGTAGTCTAGACATCATTCAGGCATTCCAGAAAATTGCAAAATTTGCGATTTACGAGTTACCTACTTTTCAAACTTTGGGTTTAGTTGCCCACCGGCCCCATAGGCGCAATAACCCCGGCAGCGAACTTTACAGACATACTTGTACACATGCGTGCATATAAGGTGCTAGAAAATTGGGTGTCGATATTTTCAGGGTATGTAATCAATAGCCTAAGAATCAATTAAAAACAAATTATTTTAGGTATT
Source organism: Pandemis cinnamomeana (assembly GCA_932294345.1). Taxonomy (NCBI): domain Eukaryota; kingdom Metazoa; phylum Arthropoda; class Insecta; order Lepidoptera; family Tortricidae; genus Pandemis; species Pandemis cinnamomeana. Next base: position 5,675,909 of record OW028709.1, on the reverse strand, counting down.
GTGTGGTATTTTTTTTTGTTTCATACAAAAATAATTATTACCTTTACCGTCCAAAGTAAATCATCCTTGCAATAGTCGCAGTAATGTACCTATGATTTATATTAATTAAACTGACGAAACAATCGATCCTCAAAGTATCCGCATCTGATTTTCTAGCAGCCTGCATGTATTTAAATGGATCGTTTTAGATTTATTTATTTATTTATTTATATTATTTTATTTATTTAGATGCATTTTTGTCCGCAGCTGGCGTGTTTCTTTGCTTTTTACGCATTTTACACTTACTCCTTAATAATTCCTGCTCTCATCAGCGCAATGGCCATAGAACCGGAGATCTATAATAAAACAAAAATTCCTGGGTAATGTATTTTTTTAAATATCTTAGATGAATAATTTTCATCAGTCGACCCTCATGCTAATTTGCCTCCTATCACTGAACCTATTTTGAACTGTTTCCGTCTCTTATGATTTCATTCAATTTCAGGTATTGTTTTTTACTTCTACTCAGTTTGCATTAATTAGTGTCACCTGGGGCAACTGTATACAGGGTGTCCCTAGCCTCTGGACAAATACGAATACTACTGGTTCAGTAGGACATTTAAAACTAGACTGCAAAGTATCATGACGATTGGTCCAGTATTTACCGAAAAACTAAAGGTTTTCAATTTATCACTTTGGAGCAGCCTGTATGTAGTTGCATGGTATAAGAAAGTATTCAGAAGATAGCAAACTCTTTTAAATTGCATTAGAACTAGAACTCCATGTTAAATGTCAGATTTTATGAAACAAAATAAATTTTGTGTACCTAAGTGTGACATTGACATAAGTTGTAATGAATAGTTTTATTGTAAAATAATTACAATTCCTACACAATGGCTTATCATTATTCTGCTGAGGAATACTTAAACATGATTTTAATTTATGGAGAGTGCCATCAAAGTGCTAACCTCGCACTAAGAGTTTATCGCGAGAGATATGGAGAAACGCACCGATGCCCGACTAATCCACGCACAATAACAAGAGCAATTCAAAGAATTAGGGAAAATCGGCGAGTGGACCCAGACACTGATCGTGAAGGCGTAATAACGCGTCGTTTGCCTGTTTGGCAAGAATATCAAATTCTTCAGCACTTTGGACGTACTCCGACATCAAGTTTACGTCGAGCAGAGCGTCTGTTTAATGTTCACCGCAACGCTATTCACTCAGTTTTAAAACGTGAAAAATGGCACCCCTTTAAATTCTGCAAGGTGCAAGCACTTCTGCCTCGTGACAGACCTGTAAGAGTAGCGTATTGTCGGTGGCTGCAACAGAAAACTGCACAATCTCCTGGTTTCTTAGGTGACGTTTTGTGGAGTGACGAAAGTACTTTTACTAGAAACGGTATGTGGAATCGTCATAACTATCACTATTGGAGTCTCCTAAACCCAAACCTATGTCGTGAATCTGCCCATCAATACAGGTTTACCTTAAATGTCTGGGCCGGTATTCACGAAAATGATATCGTTGGCCCGGTATTTATTGACGGAACACTGAATCGTGTAAAATTTCTGGAGCTGTTAAATGGGCCGGTGACTGATTACTTAGACAGTATCAGTCTTGAAAGCTACCGACGCGTATGGTTTCAATTAGATGGAGCACCGGCACATTCTGTAGTGGAGGCAAGACACCGTCTAGATCAGATGTTTGGAGAGAGGTGGATCGAACGTTATGGACCTCAAAGATGGCCAGCAAGATCTCCGGACTTAACGCCCCTCGACTTTTTCTTGTGGGGTTTTATCAAAGATGAAGTTTACTCCCAAGAAATAGACACTATCGAAGATTTGCGAAATAAAATAGTAACCGCAATTGATAAGTTACGATCCCTGTGTTCAGATGGCAGCTTGTTGCGTAACGTAAGAAACAACATTAGGCGCCGGACGAGATGGCAGACATTTTGAAAATGTAAAAATTTGAACTTTGATGAAATAAATTTCTTGTGTATTTTAGATTATTTTTTGTTTGATTCACGTAGCAAGTATCTTGTTAATTACTTTTTGACTTATTAGAGATAGCTAAACACAACACACTCACGCACACACACATTAGTGTCAATCTCACATGTTATGGTCACGTCAAGAATGTCACTAGAATCAATCCATTCGGGTTGTCATTGTTCAATGACAAATCAATAAATACAGTATGTTATACTAATTAACGATAAAGTTTAAATTAAATTTGTGAGAAAAATATTTTTTTTGTTCTCTTGTCTAATTAAGCAAATAACTATTTTACAATATTGCTGAGTATCACTCTTATCCAGGGTTTCACTATTTGTCCAGAGGCTAAGGTCACCCTGTATATGGGGGCAAATGCATTTTATTAGATTAAAAAAACACACAACTTTAAAGCAATTCCGGTCCTCGCTTGTGAAAGTTTAGGTAACTACCTTATTAACCACTAGATGTTCCCAGTATACCTACCCGTTATTTTCGCCGTAAATCTTTGAAAAAGTATTTGCCCCATATACGGTGGTATATTCAACTATTTCTTGTTGTTATTATCTGTCACATCAGCGAGGGGAAAAATAGAACAGAAAACTAGAAAGAAATTTTACAAATGTTGTCTCATTATATTAACATGCTTAGTAGATGACCAATTATAGAAAATTAATACTACCACAGAAATCATAATTGGCAAAACATAGCAACGAGTGACAAGAAAAGTGTATCCGCCCTATTAAATTATTTAGTTACCTAAACTACCTACTTCTTTAAAAAAAATTTTGGTGATTTATTACTTAGTTTGAAATAGCGCTTCCTGCCAACCACTAGGGCGGCGTTTATTACAATGGTTGCAAAGGTATATACTTTAAATTAATAAAATAAAAATGATCATCGTAATATAAATACGTTCACACACGATTGTTCTTACGCTGCGCTACCCGACACCAGTTTTTACTGATGATATGATTCGAACCCATGACCCTCTTGCTTTAGAGGCATTTAATCAAATTTTTGGTTATCTATTGACTTAAAACCCAAAATCAGAATACTAAGGGCCGATTTTTCAATCGTCAGATAAGCCCTATTCTACGAATAACTCTATGGGTATCTGTCAGTTAAATGCTTATGAGGATCGAAAAATCGGCCCTAAGTGCATAACTTTATAACAATAAGCTCAACCATTTTATTCAATTGTTTAGGTACTGTGTTGTTTATGTTAGGTTAGAAGAATATCAAAAAGGATCTAATGGCAGCCTATTGTTTCTTTTTTCAAATAATTACGTTACTGAGAGACCTATCCTACGAGTTCAAATGTCGCATGTGGTCACGTCTGTGCACAATTTACTTAGAAGTGACGTCACGAGCCCACGCTGCCGCTATATATGGCACGTTTTATATGCATTTGTAATTTTTTAACAGACTTCAAAAAAGGAGGTGGTTCTACGTTCGACTGTATGTATTTTTGAAATCTAGCTGACGAACTAAATAGAATTTGGTTTTCTTTACCCGGCATCATTCCTATTACTGTCACATGAGGCCCAGTAACCATCTAGGCTGGAAGCGTATCTGCGACCCTTTGGTGTTGCATGTGTCCATGGGTGATGGTGCTGACCTACCATCAGACCCACGAGCTCGTTTACCATCATAATTTATTAAAAAAAAGTTATGGTTCACATGAGCGAAGCGAAGCCATAAAGACTGCACTTCGGTCTTTGGAAAGATACGATTGGCGTCGCGTAAGTTAGAGCGAGACAACGCTCTACGAAGCCGAAATTAGCCGAGAAGACCGATGTGCAATCTTTATGGCCGGGTACTGTACCTAGTATGAAATAATAACCCTTTTTTTTTCTTCTGTTCAAGGGGGTTGGCGGGCTATAAACCACTTCATGCGTACTTAGATCGCAAATTGTGGCCCCGTGGTGATATTAAATCAGATTATATGATGTGCCCTCGATGCTACAATAATAAAACTTGCCCATATCTTGAATATAAAATGTACGAAAAAGCTGTCGAAATTAATAATATTTTTGACAAAGAAAACGTTGACGCCATTGTTGTGTACATCGTTATATGGGGTAAGTATGTTAAGAGTAGTCTTAAAAACAAGTAAATAATCCTTGGGTCTTAGGGTGTTACCACACCGATCGATCGGTCGTCGATCGATGGTAGAATGGAACAGTCGACGTCGATCGATAGTTTCTAGTAGGCCAACGCTACAACACTAATCGATCGATGTCGATTGATGGTGTCGAACAACGTCGATCGATTGATTTATCCATCAATTAGCCAAAGCTGCCACACTAATCGATCGTATGTTGGTCGATGACATCGATCGATGATCGATCATTGCTGTGATAACACCCTAAGTTTTATCTTAGCACTAGCCGGCGTCGCCAAACTCTCGTAGTTTACTCATACCTTTAAATCTTAGCAATTATTCGTCGCAGCTTTTCTATTATAAAAAAGGCTCGCGCACCGAGTGCTCCTTACGAATTCGGCACGTGAATACAAAATCCAGTGTTAGCAGAGCCCTACTCCTAAGCAAAATTTAGGCAGCGTGAGGTAATTTTAGATTTTCGCAGTTCCTATTTCTATTCCGTCTGCCCTTCGGGCATTTGAAACCTAACCTAATTTTAGTATCTATAGTGAGGATTTTTGATTACAGTGGGACCACAAGGACTAACCTTTTTATATTGGTTATTTACATAAGCAGACAGACTTTAAAAAACCGATTCTTAGGTCTATTTCATTAGTTGTGCTGTAAGAAAAGCTACGGATTTCCAAAGTAAGTCGGCTCTTACATCAAGAATGGGCTTAAGTTTTTTTTGGAGGACCTCTTATAGTGGTGCAGAATATTTATGCTGAGTATGACCATCCTACTTAGAACAGTTTTTGACTTATGTTTTTTTTCTTAAGTATGGTTTTTCGGGATGTATTCAAGCGCTGTTCTTTATATAGAATTGCAATACCGTACGCAAGGGTGGCGATGCCATAAAGAACGTTATTTCAAAATTTGAAGCAAATCGCTTAAATTGAAAAATCACTTGAGCCCATTACGACTTACTATGGAAACCCGACTATGGCGTTTCTGTCCTAGAACTGGACCAACCCCCTATTTTTTGCTTTGGGGCCCATGGTCCACTTCCTCGAATGTCCATTTTCCTGGAATTCCGATTTCCTCGAATGTCCAGTCACCATAATTTTCAATTCTCCGAATTTCTAATTTTCTAAACACAATTTAATTTCGAACTAGTTTGGATATACTTAGGAGCACCGCAATTTGTATGAAAACACCTTTCCTAATCTGGGGGCACGGTAGTGCCCCCGCCAAGTCGAGCAAAAAAAGCGGCACGGCCGTACCATCCTTTCCTCGAAGCAGTTCAGGCCATTTTAGACCCCCCTTTAACTTCGTTGTGGATAAAACTAGAAGCCTGAATTTTCTGTAGACAAGCAGGCATTGTATAAACACTGTATATTTCAAATTTCATTCAAATTGAACCAGTAGTTTAAGGAATATAACTAGTCAAAGTTTCTTAATTTTGTCACTCACTCACTCACTCACTCACTGACTTAAAGATCATCAAAATGTTAAGGTACTTCTAGCAGACATAGAAACTTCAAATTTAGAATACAATAAGTGTTTAGTATATAAATCAATAAAAAACTAAAATATTTAACAACTTCGGTCCAGTTTTCTACATACACCAACTGCATAAATAACTTTGTAATCCCATATAAACGTACAGGATTACAAAGTTACATTGCAGCGAATGAATCAGAGTACCTGTATTATGTATAATACAAGCTTTTATTTAACCCGTCGAGCGTCCCGGGTGCACAGAGTGCATAACGTTATGGACACACGTGTGGCCACAGGGCGCTCGACGGGTTAACTTGCAATGTATGTGTGTATGTATGAGTGTATGTATAAGTGTGTGTATGTATGTATTATGTAAGTATATTTGTCCGGGTGGAATCTTGCGACTCAATTTTGGAGCAGATTATCTTCAACCGATTGAGCTGAAATTTTGCATACCTACTTGTGTAAGTCAAATGACAATACAATAATCTGGTAGTAGAGTTCTGATGATCCAGCCAGGATCGTCTCCGCAGGAGGGAACTCTTCAACGGTTGGTCCGATTGACTTGAAATTTGGTACATATTATATGTAGGACGGATGACAATGCGAGTACAGTTAGCAAAAAGTACAGTCAGCAAAAAAAGCTAGTATTAAAAATGAAATTTTGATAGAAACTTATATAATGGAATAATAGGAGTAGATAGGTACCGGAAAGAAAAAAAATAGGACTATCTACAAAAAGAAATGAGATCCCATCAAAACAAAACTTGTAAAAAAAACCAAGTCTCGCAACTCAGTTCTTCTACGGTAAAAAGTTGTGAGATCCACGTAATACCAAGTCGGTTAATTTATTCAGTCCCTCCCTGTCTTAAGTTATTACGTAATTAGCTAACCTAACAACATATAATGCCCATATCAAAATTAAAAATCGTTTATGTTATAACACAAAAGTAGTTTCCACCAACATCACCTCGATAGTTGGTGCTCCAACACCGTGCGATTTAAGCGGTCTTTCTTGCCCCGTACGTGCAAAATTTGGAATGTGCTGACGGCTGGGGTTTTTCCAACTGGCTACGATATGGGTACCTTCAAGAGGCTAGTGTACCATTTCTTGCAAGGCCGGCAACGCGCTAGCAGTCCCGTTGGTGCTGCAGTTGTCCATGGGCGGCGGTGATCACTTACCATCAGGTGCACCGCATGCCCGTTTGTCGGTTTTAATATTTAAAAAAAAAAAAAAAAAAAAAATTGACTTGGCATTCGCATTAACCCATCAATTTAATATAATCTGTATTACTTGTGAGAAAAATGGTGTTTTATACATATTATATTAAATAAAATTGATGGTTTAATGCGAATGCCAAGTCAATTTATTTATTTATAACACTAGATGACCCGGTGAACTTCGTATCACTTACCTCTTGATATAAATATAATATGTATTTTAGAGCCGGTAACTTTATAAAGGCATCATCAGATAGTCTAAGTATCGGCTCCTTTAGGGGTGGAAAAAGTGGGCAAATCACGCACACATTTCCATATTGCATGACACATTATATTAGATTATAGACACTTATCTATGCTATGTATATTCTTTCTTATACTGCTTAGGCTGTTAGCTTTAAGGGGCCGTATACCTTCGTATTTGGTATTAATTTCAATTTTATACGTTTACGTGCTCTCGAAAAAAAGGATCTTGTCAGACGGACGGACAACAAAGTGATCTTATAAGGGTTCCGTTTTCTTCATTTTAAGGTACGGAACCCTTAAAAAACGTTGCATATAATACAATAATATATTCGATTTGTCTAAAAAACATAATTTTTCTTTCAGCAACTTTTTTCGTAATATTCTGGAGACGGAAAGAATATTACTGGATGTGGATGTGGGAATGTAAGCCTGAGCTTCTGGCTAACACTGCAAGGTAACTTTACTAAAAATATACTGAGCGCCCTGTCACTGAAACTTACGGTAAATAGTAAAGACTAACTAGAGTGCTATGTTTTATGAGCAGGCAAAAAACGGACAGTGATACAGTCACAAAAATATGTATCAAAAAACTAGCTTCATCCGTTTAAAGATCTTCAACCGGCCCTGTTTCGTACGTTTCCTACTACTACCTCCCGGCCAAACTCCATTTTTGCCATGATAATTTGATCCATCGTAGTAGTAAGTAAATCGCGACCTAGCTCTATTTACCAGCAGGGTTGTTGCTGGTAATTATTGAAGTGGTGGAGATAGAAACAACTTTTGCAGTCTATTTCAAATCTAAATTTAATGTAATGATTTCATGCTTATATACTAAACAATCTTCTTATAATAATCTAATCAGATGATTATCACATCCATATAGACGTGACCAATCTTGTAACAGAGAGACACGTACATACACGGTTCAAAAGAAGAATCCTGAGCGTCGCGAGGGTTTCAAGGCACGAGATACTAAACAACTTTGCTGCCGAGCGAAACACAATTTTTCACCTCACTACAGCGAGAAAAATGGTGGATGAAAGACTTCACTTTGCAGCCTTGCATAACAAATAACTATTGTTTTTTTTTCTGCGCTATAGGGCTGCATATGTTCCTAATAAGGAGGACTTACAGGGACAGGAAAATCCAAAATTCCAACCTATATTGAAATTCGTGGCCACCCTTGTTACAGGTCTTTTAACGATAGGTTGCTTTGTAAGTATTCAATATTTTGAAGTATACAATAAGTAGAAATTCTGATCAGCCTACAAGTTAGTTGTATACGAAAGTAAAACATAGAGTTGTATTCAATACCGAGGCATTAGCAGATTTAAAAATAATTGAAAATATAGGGAACGGAAAAAAACCAATTTATGAAAAATACCACGGAAAATAAAATATTGGGCACTGGAAAAATATGGGAACGGAATAATTGCTTATTTTCGGAAATGTGGGCCATAGCCCAAGTTATGATAATGAAAGTCGCTTAAGTGATTGGTTGATAAAATGGGTGAGAGTATTTTAATTTAATATTGATTTGAAGACTACCCCGTAAGGGTTAAAGACGTGATTTATGTATGTATGTATGTATTGAAGACTCAAACTCAGAAATGTAAACGTAGGTAAACGACATTTTAAAAATTATACTATATAAAGAGCGATTTTTCGTTCTGTCCTGAATGGTCATTTTAAGAAAATACGCGTTGAATTGAGAACGGAGGACAGATTTATTTTTCGTCGGTTAAAAACATACGGCACTTGTTCTATTTTCATGTATTTGATATAAAGAAATATTTTTTTCTGCAGTTAAGTGCATTGTATCACAGGAACGTCTCAACTAAGATCTTAAAATGTTGTAAAGCACTATCCCGCGTGTTCTCACCTTCGTCGTTTCTTAACCCCTTTCTGGTTTTCGATTTGTTATCCAAAGTAAAGTCGACCACCACGCTTGCTGGGCCATCCATCACCCATCACAGAACCTTAGTATATGTACCTACTTAGTTAATAATTATGTGCCTTGTGGCTGGCACACATTTTTTTGTTTCAGTTATTTCTGTGGGCCTTACTTCTAGCTGGTTTGATGCTCCTACAAGAATATTTAATGGAGAAGTTGGAGCCTAGATATGGTTTTGATTCAATAGGACATTATAAAGTGATGACGATATTTTACTTGATAAACGTGTTTATTATCGTATTTCTTGAAAAGGTTAGGATATAAGTTACAATCGTTCTCCTTGTTCTTATTCTTTTTATTTTATTTTTCGATCACGCACTAGGTAAAGCCTAACAACTTTTTATGTAGCCTTCGCGATGTTATGGATTTTCAGTGGTATTAATATATTTAACTGGTATCGAGTAATCTTTGATATCAGACGTTGAAAGTCATCAAATGTCACCGACGATGTAAACAAGAAAATATTTCGCATTATAACCGAGTTTATTACAAAAATGCCGTATTCGTAAAGTTGCATGAAAAATATTCTGAATACAATAAAATGTTTACATCAACAAAAGGACGACAATGTTTTGAAATTGGTCCTTGAAACGCCCGTTATTGACGTTAATATATAACTAGTGCTATACATTACGTACCCTGCCTGTTTATATTATAGCGATACCATATCAGGGTTTGATAGAGAGTCAGTTTCCATAATTAATCATTTTCACCAACTAGAAAGTGACCAGTTAGATTATTAGTTTTTTAATCTGTTCATCAATATGAAGCCATTCGAAGTGCATTCCATGTGCATATGCATTTTTGAAGCGTTGCGAATGCTCACATATTTATGAACTCGACTCGTCAATTTCATTAAAATCCTTAATTGATCAATAAATTGAAGCACAACAGTTTTCACATCTCGTCAGTTTAAAGATTTCGCTCGATTTCTTTTATTGATCCGTAGCAGTACAATTGGTACTTCTTAATCTAAGACTAGAATATCTAACACCCTTTTTTTCAGGTGTGCTCTTTTGTGTCCTATACGTTGAACAATTTACAAAACCATAGAACAGAGATTGAATACGAAAATTCTCTGGTCCTGAAACTTTTTGGATTCATTTTCCCTTTAACATGCACATTGTTTATCTACATCGCTTTTATTAAGGTTAGTCCGTCAGGTTCAGTCGGCCTCAGAAGTTAGGTTTAGTACTTTGCCACAATAACAAACTATGTACTTAAGCTTGATACCTACTTAGTATCAAAAAGTCCAATTTAAAGTTGATCAATCGGAAGCATAAAAATAAGCATATTATATTGGAACGGATTTTTTAAATAGTAACAGTATATGCTGTAGATCTTAGGGGCTGTTTCACCACTCTCTGTCGAATTCTTGATACCTTAAGTGTCAGATAATATACAGGATGACCTCGAAGACGTGATCAGAAGTGATCATGACTTAATTAAGCATTAAAGTGGGGTACTAATAATACAGGTGTATAGTGTAGGTATTTAGACGTAGTAGTTTTCAGACTTAATCGCGCATAGATCATAATTAAATTAAATATTGTAAACAGTAGGTATGGCCATCCTATTTAACATCTTACTTTCACGAAATAACAAAACAAATAATTGATAATGTCTGACTTGAATAATTGTCGTTGTAACTGAAGTGACATTAAAATTGATTAATCTGAATAGGGTCCAATAAGTATAACGATTCTAATAGCCATGATTAAAATATTCAAAATGCATATCGAATAATTTAACAAGGGAATTTTCGAACCCATTGGGTATTCAAAGTTCTTATTATGAAATCACTATCACTACATAGTATAAAACAAAGTCGCTTTCCGCTGTCTGTCCCTGTGTGCTAGATCTTTAAAACTACGCATTGGATTTTGATGCGGTTTATTTAAATAGATAGTGATTCTAGAGGAAGGTTTATATAATTATTACGCAGACGAAGCCATGGGCAGAAGCTATTAATAATAAAATAAACAATGGGTTCACAACGTTTTTACAAGACTATAATTCCGGTGTGGGAGCACCATTACTTAAAATAGGTTTTTGCATAAAAATATGCTTTTCACCGGCGTTTCATCTTTAAACCTATATCAAAACATGACTAGCTTCGAATTCGTTTTGCTGAGTAACTTTTTACTCTTAATTTAGTAAAACGGACACCAAACTGAGTCTCAAATGTCAATTCCAGAATCGTGTTTTCACACACCCTTTTGATGAAAGGATGACCGAATACGGGGGCGTCCTGATGAACCAATGCAACCCTAATGGCTGCAGCGACGAATTGGCCTTGTCGTTATTTGTCACAATCATCACGAAAGAATGTGTCTTCAAACTTGTGTCCCACCTTCGCACTTTATTTTTGTAAGTTAACATTCGACGAGTGAAAGGCTATTCGTATCAAGAGATATTTTTTAAACTTTACAGGACCAGGACAGGGCTTCTCTACCCGCGCAGATGGTAAAAGACCATCGAGGGAATGGGCGAAACTTATAGGAATCATGTTATAGGCGATGAGGCTAGCAACCCTTCACTATTTTGATTCCATTTTCCACCTATACACCCTCAATCTTGCTAATTGTGGCCTGTAGGTACCTGTTACCTTAGGCTCTGGTCACCCCGTAAGGGATAAAGACGTGATTTGTGTGTGTGTGTGTGTGTACAGGAGAAACGATCGAACTTTAAATTTATTGAAAAAAAAATAGAAAAATAAAACTAGTGGTTCTGTTTTCACAGTTTAGTGGCTGTTAGAGGTTGCAAAACTTCCTAGTTTAGTAAACTCTATCATGTGGTCTATTGCTTTTAGTGTCCTAACAACGCTGTGTTCTAGACAATATACGAATGCCTTGACATGGTTTTTCTCTAATAGTGGCAGCAAAGCATTTTGAAAGGTGCAAAATCTACTATTGCCGAAAATAAGTCACTTAATTTGAAATAACCAATAGTTGTTAAGAAATTAATTCATGAAGCCTAACTTCATAATTTGTGATCCCCCGGGTCTTGCAGGTGTCCCTGGGCGACGGTGATTGCTTTCCATCAGGTGACCCGTCTGCTCGTTTGCACCCTCTTTTATAAAAAAAAATATATATATATATTTTTACAGTTTATCGAGGTTTGAATCTCTGTTTTGTCTCTACTCATTCCAATTTACGATTTCGCTGTCTGTTAATAATGAGTTTGCAGCCTTTTGAGTATTTAGAACTGAAATAAAACAAATGCTGTAATCTTTTTACAGCATGACGACTGACTACAACCAAGGAAAGTCAGTAAATATCAACATGCCTTGCTGGGAGCGCGAGTACAGATTATCGGCAGTAAATGAAGATTTTATATGCAATAAATTGAAAAGTTTAGGTAAGCCTCAAATCTTGCACATTTTATTTTTACCGGGTAAACCCAAAAGGAGGGTCATTTTTTGCCACGTATGTACATTATTATGCATGTACACATATTTGTTCTTATGCGCACCAATAACTGCTCAATGGCTCAACTTATTTTGATAAATGATACGTCATGAAATTTGTCTTCTTAGAAAAAATCGGTTGGCCAACGGGTGGCCGTTTCTCCATACAAACGTATTATATCCTGTTTTCTCCCTGAATAATCAATTAATCGCATAAGAATAATAGTACATTTCGATGGTAGTGCGGAAAGTATGTCATTACTTCACGAGTCCCGAGATATCTTGCCAAGCCAGACTTTGGGACGAGTGAAGAATGACATTTCCGCGCGTGTATCGAACGACGTTTTTTAATACAGTTGCGAAAAAAAATACAACACAGAATAAATTTGCGACTTTTTTATTTGGTGTAATATTATAGTAATACAGTTGAATAATTATGTATGTTAAACCTTTGTGGATAAAAGGAGTATTATATTATATTAGTTATTAGTCTTATTATTACATTATAATCAACCTGATAACCTTCAGACTGTGTCTTTAAAAATGCAGTCAATTTTGAGTAATTCTTGATGTCAATATCATTTTTTGTTTTCATCATAGCTTTTAGCATTGAATACTTTGACCACAAGGTAGAATCCTGATATCTCTTAGACAGTTCAAGAAAAAAGGCCATAAAACGTTTTCTGAGAACGACTTCGCTTTATGTTCCGTTTTCCATTTCACAAAATGTTATAAAACTGCACTATTTTTAAGCGTAATTATATGTTATTAGAATTGAACGGACTGAAGTAGGTTGCTCAATTATTTTAAAATAATAAATTTTGAACAAGAACCAAACATTATCTTAGAAATAACCTCTTTAATGGTTTGTTTACATTCTTTTAAAAACTTAAAAGTCTATAAAGCATAGACATTTTAAGGTGTTTCTCACTAGTCATAAAATATGTATTTATTGCACGAATGAAAAACCTCAATTCGGCTTTTCACACGGCATAATTCAATGATATACTCGTATTTATTTTCCAGCGACGCAGTTTGGTTTATCTGTGGGATTTATAAATGGATGTCCTTTGACGCTATTTTTTATCATATGCACAAACATATTGGATATCAGGTAAAACATACCTACTATCATAATGATACCGATGGTGGTAAAGAAGTCCTTGAAGTGATGTTTTTCGATTTTTATAGGAAATTGTGCTTGAACAAGAGCACCGCTAACCGGGGCTCCTGTTTCTAGGTGGTTTGCCCTTCGTGTATCAAAACCTACGTACTTAATACACTTTAAACTACATATTTTTGCGATAAACAATAATCCTGAAGAATAGAAGTTGCAATCAAATACAGCGAGGCCATTAGTCCAGAAATACTGGCTATAACTAATATTGTGTTGGTTCCACTACCTAAATAGGTCTAGGAGTACTTTAAAATACTGCACTGTCAGTTTTATTAGTCCCACTGTTATGTTCCACTGGTTATAAAAATCCTCACTATACCATGTTTGTAGACTGTAGATGCTAATTAAATAAAACAATTTTTATATTATATTGAAAATTCAACACGCAGCGCTGACAAGAGCAATGACATGACTACTTTCTTTTGTTTTTCTTGCGCTGCTGGCAATGCTTGCAAGTTTATTTGCGTCCTGGGCCAAAATAGGATAATTTTATAAAAAGGTTGTAACACGTAGCTGCCTAAATAGGAGCGTCGCCTACAGTATCCATGATAACGAGTTAGTCTACGAATAATAATAAGTCTTATTATTATTCGTAGGAGTTAGTACTAGTAAACTCAGAAAGCACGCGATTGGTCAGCGATATGAGTCACAAATATGCATCGGCTAGATTTACATGGCGAATTGGCGACCAAAGTTCAGTCAACATCTCTTACGTTGCGGACGCGTTATAGGTACCTACTTTCTGTAACAGGCTCCTGGCGCCCAGAGTTGGGCGTAATCAATTACTTTTGGAATTAATTACACGATTACATTACAGTAATCGTGATTCTTCAGTAATCGATTACCTAGATAATCAAAATTACTGTAATACTGTACTAAGATTACATTTTGTAATCCATTCCTTTGGAATCAGTATTGTAAACCACTACTGTAATCTTGATTCCTTGGTAATCAAGTACTTAAGTAATCTGGATTACTTAACTTCAGTTCCACACTAGATTACTTCATTGGCAAACCTTATTTTATAATTTTGTTAATGTCACTCAAATAAAATTGTTTTTGGTCTACATCATTCATTCATCATCATCATTATTACACTTTTACATTCAATTTTGGTGTTGAATCCGTAGAGATAAGGGGTTAATATTATATTTTTCAAATTTATATGGCGGCCATTTTGTTTTTGCAATTTTGAAAAAAAAATACCGGTTCACCAATTGGCTGACTGTTCTGAGCGACTTTTGTTTCGGGCAAACTCGATAGGTCAAGTCATCGCGAAGAGCCGCCCCATATTGTGTCAAGTCAGTTTCCACGTTCAGGTCGATTTTTCATTGTTTTGTTTTGACCCTTGCTAGCTAGGAAGCGCCATTACCAGTGCCAGGGCAGTTTGCACACGGGCGCAAAATGGGCTAGAGACGGCACTGTGGACTGACGGACCGACCATTCCAACTCCCGTCCAACTCTATTTTTGACTTGATTCTTACCACCAGACTACTTTTATATATTAAGTTTATTTATATACCTACTTAATATACAGAAGGAATCTAGAAGTAATCAAATGAACAATTCCAATAATTTGGAATCGACATTGATTCCCGATTACTAGTAATTATAATATTTGTATAGATGATTACTGATTCCTTAATATGTAATCGTAATTCACCGTTTCGCTTGATTACATTACAAGTAATCTGACAGCCAGTAGTGGATTACAAAGTAAAATCAGGTAATCGTGTAATCAGGAATCGATTACGAAATGCCCATCTCTGCTGGCGCCACCCTCCTTCTATATTTGTTTTTTTTTAAATGTTGACTTTTGACATGTATAGTGTCATGAATAAACTAACTTAAAATACTTACTGTCATGTAGGTAAGTATGCCCTAGCATTGAGGTGAAATTGTTTACGCCCGTCGGTACCTTCTTTTGTCCCTTTCTTTTGCATACAAGTGCAACAGAGAGAACGCTATATTAACTCTGTATCTTGGACATGGTATAAAGATAATGAAGTTATGTAAGGTTCGTCGGGTATCCATCTTCAAAATTAAATGCCCGAAGGCCAAACCGAATAGAAATGCGAACCCCGCGCGCGGGGTTCCGTCGACCTTATGGTGGAGTGTATTTCGATATTTTTATAAAAGTGGAGCATTACAGTGGACCACGAGACCGTAACCGGGACCCATTAGGCATTAGGGGAACCAGCTGCAATCGTCAATGGGGGTCTGGCGACAGATGGGTGCAATGGTGTCATGGAGCACCTGGTTTTGTACCCTTGTGTACCCTTCAACGGCCAAGTCACACAACATTAACTATTAATAATAAAGAAATCGCAGTAAGGAACCTTAAACTTGGCACGACTTTGTCTACTTTCGTTTTCATTTCATTACTTTTTAGAGATAAACAAGCAGCTCCATCGAGACTTGGCTAGTTTTTTACAGAATGTTTTGGTGGGTTTAAATTACAGTTAGGTACTATGTTTTCAGGATGACTGCCTGGCATCTAGTGAATGGATGCAGACGCCCTCTACTGCAAAGCAATCGAGGAGTTGGTGCTTGGAAAAACGTTTTTATGGGGCTCATTTTTTTCACCTTAATAATGAACGTGAGTAAAACATCTAAAAGCAATTTCTTTGTGAAGCGACTTGTCAAACTTGCCAAAGGATGTAATAGTACATTACTGCAAAGGCCGGCAACCCCTGTTCCGGCCGAGGCTTGTATAGTGCTTTTCTCAAACATGCAATGAAATAAATAAAAAACTTAAAAAAAACAGTATTTATTTGTAAAGCAACTAAAATCTAAACTAGTAAAACAAAATTTCATGGCATTTTAGTCAATGCTTTATAATTATAATAATTAAAAAAACGACACTTGTCAATTGTGACAATTGAGACCTAACCTATTTACATTTGATTTGAATGTGTTTTTTTAACGATCGTTTTACGCTGATTGTGCTGACGTTTACACCGCTGATATTAAGATGATAATGAAATGAGATTTAAATATTTCTGTAGTTAGGTTTCAATTTAAAATTAATCTTATATGTTAATTATGTATCGTTTTTATGTAATTTTTGATGTTATGTAATTAAAATTGCAAAGAAAGCAAATATTGCTTATGTTTTTTTTTTAACTGAATATCATGATGCCATTGACCTATAAACTAAACGTCATGATGCTGTGGCAGTGGCACATGAAACAATAGACGATCGCTTTGCAGGCCAAGGCCTGCAATTTTGTATGAAAATCCATTACATACCACTTGTCTAACCGCGCCCGCGAAGTGATACGTCCCGGCCTATTATTTGGAACGTACGGTTAACATTTCATTGCATCTTTGAGAAAATTAACATTTTCATCACACTTGCTCGTAAACGGTATCAAAACATACAGGTTATAGTATTTCCAATCATTTATTTTCTCGATGACAGCTCCCGTAGAATGAAACTGCGCTTTTTACGCAAAAATTAACTTTTAAATGCGAGGCATAAAAAATATGACAACTGCCTAATTTTGTTCGTTGATCCCATATAATATTCATCTAAGACAAATTGAGTCCATATATTATTATGCAGTAATATCTTTTTAAAGTACGATAAACAATAAACGTTTTAATAAACTTACATTCTATGGCAATGCAAATAGTGATGTTATGATAGAAATATCGATATTGTATCGATAAAAAATAGAAAAGGTATAGTGTAATTATTCAATATGTTGTGAGATGTTTATTTTGTGTTTTTCTTGTCAGGTCTTAAAATTAACGGTGGAGAAATTATTATGTATTTGTTTCGAACACCAAAACAAACGCGTGCAACTGTCATTCGGCCATTTTGCACGCTTAGTAATAAATTAGCATTCAAGTAAGTCGATTGTTTTATTCGCTCCATAGCTGAATACTTCTAAACTACTCGTATAAATAAAATTGAATCGATATCGTATCTACTGATCACTTATTAGGTCACAACACTATAACTATCAAACTACATCTGTCATCGAGAAAATAAATGGTTAGAACAACTATAACTTGGCTGCAATGCCCCATATAAAACCCTCGGGCTTTTTTCTTGTCATGAAACCCTAGGGCGGCAAGTAGTCCCCGCGCCCGCGACGCCCGCGACGGTGTGGAATATTTCAAAGTTTACACAATGTATTGTTGCGAAAATCACTTTAATGTAAGCAGGAGTCGGGAAAGATATACAGGGATCAATCATTTTGTTCTGTGGTCAAACGAGAAAAGCAAAAACAGCACTGAAAACAATAACAACACCAACGGACGGAACGATTCGACCACATTGAACATACATTGGCTGACATTGACATTACACACACATTCACAGATTTATGACGTTGACGCATAGACCAAAACTTTTTTTTAAATTGCTGAACGCAGGCGATTAGGATCGTGCCTAACTTATCAAATTATCAAACAGCGAAAAAATATTTATTATTAACTAGACGACCCGGTGAACTTCGTATCAGTTAGGTACCCGGTAACTTTATAAAAGCATCATCAGATAGTCTAAGTATCGGCTCCTTTAGGGGTGGAAAAAGTGGGCAAATCACGCACACATTTCCATGTTGCATGACACATTATAATAGATTATAGACACTTATGCATTGACTTACAATAAACAACTAGACTCTCAGTCGCTAACAAAGGTTCCTCAAGAAACGTCCGAGTTACTTTGTCTATGTGTCGTGTGTGTCAACACATCGACTTAGACAGATAACATTAACATATTCGTTCAAATTGACACCTTATTTCGTGGCAGTAATGTTTAATATCAATGGCGTAGGATCGTGAGAAGTAATGACGCGACGCCACGCGCTGGAAACCTGCCTGTCTCTTTTGTTCTCAATAATAAAATTACGGTGCGAAAGAGACATATACATTGTTATCAAAGCGCGGTCGAAACACAACTGAACAAAAACTCTGAACAATAGACGCGTCGTTCAGACTTTTGCTTCGGACAGTTTTTGAGCGTGATTGGGAGTCTAGTTGTTTATTGTACGTCAATGCACTTATGTTAACAAATAAAGTACCAGCCTATTTTGTTTTCGGTCTGTTTCGATTGCGCCCCAGTACTAAACGTAATAGTAGTTTAGTAACCTCGCAACACTGTCAGTGTCACTGTCACCGAACTTTCGAAGAAAATATTGTTGATATTTCAAAACTATTTTTCAGAAACTAACTTTTTTATTGTATCACCTCAATATCTAAATACAGACCTAAATTTTAAAAAATATTAGTACTAAAGGCCTTCTTGTAAACATGTTAGTAAGATATTTAAATCTAAACAATCACCGAAATCGAACATACTCACCGAAATCAAAATTCAAAAGACAGTGCCACTTAAATCAAAAATGTTCCAGTGAAATCAACTTGATAATAATAAAACCCATTTTAATTATACCAAACACGCTTTAATTACAAAACATAATATTTAAAAAAAACATACAGTAATTCTTACATAATTGCGAAAAGCGGGATGGTTTCAAAAAACACATTCTTACTTAACTTGCTTAAATGCCTCCAGCTTCAAATGTGCCAGAGAGAGTAACTAAATAAGTAAGAGATAAGTAAAGAATAATGACTATTGAAGTCTCACATTGCACCATAGTTGCAAATAATAAAAAGGCATTCAAAGAAATTTAAGAATCAGGATAACAAAATTCCACAATAATCAGTTTTAAAATGCTGGAATAATTAAAATCTCAACTTTTCTTCAAAAGAAAATAATTCGTCTATCCTATCTAGGCACTTGGATCCTAATAATCGTAATCAGTCTTCGGTTAAAGGGAATATTTAAAAATAATCATAAAATTTCTTTCATTTCTTGTAAGATAATATTTTCCTATTTTTCGCTTTGTATGTCTCGTAGAGTTCTGTATCCCGAGCCCGCTCAGCTAGCTTTTTTTTCTAATTTTTCCTCTTTCGTCAATTTTGCCATTTTTGTATCTAAAAAAGATAATGTGAATTAGTTTTATGTCTCTACTAGCACTTGAACTATACTACAGCATTTAATTATTTCGATAGTACTACGATTTATACTTACTTACATTACTTAAGAAAAAATGTAGCTTTAATTTAATTTTAATGACTTGTTTTTATCTGTGACTACATCAGCGTTAACTATTTCATTTTTTCTGGGATGAAACGTATATTTTGATCTTTCTGGAGCACATACTATCTTTACATTAATTTTCATATAAATCGATTCAACCGTTTAAAAAGCGTAAACAAGCGACAACTTGACTGAGAGATGGACAGACATACTTCTTTAATTTTATTGTGCGTGCAAAAATAAAGAATACTTTAACGTTTTTCTAAAATAAATATTGATAGCTGTGGCGGCTTTATTGATTTCGGTAGCAGTTTTTTTGATTTCACTGGCAGATTGCTTGATTTCGGTGGCCCAAAACCCCACCGAACCCACAGAGATCATTGCCACCGAATTCAAAATTAAACGTTGTTTCCAAATAACAGATAATATAGGAATAGTACTTATAAGAGTCACTTAATAATGAAATCACATACCCCTAGAGATGACTTACTTACTATTAAACTACCAATTGGACTAACAATGAAAAAATTAATTACTTCACCGAATTCAACAAAACACGAAACCCACCGAACGACGAACATTACCTCGAAAAATTCGGCGCTGAGTTGTGAGTCGACGTCCGCTCTCGCCAGCAAACACGGCACATCTGAGGCTACCTACACGCGCGTCGCGGGATTCCTGGTATGTTTCTTTGTTAGGATGCCGGCGCGTTTCGTAAACTCCACCGAGTTCAAACGTTACCCTCGGACATGGCGAAAAATTGTTTTAATTGAATGGATTTAAATTATATTTTTTATTTGTGTGTATTATATGAGTTATAAACAAGTTATGTTTATAGGAACCCATTTAAGACCTAGAAATAAAATTCGTATCTTAAGATATAATTTTTTTTCTCCGCTCATCTGCGTAGGGGACACTACCACCGAGTGTCAATTTTTAAATGTAATATTTTTTTCTTTGAGGTGTATGAAGTATTTTCATAGTTGTCTAAGCGGAACTGAGCCTAAAGTATGTCTGATTTTTTTTCAGTATTATCTAGCGACGAAATCTATTATATTTTGCCCCGGACACGTAAAAATGCCACTCCGGAGAACTGCCCTTTTAGTTAAATTTAGCCCGATTCTCCGACATCCCGAGACGATTTGCCGCCCCCTAGTCGAGCTCTGATGTAATCTTTAAACTCAACATTCCTATTCGGGTCGATAATTTTGCTAACCAAAAAAAGGATACACAAATTTAAAAAAGCGCCGACTTTAAACATAATGGATTCAGATCGTGTAAAGCGAACTTAAATCTTTAAAAGTTTAGTTCTGAATGCACCCAACTCAACAACCAAGTGTCATTATTTCAAAATACCGAATCGACGGTCAAATGTTTGACGGGTAAGAACAGTTCCATATTTTCTCACCGTTTAAACCTTCCCTGAGCTTTTACGAGTATTTCAAGACTAAAATTAGACAAATCGGTTCAGCCGTTCTCGAGTTTTAACGGGACTAACGAACAGCAATTAATTTTTATTTATATAGATAGATAGATAGAATAGATAGATAGATAAACAAAGCAACGTAAAGGCATATTATTCAAATTAGTTGCTTGAAATAGTCCATTTTATCAAATAAAGGTGTTTAAAGCACAGCTTAAAAAAAATGTACAATGCCAATTACGAGCCTCGACTCGGAAAGCCCTCAGTCTTCGACTTCGGGCTTCTACTACAGCCTCGATCGTAATTCCTTACTTACCGCCCTTAATACACAATGTACAATGTACTATTGCAGCACATTTATTGTGCTTGCGAACAGTACCTATATTGTACTCGTGCACCGTGCATAGCTGACACAGCGGTAAGCTGTTGTGCTGTGCATATACATACCCAGTAGTAGGGTATTAACCAGAGATGTAACTCGTTAGGCGTCCGTAAGCGTCTCGGAGGAGTAGCTCACTCTTCATGGTCTGGTTGCTTCTAGAAACTGGAAATTGGGAAATTATTTTATTGAATTTTCCAGTCCAGATAATCAAGACGTGTAGCGCGTCGCGCGTCACCTTCACCTCGTCGTCTGTCAGATGCACATATCTACTGGCTGCAATCTTTGTTTTTTTTAATCTGTAGCTAAAAAGCTGAAGTGCATGTGGATCAATTTTAGAAAATAACAACATCTTTTGGCGTTTTGGTAAAAAACAAAATCGAAGCACATAATTTGAGAAAATAAAGTGTGTTCAGGCTTCCAGACTCCAAAACATCTTTAAAAGCTTAATTTTATTACCTTTCTACCCTATTATTTTATTGATCTAATACGAGTATTAATGGACCTTACCAAAAAAAACCCTAATTCTCACTTAATCGGAGAACATGATCGAACACCCAGATTTGTCCATTTTTATATGAAATTTTGGATTCAGGCGTCTAGTGGTGAACTTAGTTTTATCTGTTGTTGCAAATCGTGGCAAAAATTCGTCTTTAATTGTACTCTGAAAACGCTCCAAACGGTGTTTTTCATCCTTTTTACATCTTTTTTTTACATTTTCATTTTTACATTTGCATTTTCATCCTTTTTACCCAACTGCGGCGAAGTCCACAAGGAAGGTTGTGTTTGCCGCGTATGTATGACGTAAGTACGTACGTACAGTGCTACTACTTTCTTAATGTGTTTGACAGTTGCCGTGTTTTGAATAAATATGAATGAAAAATAAAGTTGTTAATATCGAGAGCAAGTGCAACAGCTGCATTGAGCGTCACTCTGTCCAAACTACTCGCTCTCATCCCTAATAATGGACATTTTTATTAGTATTTCTTCGAAACACTGCCTGCCATTGTCAAGCACATTAGGAAATTAGAATCACTTTGCCTGTGTCCGCGCACCACTGGACGAATGGAACAAAACATTATTTCATGTAAAGTTAAGTCAAAGGCGGATCCAAACTTTCCATTTTCATTTTCATTGTCATAAAAAATAAGTACTTTTCTCACTAAGCGATGCAATGGATATCAATAAGAATAATAGTGTTATCTACGTACTAAACTCTATTGTTTTGCAAGTGTTATGTCAATCTAGAGCCGGCGAATCTTAGCGTAGTGATAGTCGCAGTGGTTTGATGGATTTTTTTCACGATCCGTTGTTATGGAGTGTACGCTGCGTCACGAGTCACACCTCGAAGGCACTCTACACGACTTATATTTTATAATCTACCTATTTATTTAATTTTACAGACGTTGATTGTGGCTGTAACTACGACGCGCTTTCGAGAGTCAGACTTGCTAAGCTCACATAGACGATATCCATACTTTTATTATTTATATATAGATGTAAGTAACTACCTAATATGAGATATAACAATTAAGTACAACACTCATAATCGTACACTACTGCAGGGGCCGGGAAATAGCAATTCGTGGATGAGTATATAGTTTGACGGACGAGGCGTAGGTGTAAGACCGTTAATAAATACGAATCCACGGATTGCCGTTTCCGCCGAGGCATGTATGGTGTTTAATAATACGAGGAATAAAATAAATGTTTAACATATTCCACTGACTTGAAATTGAACAAAATCGACGCAAATGTTCTACTCCCGCAACAGTACTTGTAATATTCCATTTTTCTTCTAATAATGCCATTAAGTATTATTACTTATAGACTACAGGCCCACGTACAAAAAATGTGGGTCATATGAACCACCAGGTGACGTATATATAGGACGATATAAGAGCATAAAATAATAAGATTCAGCACTATGCCGTCACTTGTAAGCTGTCCAAATGGGTGCTGGTGAGAATTCAAAAGTGCAGGTAGAGTACATTTTGGTCATATGTTTTTGTACGGCATTTTTACCATCGATAGATCCATGAAAAATAATAAGAAAGCGCGCAGTGCCGTAAAAAAATGGTGCGCCACAAAGTCGGTATTTTTTTTATTTTCTGACTATTTCCAGGGTAAATTTGGTCATTTGATTATGTACGGCATCAGTTTCATACTGTTTCAATACAGCTTCTAATCCATTATTTCGCAACGCCGTACAAAAAAATTGTGCGACAAGGGGACAAAATCGAGGGTTGCAACCCCCTCTCTTTCCGTGGTCCGGGGGGTGATTTGAAAAAGTACGGCTTCGGTTCCAAAACATTATCTAGCACTCAAAAGTACTATTACAAATAATGCCGTCAAAAAATTATTGTTCATCTGAATGATTATCTTAACTTCATGGTATACTTGATTTATAAAGCTGTAAAATCATTTGACTCTGTACGGCAACTTTTTTTTTAACATGATATTGTAAAATACAATTCTTATATAATATTGCGTTCAAAAGAAACTGTTCTAAAAAAAATTATAGAGAAATACAAAAACTGAATTTGCAAGTTTAAATATTCATAGATTAATAAAATATAGCAATTTCCTAAATTTTTCCCTTGTTTGAAATAGTAGGTATTAAGATAAATAAACTAGTCAAAACAATTTTTTTATAAGTAATAGCTGTCCAATAATGGAATTGCATTCACTTCCCGGCCGCTGAACTGTACAGTAATGACTTCTAACTTTTTAAATTTGCGTTAGCCCTTAACGAGGAACTTCTTGTTAGTTTTGCTACAGAAAGGTATACGTACTTTTTTTTATACGACAAGGAAGGCAAGCGAGCACGCGAGTCACCTGATAGTAAGAGAGCACCACCACCCATGGACACCCACAACACTAGAATTTCCCAGCATAGTGGTTTCTATTCAATGGCGTGTGTGAAGTTCCCAATCTGCAGAGTTTAAGAGTTACATGTTGTTATAGAGCTAATTATAATTGCTTACAGGAATACAAAATGATGTACTGGTTGGGTCGGTGGCCCGAAAACTTAAGGAGAAAAGATTTCCCCGGTTCCTGTCTTTTTCCAAGTAAAGTAATCTATATATATATATATAAAAGCGGAAACGAGTATATCCCTGGAGTTCTACAATTCTGGTTCCACATGGAACATCCGGTACATATATTATGTAAACGTTAAATAAATGATCTCAATAGTTCCATATGGAACTACATACTTGGATTTACACCTGGTTTGATTTTAACAGACTTAAAAAAAAAGATTGAGCCGTATGTTTGTATGTTTTTCCGCGATTATCTCCCGTTTGGCTGAACCGCTTTTGATGCGGTTTTCAGAAAAGTATTTGTTGCATTCTGGAGAAGGTTTTAGCGTACAACAAAATATGTTGGTAAGCTGATGATGGAAGGTACAACTCCTTAAATGTTAGCAGTTGACGATTCGCAACATTTGATAGTTTTCAACTGCGTACATCTCCAAAGGGATTTTGTTTTACTAAAATTTCAATGATAATGATACTCGTGCCCGAGATGTTGTAACACGTCGTGCTTACCTCGGCCGCGTTTACCACAGTAAAACACATTTTTTACCAAGAGATGCACACACGATCCCTTGTATAAGAAACAAGTATATATATTATAAGTATATATTAAATATATACCTGTGTATACATGCACAAATGGTACCTCCATATGGTACTTCTGGGACATGCCCCAGAAAACGCTTGGTCAGTACTAATTGCGAAATCTACGACCTTATACGCCGGTGTAAGAGTGTATGGTATGTACTTATTTTTGAAACATTGACGAGATAGATACATATTATTACACTTGACTGTACCTTATAGGTAAGAGACGTCAGCTAAGAACGGATTTTGCGACAGGGCCGGATTTTGGTGGTTTAAGGGCTCTTGCAAGTTTGTATGAGAGGCATATGAAAGTTTGTTTATGATATTCATTTAATTGTCTTTACAAAAGAATTTTTGAGGCTTTGTAGTGAAATTATGTTATTGCCAATGATCCGGTCAACAACTCTTTATGTTCTAGGCATCTCGATATAATGTTCTGTTGTTTTGACCCCTTGTGGCTAACAGTGAAATATTTAGTCTTTTTATTAATAGGCATTTACACAAAGTATCGGCCTTTTGACATTTTTATCTACTAACTAGTTGCCCGCGACTTCGCCGGCACAGAATTAAATTTTGAGCTTGGCTTTTCTTGACACTTCCAACAATTATCGTTATGTTTCAACGAATGAAAACAGAACCTTGACAAGTAATACCCCTAAACTTTCTCGTGAATCACTATCTGTTGATGAAAACTGAATAAAAATCAGTTTATCACGAACAGAACAGACAAACCGACAGCCAGACACGACGAAGGACCTTGTTTTATGATATTATCATGTAGTTATGTCAGATAATTTTTAAGACTAGTTATACAAAAACAAATAAAAGGGAGTAAATTATTTAAAAAAACTATTTTATATTGATTGTCACTTTCTTACCACCAGGAACGTACATTATCCAAAGAAGTGACGAACCCTGGGAGTATAGTCGCAATAATTGGTACAGATTGAAACTTGGCGCTCATTATTTGGCGACACAAGTGGTGAGATTTTTTTTATAGACTCCCATCCTTTGTTACCACAAAAACTTAGATAAACGTTGAACAATTTCAAACCATATTGTTCTGTATCATAAAAAAAATAGAACCGTCTCAAATTTAGCCTATTCCGCCTATAGCTTTCATAATAATTATTAATTAAAATAAGTATTAATTACGCTTCTATAGAAATTTCAAATCATATATGTTTCGTCAGATACTTAGGTACTTAGGTATATGTTTGAAGTGATTAAAATTTATTATGAAAGCTATAGCCGGAAATAGGCTTCCTTTGAGGTGGTTCTACTTTTGATTTTTTGTGCTTTTTAGTGTATCGTTTTGTTTGTAAATACACAACTGAGCATTGAAATTTGAAGGGTAATTACACAAAAGATCCACAAATAGGTCGAAATCGAAATGCCGAACCAACTGTAAGTATAGAAGGTTGGATAGATAGGACAAAAAAATGAAGTTACAGAATATTCCCATCGAATTAACTAAATAGTTGAGCCCTTCGAGAAACCTCCTATCCCTATGGATAGGAAAATAGTTGACCGGTTTCAATTGAGCAATTATTTATCTCGCGATGAAGGCAACATAAGATTTGCGTGCCGTGCAACTGTCATTTCGCTACATAAGGCGCTAAAACAAACCAGTGGACTTCTTTCGTGACGTCAAAAATGTTGGAGTAAGCCGCAACTTTGTATAAAACGTTACAAGGAGACTCGTTCTTTAACCGATCGCCAAAGAAGTGGCCGGCCTTGATCTGTAAGAACGACTGACTGCGAATATTAAAATAATCGGTTTAGTTCTCGTGGCCCCACTGTTAATCAAAAAGACGAATTACACTCCACCATAAGGTCGACGGAACCCCGCGAAAACGATGGATGGATATTACGTTTTACTGAAAGTATTTAAAAAATGGGACCAATTAAATGAAATTAAATGAAATTTTAGGTTTAACTGAATAGTTTGAAATTTTTAATTTGAGTCTATAGCTTCCATTTCTCCAATTGATCTGTTGGTAATACTTTTTTACAAAATCACTACATAGTATGAAACAAACTCGCTTTCCGCTATCTGTCTATCTGTCTTTATGTATATGTATGCTTAGATCGTTAAAACTACGCAACGGATTTTGATGCGGTTTTTAATAGACATAGTGATTCAAGAGGATGGTTTAAATGTATAATTCTACGCTGACGATGTCGTAGTATGTATCTAAATCAACCGGTTGGATCGATAGGATGTGGCTACATGGAGTTCCATCCTGTATACAAATAGTTGATCGGTTTATTTAATGGAAGTGGAAGAACAGAAAAATAATTGAAATGAATATTTAAACGCTGCGAACAAAACACAGATTCGAAATTTAAATTGAAAAAAGAAATAAAGTCTGCCAGTAACATTGTTTCGGTTTTTTGTAAAAAGTTTATCTCAAGATTTAGGGAACAAACGAGGCATGATCTAATTGAGAACATCTTGTAAAAAATATATGATTGATATTTAAAAAAAAAAAGTTTTTAGAGATTGCTCGTCGGCAAACCGAAAAGTTGACCAAAATTGTTGTTTGGTTTATGATAAAACAGAATACACAAGAAATTAATGTGATAGAACAATCAGAAAAAATAATTTTACTTATTAGATTATTAGACTAAGCTGTATGGGCTTAGATCCATTTACCTTTCTTATTTAGCAGAAAAAGAATAAAAAACTGATTTACTATTAGACTGTTTTTCTTTCATCCACCATTTTTCTCGCTGTAGTGAGGTGAAAAATTGTGTGTTTCACTCGGCAGCAAAGTTGTTTAGTATCTCGTGCCTTGAAACCTTCGCGACGCTCAGGATTCTTCTTTTGAACCACTCGCTTCGCTCGTGGTTCAATCATACAATCCTTCGCTTGCTCGGGTTTCAATTCAGGCACTCGCGCCAAACAAACACTTTGCAGCCTTGCATAACAAATAACTATTGCGTCGATATTATGGACAGCGAAAAATTTTTAAATTAGATAATTTTAAAATGGTTGTTTTGAATGTTGCAGTTTTCAACCGCGCTCGCCGTTGTTACTTTACTTGCTGTCATACCTACGTCCCAAAGTGATGTACAACATACTAAGGTCATAGAGAAAGCAATAATTAAGAACAGGTAGATAACTACTTATTATACTTATATACTTTCTTCTTGTATTTTTTTAATTGTCATTGGATTGGATTGGATGTCATTTACAATAAAACAGCTACAATAGTTTATTTGTTTTATTTTCTCTATATTTTAAAATATTTCCTCCTTTAGTAGGTAGGTACCTACACACCCACAGAAAATGAAATATGAGCATTTCGAAAAAGTTTGCACATTTAACTCCCCGTGCATTATATGCCCGTCATCGGTCGTGGTCCACCTGCCTAGCTCACCTGGGTGGACCACGAGCACTTTTTCTTGCCGATGGTCCACCTCAGTGCACCTAGATTAACCACGAGCAAATGACTAGGTATGGGCCATGGTCCGCCTCAAATGAATTCTATGTGAATGCCGCTATTATTTCGAATCGCGGATTATTAGGTAGGGTAGGTTAGCTAGGTATCTTCATTTGCCCAAAGGGCAAAAGACCCAGAAAAAGCGCTCATTCCCTTTAATTGCAAAATACCAAATTGCCGACATACCTGCTCATCAAAAGTATCAGATTCCCACTATACCATACTTTATATTGTGTTCGTTTTTGTATCAGTTTTATATAATATCATATTTTCGAGGCACAAGGTTCCCTATAAAACCATATAATTTAGGTACCTACCCAAAATGTCAAATTTCGAAATCCTAAGAATCTCTAGTCAGTGTTTGTGTGGTGTAGGGTATAGTTAAGTTTGGAGCATTTATATGACAATGTGTTTTATGTGCCAGTAGTGGAGGGAGGGATTGCATGGGGAACACACATATTTCGCACAGGCTTGGTTATTCTTGCACGTAAGTAGCAGAGTAGCAAGGTAAATATTTTTTGTTTAATGATTGAGAATTCAAACGAAAAACGACATTTGCGATCGTGTGAGTAACACATCACTCAACAATGTTGAGCGGAGTGGTGTGTGTCATGCTTTCGATACTTCATGAGAGATCTTGCTTAACTGCAAATTTACTTCGATTAATCGGATTCTAAGTTTTTATGCCGGTAACAGAACGGAACAAAAATTTAGATCACAAAAATTGAAATTTTAGCAATTTTTTCTCCTATGATATCAGGATCGATAGTGTTCGTGATTCTGCGTAGAAACCCAAAACAAAAACCCCCAATGACTCATGACAAGTTATTTGCGACATGAAAACTGCTACAGCAAGTACCTACCTACCTATTAGATATTAATACGATTTGCTTGTTGATGTGCTAACGATGATTTGCGTAAAAAAATCAATGTTACGTTATAACTGATTGTGACTGACACCGTGAAATGTGTTCAAAACAATGACGAAACAGGTAACTTCCATTATCAGAAATTTACATTTACTTACTAATAAGTAGGTAATATACGTTTTTTTCCGTTTACTTTTCTCAAACAGGTACCTACATAAGTTTGTCTATATTTATCTACACTAATATGATGCTTAAAGAGGAAAGATTTGCATTTTTGCATGTTCGTAAAACAAAGCAAAGGCAAAACATAGAATGTGCCAGTTGCTTCACTTCCCACGCAGATGGTAAAAGTCCATGGAGGGAATTCACTATTTTGATTTCCACTAATTGCGTGTTTTAATGCCTCTTATTATGCACCAGCCCCATACATAAAGTATGTATTAGAATTAGTACCTATTTTTGTACAACAAAAATAAAATCTTTTTAACGCATACCTATACTTCCACCGACGCGTATTATCCGTTTTCGTGACTTTCACTCGGTGTCGTTGTCATCATTTTACAGGCAATTGATTGAACGCTCATGTGCGTCAGTAACAC
This sequence comes from Pandemis cinnamomeana, assembly GCA_932294345.1. Lineage (NCBI taxonomy): Eukaryota > Metazoa > Arthropoda > Insecta > Lepidoptera > Tortricidae > Pandemis > Pandemis cinnamomeana. Next base: position 5,645,934 of record OW028709.1, on the reverse strand, counting down.
CTAAGGGAGTCTCGACTTTAGCAGGTGGCAGCGAATGCGTTAAAAAGAAAAGTTAACGAAATATGCTGATCTGGGTCTGGGAGCAAGGCAAAAACATAGAATGTACTATCTACTAAAGTTCATGCCAAATAAAAGATCGCAATAGTTCCATAGAAGTACATACTAAGTTTTATAGCTAGTTTTGGCTTGAAACTATAATTATAATTACTTAGTAATAATGACTTCTGTAACAAACAATTATCTAGTTAATAGATACAGGTACAGGTATAGATACTGCCACAGGTCTGCATTTCGACATACATGAATACATTGGTGTGAATAGAGACGACATCGCCCTCATGTAGGCCCGACTAGCAGCTTTGGATACCAAACCAAACCGTGTAAGTACTCCAAAGTCCACGATAATCTAAAATATATTTACTCTAATGCTCTATACCTAGAGAAACGTAACTTACTTAAATTACTATGACTGGAAGAATTAATAAAGCATATCTTCATCATAGGAAAAATGTTATGGTGCAATTCGAGAACTAGATAAATTTCATTGGATAGTATTTTAAATTAAATGGCCTATTCCAAAACTATATTTCGGTTTTTTAGCATGAGAAAAAAGGTAAACAACTTTTTATTGAAAACCAATTTGAAAAAATAAATGACAGACAGCAAGTTACAATTTAATACCCTTGGAATATTGTGAGATTTTTTTAGTTAAGGTTTTATATTTTCCTGTTACCGATTTATTATAAGTGTTTTTCAATAAAAAGACAATCACGTCAAGATGTTTACCTTTTTCTCATACTAATAAAACCGAAGCAGGTAAAGCATAGGTTGTACTATGGGTAGGTACTAGGCAACCGATACCCATTCTTAGGTATGTAAATAAATACATACTTACCTATCCAAATACATAATAAACATCAAGAACAAACATTCAATTCTAATGTGGGTATATCCAAATGTCAGGAACAGTCACCTCATCTCCGTGTACCAATTATCAAGTCCATGCCACTAAGAAGATAGGTACATAAAGGCCACATATTTAATAACAAGACAGATTATTTTCATCAGTTATACGTGTATTAGCAATACAATAACATGGACATTTCAGTAAGTGTTTTTAAATCAGTGCCTTAAAAATTTCTGCAGCGTGAGGTACACATACTACTCTTTGGGTAGACATTTACACCAGAGTTGGACCGAGATTTCGATTTCGGTTTCAGATTCGGCAAGATTCAGCTTTAAATTGGATTTTCTGTTTATATTTGGTTTCCTTTGGTCAATGGTGAACGTGTGTAGGTGGTGATGATTTGGTTTCCTCAAAAAAACCTGCCAAAGCTATTGCCGAAACCGGAACTGGGTTCGTGAGTTTCTGTTTCGAATGAGCGGCATTGTGAAGTGCCTTACACTCTATGGCGTACAGAGGGCCCGCGTGGGAACTATAGTCCAAACACTCTCATTCTGAGAGAAGGCCTGTGTCCAGAAGTAGGTCGTATATCTTCATCAGAGATAATGTAGGATTCTAATGGTGAAACATTTTTTAAATCGGTCCAGTATAGTTTCGGGGCCTAGTTATTCAATGCAATGCAAACGAACAAAAAATAAAAAAGTAACCGACACAATCGAGTAATAAAAAATACGTAAATAAAAAAATAATTATATTTCATGCCAAGAATGCCTTAGATTATTTTGGAAAAGAGCTGATACCTACTCTTCAAACAGGACCGAGTTTTACCAAACATTGCTAAGAACCACCGTAAGGAAACTGGCTTTCGAATGAAAGAACTGCATCTAAATCGGTCCATCCGCTTGAGAGCTACAATGCCACAGACAGAGAGAGAGAGAGAGAGAGGGTGTGTGTGAGAGTGAGAGAGACAGACACACACAGATATCAACGTGAAACGTACACCTCTTTTTTTGCGTTGGGTTTAAAAAGATCGATATTTGCTAGGTACCTACTTATGATATTTAACGTTCTTTATTACAGAAATTCATGTCAGTCGTCCTAATCATAACGATGGCTGAAATTACAACAACAAAGGGTCGAGATGTAGACTCGACAACGGACTCGACAAACAAAGGAAACTTTAATCCATTAGAGAGTTTAGTGTTAAACCGAAACGAGGGGCGCACCAAACCAACAAAAGATGGTTCGCTGAGAGTGAGGCGTCAGCTGTACCCAGATCCATATTATAATAGGAGAGGTAAGTTGTAACGAATTGTAACTGTTTTCTCACACCTTTTATTTTGTTTCAAAGAAGGAAACAGTTTTATTATTAGATTGCTTTTCGATAGTTATTCCGTAAATTAGGTAGCCGAATAGGTATTATTGCATTATCTTTTTATACCTTGCTACAATTTACAATCAATAAATACTCTGTACAATAGGTACAAGAATTTTTTGTTGAACACCACAAGACAGAGAGATTACAAATATAAAATCTCTACCCAACAACCATATTACTCTTACCTACTTATTTAAATACGTACTTATAAGTACGCAACAACCACGGACTACAACAACTGAAATTAATTAGTAAATATATTTATATTTTCAGGTCCATTATACCCAGTTCCTATTTTCCTCGGCGGTGGGGGCGTCGGTATTGGACCGGTTATCGGCGGCAGAGGTTTTGGGGGCAGAGGCATCGGAGGTAGGGGTTTCGGTGGCAGAGGCATTGGTGGTAGAGGCATCGGTGGAAGAGGTATTGGAGGAAGAGGAGGGGGTATTGGAGGAGGCCGAGGCGGTGGAAGAGGGTGAAAAATACCCGCTAAAATCGCCACAGCCGATACGTATTATGTAATACCGTAGCATAAAATGCTAATGCATAATTTATTTATTTTTTCTATTCAAGTTTTTGCACATCGTCAATGATGTAAGGAAAAGTTATTGCGTACCTACTAGTATGCCTACCTATCGTTAATTAACGTGTGTCGTGACTACTCAAAGTTTTAAAATGTACCTACCTATCATAAGCCAGACAGAAATTTTAATACATTTTTACTTTATAACACTGTGTTTTCTTATCGAGGCATCTCTTTTTTAAATTTGTCAACTCCATTCTGCCGTGTACCTACCTAACGTAAGTTTTTTATTCAATATCAATTTACCTAATTAAAGGTAAAGTACACCGGGCCGAATCCTGGACGTGCCCACCGATGTTTTTTTTCGTTTAACATAGTTTTATGTACCTACAAGATTTTCATAAATTTTATCATCACGAGATTAGGTTAAAGTGCCGTCATAATACTCGTCGGTCGTCGCCTCGTCGGCCTCGTCGCGTCGCGCTAATTAAATTTTAAAAAGTTAACAATGTGTTGCCATTAAAAAATTAAATGGTTTTACTCCAATAAACTTTTACTCATCTAAATGATGTATACGTGTTTTTTAAGAATACAATACAATACAATACAAATACTCTTTATTGAACACCACAAATCAGTACAAAACAATACAGAAACAAAGAACAAAGTAGACAATAGGCGGTCTTATCGCTTAATAGCGATCTCTTCCAGACAACCAATTTGTAATTGTAAAGATAAAGTCAACTGCCAGAGAAAACAATTTTATTTAAATATTAATCGCACCAATTGTGATTTCATTGGAACACTTTCATAAAAGAAAAGTTCATATTTATTATAATGGCAATGTGTTAGGTTAATACGTAAAACGTATAAGAAAGAGAATGGTTAATAGGTAAATTTTGATTGGTTACATCTGGAACGTCAGAATGACTATGAGATTTGTGAGATTTTCATTCGGCCATCTTTACTCTTTACTTTTCTTTTTACTTTTTGTAATGTAATTAGAGCGAGGAGTATAAAATACGTAATATGTTAAAGCAGTAATGTAAATAGTAAATACGAACAAACTGCCAAAGCGACGCACTCACACAGTCTGGCCTATACGAAACTTCTATCAGCGTTTCCAAATGTATCGCTTCTTTGACGATGAATCGAATAATCTTTTACAATTTAGTTATCTATTAGGTTTAGCTATATTATATATAATAAGCTATGGTGGTAAGTAAAAACAATACTGATTGCTTGTGTAAGGCTTGACTGTTTGGGCTTTATTGTCTTTGCCTACCAGCTTTTTTTTTTGTTGAAATTCGCGTTTTTTGGGTACTGTCTGCTACCGCATTTTGAATTTCTACACCTGGCAGCACTGAAACTACTGTCACTCTCATTCACTCGTCTCGTTTGTATTTTGTTTGGTGGAGTTAGAGTAGGTGTATCGGACGGACCTCGATCGTTCATAAAATGTCAGTAATTCTCATAGGAAACGTCATGTTAAGTTTGTAGGATAGGAATATAAAAAACAAAACTTGTAAGGTTACAGAGCAGACAACAGGCTGGTTTTTGTGTTTGGAAGTGGAAACCGGTAAATGGCTGCCAGTAATGAACAAATTGATGTTAACTGCCGACAAAGACCGATTTTCATTCAAAGTTAAACTAGTGAACATACAACTCTGAGGATTTAATGAAGGTTAGTTATTTTAATTTTATATGTCCTTTATAGGGTCAGTGATTTATTGTAATTAGATACTCATTAGAAGGTTCTGACAATGGACGGTCATAAATTATTCATTAACCGCACTATTGCACCATATAAGGCCTAACATTCCACTATCCGGTTTTCAGATCTCAAAATGGACGGCTCTTACGATGAAATCATCTCTGACAATCCGTTTTTCGTAGAACTAAAAAACGAATACACGAATTTGTTTCAACACTGTATCACACATTCATGGATTATTTGTGTGCCGAGAGTCGGTAGTTTGAGCACTCGCGTCTTCACTGTAGAAGACTTTTGTGCTCACATCCTGGTTCCAAGTGATGAACTACCTGAGACTCACTTTGCTACTCTCAAAGAGAAACAAGTGACTGTTACTAACAAAGTCATCACCCTGGAGGTTACCAAGGCTCTACCCCTACAAAGCCACATATTGTTTGAGGAGACTTTCTACACAGAAGACTTCATCAAGTACAAGGTATGGTGCATTGAAAATCCTCTAGAACCTACTACTGTAACAGATGATAATGCAATTGCAAAAGAATACTTAACTTCCATAAATAACTGCATTGATTTGCTTTGGACTCAAGCTGCAGGTCGCCAGGTATTAGATCAGATTGAACAAAATGTCCAGGTATTCATTAAAAAGCACCCTACATTACCTGTAGCTATTGGACCCCTCAGGGACTCTGTGAGTGAGCTATATACTCAGTGCCTTCAGACTGTCCTACAAAACCGGAGAATTAGAGAAAAATCAAAATCATGTAAACAGATACTTGAAAACATAAAGCTAGCAGTAGAATGCTATATGCAACATTTATTATTCAATCATTTGTTTCAATGTATCTGCACATCCTGCGCTTATGAAGACTCGCATCTCAACAAGAAAATTAGAAATATGAGTGACATCCAATTAAGAGACCTGGATATAAAAAAAGACTTGTACCATGCTGTACCAAAGGCCAGGCACCTTCTTTCAAAGATTGACACATATAACACTGTTTTGGAAAAAGTTTTGTGTGTAAAAAGGGCACTCAATGCAATCAATAAAAAAGATAGCAGTAACAATGTTGTCTTATTAACTGCAGATGACATGTTACCAGTATTTGTGTTTTTGGTTATCAAATCAGGGTTGCCTAACTGGTACAGCCAGCTAATGTATTTAAAAGAGTTTCGCTTTAGTGGCATGGGCAAAGGTGATGGTGATGAGAGTGCTTTTCTCATAACTACTTTGGAAGCTGTCATAGAACATATTCAGTCCGGGGCTTTGGCAGGTCCTCCCGATCCTGAGGCATATTACTATGAAAGCAACCTAATAGAAGATAATTTGAAAGACGGAAAACCAAGAAGAGGAAGTTTAACAGAATCAATTTCAACATCAGACACTGGTGGGGATGAAACTTTAGAGTACATATTTGAGCTCATCAAAGTTAATCATGCTCACCAAATTCGATCAATACTTGAAAGAAACCAGAAACATCTGCAAAAGCTTCAAAAAACTGAAGACAGTGTTCTCAAAAAGATATTATATGATGATGATCCTAATAGTGATGGTGGCAGTGATGATGATAATGAGGAAACTAATGATGATGAATCAGAAATGTATCAGAAACTTTGCCACCCATTGTGCAGCTGCAAAAAATGTTGTCGCAAAATATCTAAACGGTTGTTGAAATCATCTCCAACTGTGACTTCTAGAGACAGTCATGGTCTTACACCTTTACATGTGGCATGTATTCATGGCAAAGCCGCAGTTGTTGAAATACTTATAGAAATTAACTCGGAAGTAAATGCTACAGATCTGAATGAATGTACTCCATTGCATTATGCTGCTTCAAGGGGACACCAAAATGCTTTACTACTACTGGTCCATTCAAGTGCTAATGTGAACCAGGCAAATATTGACAAAAATACGCCACTACACTTGGCAGTCAATAATGGCCATTTAAACTGTGTTAAAGCTTTAATATACTTTTCAGAGCATAGCAGAAAAAAGATCGAAATTAATTGTATAAATCAAAGTGGAAACACACCTTTGCATCTTGCAGCAAAATGGGGTTATGAAGGTATAGCTAAACTGCTTATAGAAAATGGTGCAGAACCATCTTTACAAAATCGATACAACAAAACAGCTTTTGACTATGCACATAACTTGAGAATTCTCAAAGTTTTAAAAACTTGTACTCCTAACCTATTTGAATACATTCATATAAGCAGTCCAAACATAAAGCCTGTTGAATGCAAACAGGATAATGAGGTGAATATGAAATTAAATTCTTTGAAAATTAATGAAGGTGATAAAGCAACCAAAACCGTTGAAAATCTTAAAACACTTGAAAAAATTTCAAAAGCTATATCATATGGTGATGTAAAACTCGCCTGCTTTTACTTGAAAATTAACTATGAGGATTACACAGACACCAACAGCAATGCCAGTGCAGCACTTTGCCATCCTCTTTGCGAGTGTCACAGCTGTCGGCGTAAGACATCTGCGAAATCCTCTTATAATGTAAATTTTTCTGACTCGAACGGATTTACCGCCCTCCATTTTGCCGCACGGTGTGGATTGGACGAGCTTTGCAGTATTTTGATTCTCAACAACGCAGACGTTAACTGCGCTAATAAGAAAGGACAAACACCTTTACATTTAGCAGCATCAAACAACAAAACTCTGGTAATGCAAACGCTCCTTAATAATGGCGCCGACATAAACGCAATAGATTATGCAAGCAACACACCATTACATGATGCTAGTCATGTCGGCAACATTGGCGCTGCTAAGATTTTGATCAGTTTCAATCCGAAGATATATATTAGTAACGGCTCTGAAAAAACTGCTTTGGATGTCGCCAAAGATAAAGTACATTTAACGATTATTGATTTAATTGAAAAGTATGCTAAATCTTAAAATGTGTGTTCTAGCTAAAAATCGAACATGCAATTTAGGTTAAAGGTTGAAGTCAATCTTGTCAGTTCTTTGATAACAAGTCTACAATGATAGATAAGATTAAATAGGTACCTACTTTGAAAAATAAGCTTTAATTTAACTTTTAAACTGCCGTTTTTCAGTCAATGTCTTGTTTTTGTGCAATATTTAAACATTTATTTTCAATTCTTGTTTCCACAAGATACTATGGTATGAGGGCATTATTTTGTTTTTCATGTGCCATATAAATGGTATATCTTGCCGTTATAATTTCCCTGAAGACTGACTTTTTTCTGTGTGTGCGTTTTATTTTATTTGTTGAATATTTTACTGATTGACACAATTATTATGTTGAATATAGTTTTTAAGATCGGATAAGATAAATTGTAAAAAGCCACAATTAATTTCATTGTACTGTTTAATTTTAAAATTCCATACAATTATAAACATACAAACAATAATTTTGAGCATACAGATTTCTATTGCAACAATGTAGTACTTACATTCACCATTAAGTCTCACAAATTCTGCCTTATTAGTGTGCCTAAAGAAATTGCGCAACAGTTAATTTATACTTAATTAATAGTACATTACACGCAGAGGGTGGTGAAATAAAGAATGTCTCAGATAGCAGGAACTTGTCGCACAAGCCAAAAGCGAGGGCGATAAACATGCGTCCTGAGGCTTTCTTTATCACCGCCTGGGGTGTGTATAAAATTTTACTGTATTATGACAAGTAAATAAATATTATGCAAATCATGAAATGATTAGTTTATACAGATTCTTGCTATGAACTTTGCTTTCAAGCTCATTTATTTAAGATATCTATCGTGTTAATTTAAAACTACAGGAACATTATTCTCTTTTGTTAAACCAAATAAAAATATTTTTTACAAGTTTTTTCATGACTTATTATTTTATTACTCGTATTTAATTTACCTCATATAAATTAATATACATAGCACCTCAACCAACATGTTAAAAAGAGCTGATTGTGTACCTCCTGCAAAATTGATAATTGTTAAGCATTTGCTTCCTGGGTTATGTATTCTTCCATATATCCCTAAAATTAAATTGCATTACAAAAACGCAATTCGAGCTTAATTTGAGACGGTTCTAACAAAAAAAATTAACGTTAACATGTAAATATAACGCATAATCATTCATACTTAGGTAAGTACAACAACCACTCCCCTTCATTTGCATCAACTTAACCTAACGCCTTATGCCGAAAAACTACTTGAGCTGTGACAAAGGATTTTAAAGATATGTTGACTGCAATTATTACCTGTGTCCAACAATAGGTAAGCCCGCTTACCCTTTTATATCTTTTACTTCGTCTGCCTTCACTTCTTCAGAGGCCCAAGCTAGGGCGCTATATCGCAATTATCGCAAAAGCTAGACGCTACGAGCAAAATTCCAACCCTCTATTACGCGTGAGTAGGTAGGTACCTATAGGATGGAGTTCTGCTCGTCGCTATATGCTTGTAGGCACCTTGTCTACGGCCAAAGAATTATTAGTACTAGTAATCTTAGGAATGTTTGGCAAAAAACCATTATTATTAGATGAGTAGATAATTTCAACATTTACACTTACAATTTTATTTTAAGTAGAATTATCTAGTCAGTGTCTAAATAATGCATTTAAGATTTCGCTGTTATTCCATTGGTCCCTGAAAGAGCATTTGCATTGATAACGAACGCTATCTGAAATCGGTTTAAAAATTCAATTCAAAATTTAGAGCAGAACCGGGGCATTGTGCTCGCTTACAAAATACAACGTCTTAGGTACTCAGTACATCATGTCTAGAACAATTGTGATACCTCTAAAACTCCTCATTCACAACGATTACTTAAAAAAACTTACAATAAAGTCACTAGATCTTACCTTACAATGATTTCATCACGTCGACATGTCACTATACTTATACTATAATAGTTATATTAATAAATTCTCTGTATAAATAATAAATAAATCACAATAACATTTAACTGTGCATTTTTGTGCTATTTTAAACCTACTGGGGCGGCAAGCTCCACACGGGCATTTCTTCTCGTTTCTTATCTTTTTTTTTGTTAATATGTCTGTCTCTTAATCTTACGTCGTCGTGTCTCAATCTGTAATCATCGCTCCTCCAGTCGTTTCTTTTTCTGGGCGAATCTTCTTTCTTAAATCTGTCTTTGCTCTCGTCAAAGTATACTTTGCTTTTAAGAAAGAGGTCATTTGTTTCTGGCGCGCATGGTGGTAAATCCTCTTCGTATTGATCGTCGTTGAGTTCAGGGACGTCTTTTCTACTGAATGTGAATGAATGTGGGTAATAAGCTTGAAGAATATCTTCCTGGCGGAACTGCTGCATTTGAAGCCAGACGTGAGGCAGAAGCAGTGGAAACCGTTGCAGCCAGTATGTCACAAACCCGTCAGGTAATTTTCCCAGGCTTTCTCTCACTTCCGGGTCTAATTCTCTGTAGTGATGTTTCTGAGGGTGAAGAGAAATTTATTGTGAGTTGTTATAATATTAGGCTAGGTATGCGCTGGTAGTTTCAAAAAGAGACAGTCATGTAAAAGAGCCCTTGACGGCCAATTTGCAAAAATATATTTTTTTTTCGGGATGCTATGTCTAAAATTCTGGTTCATTCAGCTGGTGATCATGTTAAGATCTGAATATTGGAAACTTATCGCTCTCATTTGGGACTTTATACAACACTAGCTGACCCGGCGAACTTTGTTCCGCCTTAAATTTGAAAAATTCCAGTGGTTTGGGCTGTGCTATCCCGCGGGAACTATGCAATTTTCCGGGATAAAAACTATCCTATGTCCTTTCCCGGGACTCAAACTATCTGTATATCAAATTTCAACTAAATCGGCCCAGCGGTTTAAGCGTGAAAAGGTAACAGACAGACAGACAGAGTTACTTTCGCATTTATAATATTAGTAAGGATGATGATGAAGAGAACTGCATTGCTGAATACAATATTTGCTTAAAGTACCCATTACCTTGATTTTTTTATAATGTTTTTTAATTGGGAAAGAAAAATGACACTACTCCACACATGCGCGCACGTCAGTCAAGGCTCTAGCGAGTGTTTTGCGCCCATGATGCTTCTCTTCAATTGCGGGTACCTTGTTCCGTATGGCGCGCAGCAGATGCGCGACGCGATCACCGCGGTAGGTGCGTCGCGCGCGCAGGTCGCCGGCCACCACGCTGCACACGCGCGCGCGCCAGTCCACGCGTGCCACGAGACGCGCATAGCTCTCTAACGGGTGCTCTGCGCCCAGGCTGCTTTGACTCTCCACTTGGTCACTCACATCCTACAAATAAAAAGTAAGTAAATAAGTAAATACTTTATTGTACAAATACGTCTTGTTATCCAGTATTTAAACCTCGACGCGGCAGTAAATGACATTGAATTACGACGTGTTGCATTAACCCTTTCAAAACCACCAGACCAAAGGGGATTGCCCGAGTCAACGACTATGGGATTTAGTATAATCAAACATTTTAAGTCACAGTGACATAAAAATTTTAAGACTTAGAAATATACTGAACCATTTTTCGATGATTAGAAGGGTTATGTCATTTGTGTTTATAATATTCAGCCAGTGCCGATGTCACGATTTTTCAGCCATTTGAAAGCATTGGACGCGTTAACTATTAACTAGAAATAGAAACGGTTCTAAAGACGCTATCCAGCAAATTATCATTGTCATAGTCCAATTATCAAACGGATTTTTCAGCTATGTTGTTCAAATCTATTCACTAACAAACAAAATGAATGCTTATTTTTGTTTCCTGACCCTAGTATAAAGCAGGAATCATGTTAGACAGGCGATGCGGCTAGCAACAGCAACCCATCACTATTTTGATTCCCCTTTCCATCTATACCCCCACAATCATGCTAGACGTGGCCTCGGTCTTGTTACCTTAAGCTATGTCCTATGTCTACCTAAGGGATAAAGGTATACACGTGATTTGTGCATGTATGCAATGCATATATACCCTAGTACAAACATGAGAATATGAAAATGTCTGACCTGCAAAAAGTTGAGTATGGACTGCTTTCCCCAGAACATGGGGTACTTCAGTACAGTCTCACAGGGCGGCCGCGCCTGCGGTCTCGCGGATATCATCGCGCGGACCAAGATCTTAGTCACCATCACCTCCTCTCGAGGTAAAACTTTACTGCAAAATGCAAGCACAATTGGTTGTAGATTACCACCGTTTTTATCAAACGCGAAAATGTTTTTGACCTCTAAACTGGTGATAACAAGAGCGGAGCGCAGGATATTTGTATTCTTATAGCGTAGGAAAAATTTAGTTTCGTACATACCGTCACGCCTCTTTCCTGGTGGGGAGATACTACTTTGTTCCATTTGCTACGATCCTGACATACGTCTTTCGCTTCATTCACATTCGTCAATCTCTTCATACATGCTCGACGGTTTAGGGTGCGTAGTTGACAAAACGTCTCCATTTTGTCACTACATATTTGAACTATAATAAACCTATCCTTGTACAGGATGTCTGGGACCCAAAGGAGTTTAGAAGTAAATTTTCAACTTTGCTTTTTTATCTGCATATTAGGCAAATTATATTATTTCACCTCTCTAAGAGAATAACGCTCTGCAAAATGGCAACATTTGTTTTTGTCTTTTGTATACTTTCGTCGTAACTTTTATGAAAAAAAAAACATGCGATTGTTTTCGTCAAATACTATGAGAACATTTTGTTGCAGTTTCGGTCCGTAAGTTTTCCATAGTAATCGAGACGTTTACGTGAACGCGTTAGAGACGCTTTTTGTGTGATAACGGGGCTCAGATCGCTGAATATGGTCGCTAGTTGCATGCGGACTCGTAGGTAGTTAACGGATTTAATCTATCTTGACATTTAATGTTGAATGTGCAATTAAGACGAAGATTTAATATATTTAAGGTGCTTAACTTGGAACACTTGGCTTTTCGAGGGAATGGGCGTAGGAATCATATAGGCGATGCGGCTAGCTACCCATCACTACGCCCACAATCATGCTAAGCGTGGCCTTTGGGTCTTGTCACCTTAGGCTCTGTCTACCCCGTAAGGGAGAAAGACGTGATTTATGTATGTATGTATGTATGTTAACTTGGAGACTTTATATATCCCACATAATAGACATAGTAAATTCTTTGTATAAATCATCATCATCATCATCATCAGCCTATATTAGCCCACTGCTGGACATAGGCCTCCCCTAATGAGCGCCATAGCGACCTGTCTTTAGCTTGACGCATCCAGCATCTGCCTGCAGTCTTAGCTTTTTGTATAAATGTTAGAATTTAATTATTGTACGCATTTTCTCTGAAAAAATGACTTTTTGAATGACTACTTACTCTAGTTGCTCTAAGTTATAATCTCCAGTAAGTATGTTAGCCTGCCGCCGGAGTACGTCCCCGAACGGGTGCTGGCCCTTAGACAGCACGTAGTAGAACACGCATCCCAGCGAGAATATGTCTACTGACGTTGTCTGAAAACAACGATCATAACATTATAACACGAACACTTTCAATTGAGATACAATGTGTGATAATGAACTCTTGTAGCTGGCAAGTTTGAACCGACATCATAATAGCTAGAGATATGATAGCATAGCTACAGGCATTTCACAGTATGCAATGATTATCCGACGTCTGCGTGTTACCGTGCTCTCCATTCAACCTTATCCAACTTTTTGGACAGACTTAAGTCTTAGATTATTATCTAACTATCTTAGGACTCAAACCCACTGGGACGCCATGGCAAAGTCGCTAGCTACGTATCCTATGCATTAACGTTGCCATACTGACGCCAAGTGTGTTAGCTGCCATAGATGTTAATGTAAATGGTTGGATATGGTAAGGTTTTTAAATAACTGTCGACGTAAAAGAAATCGAAGATCAACATTTCAGCCAGCGTTAATTATAGCTCTAGCAATTGGCATTGTTCATTTTTTTTAGTATGCTCCAATTCGAAAACCATTTCGAGGAAAACCATCAATTATCCGATTTATCTTGTCCGATTTCAAAAATACTTTATGATTGCAGATATTTTTGTAAAAGTACTTTGAACCTTTGTTTGACCGAACGACCCGGTTTTTAGACAGAATCCAGCATCGAATGTTTGCCACAAAAATGAAAAAAAAAAGTTTACCTACGGCAACTGTCACGTGTCACTGTCAAATCGACAAAACCATAGACAAAGCCGTTTTTTTAATAGCCAGCCGAACGAAGGCGATTGGGATTCCGTCTAAATTCACGAATTATCAAACAGCGAAAAAATATTTATTATTAATTAACAAAGCTACGTAAAAGCATAATATTCAAATTAGTTGCTTGAAATAATCCATTTTATTAAATAAAGATGTTAAAAGCACAGCTTAAAAAAAATGTACAATGCCAATTAACGATGGCGAGTGAGCTTTCGTTGAGGTAAACATGTATCTGCATAAGCGTCAAAGGAGGACAGACACGTGGTCCACCTAGTTTGTCCACCTGGTTTTCGATGGAGTAGGCGGATCTCCTTCACCTACACAAATCACTTCTATATCCCTTATGGGAAAAACCGAGCCAAAAGGTAACAAGAACATTTTCTTGGGATTGACATTTTCGGGCAATTGAAGATACCATGACGATACCTAACTAATCTAACCTACCTATTTTTGTACTAAAATATTATTGAGTGTTTCAAAATAATGGCAGCATTTTTCCGGATAGTCTGTGTCAAAGTCTCACTCGTCCATCCCTAATATAATACTCCTTTCATCCACTCAAAGGTTGACTGGAAGAGATCCCTTAAAGGGATAAGTCCGCCTTTGTGCATGTATCTCAGTGTTTGTCAATTGTATTTTGTCTTGTTTATTTTGCACAATAAAGAGTTTACATACATACATACAAAGTGAGCGTGTCTTACAGAGCGATTTTCGGGCGGGATTTCTCTTTATTTTTTAAGTTTATCATACCCGCTTTCGCTGTGACGGACATTTTGACACGTAAGCAGTTACGTGTTCACCACAAACAAAGCTCACTCGCCATCGTGAATTACAAGAGCTATAACTGAAGTTGGTGTTTATTCTTAGGTTGAATTATTAATTACTGTTCTCTCTCCGTTGATCATCTCTGGCGCGATCCAGCCGTCGGTGCCGGTGACCCCGGAGCGGCGGGAGAAACTCGCGCGTCCAATATTCAGTTTCTTGGACAGACCGAAGTCCGAGATCATGGCGCGAACCTCACCGGTGCCCGTCGGCATGGACAGCAGCACGTTGTGGGGCTTCACGTCCCTGTGAACTGGAGGAATCATGCTCTTAGCGTTAATGAAGCGTCATTAACAAAGTATATGGAACATTACTTTTTTTTACTGCGGTTTATTTAACTTACAATGTTCGTATTACTTACATTTCTGGACTAGTTTCAGCGGTCGGATGGAGTTGAAGTTTGGTATGCATATTATGCAGATCGGTTGATTATGCATGTACAGTCAGCAAAAAAAAAGGTTTGCAGCCATTTTTAACAAAAAATACTTATGAACTATAACGCTTAGTCCGTTTTGGTCTACTTAGGACTAAATGGAATTTTCTGTCCGTTTATTCCTATTAGTAATAGGACGGAATCGTAGACCAAAACGGACTATATCAACAATACGCTTATTGATACGAAGTTTTTAAACCTAGACCACTTCAATTGAGATTTAATTTGAATTAGAAAAATAATACAAGTTTAACAAAAGCGGAGTTTTGGCGGAGGAATATAACTTACCAATATCCATAGAATGCAAGTGCGACAGTCCCATAGTGGCTTGTCTTAGTACTTCCACAGCATCTATCTTGCAGTTGAAATCTAATTTCTTTTCAACGTAGTCCTGTAGTGTCGCAGAACACAACTCGAGCGCAATGTATCTGTGAAATTCAAACGGAGAATGTTACCAAACCAAACTTATCATAACGTGAACAGAACTATACAGGGTAATTTATTAATAGGTGCACAAATTTTAATATGTTGTGTTATTTTAGTCTAGCTTAAAAAATACTAGAAATATTGCCGATTTAATGATTCCACTAACTTAACGATATTCATGGACACTCTAATGCGGGAGCGAGAGAGGCGTGTTGTTTGGCAAAGCTAATTTCGAATATCAACTGCTCGGCTGTTATAAAGTTACCGTAGCAATGTCAGCCTCATTGGTCGGCAGAGTTCGGCCAAAGCCGTGGTGGCCGAGTTTTCCCGATACGCACATAATAATAAATATCGTCATTTAACACAAATCCAACTCCAATATAAACACAAAAAACACACGACCATAAAATAAAGTACAGTCGGTGAGCTCTTAGAAAGACATTCTGGTTTCGAGTACCATCGAATGATTCAAGTATCAAACTCATAAGAGTGAGTGAGACAGCAAGACAGAGAGAGAACACAGACTGTAAGTAGAAATTAAATAAGAGCGCTACTTTCTCCGCATATTTTTGACATTGAACAAGGCAATACTTTACGCAAAAACACTAAATTTAGGACCTAGTAAAATGTAACTAAGTCTTTTTGACCATTTTCATAAGTTTAATTGCCGAACCAAACTTGTGTTACAAGACCATTTTAGCTTATGTATACAGTTTTGTAAACAGTGCTACTAGGCTACACTAAAATAAGCGTAAATAGGCTATTAAAATTAAGAACACTTGTTTCAACTCTACTGCTCTATGAGGCTTGCACACGGCGTAGTTTTTCCGCGGCGACGACGCTTCTAACGAGGTTCAGACATTTTTGTACTAGCTTTTTGGGCATTTACGGCGACGTAATCGCGCGTCGTCAACGCTTAAAAAATACGTCGCGTACATAGGCTCTAAACCAGGTTTTGCCCACCTTTATTTCGCCGAGGCTCGCCGAATTCAAAATAATATTATCATGCCCCCTCCTTATGCAATTCGGAGCAATTAATTTACCTACGAGAGAATTTTACTGAAAATGCTTACGTGCCTCGCCCCCCCTCCTGACGTTCTACGCTCCCTCAGGGGGGCGTGCCCCCCTGGTTAGGAAGTCCTGCTCTAAAGTAACTTAAAATCTCACCGAAACTGTTTGTCGCGCTCTGTGCAGTAATACCGCACAACGTGCGCGTGCGCGTCGGACTCGCGCAGCAGCGTCACCTCGCGGTCGGCGAACGTGAAGCACTCGGGCAACAGACGCTTCACAGCCACCGCTCGCTTGTCGAACGATCCTCTGGAAGCAATCATCAACATTTTTACTATAGTAGGTACCATCACTCACGATTATGCGTCATTCAGGAGGGTTACGGGTGCGTTGCCGACCGTTTAAGCAAAGGGTAGTGAACAATTTTTTTGCCGCCAGCTCATTTCACAGTTAAGTGTTCAAAAGTTCACGGTTCAAACCTCAACGTGAATCTTAATAAAAAATACAACTAGTAGCCAACCTAAATTTAAAATGACACCGAAAATTAGAACACTGGGGCGGGGAACTATTCGGATTGTTCTGCGTTCTAATTTTCAGTGTCGTTAACAAATTTAATTTCCGGGTAAAACAGTAAAAATAAATTTAAAAATCATGAAGTACAATTACTGATTCATTTGATAGTATCCAACCTATCATGGTCTACCACTTTACTGCAGTTCACACTACCAATGTAAGGGATTACCCTAGTTTCTGTACATATCTACTTTCTCTGTTATCAATCAGTGATTCAGGCACGCTGAAGGTGCGACGACCGCACGATCACGTTTGCCACGACGCAGCGCCGAGATTGTAAACATTCGTATCCGTGACGTAACCACTATGTGCTAACAGACACTTGATTTTCTGTCAATTGAGAAGTTTCTTGACCCCGTCCTTGAAATCGTAGGCTAGACAGTGTAAAGGAAAAGTTTGAACCAACTTTACACCAAATTTCATCTGCGATGATATCATGCGTCACGAGAGTAGAGACACGCGTAAAAGCTAGTCTAACTTAAAAGTTAAACGACAAACAAACAATGATAACTAGGTTTAGCCTTCGATAATTTACTCAAACTCAAACTCAAAACACTAATTCACCGTATTATCGGATGTAATCGATTAGGCGTTGTTTTGCGCTGTTAATAGACTAGGCTACCGAGATAAAGAGGCAAGTCTTAGTGAGATAAAGATCTTCGATAGTCAACAACGTTTGTGTTTTATAGTTTTTCAGACATAGATAGATCTAGAACTTCATAAGTTTCTCAAGCGACGCATTTTAGGTTCTCGTTATTTGCTAGGCTTAGAAATTACTAAGCATTTACTATCCGTATCGATCTTTCTTATTACCTACTTACATGCCCAACTGTGTCAGCAATCGTCGCTGTGATTTCGCGACAAAAAATTAGTGGGCGCTTTAACTCTATTGGTTAAGTATAATTACTCTAAGATGCCAGCACTGCGCTCTTATTGGATAAATGTAAACCAAGCTTAAGACTAAGACCCTTTTTTCTAGACTAGAACTTACCTGTAAACAAAAGTTCCCTCGCAACCCTTTCCTAGGACATGGTCAGTCCGGAAGCTTATCCTTCCGATCCTCACCTCGCCCTCGCCTATTTCTTCGAGCTGGCCAGTCACTTCGCCTTGCGATGACGTGGAATAGTTAGAACCACGAGAACCGCCTTGGGACAGTTGTTGGAATTCCCGAGCCTGCAATAGTCAGGGTTTTAACTTTAGTGTCCGATAAGACTAGGACCAAACTCAGGTGGCTTACACGCGTTATTATTACGCGCTGCTATAAAAGAACCAGGTTCCTCGAATGTTTTACAATAACAAACTAAAAAAGATAAAGTACGTAAAGGTTGCTTATAACGACACTGGGCTGACTTTTCTAAGGCGTTAAAGGAGCAAGTTTTGGGAATCTCTTTTTTACGCGCATTTGGAGTTTGGAGTTTAATGAAGATGTTGGCATACGAGTAAGTCGACCATAAAACTATTTTTGTGGCTTTAAACATCATCAATTCATCGTGCATGAAAGACGACCGCATCCTTAACCTTTTTAACTTTAAATCATTGATATTTAATCGTAGGTATCAGGCTAGATTTTTCTTTCCTGTTTTTCAGTGCATCTCTATCTCACAACGTTAATTGGAAATGGACGCACATAGAGTTAAAAAGAGTGCTAACAAGACGTTCTCGAATTTTTAATTCTAGTTTTGTGCGCAATGTGTAGGTTAAAACCGCTCACGCGCGCAATCATGCTTGCTTGTAATCAATTTTATTTACTGAAGGGATTTGTGAATGTACTTAATGTTATTAATTGCTGTAGCGGAGTCATTGGTTTCGTCTTAACTTTAGTCAAATATTCACTAGAATTACTGCAATGTAAACCATTGATCGAGTAATTCAAGAAATCATTATGAAAACAGATTTAGTCCCTTTTTGGTTTAACAGTGTCATTATCAATCACGATTATTTATAAATGTGTATATTAATACAAGCTGTTGCCCGTAACTTTGTCTCCGTGCCTCTGGGATTTCGAACTTTCCTGGGATTAAAAGTAGCCTA
Source organism: Pandemis cinnamomeana (assembly GCA_932294345.1). NCBI lineage: Eukaryota > Metazoa > Arthropoda > Insecta > Lepidoptera > Tortricidae > Pandemis > Pandemis cinnamomeana. The sequence goes on along the minus strand of OW028709.1, from coordinate 5,626,983 downwards.
TAATAATCAGGGATAGAATAGCTTAGTGTTTGGGAAAGAGTTTTTACAATCGGTTCAGCAATTCCAGAAATTACGCCATACAAAAACTAAAAAACAACAGTATAGATTTCCATTTCCTGTGGAATTTCTCCCTAAACACATGTAAAATACGAAATACGATACATAGAGCGTGCTTGCCAACGTTGTTTATTAATTGGTGTAGATTATTACGTAAAACTGATGGCAAAATAATATACGTTTAATGTGACTTGAAGCAAATTGAACGTTAAGTCATAAGGGGTATAGTTCGTTTGTGTATGTAACTCGTACTCGGTAAATATTATTAGGTACTATAATGAAGCAACCAATTCATGTGATCGTTTGTAAGTACCTACTTTGTTTTTTTTCAGTTTGTTATGGAAAATTATTGGAACTAACTCAACTACATACATCATTGTAGATACAGTTGAGTGATCAGCCTAAATAGGGGCTAATCTCGGCATTTCATTTTTCCAAACCATAAGACCATAACGACACATACCATAACTAAAATAAAACGTCGAATTAAGTATAACCTAAAAAATAACTTATCATATTTCTCACTCACTGCGTGCCAAGCTAATTAAGTAAACAAAATAAATCAATAACAAATATCACAGAGTTTTAATGAAAAAAATTGTAAATATTCTATTTTCATAAATAACCTAATTAACAAATAAGCATCTCTAAGAGCGCAAATTACGAAATATGTCACACATGACAAGAGTGTTTTAGGAGGATTATCTTGCAGCTGCTCAAACAAATGAAAGACATTGTTCGCAGAACCCGAGGAGAAACAAACATCTTTAAAGAATGCGTAAGAATGTCAACTGACAAGGTCTTTGCCCAGGGGGCGAAAAGATAGATCTTTATCCCTACTTGGTTAGAAAATACGTAATAATACGCAGTATTTTGAGAATCTTGTGGTTTTACAAGGTTTTTTCAAATGTAAGCCATACCTTTATTTGACCCACTTCTGGTGGTTAGATTGAGTTGATACTTAGTATCCATATTATGTGGAAGTGGAATGGATGACAATGTAAGTAGGTACATGCAACGAAACTCCCTCAAAATAAGGAAGCGCTCGATAATCCTACTTCTTCATATACTCCACTAGTGAAAAGCCATCATTTAGAATCGAGAAGATTAAGATTAGACACTACCTTACAACAAACATACTTTCAGACACTCGTACTATCAGATAGATATCAAAAACGTAATCACAACGTATTTACCTGATACCGCAGATACCAGAACATGGTGATGACTAATCCAACTAGAATGATCAGGGCCACTTTAAGAGCTTTATTTTCTTGCTGATGAAGCCACACATGGCCTTGTTTGTACCACAAATCAGGCCTGAAGTTGAAGCCCTCGAATAAGTCTTCAGTTTGCACTGCGACTGACACTGGCATTGAAATGGACTTCTCATTTGTCTCGTTCTCCGACTCATTCTCGGTATCCGAATGAACCTGGCCATTTATAAGCTTAATGGCATCGTTCTGATTATGAACGTTTATAAAATTCGTGTTTGGCAACGGTGGTGACCATGCAGTCGTCAACTCTGGCACTTTATAGTGTCCCAGCAATAAATATGGCGCTGCCACATGCACATTCAGATCGTTCAATTTGTAGTGCACGTTTTTAAAAGGCTCGTAAGTATTGTCTGTGTTTCTCTTTTCCGTCTTAGCCTTATCTTCTGTAGCTGTTGGTCCCTCAAGTAGCAAAGGTTGGGTGTGACCAGTGGTTATAGTCACTGTGTTTTTATCCACTAGGGATGATAACGCGTACAGACCATGGTTGTGTTCGCCGACGTACAGTGTTGGGCTGTAAATTAAAAATATTATAAAAATTGCCCATTGTAATTAGTAACAATGTAAAAAAATACTTACTACAACTCGATATTTGAATTCTTTATGCCTTGCCCGTTGCTTAGGGTTGTAGCATCCTCCATTATGTGATCAAGTGTGTCGTCTCCGATAGAATTAAATGGTACTGAAATGAGTCCATCCCTGTCCAGCAGGTACGCAGCGACCACTGGGGTCTCAAAATGGTGCGACCACACCAGATCCCCCGTCTTGCGGTCGAACGACATCACACGACCGTTTGAAGTGGACGTGAAGTGTATTATGCCTTAAAGAGACAATTTAAACGTGAGAAACAAGCGTTCAGTTTTGTATGGAGTTCGAAACAAGGTAAAGCTAACGGCGGGAATGCCATGGCGAAACACTGATAACGATAGCTGAACGTAAAGTGCGGGCATGTTTGGTTCAATGAACGAAAACTAATCTGTTTGTAAATATTTGTTACACTTTCAGGCTTTCATATTTTTATCTTTTTCAGAGGTTGTGCTTAATTTTTTTTTGTTCATATTATGTGCAGTTAGCTTTAGAGAAAAGGTGCCACGCTCCCGTAATAGCAGTAACCATACCGAAGGGGGTGCCATTTCTCCGCAGCTGACTGTACCTTAGCTTGTTATGCATTATTTTTGACGAGTGTATCTTTCGGAGAAATTATTGAAGAGGGGGCGTGCAGTCCGATTGATTAAATCGCTTAAATTTCCTATAACTACGGGTTAAATTGAATTATTATAATACTTAACGAGGAAAACGCAGAAGGAAATATTTGAAGTATTTTACGTACTACATAACTGAAGTTCGCAAACGTAACTAAGCGAAAAGTACTACAAGATAACATAAACTGTAAGATCATCTACATATGGTACAACTCACCATAATCATTCATCATTTCCTTTCCCATCGCAAGGGAGGAATAATCAAAGAAAGTAACATTCCACTTCTGGTCTTCATTCTTAGAATCATGCATAAGTATATTATACTCCGTGCGGGCGACGTAAATCCCTCGCTTTTTGTCGGGGAAACACGTGTCTTCTTCGTTGCTTTGAAATATTTTCGCTTTATCAAAACCTAGAAAATATCAAGAAACTCAGCAACATAGGCAATTGAATTTCCAAAAATGTACTTAGTTTTTAAAATTTAAAAATTCTGACATGGTTATTTTTTAAACACCTGAAAGATATCCTTAGATGAACAAGCTGATAAGATGTTTTAATTAAAACTGAACTAAGTCCGACTTGATTAGTCGAAGATTTACGAGGAATTTATGAGTAGGTAGTAGGTACACTATTTTAGCAATAAAAAGTCAATATAGACCAAATAACAAGTCATTACCTGATACATGCTCCCGTGACCCCGTCAAAGGATCTAATATGAACCACGTATCACTCTTCTTCCCCGTATAAAGTATACCCTCTGTAGACCTGCAGGGGGCATTGGCAACGAGCTCTGGTATAGTCAACGGTAGTTTCTTGAGCATTTGCTGGTCGCCTCTTGGCCCGTACATGTATAAGAAGCCATGCCGAGGGTCCGGGAGAAACTGGGGCATGAGACTGTCGTGTTGGTTTGGCACCTTTACTACTGGTTCTAAAACGAAAACGGAAGTGTTTACTTTGAAGCACAGGTCGGGTGAAACACACAGTTTTTCTACTCTGTAATTTCGCTATCACAGATTATTAATTTATGAAACTGTGTAAATTAATTTAACAGAAATATGGCATAAGTAATTAATGACTAATATTTTCCTTCCACTTATGATAATGTAAACTTAATAATATAATATAGCCTTATTTTTCTTGACCTATATGTATGTAGTATTTTTATCGAAGAGTCCTGCATGGTAACAAAATTTGTTTTAGGTAAACCATTTTATGTCCACAAATATCTTCTAAAGATAATACAAAATGACGCCAAATTACATAATAAAAAACAAAATATCAATATACTCCTTTACTGAGCGATTAAACGCAGAACCAAAAAATTGTAAATAAAACGTTATCTGCAATCTACATGCTGGCGTACGGCCACTCATAATTATACCTATCCAATAGATTGTACCCAACAGACAGAAACCACATGTCCCATAATGATTAATGACATATCATGGAATATTATTTTGTGTCTGAACTTTTTAGAAAACCTTTACCTTATGTTTCTTAATATGTATTATTTTTGGTTTTGCTACGTCTAACTACTTGTTTCCTGATCTCTTCATACCTTACGGGTGGAAATAGCCTAGGCCTTTAGCGTGATTGCACAATTACACTCACTTGCGCTCAATTACACTTTGGGTAATGCAGTAGCGCCATTTTTTACTTTGCGGCTCAGTGCATCCTTTTTTAAATGTGTCAGTCAGAAAAGGACAAAGCTAGGTGCTTTTGCTCGTTCTAGCCATTCTCACAGTTCTATTATATTCCTTCATGTTATATAAGTACACCCCATTGCAAAAAAAAACAGGCACCCATGTTTTTTGTATTTTATGTGCATAAAAGCTTACTTTCTAAGCTTTAATGCCTAAAAATCTGAAAAACTAGATGCCCGATTTTTTTGCAAGGGAGTGTATTTACTTAAACAACCAGTTTATTAAGACCTAGGACTTATTTTGCATCTGGTTCTTTACTTCCATCATGGTGTCCATTACAAAATATTTTAAAAGAATCTCTTACTTTCTCTGACCCTTTTGTCAAAATTTTTAGACAAATCGGTTAAGTAGACTTAAAAAAAGTATTTTCTTAAGTGTTGTGACTAAACGTAAAAATTATGTCAAAATGTTAATCTGATACAAAAATGAGTCTTATAATACAGGATAACTTAAACTTAAAAAAATATATTATGAACATTTCTTATTCAATCATTGCCATGAAATGGTGTGGAGTAACCATAAGCCCTAAGTTATTTATTCATTTCGAAAAAATGGGCACCCAGGTCCACACAGTTACATAATGCTGGCGTATTTGGTATATATATAAGTTTTGCGCAACTAAAATCAGAACTCAATTACTTTGCTATTTATTATCAGGAGATTTAATCGCCACAATAGAACTCTGCAGTAAAGTAATTCCAACAGCTATTTTACTTTAGCTATGAGATAATAAATGGATTGCATTTTGTGCCCCAGTCATATCGCCCAGCCTTATCTACTTATGTTTTTAATTTAACCCTAAACCTAATTATCATTACAAAGTAAATAATATAGTATTAATTGTTATCTGCTTAAAACTGGGGGAATTTCAATGATAATGAATGATTTTTATGACGCCGTTTCAATAAGGTAATTTGGTACAACTGAGTGAGGTTTGATAAAATGTGATCTCATTGATATTTCTTTTTTTTTCTTTCAATCTGCAAACAGACCTGTACCCAGCAGTAGGACGTATATACATAGGCTAGAGATAAGATGAGAAATTTATGGTTATTTAAGCATGAAATAGAATATTTACAAAGGTGTGACGTTATGTATGTATTTATGACATGAAGCATTTATGGTGCTTTTGCATTTGTGTTTACACCAGTTACTGCATTAAATAAAAACTATACTCTGGAGCAAAGAAACTGGGTCACTTTTCGTACAACTTTCTATGGGAAATGACCCGGTTTATTTGCTCCCAAGTATGCAATGATCAAATAAAAAAAGAATGTTGGCAAATGTATATTTTTACAGACAAATCAAATCACTTAGTTGATTCAAAATGCAAGGTAGAATGCAAAGGAGTGTCCTTAGATATAGTATTTTAAATTAAAGAAGGCAGTAAAAAAGAGATGGTCGTTATTTAACAGATATTAATACAATCAAATTTAAATATTAAAAGAACAAAATAACCTACTTAAGATTCATTTTATATCGGAGTAATACTGTGCCAGCAGTTAAAAAGTTGGTTTAGATAGGTGAATATATAATCGGACCAACTTTTAATCATCAATTACAATTACATAGTTGGCCAAAATGTTATCACAGGTGCGAGTTTAGTGACATAATAAAGTGTACACAATTGCTATTTAATTACTTTTGATTGTTGCCATCTTCTTCTGAAACATACTTCATGCTTTATAAACAAACATCAGAAGCCATAGAGCAGGGGTGGCCAACGGGTCGATCGCGATCGACCGGGCGATCGCGCCTGTTAGTCCAGTCGAGCGCGGCAAGGCAAAAAATATAAATATGTGGACCAGACTGCGCAACGTAATCACCAACTGCTGATTTAAGGTTTCATGAAGTATTTAATTGGTAGATTGCACAAGGTTTCGTTAGTAAACAGGAGATCTTGGGTCTAATCAAGTTGGCCACCCCTGCCATAGAGTAATAGTGTAGTGGGGGGAGAAGGGGGGGCAGCTTAGGGTGCACCACCTCAGGCAGTACATTTCTTTTCCATAATTAAAAAAAGATGGTGGTCCAACTGGTATTTCATTCCAGGCACAGAAGTCTACACTGTGATACTAACATTGGAAGGTATACTAAACAAGTAAGTGTTTATCTGGTGTAAAGGTATACCAAACAAACTTTACACCGATTAGCAGAGAGGTAAATAGTTATATTCTGAAAAACTTGATATTCTAGCAGTCACAATTTGTTCAACCACTATTAAGTGAATGTTTTATTTAATAATTACAGGGACAAAGTTTGCATATTGTGATGCTATGAGTTGATTATTTATTTTGACGGAACAGTAATGTTTAAGTTACAAAATGATAAAAGTCTAAAGTATAAATGATTCCAACTCCCATGATCAATGATGTATCATCTTTAAGTACATTAAAGGTCTCATCTTGATTGAATGATGAAACAGAATGCAAACTGTAAGAAAGAAATGCTCCTACACATTACACAAGTACACCACTATACATTTGTTTAAAGACTTACCATCCTTTAGTTTCCAAATAATATTCCCTGAGAGGTGCTCCACAGCCACCATACCGCCTCCCAGCGTGGCAAACAAGAGCGGCCGGTCGTCCAGCGCCCGAGACAGCTCGGTGCTCTGCAAAATACAACACTCACGTAATATACAACTAAATCACCTTCAATGCAAGCCCTTCAGGCGGTTTAAATAATTAATGCGATGCACTCGGCGCCACTCACACGAACCTTCGATTCTTTGTCCACTATAGACCCGAGGCCGTACGACCCAAACACAAACAGTGTCACAAACAGCAAACTCTTCATGATTGCCTCAATAAAATCACATATAAGCAGATATATGAAATTGAAATCCCATTATTTTACACAACACAACAATAAAACGTTTAGACCGAGGAGAGTATTTGTCATGTACATGTTTTGACCACAATTGAAAGGAAATTATGCAGTTTTTGACATTGACAGCTAACGTCACGTCGCGTCGCTGACACCGGATAACCGTAGGGTTGTGCGAATTCGGTAAGAACAGAAAAAAGAGGGAATGTTCTCTATGGTCTTATACGAATGAAAGCGAAATGTAACTCCAACTTTATATTTTCCATAGACAAACGACAAGGTAAACAACATAGCAAAACAAATTAATTTGACGTTTTGCTTGTCACGTCACGTCACGAAAAGAAACAATTTTTGTTGGTTGAGCGATAAAAAATTAGAATAAAGAGATTCCTTGAACTTAGCAATTTATGTTATAAATATATAAGACGAGCGTGGTGTAAAGTAAAAAGGACCGTATTTGCTATTATGTCGTGGGTGTAGTACTGTATTTTCTTAAAATATGGATGTGTCCGGCTCAGGTATGTAAAAACCATTTTTTGAAAAATTATTTCATTATAGTTTAAACTTGGTTTGCTTGTGGTCCCTCAGGATTATCAGTAGGGATCAGCTTAGTCATAGTCTTGCGCAATAGTCAATTCCTGGAACCGGTGTTTATCAGTAAACATACGCTTTTTTTGTTACGTTGACAACGGAGACGATAACAAACTCGGTGCACTACGCACTTGAGAGTTGTTTTACCGTCTTATAAAAATAAGTTAGTGACGTTATTCCTGCTTAAATGAAACTGTAACATGAACATAATAATTTAGTAGTTCCAATTAGAAATGCGTAAGTGTATTTTGTTTAGTTAGTATTATGCTTTTGTAGCGGGCGTATAGTTAAAGCGCAAGTTATTTCAGGGAAATCCCCGAACGCCACGCTGACCTTTAGGTACAATGCAAATAATGAGGAACTGGAGGAGCTGTACCACATGTGTGATGACGACCCACCCACACCTCAATGTGAGCCCTCTCCCAGTGGCCAAACCGAGAATGCGAGCCCCAAGAAAACAGATAAAAGCTCCTCCATTTTAGATAAGTACTTCAAATCAATGAGGCCAGAAAAGGCTGCTGAAAAAGTTGAAGATACAAAGACTGAGGTAAAGCCAGTAGAGGAGCCCAAATCAGTAAATCCCCCTAAAGAAGTAACTTCCTCTCCTATGAAAGAGTACTTAAACAGACTAGGGAAGAGGAACACTACTTCAGAAGGCTCCATTGATGCAAAGGAAGGCAGTAATGAAACATGGAAGATATTCCATGACTTTAAATTTAAGATAGCTCAAGCTGTTGAGGATATTAAAACTCGTTCTGTTGATGGTAAGGAATTCTAGTGCTTAGCATTTAGTTGTGCATGTAGTAATAGTTACATTTAAGTACCAACAATACCAGCTTTAACACCCAATACCTATTTTTTATTATTGTTAAATGAATGCTTAAAACCTGGTATTGGAGGTTATAAGTGATTGCATACTTGTAGTTTAATATTTATGCTTCTGTATTAGAAACAAAGGATAAATCTGTGCCAAGAGAGAACTCTATGTCTGATTCTGAAGAGAACTCTGCTGTCAAAGACTCTGACCAGCAGAGTGTGGGTGACACCGATAATCAGGTAAGGCTTACCACCTGTATCATATTAATTGACTCGCAATGATGTCTATAATTAATTTTTTTTTTAAAATGAAACTGTGTCTATAACTTACATTCTATTGTCTTAAACTGAGGCATATAATTCTGCCATTATTGCGAAAAAATCAACTATTGACACTTTTGTTCAAAGAATCTTGTGTGTATTTGCTTTTGCTGATAATTCTGGATTCTTACCAAATTTATGTTCTTTGAACATTAGCTGGTTGTATCCAGGATACTGTACTGATATTATGAATGTTATTTTTAATGAATCTGCTTGTCTCTTCATCATTCATTCTGAGATGAGGCCTGTGCCCAGCAGTGGGACATTTAATATAGGCTAGAGATAAACTTTAAATATAAATACATACATATAATTGTATTCAGTAAAAGCTAGTATCTGGTTTCCAGTAAATGAACTTGTCTCCCCTTCTCTTACCTCATTTCACCTTGCCATGTATCCTTAATATTATAAATGTGAAAATTTGTGAGGATGTCTGTATGGACGTTTGTTACTCTTTCAAGCCAAAATGGCTGAACGGATCTAGATAAAAAATTCTGGAATAAGCGACATTTTATCCTGGAAAATTACGTAGTTCCAGAATTATTGTTTTTTGGGAATTCTGTACTTTCTTATAAATAGGTGAATATACCCAGCGTAAAAAACGCACAAATGATTAAAAACGCACACTCAAACCAAGGTTGCCGCCAAGGGGTGCGGGCAGGGAGGGGCTGCTGCACCCCCTTGAGAATCGAAAAAAAATTACGTTTATTTTTTGTCAACATTAACATTCAAGTGCCGTCGTACTGTTTGAGCTAACGATAGATGCTATGCTATACTTCAACTAGCCCCCCCTTGATCAACGGCGACGCCCTTGACACACACACACAGATTTATGTTAAATGCAATTAGTATGTTTGATGTATGTTTGATTCAGGTATCATCGCTTGACAGTAGCATTCAGAACCTGTCAGAGATGACTCAGCCCATTACAGCAAAGCCAACTGAACGTGAAATAAGTCTTCCTTTAGAAAAGAATAATTCTGAATCCAGTGATGATACACATAAAAATTTAGGTAAGTACAACTGTGTAAAAATTGGCTCCATCCATAGTGCTACTTCTTACCCCGAATTGGAAAACAGCTTCGAATACTGCGTCAACGGTTAGTGTAAACGAGCCTTTGCGGTGTGTCGTGCTCAGTGTTGTGTGCTACCCTCTTTTTGACAATAAATAAAGTGGCGATAAAAACGAGGGTAGTAGCGCTTACGCTGAGTGGCCGCGCGAGAAGCGTTCGAACGCGCAGTGTTCGTTTCACTGTTTCACTCGTGGAAGAGCTAGCGCTCCGGGTAAAAAGGCTACAGACGGATTAGTCCGAAACATGTCGAGCTTTGTTCCGTTTATTTCACGATGTTTCAATCTCACAGTTGTTTTATGTTAATTACACTGTCTGTTTGCATGTCTACATTATGTGTCCGTACTGAATGTTGTGGACATTGTTTAGCTCACGAAGACGACTTTGCAGTGATAGAAATAGTTGCATGTGCAAAATTAGATATACAAATTGTTATATTGCCCAAGAGTTATAGCCCTGAATCTAAGAGCCGCTATTATTGAACATACCACACATGACCTATAACGTTAAAATCTTCTGTTTATTTTTAGCTAATAGTGAATCAATAGACGGCACGGGAGACTTGCTAGACGACAGTAGCATGATGGAAGTGGAATCCGGTGTTGAGGCAATGGAAGACACGAACATCGATCTCTATGGCGACATCAGCCCTCTCTCCAAAGACATCCCGGACAAACCCACAGAAACATTACCCCAAAGAGTCCAGCAACCACTCACCACCACGAATTTCAACCTTCCACCAAGCAACAACAATCTCCGAAAACCAGAATCGGGGAAAATAACAAAACACTATTTCTTAAACTATTCAATGTACATCTTAACTTTTTTAGTTGTAGTTAACTACATTCTATTTCCCAATTCTAATGTGTGGAATGGTTTCCTCATGGGGCTTTGGGTGTTTTGTTTCGCGAGTAACTTGAAACAGTGGACGTTGGACAATTTCTTCAGTGATAGTAGTGATCCCGGGCCAAGTTTCTTCCAGTTGAAACGCAGCAGTGCCATGCCTCCTACCTACACAATTCCTAGCGTTAAAGAGTATCGGCCTTTGAAGAAGTACGAGGTAAGATAATGGTTGTAATATAGAGCGTAAAAAATGTGTAGGTAACATCTTTTTTCTTACAGCAAACTGTTAAATTAGACAGTGCCTAGAAGAAACAGGAACTAAATGTATGGTCACTCCAAACTAAAATATCATCCTACTGACTGACTGATATAGATTGAAGTGTATTTACGAACTAATCTGTGGTTGAAAATGATTGTGTCAAGTTCATAGTTCTTATTTTCTGCCTCTTTCTTCATTAATGTTAACACATGTGTGTCTGATATTTCTCTTTCACTTTGTCTCTGTTTGTTTCGGTTTTAATACTCAACGAACGTCCTTTGTTAATGCTGCTACTTCAAAAGGTTGGACTTAAATACGGTGGTTTCGTCATAAAATACATGTGTCATTAAATTTAGTTACTCCCCGGCCATAAACCGGTTGTTAAATGTACCAAGCCGCAAATCATTGTTAAAGTGTTTCTGTTTTCAGGGTTGGTTAAACCATTATAGATACCCCGATTACGATCCTTACACGTATCACATCAACAAAACCGTCACAGCTTACGTGAAATTAGAAGGTAAGAAATAAATGTCTCGATAAAAAGGAGCAGTAGTAAATAATATAATCCAGTTTTCTTTATCTAAATAAAAAGCTCGGATTATCATCTACATGTACCTAATTAGTTTTCCGTTAAAATTGTTTATCTATTCTATGTATTGATTGCCCTTATCTCATTAGCTGGTACTGTTACTGATATATTTGTTTATTTTAGGCTGTAACTTAAGATTATCGTACACCACGACGAAGATAGCGAAAAGGGCGTTGTGGGATGAGAAAATAGATAAAGTAGTGTTCTATCAACATAGATTGTACAACTTGACTGGAGCAAGGGTCATATTACTGCCAAAGGGACTCGTCAGAAAAAGGTAATTTTAAATTAAGCGATAGAAAAAATCTATAATTTAATAAGGAACGAATGTCAGTTTTGCGGCTGAGAAAATTAAGACTTACATGCAAGGCAATCTGACAATCAGCCTTATGGTTTATATTTACATGTATGTAATAGGAACTATCTTTAAAAATGGCTAAACGTTTATTTAGTCTACTTGCTGTCTAGCGAGCGCTTACTCTCAATTTCATCGTAATGTTATAAGATGCCGTAGAAAGAGATGCTGAATTCGAAGTTTTCCTTTCGTCGGCGGCTGATCATTTAGCATTATTGTTCCAGTATAAATAAATAAAAAATGTTTTCTTTATATTCCTTGACACGACTGAACCAAATACAGTTAAAATTTAAAAACACACAAATAATTAGGTAGGTAGTTACATTGAAAGCAGTAACAGAATAAGGTAACATCGATCGACGAAATACGTTAGTTCTTTTATTAAAATTCTAACGAATGTACCTATTGTAATGTTTTGTGTAAGAGTTTTCCAAAGTGAGCCAACAAAACACAGTCGTAGTTATAGATTGTGAACAAGCGAGATGAAAATAAAATCCTAGCATCTCTCGTTTACCTTGAATACTTCTTTGCTATTATAATTACGTATCCGTATGCATATTTAATTAAGTACTTGTATTTGCGCAGCTTTTTACGTGCCTCTTCTATGACGCATGAAATTTAAAACCTTTACATTTTTTCGGTAACGCAATCTCTCATAAAAAGTTACCGGTTCAGGAAAGGTTATGTTTTGTCTCCGTTTGGCAAATGATAGGTATAGACAAACGAATGTTAAGTTAACAGAAGAATAAGAAGCTTTCATAAATAACTGGGTCAGTCAGTACTTTTACGACTTTGTATTCTTTATCTAAAAGGTCAACCGAAATGTATATTTCGGATGCATCACGCAACAGTCTATAAGTAAATTAGTTCAAGTTCATACAAATTTGTAATGCATTTTTACAACTTTATTTATTTCGTATTTTTTCGGCGATAACTAAGTACTCAGTGATACGACTTACATCAACAAGGAAGGCAAACGAGCAAAGGGTACTTAGTGGTGATGGCTGGCGCTGTACGTACAATCTTACTTAAATAGTTACCAGTTTTATCTTGAACTTTGTAGTCAAAGACACGCAACTCCAAAGATGCAAAGACAAAGGTGTATTGACAGGACCTATTTACTATGTATCACGGATAATAGAACGATTTGAAGTTTGGACCTATATGTAGTGTAGATAACGTGATTTTTCAACTTTGAATTTTAGATTTTTGACCACTGATGGCCTCATTTGTCTTTTCCATAGATCTGTAGAATCTGTACTTATAGATTTGTCACGAAAGAGAAAGAGCTATTTTACAGTGAGATAGACGATATCGTTTTCTTACACGTTGTGAGTTTAAGTGGACCCAGTGACACTCAATTGTAAGGGGTGAGGCTTCTTCGACTTATAATGTTTCTTATTCCACCCAAAAAGGCAATGACCTATGTTAGTCCGCCCTAACTTTACCTAGCTTTAGCTATACGAATGTCGTGTCGATATTGTACTTTTAAAGCCATTTAACAGAGCAATAAATTATCCCGCGATAAGACGGCTTTATTGTCCGAACTGACCTTCGCTTGCTTTAGCCCGCGCGGCCGAATGAGGCTAACAACCTCTTCCGTAACACTAATTATTTCGAGCACGAAATTAATTGTTAATTATGCCCGATGATCAACTAATTTATGCTCACGTGTGTCGTACGGGAATTGTGTAATTTCACTTTTAGTTTTGTTATGGCTAGCTGTGTCGTTGAACAGGTAGGTACAGTCAGCGTCATATACTCGTAGTATGAAACGTCTAAGGTAACCAAAAAGGTCGGCACGCCTTGCTATTTCTATGGTATACCGAACTATTTGACTGCTTGAATGCTTCAAACTATATGACGCTGACTACCTACCTCAAACTGCCTCCTTGGTAATTGCATATTGTTGTCGGTATAGCAGCCCCCAGTTAGTTTTTTGCGCGAGCTCTTTCGCTCTTTGGTAAAGGTTCGAGGTTGCAACAGTTTAACTTCTATCTTACGCGCATTATTTCATACTTCAGTAATAGTCGAATTTCTTACTTCTGCCTTCATTAAATGATTAATGAACTAACGAAATGACCCCCCGTCTATTTTTACTGAAAATTAGATTAATTAATAAATCATAGTTACATGGTTTATAGAAGGTGCATCATCGTTGTTTATTACTATTGTTACTCGACTACCTATACCTAATGTTAGCGCATGAATAAATATGGCTGTAGGTATATCGTTATCCTTGTTAAAGTTACTGAAATTTGATAAGAATTACGTTTACGTATTACTAATGAAATATAGGGTAAAAGTATAGCGAGTAAAGATTGGATTTTTGAGGTTGTATTTTGCGTACCATACATTTATTAATCACAAAATCACGACGTCAAAAATTCATCCACAAAATCGGTTTGTTAAAAACTACTCTAGGGGTATTAGAAACGTTGACAGAATACATTTCAATGGTTCTTACAATTTTTGTCTATGCCAAAAAAAATTTAAAAATACACGCCTAAAAGTGAAGTCCGTGCAAAAGAAGTCGCAGGCACCCAGTCGTTAAACATGTGTAAAGCATTACATGCAAGTGTGTAAGGCGCTTAGACAGACTACGCGTAATCCACACTTAATGTCGTTTAAATACCTTGACTGTGCTCAATGACAATGATTGAACCTCTGACCGCAGTGTGGGTGTGCGATTCCTCGACTCAATGTCAAAACACTCTGCTGCTGCATTTAGAATTTAGATTGTTATTATTTCTCCTTGCCTTTTAGTTGCCACAATTACAGCTAATTTGATAGTCATTTTGAATTCACTTTAACATAATGGCATTATTATTATGCAGAAGTATTTAAAAGTTTATGGGCTCTAGTCTTACGACCATGTGTGCAAACAGCAAATATTATAAAAACTTTAAAAAACTTCAGGCAATGGAGCAAAAAGTACCCAATCTGTATTGTGCTGAACGAAAAAGAAAAGATACAAGTGTTAGAAAGAGAGAACATTTCCGCGACAGAGAAGAAACTTGGTGACTCGACATCTGACGGCAAAAAGAAGGAACAACTGCAACAAGAATCAGAAAGTACAGAAACCAATACTAGTCCAGAGAAAAAGAGGAAATTTGTTTGGAGAAGAAGGGAAAAAAGGTGAGACAGAAAGAGTAATAACGACTAATAAGTTTAATTCTAACTTTTGAATTTTCTCTTGGATAAACATTGGTATGGAATTATACTCCACAGTTACTAAGTATCTCTTGTACGCTCAGTGTTCAGTGCAATTTGAAGTATGTCCAATTTTTTATTTATTTACAGCGAAATGCTGAAACACGCGGATGGCGAGGTTTTGGTAGGGAAAGAAGGTCTGAGGCATCGCATCGTCAGAAAAATGCACAGAGGTATGTATTGGTCTTATACAAAATAGCGCATCATTGGTATATATAATTTTTTTTTAAGTAGCTGAAAGGACTGTAATGGAATGTTGCCAAATGGTAGGCAAAGGCTGTTCCTGCTTCGTTCTACTCTTTGATCGCGAAGCTCTCGTTAATCCAAGTGAAATTGACTTTCTTATTTTGCACTCTGTTTGAAAATTAAATAGCGTGAAAGTAATTTTAGGTTTTTACAGACGCTTTTTTTTATTCCAGATAAAAGAATAGACAGTACGTCCCCTATAATAGAGCCAGAAACACAAATTGAAAAGACCCTGCTGCTAGAGGAGTCCTCAATCCACGAAGAGGAGTTAGCGAGTGGCTCCGTCTCCAGCACGAAAGACGACATCGACGAAGAACTCGATGAAACGGAGATGTCTAAACTAAAGGAACTATTGGAAGAAGCCGTAAGTTACAATCATGCTAGCCTAGTAACAGATTATGCGTCAGCAGATTCTGAACTCAATTTCTAGCTTTAAATACACTTTAGCGGTTAATACATTTGAGTCCTGGGATTAGTGCATCATCATCTTAGTATATTTTTTCCAGTTGGGACGATCCTGCGCTGCGACTCCGCCTTACCAGATCTTGCCTAGGGATTGTAATACCTTTTTAACAGAGCGCAGCGCTACCATGTTATTTTATTTCGCTCTTTTGGGTTGGAAATTAGTCTATAGTTTGCAAAAACTCATTGGCAAAAATGGTAGTTGTGTATCAATTTAAGTAATAAATTTTAATTTGCCATAGTTTTTTTCTTCAGCAAATACCAGCAATATTCATATTCAATTGTATTTTTTTCTAGGAGCAAGAAATTATCGCAGATGGCGCGTCTGAAGGGGAATGGAGCGTGCACGTGAAGCATTCCAAAGACAAACATTCACATTTGTTCCTCTTCGGACGGACCGGCCGCGACAAGCACGAATGGTAAAGAACCGAGAATCTTACGTGTCCATTTGCTAACATTATGTGCATTTCCTTTTCTCAGAAAACCGATTTTCTAAAGCACAACTAAAAAAAAATACCATTCGAAATTCAACTCAAATTCGACAAAATTCTTACCACTTTCGAATGGTACTTTATATAAGCCCCCAGTTTTTTACTTGATAGAGAAAGTTATACGCTCTTTCTATAACAGCGATCACCTGTTTCAGTCTAAAGCATACATTTCGAAAGCAAAAACCATCGCAACCGCTCAACATTTGCCTAACCATATCCCCAACTTGTTTCCCCGAAGGTATCGCCGCATAAATGTAGCAATATTTGAAGCGAACGCAAGCTCGGCGGAATCCTCGGTGACTGAAGACAAGCCCGCGAGCGAGCCCGCGCCCGAAGCCAAAGAGGTTGAGACGGCCGTCTACAAAGTCTCGGAAAAGGACAGTGTTGCCTTTGGCAAGTCAGCGGTAAGTGTTGAAAACTTGAAGCCTATACTATCAAGAAAAATCCTTTACGTGTTGCATTGCGGCCCTGGGTCGTCGAATTCTAACTGGGTCGCGTCACGGCCTGGCAGTGTAATGAATCTTGCAAGTTTTTTCTTGCTTGTGTAAATTGGGCGTGCATTTCAATACAATGCAATAAGGAGAGGGTAAAGTGGGTTCATCTCATCGTTTGTATTGGACTTTAGGCCATTTTCTCATCTCTGCTTCATGTACAATCACATGAAATGTGACTTATCACACAAACAAAATACGTTTTATATCAAAAAGGTGGCTGGCAAGTCTTCTTCTACCAAACTGTGAAACTGTTTATACGGACTGTTTGTTTGATTTATTATGAGGAAACATTTATTTGCAGACTAAATCATGCTCAGTGAGTGTCGACGCTTCCCCCATTCCAACAACAAACACGAACTCGAATCTTCCAGACCTAGAGACTTACGAGAAAACATTCTGGCCTTATTTAATCAAAATCATGCAGGTAACCATACTTCATTTTCACTGCTTTCTAGAAACCTCTCCTGTAAATCAGGGATGGTGAACCATTGGCATACATGTCAGTGGTGCCACGTTTTAAAATAATTCGAGCACGCCAGTAATGGTCGGAGCGATTGGATCATTTCATGGTAAGAGAGCATCACCCGCAACATCAACGAAGTATTTTATTACACGTCTGAACCAAATATATTCTGTAAAATAAATGGCACATCCACCAAAAAAGGTTTGCCATCCCTGTTATAATAAGCGAACCGTATTAAGCTCTAGCCGCAGTACAACTTTGCCTCAATAAGCCATTATTGTACTCACCGAGAAAGTCACCGGGGCATTTATTATGACAAGGTTGTAGGTAGGTACTCCGGGTCGACCTTAAGCCTTGAAGATCTTGTGTAGTGAAATCATTCATCAACGCTTCTTACATGTGCTTGAACCTGGTGACGACGACGAATACGGCCGGCTTTTTGCAATCTACGTATAGGGAAGTAGACTACTTGCAACCTTCCACGGAAGGTTATTTAAAACGAAATTTAGATAGGTCTGAGTATGGCAGTAATTTCACTATCGATGTTGGTTTTTGAACAGATTCACGAAATGAATTTCAAACTAACAGCGGAGGCTGGCGTCATGTGTCAGATAGAACCGACGCCGACGGAGAGAGCGAAACACAAGAAGAAGAGAAAGACCGATGTTCGTTTACAAAGTTTTAGTCATAGATATTATAGTATACGAGTCATTTTCAAAAAAAAAACATCGTTAAGGGCTTAATTACAACAAAAATTAATTGATTCCTTTGTGTTACGACCGTTTCGCCTTCATTCTATTGCAATAAGGGTGGAAAAGTCGTAACACAAAGGAATCAATTAACTTTTGTTTCGATTAAAACCCTTTACATTTTTTATTTTTTTGTTATTTTTGAAAACAACTCGTACACTGACTATCGTTCGATTAGATCGGCGCTGATATATCCGAATCGATACAAGAATATTTACTCCTTTCGTTTACGGCTGTCAGTGGGCTCACTCGAGACCACAGCCGTGTAAGAAATCTGGTGTCTCTCTCTATCGTTATCTCTGCATTACGGATCTATTAGGTACTATATTCTATATGTATATATGGTTAGTGGTAGTAGTGTATGTATTTTAGAAGCTCTTTAAATATCATGGTATTTCATTTAGGCAAGTATCTCAACATTTACATAACGTGGTGCCTGTACTATCGAAAATGTTAATTCCTGACCCACCGTGGAACCTTTTCACAGTAAATGTCATAGAGACGTTACATTGAGCTGTCAAAGAAAACCATTGTAACGTTTACTGTAAGAACGTTCAACGGTGGGTCAGGAATTAATTTGTTTGGTGGTACTCTTAAATTTGGCACTAACCATTGTATTATAGAATTGGATTTAGCTGATTATTATTTTGATCTGGTATTGAATCGTGTCTTACATCTCGAGATAAATTTAAAATGACACTGTTCAATCCATTAGTGCACGGAAGGGGTAAAGACGTGATCTGTGTATAGAAGTGTATGTAGAGATCCAGAAAAGCATAGGTACAAAAATAGTTAAGGTAACCCGTGTTCGCACCCACCTACCATGTTTCATACAAACCTCACGTGTTTTTCTTTATTTGGCTGACGGTTTTTCTTCTATCGATAAAAAATGCTTCTAACACTACTAGATTGCGACAGCGTTTTGTTTTGC
Source organism: Pandemis cinnamomeana (assembly GCA_932294345.1). Lineage (NCBI taxonomy): Eukaryota > Metazoa > Arthropoda > Insecta > Lepidoptera > Tortricidae > Pandemis > Pandemis cinnamomeana. Next base: position 5,608,028 of record OW028709.1, on the reverse strand, counting down.
TGCGAAAATTCCGAGCTCTACACTTAATTATAGTAGATATTGATCTAAGTATTTGTAAAATGTTTAATTTTGACAGCCCAAAGCCGGGACGCCTCCTTGCCATTGCCGCATGCTGCCGACCGAGGTGACGTGGGTGAACACCGTGGTCGCGCGCCTCATATACGACGTCATGCGGGACCCCGCCATCATCATGCGCGTGCAACACCGGATACAGAGGAAACTTAACACGCTTAAAGTAACTATAATAATGTTTGGTTAACAGATTAACCCCCTTATTCATAAACGCTCTAAAGGCTTCTGCTAACTTAGCTAATCGTTTGTCCTTATCTGTCACTTTGACATTTACCTTTCACAGATAAGGACAAACGATTGCTAAATTAGCAGAAGCCTATAGAGCGTTTATGAATAAGGGGGTATGTGTTTGATATATCTGTGATGCTGTCTCTGTCCATTTCTTATTTATTTATTTGCAAAAGTTATAGTGTTTTTGCTGGTGCTGCACTAGATAATTTAACATATTTGCAGCCCAACTGAATAACCTTCTGAAATATTCGGGAATAGTTTTTACACCTTGTTACCTTGTTGTGTGTGTGTTGTGGTTGTTGTATATTTTACCAGACATCTTATATACTAGAGATCGGACAAATGGCCGTCATTACTCGCAATAATAAGGACATGACTCCACAAAGATTAATTGATTAATTGAATGGTTTCTAAGTGAAACTTGATAAGATTTCAATGGGACAAGGAAATAAAGTTATACCTTCTCTCTGATTTCCTTCTTTAAAAAAAAAAGATTTATGTACCATAATAATTAAATCAATGGCAATTTTTTTATCGTCGCCTATTGGATATCGTCAATATACCAGCGTAATACAAAATTTATTTATAGGTAAGTAATCAATTAATTTGTCTTTTGTGTCATGTCCATATTATTGCGAGCGATGACGCTCACTTATCCCTTCTCTGTATATATTGTATTGTTGTTTGTGGCGTCCGGCAGCTGCCGTCGTTCATGTCGCCGCTGCTGGTGACGGAGCTGTCGCTGGCGGGCGCGTGCCCGCTGGTGGAGCGCGTGTCATGTCCATATTATTGCGAGCGATGACGCTCACTTATCCCTTCTCTGTATATATTGTATTGTTGTTTGTGGCGTTCGGCAGCTGCCGTCGTTCATGTCGCCGCTGCTGGTGACGGAGCTGTCGCTGGCGGGCGCGTGCCCGCTGGTGGAGCGCGTGGCGGCGCCGGCGTGGGACGAGCGCGGCGTGTGGCTCGACGCCGACCTGCGCTACGACGGCGGCGCCTGCATCACCATACTCACGCAGATCAACCTCATGAAGCTCAAGGAGAAGAGTGAGACGCCCGTTACACCTACGAATAATAATAGCTCAAGAAGCGTAACTGAGCCCGAAAAATCATTCCACGCGAAGTGAACCGCAGAGGGCGAGGCTTAAAATATGTACCGCGCGGCGAATTAGTTCAACCGGGACGCTCGAGCCGTTATCGTAACGTTAACATTGTATTTTTGCGCTAATACATTAGAAAAATATGCCATCGTGTTGTGTGAAGTGGTGTAGAAGCCATTAAGATATGAAAAATAGAGGAGTCACCTTTCATATGTATGTAAATAAATATTTTTTCATCACTTAAGCTCTGAAAGTAGGTTGCATTTAACTTGAAATCCGAGTTGTAAATTCGATTTAATCCTTAGGGATGTAAGTAAATTTAAAAATCGAACGGTGCTCCTTTGTATTCACGAACTGGTAAACAAGGAGATTGTAATGCGTAATACTTACCTCCAAACCTCCATGCTGGCATAATGCTGCTGCCCAGTGCTGGCTGAATGTGCCAAAGCCAAATAGCGCGAGGCCATTAAAAAAAAACAAAAGACGGTTTGGCGCGATAAATTTTCTTCCGCTCTATTACAAATTGCGTATTTTTTTTAACAATAATGACGAGTTCAAGTGACGATTTGGATTTTCCTCGCATTTGTGATGAAAAGTAGAGTGTTCAACTCGAGTGTAAATGATCAATTACACCCGCGAACTATAAGCACCCTCGCTCGCTTTGCTCGCTCGTGTGCCTAAATATCTTGGGTGTAATTGATCACTTACAACCCTTGTTTATCAATCTACTATAGGACACCATACTTGACGACTCTGGATGCATGTGATCCACGCACCCTTCCCTTACCGCAAGTAGGCGGACACGATCACGACGCGCGGACTAATCGCGTGCAAGTATTGTCTGTGTGAGTGACAGGTGTCACGTTTGCATTGCTGTTAGTTTGTGTGCGTAAGTGGAATGACAATCGAAGCGGCAACTGCTAGGGAATTACGTTTCTTGACTTATTATTATTCGTAGCGTTACACTGACACTTTGACCGCGTCGAAGTTTTATGGTGGCGCGCGGGATAAATGGGTGGTTCAAGTTCTTGTCACTCGTTGCTATGGTTACATTCTCCTCGGTCGTTCCAGAATTGCTACTTTATAGCAGTGTTTTACAAACTTTCATGACACGACCTCTCTATAATAAAAAAATATTTCGTGACCCCCAACACATAGGCATTTGCATAGTTAGTAACTTGGTTTTTTAATGAGGTAGTTTTCCTGAATTCTCGCGACCCCCTTTGTAGAGGCTGTGTGACTCCCGAGAGGATCGCGCACCACAGTTAATACTACTTTATAGGATTTATTACTATATATTATTTTTATTACTCCTCCTCCGTAGTTAGTTATCTACTAAGCGTGTTTGTATTATGTGGCTCAACATTTCTTGTAACAAACTATACTACTTGTGTTCCCTCGCTGATGGGACGGAAAAAGAACAAGAAATAGTTGATCCACCCAAGTATACTATTAATATAATATATACAACGCATTGAGCCAAAGGCGCTTTTAGGTTACCAAGGTAGCAAATAAACAGTCGTTTTCTGACGGTAGATCGTGGCGATGTTTTACTGTAATGTGATTTAATTTTGAAATCGAAATGTTGACCGCATGCTTCAAAAGTTTGGCCATCCCTGCACTAAACCATTTTGCGGGTGGCAGAACCTTGTGCGAGGTCCGTCCGGGTCGCCACCCTCTTACGCCCTGATCCTGCCGCCTAACAGCAGTGTTTGCGTGCTTGTGCAGAAAGTAAGACTGGCACACGAGATTTAAAATATGAAATATTTTGTATGGTAAAAAAAATGTAAGCTAATCGACCAATCACATCAATTAAAGTCCACGTCTCGCCTTACAATATGAAAATCTGAACCCCACCTCAGTAGAAATACGCTATTGTCTGTACATGGTTTTATTGCATGTATTGCTTCAAATATTAAATAGTAATTACCATTATTTATTACAGACCTAACGTTAGAAGAGCAGCTTCTGGTGCCGCACGACAACGTGGTAGAGCGAGACACCAACACCTCCATTTCGGGTGGCATGTTCTCCGAAATACAACTGCGGGTGAGGCACCAACTATAACTTAGCTTTTACTCGCAACTTCACTGGCGTGAACCTCAAAAAAAACTGGGATAGACAGTCTATAAACTTAAAGGCCACGTTTAGCGTGATTGTGGACGTATAAGTGGAAAGAGGAGGGAAATCAAAATAGTGATGGGTTCCTAGTCGGATCGATAACAATATTTCCCAAAATTTTCGCCCATAACCTCGATGGGCTTTTACCATCATGCGGGAAAAGAAGCGGCTAGTACGTTCTATGTTTTTTAGGCTTCCAGACTGTTTGGTTCTTGTATTAATCAAAAGGCGGAATTTGCACTGATGAAACTTTTTACTTTTGCACATTAATATGGTTAATAACAATTAATAAATTTAAGGCGAGTCCGTCATTGCTGCGCCATTTTGCGGAGAGAGAGTGAGAGAGCGCCCTGTGCGAGAGGAAGCGCAGCTTAGGCGTCTTTACTGAAACGCCTAACATATAAAAAAAAAAAAAAAAAAAAAAAAAAAAACGCGTACACAGACCAGCATGGAAGCCTTAGAAAACGTTCGCATTTATGAAATTAAGATCTTGTGATCACTGACACCAGCCGAAGAAATAGCGAAATTTCATGTACTAAATATGCCTAGAACAGCGTATTTAAAGATTTTAATTTGTGGCTTCAATGAGAGTGAAGCTGAAACTTAAACTGGTCTTCCAGAAACGGAAACCGGCGATATTCGACTCTGACGTGGAGGACTCCGCGGAGTCTTCGAGCGACGACGAGAGTCCGTCGGCCCAGCATGCGGACAGCTGCGACGCGCTGCCCGTACCTGACTCGCAGTAAGCACTTCAAGATAACATTATGAAAAAAAAAAAACGAGTAATCATACGTAAATAAGGACATAATTAAATTTTATGGCATAAATTCTTTACATGGTTTTGATTAAAGAGTTGATGGCTAACAAAACTGGCTTTCGCATGAAAAAACCCATCGGAATCGGTCCATCCGTCTGAGAGCTTCGATGCCACAGACACACAACACATACACACAAACAATACTTTAATGTGAATATAATTTAAGTACTTGCCTATCCTTAACTGTTTTTGTCTCAGAGCAACAGCGTCGCCAGCGGAAAGTGGTTCATCAAAAAAGAAGTTCTTGCGAATGGTCGACAAGATTTCAACAAATAAATACTTCCAGCAGGTACGTACAAAAATATCTTTGATCTATTATTTTTTATTTGAAATCTCAATTTGACTGTATAACTACATAGAATAAAACAAAGTCGCAGTACGCAACGGATATTGATGCGGTTTTTTTAATAGATAGAGTGATTTAAAGAGGAAGGTTTATATGTATAATTCGAGGCAGACGAAGTCGCGGGCAGAAGCCCATACATAATATATTTTTTAATGTCTGTCTGTCGATAGCCTTTGCCGCTTTTGAATTTATTTCGCTGACTTTTTTGGTACATGTGTCTAATTTGGCTCGTATTAATTTTGTGAAAATTGATTCGCTAATAATTATAATTTAATGTGCATGTTAAACCTGTTGAGTATTGTTCTGTTTTAAGAAGTCTTTTTTATAGGTGACAGACTTCAAATACGTAAAACGTGCGATGGAAGGGCTCTCGAATACGGACATAAAGCTACAACTGGAGATACAGGGTTTGGAAGGAAGGTTAGCACTAAATTTGCCTCCGCCTCCACATGACCGATTATGGATTGGGTAAGTGCTCAAATCTAGAATTTTTGGTTTAATTTAGGAAACTGTTTTTGCCTTTCAATACATATCCTTAAAAATAGACCCGCATTGATCGCCAAGGAAAAGGCTGTATGTAGTGATTCAAAAGCAGTTTAAAGCAATCTCATTTAATACGCTCTCTCATTGAACTGTGCCATTTTGCGGTGTTTTATTTAACGCATATTCTGTTCTGTTCTACTCTTACGTCCGACTTCACTTGCTATTCGCTTTCAGTCATTTGTCTTCTTTTGTGTAGTTTCCGCACAAACCCGCAACTGGTGCTAAAGGCTCGGCCGGCGGTCGGCGCGCGCAACATCCGCTTCGCTCACATCTCCAACTGGATCGAGCACAAGCTCAGCAAAGAGTTCGAGAAAGTTCTTGTGCTTCCCAACATGGAGGACATCTCTGTTGACGTCATGACGCCCACGCCTGTGCTGTTTGAATAGACATGAACGTTATAGAAATAGTTTTTGTGTACCAGAAGCTGAAGTTTTTATCGCAGGTGAGAAGCATTTTATCTTTTTTTAAGTACAAAGTTTGTGTAACAGTATTTTGAGAGTCTAGTTCGGCTTTAACGTAAGGTCACGTGACTTCGGATTCGGGGATCTTTGCCCTATTTTGCTTACTAAAGGGGCCCGAATTAATATTGCACATAACAATCGATACGCAATTTGTAGACGGGCCGGTTTTTAGGATTGTCAAGAACAAAAGAGCAGCATATTGCTCATGGTTGTTGTTGCGGTCGCTGTTTACATTCGAACCAGTTGATTCGAATATGAATAGTACGGAAAGTTCGCACTGAAAGGTAGGTATTTAGTACTCTACGGTCGGCGATATTGTTCGAACACGTTAAATATTATTGAAGACGTATGATCACATTCTTTGCAGCGCTGATAGACTGTAATGAATCAAGGCTAGGAATTATAGGGTACCCACGGTCGCCCATATTGGTGAACTTTGAGCTCTTACATTAAAATTAAATGATGCAAAGCTGATGCATTTAGACGGATTAGTTGCAGTGAAAGATTTTTTGTTAAAATTGAAACATGCATCCTTCAACATGCCCTGCGTACCCGATATAGCGCAGAAATTTAAATATCTAAAATTTTTCCTTGTCAGCGGGACTTGTTTACGAAATCTCGTGTTTATTTTAGTTAAGAGTGAGTGGTAGTATGTACTGTATTTAGAAGAGGATCTCCACGCCATACCAAGATTATTCTTACTATGCCGATGAACTTGCGCGGCAATAATTGTTAGAAAAAAAAAACACGAAGCTTGCAAACGTAATCAAATGGAAGTCGATCGATAATCTTCACGCATTATGCAATCCACATCTACCCCAAAAGTCTGGAAAAGGTTAAAGTGCAATTGTTAGAAGTATTGCAAAAAGGCTAAATGTGGAATGAAATTATTAATTTTGTGTCAAGCGCCAGGTGATTAGTGGATTGCATTGATTTTGATAGTCTAACTATGACTCCCGACTAAGTGACTCAAGCATTTTTAAAAATAATGTACTAACTAATTAATTATTTCATTAATCGCCTGAGGTTAACTGACCTTGATTGATGCTTAGAGTTATAATAATATTAAACCATATTTACCTTGCCACTGTAAAAAATGGTTTTTAAAATAAAAATATATGTTGGTGTTTATTATAGGGCATGGCGCTTTGGTTAGTAAGGCAACGGATGGGTGCTTAGAGTTTATATTTTATGGAGATTACGGTGGGGGAGCGAGTGATTGGACCATTCATACAAACAGCGTTCCGATTTCTGCTTATCAGGTCACAGGATCAGCGATGTGCAATAATGAGAGCTTTACCACTGTAAAGTTAAAATTTAGCTTGAAACACAACCCCAATTCTCATTTTCAGTTAATACTTAATATTGTACTGTTTTCAGTTAAAAATAATAGCGACTAAGGTCGTATTGCAATGTGAAACCCAATTAATCAAATATATTTTTGAAATCCTATTTCTTTGTAACTTTATTAGAATTGTGGAAACAGTGTTTGGGTAATCATTTAGAGGCTAGGTGTTGAAGTCGTTCGTATCATCTACCCGATGAGCTTCCTTGGCACTAATTATACTGACAATAATCCGTCTTGACCTGTTATGTGCACTCTAAAGTATATTAAAACAAATCGTATATAATATATAGATAGTCTGTTACTGTCAAGTAAATCCCTCTATTTTTACCTTGTATTTTATAGTGAGTCCTTATATTTTTGTAGTAGTCGTAAAGTAATGATCGCCGTGCCGCGCCCGCACGGTTAGTCGGCACCGAGAGCATTTACCGCGTTGGCTTGTCATGTAGTAACAGTAAGACATCACGCTATATTTTATATTTTTTTGCACAAATGAATTGGCTTAAATCACTCACAATATTGTATTAATTTGTTATTGAAAATCAGTATTCAATAATTTAGTTAAAAGGCATTTTACTTTATAATCGTCATATTTGTGTTAAGGTGTTTTCTGTAAGAATGAATATAATGTCGATATCTTGTCGATTGGATTGGAGATGTGTAACTTTGAAAAGGCTGAAAGAAAGAATATTGCTCAGGACTTTGTAATGTTTTGCTTTCAAGCGTGATCGAGGCGGTTTGATCCCAGCGGATTGTTTGTGCTGTATTGAACGAATTTATGGTGTTTGGTCGTAATTTGTAAGCATTTATATGTTAATATTGTATCCTGGTTAAGCTTACGTTTTAATGGCCTGCTCCCTAAAAGGGTTTGTTATTTGGTATTTTTTTACTTTTAATAAAATGTAAATTGATGTGCAAGGACGTAATCTCCGCCAATACGCGATTTGACCTGTTGAATCTTAACACGTTATCGTTCCACAGAAATTACTTCGTAAATCTCTAAATGGGTAAACTCGGTTCTTATGAATTTTTCGATAAAGTATAATATTAATAGTTTCAAGATTTTTACATAATGCTAGCTTATATTCAAGTCAGTAAAACGTCATCAAGTTAATAATTTTGAAAGTGACACTGCATTCTACATATCAATGTTCTTGTAAATCATGTACCTGTTTGTAACAACAACTTTGAATTTATTATGGCCATAAATTGATGTAACACAAATCCTGTATTACGATCCAGTTTTTAATATTATTTGTACATACTTACGTTGTAACTGTTTCGTTGTCCCTTGTTCTATATCTTATTGTAATTAGTTATTTTTTTATTTTATCACAATTAAGAAATATTATGTTTTTGTTAGTTCCGTTCATTTATCTGTGATCACTTAGTGATTAGTATTTCGCAGTGTGTACCAAAAACGAGTAATTTTCTATGTATATAGTCTATAAAATTATTAAAGTGTTTATGTGATATATAATTAAGAGTTAAACCGTGCCGAGTAGTTTTTCTATATGGTATCAGTTGTGATTTTTCAATAAATGAATTGCTATATGAAATTTACATATTATTATTGCACCTTTTTGTTGCTGTTTGACGGGCTACGGACGGACCCCTTTGGAGAAGAAAATATTATCTAATCTATCCATCGTATATGCATCTATAGGATCTATAGCGTCTATAGCAGTTGACAAGTTTGGAGAACGTTGGTGGTGAATAAAACCCAAGCTTTCGAAACTCATCGTTGCTCCGAGCTGGATGCCAAGCGCGATGAATTGAAACCCTGACCGCCTGCGGCAGTCCCTTATAATTATATTAATGGGGTGCTCAGATGTCCGCAATGCGCGCAAACTTATACAATAAAGAATGGCTACATAAGCCACTTGCGAGCATACGATCGTACCCTGGGAAGGAGTTGAAGCGGTCGCCATGGTCGAATACGGCCGGGAGCACATCATCATCATCGTAACTCTATCTAAATGAAGGTCGAGGAATAAAACGTGTAGCGATATCTTTAAACTCTTATATTCAACAGTTTCTCTTTCCACCTTACAACATATGCTATCAACATTATAATATTTATGAAACGCTTTATATATTTTCTATGTACAATAGGCACTTGTCAATACATCGTTGTATCTCTATATCACAAATCAAAATCTATGCTAGCGATTTATACAATTTTAAAATTAATAGGTATTCACAATTAGCAATCTTTTCTTCGTATATGTGATAGGTATATATTAATATAAAACTAATACGTCTGAAATATACTTAGGTTGTCTTTTCTGGAAGCACTTAAAGCAATACCATAGGGAAGAATGCTTGTGTTACGGTATTACATATTCCTATTGGCTGTAGCCTTTTGAACGCAAACGATGTTGTTCAACATATAAAAGAGATAGTTGTAGGTATTACGTGTATTAAGATTAATTAAAATCTTGATAAAAGTCAAGGTCCAAATATTTAAAACAACGATCCAGTCGAATTAATTAAGTTTGACAAATGTTTGGTGTTGCTATGTGAAAAGTTTTCCCATCAAAACTATTTATCTTTCATTTGTTTTTCATCTATCGCGGAGTCGCTACGCTAGGAGCCTATGGGAGCTACTCTGAAATTCAAAATTCGATGTTCGGATGATACCGTCCCTCTCTCTCTTATGTTTAACGGCTATTAATGTAAGCCGAACGCCACAACGAACATTGAATTTCGGGAGTATAACGCCTGGGCTTCAGTGTAGCGTATGCGTTGATAGCGTTCAAAAAACTTAAATGCGCTTAATAAATTTTGTAATTGTGGTTTCTTACAAGAAATATGGCTCACACATTATCCATCAAAATATAGAGCTCTATGATACTATATATACAAGTTGAGATCAACCTTACAACTAATCTGAAGATCTTAAAGATTTTGGCACGCTGGACCACATTCTGGTATCAACTAACATCTTATATGCCTACATAAAATTATATTTACAACAAAATTTGCATAATTAAAGTTTATTACTATATTGCTTTGTTTTGCGATATTTTTATGGCAAGCGATCGTTTTATTTTAGCTTTAGCGTTAAAATCGATGAATGTAAGAAAAAGTTAAATACCTACATGTTCATTTTCTTGCTGTTGGTTGGGTAGATAAAAAGATATCTCGTAATTGTAAACATTCAATTTTGAGTTCCAACAAATGAAAGTATAAAAACAATTACTGTACTTTCCCAGGTAGTTATAGTCATTCTTATCTATAAACAGTGTTGTAGCGTTGGTACACAATGGCAAAGCATCTACAGAAGTAACATTACTAATAAAACACTGTTGAAACTCAAAAATGATCGTCTGAAAGTCACAAACAAAGAAATGATCATATTCCTAGGGAGCTTTACTTTGGTGGGTAATAGTAGTACTACATACGGCCTTTAATTTATCAAAATAATCCAATTCGACGACGAAGGAAAATTTAATATTTATAATGATAGGTATACTTACCTATATGTATACCTACCCACCCACGTTATTTTTGTTTACTTTACAAAATCAAATTTAAGAAGAACTCGCCAAACTTTTATCAATGCGATTTACTTTGTCGCCTTTTCATTCTTTTCGTACTAGACGGGTCAATGACCGCACGGACAACAAACTTAGAACGATTACGATCTGTCATAGCGAATTGAAATCCTTACGAAATTCGCCGACAAATCGTCGCGCATTTAACTATTGTCTATTTGTCACATCACATAATTCAATCACGTAGTGTCACACCTAATGCTGCAGCAAGCAGTGCGCACTTCCGTCCTCGCTTCTCCGCTTGACCAGGTCTTGCCAGTCCTCGATCCTGGGCGCGCAGACCAGGGAGTATCGTCCCAGCCGTCTCCGGGCCATGACGAGGAACTCGCCTGCTCCAGCCTCGGCACCACAGACTGAGGACACGTGGATGTGTGCGTGGAGACTCCTCGTCTTCCGCCGCCTGTGGTTGCGGTGTGTGGATGTGCGCTCTAGTGTGTTGTCTACTTCATACCTGTAGGAGAAGTTGTTATTAGAACCGAGTTCACAAAGTTAGCTTAGAAGTTTCTAGTGTGTACCAATGTGTTCCTATAATATTTAAAATATGTTGTCCCATTGACAAATTAAGGACAAGAGAAATCAGAGACAACCAGTACAACTGTGTAACTCTATGTTAAATAAAATAACACTGCACCAACGGAAGCGAAGCCGCGAGCGACAGCTAGTTGAATATACAAATGCAATATTCAGAGAACAGGGGTCTTATTACTTTTACCGGGGTAATTAAAGGTATGGAAACAAATCAGAAAACCACCGTGTACAACGTCGGGTTTCTTTCTGTGTACTCAGTGGAATGTCTCTAAAATATGGGCTTATCTAAGATCTAGCACGTGCCTGCGGCTTTGTATATGTGGAGAGACTAGAAAATTATCTTGTTTCCTATCCCATAAGAAATTCGAGAGAGCCCCTCTAAGTGCACCTCTTCAATCCTCAAGGAACATGTAGGTATACCAATTTTCAAGACTAGCTACAATAGGAGCCTTTAGTTTACTAATATTGTACAAAATACGTGTTGATATTAATTGGTGCTTACCTATAGTAGTCATCCTGGCCGTCGTCATCCGGGAACTTCTGGTCTGTGTGCGCGGCGCCGGCGGCGCGTATGAGCTTGGTGAGCCGCAGCGTGAGCTGTGTGCTGTCCAGGTCGGCGCGCTGCTCCGCGCCAACGAATGTGCCGCGAGACACTGCAACAACAGGCATCAATGAAATGGGTGCTTTGTCATACTTACTGAATACCTACGTCTTAACACGTTAGGTGACGGTTAAAGAGACTCGAAATTCGGGTCCTTCAAATAGGTAGGTATAAGATCAGATAGACAACAAAGATTGACAAATATCTGCGTTTAATTTCAGATTGGTGCTAAAATCTCATTTTCCCAATTAGGTTTGGAGTAACCGAAAAGTAAACTCAAAAGTTAAATACTTAGGTATTTGTAGAGTCATTACGGTACCATAAATCAGCTAAATACGTGCCAATATAGTTTTTTCAACTGAGATGAGATGTAAATGCTTAGCAGATTGCTCCAAATGCTGAATCATTCATAAATGAAACGCAATTTGGCGGTTGACGTCAGCCCGCTCTACTCCCACGAATCGCTATCGACATCCTAGATATTATATATTTAATCACTCTGTCGCTATTGTCGTTCTTTTTTGCGTCATGAGTCAGCAAATGTACCTAGTCTTTTCCAGACCGAACCTTTGTTTGAGAGAGATAAGTGAATAGTGAGGCGAACGGTCGTCAACCCCGCCCGCCCGATAATTACGAAGGCTTTAACTAACGAGCTATCACGTCTCATTTGACGTCCACGTTCTCATATTCTCACAGGGGTAATGTTACTTTTTTATGCCGTTTTTAATAGCTGAAAAGCTGCGTTACATTATGAGTTACGGCGAGATCTATCTAGGTATGTTTAATTTATTACGGCATACTGATTATGCATTTGAAAACTTAGAAAATATGAAATTGGTTTGCGTGCGGTGGGCTAGTACGGTTTGTTTGTTGTAAAAAGGAAACTATTTTCGAGTCATTCGTGATTACAGCTAATCTTTAAAAATGAGGTCTAATGTGTATTAATGTCGTACGAGTAAAAAATAAAAATAATTATGTTGCATGACAAACAGAAATCCGGGCGGTGCGTGATGCGTCGGAGGCTCGGAGAGGGACCTAATAGACCGTCGCCGCCGCGGGGCGCGCGGCACATGACATAACTCTCCTCTATTATTATTTATCAAACAAGATTAAAAAAATATAGTCAAGCTCCCTGCAGCGTCGCGTGCCGACTCAGCCCATCGCATCTACATTCTATATTAACTTATGATAAACGCAAATTGAATCTAAATCCCATCAACGCATAATGTATTCGATCGCTACTGTAGGTACTAACAGAAAATTGTCGCATGTGATATTTACCGCATTCTTTAGTTTCCTTAAAATATTTCATATAAAACGTTATTTTAAAAAATCCCGAGTTCATATGATAAGCGGCGGCCTCGCTTCGCAAATATTCCGCGCTCATTATATGGTAAAAATTATATTCTCGTATACCGTTTAATTTAATTTGAGGCGCGAGGAATCTCGATTATGGCGACAAATTACTGTGCGGGCGGCGTTTATTAACCGACCCGGGCGCTTCTGGCTTCTGCTTAATCATTATTGCGGCGTAGGAGATTTTAAATTATTTTCTTTATTAACTTAACCCACGACTTATTCGTAGTTGGCCGTTTGAATAAGCAATGACTAAAGTAAATAAAGACACGAGAGGGTTTCTTAGCAGGGAGTAGGGAGTCTTGAGCGGTCCTCGAGCGGTCTGTACCTTCCTTGTCAATCTACAACATAATAACTTTTTAAGTTGACTCTTACCTAAATCGCTTGTGCAGAAAGCGAGCTCCAACTCCTCCTCCGAGCAAGGCCTGCAGTCCGCCGTCGCTGGGTCGTAATGCCGCCTGACTAACGCCCTGGCTTCATATCTCAGGACAGCCTCTCGTCGTTTAGTCCCCTCTTCAGGTTCTGCTTCCACGTACAAGGCCGCTCGACCATGCCGGCTTCGGAAGCAGCGCAATTCACGAGCATCGCCGTCGTCCGGCGCGTACAGGGGTACCAGCTTGTGAGCGCCTTCAACGAAGATACGAGCGGGGAAACGTTCGGCTTCTGGAAGGTCAAATGAATTTGTTTTAGATATGTAGAAAGCATTCTTGGATCTAAATGATCTTGATAAATAGCGATGAATAGGTAACAAAACAAACTCCGCCACTTTGTTCAGAGCTTTGGTGACATGACAACTTGAGTAGGTGCATACCTAATTTGACGAAAGGTAAAGTGTCACCAATTGTAAGATAGGATGGCTGAAGATATTGAATCTTCAGCCATCCTATCTTATATTTTATCTCACTTTGAATACCGAAGACACTAGTCCTCAAATACTAACAGAACTCGAAACAAATCATACGAGAAATCCATTAATCGCAAAAGTAATAAATTTAGCAGAATGATATGCAGATGTGGTATGTTCGTGTTGGTTGGTGCAAAAAATTTAACCAAATATAAAACAAATACTTTATAAAAAGACGCAAAACTTTGTTTAACAGTGTTTGTTACTTTACCTGTCTCATTAAGCCGTAGCGTGTGGAACAAATCAGGTGGATCAGGGCGCCGTACGACGCGCACGCATATCCTGAAGTCGCGCTCGTCAGCCGGCATGGTGGGGCGGAAGAGCAGCCGCAGCGCGCCGCGCGGGTACAGCCACGCCACCCGGCCCTCGCGGCAGCGCAGGTACACCGGCGTCACTCCTCGCTCCGCCGTGCTCGTCAGTCCGCTGCAAAAGACAAGGCCTGCTTAATATGGAGTTATCTGAGAACGGTCGATGGAGAATAGGTCTTTGAAATGTTTGGGCACTACTTTTTCGAGTAGATAATTAAACAAGGGCATTTCCCAGGTGGTCGAATGTTGTTCTGTACGAAATCTAGTAAAAATCTTCGATGGAAGTCAACAGTTTTCTCGTAGCAAAGGATCAGTCAACGGTTAAAATATGAAATAAGAACAACGTAAGCACGGAATCACAGTTATAAAATATGCGAAATCGGTTTGAAAAACAGTGTTCATCGTATCCGATTTCAACAATACACTATTCGAAGTCAGACAGGTATTAAATTAGTGTTAAAATTCGATATCGAATGTCATAAAAGCAGACTACTGTCATATCTTGAATCAATTAAACGGTCAGCTCATTAAAATGTTGGTTTATGCTTATTTATCTTACTTGGTTCGAACAAGAAAGTTGTCGTAGTCGTATTTGGACAGTTTCATTGGAATAGTGGCTTCTGGGGAGTTTTGAGGAAAGCTAATTACGTATTCAGTACGCGGCGCGACACGGCGCGGGCCCAGTCCTATCTCGCCATACAAATTATTAAAATCTCTTCAAACCGCCTCTGGGCTTTCTTACGCTTTACGTTCCCGCATTTGGATACAAAAAGTAATAAATTCTCATTAGCGTATAAAAAAAGCATTTCTTAAAATACCTGCCGGACGAAAGAAAAGGGTTTTTGCATTTTGAGTGATAGATACGGCACTAACGATTTGGGTTTTCGACAAGTAGGTAACCCTAAAATAGGCAGAATTGATGGATATTTTATGTAAATCAGATTCGTCCCAGAATCAAGAGCATGATTTATCTTTTGTCAAAATCATTAAAGTTTGTTGTCGACTAAATAAGCGCTATATGTATCTACTTGTCCATCTAAGAGCTTCTCGGACTAATAGTGCCTGATCCACGAAAAGCAATAACGTTAGAAAACACAACTCGATAAAATAATTATATTATTTACTTAACCGTGAATACAACCATGACGGAGTCTCCCGGGTAAGGATCAAGGAGTGGCAAAGATTACGGCACGCGATCGAGGTGTCATTTCTCGCCGGTATCTCGAGCTGCTGCCATAAACAAGCCGCGAGCGGACAATTGTATCTGTAATCTGCGGGCACGTGGGCCCGCGCCCACGCCTGCCCACGGCACCGGCCACTCACACGACCCATAAAACTCAGATATACGACCAAACTCATATAAAAGATGCGACTCGGAGATTTTACACGACTTGATGCGACAATAAAAGCAAGCCTTTGTGTAAGTATTGTACAGCGTTCTGATGGCTTCACGTGGGTTTACGAACATTGTGGCCGCACCAATTTAAAATTTATAAGAATGTTTCAAAATTTACGACCATTACATACTTTCGACGGATGGATTTAATAAATCGATGTCAGAGTCCTTCGAATCTTAAATTATTGTGCCTATAAAAAGATTCTTCGTGCAATACGAGAACATCAATCTAGCTAAAACAAGTCCGATTAACATTGACTGTTATTTTATTGTCGGTGACATTTACGATATCAAGTGTATAAATATTTATTGCTACATTTTAATTTCTTATTTCTAGCGTGTTGGTTGGAGCGGCTTCCTAATGCCTTTACGTCATCGGGGACTTCCTTAATCCTGGCTAATGGGTGCGCGACGAGATATGCGTTGCAGTAAATTATGGGCCTGGCATGGTAACGGCAAGAACAAGTGTGGCGATGTGGGGTGCATGTGCGGGAATGCCGGCGCGGCACACGTGGACGGTGCCGTCGCGCCGGTGCTACCCTTGTACGGCAGGGGTGAGCAACCACGGTAGAGACACTGCCACCTTCATAACAGGTCATTATCTATATTTCCTAATGAACCGATTTTGAAAGTTCTTTTACCAATAAAAAAGCCACATTATTTGTGAGTGTGATTCATTGGCTATATTTAATTCTATGCGGACGAAGTTGCGGACTGCAGCTAGTTTATTGTATTTACATAATTAAAAGTAATTCCTTTAAAATATCTACTAATTTAAGTCTAGTTTCATATTGTATCTATTAGTTTAGGTGTAGATATTCAGGTAGGTTACGTACCCTACTATCAATAAAAACTTATACATATGTATGTATATTTGAAAACTACAGTAGGTACAGTATAATACTTGTGTCCAGGTTTATTTTTGTTCGATATCGATAAATCAGCAGAATTATGAACTTAATATACGATTTAACCCGGCCGCTACTGTGAGGACCCCTGGATGCGTTATCGGCGCGCGCTAAAACAAATACACAAAAACGACACATAAAAACCGCACATATTTTTTGTTTCCAAACATTAGGAGTGTTAACTATTTCAAGTTGTTCCGTGTTCAACTCCATTTCACGGTGGTATTTATTTTTATTTGGGGTTTTTAATGTACATGGCTTCAACGTCATAATTTTCAAATTCAGGCTTCCATAATTAAGAAAACATTTAAGTAACGGTTTACTGATAAGCATCGTCTCCCTGTTCGATAATGACATAAAAACAAGACGCGATGTAATCGTGATCCATTAAAGAAAAAATGTACAAAACGAAAGATTATTATCGGCAGATTCAAATTGAAGCAATCCGGGCCATTACCAGGCAAATGACGCGGGCGCCGGTGCCAGCTAAAAGCCGCTAATGTACCTTAACGTAACCCGAAGAATCCATCGCACGTCTCTGTCACACTCGGAAACGTACCTTATCGTTTTCTCTTTCAAATAAGTCACAAGGATCGGTAAATGAAGTCACGCGCGCGGGCAAATTAGTGTTTAATTTATTTCGTGGGCAACATCCAACATCAACCTTTTTTATGAATGTTGCCAAGCGATCGGCTACTTCTGCGAACTGTGAAGCTCATGCCGTTCGAGATATTTTCCGCCCATATTGTTCAATTAATTAACAATTCAATTTACCTGGACGCAGTCTCAAGTTGTGTAAATGTCGCTATCTTTAGAACATCACGATTTGTTAAATGCCAGAAATGGTTTTAATTTTATATGGCTGCCAACAAAAAAACTGCTCTTACAGACTCGATATTGAGTTATAAAGGCGTCAATAAAATAAACTTTTAACATGCTGGTGTTAATATGCCAACTCAACCGCATTTTATAATTTCCAATACCTTTTAAATCTTATACAAAAAACGTAATAAAACAATTTTTCGACTAGTTATGTTAATTCAACGAATGTTTTCGACGTGAAAAACCGTTTCGTCCGAAGACAAAGGTCAAAAAATAATCGATTAGGTAATAGAGTTGCGAATTCTTGACCCCGCGACTCGGGCTTTTAGTTTTACGATGTGGTGCGTATCTCCGTGGACGGGGTTGGCAGTATACGTAAAGTGCGTTGACAAGCCCCATGTGGAAAGTTCATTATTGCGCGATAACAGGTCCCATAAAGCTTTATCTTGGCTTTACAACGGCATAGCTAGAATAATAAAATAAATGTGTATCTCTTCTACGAAGACTTTTATTTATTCTCGCCCAAAGCAGGCCCGAGATAACAATGACGCGTGCATTCAACCTCAGCCTAGGGTTGAACTTCTGAACGAGTAGGGAGAAGGAACCCAAGCTCCTAAAATAAGTAGATATGTAATCGATTCGCTGTGCCTGCTTATGAAGATGACATATTAATTTATAATGTCTTTAGGGAAGAAAAAAAGTTTTATCATAATTATATTAAATAAAATAAAAAAACCCTTAAAATTTCATAAATATTTAAGTACATACTAGATTTTTAAATAACGAGCCCCCATAAAAAGCGTATACACCTATCGTATCACCAAACGCGTCAAACGTACCAACAATCCCGACTGTAAGTTATTCTCATACCGATGATAGCATTTCTAATAAGATGCTAAGCAATAAGAAAAACAAAGCAGCCCTGGCTGCGACAAGCCGCGCCCGCGCAGCCTGCCCACGCGCCGTATTGTCGCTTGTACACTCACACTTACAAGCCTTTCACTACCACGGACATTAATAAGCTTTTAAGCTCACTCACACTACAACTTCCCTCCTTACAGCACACTAGCACACCTTCGTGATACGTTTTTTCCTTTCTGGGTCAAAGCCTAGAGACATTGTCGGAGATTGCTAACAGTTCCGTGTTCTTTGCTAAGTAAAGTTGAACGGTCGTGAAACTGTAGCGCGAAATGAAAACTGGCACTCAGGCGAGTCCGAATTTAAAATTCAGTTAGGTACTCAATGAACCCCAAATTATTTTTGAGTCAGTATCACAATAATGACTATCATTAATCACTGTAACATCGAATTTAGAACACAATTAGCTAGCTTAACTCGAAGTTCAGCCAACAAAACATGTAGTTTCTTAAGTTGCTTTTTATAGTTGGATTATTTAGCTTCAGGACGCACAGCCTCGCCAGGATTTAAGAGGATGTGCGAATGTCAAACATCATACACAGTTCGAAGATCAACAAATGAACGTAAAGTGAAGCATGTATCGAGGCATTCAGGTGTGTTGTCATAGCATGTGTGGAGAATGGCCGTGAAACAATGGGCGACCGGACAATGGTCGGGCGGGCGCCGCGGGCGACATCACCGCACGTGGCCCATTGTATTCATATCCCCATTTATATCTATCTACACCAATAAAGTAAAAAACCCTACGTCTCGAGTACCTTTAACCTTTTTATGTTTCGGGCTATCATTAAATGTTGAGTTCGAAGAATAGGATTCTTAGTTTAGTCCATCTCGCTTGACTCAACTGATTACAAGCTATATACCCTACTTTAATAACATAACTGTGCTGATATGTAATTTCTAGTCTTGACTGCTTAACTGCGATAGAGAAATATGTAATTTTAATTCCAAGTGCAATATCTAATAAAATATTCACCAAGAAAAATCGCAATCTAACTAGCTATCCATGAAAAAAACCGCAGGCACATCGCTTTATCCTTTTGCTATAGTTACAATGCTACAGACATACATACAGATACTTGTCTTTATGTGTTGGTGGCTATTAAATAGTTAAATTATAAGAATAATAATAATAGCCTTTTTTTTTCCGACATTAATTAAGTACTATAGTTATTTATATACTGTCTCTGATATCGGTGTGCCTTGGGCATATGTCTCCTCCAAAATATATAAGAATGAAAGGGCTAAAACAACACTTCACTTTGTTTTCTTTTGGCAGTCGTCTAAAAACAGACTCTGACTGTGATACAGCTATCAAACTCGACGATAACACCATTCCAAAATTACTACGCAATTCTCTATACCTAATAGCACACTCGTGCAACGAGTAAAATACGGATACGTTATTCCAAGCCCCCGTAGACGAACCTAATCGACGATTCTGCACTCACTGCAATTTAGTATTGTAGAGTCATTGAGTCTCTACAACTAAATTGCACCCTTTCCATTGCAGCTGGAACATAAAATCGCGCAATAAACCCTGTTTAGGAGCAAGACTTGGATTTTTCGCAATTTATCAATCTCTTGTGGTATAATGGCATAGTATCGTATGTGCTGATTCGTCCTGATTGTATAATGGGTGAACTCGTGCGGCCGGCGCGTGGGCGACCCTCCGTCGTCGCCTAGAAGTAGTAATTGCGGGTCTGCACCTCGTCAATCTTGGTCTAATCGAATCTAGTCACGACCAAGTCAGGAACTAAAAGTTAGATAGAGACAGAAGCTTTATTCACTTAACAATATGCCTAGGTGTATAAGTATAATAAACCAAAAAATTCTCGACTTTATTATTTTGTACGTACTTGCCTGTAAGTTTGGTTTTTAAAACAAACCAGG
Source organism: Pandemis cinnamomeana (assembly GCA_932294345.1). Lineage (NCBI taxonomy): Eukaryota > Metazoa > Arthropoda > Insecta > Lepidoptera > Tortricidae > Pandemis > Pandemis cinnamomeana. The sequence goes on along the minus strand of OW028709.1, from coordinate 5,587,798 downwards.
TAGGTATGTGACCTATTTACTTAGTGCACATTGACCTTCTAAGAAAATAAACGAGAGTTACCATTTCAGATTTTGAGATTTAAATGTTACGTTATCGTAATATTTGTAAATTCCACAATAGTACATTACTGCAGAGGCCGTGAAGTAAGGGATTGCTGGACGAGTTTGGGGTAGGTGGCCAAGTCGAAGACGAGGCCAGATAGAACGAGTCCTGCAATCCCTGTTCCGGCCAAAGCTTGTATAGTGCTTTTCTCAAACAATGTGAGGAAATATTAAAATTAAAATAACTACTAGACAATCAAGTAAATCTCTTTACTTTTTTCCGGTAGCATATTTTGCATAGCTAAATTTGCCTCCTCTTTTAAATGAGGCGGAGTACAGTTCATAAGTTCCCCGTCACTTTCATCACTAGAAGTCATTTTTATTTCTGTTAAATTATAATAACAATCACTACGAAATACGCATAAGCAGAAAAAAAGATTTTCGATTTGCCACCTTTTTTATTTTTTAAATGTACTATGATCCAGCTATTTGAGCACCATGTTTAACCGCACATAAATATAGTACCATAGATTTTTTTTTATGTCGCAATTATGCTTAGGTACAGATTGTGGTGGTGGTTGGCTGTATGTAATTTTTTCCTTTGCCAATTTAATTTTAGTATAGAAATTTAAAAAATTAGAGCAGCGGACAAAAATGGATTTTCATACTAACTTTTGTGGCCTAAGCCAAGAAGTAATGTAGGGAGCCATAAACGAGAAACTTCATGTCCTCATATCGGGACATTAACGCATACATTTCCGAGCATGTTTGAGAAAATAAATTTAAATTTGTCGGCTTCGGTTTATGATAAGCAAATGTCATTCGATTTTACCATAACTCTAGTAGCTTACGATTATGCCTAGTCAGATACGGATACCGTATCAAAATCAGTCGATTAGTTCATTCATAAGAGCACGTTAGAAGTATTTAGCGTGTCGGTCTAAATTGATTTAACTATAGTTAGTTCATGCTTCATACATTGGCCACGCCACATTAGTTCTGCAAATATTTCGTCTAGTTTTATGGATGTTAAAATAAAATCTAGATACGCATCTATCCTTGCTTGATGTGTAGATTTATAGGTAAATAAATAGTTAAACGAAAGCATAATTTATCCCATGTCATACAAAACTACAGTTGAATAAATCATTGTAACGGTTCGATTATGGAGTGCTGGTTTCGGGTCTTACTTGTAGATAATATTCATATAATAATATTGTATTTTGTTTTGTTTGAACCTTATTATCATTACTAGTTAGTCCCGCTCACGGAACTCTTACCATATAACACTATGGAAGTTCACGCTTAACCAGTTTATTTTTTCCAATCAGTGCCGTGCAGAGCTAACTGGCTTTGTAAACATGACATGATCGTACATAGCTGTGACTAAGCTACTTCTTATGCTGCATGCCAGTACATATGTATCAGTTCCTGTACCTATATGGACATTGTGTAATCGTATTCTGTACACTCGTCTGCATAAGCGTCTAATCTTTAAAAGGAGTTAATAAACTTGAATAGGTAGGTACCATGTTTGAAGAAACATCTGCCTTCAAGCTTAACCGAATCAACGTGAGTACGTCTTTGTTTTGAGAACATTTTTCACATGTAAATGTCGCAGTACATTCGGTCGCTAATAAATCCTGGAAGAGGGTCATAAACCATTTTTTTTGTTTAATTAAGCGACATGAATTCGGGCGAACGCGCATGTGCGGCGGACACCGACGGGCGCAGGCGACGGGCGACGTCACCGAGGCGCCAGCAACCACATGGGTTCATTTTTACTGCTGACTAGCTGACAGATAATATTATAAACATGTTTCGAAAACATGCACGCTGCTGACCTTTGCATTGTAAACGTAAACAAGCGGCGATTAACGCCCGACTGCAGTAAAACCTCGATAATTATGCTAATTCAGCCTTAGTTCGGTTTAATGATTTTATGAAATGATTGGGCTTTATCTCTATACGAGAGTGATCTTGTAATAGCGACGAAACACTATAAAAATGTTGAAAAATACAGAATCTTTCAAACGTAGGTAAGCATTGCTCGTCTCGTTTTTTCATTTTAGCCACGTGCAATTCGAATTTTTGAACCTTTTTTGCATTTTAGGCGATATTCTTTTGTGCCTGTTGATAAAACAAAGTAGTGGCATAATGATAGCCGCATGAGTCGAGGCTGGCGTAAGACACCGCCCCAATTGGGATTGTCTATTTTTTTACAATGTATAGTAAATCGAAAACCATTTCGAGATAAATGCTTTTTAAATCGTTTTCTGTATTTACTTTATTTTATTTTACTATAATGAATTTATTACATGAAAAATAAGCAATGACCTTCATTTGACATTCCCAGACATGATGTAGACGGTCCAAAATGTACTTTATTTGCAAAGGTTACAAATTCTATGCTATTTACGCGTGGATTATACTACGGAGTTCAATTTGGACCCGCAATCTGACATTTCATTCATCTTATGACAGATGACAAGCAAATGGGCAATCTTGTTACTGTCATTCTTGTTTTTTCCACTGTTTACTTTCATATTGTTGTATTATAGTTTAGATTTAGAAGCACTTTCGGTAGATAATTAGGCAAAAGTGTAACCACACAGCGATGTGCTTCGCTCACATGAAAGATTTTCCGCTAAATATTTTAATGAAGAGCGAAAATATTACGTTTTCAGTTTACTTTCGCCTACCGAGTTTACTGACTTATTTCCGGGTCCTGTTTTGTCTCGATCATACCTGGTATGTGTTTATGGACCTTTCTGCTTCGCGCAGAATGTTATGGTATGTGTAACGGTTGTGAAAATATAAAATTCATAGGAGAAAATCGCGTGAATGTTCCTATGTTATTGTTGAATCATGTTGACATTGATACTGATGACAGTTTGCCAACTTCACCACAGATAGAAAAGACGTTAATGGCGGCGCTTCACATACGTTTTATGACCAATTTATCCAATAAGCAGATGTGTGGCACCGGCAGTGGAAACTCTGACGTCATCAACCAAAATACTTTCAATAATTAATAGTAAAAAAAATACCGAGTTATATGAGAAAATATTGAAATTGGTTTCTTATAATTGACTATTCTGCACAAAAAAAATATAAAAAGGATAGGTATTTTTTTTTAGACAATCCCAATTACCTGTCATTTGGAAGGCATGCCTGTAATTACGAGCACGGCGACATCGCTGGCTCTTTGTTGCGCATGTCTTGCATAGAACTACTGAGTTATGCGGCGTAACCTCAGTCGACCCAAGACACGGTAACTAAAAATACACAAGTGTCCGCGTAAAGAATTCATAAAGAAGTCCATACTGGCATAATTATGACAAGCTCCCTCATTATTATAATCACTTTTCTTCACTGCCAGAGCTATCTTAATTAGTTAATGCTGTCGTGCAGCAAATTATATTTTTATAAATATTATTTACATTACCAATTGAACGAAAGTAGTCAATGAGAATAGATTTATCTAAAACCTGTACGTTTTGCGTAATCAATTTATTACGCAAATAATCGAGCCTGAGAATAGTGAGATTGAATCGTGTGGGAAAATGTATCGATAAGGTGATAGGAGCATTTCGTCATGCGATCACATGCTTTCACGTGAGCCGTGGGAATCATCGGATGATCCATATAATTTGCGGGACATAAATGCTCACCATAAAAATGATAAGGGTATAAGTATAAATAGCCGCCGATTCAAGCAGTGGCAGAATATTGTAAACTTTAAATTCACCAGCACCATTATGTATGCAATCAAAAGTTTACTAAAATTAAACGCATCGACTGTCACGGATCTATTCTTAAATAAATAGGAACATACATTTTCATAGTGTTCTAGTTATCGAATTCTTGCATTCTATCTCAACAAGGATGTAGACTAATAGGTATGTAATGTAATAAGCCAATAAATATTTATACAAACTATGCTTAAGCTTCAAATTCACATTACTATTGTGGGTGTAATCTCCCAATGCAAACACATCTTTTTCCCATGTAAATTGGGTCATTCCCCCAAATCTATATATCACAAGATTCACAGCGGCGCCGGCGCAGCGCCCGCCGATAACCAACGTTCACACGCTATCTATCAATCGAGTATCGTGACACTTGTCCGACGGACGGACAACACAGATTGTGTTATTTACATCGTATAGATGAAAGTGATAAAGATTTCGTATGAGATTATGATGTAAATGATTCTCATTTGGTAGGTTGATATACCTTGTGATGAAACCGTGAAATGGTCAAGTGATCTGCTCTATAGACCTGCACATTGTGAAAATTGGTGGTGTGTTGTTTGTATGGATGTATTTTCTCTAAATCATAGTATATCGAATGATTAAAAAAAACATTTTAACTGTCTCTACATAAATGGCCTTAGATTCTGATACGTCTAGCAACCAAGCACAGATAACTGACCGCTCTTAACATATTCATACCACTTAACAGAAATCAGGAATCTCATGCCCAATAATCATAATAGCTTTTTCATAGAACCTATAATAAATTCAAAGATATCTAACAGTTTTCTAACAAAACTATCATAACCTAAACAACATGAAGTCATATGCAACTCGTGTCGTCCATTAAAGATAAAAACGCAATAACCAAAGCTCTTATACGGAGTGTTAACTCGTTATTATGTAAAATCCGTGTTGATAGTACAGGTTCCAGTTATATTTGTAAATGATGGGCGAAAGTTATTTATAGGCCCGAAAGTTTGCAGCTGAGTGTAGTTAATAGGTAACACTTAACATGATACGAAAGCCATGCTAAAGCGGAATTCCTACACGTCGAAAAATTAAACTAAATATATTTTATTAACTTTTAGGTTAAAGTTTCGGTTTAATTGTACATATTTCAGAAAATGCTGAATAAGTAAACACTACTTATATTAAAATTATTAAGCAATCTTTTTATTATTAGTACCTATACTCGTAATTTTTGGATTTGTTACATTAGTTGACACAAGATGTTTTGCCAAGATTTAACATAGATAGGAATGAAAAGAACTAAAAATATATTATATTTTTCCTCGTATGTTCAATTTCGTTTTATTATACGTAAACAGACGACACCTTACTCTCTTTTAAAACACATAAAAGATATAAAATATTATTGACTGTAAGTAACTTAACATTTCGAAATTTTACACTCTTGAACGGATAGTGTGTACTCTACCTTATGACGACAGTACAGTTTAATTAAAAGCCCCTATTAACGACGCAAATGCAGTTACGTAAAACTGAACCAGTGGCTATGTATTGACGGTTTTCTAGACTGCGCTTTTGTAATAAGCGCTTAATTGTACATGTATATATGTATTAAGTTTCATGACAGTGTTGAGAAATTTTGCCGTAGGTAGATACTAAAGCGATAATGTACCGTGCGTCGATATTATCGAACAGAGCCTAACACACCTGTTAGGAAATCAGTGTTGATGACCAAAACATAATAATAACAGTAAGTTGACGAAGGACATCATTTTGAATCGGCATTGAACTCTAAAAGAACTAGGAACCAAGACAAGTATTTGAAATGTATCACGACCTGCGACTCTACGACCCGCATGAGCCTATACCGCGTCAAAATAGAGACCTGTATTCACTGTTCTTCTCTCTCAGCCACCTCAAATCTTCCCATGACTTATACAAAAGTGTGTCTGAGGTGCACCCGTGAGAAACCTACGTGCGGTTTGCGCGCTGAATACGAATGCGCACTTACAATTTCATTGCCCTATTTATTTCGTGCTTACTGTCTTTACGTGTGTTACGGTTCCCAGGGAAAGTGACTGAATGTCTTGTTGCGTAACAATGAGTACCCACTAACGAGTATAGAATATGCTTAAGTAGGTATGATAGCGTACGGACCGCAGTCGGAGTGCCGCATGTATTATTTCTGGAGTTGAAAGTTTCTGGCATAAATAGGAGCATAGTGCGTGGAGTGGAAACTTTATATATAAGGTAATCTGAAGACAACAATTTCTGCAATAATTATGACTTAAGGTAGAGCGTGACAGTCATCTTTGGTCATGATTCCTTTACAAAATCCTTTGGAAACAATATTCAACTATCCAAGAACTTTGAGGTCACGATCACGGTGATACGAGTGATCACGATGTTCGCTTAGATTAACAAAAAAAATGTTAAAGTTCTCACTACTACCTAAGTCGCACTCATGGCGTCATAAAATATTTAACCGCGTTCCGGAGGCTACACCGAAAAATGCCATTAAACAAATTAGTTGCTAAATTCTAAAATGAAAGAAAGAAGAAAAGCAAAACTTACAAGTTACTCTTGCAGCCATCACAAATTTGCATTCAAATGACCAGTATAATGTAGGTACTATCGTAAATTCTGAATCCTTAATAAACGTTTACGTCACTTGCCATAAATACAAGTTTGTAGAGTGCAACAAGTACGTCTAACTAAGCTTTAGTAAAGCTTCCATGTCAATACCTCATTTCTAATTTGAATAACAAAAATTTATAGTTCAGCCAGCCTTCAGTACCAAATCGTTCAGGTGATAAAAAAAATCAATTGAGTGCAGAGAGCAGCGCCGCTACAAAAGACTTCAACGACGGCGTGCGCAAGAGTCGTACGTGACGGCCTCGACGCTACACTTTCAGTTTTACACGTTTTAATGCTGATCTAGTTTAACTACTTGCAATACGGTTGCCATATTTTATTAAAAATAGCGTGTCTACAACAGTATATAAGTAGAGGAACATTTATAAGAGTCGAGATATTACAGATGCGAGTGAATATTTCAAGGCGTTAAACGTCCACATTTTATTGTTGTTCTCTGTATTACAGCAGCAAAGAAAAAGTAGTTTTTTTCAATTACGTACTAGTACAGTTAGTTCAATCTTCCCAAGCTTATTTCGTTACCTTTAAATTGTTGTGAAACTTCCAAATTTAAAGTCTAACAGCATTCTTATAAGAAACTCTTCTTTCATAGCGCCCATAGGCCACGGACATAGCTAAAAACCCCATGGCCAATGCATTAGAGAATCAATAAGACGATAATCTGCCACAAGCGGAGCGTAGCGGGTAAAGAATGCCACCGAAATATGAAAAAGTCGACCGCCGAGGCGACATTTAAAATTTTATATTTTGTTACTTGCTGTTACTGGGTTTATTTTTAACATCGCATCGTTCACCTAAGTGGTACAAGGCACAGCAATAGCAGTAGTTGATACTTAAATCCCTTTTCATAAATTCAAACTCGTGTAAGTTAAGACGATTTTGCGGTTAATATCGCATCTAACGATAGGCGTGCTTTTAAAACCCTCTTTATTTAAGATCGTCAGTTTTTGGCTTCTTTTAAACCAACGCAACGAAGCCATATAATTCTTATAAGATTCCTACACGTGCTATAAAACTATACGTACCTACGTATTCCTACGCATTCCTTTCCTAGCAACAGTATAAACAAAATTAAATGCATTAACAAAGGCCTGGTCGATCCCGTTGGTAACAATACGGCTAGTACCGCCGGCGGGCGGCGACCAGCGAAAACTTTGTGCAGGTTATAAGTGGCAGCGATATTGGACCGCATATAGCGAATCTGCTAACTCAACCTACCACCGCATTCATACGGCGATATGTTCTTACTCTACTTGTACCAAAATGAAAATGAACATGACTTAAAATGTATAATGAATAAATAAAAAATATACCCATCTCAATGTTACAATGCGACTCTTATTTTCTGTAGAAATCTTTTGTTTGTATCTACTGATTGGTGCATTAGATTATCTTGACATATTTTAGATGATAATAAACACGGACACGGAGCTACAAAATACTACAAATTACAGTTTTATACTTAATAGTTTAAGTAATAATTAGTAGTTAATTAGTTTTTTCTATCTGTCTGGCGTTTAGTTGTGTCTGTTCTGTTTCTGTTAGCCAAAAATGAAATAAAAATAGTTAGCCACATTTAGTATACAAATGCATTACGTTAATTCTCCGCAGCGCCGCGCCGCGCTCTTCCCGCGGCCTGCCACCGCACACTCCTAGCTGGACTACACTTGGCTTTGCCATAAAATTTTCCGCATTGAGATTGCGTGCTGCGCGCCTCCGGGCCCCAACAATTTATAGCAGACTCGTTATTATTTAAGCGGCCGACACCAATTTCCATACGACTGTCCGACTTAAATTTAATTCTGTCGGAGCAAATAAGCTAGGCGACAAAAAATATGGGGCAAATTTATTCGGACTAAGTATGTTTTTATCGCCTGGCAAATTATATTATAATTTGTAAGTATCGAAATTATATATTTCATACATTTCGTGAAACGTCAACGTCTCGAATCGGAAATGATGAGGATTGGAACAGTTTTTGGAAGAATTCGAAAAGTATTCTACTTATATCATATAATAGACCAACCATAATCGGCCAGGTGTTGCTGGAAAAATATTTCCAATGAAATGAGTCAGATCGTACACAAACATTTATCTTACTAAGATGCATCCAGACAAAATAAAGAAAGGCCATGTCCAGATTACTTCAAAACAATAGTTGAACATTGCCACTTTAATGTGCAGTCGCAATGCGCTTATATTTCCATAGTTTTATTTATATGGACTGAACTGGACGTCCTCTTAACCGTTAACGTGGGGCAGGGACAGTCCGCCCCCGGCACCGCGGCCGGTCCGGCCAACACGCATGCATTACTTTATGACCGGACTGACTTTGACCAACGACTGCCTTTGTGCAATTAAATTGCTCTTGAAATTGTAGTCTACATGTAGTGCATACGAGTATGACGGCGTCGCATAACTTTTCTTTATATTAAATTTAATAACTTATTGAATGGTATCGCGATTTACATTTTACTCAGTAGGCAACACTAATAACTTGTAAACAAGTTAATTTAAATAAAAATACAACATACAACCAAGCTTGTTTAAAAAACTGCTGTTAATATTTCAGTTACATGACAACGACTTTTAAACATGTACGCGTCAAGGGAAACTAATCAAACTCCTCATTATACTTTAAATTATTGCAGCGATACATCAAAGATGGAGAGACAAGCGTCAATCATGTCTCCGCTGACAATGGGGCTAAAAAGTAGTAAAGCCGTACTCGACTCCGAAGCCACTAGTGCACGAAGCTTTGTCCATTTATGTAGTATATTGCTATTAGGAATTGTAAGGTCTGTAGCTCGTGCGGTGACATGAAGTAAGTACCTATAGCATTTCAAGTGCAGTTGCAGTCTTAGACAAGGCACGCGCGGTAAGGTAACAACATCGACCAAAGTGAGCGCAATAGACAAAGTACACACCATGATGCGGATGGAATCAAAGGGTACACAATGCACTTGGTGTGCTGTAAACATGGGCTTGCTCAAAAGTTTGACAGTTCATAGTTTGCCTGATTATGAGCTTTTATTTCGCAGTTAGAAATCGGCAAGGGAAAATAAATTAAGCTTTCAAGCAAAATATTCCGTATCCCGATTAATTATTTCATTTGGGAATACCTAGCGTATTGTAATTCCATCTTGTGACTTGTCCTTTACTTATATGGATTTGTCAACTTCAAAAATAAAAGTTAAACAATTTAAAGCTCGATATGGTTGTCCAAAAAAATTAAGTGATGACCCTAGTCGAACTCCATTAGTACATAATACCCACTACCCAGTCCTTATTGGTCGCGGCGCAAGCGCAAGATATCTGACTCCTTCACTTGACCGGCCTTGCGGCACGCGCCGCCATTATTCCGTATGATTTACCGACCTCATTAAAAACAATTGAACACGAGAAATCATTCCTCTACAAATCGAATCCAGGATGGGAGAAATTGTTTCTACCGCATAGATTGAAGATGGTATAGTTACGTAAAACATGATCAAGACGAGGTCCACGTAAAAGTACCTCGTACATACATAATTAACAAAGTATAAACTAAAAAAGTGTCGACGCTTCAAAAAACCATTTTAATGTGTTCTCAACTGTCACGTAATCATAACACGAATTAACGCGAAAAAGCGGCAGCCTTTAAACAAACTTCTCAAGCTATTTAAAGCAAGAATGAACCATGTAATGCTAAGTAGGTACGTTTAAAAACTCAGGAGTTGCAGACCTTCATTAGCTACCATTTACATCGCTGGCTTAGAAGGCGGTCATTATACAGCTAATGACTCAGACTGACCTACAATCTTAGAATTAATTGACAGCCATAAATAATGAAACCATTTAAATTATTCTATTGCATTGTCACACTTTTTAACATTCCATTTTTGTTTTAAATGCATTGATAAGGTGTAGCAATATCATGGAACACACATATCAATTGAATTAATTTCCCATTTAAAGAAGATTTAGATATTTGAGCTCCGTTTCATCCGATTTATAGTTATGAACCTATGAATCGCTGTCAGATGCACAGAGTAACAGAGCATCTCCAATAGGCCAGCCAGTCGGCCAGCCAGCTTGCCCGGCTGCTAGCTGTGGCTCGGACGTGCAAAATTTGAAATGGACTAGAGACTTGAGGAGAGTGTCACTTATTGTAAGACGAGCAACGTAGGTACTAGCAATTCTAATAGTAGGTACAGAATCGGTGCCCATGCGCGGCGGAGATCATTTCAAATGCCAGTTTGTCGACTTTAGTATAAAAATAAGCAACGTATCATTGGTAAAAGTACTAAAACTAAAGCCTTAATCTCAGCCAGCTTTATCTATAGCCCAAGGCAATATTGCAGCCGGCCTAGATTACCATCGTATCAGATACAAATAAGCAGTTGCATTGTGATTGGCCGACCCGTTAGCTCGGCTGGGCAGCTCTCGCTCACCAAAACTTTATAACAACGTAACATTCAGCATCACAATAAGAGACAATCGCAAGAATAAAGGGAACAAAAGGAAAGCGTGTGGGCGTACAATATATTCGAATAAAACGTTTATTTATGCTGCAGCGCAAGTTTGCTAAGAAAAGTGTGGGCACGGGGCACGCGCCCGCGTGTATTACACAACGACCGGTCCAGGCCGGCTAGACCGGCATCTAGTCTGGATATGTCCACTGCTACATTTAACTAAACAACTTACTCATGCATATATGTATAGAAGGCGAGTACTCGGAACCCGGCCGGACTTGATTCGAGCTGCCATTACTTATACGTACCTATCACTGTTACCGGGGTATGTACATACGTACCTACGGGCAATCGGTTTATGTATGTAACTACCAGCAAAAAACATCGGCTCATTTAAACGCGGAGCATAATTGTTAATCTGGATACGCAAAAAGCTTAATTTATCGCGATCCTAAAAGCCTGCCGGGCAGCTAACATAACATAACTCCCGTATGAATATTAAACAAAGATAACGACATGCACAAACGATGCCCTGAGGACCGATCGCCGAGAACACAGTTCAATCGCATTGAAAATTGACGCTTGTGATTTGAATGCTAATAATCATGCCTTACAGTTCGCCAAAGTTTTTTGGATCGAGCTGGTCCCGGCACGAGACCCAATTATAGTGATTCCAAAAGTTCATAAATTAGAGATGACGGCGGCTGCTCGCCGCGGAACAAACTGACCGCGACATTCCGAGCCCTGCAACTTCGAAGAATGCCTCATTAAGATGTGATTCAGCCGCGTTGTCAACGTAATGGGTCCTCGCGAGATTTACTTTGCATTTTGAATAAGTTATATGCAAGGATGTAAATGATCACTTTATATTTAACATAAATAGGTATTTAAGTCTATGTATTTTAACTAATTAGGTGGATAAAGTGCCCAAGCATGGTAAGTACCCGTATTACAAAATATTCAAATGTTAAATGTATTGTCCGTTACTCTGAATAATGAGTTCGGGAGCGATCACGACGGGTTCAAATACCGATGGCGGTGGCCGCAGAGCCGGGCAGAGTGTTCTGCAAACAATATCTTATTACAAGTCGTGTGGGCTCATAACGTCGCCGATACATTACCGGTTTACAAAATAGACCTTGCTAATAGAAACGTTCTAGATGCCTTTATACTGATAAAACCGAAAAATGACCACCTCGATCATATTTAAACGGTATTCTAAAACGAGCTCGTTGCGGCGACGTCTGGTTTTAGATCATGATCAATTAAAAGCAGTAAAAGTATCGGCAATCTTTTTAGAATTTTCTAAGTTATCGTTTATCATATAACGATTTTTATGGCATTTAATTGGCTATTATTATATAATGTATGATTGCCTAATGGACACAGTTGTTTGGTTGGTTTTTTCATGCTTGGTCATTGTTTAGAAATCAGCAAACGCTGACACAATGGGCGAGCAGAAAATGGGCCTTTGTCCCGAGCAGCGCGGGCAAATAAAATATTTGGATCGCAGACAGCCTCGCGTCCTATACAAATAGCGGACAGATTCGTTAGTGTGACTTTTTTGAGATTCGATATCTTCGACGGTTTTAAAAACAGACGAAATTTTCATAATGCTGGCTGGCGCAGGTGCCGGTTCCTAACGTCGGTAAGCCTCTGTGTACCCAATAAAGAGTGGATAGCTATGACCCGTCCACTGGTTAGTGGCATATGAAACGAGTCAACGGTCAGCACCGTACACGTTATCGCTCTAATGGGAGATATTTAGTTACATGATATAATAAACATCCCGGCTTTTCTAAATCTCGAAGACATGACACCTAACTGCTGACGGTGAGCAGTGTACTCTGGCTACCAGGAATGTGTATGTACGGCTGTCATGCATATAGGAACTGGCTGCAGCGGTGTTTACATAACGAGTTAGACGCCGCAGCCGCGCCGCCCACGCTCCGTCTCTCCATTGGACACGTCTGGCTAAATATTAACAGTAAACATTCGATAATGTTCCATTGTATCGTCACGCAGGTGCCGCAATCAAGAGTGATCATGCTATAGTTTGTTTTATTTTATTCCCGACTTATACAAATAGCCCTTTTACCTGTCACCGTGACGCGCTCTTGGGCGTTTGTGTTGTGACAAGTGTAAAAACAACATTCCGACGATATGATATCGTCTTTCTTTCGCTGTACCAACGTGCGTGATACAACTCATGTATTAACGTTTTGGGGACAATGATTGAACTCCTAACAAACTTTTTCGATTTTAATAAGAACAGGTAGGTAAGTACCTAAGTACTTAAATACTTTACTTCAAAATCCTCCAAGTGTCCAAAGTTTTCCACGCGCACGATTTATAAATCCACAATTACGTAAGTTAAATCAGTTAGATAAACATTCAATGTAGTCGGTCAAAACACAAATCAGGAATAAATAAATAAATGAATAAAATTTCATATTCCATAATCACAATCTCGAAGCGGCATGATTGAGCTGAATGCGCTTTTTCTCGTCCTGCCCGTGACGAAAGGAGACGTAATGCAATAATGCAATTTTGATTAACTGCCGACCACAGCGCAGCCGCAATCAAACCGATGTAGACATTATGCGATCCTCGAAAGTACCTTGAAGTATTTATGATAACATCTGCAAACACCTACCATACATACTTAATTATCGCCAAGTTTCATACTATGCTTTAATTGTTTTTATTATTATACAAAAAAAGCTTAATTTTTCCATGCTGGTCTGGGACTAAAGAAAAAACATAGAATGTACCAGATGCTTCTCTCTCGTCCCGCGCAGATGGCAACATACCATCATGGTATAGGCGTTGCGGCTAGCAACTCATCACTATTTGGATTCCCCTTTCCACCTACGCCCACAATAATGCTAAACGTGGCCTTTAGGTCTTGTTACCTTAGGTTCTGTCTACACCGTAAAGGATATAAGACGTTATTTGTATGTATGTATGTACAGTTAAAGCGTAAAAATTAAAAAAAAACGCTATTTCTAATACAGAACAAGTTATCCTTGAAAGTATTTCAATGGAAAGAGTAAGTATATCACCGGCGGTTTTACGGCGTGTATTCAAATTAGCACTCGTTAGACCAGTTGAATATCATTAGTGGCATGAGCAAATCATGGCATTCCTATCGACATATGGTAAAAATATTCCATGTAAACGCAAGTAATCTACATAGGAATACAACTCTTTCGCCACTAAACTGAATATGTAACTAGATTTTATCGATAAACTTCAAGCTTGGGCAATATCCTGCACACATAAATTGTTGATCTAAGTATTTTAAAACGTACCTATATACACAGGCAAATTGGCATCAAAAACATCAGAATTATTTTTATCAATCGTGTACCATGATGATCACTAAACCTAACCGGCAGTGTTTCAAACGAAATTGCCTTTCTAGTGATGCAAAAAAGATTGATGCTGTACATATTTACTAATATAGTGAGACACAAGTAATTGTCGCCCGCGATAGTTGAACAAGGTTTTCGTAACACGCAAAACGCTCGTAACAAACTTTCACTTGAACAATGGCGAAGCACTCACGACCTGGAGTCACGCAGCTTAGGCCAGCCGCGCGCGTGCGCTCTCGCACTAAACTCTAAATCCATGAACTGGCAGCTTGTAGATTTAATTAAATCTTTAAGTAGTATACTCAGAGGCCTCAATTATCCGTAATAATAAATTAATCCTTTGCAGATCTGATTTACCCGTCGCAGACTTTGCTGCAAGATGTTATCCCTACGTCCTACAAGCATTAAAAATCCAACTGAGTTTTGGTCAACTACGAATAGTTACATTTCTAACACTGCTAAAACAATTGAAGCGCATATCATTTGTTTTTTATTGGAATTGGGACCTAGTTCTATTTCACGTTTCTTAAACTAGTGATGTATACCTAACTCTAGTGTAATTATAGGTAAGTTCAGAAAAAAGTGGTGGTCCATATATATATATTTGTGACGCAGTCTATTTACAAAATATGCTTTCTATCACGCGTCTTGCCTACAGTTCGCGGCCGAACTTATGGCAGTCTTCTCATTTAGCCTCTCGCCAGAGCCGCCTCTGATTGATGATGCGAAGAAAGGTCAGTTTCACCTCATGAGCGAAGGCCTTTGCGTAATTGCAGCCAAGCTCATAATATTGCCAAGTTTCCTTCGTCTAACGAGCTTTTTGTTTGGAAACTTCTGCCGCTTAATTGTATTAGCAAGACAGCAACGTCACTTAAATATGTGTGTAGTTTCTTTTCAATACTTTATACTATGTATAAGATTTGCGACAGTTTTAATCTGCATAGATTTTTATTTGGATTTAGTTGTTAGAATACCAATTCTTTCTAGGTGCTACTAAATTACCGGGACCGATTGTTATACCAGCTTCTCACAATGTTTTGCTTACCTACTTAGTATGCGTGCTCTAACTCTACATTTTTTTTCTTTATTTATATAAGAGGGGGCAAACGAGCTGACAGGTGGAAAGTCTAATGGAAAGTGATCACCATCGCCCAGGGACACCTCCAAGACGTGGGGAATCACATCTCCTTAAAACTTACAACAAAGGCCGCGGTCACCCGCAAACTCGTCCGTATAAAAAGTAACATCTCGACCACCTCTGGTCAGGCTGCATACATAGTGCACTCGTGATATGTACGCCAGGCGCGAACTTTAGGGGTGCACACACGAGGCGTGAACGCTAACGCGCGGCCCAAACACGGAGGTGTGAAAAGGCCTCGTTTTCTTGTTGCAGGAGCTAAGCCGCTTACCGACCCCGTCCTGTCTCATAAATCCTAATGGCCGCTGCATAATGCCGTACCCGACTTCGTTCGACGTCTCCCAGAAGATGTTGTAAACTTTAAATCGTAAGATAAATGTAAACCGGTAGGAAAGACGTGTACCTACTCTACCTACGAATACAAGGCGCAAAACGTCGCGTTTTCGGAAACGATTTCCTGTGTAATAATATGCACTTAGGTAATGATTCTAGTATGCAACATTTGAAACAACTAAAATCTTTTTCCTTGAGGATTTCCAAACACATGAAGAAAATATGCAAGGGTTTTTGTTAAAAAATGCAACTTTTTTGCTGACTGCACTTTTTGTAAACTGTACTTACATTATCATCCATCCTACATACCAAATACCAAATTTCAAGTCAAAGAGCACTGCAAGAAATTAATTTTTAAGTAGCTTGTAGTAAAGAAGTTAATTTAGGCCTTAAACGTATTGAGATTGACGACTCAAACTTTATCCAATGAACAAATAATAGTCTTATCTTAATATTTTTGGTATGAAACGCGATGTCTTGCATCCGTTGTCGTGTAGGTATCGAATGTCATTTCGCGTTTGTCAGATTGTGTTACCTTCGTCGCGAGCGAGCGGAACGCGGCGAAGCGGAATTAAGATCTTTAACACGAATCAATCCACGACACGTTTGAGAGGAAGTCGCGTGTGGCCACAGGAAGGAGACTAATCGATGGTGGCTACACTAATTAACAAATTGCCAAAGTATCAATTTAACATAATTATCGACGATTAACGCGACGCAGAGAAGTCCACTGGTAAAATAGTTTCGAGCAAGTGTTAACAACTTTCTGAAGTACGTGGGTACAGCAACTTCACATTCGGTGTACCTACATAATTTATTACTTGGTAATAGTGACTGTTTTGTAATAGTATCTAATAACGAATATGAATAGCCATTTTGAAAACCACACGAGTGATAGTTTTTTTCGTTTACACCGTTTGCTCACTACTTTCTGCTCATAATTGTTGTGGTTGTATACTATTTTAGTAGGTAGTGAGTAGCAATACACCAAGAAGAAGTAGGTAACCAAAGTTGCAAAACTTTGTAAAGCATTGTTCTCAGAAATTTAAATTTAATAATTAAAGTGATCACGTTAAAGAGCCCACAGCATATATTATTATTTGTTTCAACTGATTGATTATCTAATAAAAACACATTAAAAAAACATCAATAACTAAATAGTTTTTGGAAAGTTCCCTTTGGAAACTTTCGTAATGGGAACTTGCTAAATTGTCGTGAAAGTTTCTGGAAACCTGAGAACATTCTTGCTTTTTTTTAAATGTTATATATATTATCTAGTGAGGGCCTATTATTGAATTGAAATTAAATAATGCCAGCCAACCTGCACGCACGTGCTAATGGGCCATATTTTGTATCGCACTAAAGTTCACCAGATAACAACGGAGCAGAGATCGCCGGACAAAAGCGGCTGTAATTGCGGAACACTGGCAGTTGTCGCCGATAGAGGTAAGACACCCTATTAAGACCGTTGAAGCCAATTTAACCATTATCGGACAAAATCTCGGCGACGCCATGCGCGGGCGCGGGCAGGGGCGCCTATTGTTGTGTCGCAGCGGTAATGGACCCTCGGCGTAAACAAAACGAGTTATAACACGAGACTCACAAACCTCAGCTTTATAGCATTCCTTAGTTATACTTAAATGTGATTTAAGAGCTACAATAACTCTTCAATGACGTATGTCCACATTAAGTATTTGCGGACAATATGAAACTGTAAAAGCTTTAAATGAAACTTTTAACTGGTAGGTTGTTTTGAAGCAAAGATTTCATCGATTTCTTACATTAGAAAGAAATCCTTTCTCCAAAACTCCGATAGGAACACAAAAACAAGAACAATCGCTTTACGCGGAGGCATTCAAGGCGTCTACTGCGGGCATTTGTTTTTTTACATCACAAATTTCAGAGTCTGGTGGCATCCTGCTACTTCTTTGCCTTTCAGAACAAGCGATAGATACTTAGGGAGCCATCCGTTGAAGAAATCGTTGTTTGGTTATTTTTTAGCAGTCGAGATTGCAACGAGCTATAAATGGAGCTGCGAGGCCCGCGGCGGTTGCCATTTGCAATCGGTTATGGAACGACCGCGAACCTCTTTTTCCATTATAATCGGTCGTACCCGCTCACTCTTTTTTTGCCGTATCCAGATAAGCAACGATCGGCCTACATGGAGTTGGATGCAAAAATATTCGACGCAGTTATGTACTCCGAATTATACAGTGTCCAAAATGGTCGACACCAAATAAATCAATTTGAATAAAATGTATTTAAAATGGACTTAATGTGTCGTTAATAAAATCAGGAATCCGAAACTCCTCTGGTGGGTGTGATCATGCGATGCCGCTAGGACATATTATTAAGGCTCGCGTAGCTACGAACTGCAACACCACTGCATAGCGAAGAGTCGGGTTACGCCGCGGCCCGTGCCGCCTCATTAACGACCCAACTTGACCAACAAACGCGATTTGATGTGCGTGCAATTTTCATTCATATTATATTTCAACACTGCGAAATACGATATGCGATGTCAACGTAGCATAAAGCTTTAAAAACAAGAAAAAAAATAAGATCGTGACGTTGGAACGTATCATTTGAATCACTTTCGTAAAAATGTTGGGATTATAATATTTCATAAGTATTGTAATTTGACAGCATGCCGAGGAAATTGGCCGCGATTAAGATGCAGCTCGTGCGCCCGCGCCACGGGCCAGCGGATGATAAAGGACCGCGCCCCATGCATTATTCAACGAGTCCTGCTGATCTAGAAACCATTTTTTTTTTGGGACAATGGCTAAATATCTATCATTTTTCCCTTGAAACAGACTCTTCTTTGCATACAATTGTTTATAACCAACACCCGAAAAAGATAGTATTCAGATCCAAACCATAAATTCCAAAACAAAAGCAATTAAAATAAATACCTCTCTGTACAGAACAAATTTGGAGATAACTTTTATTCTCATACAAACATACCAGCACGTCATACGTAGGTATCTATTAAATGTTAGAACCATTGATTAGACCCTGTAGTAAATCATAATTTGCCGGGGCCGGCCGACTCCGCTTACAGAACAGTTATCGCCACTGTAATTAACGTAGAGCGGCCCGACGCCGAACACCGATCGCCAAGGTATCGCCGGCTCCACGAACAAATTAAAAAAATAAACACCCGACGACACAAAGAACGCCTTCATCTGACCTGCCCAGTGAGTGCCGACACAATGCCGACCTACAATTCGCTGTTAATTAGTTTGGTTTCATTCAAAGAACGCTGTATATGGTACGTTCAAAGAACAATGATTCTCTTTCATGAACTTCGAGAAGTTACCGTATTGATAAATGGAAAGCCTTGGTTAGAC
Organism: Pandemis cinnamomeana; assembly: GCA_932294345.1. Taxonomy (NCBI): domain Eukaryota; kingdom Metazoa; phylum Arthropoda; class Insecta; order Lepidoptera; family Tortricidae; genus Pandemis; species Pandemis cinnamomeana. Next base: position 5,568,715 of record OW028709.1, on the reverse strand, counting down.
GGTAGACTAAGTAAGTAACCGGAGTTGACTAGGACTCGGCCTCTACACAGACTGTTTGTTTCATAGCGCTATCAATTTAAATCGCTGGCATCTAGGCCATAGTCATTACAGCAATCAACGCCAAAAAAGCTGTTGACGTTGTTTAACAGCATTCGAGTAATGAATCACATATACGTACGTACATACAAGCTGAGACACAACACTTAACGTGAAGTTAGTTGTTAAAGCACGATAATGTAAGTGGACACATGGCTGGCACGGTCGACGGTGCAAGCGTTAGGTTACCCTGCAGTTACGATGTGATTGGAGCTGAGAGAGCATCATAAAAATATTTCCAAGTACACATGCAGCACGACTAGAAAGATGATAGCAAGCAACGATGGGCGCACTCAAGTGTCTTGGGAACACCGACGGAATCAAATATACAATTCATATTGTGGTTGTTGGACGGGTCGTAAAAACCCGTCATTATCATGGAGCGATTAACATTATAAAAACCTATTGTTTCGAACCCTGCAAAAGACATCGGCTGGACAAAGATTCGTAGCTACATACATATAATGTATGTTTCTTTGATGTGTACTGTAGTATAATTTGATACGACGATCTCAATAGACAGGCCTCAAGGCGGGCGTCTCGGGCGGAACACGTGTCGCTGATTGCCCCCAATTGGCGAGCGAATAAAAACAATCGTCGCGTAAAAATAACCGTGATTTCATCTCGCAACATGTGACGGCTGTTTTCCCTCAGTGGATCGAAGCGTGGTGTTCCCACAAGCCCATCTCATGTGAAATGTCCTGCCGCCGCGGTCCCAGGCGCTGCCGAATCGGCCTACACTGAATCACTACTAATGGTATTAATGAAGTGCGGCTGTGGGATACGGCACGCCGGGAACTTCTTCCAGGAATTGTGAATCGTAAACGTTAAATGTTCTGTTCAGTACGTGGGTACTTGCGCGATACTGGTGGGCACCATATGGTCAGCGTGGACTGTGAGGCCGCGCGCAATCCGCCATCTGATGCGTTATCGCGTGAAGTGCGAACACTACAAAGTACCGAGATAGTGACATCCGCATATTGCGGTCATGCTTATATGGGTCAAATTCAGGAAGTAAAACCGCAATTGCTTCTGGTTAATTAAGCGATTGTATTGTGCGAACAATATATTTTTTTAGGCAAAAATGTCAAAAATAAGTTGTACAATTGATTTTAAAGTTTATTTAGTTATTTTAATTTAATAGTAGTTTTAGTTTTGTATTAACATTTAAGTATCTGTTTTTTCATTAGGCAAAAATGATTTGAATGTGGAATCAGCATTAACATTTTTGAAATACATCGCCCAAGAATATTTACCTATCATTTGTTTATTTTTTTAGAGAGCTAAACTAATTAATATTTGTATTCAACTTGTTCTTTGGTCTGACTGGCTGGCTGGTTGAGACTGACACTCTCTTGCGCAAGTAGAAAAAGCTCTTTCGCGAACTCTTATGCGGTCTAAAGTTAATTAACATAACTCCAAGTTACTAGATAGCTAACGCAGGGTTAGTATCTAGTTCCAAAATGTCGAAACAAATGACGAAACCTACTATTTTTTGCTGCTTGTGGCCCTAAGTAACTTCGTAACGATAAACGTGCGATAACACAGCTTTTGCATTTGAAAATGGTTAGTCATGGTTTGACCATCCCGCATTGTCTGTTCAAAGACAACTATTGTTCGGAGTTAAAAGCGTTTATAACTAATTGGCGCCACATTCACTTAAGTAGGTTTTCTTTTGAGCCACATATTTGCATTAAGTGCTCCCAAAAGATAAGGCAAGCCATTGTTAATTTTAGATTAGTTGTGTTTAAACGCAGTGTGATGCCCTTTAACATGTTACATTACATCCGTCATGTCACATTCACATCCTATGCAGATGCATTGCGTGGGGCAAATTTAATGAGCTGCCGCTCCCAGTACTTCCCATACTTTTACGTCACAATGTGTTAACAAAAGAACAAGACAGCAGAAGAATGTCTTGTAGCCTGTACATTATATATTAAATACTCAGTAGGTATACTTATTTGTTGTACTCAATACATCGGTGCGGTGAGTATATATCCCTTAGTGTGTGATAGCAATCTGTATCAATCAGTGGAGCGCGCATCGTGCGAACGCGTTATAATCGGAGGAGGATATTATAATAAACAGATCCCGGCCCCCTCGCGCTATCCCGCCCTCCCTAATAAATATTAATGCATGAACTTGAATGCTCCACAATGCCCGTCGACTGATGCTGGTACATTGACACTCAATTTTCCTTTTTGCAGCCGCTATGGATATATCCTTCACGCAATCTTTGTTCTTGCTCTCTTGGTGATTAGCATCTCGTTTGAGGTCATTAAGAGGGTCATTGTCATTACTTACTGATCGATCTGTCGGCTTTCTAAGTATCTATAAAATAATGAGTAGACACCTAAGATTATATTTTGTTATGTTTTCTTTTGTTAAGCTTTCAAATTGTCTTTATTGCTATCAAGGTTATTGAAATTAGTAGACACCATGTGGGAACTGAAGGCTTCAGACAAAGTATCTTCAGATCTATCCATTGACGTCATTTCGTACAATATGACATTAAGTCTTATTCTTAACGGTTAAGACGATATCGGATGGATTTGGCATACTTAATCAGACCAAGGTATACAGAATGTATCAACAGCAAAGCAGAAATAATGTAATTTGCAAAATTCTTAGATACTTTTTTTAGACTGTGGTGTTAAGCACTAAAGATTTCCTGTCGCGTAGTCATAAAGTAGGTACCCCTCTTTTGTTTAGTGCCTCTCGGTTTTCTGCTTATCAAGTCAAAATATGTCAATAGGAAGGGTGATCCTCCCCTGTATCGTAATAGCCGGAAGGGTCACGTGTCTGCCAACAGGGATGGCGAGAACACTTTCCACCCACGTTTCCCACGCCCGCCACCCCACCGCGCCAGTCAATGGAAACCCCACTTGTTGATTTTGTTCCGTACAACCCCATAGAACACCGTTTCCGGATGCCACACAACAATTACAGCTATTTATTGTTTTATTGTTATGACTTGTTGATATTTAAAATGTGGGGAATAAGTCACGTTTATGATCTTTAGGAGGTAAAACATAGAAGTTTTAACGAGATGCCATTTTTTGCGATAAATGTGAATGCGTGGAAACAAAAAGATGTGGCATCAATTACTTGCTAATGTGAAACAGACACGCGATATTAAAGAAATATTTATGCACGGCTAGGGCGAATTTTTAACAAATTGCTCCGACTTATGCTGAATGCCCCGGGCTAAGCTTATAATCTCATTTGAAGACGGGTTGAATTCTTGTAAACAATTACAATATTTTAGTCAAAAATAAAGTACTGATATATTATTGCAAGTGTGTGTAAATTTGTTATGTTACGTTTTTCTAAATAATTCTGACCAAAAGATGAAGACTAACATACTGACAGCAAAAAAACATTTAAATTTGACGGATAAATTACCTACTTAAAATTTAGCTAGTACCTACTTTACTCTTGTTCATAAAAGTTAACAATCTTAGCAAAACAGACATACACATAAATCACGTCTTTACTTAAATAGTGATGGGTTGCTAGCAGCATCGCCTATAACATAAAGATAAGATTTAACTAGAATTTTCGCCCGTCCCTCGATGGGCATTTACCTACCATCTACGCGGGAGGACAAGCAACTGGACTGGTGCATTCTATGTTTTTTCTTTACTCCCAGTCCAGCATGGTAGAAAACATGGGTAGGGCGTATTGTCTGCGGCTGGCATAGTTACTCCAGTGACAATAGTCTAGGGTAGTGAGAATGAACAGCTCATTTCAAATTAAATAATATACGTAGGCAAATATCCGTTAGAGTTGTTGATAAAAACAGAACTATATAATTATGAGCATGTTGACATTAAATGTTTATGGTTTGGAGGTCCACACTCCACAGTGATCGTCTAGCTGATAAGAGTGGAAGTGGTACGGTGCCGTTATACCTACCTAAAACTACGAAGACGGCCAGTTCAGAGGTAGGACTAGGCCATGCTAGTACCTACTTAAAGTAGTAGAAGATACCAATTGCTCTTGCAGTAATTAAACTATCGCAAGTTATAATAAACTTAATACATAAGCCAAATTTAACATGTTTATCATCATCATCATCATCATCATCATCATCATCATGTCAGCCGAAGGACGTCAACTGCTGGACATAGGCCTCCCCCAGGCTCTCCACTGAGACCGGTCTTGCGCCCTCCGCATCCACCGCGATCCCGCGATCCTAATCAGGTCGTCGCTCCATCTTGTTGGAGGCCTACCGACAGCTCGTCTCCCGGTCCGCGGACGCTGACATGTTTATGTGAAATAGTTTTTAAGTTATGAGGGGGTCAAAAGTGGTTCCAAATGGTTCCTGTAACACGGTGCTGCTCGCCAGTTCTGTTTGCTTGAACTTTGGCTTGACACGCTACCGCGTATCTATAGATGCCTTTGTAACTATATAACTACCTAACCATATAAAGGTAAATATCTACCAACAAGCTCTATATTTATATAACATTATGTATAGTAACCAGTCTGCTTTTGTCTGGTCAGCGTCTAATCTTGTAATAATAATAATATCGTCTAGTACTTAAATTACAGTATTCAACCTATTATGTATATAATTTAATTACCTAATTAGATACTCTGTTTCTATTATTCTTAATGTCTCTCGGCAATCTTCGTTTTTCATATGACTGACATCTGAATTGAAGAAACACGAAGTTTGCCAAGAGACATTAAGAAACTAGAAACAGAGTACCTAATTAGGTACTCTGATTATAAAATGGATTGAAAAGTTGCGGTAATTGTTCGTTTAGAAAAGCCGCATAGGTAATTGTTTATCACCAAAGAGGTGTAAAAAACAACATTTTGAAAGGAGTTTAAGGTTTTTCGTAGAAGTGAAGTGACTACATATCTACACATGATAACTTCATAAAATATATACCTCCGTAATATAATAAAAAACACGACGCAAATCATACTTTTAGACGACCTACAAAATTACGTAGAAATCCGCGGTCAACGAAAGGACCACTTAAAGCATAAATAAAATAAAAAGGTCCTTCGCTCTAAGTTTTTTTGTAGTTCAACCAATTTTCATTAATTTAAAAGTATGAAAAATTTAAATATATTCTTGAACGAACCTGCCATTCCAGTCGCACTGATCACCCATCATGCCCGCCTCCGCACCGAAAATCAGGCCCAAGACAAGAGTCCAAAACACAGACCTCAATTCCATCTTGGGGAGATTGATCAGGCCTGTCTTTAAAAAAACTTTAATTACTTAATCACATCACTTGCGGAAACAATTTTGTCAGCTCCATAGTTCAAAAAGTTCGAATGAAACCGTCACAAAAATAAACGAAACGAAATTCTCGCGCGACGTGCGGATTCCGGCTCTAGAACTATTACACTGAAGAAAATGAATAAATACAATACAACACAACCAGCACTTGACACAGAAAGAGAAGCCACGATATCTAACTGCTTGGGAGAGAAAGAGACACAAGGAAAACCAGCAGTTGTGTATCTTAAACGAGTAAGACGGAAAATAGCTCCGGCTGCGCTATCCCTTTCTAATTTACTAAAAGTAACGGCATTTGATTTACAATCCTATTATAATGGGTCACAGTTTAAATTAAATTGAACAATAAAGTTTAATATTGGCGGGAAAACTTTTGTATGGGGTGCTTTTTTTGTAATATTACTTGATACCTTGTCGATACGAATAGCGATTAAATTGCATCTCTATTATGTTATGCAATTTGATAAATTAGCAAACAGGGATTCACGATAAGCGATACGAATAAGCGTTGAACGATTTAAACGTTTTCTAATTTATAAAGATTGAATTAATGAATGCAAGGTTGTACGGATTTTGGCTGTTGGAAGGATTTTCTTCTTTTTTATCATTATGACGTCCTATAAGTACTTATATTTATTAATGTTTATACGGTAGGGAACTGCCCGTATGATACCTGTACGTAGCAAAATTACTGAAAAAAAAAGTGCAAGATAAAAAAATTAAGAAAAACCATAACATTCCTCAGCATTAAATAAGTTCTTAATAATTAATGGTTAATTTGGTTTAATTCCATTTTGTATCCTATTAAAAAAAATTAAAGGAAAGGTATTAGCTAATAAGTTCTTGTACTTTTTCCGTCTTGTTGCAAAAGAGCTCCAGTAACCACCTAGGATGTTATGTGAATGGATAATAATGTCCGATAAATTGTCTGTTTTGCTAATACATCCGCAATGAGGGTTCAGTTAGTTTCCAAAAAAAGGTTTTGCACCAAAAGAATAAGTAAATTCGCCTTTGTACTATTTTCTGTGTACTTTTGTGTTTTTTTTTTAATTTTTATGTGCAATAAAGAGTTTACATACATACATACATATATTTCCTACAATATCCTTGATGAAAATCGCAGTACCTAGGCGACCAAGCTTGGTCGGTCGGGTGTTCTCCAAACTCAGATAAACGCGTTATAGGTATAGATGGATTGATCACCCCGAATCCTGCCCCTATAATATAAAGCAAATTTCATCGAAATAATTAGAGCATTGTCTTTGAAATAAATTTATAAACAGGAATTTCTCGTTTAAAGATTAACATTAGACAAAATAGACACTTACTTATTAGATAAAAATCTAAGAGCAACGTTTGCCACTGCAGATTTTCTGACATATTTTTTATTCCATATGTGGGGTAGGGTACGTAGGGACACGGAACCCAATGGTATAACAAGGTTTTTTACACAATGACTTGGCACGTCCCTTTTTTGAGTGATATTAGTTCACAACAAAGCTTATGAGCTTTTGGGATAAAGCTTTCGTTTTCTCTAATTCCCGTAATTATGTATGAATGATGGCGTATTCTCGCCCCATCACTTAATCGTCCTTTTTTTGTATAAAAATAAAAATAAAATGGTATTATGGTGTGTGGTTTGATTGTGAAAATTTTGTTGATTATGAATATTGAAAGAACTCAACGAGATGTTTTTGCTGGGTACTTAGGGAGATTCATAATAGTTAATTATTTTAAAAATTTGCTTTTTTAGGTATAAATATTTTGATCTAAATACCTACGTATGTATCTAAGTGCCTACCTAATCACGCAAGTCTTACACGCGGGTGAACCTTCAGTTCTTCCTAATGTGGTGGCTAAAATTTTCCTTTGATGACAATTGTGGTCAAACTTGAAGCTTAGACCTGTCAATTGTTTCTTGGGAACAAAAGACTCAAATATTAACTTACTAGCTTCTGCCCGCGACTTCGTCTGCGTAGAATTATACATAAAAAACCTTCCTCTTGAATCACTCTATCTATTTAAAAAAACGCATCAAAATCCGTTGTGCAGTTTTGAAGATATAAGCATACCTACATAGGGACATATTATAGGGACAGAGAAAGCGACTTTATTTTATACTATGTAGTGATAGTGATAGTGATGATGATACAATGTATAAGTTAGTATATGTGTGTCCACATGTTCTTAGGTATACATTGACTTGTAAATTGCTCTAATATCAACCGGCTGTTATGATGCTAATAGGATATTGGTAGGTGATAACTGTGTAGTCAATATGCGGTACAATCCGAGATTTTGTAAGTACTGGTCATTATATATTAGACGGTAGACTACTATGGTGGATTGTCCTGCTCTTCAGGTCTTCGTTGAAGAGTCAAGCATTCACGATATGTGGTCCCATTGTATTGTCACATGGTTGCGTGTGTTGACGACGTTTGCACAAAGATAAGCTGAATCAATAGGCGGTGTTTGTCTGCTCGATAGCTTTGTCGTTGTCGCATTCGCCCGTGCTTGTTTAGGCCGATGATTCGCCCCTTTATCTTTTCTCAAATATATAGTCGTACGTACTGATGGGTCAGAGCTACGAGTAGGTATATGAGGTACTTGCATTCCTCTGTATAAACTATTCAGTAGGTACGGTCGAGATACAAGAATGGGAATCTAATTCGACCCGTTTTCATTACTCTTTTATACTATGTGTTCACCTTTGTGTGACCCAATCATCGGTCTTGAATACAAAACTCACCTTGTTAAAAAATCGCGGTAAAAAAGTGGTCCTTAAATTTTTTGACATTTTAAAAATTGCAATCACAAGTTTAGACAAAGTAGTTAGTTACTTAAATTTTCGTGACTGCCGCCGTAGCAATGGCGACATGGCTGAAACTGAAAATTATATTGGCCATCTATCGCTGTTTTTGTTATTTCAACAATTATCATTCCTGCATTCAGCTTTTTACTCATTGTTTATTGTTTGTATTGTTTTATTCGTCCTCACTGTGGACTCTAAAGTGTTGATACATGTCACTATTGTTGTGACCAACCGTTGTAAACAAGGCACTGTAAACAATCATCCCCTTGGTATAAATGTGAATGGCCAGTTCTATAACGCAGTTAACTTTCATCATGTCAAAGTGTACGGGTCTAGTTCTAGTGCTGCTCTTCGGGATTGTGTGGGCTTATAATAAATCGACCGTGACTACCTGCCTATGGCACAATAATAAATGTAAGAGTCGCTTAGTTGACTAATAGCCTTATTTCCAATGTTGGTTAGTATTGAACATTTGATATTCTCGTGAGGTATTACGAAAATTGGCCTAAAAGCTTAATTTATCAATAAAAATTAGAAATTAAGTAGGTACGCCACTTTCTCGTATTTGTTACATTATTGACCCTTGATACTTGAATATACCTAACAGTAGTTTTGCATTTCCGGTTTTGGATTTCCGTTCAATGGTTTTTGAGTTGATCGCGAACACTCGAACAGGCCGACGAACGTGGCAAAGGACTTTGTTATATTACTTGTGTACTGATCTCTTTTTTCGGATCGCTACCACCATCTAATCGAAGTGCTCATTGAAATCCGTTAAGTAATTAAAGCGCCGACAGGAGTAAAAAAATAGTTTTTCCACGGAATCCGTTAGATACGCTGTAAGGTTAACGCTGATGTCTAAAAGTTGAATTTGAACAGTGCAAAGGCACTCACCTTAGGATGTCCTGGCGGCATGATTGGAAGGCGAAGGAAGGCGATGCGGGTGAGAATACTTCAAACTTGAAGAGAAGCGGAGTATATGAAGGAAATTCGGCATTAAATAAAATTTAAAATAACAGTACTTACAGTATAACAACCTAGGTACATATACCTAGGTGAGGGATCCTTCGGGACTTTGTGTGGACAGGGGATGCTCGAAGGGACATTTTCTGTCCTGGAGAACAACCCCTTTGTGACGGAGGTGCCTTCGGGTGCCTGTCGTGGCTACGCGTAACCTTGGCGTTCCTAATGCTGAGGCCGCGGGTTACTACAGTGACTGTGAGGAGAAAACCTCTATAAAAAATCCGCGGCACCTGCGGGGGAGGGCGGGAATTCCCAATCCTGCATTGCACAGGTGTCGCAGGGAGGTAGCCCCATCCCGGGGTGGGCCTGCAGGGACGTCGCGGTTCACGAAAGTTCTCCCGCGGCCCCCTGCAACAGTGCCAAATGTGGGAATCCGTGTGTTTTTTACTGGGTATGCCTGACGCCTCGGGAGAGCCCCAGATACCCTCGGTATTCCCGTACCGGGCCGGATGCATAAGGCGCATTTTCCACACCATAAAAAAAAAAAAAAAAAAAAGGTACATATACCTACCTACTTAATTGTTTTTTTTTCCGCAGGCGTCGACTCGTGTCCCGATTGGCTGCGAGAACGGAAAAGCAACTGCTCCCAAACGTACTGGCCGGCGCAAAGAACATGTGAAAACCCGGAGCTGACCCTCGTAGGCACAGTCTGTGGCTTCTCCCGCTGCGACTGCCCAGATTCTATGGTCCTGGACACAGAAACAGGATTCTGCTACGACGAAGATAACTGCCCCACAAAACATGGAATGTCTTACAATTATAAACTTATCTAAGATTAAAACCATTTCATATAGGTAAATAAATAAATAAATATTCCTGTACCTAACCTTAAATACCTTAAATTAAATAAGTTCCTATTAATTGTTGAATTATTATTTATTTTACTTGCGGCACTTTTATTGCTCCAGTAGATGAACTACGGACAAATCTATTAAAAATAAACTTATTTTACACAGAATGCTCAAATATTGTGTTCATTTTTCTCTACACTCCTTGCACCACAAAACGCCTCAAGAGCATGATTTTGTCATAAGCATAACAAAACTTAATAAACTTCAACTCAAAGAATGAGATGTAATTGCTATTCAAACGTAAAATCCATTTAAATTTATAACTTATAAAGATACGTTTTTAAATCTGATCTGAATAAAAGCAGCTAATAAAAGATAATAAAATCCCCCTACCTCTATTTAATTAAAGTTGCCAGATCTCCCGCCTTTTTTAGCGCTATGCGTAAATTTTTATGTTCGGTTAAAAATGATAAAAAAAGTTTCTGTTTTGTTACTTTTGAGGAGGAAAATATTAGGTTCCTTGTGAAGAGGGAAATAATTCTGAATTTTCTACAAAGATAGTTTAGACTAATTTTAGAGAAGAAAATAGTTTGTCGTTTATTTCTGACTTGATTCCTTTTTTACTAGGGCCTCAGCATTGTGGATTGCTCCGCAGAAAAATACGAGTACGCAATGTCACTGCGACACTCGTGACAGCTGACACTGACAGTTGACAATCGGCGCTCGGATTCGGACAGGACGGAAAGAAGAAGTCGCGGATTTACAGCATTGTGCATTGGTCTCTGGAAAAAATAACCCTAATGGGAAAATTATTTAGTTATACAGTTTAATATTTTATATTACGGGTGTAGTTTATATTCAGCAGACATGTTTCGACTCTGTTTTCAAACTACGTTTGTGCAAACTAGATCTCTGGCTACACTGCAAAAAGAAATTTCGTCTTACCTAAAATCCAGCGGTTTCTGCGATGTTAAAGGAGCCCGTAATTTTTCCATTAAATCAAAAGAAGACAATGAGACGGAACGCATTTATTATGGTACTTTAACACCCCAAATTAAAGCAGTGAAGGTATTTTCTTTAAGTTCAAGTGTTGCTGGACTGGTTGCTCAACCGATCATAATCAACGAAGCCGCGACTATAGGGAGCACGTCACTCCTCGTTGCAATGTGCTCTGTGGTCGGGTTCTTCACGTTCGTAACCCCGATACTGCTACACCAAATTACCAAGAAATATGTAACAGAAATTAACTATGATGCTGCGAACAAAACCTATAAAGCAATCACTTACAACTTCTTTATTGCCGAGAAACAGGTACCTATTTAGCAAAAAATTGTGTTTTACAGAGATGTGATAATTATTCAAACTGGCGATCTCCTTTAAGATCCTAAGAAGATGCTGCTGTTGAAGGTACAATTTGATAGCTGAATGTTTCTTGGGATGGATCAAAATATTTATGTACTAGCTTCTGCCGGCAACTTCTTTTGCATAGAAGTATACATATACCTTCCTCTTGGATCACTTTATCTAAAAAAAATTGCATCAAAATCCATTGTGTAGTTTTGAAGATCTAAGCATACATACATAGGATTAGAGAGACAGCAGAAAGTGACTTTGTTTTATACTATGTAGTGATTTACATATCATTTTGTAATTAATCAAAAGTATCAATATTATATTTCAAAATTATTTTTACCCATCCCTAAAAAGATCCAGTTACAAAATTGCACTTCCAATAGCAGGGTCTAGTCCTAAGATACTAGTTGACATTTGGCCTAGTCTAGAACCTGCGGGTAATCTCCCTACCCGAAAAGCTAACAGTATCACATTATCATATAAAAGGATTATTTCTTTGTTGCAGCATGAATTTAAACCAGAAGATGTCGTAGTTCCAGACATCCCTGGTATGTTCACTACTATGGTGGCAAAGGGCAAGCCTCTGTTTGTGGAGGCACGGCATTTCATTGACCCCATGCACTATGCAAAAATGATGGGATACGACAAGCCCATGGACTTCAAATTAGGAGAAACGGACAGTAGTAAATAGATTCTAGGTTGTTGAATTGTAGTTATTAATAGAATATAGTAATTTTGTTTCTCACAAATGTGTTCGATTTTATGCTATAGCCCTGCATCCACTCATAGCTAATAAAAGTGGTGACTGATTCATAGCTTAATAAAAAGATGTCAAAAATATATCCAAATTCAACTGATAAGTAGCTTCAACTGACTGAAGTGTTCATTAAGAGAACCAAGTGCCCCTTTGCCCACTACTTACTGCTTGAAAATAATTGTTTGAATAGGGACTTGCCCATGGCCCACCTGAAAAATCATTTTTTTTTTATACAAAAATAGGTAGGTTAGTTTAGTCAGGTATCTTCAGTTGTCTGAAGGGCAAAATACCCAGAAAAACGAACTCCACACTTGAGAGGAACTCCGTCAAAAACCAGGTGGACCACGGGTAAAGACCGGTTGATTCAGTAGATTGAGTGTTCGGATTAACTTGAATTGTTGTACATGTATAGAACTCCAATGACATGTCACAAATCAGTACTGTCAGCAAAAAAGCTTGTGTTGAAAATATTACTAAAGTTTAATAACTTAGGTTTAGATACATGCATAGTTGCATGGAGTGTGTGGCTCACACTATGTAAGAAACTGACTACTACTGATATCCGACAATGCTGTGCACAGTTTTCAATCCCCACCTATGGTCCAACTATAGTTATAGACCTACCGCTTCGAGCCCTCGCTCGCGCGGCACAGGGGCGCGGGGTAGGACGAGAAAGACCCACGACAAGGACCGAGAGAGGTTTAGGTGTTTCTCAAAATAGAGCCATCTACTTGAGCACTTCGAACATCCGATACCAAGCACTCGTACAATAACAAATTTTTATATTTGTATCGAAAGTTTAGTATTCAGAGATTTAGTCACTCCCTTTTAGACACTCATGTTCTTGTGATCTCTAAAATGTTTTTGAACAGTATTAGTGGCGCTGGGACGCCAACATTTAACTTTCAATTAGGCTTAGGCTTAGGTCAAATCCTTTAAGTCGAATAACATCCACTTGCAATGGTCAAATTTACTCAATATTTGGTTTACCTACCTGTGTAGTGATGGATGTAGAAAGAAAGAAAAACACGATTATTACCACACTAAATATAAATTCGATATAAATAAAAACCATATGTAAATAGGTATATAGGTGTGGCAAAAGGAGAACTTAAAGTTTTATGTAGCGACCCTAGCGCCACCTAGTCGTCCCTACATAAATTGATACGGCGCACGAATAGCTAGCGCCAATGAGATCACAATGTTCTATATAGCGCCAACGAAGCTTATCAACGCGGATGCATAAATACAACTTCCAACTCTCTTTCTTCTTACTTAGGTCCCGAAGCACATCTGCCTGGAGAAAGATCTATCTATTGTGGCCTCTCCCCACAAATTCATAACAACCGAAAATGGTCAGTAAGAAATATAGGTGTTAAAATAGAGTTTATTGTATTGCTGAAAAACAAATTACATCCTAATATTTCTTATCAAAATTCTGAGCCAAGAGGAGGGCCAAGGAAAAGTTATTTGACTAGCTAGATCATGGGAATGGATGGATTGAATCGATGTTTAAACATTTTTCAGTGTTTTTAACAGACTTCAAAAAAAGGAGGAGGTTCTCAATTCGTCTATTTTTTTTTTCTAATTCCTTCATTAATAAACTAGTCTGAAAATGAATCCCAGGTTAGAGAAAAAAGAACTCAACTAAAATAAAGTTTATTGTATTACTTACAAACATAATACATTCTAATAATTTCTTATTTATAAAAAATATCAATACAGAGGAGGGCCAAGGAAAAGATATTTGACTAGATATTACCAATTTCGTTTTCACCTGACGAAAGCTGTGATGCCAATCTATTTCGTAGTTTATCCTTTTTTATGTTAATAAATCTTATTTATATTTATAATATAATATGCATATTCAGAAAAAAAAAATTACAAATGTAAAACATGAATATGCAACGAATGTGATATAATTATATATTTTTTTAACACTAATAGTTAAAATGCCAATGTATGGAATGCTTAGGTATAGAACAATTATTCATGTTATTTCTAGTTGATAAGATTTTTACAAGCCATGGGTTATTGTCACATTAAGGATTTTGAATAGCATAAAATATAGTTACAGTTTTATTCTTTCATGTCAAATAAGCTGAAGGGAAGATTTTTGAAAAACAATTGATTTTGATAATTCATGACACGTACATTTTCTTTCAAATCTTTCTTATTTACAAAAATATCATATATTTACAGTATTTTTTTCGTTACTTCAAAGCACCTTTTATTAATACTAAACTATCGAAACATAAAGGATATGCCGCATAGTTTTATGTTCCCTACTACTTTCCTTCAGCAATAAACAACAATGTTCTCTTAAGGGAATAACTAAACTACAGAGATGAATTTACAATTTATTGTCCCTTACCACAATAAAGAATTGGGTTACCTACATTACAAATATAATTATTATAAGTCTTATAAAAATAAATATCATGGATCATGTGAATGGATGGATTAAATTGATGTAAAACATTTTGCACAGACAGGTTAGAGAAAAAAAAAACTCGCTGTAAGTAGGTACTGAGTTTTGTTCTAATTGAGCGAAAGCAAGTAACTTTCGTAGCTATTGAACAACAGTACAACCAACATAAATATTCAGATTACGGGACATCATAAATGAGAGTAAACACACAAACAAAAGTATAAAATTAAAATGAAAGTAGTAGATACCTATAAAGAAAAAATAAGAGTGAAATAAACTTGATTCCATAACAACGGGCCCTGTATAGAGAAATAATTTATGTTCTCTTTCCTCAGTTGATGTTATCTATCCTTACTACAATTTATTAAGCTGAGGACTACCCTTAGGTAAATTTTATGTTAATAAAGGCTTCATACTATTGTATACGTGAAATGAATTTATACTTAAATCGATTATATAAAATTTAAATGTTGGAATTAAATTCGAATAACTTAGGTTAACTAAAATAAGATAACATTTTACTACTTTGCGAGGCGTAAATAATAAAGGCATAATCGCGCCAAAAAGCTATAATAAATACAATATGAACCATTTAAAAAAGTATCACCAGTCATGTGAACTTGCCTTGCGCGTGATTCGTTTTAACGAATCCTACATACATATATTATACCTAAAAAGAAAAATACGCGATACATACCTTTATAAATTCATCACGCAGTGAAATTATAATTGTTAGAATAGACGTCAATATTAAGTTAAAATGCAAACGTTCGGTTAAATTCTACTAATCGAGAAATATCTAATGGAGCTAATATTGTTATTCTATATAAGAATACACTCTTAAATTTATATTCAGCCTATACAAGAATCATCTCCTAATAAACGCGAAGTCAGAATTTAATACTGCAACAACTGGATTCATGACAATTCAAAACGACGACATTGCGCATTCACGTCACAATAAAATTATAGAAAACCACTTACGCTGAAAAAAGAGGAATGCTCATAGACATACTAAAATAATAGTAGTATACTAATGATTGTAGGTAGTGACTTAATTGACATTGATTGAATAGCATACAGATGGCGATCTTGTCTAGTAACACACTAATATCACTTACCAGACTATTAAGTATTTTTAGTGGCTTCTATTCAGCAATGAACTTTATTCCAGTTCGTTAGCAGACGTGCCTGAAGTGCGATTTAATGACATCAGGAAAGAGACCACGCAAGTGCATTTAGTTTTTAAATTATTTTACAGTTCCTACAATGTGGGCTGCGATAGCGGCTGAGCTGACGCGTCCCGATCAGTCAGGTTATGCCTTATTATGTTCCTGCACGTATGTCATATGTTATATTAGTTCAATCGTAATGCAGCGTGTTGTCAGCGAGCGAGTGCGTGGCGGGAGTCTTTTCGTCCAAGTCCTGCAGCTGCGCCCGGTTGCGCGCGCGGGCGGTCACCTCGACGCGGCAGAAGGCGGCCGTGCCCAGGGTCGCCAGCACGGCCAGGACGCCGAGCTGCACGGACAGGAGGGCGCGGGACGAGTAGAAGAAACACGCTGCCGCTGCCAACGACTGGAACAATTTGGGAATTGTTTTCATTACCGTCTGCTGAAAATTATCTGGGCTCTTCGCCGCAGTTGTTTTTATTTGTAATTAGGTATATTTCTAGAAAAAAGTCTTCTTAGATTTTGTTCGTGCCAAATTTACCTGTGTTTTTTATTGTAATATCTAGTATTGTACGCGAAGTTTGGCAGATAAAGCGTTCGAAACTATATATTTCACGAAACTCAATCAGGCTTATAAATAGCCTAATTGTCATAATCGGTTCCACGTTTGATCAGGTTGCAATAAGTCTTGGTTACATAGGGGAAGCAAACATTAACATAATTCATTATAAAAGGTAGGCATTTATTTACAAGCTTACCAACAAAACAAAAGAAAACAACGCACCTGCGTAAACTTGAAGAGCGCAAACGCCGACGTGCTGTTATCGGCATAATTTCCGCCGAGGATCGAGTAAATCTGTGTATTGAAGCACGCATCGCCGAAACCAAGCAGGAAGCTGCACAGCATCGCCAAATGAGCCGACGGCGTTATGTAAGATGTCTGGTTTGTATCGCCGAAGGGGGCTTCGTTCGGCAGGTTGATGAAGATTAGGAAGAAGCTGGTGATGTGGATCAGGTAGCCGGTGAACACGATGGGATCGCGGCCCCAGCGCGTAGTTTTAGAACCAAGGATACCGAATAAAGCTCCACCTGCAAAGCAACAATACTTAAGTTGACGTATACAGTGGACGGCAAATTTACAGAAAAAAAAAATATTTTTACAACAAATTGACCCCTATCTCATTAAATGCTATTTATAAGACCAAAGGTGTAGCTCACTGATTCAAAAACAGTCTATTCACTTCGCTCTATCTAACCTTGATGAGCTCTATGACTACAGTTGTACAAGCAACATAATGCGAATTACTGGTTTCGAATGCCATAGCTTATTAAATTAAATTACATTAGTTTTAGTTTGGATATTCAATTTACCCCACAGATGATCTGCAAATAGTTTTTTTCTGGCTCAATACATGTACGATAATTTTCACCCCATTCTTAGATAAGAAATATATATGTAGGTACTGCTTTACATCAGTTTGCTTCAACACCCATTCAAATGCAGACCAAAATTATCATTCAGCAAAAAAACCGGTGGACTAAAATCTTACCAAGTACTTCTCCGAGGCCAATGAAGACTCCCGACAAGCCGACCAACTGTTTGACGTTGTCGCCCATCGCCAGAGTAAAGCCAATACTTGGGCTGTACACACCGCTGAAGAATGAGAGCTCAACACCTGAAACAAGAGGTTTATTTTTTAACTACGGTAGGTACCACAGGTATGTCTATTGCGGATAGATCTTTTCATTCTACCACCATAAATGGCAAGCAACCCGTTGGCGTCCTTACCAGTGTAGATGAATGTAATGCTCAGAAGCAACATGTCTCGAGTGCAGAACAACCTCAAGGCGCCTTTGAACGCATCCAGCGGACTGTCGGGCTCGTTGTTTACTACCTCTATCTGTAAAAATAACATTGAATAGTTTTAAGATAAACTCGTAATATACCTACAATGAAATACCTAATTTAAATAGAATATTAAAAAAAGAACTGCTCGAAGGATACCGAATTATCAATTCTGTCGTTTGCCGCCCACTGTGTTTTTACTCTTTTAAAAGTCAGTACAGTACCTTTCGGACTTAAACACTTTAGTTTTGTACAGCTTGAATATGATCATAGGCCCTAAGTACCTAGTTGTAGATTTTTGGTAATCTAATTCATCGATCAAACGTAGCCTTCTATTCTCGAAAGTTCTTTTAAAAATAATCCTATGCTAGAAAGACACCTTGGCATCCTCGATGGCTGGGGCTCGGCGGGCTGGTCGCAGCAGTAGCAGAAACACAATACCGACGACGCAGACGGCGGTTAAAACGCCGAACACAACATTGCGCGTCTCCAGGTCAATGTGCGTCTTGCCTTGGAACTTTATAAACACGAACAGGTTGCCGAAGAACAAACTGGAAGGGAAAAAACACTAATTACGTAAGACATCTGGAGCTCAAACCATTTCAAAATGGTATGGACCTGAATCCCATAATTTACCAACTGGTTTCGGGCTCGAAGTCCACAAAGGATACTGAAGATGAATGATTGTTGATTGGCATAATGTCTATGGACAATTCCTAGTATCCCTAGCAAGCACTAGCACAAAAATCTTCAGTTTGATCTGCATTTGGGCTGAGATTGTAAACTTGTCAAAAATTTCTTTATTCATTTTCACCAAAACACGTGTCGTTGCGTTGAACTCTGAAGTCTTGCGCAGTGCAGTAGTAAAAATCTTCTCCGTACGATCGTGTCGCTACGTACAACCTTTGTTTAACTTGCAAGTTGTTCTTATTTGTTAGTTTCAGATAAATCTTGCAAATCGAATTTCACCCACTTTCAGTGATCAGATAGACTTGAAATTTGGCAGAAGATTTAGATACTACAGGTTAACTAGAAGAGATAAGTTCGCTTTATACTCTGTCATTATTATATATGTAAAATATATATTTTATAAGGTTGTGTGCAAAAGCTACCATAAAATTAAACGACATAAAAACTTGCTTAAGTAGGTATACTTATAGGTTGTTAGTGGAAAGCCGTACCTGCATTGCAGCATGGCCCAGAAGACGCCGGAGTTGCGCGAGATGGTGTCGGCATCGCTGTTGAGCGTGAGGTAGTTGCCCTGGCCGGTCCAGATGGCGGCGGCGCCCGCGCCGATCAGCACGCTCGCCAAGTACAGCAGCCACGTGCGGGGGAACAGGAACGACACGATGAAGAATCTGAACACAAACAAGTTCGTTTCAAACTAATGAAGTTCAAGCTAACCCTAGCGACGATCTTATAATTAGAGAACCTGACTACTAAGCTTGAGGTCAGTTCGATCCCCGGTCGAGGCAGATATACCTAAGAATGATGAGTGTCAATCACGAATCAGTGAAATCGCTGGCGTCTGAGGTATTCTATCTTAGCCATCTTGTAAAAAGTGATAAAAAAAATATCCGTTGCCTAGCGCTGACAAATAGTTCAAGGTTTGCTTGGTTTGGGATTTGAAACCAGATCAATTTGAGGACCTAGATAAATATAAGTGAGCTAGGCTAATTATTATTTAATGGGGCGTTAAATTTTCCATTGCACTCACTATACACATTGTTATAACCAGATTAAAACTATATCTTTCCACCAAAAACTAGATTTTTCCGTTGCTTAATTATTTATTCAATTAGTTTAATACCGCAAATAAACTCTAACAGAAGCAATTTTGATATATTCCTCATTTCTTGCGCAAACATTTGCTTTATTGTGAGTTTATTGTTCGTATAGGTAATGTTCAAGTGACGAGACAAATGAACAGCGTTAAATTTATTCAGCTTGCAAAAGTTGCTAAAACGTAAAAGACAAAATTTGAATAAATCCACCACACACTTTGGGATCGAGCCAAGTAACAAAGGTTGAAGCTACGGTCGATTAACTTCGTTGGAGAGTTCAGTCTCATGGTATTTTTAAGTTTATAGATTCATAAGGTATTTAAAAAACAAATTTATGGAAAAGTTTTAAGTATCTATAACCCCTATATATATAGTACGTAACTGACCGACTGACTGACAGACAACGCACAGCCTAAACCACTGGAGCTAGAGCTACCGACCTCTAAAATTTGACAGATACCTTGAGTACCTACCTACTAGCATAGAGTTGCAGTATAGGATTTTTAGAAATTGCCACGGGACAGAGGAACTAACCCATTTTTTATTCTTCCAAGAGGGGGATTCACGGGAATAAGTTTGTGTATTGAATACATATATAAAGGTACATTATTTTTATTTTATGTCTGATAACTTGAATCAATTTTCTTAAGACAAACCAATTATAATATATATTCTGTGCTATTAAATAAGTTAAAAATATTTAGTGTTACGAGTTTAAGAGGTTAATTGAACAATAATAAACATTAATAACATAGTGTTTTACGTGAGTGCGATACTAAAGAATTGGACTACCTAACTAACCACTACAAAAGGTGCAAGGAAGTATGCAGCCTTGAGCGTAGAGAGTGAAGGTTCAAGCGACTAGACTTGTTCCGCGGAATACTAATAACAGAGAGACTTTTCGAACCTGAAGCCAGTTTTTAAGAGACACAGAACAGAACACCAAAGTAGGGGAAAGTAGTACGAGATGATCACCTTAAGCGGGAATCGCTGTAAAATACATATTTTTCAAGGTAAACCAAAAATAAAGGCGATTACTACTAGTATATACATCTATCCAACTTTCCTAATATTCAAAACCAGAAATTAATTGAGGTTTCATTAAAATATGTCTTTTTTTTTAAAACCTTACAAAGTAATCATCTTGTACACCCCTGTGGGTAAGATGATCACCCAGGTCGGGTTAAGATGATCCGTATGATCATCTTACCCCCATTCCGAGTAAACAAATATTTTTATGAGGAAAAATGTTATAGAAACAAAAAAAACGCAATAATGAAACATATTATTTATTTAAAATAGTCATACATTAATATGTATGACTATTTTCATATTAAGTAAGGTAATAAAATTAACAAAATCAACCTCTACGCCCTCAGTGTCTTGCTAAGCGTGGCCTCTAGGTCTTGTTACCTTAGGCTCTGTCTACCCCGTAAGGGATAAAGACGTGATTTGTGTATGTATGTATGTATGTAACAGTCAGATGACTTTAAAAGTCACTAAAAATAAAAACGAAAATAAAACAGTCTTCTTAGTTAGTTATTAATTTGTACCAGTTACATTAATCATAATGAGATCAATCTAAATATCGTATTCCTTTCTGAATAGCTAATTAAGCGAACAAATCGTTCAAAAGTAGCAAAAAAAACTAGGGATCATCTCGTACATATAGAAAGGAATCATCTTGACCCAAGTCCCACTTTTTCATTCAATGTTTGCTAACATAACCTACAAGCACGCGGCTATGTTCACGTGGCCAAAATATTAAAATTAAGCATAATAGAAAGCCTCAAATCAACAGTATTTACATTTAACATTATTTGAATAAAAGTAACATAAGCTCAAAGTCATGCCTATCTTAGATCAGCCGTACACAATTTTTATTTTTTCTCGTCAAAATCGATGTATCGTTCACGCCGCCATTACGATTTGACTGAGGCGGGGAGGTGTCCGGAGCTATGTATTACCAGTGAAATCAACTAGATAGCGTTAGTGGTTTCAGCACAATCGCGAAGGAACATCTTACCCCAGGGAATCAACTCGTACTACTTTCCCCTACCTTTACATATTTTAAATAAAGAAACAGGAAGAAAAGTGTGTTTGATTATGGGGCCACGGGGCCGATTTTTTGATACCCAAAGTATCCAAACTGTGAAAATATTAAATTTTTGAATGGTTCGCAAAACAAGGAATTAGCTCTACAAGTAGTTAAAGCTCTATATATTTCGATTACAAATTCATTTTTTTTTTACTGTTGTCGTTCCATCTTTAAAAACAATATTAGTACGAGTAACGCTATGCGCTCATCCAGATGCTTTATTCTCAGTCTCATAATATGCTTATTTATATAATTATACTTATATTAAACTGCATCGAAACCTCGTCTTGAAATGGTTACAATTTTCAACGCGAGAGTTACAATTGCCGTCGTAAAATAATAGGCAGTTTCAGAATACAATTTGATGGGATAATCCATCCTAATCGATTGATATCGATCCATTTTGCGTTTCACTCAATGCACCGCTATGATAATAATCATGGTTTAGCCAAGCTGCAGACCAGCCCGGGCTCATTATTAGGTAAATGGTCGCTAAATTGGTCTGACTTAGACAGTGTCTGGTAATTGAAAACTCAAAACTCCAAGTTAAAATGTTCATCCAATGGTTTAAATAAGATTATAACAATTATGTAAAGGACTATCAACTTATTTACGAGGTTTCAGGTTTCTTACTTTTGTGACGTTAGCCTCACTATCGAGTTCGTCTGTAGTTGAATGCTGTGATACTTATCCATAAAAATAAGAGCTTTTCTACGGTGCCATTCATGTGACAGAATATTATGTTCGTCCTGATGTAATATTTGGTCGAATGATCATTTAGTATACTTTTTTCCGTTTGAAATTGAGATTATATTACCAGAACCTTTTAATGAAAAATCGCATCATGCTTCAGTAATATTAAGTAAATACTTTCGATACGGTCATTGAACCAAACATTACATTAGGACAGAAAGTCTTTAACCAACTGATTTAGACCAGCTTATTCTGGGATTGACAAACCCTAGCAGCAATAATTAAGATAAGAATTACAGAAACTTTAAACAGTTGTCATGTTCTAGCTGATCGGTTTAGATTTATCGGTTAATGGCTTGTTACCTTCAACAATGGCTGTGATAAACTATATCGTTAATCGGTTTCACAATGAGGATAGTGACCGCCATTGTAGACTGAAATTACACGTGGCACGTAATATGTACCTACCTATAAGTAACTATACATAGTACTGTCAATAAGTAGGTACCTATATAAAAAGATTCCAAAGAATTTAAGACTTGCTTCTTTTAGAAGTTGGTTAAAAAGAAGCGACCTATTGTGAAAATATATACGACATTTACGAAATATCAAGGCCGAAAGAAGTTGTACGCTTGTGAGTTATTTAGACGTTACGTTCTAGCCTAGAAGAACGACGTAAATGAATTAAAACAAAGAATATTTAAGTAAACTCGCGATAATCGTAATTACCAGGTAAGTAAACACTGCCTGAGTAGGAATTGTCTAAGCACAAATAAATCTGACTCGAATCGCAGTAAATAAGATGGATTCATTCAACCGCGTCACATTCACTGATATTCTAATTAGCAATGCATTAGTTACGTAGGTATATTTATTGGGCCCGGCCAGAATAAAAAAAAACTTTACTACTTTTCTAAGCCAAGAATTAACTACAATCTCTATGTAGGTATCAAAACTCCATTCTATGTAGATATCCCACCATAACGATTTTCTACAGAAACTGATTTCGAAATGTGTATTTATTAGTCATGTAAAGGTGGCGATAATCTCTCATCTCACTTTACCAGGTGTACCACCTGTAGGTACATACATAAGTCAGTAGGTACGTAGGTAGTAGGTACATACATATTTAGGTTCTATGTTGTGTTCTACGTAAGCTTGGGACCAATAGTAGTCACGTAAACAATTGTGACGGAGGTATTCAACGGAGATCTTTAAACGATATGTTATCGCTTGGCCGAGTCCTGGTAACTTAAGTAAGTAAACCTTGTGTTACTTAAGCTACCTCATTAATCTAGTTTAGGATTATTATTATAAAGCCACACATTTACACGAAACGATCCGACCGTATAGTGGAAACCTGACCGAACGTAAGACATTACAAGACTTACCTAACCGTAACCACGGTTTCACTCGCTATTGTATATTGATTATACAGCTTAACACTTCAGTGTGAAAACCACTTAGCAAATCCTTCAAATGAGTGTTCGAGCTCGTATTTAAGTCTTAATTAATAATACATACTATAAGAAAAGTTTACATTTACAACAATGTACAGAAAGAAAGAAAATGTTTATTTTTGACAAACATAATTGTTTCAAGGAAAAAAACCAATTAGAAAAATGTACAGATAAATCCTACTATCCTACTAATATTATAAATGTGAAAGTTTGTGAGTATGTTTGGATGTTTGTTACTCTTTCACGCCAGAACGGCTGGACAGATCTGGATGAAATTTGGAACATAGATAGATTATAATCTGGAATAACACATAGGCTACTTTTTATCCCGGAAAATTGCGTAATTCCTGCGGGATAGCGATAAACGAATTCTATGCAGACGAAGTTGCGGGCAACAGCCAGTAGTTTATATAGGTACGGTCAAGTGCAAAAATAAGTATCGATAGAAACTTCTCAAAAATGTGTCCCACGACCTTATTACGCTGGCGTAAGAGCGTAGGGTACTTATTTCTGAAACTTTGTCTAGATACATATTATTACACTTGACTGTACATAACTTAGTTATCATTTGGTAGTAGAGTAATTATTTTTTGACCCATTTGATTTTTGAAATTTACTCTATCATAATGTATTGCATAGGTAAGTTCAGCATCATGCAACTACATTCCAAGAAAAACTATGCACAGCTTCTATTTTTGTCAAAACTTGACTCAATTACAAAGTTTTCCGTTTCCTCAACAACAACGTTAAAACGTCAAAATAAACATTGTCTTAAATTACAGAAACAGTCTAAACAAAGATGATGCATCACTGAGATATCTCTCTCCAACATAACTTTTTATTCAAATGAGCGGCTTAGCAATCTTAGCATGCAAACATAGGCGTCGAAATAACGGGATGTCGTTAAACCGACCACACTCCATCAGTCACCACCACCAATAACACCAAATAGTAATATTTTCATTTAGTTAATTCTATATCGCTAATTCATTTTATTATCATTAAAATGATTATCTATTTTAGAGTGTAAGTACCTAATTTAAGCATAGGTATTCAATAGAAACTTGTTAGTGTAATTATTTTAAAAATTGATTTATATGTAGGTATTAAATAGCTTCTGCCCGCGGCTCCGTCTGCATAGAATTATACATAAAAACCTTCCTCTTGAATCACTTTATCTATTTAAAAAAACCGCATCAAAATCCGTTGTGTAGTTTTGAAGATATAAGCATACATAGGGACAATACAATACAATACAAATACTCTTTATTGAACACCACAAATCAGTACAAAACAATACAGAAACAAAGAACAAAGTAGACAATAGGCGGTCTACATAGCGCGGCGGTAGGGACATAGGGGCAGAGAAAGCGACTTTATTTTATACTATGTAGTGACTATGTAGTGATTAACATCTCTGCTGTAGCAAATTACATGTCCGTCAGGGGCGCATCTGTTTTTATCATAACGACAAGAACATCGTCGGGTAATAAATCGTATTTTAAAAGGCTAATCTTTATAACAGGTTTTTAATGTTTAGCGGTATTATGGAATCTTTTTTTAGCGTTAATATCACAGATGCAATTTTAAAAATCCGCAGCGTTGAGGAGCATCTGCTATTGCGTATGCTGTACTGAGTGGTATTATTTTGTTAAATCCTGTATCTTCATCATAATACCCTCTTCAATAATGACTTCAACTTGAATCTTACGTCTTTCACAGACGTTTCTTTAGAAAAGCAAATTTTCACCGCAGCTTGTAAATAACTTTCTCTTTATCGGTGTTTTTATGAACCTCAACTGGTTAAGATTTAAGATATCAATAAAATAACATATGATATATTTAACACAGTAGGTATACATACAATAGGTACTCGAAAATAAAGAGATCCGTGTAATTTTTCATCTAACGGTGAAGTATGAAACAAGGCAGTTGGTAAGCCAAAAAATAAAGCTTCGAAAGGAAACTATTACTATACATTAAACTGTTGAATTAAATTTTTAATATTTCATAGCAATATTCGAAAAATGAGTTTTTCCTGAACTAGGTTAGCTAAATCGATTTCTTGTCTCAATAACGATTATAGTTGCAAATGTCATCGATACATATTTTATTATTTATGTATGTATACAAACATTTCTCATGGAATAAAATAGGACGCTAATAAAAAATACGCTTAAAGATAGCTTAAAGTAAGTTGTTATGTAGTTCGCACTTCACATTGATAACGACGCGACGATTCCTCTCTAAGTTAAAACTTTAACCTTTGATAACTCGGAAATTCCCCAAAATGATGAAATATCGTAAAGTAAAAGTCGCGTAAACATATAACCACCTATTTAGTATTTACTCTTATCTAAAGGAAAACGGTTTGGTAGCGTCTTTGTTCGGTGCGAATAGGCGTACATACGCAAAGATTACACCAACAGTAAAATGAATAAACATAGTCATAATTAAAAACATTAATTCCGACAAAGTAATTAATAGAAGCCAGAGGTTTGATGCTTATGTATTGTGTAATAACACGTACCGTGCATACTATGTAACTGTGTTATGGTAAGAACGATAAAGTAGGCATTTTGATTAAGGTTAGCCAGACTACTCAGGATTGGGTCACTATTTACATACTTACATTACCTACTGCAGTTCATATTCTAATTTATAACTTGTAAAATCAATGTTGACTGTAAAAGATACGTTGTTAATTGCGTTTTGTAACATTATAGTTTTGTTGCCTGTCAAGCGCAGTGCCTTGCCATAAAACATAAGTTATTCTGAAGAACCGACTGTGGCTGACGATGACCGAGGTCGCTATCCACGTGGGCAGCCAATGGTGGCCATGGTACTGGTAGCCGTTGCTTGTGATAAAGCTGTCATATCATACTCACAAATAAGTGATAGCGCCGATGACCATGGCGCCGCGGGGCCCAGTGATGGTGATGACTGAGGGCGACAACCAATTGCAGACAGCCAGCGTGGCGTAGATGATGGCCAGAGAAGTATAACCATCGCCGGTGAACGAGCTGTCATCGCTCGATATGCTGTCGAGGATCGTTTTCTGCGAAAAGTGGTTTTTTTTTAAATTTTTAATCAATAATAACGTAATTATATAAATAAATCGGTTTCGGTTGTATTTTTGTCGAAAATGACTAACATGCGTCTTACACTTAGATAGAGATATCATTAATTAGACTTTTGATAGGTACACCCCAGCTTCAGGGCTGGAACGCTGTTCCAAAGGTCTTTTATTAAGTGTCTTTTGGTACTTCTCATTCTTGTAATGTAATGAGCGACGCGAAGAAATAATATAACGTAAAAAATAGTTTCAAAGCAAAACCAGACTTAGTGGCTACTCAAAACTGAAAACGTACAAATAAAATCTGGATTCTGGACAAACCCGTTGGTATGTTTATTTATTAAAATAATCTAATTAATTATGTTGTTATTAACACAAAGAGATAACCTTGAGGCAAGTTCTATTCCAGTATCTGTTCGATATGTCAAGGAGGAACATATTTTACTCGACAGCATGTTTAGTCTAACTCTAACTAAATATACCTATATTAAACCTTATTCAATGTAACGCAAAAGAGAAAAAAGATACGACCTAAACTATATACACACCTACCTATAAAAATGTGCGAAGATGGTTGATGTTTCATTAACCCCCGACGAAAAAAGTGTGTGTGTGTGTGTGTTTCATCGCATTTACTCAATTAATGCGTGGGGGCTTTTAATTTTTTTAATTTAATGTTATACAAGAAAGCGTTTTGGATTTGCTAAGACGTTTGTCTTAATTGGATGGTATCGAATCGGCCTTACTGCACGCCCATTATACAACCTGCGCCTAATAAGTACAACACCTACTCAATACTGGCTGCATGCTCTTACACAACAGCGATGCAAGTCAAAATATCGCATAAACCCAAAAAAGAGGAACATTGTGCAATAGAACTAAAAGCCAATGACAGTTTTATATCCCTATTTATTTTATGTCGTAACCACGACTGATTATTGTTTAAACTTTTGTAAGTATCAAACAAAATGTTACGAAATAAGGAAAGAACCAAATAAGTCAAGGTAACCATATTTGATAAAAAATATGTACATCATACATAGTTTTTAGGAGAGGTGAAAACACAAACGTATTTATCCATATACCTATGGACCGAAAGACATTAATGCTTGCCCTATTGCAGAAATAGTGGATAAATAAATACATATGCACCGGTCGCACAAATAAGTCTATTATGGAATTCACGATAGTTCAAGGCTGGGGAAGCCAAACATTTATGATAATTCATTGCATCAGGCCTAAAACGTATCGTTTTAACGATCATGTTAGACAGCAGCAACATTAGTAACACATTCTAATCGTTTTTTTTTTAAGTTTTGCTATTTTGAATTTGGACATTTCTAGGACACTATACCTATTTAAAAAGTTTAATTTATCGTACCTAGTTACATAAAACACAAAACACAAGCAAAACGCTGATGCAACTTGTATCACGCATCATTATCTAAATCATGACACAATGATATTGAATCAACCCTTGATCAATCCTCTTGACCTACATTTAAATACAAATAAAGCCTTGAATTTATCGACTTTGGTAGATAAAACCCAATAGGTATAGATAATAAACATAAACTTCATTCATGAAAATCTGCATTTGTCAACCAAATAAAAATAAATGTCGCAGAAAAATAATTTTGATCCTTTTCACGATATAAGTAAATGAATTACATTTAGGATCTTCTCTTCAATTTCAATTATTCTTTGTGTCCTAGAATCTTGGCACTAAGTAACCACATTAGCATTCTCTCAAAGCAGTAACCAAAACTCAGTCCATTTTCGGGTATTATTTTTGGGGTGTACAATTTTTTATTGGTATCTATTACTCTCTCTAATCCCAAGGGTTAGCTCGCACGAATAACCCCTTTTTTCGCAACTATTTTGTCTCTCACATCAAGTCCAACCACGGGCCAGTATGAAAGTGCGCGCTTAGTCACGTCGCTACTTGCGCTCACTTTTATTACCAACACGGTAGACCCGATATGAGACAAAATAGTTACAGAAACAAAAGTAGCTCGTGCGCGCTAGCCCTAATTACAAGCTTACGGATGTTTGTCCGGGTGGAATCTCGCGACTCAATTTTGAAGCAGATATCTTCAACCGATTGAGCTGAAATTTTGCATACTCATGTAAGTCAGATGACAATACAATAATTTGTTAGTGGAGTTTTGGTGACCCAGCCAGGAAGGAACTCTTCAACGGTCGGTGCGATTGACTTGAAATTTGGTACACATATGTAGGACGGGTGGCAATCCAAGTACAGTCAGCAATAATAGCTTGTATTAAAAAAATGACATTTTTGACAGAAACTTATTCTTGTTCTTCTGACGCTCATTCTCTTTTAACAGTACCTAACAATGTTTATATTTTACTACGCCAGTTCATTGTGTTGTTAATTGAAATCCCAAACATTCAAGTCATTGACAATTTCATTAATAATGCCCTTGTTATGTCAATGATATTTAACACTGTTGGGGCCTTGAATTATTCTATAACAATCTAATTGGAACAGAAACCCACTAAGCCGAAATATATACATATAGTTTTGTTTTTAACAACTGTGTTTAACATTGTGAACCGGATATTATATATTTAATACGCCTTGCCATCTTAAATGAAACACGAATCAAGTTTTAGCTATTAATAGAACTAGATTGATATTTCGCTTTTAGCTTAGATTACCTACACCGTTCTTTATTGTTTACGTTTGTGCAATATTCAGGCGTTTGCATCATAATGACACAAGGTACTTTCTAAATGCAACGTTTCTACTTTTAGTTATCTGATAACAAACTTACTAGTCTAATGGATTTTACGTGAACATCGAGAACTGAGAACTCAAAGATCGTCAGCTACACAATGCATGAACTACTTTTAAATCTGTCGGTACCATTTGTAAAGAAGCGACATTAATACGATTTAATGGTGCATCGGCTTATGCAACGATTGCATTGTTTGGGACTTCCTGAACGCTACGGTTTGGGGCATAGAATTTACACGCCCACAGTACTTAGTGGATATTACCTGATATTACCTAACTTCACATTTGCCAACATGACTTGGAAAATGTAGATCTAACTAATGTTGTCGTACAGTAACTGTACCTACCTACATGGACATTTTAACCGCGTGGTTCAGCGAGATTTGTAGTTAAGACAACTTTATATTTTAAAGCAGTAACGAAGATTATATTTATTAAAAAAATGGAATGGGATCGACTACTAGGTGTTAACGGTGAACATACGTAAAAATTAAAATGTCTAATCTTTCTAAAAAATGTACATCTTCCTTTTTTGAATTCGGTAAAAAAAGAACCAACACAATATATTCACATTTAAAACAGACGCTTTGTAATAAATATTAAGTCAATGAACGGTGACCTACAATTACTTACAATAACAGAGAGTCCGGACCCTGATTGCAGTCAGACAGGTCAGGCCTACATTAAGTATTCTGTTTTTAAAGCTTTCCTATAAGAAAAGTATAAAAAAATTGCGAAAGAATAATATTATAAGGAAATTAGGATTTTGCTTTGGCAGCAGCTTTGCAGTTTAAGAAATCAGACATGAGTATAGTATAAGACATAACAAATACGCCAAAACACCAGAACCGATGCCAAGACCTGAGACAAGGTGAAGAATATTGAACTGGCATTAGACAATATCAATCTCGCAACTAATACTTTCGGTCAAGTAGGTAAGTCCCAGTCGAACATGTGCTTACAAAAAAGTACCGTTGCACAAGTCATGACCGACCATCTCAAATCTCGGACGATGATCTCATTTCTCGTTACATAACAATATCTTATAACCATGTCAATAAACTTGATAATATACGCCAGCAAATGGCCGTTAATAAATAAACTGTGGTCTTCTGATAAGTTAAAAGTGCATAAAGCGTAATAATGTCACTGCGTACTTTTTGATTTCGAAACAAACAGGAATTGCATTTCGCTTAAAAATTTTATTGGAATTACACGCAATGCGATGTAGCGTATAAATTGTGGTTTATTGAAGTTTATTAAAAATGTTGGTTGAATGCCATGCTGACTTCGTAACATATGGTACAATATTAAATTCGGCACACAAAATAAGGGGCTCTCCAGCCAGGCAAGGCACTAGCAAGCTGGCGCTAGTATTTTTCCATGAAAAACTTTATCACGAACGACTTTACCACGAAAACTTTATCACGAAAAACTTTACCAGGGTCATTCTCGTGAGTCGTTCAAATCGCCATTCCAGGCGACAAGTCGGTACAAAAAATGATCTTTTTTCCAAACGTTGAATACAGAAAGAACGGTCTCAAAAAGATAGTAAAGGAGTCTTTTGCGTCGAAGGCATTTACCTATTATTAAACTCACGCGGTTAAAAACATAGTGTCAAATCTCATTTCCATCCCGTTCCAAATTACGTACTGATAAATTGTTCGATGTATTTAAGAAATTTTGACAAGAAAACCTTCCAATTTTTTAAGCGATCTGATTAACTAACTATTAAGGAATAAATCTGTAAATTTGCACAATTTTAAAGCTACTTTGTAATAGAAAGAATGACGATTATGATTTTGTCCAGCGAAAACCATCATTTCCTTCCGCAAAAACAAAACATTAAATAAATGCCCAAGTTCGTCCTTGTGTGGCGGTGGTAAGTGCACTGCTCCCGCCCCGCACCGCTTCGGTATACCGCCGCATATAGTCGAGAGAGGATATGCGTTCCGCTAGCAAAAAATTTAAGATTTACGTGCACAAAAAGTACTTTGTCACAGTTTGGTCTTCATTACCTTCCAGTGTTTTATGCAGTAAGTACTATTTTAATTTTTTGTTTAATATCACTTTGAAATGCTTTGTGATTACTTATTTAAGGACATAAATATAAAAGTTTCAAATTACATTTGGTATTGAAATTAATCGCGAAAAACTGCCGAAATCTCATTCCTCTCCATGGCATTACCTTCCTAACCCTCCATTTTTCTGCTGGATGGTAATGAGCAGGTTTGGAGGGTAATGATTGTTGAAGTAACATCTATTTTTATAGTTCTGGTAAAGCCTTTTTTAATGAAAACCTATTTTAAATATAAAGATATGTTGTTTGATAGTTATTAAGATTTAGTATTTCTTTTTAGATCAGCATAATGGCTAAGAAAAAAAAAGCTGACCAGGGAAGAAATTTAACCAAAAGTCAGATTACGCAAAAAACAAGACAATATAAAGATAAATAGTGATCCCGAATTACATAGACCTCAAAAAGAAAAGGAAAGAAGGTATATCTTGAAAAAAAAACGAAAAAATAAAATTCAGATTATCGCAGATATGATCAGATTCAGAGCACAAAGAGAACAAAGACGAAGATGGCGTATAAGCGTTTAGGGCCGACAACGCACTGGCATCGCGTAAAGCGCTGCGGGTGTCTATGGACAGGGGTGAACATTTACCATCAGGTGACCCACTAGTTCGTTTGTCTGGCCTATCTAACATAAAAAAAAACAGTCGCAGACATTCAAACACAAAATAGAGCAACGGAAAATGCAACGAATTTGGTTGGAAAACTTACCACCAACCACACCACCTGCTACTGAGAAGAAGACAATAATCCGGATGTACCAGCACTTGTACCAGATGTGGATCCTTTAGCACAGAATCCCGCGTGTGGGATAGAAATGCGTGACATACGTAAAGAATCCACTGCATTTAGAAAAGTTCGCTATAAAGCCATGAAAGTAATCAAAAACTTAAAAGAAGAAAAAGTAAGAAAATTACAAAAAGAAAAAGATAATTTAACAAAGCGAACCCAAAAACTAGAGTTAGAACAGAAGAACGCAACAAAAACAATAAATATAGCGTGGGAAAAAATAACGAATTAATAAAAGACTTGCCAGAAGAAAAAGTTCAAGAAGTTAAAAAACCTATTATTTGATGAAACTATCAAAAAAAATACAATAAAAATATGAAGCTAAACAAAACAGAAAAAATCATAATTGAACGTGACAATTCGAGATTGAAGAGATATAAACTCAAGGGCAAATTACCCTTCGCTATTCGAAAAAAAATTACAGATACAAAAAAAAAAGATAACAGTTTTTTCGAAGATGACATTGTTAGCAGTGTAGCTCTGGTTTTTTTTTTTAATAAGTAGTGATATTACAAGTATTAGTATAATATCTATCGTGTTGATTTTGAAGAAACTTACAGTTTTTATTAAGGACTTATAATTTCTAATAAAAACAAGTTTTATTTCAAAAAAACATTACTTTACGTAAAATGGTTAGTTTTTATATGTATAAATGGCTCTATTACAATTAAATCATTAAAAACTATTACGGCAAATCTTATTACTTTCCATAAATAGTCACTAGAATCTACGCATATTTCATTAATTTTGTAATAAATCTCATTACTTTCCAAACGCACTCATTGCCATCCTGTCATATTTCATTTCCATCCGAGGCTTCATTACTTTCCTTCTAGAAAATCCTAAATCGTAACCTGTACAATGACGCCTTTACTCATATCTTACTCTACGCGAGTATGTGAACCATTTGAAAGCATAAAATCCTCGAAAATCATCAATATTTTGAAAAATTAAAAAATGACTCGATTTGAACGACTCGCGAGAACGACCCACCACGAAAAACTTTTTCACGAAAACTACCACTAAAGACTTTATCACGAAAACTTTATCACGAATAGACTATATCACGAATAGACTTTACCACGAAAACTTTATCACGAATAGACTTCATGGTTTGTTTCATTTAAAATGACGAAAAGTACTTAAAACCGACGTCTATTGTTCAATTGTTAACTTCAAGTGGGGTTGTAAAACCATTAGCTTTAGCTAAAAGTATACCGTGAACAAACAATCTTGATAGTTTTGATGTTGTTGGTCGGTGTTACACTAGACGATGTGCGTTTCTAAAATAATAATTAGATACTGTGTCAATATCACTTTGTACAATTTTTTAATAGTAGATGTAAGATATTTTTACCCGAGTGTTAGCCGCACTGTAATTGTATTTGGAAAACAATACACCTATTATACTTAAAAGGTTCCAGTTCAGGTAATAAACAATAATCAATAGGAGGGGATACTTTCTAGGCTTAAGTGCAATATTTTGTTAGTGCCTAACTGGCTTTCGCTCTTTTAGTACATGTGTTATATTTGCAAAAATAGTCTCTTTTTACAACCTGGCTATATGTAATATGTATATGTGTTGATTTTTTGTGTAAGTATTAATAATCATATTTTAAATAAGATTTAAAATATTTCATTTCAAAGATCAAGAAGGGTTGAGCTACTCCAGTACACGTGCCATACTTCGGTCAGTTTTATGACGTCTCTTTGTTATTTTTTCCTTTCATATTCAGCAACAAAAGAAGTTGTAAAATCCCGCGTTAATTGCAATTTCGTCGTTTTAAAAGAAACCAACTATACCACGAAATATCTTAACCACGAAAACTTTACCACGAACAGACTTTACCACGAAAACTTTATCACGAATAGACTTTACCACGAAATATCTTAACCACGAAAACTTTACCACGAACAGACTTTACCACGAATAAGACTTTGCCACGACAACTTTACCACGAACAGACTTTACCACGAAAACTTTATCACGAATAGACTTTACCACGAAATATCTTAACCACGAAAACTTTACCACGAACAGACTTTACCACGAATAAGACCTTTGCCACGAAAACTTTACCACGAACAGACTTTACCACGAAAACTTTATCACGAATAGACTTTACCACGAAATATTTTAACCACGAAAACTTTACCACGAACAGACTTTACCACGAATAAGACTTTGCCACGAAAACTTTATCTTAGTGAGTGAGCTAAATAAGTACCATGAAATATGTCCATAATCAACGAGCAAGGTAGGTTTTAATATGTTGGTATACAATGTCCATATAAGAACACATTAAGTACAGCAGATTGTCTTATTTTAATTTAATGGAATTTCATTTCATGCAACGCCTTCTAATCGTTTATATACTATAAACTTTATAGTGACTTTGAAGTGTTTTACAGAAAAAACATAGGTGCTAATCTTAAGTTTATTTGATTTATAAAATAAGTCCACTTGTTACCGATAAAATAGTTAACAAGACTAATAAAATTTACTACCACAGCGACGCAACAGCGCAAAGAGAATTTCATATTTGATATAAATAAATAGTAGGTAGGTATATCTAGTTTTAAACACAACAGACGGAAAAGCGGATATGAAGGCGCTCTACCTAATTACAATTCTGCTCACATATTATTGTTGCGGAAAACGTTTAAAGGCGAGCCATCAGTCCTTACGAGCTGACCGACGATGTAGCCGGGCGTCAAATATACGCGAAGAAGTACAGTAAAGAGATAAGGGCTAAATGGCGACAAATGTACATAAATTATTTATAAAATGAGCTTTCAGCGTCGCTTATTCAAGGTGAATGAAACATACATATAAGGGACACAAAGTGTTATAGACGGAACTTTCACTTCTCAGCCCTCTCTTTTTACAACAAACTGTGTCCTCATAACAGTGGGACGTTATCGTACAAAGTACACCTTTATCACTACATAGTATAAAACAAGTTCGCTTTCCGCTGTCTGTCTGTCTGTCCCTATGTATGCTTATATACCTATTTAAAACTACGCAACGGATTTTGATACGTTTTTTTTAATAGATAGAGTGATTCATGAGGAAGGTTTTTATGTATAATTCTACGCAGACGAAGTCGCGGGCAGAAGCTAGTAGGTAAATCTATATTAATAAAAATTCATCGTCGAAATGTATGTACGCGCATAACTTCCACACGACTGCACCGATTTGGAAAATATTTTTTAGTTGTGTCTTACTGTTTTGACAAGCAATGAAATAAAATTTTGAAAAAAAAATTTGCAGCGGTGGCGAAGCCCCGGGCAACAGCTAGTGAAAAAAAAAAGAAAGATTGAGTGTTTTTCGTGTCTGGTGTCGCCAAAGATGAGGTGAAATTTTGATGGCCGGCCTCCATCTGTATAAATTACAATAACTTCGTCGATGTAAATTTCGACTTCCTGTCGTCGGACTTGTCAAAAATCGTTGAATTTGTATGAAGGGCCGATGACAATTCATAAGTATCATCTACCGTCTACAAAAGTACTGTAAAATTAGGTATTTAAGTAAACTTGCTCACAACATTTATTTACTTGACCACTATTATTTAACAAGTACCCATAGCACAGCATATACATATAATATACCAGGCGGTGTTCAGTATTACGTTGTAGCACAACTTTTATCTATTACGAAACACAATTATGTCCGTTTGTATGGTGATAACTAGGTACATACCTATTTACCTAAAACCAGTGTCGCAATGAACGCGAATAACCTTTCATCGGTATATTTGATTTGACATTTATAGGACACACCTCTGCACGGTTGGTTCCAAGCCTCCAAGGTCGTTGGTAAAATACCTATTTGTAGTAGAATGCGGTGCTTTCTACTTAAGTATGTTCTAGTTTGTGAACATTGTCTTTGAGGGAGAATGTTTAATTTTTGAAGGAGTGATCCAAAAAAATTACGTGTAGATATAATTTCGTGTTTATTTATCTATATCACAGAGCAGTGAACGGGAGTTTTGTCTCACGGGGCTCCGCCGATTAGCTAGTGTTGCATGTATCTATATAGATGTAGTATTTGTATTGTCCATTTCATTTTGGTGTATATGTGTTTTTAAAAAAAATATACTTACACATACATACACCAAAATTAAATGAATCAGTATGAGATGGATTTAGATTGCATGTGAATGTGAAGCTTTATTACAGCTTTCATATATATTTATACGAAATATTGTTGATGGACGCAAAATAATAAGGAACTTGATAGGTACTTGCAAAACTGCTTTGATGAAAATGTATGCGTACCTACATAGTATATTTGTCACTTGCAGAAATAAAATCTGGTTTAAGTGTAACAGTTTCAATATGTATAGGTACCTACATTTTGACACTACTTATTCAAGTTTAAAACTAAATTCAATATTTTGCTGCAAGGTGGCCTTTACTAAGAACCTTTGTCTAAAATTCTTAGATATTTTTGGATTTTTAAATAATAACTTAAAAAAATACAACAATAATCTAAAAAAGGATTCCATGAAATAAAATAAAATATTTTATAATATTTTTTATAATAAATTAAAAAAAAAAAATTAAAATTAAGGAAGTAATGTTTATAAAAATTAGGTTTTCTAAGATTTTATCAAATGTTCCTGTCCAGAGCTTTTTATTTAATATCATACTAACATAAAAGAAAAGATGCTTTGTTGAAATCATTTGAGACAAATAACTATAACTATAATTTTGTTCAAGCAAAAGGTGTAAAAATTATTAACCAAGTGGTAAAGGCACACGCAGTTCATTTAGAAACTGAGAGTTTATTGAGAACTTGGCATTAAATACCTATATAAAAACTGAAACCAAACTTTCAACACACATGCATCAAAAGACATGTATCTGGTTCACACAGAGAATTATTAAATGAGTGCAAGTTTTATTAAACTTATTTTTTTAAAGTAAAAGGTGACTATAAATTTAATCCTAAATGCCACAAAATGACTTGAACAAGTTGCGAAAATTAATAATAATAAGGTAGCAGTAAATATATTTTTAAGCATGTTAATCAAGTCACAAGGGAAGATAATAATATTATAGAGTAAGATCCCAGAGCGATCAGACATAACTTATTTTCAGACGAATGAAATCTTAAGTTTTCAGTAGCGTCTCGTGTGCCTTGAATACCTACGCGCTTGTGAAAACTTGCCGAGTGACACCTGGGCAGGTACCAGGTGAGAAAGGTAACTAAAAATAAGAGTTATTTAACTTAAATTCAGATGGCTGATTTTTATATATATCATGTAGAATATTATTTTAAAGTAATATCATAAGTGTCAGACACTTTTGATGGACCAGAGCTTTTGTCAGACGCTTTTAAGCTAGGTACCCAAAAAATAAATGAACTTTACTTATTTTTACATGTCTGATTTTTGAATATGTTATTGAAGTATTTATTTAAAAGTTATATTCAATCAGTCAGACAAACTAGAGTGACCAAACATCCCCTAAGACAAATATTGTTCAGCCAGAAGTATGAGGGCGAGAGCACTATTGCGCATGCGCCTCAAAGTAAAAAAATTAAATGTGTTAAGAATACTTACTGTTTTCGATCTGAGATTTTTGCATCTTTGTTTCAACAAAATTAACTTTAACAGGAATACTATAAATTTCACAGAATTTTTGTCTTAGGGGATGTTTGGTCACTCTAGTTTGTCTGACTGATTGAATATAACTTTTAAATAAATACTTAAATAACATATTCAAAAATCAGACATGTAAAAATAAGTAAAGTTTATTTATTTTTTGGGTACCTAGCTTAAAAGCGTCTGACAAAAGCTCTGGTCCATCAAAAGTGTCTGACACTTATGATATTACTTTAAAATAATATTCTATATGATATATATAAAAATCAGCCATCTGAATTTAAGTTAAATAACTCTTATTTTTAGTTACCTTTCTCACCTGGTACCTGCCCAGGTGTCACTCGGCAAGTTTTCACAAGCGCGTAGGTATTCAAGGCACACGAGACGCTACTGAAAACTTAAGGTTTCATTCGTCTGAAAATAAGTTATGTCTGATCGCTCTGGGATCTTGGACTATTAGTCCTACCTAGCTTGTATATAATTAATTCACAGTGGCTAGTAATAAAATAATTTACAAGTTGTTATGCAAATTTTCGAATAGAGACGCATAAAAAAGTGAAAGTAATTAATTAAAAGATGGGCTTACCTCTATATTCCCCATTGTTTGAAAAGCAGTGAAAACAAACATAAAACCGAACCCTAACAATATAACATTAACAAAACGCCGCTCCATCTTGCTTGTTTATATATGAAAATTAACGTGAACAAATTAACAATTATTTATTTTTATTCGTTTTCCACATATGCAGTTTTCACCGCAGCCGTTCTTTGCACAGCGACACACCTACTCGACGTTGCGTTTTCTCAACAACTATATTGTTGCTTTTGGAACGCTTGCAATGTACATTCTACCCTCCCTACTCCTACTTGAATGCAATGCCTACATTACAAAACATTCTCGCTTCGCTTGCGAGTATCGTATCGTAATCAATTCATTTTACGAAGATTGTAAATAAAGACACAAACTGCGCGACAATCACTGACAGCAGCCCAGCTGTCATTATGTCATAGTGACAACTGACATTTTCAATTTTTATTGAAATTTGCGTTTTGTTTTGTTTAGTAATGCATGGTCAATGCAGTACATACGTGCAATAAATCACGTCTTTATCCATTACGGGGAAAACAGTGCAGTCAATCATAATAAAAAAATATTGCGTTATATAAGCGCTTCGCAATCACAATATAGAGATGAATTGTAAATTACCATAAAATTATGAGGAGTGGATGAAGAAAATGTGTTCTTGGTTTTAGAATTTGATTTGATTTGTTTAAGTTACGTTATGTGCAAAACACCAACCCTGTCAATTCGTGGGGAAGAGAAACTCCCCAAAATTCGAGGAACCTTAAGTCGATTGAGGATTAGTATTGAAAAGGGAAATTCGAGATTTTGTCACTTATTTCAGAAATACAACACATCTTCTAGGTGAAGTCGTAATTAATATAGGGTAAAATCTAGCATAAGTTATATTAATAGCAGATTAAATCCAGACAGTGGTGGCGATGGCGATCCCTGCTCTGAGTCGTAGAGAGCTGGTTCAACAGGTTTCCAAGTTTCCATAGCCATTCAAAGTGGCAATGTAGCCAGTATTTAATAAGAATCTCTAAGCCAGGCACGATATATCGGGGGATTTTTACGATTAATGTAAAAAAATGGAAATATGTAGCTAACTTTCAACAAAAGATGCATTTTTGGGTTTATTCGAATTGTCGATGAAAAAAAATGTTGTATTTTATTATTCAGGTCGAAAAGTTTAACAATGATTTAGTTTAATTAGTTTAATAACATTTTATTTTCAATTGCTCAAAATTTGTTACGTAGTTGAAACATGTTTCATATGTAAGTATAAAATAATCTTGTACATAGCGAACAACAGATTTTTCTCCTTGTTGAGTTTGAGTTAGGTTTTAGGGAATTTAAAAGGTTGGCATTTGCAACCCCGCTGGTGTTGATAGTGGAAATAACTTTACTGTTTTTTTTCTTATCTATAAATTTAAATATTGGCAACATTATCTTAATGTTATTTTATTTTTCCGACGATAGTTTGTGGTTTATTGCTGATTTTACGAATGGAAGATTGTGTTGTGTATTTACCTTGAATTAGGACAATGTTGTGCCTTATTGAATAGAGTTCTTATTTGCTAATAGTGTATAGTGCTTTATATCAACTTTCCTGCCTTTTGGAGCCGAGGATGATCTCATTGACGCACTGACGTTTCGTTCCTTACCGAGATCTTGCCCGATCGTTTTATTATTTTTACGATTCACTAAGTCCAATGACCTTCTTAGTAACTTATAAATAATATCGGTGACAAAAATTATTCATAATGAAGAAACAGTTTTATAGGGTTAAACAACTCGCAGACCAAACATTTTCAAGGTATGGTACCGTTTTATCTATCACCATTAGATAAGATTCGTGATCCTTTGTAGAGATCAATGGTACTTGTATCACTGATCACCGTACCTATCAGACAAGCAGAAGTCTACCAAGAGAATTCAAAATATGATCTAGATTTAAATGTTTTATTCCAATTAGTTTCTGCAGTTGGCAGTGAAGTCATTATGGTTTTGTTTACCCGCAGGTCCGGAAAAGGCGAAGCGCTCACAGATGAGCTTCAGACAGCAGACAGGAAAGTTGAACAATTAAGAAATGCCTTACAACTAGTCAGTAAGAGGCTGGCAACTGGGGCCGGCAGCACACAAGGGCAGGATCCTGCCGCCAGGGAAAAGAGGCTCAAGAAACTGCCTGAGTACCTGCTGGGGCTGTCCATGTGCGAAGCCAGCAACTTTGACGATGATGAGAGTGTTTTAAAACATGTCTTATTTGAATGTGGTGAGTGGTCAAACAACAATGCCATTTCAATTTGTTAATCTCTAGACTGTCAGGGCCTCAATTGGCAGTGAATTGGCTTTGTAAAGCCAAATT
Organism: Pandemis cinnamomeana; assembly: GCA_932294345.1. Taxonomy (NCBI): domain Eukaryota; kingdom Metazoa; phylum Arthropoda; class Insecta; order Lepidoptera; family Tortricidae; genus Pandemis; species Pandemis cinnamomeana. Next base: position 5,527,891 of record OW028709.1, on the reverse strand, counting down.
GTGATTCATTTTGGTGAGATCATAGAAATATTTCTAGGGCTATTCCAGTTTCTACTTTTGTACTAATTGCATTTACATATATACATTATGTTTGTTTGTTTGCATCCATTTATTTTTTAAAACATCATCAAAATTTGGAATTTGAATTTGTGGTTTATGAGTGATGAAACAAACACTCAACTATCTAGATGCATTCATTTATATATCATAATAAAAAATATGAAACAGTCATTATAATTTATGTAATTATTAGACAAACAAAATGGTATTAAAATACATTAAGGAAACCTAATTCCAGACTGTTCATGAATCTGCAAAATAACACAATGTTTTCCTTTATGTTGGTTATGCATCAGTAAATTGATCACAAAATTCTTTTGTATGTTTATAAAAATATCTGTATTATCATTATTCTTATCAACAGGTAAAACAGAAAAATTCCTTGCAAATGAAATAGCAGAACATGAAGTAAAAGTTGAGCAACTAGTAATAGCTCCATTATCAACCATCAGTGACCAAGATCTCCCTGCCATAATGAAAGTGAAGAAGCAACTTAGTAAACTCATAAGTGAAAAAGAATCTGCAGCAAGCCGATATCATGTAAGATAAATGTTATCATTTGACATAATCATTGACATAAAAGTTAAAAGAAAACAAGTGAATCATGATTTTTGACAGGATATTGATAATATGTGTAAAGCCTAAAACTTCTATGGATTTGTTTCAATAAAAATAATACTCTTTCAAAGAAATGCCCAATGTTTGTAGAGATAACATTCTTATCTGAACTAAAATTCTAGTATCTTGAATTAAAGCATTACCTTATTGTTTGACGACTAACTTAACTCACACATTGACACCAAGTTTTGTTTTTTAGTAAATTATAACCAGGTTAATAAAAGTGTAATAGGCCATACAGCTTAAACTGTTTTGTAGGGTCAATCAATCAGTACATATCCTGTTTGCCCTTGCCCTTTCCAACTAGGCTAACATGATTGTGAGGGTAAATCACAATTGAATTTGAATCTTATTCTTTTTAAATGTCAGTTGTTTTGTTTTTAATTTAAGTGGACTATTTTAGTTGGAAAGGGCTAGGATGTAGATCATACTCAGCTTGTACCTTGATGTTTTAAAATCTTACAGCATTTAGAGCGAGCAAAAGAAGAGAACCCAGCAAAACTCAGTGCAGCACGAGATGAGTTGGAAGAAGCAGGCACCAAGGTGGAAGCAGCCAGAGATGCCCTGGCCGCTGACATGTTTGCTCTAGTCGCCAAAGAAGCTCAACTGGCACACACACTACTGCAATATGTGAAATTACAACGAGCATATCATGAATCTGCACTTCACTCGCTACAAGACACTGTACCTGAGCTGGAGAGGTTTATAAGTAAGTACTTGTACTGCTTTTCTTTAATGAAATGGTATGTATGTATGTAACCTCTTTATTGTGTATGTATGTATATATAAATAAAGAGCACAAAATAAACAAAGATATTTACACTTAAGAAGATGGTGCGAGCTACATGTTCTTCAAACCTTCCCTGAATGACATGAAATGGTTTAGAACTCTTTAAACTTAGTTCCAAAAGAAGAGTTTAAATCAAGACTGCTCAACCTTTTTGACAATCTGGTTAGTCAAATGACAGATACAACTGGTGGTTCCTATTTATTTTTTTAGTTAAAAATAATCAATCTTAGATGAAATTTTCACTTAAAAAATTTGGTTGTAGGTTAGGAATTGAGCAATCTTGGTTTAAATAATATGTTTTCATTTATTTTAATAACTATATTTGTTACTTTGTTGATAACTCAAAGAAGCATTAGAAAATAGCCTGTGAAACAGCTCAACAAAAAGTGGGTGGATCATCAAGGTCACTGTAGATAAGGAATATGGAAGTCCCAATGTCACTTGCTGCCCTATCATCAATATGTAATACAGATAAATTGCTCCAACTACACTGTTGTATTGTTTGTTTAAAATTCAAACAGCCAGACAGATACCTATGCTAATGTCTTTAGAATCATATTAGAATACAATCATTGGACTTCCTTTTGAACAAACTGATAAGTTGGATGGGTCCAAGAAATTGTAGGTACCTTAATAATATTATTTATGAATACTTATTTGATGTTACACTATATTCTTGTTAAATTAGTATGTTAATACTATGAGAAACTGTGTGCTAACAATATGAATAGTATTGTCTGCTAATGTTTTGTTGTGTTTTGTGATAAAGACTGCAATCATTTTGCAGCTTGAAACAATATGAGATAATGTAACAGATTAGTAATTTTATTATCAGACACGCAGACCCTGTCGAAATTATCTTATGAGTCACAGGCCGCTTTAAATAGTGTCCATTCTATGAACATTAATTGCTAGAGCAATTACCCTAATCGCCTTCACAGATGATCTAGTTCAATGCTGGAGATGAGAGAAACAAGACGATCTATTAACTCACTTTCATTATACTGGGTTAAGCAATAGAGCTGGTAAAGAAACAAGTTCTTTTTGAACATTATTGCACTCGCCAACAGTGACCTGGCCGTTTCTGTACTTTATTAAAGTGTAACATAAGTCGCACGGAGTGTTAACGGCTGCACCTGCACATCCAGTGGGGTTCTCGCTGTGGTTTAATTTGGCGCGGTCACGCCACTATTGATCTCGTACAGTCTCTAAAACTGTTAGGATTATTGTGTAATGCGCTGCGGTCGCAACCGGAATCGTAATTTCTGTCTGTCAAACGGTGCATGATAGCAGTAAATAGAGATTGTGAATACGATTGTGATGATCGCGTTAGCTTATAAGGCCTCAGGTCAATCAGTCCGTTCTACTTTACACCATGAGTATGGTTTCTCTGAATTATCACAGTACAAAATTAATGGCTTAATTAATTGATTTACTCTTTCGTTTAGTCATATTTTAGTCCCCCAGGTTGCTTGCAGGTTGGTTTTGTATTTGTTTCTCATACATAGGTATCACAAAGCCGCGGTAGCCTAGTGGTTAGACCTGTGTCCTCTCAAACAGAGGCTCGTAGTTTCGAATATCCGGGCTAGCACCTCTTGAGTTTTTCGGAATTACGTTTGAAATTTACCATGAGCTTTTCGGTGAAGGAAAACATCGTGAGGAAACCCGTGCTCACATCTGGGAAGCAATTCAATGGGGTGTGTGAAGTTCTGGAAATGCGCACTGAGGCCGCGTGGGAACTATAACCCAAGCCCTCTCGTTCTGAGAGGAGGCCTGTGCCCAGTAGTGGGACAAATATAGGCTGGAGATGAGATGAGGTATCACTGTTGGATACTACTTCCTTGTTTGTAATTTGGGAATTTTCTTATCAATACACTAAAATAATTATAAATACAGGAAATTAGCGTCATACCTACTATAAATGACTAATATGTAAAAAGTAACTATTCGATTATATTCATATTTGTTAATCAATGTGTAAGAGGGTTTCTATGTATAATATATTTACCTATGTTGCATCCGAAACGCAACCCTGAATTAGTTCAGTTTTATGAAAAAAACTTTTACATGTTGAAGATAAAACATTATCGTATCACTTTTGATATTACATACTCGTACATACATACATAAATCACGTCACCCCTCACGGGGTAGACAAGAGCCTAAGGTCACGTTAGCATGATTGTGGGCGTATAGTTAGGTGGAAAGGGGAATCAAAATAGTGATGGGTTCCCAAGATTTTCGCCCATTTCCTCGATGGGCTTTTGCCATCTGCGCGGGAAGAGAAGCAACCGGTATATTTATGTTTTCTTTACTCCCAGGCCAGCATAATAAATAATGAAATTATATAATACAAAAGGAGGTAATTCGATACCAGCGGTACCAGGATAGTTTCTACATCATGCCACGAATTTCGAATGCAATATTTAAAACTGTACCAAGTATCTATTTCTTTTTAGATGACAGTGCTGTCAAACCAGTGTTTGGGTACCCCCTGGAGCAGCATTTGCGAGTGACGGGCCGCACGATAGCGTTCCCCATCGAACTGTGCGTGTGCACACTGCACGAGCTCGCTCTCAACGAGGAGGGCCTGTTCAGAATAGCTGGCGGTATGTACCTACTGTTTGACACAAAATGGTATGGCAACAATTTTGCATGAAAAGTTTTAGTTCCCAATTCGTCTATTGTCTATTCATTATCAGAGTATTTCTAAATCCCCAGTCCCGACAAAGGGTGGATTGAAGTCTCAGTTCACTACCGATGTCGCGTTACAACCGCACGTTCTAAAATCATGCGGTTGCATCACCTTTTTGAACGCAATTTTTTGCATAGACTAATAAATGACATAATGTGGTTGATGTGCTGAGTGTGGGGTCCGGCCGGCAGGCACGTCGAAGGTGCGGCGCATGAAGCTGTCGCTGGACGCGGGGCTGTTCTCGGTGCCGCTGCCGCGCGACTACCGCGACGTGCACGTGGTGGCCTCCGTGCTCAAGTCCTACCTGCGCGAGCTGCCCGAGCCGCTGCTCACGTACCGCCTCTACGAGCACTTCGTCTCCGCCTTCCGTCTGCCCTCCGAGCAGGCGCGCCTCAACACGCTCTGGGAAGCCATCCACTTGCTCCCCGAAGCCAACTACCAGAACCTGAGGTATCTCATCAAGTTTCTATCGGCCCTCACGCAGAACCAGAGCACCAACAAGATGACGCCGTCGAACCTCGCCATAGTGATCGCGCCGAACCTGCTCTGGGGCCCCAGCGACGACAGCGTCTACGACATGAATCTGACCACCGCCGTCAACTGCGTCGTCGAGCTGTTGATCAAACAGGCCGACTGGTTCTTCAGCGACGACATCAACTTTTTCATCTCGTTCACGAAGGAGGACCTGCTGCCCGACCAGTGCGAGTACGGGTTCTCGCCGAGCTTCGGGCCCGGCTTCGCGCAGACGGCGGCGCTGCAGGAGCACGCCAACGGCGACTACGGCAGCATGACGCGCTCCATGCTGGACTACGCGCCCGGCCGGCACTCGCGCAGCAACAGCCACGACACCTCGCTCATCCTGCTGGACAACGACATCAAGAAGGCTCAGTCCAACAGCTCGCTGTCGGACCAGTCCAGCCCGCCGCTCGGCAGCCCCAAGCCGATCATGCGGCGGAAAAACAAGCCGCTGGCGCCCGTGCCGCCCAACTTCACGCCCGACAAGAACAAGAAACCCGACGCGCTAGCGCAGGAGACCCCCCGGACCGAGCCCGACAAACCGGCGAAGCCCCCGAGGCCCGTCATATCGGACACCGGCAAGGTCATCACGGGCGTGCAGACCATCAACCGGTCCACATACCGCCAGAACAAGGCGCTCAAGGACGAGGCGGCCCGCAGCAGCAGCCGTGAGAACCTCTTTGAAGCGCGACGGCAGAGCTTAGAGGTAGAAAAAGACAAATTCGAGAGCATCAAAGCGCTCGAGGACAGGAGCGACTCGACGCTCGTGGTTAAAAATGTGACCGCACAGACGGGAGTCGTGAGCAGGATGAAAGTGACGGAAGGGATCAGCGGACCGGCCTCGCTGGAGAGGCCCGTCGCCGCCGAGAAGCCCGGGCGGCTGGTGACGCCCAAGCCGACGCAGCCGCCGCCGCGCCCCGTCGCGGCGCCGCGGACCATCGTGCCGGCCGTCGCGGAGCCCGAGCCCGGGGAGGTGCAGCTGCGCAACAAGCCGGCCGTGCCCGAGCGGCCCGCCACGCTGCGGCCGCAGAGCTTCCGGGCGCCGCGCGGCTCCAGCGACTCCGACGTGACGCCGACCGTGCTCGAGCGCACGCACATCTACAGCGTGGACAAGCAGCACCCCACCGTCATCCAGGTGGGCGCGCCCGCCGACGAGGACGCCGGCGCGCGCGTCACGGTGCAGCGCACGCACAGCTCGGGCGGCAAGGACGCCGAGCTGGACGACCACAAGGGCCTGAGCAGCGCCACGCGCCAGCTGTCGCAGTCCGAGGGCAGCATCACGGAGGCGCCGCTGTCGCCGCGCGCGCGCCCGCCGCGCCCGCAGGTGCCCGCGCCGCCGCCGCCCGCCTCCGCGCCGCTCGCTCATCACGAGAGCACTGACCTCTGAGGCGCATTCCGGCCCCGAGACCGAAACTCGCGAGACCGATTTCTTGGACGCCTCGACCGGACACGAAGTACTAAAACTGATGACGGCTACTATACGACTTCTAGCGAAAATAGCGCCGGATCTGGACCGTGGTCTTATCAAAAGTTGATGCTAGTCCATTATTTATTATGTTTCTTTTTCGAGTTCGGTCGATGCGGCTTTCGAAGTCTATTTTTTTATATACTGTCGATTCGTGACATTTGCTGCATCACTCTCGGTAGGTTCGAAACGTCAGTAGTCACTTTTAGACGACCCCGAAACCTGACGTTAATCAGTATTATACCTTTATAACCCCCCCTGCCTTGATCCCGACGCTAGCGCCATAACAATGTCAGATGTACGTAGACACCACGTTGAGCCACGTATTCTGAGATGACTACATAACCCGAAGCTAGCGTCAGAGATCGACTTCTAGGTGGGGCTTTACATCTTGTACTCCAAGCTGACAACATGTCATGACAGATAGCATTAATAGCCGGTGCTTCCCATTCAAGTACATGTATAGAACAGCAGGAGGTGCTTTGATATCACAATTATTCAAACTTCATCTCTTGTTAAATAATTAGCACATCTATAAACACTGTAAAAAGTTTAGAAGGAGCGGTTTTTCAGTCCACAGTACCGTTAACCGACCACTTCTTAATTCAGTTAAACTGAGAGACTTATTTTATTATGTTCTATAAGCTAAGTCTTTTTCTATGAGGTAATTCAAGGAGTGTGTCCTGTGTGTCGATATGTGTAGCCTGCAAGGCTGTTCTGAAAATTCTCTCTGTAAGCTTATCATTATAACATGACTAAGGATTATAATTATCGAATGAGACTGAAAAGTTTTATACTGTTTATAATGCATTTCACATACTAATTAAACATAATTATTCAATTCTTGTTAACGAGCACGCCACTGGCAAATTCAAACTTATTTAGCGGAATAGTCGCCAGGATTTGAGAAAATTATAACTACTTATTAGGTACAAATTGTTAAAAAGACTAGTGTCACATCACATAAGGGATGTAAAAAAAATAGAGCTCGGACATGCAGTTGCAGTCGTTTAAACTTAAGTAAAACACATGTTCCGGCTCTGACCCGTCCCCTGCATATTGAATATTCTTTTAGTTGTTTGCCTTTTGTTGAGCGAGTTATTTATTTTTGTACCGTATTGTAAGGCCTTTGTGATTTATATAATTATATTGGACCCGAAACGTAGCTTGCACAGGTAATTTAAGTACATACAAAAACAGCATAGAGTTATATTTGAATTGATTTACTCGAGCGTTATTCCAAAAAGACATATCGATTAACGATGTCAATGTAGCTTTTTATGCATTTGATGACATTAAGTAGATTTATTAATCAAAGTTTGTACAATTAGGAATGTTGCAATTGATTGTTGTGATATTAGAAAGATAACCACCCGGCGGTGCACAAACGCGAATATGACGAATAGCCATATTGTATGATATTTTATGATCCTGCAGTGCATTAGTTATTCATCCACGCTGTGTCAGTGTATTTTACTATATTTTTAGGCTTAAGTATGTTATGTAGTATTTACAACGTTTTATGTGATATGCATTTTATTATTATACTGCAAGTATACAAGCTTCTGTTGTAAGTAAATAGTAAGGATATGCTAAAAGAAATTTTTGAATAGAATTTCGGTATTTTATTTAAGTTTGCCATTTGACAATGTAATGGTTCCTTTTGCCCACTCTGAGAAGTGATACTAAGTTCGGTAATATGTGGGCTGACTCGGTTATGACCTCATCGACTTTCTGGACCCGGCAGTGGTTTATGTAGAACCCGCCGGCGTGAATGATTCTCATTGCGTCATCTGAAATCACATCAATATTTTTTCGGTTTGTGAATCTTGAAAATTATTATCCATTTTAAACTTCACAATATTAGCTAATGCCACAGCCTAAAGTATAGGTGAAAAACTTAAGTAAATGACCTGTTGTATGTAGTATTTAGTGTACAGAACTGATATGGAACTTAAGTCATTTTTCTAATTTGGAATGTCTATTCGTCTATTCGCACACATTACTCACACATACAACAGGCCATTAACTTAAGTTGTTCACGTACAGCCCTATTATTTATAATTTACAAATAGGAAATTAAAAGTTCTTACTTTCGGTGGGGAAGCATTTGGCTTTCATTCCAAGCTCGAGTACGGTTATCCCTGGCGAGAGTAGAAGGCGAACAACGGGCGCTCCTTCGAACACTTGCTCCAATTCGGTTGCGTCGAGCGTGACCAGTGACTTCACGTCTTTGCTGAAGATGGCGGCGGTCGCTCGCCGTGCGCGTTCGAGGCCCTCCTCTGAAAACAGACGCGTATAAGTATGTATATTCTGTTCCAAAATTTACTAGAGATCGGTATACCACCACTACTACTAGCTGTACTAGCTGTTGCCAGAAGCTTCGCCCCTGTTTTAATTATTGTTTTCAATTGGAAAACACATGATATCAAATATTATAGCTAATGGCTACATTTAGTATATACAGTAACATACCACCGTGTACTATGGTGACTAGCTGTTCAGCCAAACATGTCTGCGGGTACCTCTGCTCGGGATGTTGTTTGTGTTTGAACATAATATCCTTTATCTCTCCTAACTTGTAAAATGTAAACAGCTTGAGTAATTTCTCTACTTCAGAGTCCTTTGTCCTTAAAAAGTATTGGTATAAACCGTATGAACTTGTTTTGGTTGCGTCCAACCATAATGCATTTCCAGCTGATTTGCCAAACTTGTCACCTTCTTCTGTTGTTACTAGAGGCAGAGTCAAACCTAGAAAAATCAGTAATTGCCATGTAGTTAAAAAAAATATCTGGTATCAAAAATAAAATAAAAATATATTGTGCTTATGTTAAACTTGCTACATTGGAATGAAAGTACGAGAGGTAGCAAATGCGAGAACTGGTATGCAAGAAATTAGATAACATAGGCTCCGATCATGTTGGAGGTAGACCGTAAAAAAAAAAAAAAAAAAAAACCGCTACATTTCTTTTTGTAGAAATGGTACTCACCATACACATCCGTTTTCGTACACCTACTTATAAGATCATGGCCAGCAGATATGTTACCCATTTGATCACTGCCACCAATCTGGAAATTTAAATTTAGCATCGGATCTAGAACAAGCTATTGTGTACCAAACAAAAAAAATACTTTGGTTCAATACTGTTTAATCTAATAGAGTTAACAAATCATATATGTGATTGTGAATGCTTAATTACCTGGAATCTGCAGTCATACTCTTTCAGTAAGTGTAACCAGTCATATGACTGAAATATTTGATATGCAAACTCTGTGAAACTCATGCCAACCTCAGAGTTGATGCGAGTCTGCACACTTTGCTTTAAAAGCATTGTCCCCATTCTGAAGTTCCTTCCAATCTCACTAACAAATCTTATGGCATCTATGTTATGGTACCATACTTCATTATTAACTATTCTGGAAAATGGAACTATTTTAAAATTACTCATAAAGTAGCAGTAAGTGAAAAACATTGATTTTAATGTAACCCTAAAATGTGATGATGTTGACAGACAAGGGAGTTTATTTTCAACAGTTATTTCATAAAGGTTTAAGTACACTTAATATTACTAAGATGTAATTAACTTGACATGTACCTTATTGGCTTAAGTTTACTCTCATCATCTTTCCAGATATATTTTTTATGGTTTTCAAACACTGTTTCTAAGTTTTTCTTAATGCATTCAATATTTTGGTTTATAACATCTTTCTGCAGGGCTATCCGGTCTGTACTTCTTCCACTTGGATCACCAATATGCCCTGTAGCACCACCTAACTGAAGACAAAAAGATTTTATTGTTTGGAGTAGGGCTGCCATCCATCCGGGTTTCCCCGGATTTGTCCTAGTTTGAAGGGCGCCCGGAGGCCGTCCGGCAGGGGTTCTTAAAAGTGTCCGGGTGAAACCCGGACACTTTTGTTGTCAGGGGAAACCCAACTTTTTTAAAGTTTTTCAGATGTGTCCGGGGAAAAAACCATATTTCGCCCAAATGTCCGGGTTTTTTGCCGTGTTTATCCGGTGTCGGCAATTTAGGTGATGGCAGCCCTAGTTTGGAGGCAACTCTGGTTCCAAAGGTTTTTTATACATATGCATAGTCAGTGTGAATTCTACAAATGCAAAGTAAACTCACCAATGCAATAACGTTATGGCCCCCTCTCTGCCAGTGGAGAAGATTAATAATGACAAGGAGGTTTCCTACATGGAGGCTGTCAGCTGTTGGATCAAATCCAGCATAAACACACTGAGGAGCTTTGTTCAGTAAATTCACAATATCATTGCTAAAAAGGGCAAAAACGTGATACAGTTTATGTTAATAAGCTTTAGAATGAAATCGCTACAATGTGACTACAAACTTACAAAGCGATCGGAATTTGAGCCTCGAATACTTACGCAGCTGTACTCGGAAATAAGTCATTGTACATGCCCCGTTCGTTGAGTTTGAGCACATTTCTAGAACTACTGTACAGTCGTTTATAAGACTCGTATGTTTTAGAAATACGTAAATGCCGCAAGAACTTCATTGTGGGAAACGACATTATAAGTTCATAATTAGCGGTCGATGATGCGAACTGTTTTGTTTCTCTTTTTTTCAATGTTATGTTATGTGTTTTACTTCATAAATGTTATTCATGTTTTAATTAAATGGTTTTATGTAATAATTCTCCTTTTGCAAAGAAATTTCATTAGTGAGGTTAACGTTAACCTGTCACTGTCACAATGACAATGACAGACCACAGATTAGAGAGATATAGTGACAGACAACCAGTCAAGAAAAGGCGTTTTTTTCAATATCTCAAACTCTTCTCGCTGCGAGTTTCCCAAAGCGGCGGCAAGGAGCAATTATTATTTATTAGCCCTTAAGAGAATTTAGACCTTATTTTATTTGAGTATTAATCACCTGTAAGTAGCAGTTTCGAGAAACCGAAGGCGAGTATTTCCCTACAGCCTATGCTTCGCTTCGGCTGAACTGAATAGCCCTCAGGAGTTAAAGAATCCATTCATGTACAGAAACTACCGAATGGAAAGAAGGTAAATATTTAACATTCTATATGACATGTATATAAGTCAAAATTAAACATATAATGCCCCAGAGACTTTATTGTATATCATATTCTAACAAAACAATACATTTTGTCTTACTACTAATAACTCTTATTTATACTCTTATCTACAAGCCACCGTACATAAAAGCGCATGGGAGTGACTGGTCTCTCACTAGAGACACTTCGCAAAGGTAGAATTTATCTCCGCTTTTATTTTCGGTCGCAATAATTATAGGACACATTTTTACGAAATCTTTGTTATAGTTTATCATTACAATCATTAGATCATTACCAAGTTTATTTTCTTTGATATAAAACTTACAAGTTTATTTCGTGGAAATAGTTTTATAATCACAGAGCAATAAGGTCCAAATTCCAAATTAAACCTAATAAATGAGATGACTGGATTTTTTTTTATGAATGAGATATTTTTGCGATAAGATAAATGCACTATTTAGTTTAGCAGTTTCCTTCCGCTTAACAACTAATGAAGATTGTTGTTTGATAAAATAAACATTTACACTTTAACAATTTTAAAATAATCTTCATTTACAAGAATATTAAAACGAAAAAATACAAATGCATCAACCTCATTATAATTTATAATCGGCGAGAAAGTGTTGCTTACAATTAAATATACGGCTGACATACTTGACACTAGCTATAAAAATACAGTTCTACAATACTTTAATGTATAATACAAGATGGAGTTATCTATGCCAAGTATAAATTAGGGACATAATACTTTAAAAATAATGCTTAGTTATAGTTAAATTGGAAATATAAAAGGGTAAACAAATAACAAACAGGCTAGTCTTCGAGAGTGACATTTTTGAACAGGTAAGACATAGATTCTTTGTTGTGGATGCGTCGTATAGCCTCGCTGATGAGTACAGATATGTCGATGGTCTTGATCTTATGACACTGCATTTTCTGAAGCTCATGAGGGACGGTGTTAGTGACAACCACTTCGTCTATAGGAGAGTCTTCGATGAGCCGCGGCGCATCGGATGAGAGGAGGCCGTGCGTCGCCAGAACGTAGATTTTGTACGCACCGCATTCCTTGAGGACCTCAGCCGCCGCCACGAATGATGCGACGTCGTCAATCATGTCATCCTAGTAAATAAACATGCTATGAAATACTTGGTCCAATCAGCGTCATTATTATAAATATATCGGTAACAATATATATGACTGTCCCACTTTTGTTTCTCGTCGAGAGGTTTGGATTTAATCAAACAACAATAATTAATGAAAACAACCGAAGCATAATTACTTTTGCTGTCTGCAGAGTAGCTCGCCTGTAGGGTCGGTAACAAGCAAGACATGTCACACCTATTTCTGAACTTGAAATACAATTTGTATTTCAAGTGTTGCAAATATTGACTTGTGTGTATATACACACAAGTCAATATTTGTGAACATACCACCATAATGGCTATCCTGCCGCCAACATCTCCGACCACGTTGATCGGAGGCTTCTCCTTGGCCGGATGCACCGGGACGCCCACGGACACGTCCATTGTGCGAGACCTATCCACACTGAACAAAAAAAAACTTAATAAATCCACCAACTAGATAAACCAACACCAAATACTATTTCTAAACTGAGTCTTTGTCAGTCCTTAATCAAAATGCTCCTCTAATTCCTCTCAGGTTTACTGGTAGAGAACTCTTGAAGGGAGGGAAGTTTACCTTTGTACATCTATCTTAACTATTGTTAATTGCACTTGCTTTTTATTTTTGTACAATAAGTTAACTTACATAGTTTGTTTGTTGACTCACCTCTGTAAGCACGGCGGGGAGTACCGGCCATCCACCTCGTCACTCTCGGACTCCTTCTGTTCCCCGTGGATGACCGCGATCGCCAGCCGTAGACGCTCAGCATACGACGTTGCCTTCTTAGCGGAGCCTGGGTTACGAGCCACAATTACAGAATTGCGGTAGTCTGGAATCTGTTTTTATAAAAGTCTATTAACTATAGCAAACAACTAACAGAGTAACTTTTGTTTCCCAATTGCAATGAACCTTATGAATCACATTGAACAAAGCTGCCTTTGTATAGAATGTGTTGTTTGTCCAAATATAATAAATAAATGTTCATTGTTCATAATGATTAAGGCGCTACAACACACACTACAACAGTTACACACAAAACACCAATATTTTAGCAAAAGTATGGTTGGTTATTTAATAAAAAGCTTCTCTACATAATAAATCTCACATATATGGGGGTTCCAATTACACTAATCAATATTAATAGGAGGGTAAAGAGACAGCATTAAAAAAATTGTCTCACAACTGTGTAATTAGTTATTTCTTATATCTCTAATGACATAGCAACTTACACTCTCTTGAATATACTGTAGCAAAAATGGTGAGGCCCTCAAATTGTCCACGGGGCATTCATAGAAGCCCTGTATTTCCTTCTGATGCAGGTCCATGGTAATGATATGCGTGAGGCCAGACTTGCACATCATTTTGGCAAGTAGCTTTGTAACAATGCAGCCACGCTTCCTCATTTTGCACTGTTTGCTGTATGGCAGATACGGAATGACACCAACTATGGACCGAGCTGACGAAGTCTTGCAAGCATAAGCCATTATGAGAAGCTCCATTATATTATTGTTGACATCTCTGAAAACAATTGTTGAATGTTCAGCCAAGTCTTACATGAGTACTATCAAAAAAATTATCCAAGTAAAACTAATAATGAGGTGCGCTAATATGACCCCAGATTATTTTGAAAGATATTAGTAACAGATTTATTTGCAAGAAATCTTTAAATAGTAGCCATGCCAACCAAGTAACAACCCACAGTACAATATTCATGTTTATATGTATGATCCACTTAGCTCATGCTTTGTCACTAATGAATGATTGATGCCCTATTTAGTTTTAAGTAACCTTGAACTCTCCCATACTATTAAGGAATCCTTTTACTCACTTAGTGCCCGTCTGGACAATGTAGATATTCTTGCCTCGGATAGAGTCTGCAATCTCCACCATAGTCTCTCTGTTGGTCTTGTGATACACTGAACATCCTCCTTTGCGAACTCCCAGGCGACTATACAAGACAAACTTGTATCTTACAATTGCATAAATAGTACACAAACCAATGCCAATCCAATTGGACAAAAAACATGAATGTGAATAGGTTAACCTTAAACTTTAAAGTGTATAACAAGAAAGTAATTCGTGTAATAAATCAGCTCTTACTTAGCGATCAGATCGGCCAGCTCGGGATGAGAGTTGCCGCTCAAGATAACGATGTCCGACGTAGCGTTACCCTCCATATTGCTCTTCCGGGACCGATTCGTCTGGCCCACCAACCTACAACATCACATCAACGAACTCAATTAGCAACTGGCGGCAAGTATCAATAACCACAAATTAGATAGGGGACGTCACGAAGGAGCAACAAGAAAAACAATAAACCTGGTTTTGTTGAGTAACATAATAACCTGATGGCCTTGTACAGTAAATCAAAAATGAAAATTACTTTATATTAGAGATAAAGTGCAGTATTTCCTTTTAATAAACCAACAGCGCGGGCTTCCGAATTTCCTAAATTTTCATGAAAACTGAAATTCAAGGAATTTTGAGAGTGACGTCCATGCGGGACACCACAGATAAGAATTAGAATAGACATTGGTTATAGTCGATTCAATCCCACATATAACGTCAAATACTTGAAAAGTTTATCTCTGCGAGAGTGGAGTGTTTGAGTTTGGTGGACATAAAAGTCCTTTTTACATGAAATATCGTGGCAAAGGAGCAAGCAAATGGGGGAACATCACATCATTACCATGACTCTAAGGAAAGAAACAAAGGAACTTAGTTTTGGCTGTATGAGCTTAGTTCCCTTTGCTTTTACTTTATGGATGAATCCAAAAAAAATAGCTTGACATATGACAGCTGAGCTATGATGGGAAAATCGTAAAATTCGTAAACAAATCAGCCGAAAGCATGGTTATTGGTTATTTTCTTTAGCATAAATTGAAATATGGGTCTTACCAAGCAATATTTGCGATATGCGCCAAGCGGCACATTTAATATAATTGCTAGTGCTGACTGTAACAGTACCCATGTGTCGCTAAACGGTGTAAGTGGAAGATACATAGCGGTGGGTGCGTGCGAGCATGTTATTATTTGGGACATGCGACTTGGAGAGAAGGTAATAAAATAATAATTTATTGCTTAAATAACTTAAATTGGTAACAAAGATTTTGTTATAAGCTATTATTTTTCATTAACTGCACTTTTTAGGCGCAAGTACTTCCAGGCGAGCATGTGGTGGTATCTCAGATCGCCGCGAGCCCTACCGGTAATCATATGGCGGTAGGCTACGTAGACGGCAATATTAGCGTGTTTGAGCTGACCAACAATGAAGTGGTGTGTCAGTTCGCCGGACACAAGTCTGCTGTCACTTGCCTTCAATATGATGAGCAGGGCCACCGGCTTGTGTCTGGCTCTAAAGTAAGTATTACATTGAAGTAAAATAACATAAAATGTAAGTTTTCTACATTAGTAAAGACACTTCTAAGCAGATTAAGGAAGCAAGACAATTTATCATACATATTAAATCATATTTGCATTTTTGTATTTTTGTCATGAGTTTGTGTATGTGACAAAATATTAAGATCAAATCAATTCTTATTGCACCTACTGCTACCTAATTCAAGTTTCCAATATATTGACTTGATACATGTTTTGTATTGACTATAACTTCTAATAGGACACCGAGGTGATACTCTGGGATGTAGTGTCCGAGACGGGCATAGCAAGGTTCAGCGGCCACAAGGGAGCTATTACAAGTGTCCTCTTCATAAATGGCAAAAACTGTGTGATCAGTTCCTCGAAAGACTCATTTGTTAAGTTCTGGGATATAGAAACAAAACACTGCTTTAAGACATTAGGAGGCCATCAAATGGAGGTATGTTATAGTAAAATTTCCATCAAAGTATTTTGGAATAGGGCATGCATTCCAGAAATATTTTTCCTTGTACCATATATGGTACACTGAACTTAGAAAACTGTTGCATAATATGCCAAATATGGCACACTGGTACTTTTGAAGATGCCAGATACTTAATTAAATTAAACACTTATGTTTTAACTTTCTATATATTAAATTCTATTTTATTTTAACATAAATTTGAAACACCACCTATGGAAAAAAATATATATGACATATAATTCACGTTTAATTAAATTATCTCAGGTATGGTCTGCAGTACTGATGAAGGAAGAGCGGTACCTGGTGACTGGCAGCATGGATCAGGAGTTGCGGGTGTGGCACCTGCGCTGGACCAGCGACATCAAGGAAGAAGACAAGCTCTCTCGCCATCTCGAAATCGTCAAGCTCGAGGAAACAGATCATTTAGACGATAGCTCAGTAAGTACCTTAAAATTTAAAACTAAAAAGAAAACATGAATTTACTAAGTTCACAAGCATTGCATATTACATTGTTTTAAATTTATCTTAGATTAAAAAAAGAAACCAACATTGCAGCAATAAAATTATATATTATAAAAGAAAAAAGATATATGTGGATACAAGGAATACCTCTTAAATTTTGATGTAGTTTTAAGTTTAGTTGTTTTATGGTAAAGTGCACCTAAAATAAAAGTAAAATTTTGATACAGTATGTTAATAGACTGCCAACCTCACCAATTTTTCTTCTAGGTATTACAATGCCACCAAGTAGGCACGCTAATGCGGGGAGGCAAGGGCCGCGTCGTAGGCCTTACGTCGGACCTTGGACAAAGCATATTAGGTTGCTACGGCACTGACTCCTTGCTAGAGGTATTTTCATTCTGTACCGACGAGGAGGCAAAGCAAAGGATGAGCAAGAGGGTTAAAAAACAGAGGAAAAAATTAGCGTGAGTATAGTGAAATAAAAAATATATGGCATGCTGGTTAATGAGTCTAGATTATGACGAAATTGAAAGTATTTTAGAATTTGAATTATCTGAAAGGTCTATAGTTTGAATAGAGTAGCAAGAAATCTATACGTTCGCTTAATGTAGCCCTTAAAATTTGTGCTACATTTCCAATTTAATTAGCTATATTTTTATTTTAGAAAGCTTAAGGAAACCGGAGAAGTAGATGCGGATGCGACCAATGTGCCAGAATTGCTCACACTCGGTGACGAAGTACGCAGAGTTACCTCGATCAAGCTTGAGAGCAAGCTCAAGTCTAACACCTTGTTGCTTGGAGTCACGGGCGAGCTGCGGGTTGGAGTTACACTCACTAATAATACGGTTGAATTGCACAGTCTTAGATTGGGTGAAGAGAATACAGGTGATTTTTATAATTTATCCAAAATACCTAAGTTTTCTGAGGCGTTTTATAAGTATCAGGGTGTATTTTTTTGTTTTTTGGCTAGGCATCTACTTTTCTTCCTGGGACAAAATGTTTGTAGGTACTAGGTATCTTCCGTAGATAACATATATATACATACACCGTAGGAAAGAGTTATGGGATTTTTTTTATGTGTGGTATTATGACTAAATAATGTTATATCATATCAACATGGATCCTAAACTGTCTCATTAACTTTCTTAATTTCGGTAAGTGATAAATCAATTAACGATGGTACTTTCATGTAAACGAAACCTGAGAAACGAGTACCTAGTGCTATTCAACTTGACTTAGATGACAATCGTTTATCATCTTTTAGTAATTTCTAGTGACATTTTCAATCTGATTTAGAGTATATAACATTTAATATTGTGGCGTGCGTCATTTAGTATATTTAGAGAATAATGCTAAGCTTGGTTTGCATTTAGTTAAACCACGTTCTTTAGTAAATGGCTAAGCTAAGTGTTCAACGGCTAAACTGTTGGACGGCTTAATAGATCATCAACTCAATTTACAATCCTTTCAGTGAAATGCCTCAAGCAAATAACGCAGCCCGGCCACCAGAAAGAGCCGCGATGTGTGGCGATCAGTTCCGACAATTTGGCAGTGCTCTCTGCGTCCGGTGATTCTGTCAAACTATGGAACAGGTAAACCCATACCAGTTCATTTTTTCGGCTGAAAGAAACCTCGAGCTATTTAATATGTATATATTTATTACATGCGTACATAAATCACGTCTTTATCCCTTATGGGGTACATACATATACCTTTATTGTAACTTCTTATTGAATATCTGTTATTTATTTGTTTAAATTGAACCTTAGGACTAGAGTCACAATTTGATTATCCAATATTTATTATTCGTGCAACCAGACCGAACCAAACTTGCCTCCGCACGATCCCTATGCCGGCCGGGCGTCCTACCTGCCTGACCTTCCTGCCCGGGGACCGGCACGCGGCCGTGGGCTGCTCCGATGGAGCCTTGCTGATACTGGACGTAGGCGCTGGCGCCGTGCTGGAGACAGTGCCGGCGCACAGCGGCGTATGTGCTGCGCTGTCCATGACACCCGATTCGGTATTGTGACCCTAGACTTAAACCCTATGTGTAAACAGAGCTATCTTTATTTGTCCAATGGGCCTCAGATGTTAACCTCAGATGAGATTCTGCGAATGGTGAGGCCTTGTGCAAGATCTGTTCGGACTACCGAGCAGCTGTGCTAGTACTTTTTTTCGGCAGGCGTATTGTAGTAGACTATTTTGTGTTCCTGGTGTAGTTTAATCTTAGTAAAAATCTTGTGGTCTTCTGTGACAGCGCCAAAAAAAACCTAGTATAATACATTTTTTGGCAATATGCAATGATTGTGTTCCACATGTGGTACGGACGGTACGGTATAAATAAAATTGTTCTAGATTGTATAATTTGTATACATTATACAATTAGGTTGGCTAAACGAAAAATATATCAGATCTAAATGTTATGTAAGCTGAAATCAGAGGTGATAAAAATACCATTTAAGGTTATGGTGAGGGTATAAATCTATAAATGAACAAAGGCAATAAATAAGACTATAATAACTGGAATACTCTCACGTCACTAGACAACTACCTATAACACTACTCAAATAGTCTTATCCATCTTTATTTGTGTGATTTCAGAGAGGTTGTGTTTCCGGTGGTGCCGACAAAACTGTCAAATTTTGGCAATTCGAGCTTATACCAGACCCTACAGGAGAATCTAAAGCAAAAGTAAACCAATAAAACATTTGTAAAATACATTCGTCTTCGTATTTGACGATATTACTACAATTAACTTAATTGCAGGTACTTTCGCTGCTGCACACGAGAACTCTAGAATTGGAAGAACCAGTAACGGCGCTCAAAATAAGTCCAAACCACAAATTTATCGCGGTGGCGCTTCTCGATTCAACAGTTAAAATTTTCTTCGTTGATACCTTTAAGGTAATTAACTGTAGCCTAAACTAACTATTTATACTGTTATTTATTTAATCAATGCACTAAAATGGAATACTCGCGTATTTGACATACATAATATACATACCGTCACGCTTCTTTCCCATAGGGCTAGGCAGAAACTATTTTGTTCCATTTGATACAGTCCTCTGACATACCTCTGTCGCTTCATCCACATTCATCAATCTCTTCATACATGCTTGTCGTTTTCAGGTACTCTTGACCTGACCTTTTTCAAAACATCCGCAATTTGGTCACGGAAATTACGCTAGGCCTTTCCCTCCCAACGCACTCATTCACACTCCCCGTATAAATCTGTTGCAAGTTTCGACCCAAACAAAAAACAAACAGATCAAGTTAAATTGGCTTTTAAATTTTGCCGTCTTTACATCTCTCGTCAAAGGTTAGTTTTAGTTTGTTACGTTCTCTTTGTTTCCAGTTCTATCTCTCGCTGTACGGGCACAAGCTCCCCGTCCACTGTTTGGACATCAGCTACGACTCCAACATCATCGCGACTGGCTCCTCGGACCGTAACGTCAAACTCTGGGGCATGGACTTCGGTGACTGTCACAAGTCGATCTTTGCTCACAATGACTCTGTCACCGCCCTCCAGTTTGTCCCGAGCACGCATTACTTCTTCACCGCGAGCAAAGACGGGAAGGTGAAGCAGTGGGATGCCGACACGTACGATAATATTATTACGCTTCAAGTGAGTACTATTTTATCGCTTATTTAGAATTTACTTAATATTTTTCATATATAAAGAGCGGTATAATCATAAAGAAAGAATAAATATGTATATTTATTCTTTAACGCTCTTAAACGACAGGAATAAAGTTTATTTTATTTAAACACATTGACTGCTGTAATTTTTTCCCTCTCAATCATTTCTAATTGTATCTGTTTCTTTATTTGTTTATTGTACGATAAAACGTTGACTTGCTTACTTACATTTCTGCGCCGAGCTAATCTAGGCAGAGGTGTTTCAAATCTATGGTACAATTGCGAACAGGGATTGTTGACCCACTTACTTACCAACGTTTGTAACTTTGCCGTGTAATGCAAATCGAAAAGCTGTCACTTACTCGGTAATATCGCGAACAAATAGCGAACAATGGCAAGTGGCTCTACAACGTGACTGTACCTGCAGTATCTACTTAGCTTTTTATTGAAAGTCTCGGGGATATTTTTTGCTGTTCTTATTTTCTTGGCAACGTTCACTGCGAATGCAGAACTGCACTACGAAAGACGATAAAAAATTACATCATATTTGACAGAGCATGTTCAATCGACGACTCAATCTTCTGGCCTTTTAGGCAATTTTTGGCTTTTTAATCGACTTTAAAAATGGCAGGGCCACGCTGGGGAATGCCACTCGCTGGCGGTGGGTGCGGGAGGGCTGCACGTGGCGTCGTGCGGCTCGGAGCGCGCGCTGCGGCTCTACTCGCGGACAGACGAGCCGCTAGTGCTCGGCGACACCACGGACCAGGAGGAGGGGCTTGCTACTGGCGAACAACACGTGAGTGCCCAGCACTAGTTAATCAGCTTTACCACAGCCGCAAAGTAATCCGTTTAATAAGATCTGTCCAGGGGTCCAATACTTACGATTCGAGATTATGGATAGGCTTATCTCTATCGTTCGCTTATACATATTATTTAAAACTAAGTACCAGTGCAGAGACATCTAGGGCATACCTACAGGTTTTGCTGTCGCTGTAGCGTAGATTGCTTCAATATTTGTTTGTTCTTACAGGCTCCTGTTCCCGGTCTGCCAGGTCTCGTTATGCCAACGAAGAAGACGATAGGGGCTGAAAAAGCTGTAAGTACTCTGCTTGCAATATAACATTGTCAATAATGGAACCAGCTGTAGCCTCGCCAAGAGATACTGAACTAATCATTATTTCAGGCGGACTCCATTACGGAATGCCTTCAAGTCTGCCAGGAGTATAAGAAGGAGCGCGAGGAGGCGCGCGGGCAGCCCGTGGCACCTCCGCTACTCATGGCCGCCTACAACTGCAGCAGCGAGGAAGACTTCTTGCTGGAGACTCTGCGCAGAATACGAGCTAGGTAAGAAGTGTTTGGTACAGGAAGTGCCTCATTTTTCCTGCAGTATAAGGACGGCGAGAACGACCGCTACTAAAAAGATCGCGAGCTGAACGAAGGTGGGAGAGCAGAGAGATAAGTTTTTCCTCACACACCGAAAACCATGTTTGGAAAATCTTAGTGCAGCAGAATGAAAATTCTCAGGCAGCTTGACTTTTCTGAACTTCCAACAATTATCGTTATATTTTACTATTTCAGCGACTTGGAAGAAGCCCTTCTCTTGCTGCCCTTCAGCACGGCCTGCGAAATAATACGCACGCTGCCCTCGCTGTTAGAGCGCGGTTCTCACACGGAACTGCTCTGCCGGCTCGCGGTCTTCCTGTTGAAGGTGCACCACGCGCCGCTGAAAGCCCACAAAGCTCTGCTGAAGCCGCTCATACAGATACAGGCGAAGGCTGGCGTGCGACTCGCTGAGCTACGGGTGAGTCTTATGCCGTTCAACCTTTTCGGCGCCACGTCAAATACAAGAGACGTCACCCATACGCCAGACGTCTTTATTGCGATGCCTTAAATTGAACCTAAACCCAATTGAACGAAGGCTTTTTTTTGCATTGAAGTAATGGACTTATATATTGGTCGTTGGCGTAGAACCTGCGGTGCTGTTGGCGTTGAAAAGGTTGAAAGAAATAAATGGCGAATGCGAATGCTTGGTAGTTACTGTAGTAAACTATTTCAGCTGAGCTTATGGGATTACCGCAACACAAGGCCATTATATCTATACAATAGGTATTATTATACATATTTCTTTAGTCGCTTCTTTAATTATTTACATAATAATATACATTACCGTATTTACATTATTGTATTTCCACTTCCACCTATCCGCCCACAATCACGCTAAGAGTGGCCTTTAGGTCTAGTCACCCTGGGCTCTGTCAGCCCCGTAAGGGATATGGACGTGATTTGTGTATGTATGTTACATAATTTAGTACCACATTGAATTATCAATCCTAATTCTTTGATTTTAAGCTATTTGAACGAAACACATTTCATTGAGTGTCTGTAATGGACGCCATTATTCTATTAGTGCATTTCTTATCTGTTGTTTAAGGAAGTATTCGATATTTCAATGCAAATACATGCAGTGTTTTTTGTTTGCGATTTCGTAGATAATAATTATATAAATGTATTTGTATTCCGGTAATAGGATAGGCTCAGTTGATATAGTTGTCTATGCGCGCTTTCGACTTATTGTACTGAAGATACCCATTGTACAGGACATGGTGGGCTACAACGTCCACGCCCTCCAGTGGATGCGTCGCGAGGCGGAGGCAGACGAAGCGGAGCAGCTGTTCCGAGACGCGGACGACACGCGCCGCGCCAAGGACAAGCGCCGGCGCACGCGGCACGCCGTCAAGCGACCCATCGTTACCGTCACTTGAATATACAGATGATTGAGAGTCGTCGTTTTATTGAGCGCGTGAAAGAGATACATGATACTTAATGTTAGATGGGGGTAAATATTTACTAAAGGAAAAGGAAGATGAAACACCACATAGCTGCTATCATTTATTTGTAAAAAAATATTCTACTCACTACATAGCCAATATATCAGTTAAAATTTTAATAATTTAAGTATCCATCCCTGCGTAAGTCACATTATTTATCATCTATACAATAATTAATGTTTCACAATGAGTATTCCGGCCACGCGTTCTTCCGAACAATCTCAGTTGGATAATTTATGCTGAAACTTATCATAATATACAAATATAGATACATAGTAACATGTTTATGTCCTGACAAACTTATCGAATGGTCCTTTTAAAAGCTAAATTGGAAATTATTGCTTTAGCGATTTTTTTCCCGATTAGTTAAAATGCTCGTAGCAGACACGTTTCATAGAAACTCTTTATTCAAATCGACGTTTGGAATTTAAGGAAATACTGAACAATAGAACTCACAGTAGCGAGGTAAAACAAAACATAATAATATTGCTTATTCTTTCTAGCACACGGAGCACGCGGCGCGCCGGCCACTGTGAGCTCGCTCGTTCCTAATACTTTAATTGACAGTTCTCATTATTCAACACCATTCAGATTAAGCCTTTAGATTAGAGTTTCGCAAACAATGCTACCCACTTATCACAATGTTATTGCTTTTCGGAAACACGCACTTACATTCTCAAACAAATATCACATTTTAATTAAAATACTTTTACCATCTTTTACAACGCTATTTGAGACAAATCGCTTGAACATGGCGCGACAACATACGTTACAGAAGACATATTATATACTGAAAGCATAGAGTATGTTTGTCAGTCTTAAGTCTTGAAAAACGATGTTTTTATGACGAATGGAATTCGAAAGAGATTCAAAGCCAATATTTCAGCATAAATTACAAGAATACAAGTTATTGGTGGCTGTCTGCAGCCGTGGTCACAGAACAGACAAAACAAAATAAAATCACAAACACATGCTTGTTAGAGCATAAGCACACACAACACAACCGGTTTGTTAGTAACTAAATATCGATATACATTGTTCATCAATTCTTAATATATGCATAAATTAACCTAAATAATATAAATATAAATAACCAAATTGGAAGATCGAAGGGCGTCACTACTCGTTATATTTTAACTATCATCATTAGTTCTTGAAGAAGTTTATTTCAAAAGTTCAATAAATAATTTATTAAGGAAGTTGCAAGCCGCGGCCACAGCGGCCACGCATCAATCTCAAATTTCTACGCACACATTTTGCATCTGTGTAACACGAGGGTGTGTTCTAAAAATAAAACATGATTTCCGTTCATGACGGAATGACGTTGAGGAAACAAAACGTGTTGTCGTCCATTGGATTGCTGTGGATGCGGCTTTATGAGGAACATAATTAGTGAACTAATACATAATGTGTACTTGACAAGAGAGAATTCACCTGATACCAATATCGTATTATATAACAGACGTAAACTAGTTAAAACTACAAAAAATACAAAATAATAATAACCCTAACACATGTACAAAAAGATACAATTTAAGAAAATAATACTGTCTCACTAATGCCAGCTATATTAGCAGATGGTGTAAACGACTTCGACCGAGATTACATTCCACAAAATAGATTTCCTATAGAAAAATAAGCACGGCTTGGTGCATTATCATCAATATCATTTACAAATCGATTGTTATTAATATCATTCGACAGAGAGCTAGAAAAATTCAATAGAGAGCGTAATTTGAGAATACAATAATTTAAATCCTAAAATTCATGATACTTTATTGTCAAGAAAGACTACCACCACGTAGTGAATTTATGAATAAGCAATACTAAGGAGTTACCACTACCACATCGACGAACGCCTATACGAGTAAACACGGTGATCCCAATAGTAAACAATAAATAATCTCAATTTTAAAGCTTTTTAAATACGGTAAGCATAACGCGTAAAACGTGACAGAGGAGCAGCTGCAACAAGATCGGAGCGGCGCGGGGCAGCGGAGGGCTGAGCACTGTCTAGCTATCAGCTAAGATATCACAACGTCTCATAGACTGTATACTGGCCCGTGGGGTTGACACTACACAAAATTATAATATAACTAAATTAAGTAGAAATACAGTAAGGGACGGTGAACAGAGCAATAACGCTCGAAGCAATAACACATACACGAGAACATATAACGTAAATGCCTGTCGCTATAAATATACGTAAACACTGACCGCGATGAGGTGTCTCCGGCTGATTTAAATACATAATGCCTCAACATTTTGGTTATTCGCTGTTACTGAATGCACACACATTCGAGAATGCACAATCGGTTTTAATGCATTAGAGAGTTAGGTTTCTAACATATCATTATCTAAATAATGCCAAACATCTATTTGATAAAACGTAGATACATAGTTATTTATATTACAGTAAAAAGGCAACTGTTTATTAATTACGAAAACTCGAAACTGTTCTATTACATCACTGCGATGAACGAAGCTAGCATTGAACGGTCTCCTATCTACCAACTTACATTTACCAAAATATATAATATGGTTCGCATAACGTATACGTTACGATAAGTAGATATACTCATTTGTCATTATTGCTTCCTAACTTTGTAACCTTAAACAACTAAGGCAATACTCGACAGAAAATAAAAAATACTTACATTGTAAATACTGACCGAAATGGGAAATAAATTAAACGCTATAATTTAATGAATTCATCTTTCCTAGGTACTATGTAAATAATAAAATTTACAATATCTTAATCTACATTACGAATTACGAATACTTGCGTCCTGAAATAGGTAACCGTTTATTTAATTTCATCAATAAGAGAGCATTTTAAGGCAAGGCTTAACAAACCTATCATCAATTGTTTTTATCATACGAGATTTCACTTTAGCGTTGCGGTTAGTGTCTGGACTCTGGAGTTTCCGGGGGTTGTCCCGGGCGGGTCTCCGGCCTCGACTCGCGGCACGGCGCCTGCAGCCGCCGCGGCAATACACCTCACATACAACATACGTACGAACACCGCAACAACGCTATACTCAATCAGAAAACAAATCACCAACTAATTCGACGCCGCGTCTGCAAGTAATACTGAACACGTTTACTTTGTGACCGACCTGAACATCCAATGATAACAGTAAACTAAATAGATATATGGATCAACACAGTACAGTCGCCATCAGATATAACGCAGCGGGCGAGGTCCTCGAATATTTCGGAGGAACATTAAATTTCAATAAATTGGGGAATTCAATAAGGTAAATATATCAGAAGGCACAGATCGTAAATTTATAAAGGTATACGCAGTCAGGCTGATCATAAATATCGGAACATTTGTGGAAAATAAACCTTACGTATATAATAATAGATTCGAATTTCAAAGAAAGAAAGAAAGAAAGAACTGTTTCATTGCTTAGAACACGTACAAAAGGATGTTAATTTAGCACTGGAAGCAGTATTCAGCCGATACATCAGCAAACAAATACACATGGCTCATACGTCATGCCAAAATGAAAGATGTCACCGTGTACTCGTGTCATAGTGTACTCGTCTGCATGCATAATTCACTGTAATTTAAACTGTATGTTACAAAGTTAAGGTATATTTTCCACAAATGTTCTGATCTTTGTGATCAGCCTGATTGCATCGATACCTTTGACGATCAGTGACGTCCCGATTTTATTGAAAGGTCGCTGCTCTTATGATGAATTGCGTGTTCTGATGTTATAAACCTTATTTAATGTTCCGAATTTATTGAAATTTAAGGCTTATTTAATTTAATTTAAGACCTCGCCCGCTACGATATATCTGATGGCGACCAGTGCAGCCCAAACATTGAATCACTACTTCAGTGTCTTGGAATAGGCAATCGCGGAGTAAGAGCCTTTGCCCTTGTTATTCGAAGGGATAAACGAGGTATCGAGTAATGCCCGATTACTGACACTGTTGTATTCATAAATGTAACTTAAAAATCCTTGGTTAATTTTCATCTACTGACACTGGCCTTCCGTAAAAACTACATTGTATTATGATTTAGTTTAATAAAATATATTTAATTATGCCCTTGAATTTGCTTTCACAACGCCTGTTTTTTAAAAGACGAATTTATTATGACTTAATTAATTATGATCCCTTGTCCCTTTATCCGTAGAGCTTCTGTTACAAAAAAGTCGTTATCGTTGTTAAAAGAGCGTAAGAAAATTGTGCCACGCGGTACAGCTTGAACTTAATAAAACTTGATAATCTCATAAAAACCAGCGACACTAAAAAACTTAGGAGAGAAAATAAAAATCCGCGTGACTTGATAAATTAGCAGTTCGAAACTGCTTAATCTATGCAAGTAAGAGAAGGAAGAAGTTTCATCACTCAGAACGGAGCTTCCAAGGCTACACGGCTTGCCGCTTCTAGTCGCAAAATTCCATCGAAACTACTAGAATAATTACGAATTCTTGGCATACGTGCAGGTATAAAGACACTAGGTACCAGCGGGCAAGGTAACCTGTAACCCGGGGAGGGGTGCGGTTAGTCGGGGCGCGGCGTCGGGCGCGCGGGCAGTCAGTGCGTCTCCTCGGCGGCCACGTGACTCGCCACGAGGTTCAGCGGCGCCTCGTCGTACTCCTGCGTGGCGTGACCCATCTGTGAATGGTGAAAACTATACTGTTGATACTATAGGATAGTCACAATAAGTCTTCTATAGCTAGTAGTGCTTCCATGCTGGTCTGGGAGTAAAGAAAAAACAGAATGTACCAGTTGCTTCTCCTCCCGCGCAGATGGTAAAAGTCCATCGAGGGAATGGGCATAGGAATCATATAGGCGATGCGGCTAGCTACCCATCACTATTTTGATTCCCCTTTCCACCTATATGCCCACAATAATGCTAAGCGTGGCCTTTGGGTCTTGTCACCTTAGGCGCTCTGTCTACCCCGTAAGGGAGAAAGACGTGATTTATGTATGTATGTATAAAGTCTCCGTTTGATTCGAGATGTCCATTCTAAAAGTTATTGATGTAGTAAATATTCAAACTTTTTATTAGTTACTCGAGCAGATATATCACATATACCATAGATTACGCGAATATCACGATTTGTATTGAAAGCGTGCTGATTTTTCAACAATCGCAAGTGACGGGAAATCTAAACCGATTCAAAAACACCAATGCTCCTCCGCTTCGATACGATTGAACGGATTCAAATATTTTACAATTTTAAAAATGTACTGAACAAACCTCGACGCACGGTCGGAGTTCGAACACGCAAGTAGTTGCGTAATCTATGGTTACTCAAGAGCTTCGTGCTAAAGGCGGGCAAAGTTGGTTCGCATCGAAACTAGATCAAGTATTAGTGGTTGCTGCGCAGCGGCTGCGGGGGGGGGGGGGGGGGTGTACCTGCGCGCGGTGCGGCGGGTGCGGGCGCGTGTTCTGCGCGTGCAGCGCGGCCAGCAGGTGCGGCTGCGGGGGTGGGGGGAGGGGGGGGTGTACCTGCGCGCGGTGCGGCGGGTGCGGGCGCGTGTTCTGCGCGTGCAGCGCGGCCAGCAGGTGCGGCTGCGGGGGCGGGGGGAGGGGGGTGTACCTGCGCGCGGTGCGGCGGGTGCGGGCGCGTGTTCTGCGCGTGCAGCGCGGCCAGCAGGTGCGGCTGCGGGGGCGGGGGGAGGGGGGTGTACCTGCGCGCGGTGCGGCGGGTGCGGGCGCGTGTTCTGCGCGTGCAGCGCGGCCAGCAGGTGCGGCTGCGGGGGCGGGGGGAGGGGGGTGTACCTGCGCGCGGTGCGGCGGGTGCGGGCGCGTGTTCTGCGCGTGCAGCGCGGCCAGCAGGTGCGGCTGCGGGGGTGGGGGGAGGGGGGGTGTACATGCGCGCGGTGCGGCGGGTGCGGGCGCGTGTTCTGCGCGTGCAGCGCGGCCAGCAGGTGCGGCTGCGGGGGTGGGGGGAGGGGGGGTGTACCTGCGCGCGGTGCGGCGGGTGCGGGCGCGTGTTCTGCGCGTGCAGCGCGGCCAGCAGGTGCGGCTGCGGGGGTGGGGGGAGGGGGGTGTACCTGCGCGCGGTGCGGCGGGTGCGGGCGCGTGTTCTGCGCGTGCAGCGCGGCCAGCAGGTGCGGCTGCGGGGGCGGGGGGAGGGGGGTGTACCTGCGCGCGGTGCGGCGGGTGCGGGCGCGTGTTCTGCGCGTGCAGCGCGGCCAGCAGGTGCGGCTGCGGGGGCGGGGGGAGGGGGGTGTACCTGCGCGCGGTGCGGCGGGTGCGGGCGCGTGTTCTGCGCGTGCAGCGCGGCCAGCAGGTGCGGCTGCGGGGGCGGGGGGAGGGGGGTGTACCTGCGCGCGGTGCGGCGGGTGCGGGCGCGTGTTCTGCGCGTGCAGCGCGGCCAGCAGGTGCGGCTGCGGGGGCGGGGGGAGGGGGGTGTACCTGCGCGCGGTGCGGCGGGTGCGGGCGCGTGTTCTGCGCGTGCAGCGCGGCCAGCAGGTGCGGCTGCGGGGGCGGGGGGAGGGGGGTGTACCTGCGCGCGGTGCGGCGGGTGCGGGCGCGTGTTCTGCGCGTGCAGCGCGGCCAGCAGGTGCGGCTGCGGGGGCGGGGGGAGGGGGGTGTACCTGCGCGCGGTGCGGCGGGTGCGGGCGCGTGTTCTGCGCGTGCAGCGCGGCCAGCAGGTGCGGCTGCGGGGGCGGGGGGAGGGGGGTGTACCTGCGCGCGGTGCGGCGGGTGCGGGCGCGTGTTCTGCGCGTGCAGCGCGGCCAGCAGGTGCGGCTGCGGGGGCGGGGGGAGGGGGGTGTACCTGCGCGCGGTGCGGCGGGTGCGGGCGCGTGTTCTGCGCGTGCAGCGCGGCCAGCAGGTGCGGCTGCGGGGGCGGGGGGAGGGGGGTGTACCTGCGCGCGGTGCGGCGGGTGCGGGCGCGTGTTCTGCGCGTGCAGCGCGGCCAGCAGGTGCGGCTGCGGGGGCGGGGGGAGGGGGGTGTACCTGCGCGCGGTGCGGCGGGTGCGGGCGCGTGTTCTGCGCGTGCAGCGCGGCCAGCAGGTGCGGCTGCGGGGGCGGGGGGAGGGGGGGTGTACCTGCGCGCGGTGCGGCGGGTGCGGGCGCGTGTTCTGCGCGTGCAGCGCGGCCAGCAGGTGCGGCTGCGGGGGCGGGGGGAGGGGGGTGTACCTGCGCGCGGTGCGGCGGGTGCGGGCGCGTGTTCTGCGCGTGCAGCGCGGCCAGCAGGTGCGGCTGCGGGGGCGGGGGGAGGGGGGTGTACCTGCGCGCGGTGCGGCGGGTGCGGGCGCGTGTTCTGCGCGTGCAGCGCGGCCAGCAGGTGCGGCTGCGGGGGCGGGGGGAGGGGGGTGTACCTGCGCGCGGTGCGGCGGGTGCGGGCGCGTGTTCTGCGCGTGCAGCGCGGCCAGCAGGTGCGGCTGCAGCTGGCGGCGCAGCGCGGCCAGCACGGCCTCGTCGCCGGCGCCCTCCGCCGCGCCCTCGCGCCCGCCGCCGCTCTCCGGCGGCTCCGCGCACGCCGCCACGCTGCGTCGGGACTCTGCAAAAAATAATCATACTGAACCTACTTGAACTTGTTCCTACAGATATGTGCGAGGTCCGCTCGAATAGCTGTCGCATATTAGTGTCCTACCGAAGTTTGGGTTTCAACCGGTTTCGGCCAAAAAACAGCCGAACCTTTCGCCGTAATTTACAATATCCCGAATTTACAATATTACAATATGTTAAATTTTCCCTTTTTATGGTAGTTTAATTTAAACTCAGTATCACCATGACAATGTTGAAATTTCAATCCGAGAACAGTGAAACGTAGAACCTTGTAATATTGGACCACCGAGAAGTTTTAGTACTCATTTATCTGGAAAGAACGGCCCACAGACATTTTATTCAACGTTGTAAATCACATTTATAAAAGGTTCTGTTTCGGTATCAGTTTAGGCAAAAAAAAAAAAAAACCATCAGACACTGACATATTTTCACTTAACTTTTAACTGAATACCATTGCTCGATTTTACAAGTGCATCATGTAATAATTTGAAATCGTCGTCACGTATCTGGCTTCTTCTACAAGCTACTGTCAAAAACGTTTCAGCCCCCCAAATACAGCATTTGGCAATCACGCGCAGGAGATTCATAAAAGGCGCGTTTTCGCTGCAAAACAAG
Organism: Pandemis cinnamomeana; assembly: GCA_932294345.1. Classification (NCBI taxonomy): domain Eukaryota; kingdom Metazoa; phylum Arthropoda; class Insecta; order Lepidoptera; family Tortricidae; genus Pandemis; species Pandemis cinnamomeana. The sequence continues at coordinate 5,496,711 of OW028709.1, read as the reverse complement.
ATATCACAAGATAATACAATATCAGTAGTGAGTACTGACTGTTCCGAGCGTGCTTGTCGTGCCTTGGGCGGCGGCGGCGCGTGTGTATGGTGTCGCGGCGCATGGCCGTGGGCCGCGGCACGCCGTGCAGCTTGTAGTACAGCCCGCACGCGTTGCACACCATCTCGCCGTGCGCGTCGCGCCGCCAGATCGTGGTCGTGTGCGTGCCGCAGTTGCTGCACGACAGCTCCACGCGCGGCGCCGAGCGCGACGCTGACGACGCGTCTGATGCCTCTTGCTGAAACGTACAGTGGGGGTAACATTTTAAGAAAGAGCTGATTCAGTTTGGCATAGGTATACACGTGCAAACCGCACGCTTCGTGTCCATGTCTGCTTTGATAGGGCTCGTTTTCAAACCCCTGACTGATGTGTAAGTTTTTTTTTTTTTTTTAAATAACCAAATTGGCAAATCGATGAATAAGTGGTGCCCTTCGTTTGATCGAATTTTAGTTTAGTCTAAAATTTCTCTAGCTGAAACTGAAAATATTCCGGACAGCGTAGAATAGGTCAGGTTAGGTTTATTTTATAATTTTCCTGAAAAGTCGATAGAAAATGAAAGTATTAATTCTGTTTACACCAATTGATCATTCATTATATTCGATATAGACAATAATAAGACGTTACTAAATATAGAAGGGTTGAAAAGCAATGGCGTAACTACAACGTCCGGGGCCCGTGGCAAATCGATCAGATGGAGGTCTTCTCCCAACACGAAGAAGTGCATCATCGTCCCGTCTGTGCTCTAGGGCAAGCCAGTTCGGGACCCCGTAAAGTACCTAGCCACCCTATAGTTACGCCACGGGCTGAAAGTAGTGCACTAACGTTGTCAGCGACGGGCGGCTGCCAGAGCTGCGGCGCGTCGCTGGGCGCGGCGGGCTGCGCGCGCGCCGGGAAGCTCTGCTTCCTGCGCGCCGTGCCCGCGCCCCCCGCGGCCCCCGCGTTCGCCCCGCGCATGCCCAGGCACTCGCCGTTCTGAAATCATTGCCATGATCTATCGACAACCGACAACAACTGCAAGTTACTTGAACTAGTGCACTTAATCAAATCGATTAATGAATTCTTTTGATCTGAGTTTCAGACAGACAAATGAGCCCTAGATGGCATTCGGATACAGAGGATCGGTTGACATTTCTGCCACGTTTTAAATTGCTTATAATAATAGAACTTAAGCAGCCGTAATCGTATTATCCGCCGTTATCGTAATCCTAAACTAAAATACACAAAACAAAATGAAGTATTTACTTAGATCGATAAAAAGCCACATTTTCAGTCGTCGCAATCAGTCGTGATTGTGGTCAAAAATGAGCCTAAATTAAATTAAAAAAAGGCGTACAATAAGTACGGTAAGGCATAAGTAGTCCCTCTCTTACTGGTTATAAAAAAAGCGAGTTTAATTAAAAAAAAAAAAAAAAGCAATATTGGTCTCGTGACGGTATGCTGGCAAGATAATCGAAATTTTGTAGTCAACTTTTTTAAAAGCAAGCATTGAGATAGAGTTAAGAAACAATAAATCTCAAGCTCCTAATATAAATATATCAAAAAAAATTGAACAATACATGTATTTACTCAGGGCTCAATATAGACAAAACATAATAGTAACTACAACCTAACATAAACATCAGACATAAAGCGAACACTCGGGGAAAAGTTCTTAACAGATGTCAAGATTACGCACGCGCCCCAAACAATGGTTACAAGGAAAACTCATCCGTAAGGTCATTACCATAACACACGCGAGGACAATAAAGACCTAATTCATGCTGTCTCTTTGTAAGAAGAAGATATAGTGAGGAAGCTTAGTTACACAACGAAACCAGTTCGCGCAGTCGCTATTTAATTGCAAAATCACCAATTTTTTACTACGTTTTTCAATGTATTAAACAAGTTGATCAGGAAACATTTATTTATTTACCTTAGTGGGTTTTTAAGAAGGAAAACCACTTGTTTTTAAGATTAGGAGTAGTTAGTGGATTTGTGGGTTTATATTCAGTGAAGAGACAAGTGTTTGAAGAGTGTTAGTAAAAAAATATAATTGTAAAAGCCATGGAATCAAAACCATTGCAGGTGAGAGCTCTTTGAAAACTAAGATCCGTTTTTATTAACAATTAATGAAACATACTTCAAACCAGTTATTGTATTGTTGCCGTTTTTTAATGAATGTTTGCTAATCACTAAAAGTCATGTATTTTCACGGTACCTATAGTAGAGTTTATTTGTCATTATTTCTATTAGTTTTTAACACACTACTGTAGTGGGTAATAAACATAATGTAAAAACACTAACAATATTTTTATCTAATCTGAAATTATAGCTGTTCAGGGAACCCCCTGCGTCAATCACAAGTTAACTTATCAAATTCTAGTAATATTAGAAATTTCATAGCAGAGTTGTGTTAATACATTTGACTGTAAGCCAAGATTTAATTTAGACCATATATAAATAAATAAATATTAGGGAACAATTCACACAAATTGACCTAGTCTCAAAGTAAGGACTAGTAAAGCTTGTATTATGGGTACTAGACAACGATCGTGTCCAGTTAAACAATATTTTAAGTTCTTTTGAGGCATAAGTAATGGCCAAGGAAACTAAGTACCTGCACACAACAGGTGGTGTTAATGAATACACTCTTTAATACATATAGAATATTGACATAGAGTAGTACAAAGAAAGGGAAAGAAGTAAGGGTAGTCATCAAGATGCGCTATTTAAAACGAGAGCGTAGCTAAATTATCGACGATGCGCGAACGGCCGCCGTCGGTGCTCCAGCCATATTAAAGACATCGTCTTACCGAAGCGGTTGCTTTCCGAAGTCTATGGTGTTATATGGATCTGTCGTTAGCGTGGATGTTAAAGTCATGTAGCACTAACTCACCGGCGAGACGGCGCCGTTGGGCGCGGCCGGCGCGCCCGCCATGGGCGACGCTGACGCCCGCAGCGGAGACACCGTCATGCCGAGGTGTTTGCTGTTGATGAGCCGCTTGAGCAGTTGGGTAGCTTCACCGCCCCGCCCTGGTGAGAAACAAGCACAATTTAAACACAACCCACGGGATCTCTAAACATGCCTCCCATTCGGAAAAATGTAAATATTGTTGGATATAGTTAAGCACGTTAGGATCGTAACAAGTTACAAGCCGCCAGTAAATTACGTGCCCAATAAAAGGACAACAAAATCTTCAAAGAAAAACAAAATAGTTAAGTTGACTTTAATCCGATGCGTCATATTTTTATTTTGGTCGTCAAAATAAAACTTGCCATTTTGTCTGTGTAATGCCTGCCACAGAGAATCTTTGTCGTTCTCGTTCTCTGGTCGCGGCTGCGGTGAGGACTGGGTCGATCTCGCAGACTGAGTCTCTTCAGGGTCGTCCTGCGGATACAATCACACAAGACTTGAATAAACGCAGTTGCTCACAAAGTAAGAACACCGTAAACAAACGTGAGTCGGTTCAATCAAGTTAATCTTGACAATGTTGACGTCCACTGTGTCGTTGGAAGATTGATACGATGGGCTAGTTTTGGAAACCGGGTAGTTCTGCTAGTTGACTTTCTTTTGTTTCTAGTTAGTAAAATAACTCGAATGTATTTGAATGTATTTAAAATCACAAACCCTTTTAAGATGGTTATTAGGATTTAGGAATGCATTTTCACCTGCGACATCTGAGATATATCCATTTGCAGTCGATCGGGATCTGAGCCGCTACTGCTTTGACTGCACTCCTCGTACACGGACGAGTTATCTCGTGCTTTTTTGCTTGCGGAGCGGCCGAAGACATGTTGTTTGTATTCATCCGCAAAATTCGATTGTTTGTTGTGAGACAATGCTTTGTGAAAATATGAATTTGAGCGATCGCGTTCCGCCGGTTCGCAATGCTCTTGGGGCTCGCTTTTGACGCTGTAGAGCGAGAGGTCCATTTCCTTATTCTCTTGGTCCTCATGGCTTCCAGGGCTCGGAGCGTTCTGTGCAACGCCGTAAGTATTGCTGTACTGATCATCTTGGTACTCGTGCGAGTAGCCGAGTTCGGGGTTGGACCGTTCGATCACGGTAGTGTAGTTGGGCGGATACTTGTGAGATTCTTCGTTCTCGCGCTGCGCGACGGCAACGGCTTTGCTTATTATGTCGATGACTGCGTTGCAGTGCATGACTTCGCGCGCGCGCTCGGCGGGCGGCAGGCTCGGCACGCTGTTGAAAACTATGTGGTGATCCTCCTCCGTTTTGACCGCGTACTTGTTAGGATCGTAGTTCTTGATCTGTAACAGCGTGACGGCCGCCTGCCGCGACTCCAGGTTCTTCATCTCCTCGGTGGAGTCCGGCGAGCCAGTGTCGGCATACTTGTGCTTGTCGAGCAGCCCGTAATCGTCCTCGTTGAGCGGCTTGATGATCTCCTCCAACTTGCTGGCGGTAACATTCAGGATCTCCTATAAGCAGAAGCGCACAGTAGTTAAACAAACATACGCCGCTCTATTATAGTGTATGATAACGGCGACTCAAACCAATAAGGCGCTAGTTCGCGTCGGGACGTGATATCGCTTATACAAACTGATAAGATAATAAACACACTAGAGACCGCAAGTTTTTTTACAGTAACAATTTAATAATCGAGGAAAATGTACCCCTCGGCAGATGCGTTATGCACAGTGAGTAAACGGACGGTGGTGATCGCGCGTGTTTGTGCAGTGATTAGTTATGCTTACAACAGGCACCTAATGGTGATTTTTTTGTTGTAGGTGTTAGTGATAATCGGTGCCCTAGTTTCAGCGAGTAGCGCGAAGTCGACCTTCCCGCCTAAACCTTGCGAGGTGACCATAAAGGACGACGACAATGTGACTCTGAACTGTTCGCGGCGCGGCATCGAGGAAGTGCCGGAGAACTGGCCCGAACAAATGAGCAAAGTAAACAACGGTAAGACGCAACAACACATGAAACACGTTTTCATGCATAGTTGCCACACCTAGAATTGAATTCATATATCTAGTACATCATATTATATGATACGTACAGATTAGATTCTGGTTTATTGCAATACTTTGATGGGCTTTAAATAGTAAATAGTGTATCGGGAATACAATAAAGAGGTAGGTAATGTATGGTCGTTTGTGTGTTTCTATGCAGGGGCTCTGCAACTACCGTATCATCACTACATAGTATAAAACAAAGTAGCTTTCCGCTGTCTGCTCGTCCCTATGTATGCTTAGATATTTAAAACTACGCAACAGATTTTGATGCATTTTTTTTAATAGATAGTGATTCAAGAGGAAGGTTTATATGTAAAATACATCCATAATATAGTAGAGAAACACTGATCGTACCCGTGCGAAGCCGGGGCGGGTCGTCGACTATAAAAATATGACACTAATGGCAAGCCATACTATTCCTAATTAACATTAAGTTTAAGACTAGATTAACTAGTCTAGACAGCGGCCAGTCAACTAACGAACAATAATAGTCCAGTTTCTAATGTAATTCGTTTAAGAGTGTGTGGATTATTCAAAGCATTGGTTTTTAGCCAGTGACTTGAAGACCACTTGTGGTCCGCAAAGGTACCGATAATCTCTGTTGTCTTTTCATTCGTTCTCTGGATTAATCTACTAAAATAATTGCAACAATCACTGGTACAAATTAAAACTAACGCTTTTCTGCCTGCGCTACCGGCTTTCTGGTTGAAAATATATTAATAACTTAAATGTCCTCGTTGCACCAGAACCAGTCATAGGGCGCCTTTCTTGTATTACAATACCTGTCATGGACGTTATCAATGTATGGATAACTTCTTATCATATTTAATGATTTATTTCTAGGAAAATATACTCTGAACGACGGTTAAGTGGCGACAAGTGCTTTCACTGTAGGTATTTACTTTGTTTATAGGTGGGGTGTACCTACAATGTACCCCGCGTTGATGTACTGATAGCACCAACACGCAATGACACACGATGAAATGAGATAAAACAATTACTGTAAATAGCGCATCAGCAGTTCGGTAGTTATTTGTATAGTTCGCAAATATGCTTTAAGATTATACTGATTATAGTAAAACCGGGGTGCAGAAAAAGTAATTATTCATATTTTTTAAAACAAGGTACGATGATAGTGAATCGTGTTTTTGGACAGAGTATACCTACGACTCTATTCTGAGGACTTAAAACTTAAATTCGATACCAAATTATTTTTTAGGTAGGTAGATTATTGGTGATCGTTTCCGGTGCATTGCATCACAGTTATATTCGAGACAAATTTATTTCTATGTCTATCGTTGTCCATCCTAATTGACTTTAAATTGTAAAATTATAAAACTAAAAGTTAAACTGTATAATAATGTAAGTCAATTAAATTCAAATAATTTACTTCGAATATTTATTTGTTTGTGTTTGGTAAAGGAGAACATCGTATGCACACATCTGCGAACCAATTCAATGGTGTGTGTGAAGTTCCTAATCCGCACTGGGCCCGCGTGGGAACTATAGCCCAAGCTCTCCCATTCTGAGAGGCCTGTGCCCAGGAGGTCGTATACATATAGGATGAGATGATGAGGATGAGATTTGTATATTTACTAGCTTTTGCCCGCGACTTCGTCGATAGAATCTAAATTTATGCTAAAACATCTTACTCTCTCCCATCGAAAATGTACAGCCAAGTTGTAATTTAGCACGCAGAATTTCGTACTACCTACACCTAAACTAAATAAACCCAGTCTTGCGTGGACACTTCCATTAGATTTTTAGCCCATTCTTTTGTTCTTTGGTAAATTCGATAAATCCCTTCTTATAACACCTACGTGATCTTTTTTTTATTTTATTGAATCAGGCGTTACTTTGCGGAAGTCCAATTCAATGAACAAAAAACATTTTTTAAATAAGGTAAATATTTGTCTACTAAATAGAAAGCCTATTGGCTATTTTCTAGACCGTCCTTTTATCCCGTGGGAGACTTGGAAAATCCCTTTGTAGTGCACCTCTTTGATCGTTAAGTAATACGTCTCCGAAATACCAAGAAACTATATTAGCAAGCAAGTCAGTTACTCTTTTTTTCTTATCCTACGGAAATATCGCAAAATCCTGAAATGAGTTTTCAGATATCATGATTACCTACTGATATGCTATATTTAAAGATTCTAGTAATAATAGTTACAGAGATAAGAACATTTCAACGTAATAATATAAATCCCTTTTTTCTCTATATCCCGCGGGAATTTCGAAAAGTTTTTAAATAAATTTTCATCCGATGATTTCCTACACGTATGCAAAATTTTAAAACTCTAGTAGGTACTTAAATATAGTTATGGAGGTAGGCTCCCTTTTCAGTGGACTTATAAATACCATTTATTCCCTATCCCGTAGGAATTTTGAAAAATTCCTCGTTAATCCACCTCTATTACCATCTGAACGCATCACGGAATGATGAGGAATCGGGTGCAATTCGCGGCCTTAGCTTTACAATTCGGAATTTTATTAATTTTATTCCGTAAAACCGTAAAAGTAAAAATTTTAAGAGAGTTTAACTGTCACATTTGTAAACGGACTTCAAAAAAAAGTTTTTTTATTGAATATGTGCCATCAATTTTGTATAGAAATATTTAGTTCCGCTTCAATCCGTTATTTACACTTTCATGTGGGAGTTTATCCGATCGTGTAAATAAGTAAGATCACATTTCAGATAGCCAAGTGCTGATCACATTCTTCAACAACAGCATCAGTGATGTGACGCAGCTGGCGGCAGCGCCGGGCGCCCGCATAGCAATCAGCCTGCGCGACAACCGTATTGCCGAGATACGGGATGATGCCTTCAGGAACATAGACAAGCTGGTCTATCTAGACTTGAGCAATAACAAGATTTCAGGTAACAATTTATTATTCCTCAATCATAGAAGAATTAACTAGAGTGGAAATGTCATAAATTCCGCCAAAATACTGCGGCAATCGCTGCACTATGATTGGATGGTCCAATGTCCAGCATGGCACTAGATAGATGGATAAGCTGACATTATTACTGATATCAATCCTTACTAATATTATAAATGCGAAAGTAACTCTGTCTGTCTGTCTGTCTTCTTTCACGCTTAAACCGCTGGGCCGATTTAATTGAAATTTGGCATACAGATAGTTTGAGTCCCGGGAAAGGACATAGGATAGTTTTTATCTCGCAAAATTGCATAGTTCCCGCGGGATAGCACAGCCCAAACCACTGGAATTTTTCAAATTTAAGGCGGAACAAAGTTCGCCGGGTCAGCTAGTAGTAAATAATTGCATGGCATGGCAAATAGTAGGTAATAGGTAACCTGTTGTATATAAAAAATATAATGGTAATTATAACAACTTATTTAGTTTCCATGAAGTCGATGAAGGAAAAAACATGGCGAAAAAACACTAGTAGGGTATTATTTCGTGACAAATCTATTGATTAATTCTTCTATACGCCTTCAATATAGTATTAGAGAAGTAACGCAGGTGTCGACGCCGGGTGTACCTACTTATATTTATGTGGAACTGGCTAATTAATTAAAAGTTATGGTAAAATGTTATTTACGCTTTTAAGCGTTTACTGAGCGTTTACGATAAATTTCTATGCAGGAAGGAATAGGTACTGCAATTATTTCGGAATCGCACTTAATGGATGACTCTTGCGTATGCACGTGATAATTATTTGAGTCATTTCTTAATAGACGAGCGTCAGTAATCATAATCAAACATAAACCATGTCGCGATATCTTGTTAGTGTACACCTATAAGTAATCAAAGATAAGGTTTCAGATACAGAATACATTGGAAACCGGGTTAAAACATTTCACAAAACCCAAAACAAACGCTGGTAAACTCATGGATCAATGAAAATAGATCAGTGTTACTAGGAATTACTCTTATGTTCGAAACAATGAGGCTATTTTAAGTATTTAGTTAAAGATAGTGAGATGAATGCAAACTTTGAGATATGTATAATGTAACTTTTATCCAATCAGATGATAACATACATCATTAAATAGCCACGTGTGAGCAAAGAAAAGTAGACTTTGCTAGTACACACGGCAATATAATCAGGTAAGCACCTACGCACGCTCGCGCCGTATCTATCCTGCTTACCGAATAGCTTTGCTGTGTGTACATACGAGTAAGTGTTTCAGCCCGCGTTATAAGTAGACCTATCTGAACGGAACGAGCATGCGTAATTATTCTTTACTGTGTTTGGTAAAAATTTGTTCATACCGAAAAAAAACAAAACTTAATTTAAACATTCCCATTATAATTATAAGCATTTCAAATTTCAGGCGAAGTTCTCAGGAGCGAAATATTTCAAGGTCCCTACAACGATGGTGTTTACAGTAACATCGCCCTAGAAACTCTTAACTTGGGCTACAACGAGATCCATTCGTTAGACAGATACTTGTTCCAATACACGCCCAATTTGACTAGACTGGACCTAAGCAACAACCCTATAGAAATCCTGGATTATGTCACCATACTTGCGTTGTCAAGTGCTACCAAGTTGGAGGTACGTTAAACTAAGATAGTCATAAAGTTATAGGTGTTTTAGTTTAGTTTGGTTTCGTTAGTGCAGCACCTAGCTCCTATTAAAGAGAAAAAAACGGGATCAAGTGCCTGATATTGCGCAATTACATTCTAATAACGAAATTTTATTTAGTTCAGTCATACCCGCCCTCATACAATTATTAGAGCATACATAATACATACACATTATAAAGTTTAGCTAGTACTCGCTAGTAGACGGATAGTCACACAGTTAAGTTACGTAAAGATATTTAATCTTTCTTACAAAATCGTAGCATAAAATTTCTAAATTGAAAGCTCTAATATGTTGGTACAACGAACGGATTATGTAAATAAAACAGAGGTCAACAGATGACAACGCGAATTTAATATCAACATCAACAACGGTTACTAAATTTAAGTGACTAAGATAAAACGCGCGCGGCAGGAATTGGCTCTAACGTCATTAGATTTTGTTGATTTGCATATTACGCATGGGATTTTCCAAGAATAAGTAGTCTGCTATAAGCTAGTTGTAAGGGCCTAATCTATAAACACGGTTCAATTGGATGCTGTGGTGTTTCATTCGTGAAACTTCTGTGCTTTTCTATGAGTAATCAAATGGCGAACTCTCTCCTAAGCGCCCTTAAGCGATAAAGCTCGTCCCTGTCATTGAGGACGAAACAAGCCAGCAACGTTGTATTATCCACTCATTTCAGGTTCTGAATTTGGCTAAAACCGACATCGACAGTATACCACTCGATGCCTTCAGGGGTTTGGTCAACTTGCGGCAGATAGATTTGTCTAATAACAAGTTCACGGAGGTGCCAGAGAGTCTCAGTTTGGTCGGCAGCACTTTGAAGTATCTCACGTTCAACAACAATCCTATTGTGGAACTGAATGACGACAGTTTTGTAGGTAAGTTTAAATAGTTTGAACGTATGCGCGCTCTTCACTCTAGGTAGATTTAAAGTGGTCTAATACGAACGAATTACAATTAGGTTTAACGGGGATGCGAGTGACGAGGTGGACGAATGAGTGGACTGTTCTTAGTGTACCTAATGATAATGACTATGTATCTATGCATTCGACTAGTTTCAGTAGCACCTGCGGCCGAAAAAATAGTTAAATGTGTAAAAAAATTGTAGTTGGAAAATAAGAACGATTTCTTAATTTAACTTTCCAGGTTTATCAAACTTAATCGAACTGGAACTCGGAGAGAATGATTACTTGGAGGAAGTCAAAAGGAGCACCTTTACGCCACTTAAGCGTTTGAGAGTGCTTCATCTGTGCCACAATCGCAATCTGCGGTACATCAGTCACAAAGCATTCAGCGGTCTAAAGGACAGGTGGACGGTAAAGGAGGTGGGTCATAGCATAACATCTCTTAACAAAAGACTTACCATTGTCATAAAATTATGCAAACAAGGAAAATAAACTGACGCTTAACCAGTAATTAAATAAGTAAGCAATTAACCCCTTCTTGCATGATATCAAGGCATCGCAGTTTATTATTGCATTGTGTCATAACTATATTTTTGTAGTGGACTAATGACAATAAAAGATCGGAAAGATATGAAGGAAGGACCGCGGAAATTATTCTATTAGCGTCAATACACACACGTCGCGTTTCCAGTCTGCGTATTCGCGTGACGGAAAGAGACGCATGCTTGCGTTTAACACGTGAGTGACAGAGATAAACGGAACGTAACGCGAAACACGAAACCATATTATATTACACGTGTATAATGGATGAAACTACTTATAAGTAACCCAAGAACAACAAACACAAGTAATCCTCATGTTATAAAATGAACGCAATTGAATTTGCCCCAGATTACATTGCTTACTTGACAGCCAGACAAATTGGGGTCAGCTGATTAATCATTTCAGTTATGCGTGTGTTAATGATAATCAATCACTGATTGCAAAATTCATCCTAAAACTGGAACAAGATCTTAGTAACTGGATATGCCATTATAATATTTATGCCTTTTCCAGGTTTACTTGGATGACAACAACTTGAGTGAACTTTCTACTGATCTTATGCCATGGAGTAAATTGGAAATTTTAAGTATGACAAATAATGATTGGTTATGCAACTGCGATCTCGCTAATATCGTCACTAAACAGGAAGCTGGGACCAAATTCAGACCTGGCGAAATACCTTAGTAAGTAGAACATTGGAATCTATTCCAAAATATTCGCTTCATCAAGCACAAAATCAGATAGACGAGTCTCTTTAAGTAGTAAATTGCAGAAAACATTGAGGGATTGTGATGATGAATCATAAAAACGATTTAGTTAGCACATTCTTTTATAGAGGTCTTTTAAGATATCAAATAGTTAATAACACAGAACAGGCTTTCCCTTTCATTCAGAGGAGGGGGCACCTATTTCGTACTATATCCCAGTTTACATTGTAATAACAAGCAACATATTTCATGATATTGCTATTTTCAAAGTTCTTTTGTTTATATATGACATAAACATGGTTGTAAAAGGGTTTTTATGAGAGATTCAATCATAAACCTAAAGCTTAACTATTTATTAAGTACTTAACTAGTGATGTTAACATGACCCCTTAATGACATGTTGAAGAATAATAGGTAACTATAAGATTATCACACAAATCAAACATGTACTTTTTTTTATTTCAGTTGTGCTGCCCCAATGAGACTAGCTGGAGCCTATATCACAAACATAACCGCCTCCTTCTGTCCTACATTTGACACCACATTTGATTCAACAAAAAAGGGTTTTACCTTCTCCAGCTTGCGGCCTAAACATGTCTTGTGGAGTATTTTCAGTGTAGCTATGGTAGCTCTGTTCGGAATGTTGATTGGATTGCTTGTCAACACAGTAAAAACATTCTACAAGAAAAAAATAAGAGGGCAACCCATACGGTATATCAATATCAATGCCGACTCAACCTTTGCTTAAAACATCTGTGCATTAAAATAAAAATTGCAAATTTTGTGTTTATAAAATAGGAGTTAATATTTAGTTGATAAATAAACATACTGTACATAGTAGAATTTGTATAGTTTAAAATTGAATTCCAATAAAGGTGCTTAATTCTAATGTTGTTGAAACTCACCTCTTTTGGGCCTGCAAGTGAATTAGCATACTGAAGGAACTGTTCTAATAGCCTTTCTGACTTGTGGGACAGCTCCCTGAAGGTTTGGAACTCGTCGAGCTTGTGTGCACAACTTCCGCACACTACTTGTGGGAGCAAGTCTGCCGGAGACACCTAAAAACATTTTAGTCAACATCAAACTGTTGTTTCACAATATCACAACCATTCAGAGAGGTGATGTGGCCAGTGACCTTTCCCAGGCATAATCATGGCTGATGACTCATAGTCATTAGCGGGTAATCTGATAGTAAATGACAACAAAAATCTCAAACTTGTTAAGTGATAAAATGTAAGATAACAAACAAGGCAGAATGCAGTCCCCCTGCATATTGATTCCCTTTAAATACACGTCTATATTTAGAAAATATGGAACTCCTAAAATAGCTTAGTGTATGTATGTGCAATAGGGGGAGGGCATGAGCATCAGCGGCTGAAGCAGCGTTGGCGCGGGGCGCGGGGCGGGGAGGCGAGCCCTGCAGGAGAGGAAATCTCCGTGCGCTCCTTTGTTATCAGCCGCGGCCACGGCTGATAATCGGCGACGCTCGCACCCGCCTCGCCTATCACTTCCACGAACGACATTAGTCATACGCTCGACCACTAAACGCGTGGGCCGTAACATGATATCACAATGCGAAAATACCCAACACCCGCGAGAAAGTTAATGGCGCTTATCAGCTTCCACAATCTCGTACGCTTCTGCTAGCTAAACTTTCACACGAGAAAACGGACCCTTCCGGGTGGTCGGGACGTAAAATAGTACAAGCATGATTACCATTATCGACAAATATGTCATAATCATATCGGAAAGTCGAGATTTATCCTTATCACGGTCGAATATTGGAAGTTTAACATCACTGCAATTATCGCCACAGAATGATAAACAAAGGCGACACACTGAATGGAACTTCGGCGGCAAATTACACATATTTAGAAATTAAAATAGAGAAAGGCGATCACAATAAAAGAAAACATTTAGAAATTAATCGACTAACTAATACAAAAATTAAAAGATTTTGATGAAAATATAACTCAGCATGCGATGATGTAGAATACACATCGCGATTGTCAACCAAACGAGCAAGCCACACACACATATGAAATTTTCATTGTTTACAGTGACGCTGATTACTGAGCGTGTATGCGGATGAGTTTGTTCTACTTGTTTTACTGATAAAATGATAACATTATCAATATACTTTTACGTGACAATTCAGAAGAATAAGTTGATCCTGTACATCTAAATCAGTTGTTTAGTTGCAAAGAAAGAAACTTTAATTAAAGACAAACATATTATGGGTTAAATTCGTAGTAGTTTTATTTTCTTGTAGCGTGTTATCAGTTGCTTGGAAAACCTGTGCTAGATTAATTATGATGGACTTAATTCACGGCTACCAGATCTTTAAGCACTAATTTTCTTTTGTTAGCATAAAAAAATATGAATTTTGGTATTATTGTTTTACTGCAATGCTTTTTTCCATCGTAACCAGCTTGTTTTCGTTGTACGTTTCTTCCTATTGCCAGTATTATAATTGAATAAATTTTGCTAGCAGCAACATACAAATGTCATTCTACAAACGTCATAATAACAGGTGTTTTTCAGTCCAACTTTTAACTCTGTAGAAGTAAATAAATTGGCACATATATTTTTCTTATTTAGTTGTTTAATAACTAAAAAGTCTAGTTACAATTACAGTTTAATTTATAAAAAATTAAAGCTATTGTTCTATCTTATCAGTTTTTAAGACAAATCATAAGTTTTATTAGACATTTGAACCACCAAAATATAATTGAAACTGTAACTATAAGTAACCTTATATAATCCTGACGAAATCAAATGTGTAAGACGTACCACGCTCACTCACTTGCCACCTTAAGCTGCCAATTCAAGTTAAAAAAAGAAAGCGATACAAGCAGTCCTGGCGTTTCTAATTAGACGTTTACTATTAAAATTGAATGGTTATTTACTTTACGTCAATTTGTGTTGTTTCTTTAAAATAAATAATAATTGTTGCACGCATGCAGGGAATATCTTTGTGATTTTTTGCAATATTGTTAATGATTTAAAGAATATGACCTGGTGGTGAATATTGTTGATATGTTTGTCTAAACTGGGATCTGTCAATGTAAATAGGAAACTAAATATTGTAACAAATATGAGTAATTCGTCACAAGGAGTTGAGGATACCAGCGAAGCAACGTCCGATACGGCGCAATTGATTAGCAATGATGATCTTGCTAGTACTTCCGACTATACACAGCTTAACAGATCTGTTAACTATCAGGTAATTATTGTGTTCCTAGTTACTTTTGTTGTTACTCGACCGTCAGATATGTCTTCTTAAAGTTCTGTTTTTGTGTAGGTAGCATAGAATTCAAATACATTGCCAAATTTAACTTCCAACATTTGTAGGACCCTTTAGAGGATGAGTTGGAGGGCAGTCATGGCATCCGACGTAGACCTACAGTGCAGAAGATTGAGCCAGGGTCGATGAACATGCTTTCGGCCAAATATGAAGTAAGTTTTAATCTTGTATTTTAACATTTTATTAATCTTAATTTTTTTAAGTGAGGGGGCGGAAACTTTTGAACAAGATTGAATAACACTAATGCAGATGGTAGTTTTGAAATTCCAATAAATACATGCATAAATACATGCTTAATTGTCTTTTGCTATGATTCAAATACTAATGAGTCATATAGACATAAGAAGCATAATTATTATCAGCTGACCTACTCTGACAGCACAGTTCATGTAATATTTATTTAGGTAGTACAGATAACTTTACACATGTGTATACAACTATAGATATTAGCTTAATACATTTGTAAAGCATGCAATTGCACTATTATTTCATTATATTAAAACGCATAAATGATTATTGCTCCATTCAGTTTGACAAATCAATTGGATACTTCAGTATTAGAATGCTTGAATATGGCTTGCATTTACTTTATTTGAATATGCCTGTGAATGGAAGTGGTGTAGAAATGCATTAAACATGATGTTATATGTAAGTGCTAGCCAACTAGAGTCACTGATGGATAATATAGGGCTAGATTAAATAGGCCCCAGATTATAGACCGACCGCTTAAATGAGTCCTCGCCCGCGCGGTGCAGGGGCGTGGGGTGGGATGACCGCGGGGACCAAGAGAGCACCGGGCGGCGCACTAATCGGGTCCCCTTTGTCATCCTACCCTGCACCCCTGTGCCGCGCGGGCGAGGACTCATTTAAGTGGTCTCTCTATTACCCCCTAACAAATATTCAGCTATCTTTTTCTATTTCATCTGTAAGATTAGTATTATTCGAATCAAACTAGAATGCAAATTTTGTTTACTTCTGCATATGAGCAGTTAGTGATATTATGGAATTGGGCTACCTTTATAGCATCTGCCACCCCACTTACAGTTAGTAATAAAACTAATAAATAAGGCTAGGTTAGGTATACATATACAACAAGCATTTGGTTTGGCGACATATCAAATTTGCACCTGGAGTGTCCTCACCGGCTTACAAAACCCTTGGCTAGATCAAGTCTGCAAAGGACATTATGTACTTAGTTTAAAGCTACTGCAATCTATTTAGGTATCTCCTTTACATAGTTTGCTGCTGAACAATGCTTGCCGAGTGTATTAAGTTTAAAACTAGAGGCTATATGACTAACAAAAAACTGCTTTTTTTTAGAGTTTAGACTATGATACATGCGAAAATCATCCTCTACTTGATGAAGAGCGGAAAAGAGGCTATGCCTTTGTTGTTTGGAAAGATATCACTCGGTGGTTCATCTTCCTGCAAATCGGGGTCATCACTGCATTGATTGCATTTGTTATCGATGTGTGCATTGAAGAATTCTCAGAAATTAAATATAAGGAGCTGAAGAAATGTATCCTTTTACATAAAAAAATAAATTTTGATAACTATACATTGTAAAACGATCTTACACTAATTTTGGCCAGTATGAAACTTTTTGTTTGTGTCAAAAAATGCATTGATTTGAGTACCCATAGAATACATATAGGTATATTAAAATATCACTAGGTAAATATATTTTTACTAAGTACATTTTTATTGATGATTTCCTTTTGTGGAAAATTGTGCTGTGACCATGGATCATTTAAAACTATTAGGCTTACTTTAAACTAACAAAACTGTTACCTCATTTAATACACACAAATGGTATTTCTTTGACTTTAGTACAGCTGTTGACATCCATCTGCCGCACAGGCTGTATGTCCCGTACTTACTGTGGGTGTTGTCAAATATATGTATTGTGTTCCTGGGATCCATGTTAGTGGCGTTTGTTGAGGTAAGAATATAAGTTCATACAAATAATACAATATGAAATTAATCTTGATAAAATTTTAAGTGCATCCTTGAGATATGTTAGACTCATTGGCAATCTCTTGAGAATTCCTTAAATCAGATAAAATGGCAGATGCCAATAAGTAGGTACTTAAAATAATTTATCTTTTAGCCCGTGGCAGCGGGCAGTGGCATCCCGCAAGTGAAATGTTACCTGAACGGTGTCAAAGTACCAAGAGTCGTCCGAATCAAGACCCTATTTGTAAAGGCTTGCGGCGTCATAACCGCTGTCGTAGGAGGACTAGCTGGTGGCAAGGTAATACTTTATATTCTAAAACCATAGCAGTAAAACTCATTTTGATCTAACAATTTTGCTATTTTTTGTAGACTCTTTCACACCCCCAGCATGTAGCATGTGCGAAAAAAATGACTTCTCATTATACTCATGCGCGAATAGTATTGACGCGACTTCCTTTAGCATTAACTTTTTTAAATGTAGGATGCTGCATTTTGTTCTCGATGTGTATTTCGAAAATGATACTCTTCAGTCATGTCTTAAATTGAGACACATGCCGCATTTGAAACGCTTGAAAATCGCACAAACCGATTATCTACTTAAAGCATCCACTAGTGTGTCAGACCCGAGACAAAACGAGAAATGGCTGCAATTTAATTGCAACATAATCACATTTTTTTTTTTTTACTTTGAACTGACCAGTGATTGACCTCTATCTCACTTGGTGGAAGGTGCAGATGAAGCTAAAGGTGTAACATCATATCATCGTCACTAAGTTAACGCTAGTATTCGTTTGGTTTGTAGGAAGGCCCAATGATCCACAGCGGCGCGGTTGTGGCGGCTGGCATATCGCAGGGGAAGAGCACCACTTTCAATAAAGACTTTAAGATATTTCATTACTTTCGTGAGGATCACGAGAAACGGGATTTCGTGTCCGGAGGCGCTGCGGCGGGCGTGTCGGCGGCTTTTGGGGCGCCTGTCGGTGAGCGGACACGCAGCTTGACTTTATCACTATCACTTCACTACATAGTATAAAATAAAGTCGCTTTCTCTGTCCCTATGTCCCTATGTATGCTTATATCTTCAAAACTACGCAACGGATTTTGATGCGGTTTTTTTTAATAGATAGTGTGATTCAAGAGGAAAATTTCTATGTATAATCCTACGCAGACGAAGTCGCGGGCAGAAGCTGGTCATGGATATAAAATACTGTCTCTGAATTTCTGTGGATTGTGTCGCCACCTACCAATCATTTACATTAACTCTCTACTGTTTCCTATTGGTTACTCTGTAGAAAGCGTTGCTTAAAGGGATATGTATACAGATGGCAGTTTTGTCACAACATCGGATTGGAGTTCTTCCTCTGCATCTAGTATCGTCCATCTTTCCTCTCCAAGTGGCCAGTGTGTGATCAAAGTATGTGGCACCAGTTGAAAATGATTCTAAACCTTTTTTTTTATCCAGGCGGGGTGTTATTCTCGCTAGAGGAGGGCACCAGTTTCTGGAACCAAGCCTTAACATGGCGGACTTTCTTCGGCACTGTGGTCTCAACGTTCACGTTGAATTGCTTGCTGTCTGCTTACCACGGCAGGGCGGGAGAACTGAGCTATCCGGGTAAGGCTTCATTACGAAAAAATACTGTTCTAATCTCTGCCTCACCGGGAAGCCATGGCGACGTAATTCACATACATGTATGTCAGGCACAGCGTCATACAGCACAAGCAAACAATAAAACCCAAATGGATTTTTGAAAGGGAGAGAAGACCGAATATTTTTTTAATGAAAATGAAAGTAAGATTTTACTTTTTCTGTGTGTCTACCCTTGCTTAATACTTATGTCCTGTCAATCGTTCAAAGGTTAACTGGAAGAGATCCGTTTTAGGGATAAGTTCGCCTCTGTGTATGTGTGTTGTTCTGTATTCATCTTTTTCTTGTTTTATGTACAATAAAGAGTTATACATACATACATACATACATTTGCCCATTCCCTGTTTTGATGATGACAATGACGTGAACGATTCTCAGGTCTCCTAAATCTGGGCAAAATGGAGCCATTCCCGTTCCAGTTCTACGAGCTGCCTGTGTTCATGTTCTTTGGTGCTATTGGTGGTGGCCTAGGAGCGCTGTGGAACCACATCAACTACAAGCTGTCGATGTTTCGGATACGGTGAGAATGAAAAAACTGTATAGATTCGGGCGTTACTTGAAAAAAAAAAACAAAAAATTATGAAAAAATTCCCACAAGAAGAAAGTTAATATGGTACATTACATTCCGAAGGTGGCGAAATAAAAAATATGTCTCAGATCGCAGGAACTTATCGCACGAGCCAAAGGCAAGGGCGATAACCATGCGACCTGAGACTTTCTTTATCACCGCCCGAGGTGTGTACACTATTTTACGTCTTCCCCTGGCCACGAAGAGGAAATTGCTACTTAATTGCCTTGTCCACACTAAGCGAGCAGCCTCGCAATTTTGTTTGACACACGACCAAAATGGCTGTCTATTTAGGGCGGCAGATCGCTTAATATGGATTCGCCTATATGCATTTTTTGCAGGTATATAACGTCACCATGGTTGCGGGTAATGGAAGCGTGTATTGTGGCAGCGGTTAGCGCTACATGCGGATTTCTTATGATGTTCTTTTTGAACGACTGCCGACCTCTTGGAGAGGACCCTACCAAAGTGCCCCTGCAGGTAAATGCTCGTTGCTAGTACCCGCGGCATTCGTGTATTTTGAAATTTTGGCCCATAACCTGTTGCCTAGTGACATTTAAATCTATAGATTCCATATATAGAATAGATAAAACGAAGCGTTTCTTTATTCAGCAAAAAACTAAAATTAGGAGCAACATTTTAAAATATAGCATTCTTATGGCTATTAAATAGGAATATTATCCAGTGAAATTGGGATGCCATTTATGGAATCATAATTTTCCAGTTATATTGTGCGGATGGCGAATACAACGCTCTGGCGGCAGTGTGGTTCCAAACCCCTGAAGCGTCCGTGCGTTCGTTCCTGCACGACCCCATCGGGTCGTACAACCCCTGGTCGATACTCACCTTCGTGGTATGCTACTTCATGCTGTCGGCTTGGACGTTCGGTCTCGCCGTGTCGAGCGGCCTGTTCATACCGAACCTGCTTTGTGGGGCGGCCTGGGGTCGGCTGCTGGCCATCGTCATACAGTTAATGCTGCCCTCTAACGTAAGTTATTCTAGTAAGACTTTATACTTTCATTTCAGTTTGGTTTGGTTGCTTTATGGCAATGTTTTTTAACCTGTGGGTGTGCCGGATGGTCGCAGAACTTCTTTAGGGGGTCGCCAGTAAACTCAAAATAAAATAATAGAAGTATTTAGTGTTTATATTGTATCTACCTACTAAAAGCGGAGTTGAGGGGATGGGGGGGTTCGCCTTATATTTTCTAGACCGAAGTGTGTTGCGCCATGGGAAAGGTTAAAACACTACACTGCTTTGCTGTATCAAGTGGCTTGTATAAGTACGGTCAAGTGCAAAAATAAGTATTGATATGAACTTGTCAAAAATATGTCCCACGACCTTATTACGCCGGTGTAAGAGCGTATGGTACTTATTTTTGAAACTGACTACGTACATATTATTACACTTGACTGTACATACCGCACCTGCGTACTGGCGATTGTTATACCGTTACGTTATGTTGACTTTGTTAACTTAAAGTAAGATTTGATGCAATTTTCATAAGAATAAGGGCTGTAAAAAGCGAAAGCACAGCTTTTTTTTAAAGCAGTACCTACCTGACTACCTACGTATAACTATTATGCTATTCGTAAATAATAATATTATCATCGTTTCCTGCTCTGAACAGACGATAAATCCAGCGAAATACGCCCTGGTAGGCGCGGCGGCGCAGCTGGGGGGCGTGGTCCGCATGACCATCTCGCTGACAGTCATCATCATCGAGACCACCGGCCAGATCTCCAACGCGCTGCCCATCATCATCACCCTCGTCGTCGCCAAGTGGGTTGGAGACTTCTTTAACGAGGCGAGTTGTATTTAATCAAGCAACGATTTAAATGTTTAATAACTTGTACGAGTAGAGAGGATGGATGAAAGAATATTAACTAAACGAATTTACATATATGGCGAGTGAATGGGTGCGTTGGAAGGGGAAGGCCTAGACTGACGTTCCGTGACCAAATTAAAAAAGTGACCCGTTATTTTTGCTCGTCAGTGTAGTCGACAGAGAACCAAAGTTACCGACATAGCTCAAAGAATTAGCAAGCTGAAGTGGCAGTGGGCCGGCCATATCTCGCGAAGAACCGACAACCGCTGGGGTAAACGTGTTCTTGAGTGGAGACCGCGACTTGGCAAACGTAGTGTAGGACGCCCTCCGGCCAGGTGGGATGACGATCTGCGAAAGACTGCAGGCAGATGCTGGATGCGCCAAGCTAAAGACAGGGCGCTATGGCGCTCATTAGGGGAGGCCTATGTCCAGCAGTGGACTAACATAGGCCGATGATGATGATGATGAGTGTAGTCGAAAACGCTGATTATTCATCATTATCATTTATATTAGCCTATTTCAGTCACAGCAGGGCGATGGATTTATTCAATTAAAATGTTAATGTATCGATGCAACTAAATCACCAATAATTACTGTGTTCAGGGCATATATGACATCCACATCCAGCTAGCGGGTGTTCCCCTTCTGCCGTGGGAGCCGCCGCCGCTCACTCACAACGTGTACGCCTCGGAAGTGATGTCGCACCCTATATTCACGCTTCGCACCATCGAGAATGTCGGCCATATTGTCGAGCTGCTCAAACTTGTGTCGTATAACGGGTTCCCGGTCGTTGACCCGCCATTGGCCGATGATGTAAGTGGACCTGTACAGATTGTATTGTAATGTACTGATAGGGATTTTTTGTCTTCAGTGTAGGAACGGCAAAGGGACCTAAGGCCATACAGCAAACTCTGATGTGTATTATATTTTTCTTAATAGTGTATCCACCCAGTCACAATAAGAGTTAACTTTGTGTTAATTTTGCTGGGTATCACGTTAATTTGTCGTACAATTTAATTGCTCACCCAATCTACTCTCGCCGACTTTCCGCCAAGCACCTAGTACACCTTATCTACATGTTTTTGACATCTTTATTAATGTTATCTATATTTTTTTCTGCAAAAAGGCAAGGGCATTTAACCATACAGCTAAAATGAATAGTTTTATATTTAAGAAAAGCCCTAAACAAACTTATGCTCGAATTTCTAGCTGTATCTGAAATTTCTATCTGCCATAATGTTATTAAATACAGCTCTTATCCACTTTTTTTTTTTTTTTTTTTTTTAATTTTTATTTTATCCACAGCAGGAAGTGACCACATACAAGCGGCTGCGCGGCATCATCCTGCGCTCGCAGCTGATAGTCCTCATACAGAACAAGATCTACAACGAGAACGCCAACACTACTTGGTCTAATTTTAACGTGGATATGAACATGTTCAGGAAGGAGTATCCGCGGTACCCCTCCATCAAAGACGTAAGATTTTTTTGATACATTTGTTATAAAAATACAACAAATTTATTTATGAGGTTACGTCAGTGCGATACCTGTAGATTATCATGTTAAAATCAACCCGTATTTTTTTTTTATTTGTCAAGATCTTGTGCAGGGATCGGTAACCGATTTGGGTGAATGACCGAAACGGAAACGGATTGTGGTTTACGGTTTTTTTACCGCTTAATAAAGAAACCGGTTTTCCCACCAATTCACGTTTTATAAGGGATATTAACCGGTTAACTTGGGTTAAAACTCTAATCTCTCCAAACATTATCCGTGGCCAGCGCATGCAAGAACGAGATATAAAGAGCATCCATTGTTAATGCTTATCTATTTCCAATTTGGTTTCGCCAGCCTGTAGTGTGCTACGCCGTACTTACACCGTCACCTATGTATTCATTCTAGTAGTTAAGTATATAATCATTGTATCGTCGCTTGCATGAGGGAGAATAAATCCAGCTTTCAACCTAAACAGTTGTCTCTATTAACGCCCAACATCACATGGCGACCCTGCCAGTGCGGCCTTCGCGCTGCACTGGCGGCGCGCTGCGCCGGCCAGTTGGTTGATGGAAGAAAAGTTTCCGCTGCCATCTCCAGAGCTAGCATGGTTCACTGTTGACGGATATTTACATTTTAATTGTGGTATATTCTTACATTATATTACTCTATGACCGTAGCTGGACATAGCGGAGTGGGAGAAGACGTGCACCATAGACCTGCGGCCGTTCATGAACCCGTCGCCGTACACGCTGCCGCACCGCGCCTCGCTGCCGCGGGTCTTCCGGCTGTTCCGCGGGCTCGGCCTGCGGCATCTGCCCATCGTTAACGACGTCAATGAGGTAATCTTACGACCTTGCTGTCGGTAATATAAATAAATACATAAATATCTTCGGACAAATTACACCAATTGACCCAGCCCCAAACTAAGCAAAGCTTGAACTACGGGTACCAGGCAACGGATAAACATACTTATACTATAATGTAGATAAATACCATGACTCGGGCACAAACATTCGTATTCATCATACAACTGTCTGCCCCTACTGGGATTCGAACCCAGGACCTCTAGCTTCATAGTCAGGGTCACTAGACACTAGGCTATCCGGTCGTCTCGGCGGTATCTGTGCACTTATTTGACCTCAAACAAATACAGGACTCTATTACTATTACACCAGGCTGTATCTCAGAAACCATGGATTTTTTACAGATGATGTATTTCTATTGGCCACTATAACATAAACTAATAAAAACCTTAACTTTTTTTGTATGTCTATGTACATCACTATCATCATCATCACTACATAGTATAAAATAAAGTCGCTGTTTCTGTCCCCGTGTCCGTATGTATGCTTATATCTTCAAAACTACACAACGGATTTTGATGCGGTTTTTTTTAATAGATAGCGTGATTCAAGAGGAAGGTTTGTATGTATAATACATGCATAATATACCGTGCGAAGCCGGGGCGGGTCGCTAGTAACCAATATATACTGAACTCACACTGCCTACATTTTGCTTTAAGAGTAGGGCTCTGCTAACACTGGATTTTATGTTCACTTGCTGATTTGTACGGAACCCTCTGTGCGCTAATTTGACTCGGGCTTGGCCGGTTTTTTATTTTTTTATGAAAAACTTATTTATTTAGTCTTGAAAAAATACTCTCCCTTGAAACAAAAAACATCAGATTTCGATTAAATACTATTTCTATTGTTATAGGTGGTGGGCATGGTGACTCGCAAGGACATAGCCAGGTACCGCGTCTGGAGGCATCACTTCAAAATGGGCATGGAGGAGTTAGTACTCTCTAGTGAAATTTAATTTTTATGATAGTGTGAAAGTTTACTTTACAGACTGTACAGTCAAGTGTAATAATATGTATCCAGACAGTTTCAAAAATAAGTACCATACGCTCTTACGCCAGCGTAATAAGGTCGTGCGACATATTTTTGAGAAGTTCCTATCAATACTTATTTTTCCACTTGACCGTACACAATAGACACCACAGTGAACGATGGAATGATAAGTAATATTGATGCCGACCACTGACTGGTGGTCAGGGTCAAGAATAGAGAAAAAATTACTGGTTTAGTCATCTATCTTTTGAACACCAAGCTTAGCTTAATAGTAAAGCTAGTTTGAAACTTACGCCTTTGCAGCTATGGGTGATATTGGTGTTCTAAAGATATTAAAGAAACTATTTTTTGTTAATGTATACCAGTAGTGACCATACCTATTTTAAGACTTAAGTCAGTGGTAATCAACCTTTTTTTATACGGGCTACAAACACAGTGCACATCAGTGTCATAGGTCACAAGCAAAAGTTATTCAGGGGTAGTTTGTAGAGGTAGATAACTCTAGGCGGGCCAACCACAAAGGCCAGGAGTGGCAGGTTGAGTATGACTGACTTAAATGATCAACATGGAATGAGTTTTTAAAAGGGTTTAATTAATATCTAACCAAATGTTAGTAAATTTTTTCTATATTTAGAATAAATTTAGCATATTGGTAGAAACACAATGTTGCATTTTGTGAAACATTATTGTCTAGGGAAATATGTATGTATCACAGGCTAATGTTTAAAAGAACCACTCTTAAAACTCTAGAGCTTTTTGATTTAATCAATTAAAATTGCACCTAGAATAGAGACAAAGAGTTATCAAAATTAGTAGTTATAAGCAAACTTGAGGCTCAAAAAGTGATTAAATTGGTTTTCTATGGTAAGATAGCCAATAAATGTTCCAATATCATAATAGGTATATCTAGTCTAAGTTTAACATCTATCTTATGAAAGGATGATCTACTTCACACACTTGTGTTTGTAATATTTTCAAACTACAGTATAAATTTTTATGATTCACTTGGATAATCCATAAATTATTCCCTTATTTAGTCTTTTCTAACTCTTTTTTCCCTTACCGAATTGACAATATTTTTCAAATAATTGATATTATTATCTAATATAGTGTATTAAATAATTTTTGATTTGTATAATTTATAAATGATGTTATACTGATTAAAATAAAACATTACATAGGTAGGCATGTCAATGTGATAATATTTTGTAAGAGGATGTATATTAAAATCTGTTATGAATTAAATTATTTACATTTAATAACATGGTTTTATCACAATAATATACAATTCAAACCAGTAATTAGAAATTCCTTTTATTAGTGTTTAAAACAGGTGCACTTTGGCGTTCGCAGCAACTGCAGTTTGTGGCACTTTGGTTTAAATTATGATTATCTTCCATTGTGTTCGGAACAACTTGCAATATATAAGCTTAGAAACATCGATGGTCACAGCATATATTAGGTCAACTTCTCAATTGTTTACGAACAGTTCCCATCCAATTCCTGCCCATAAGTTAATGAATAGTATTACTGGAAGGACAACTAAGATAAGCAAAATATAGTTTACATATTCATCCATAGCGATAACAATATCTGTTGAAATCAATTACTTCTTAAATACGATAAAAATATACGCTAAATAGCTGAAACTTAACAGCAAAAGTAAGCCCGTGTAAAAATCTCACGCCTTTTTTAAATTGTCAGCTTTGACATTGACAGCTAAATAGTGCTGCCAAATGGAATTAAAAAAAATCTGTAATACAATGATTTTTGAGCCAAATAGGAGTAAACGACGTCTACGCCAAGTCTTGATGTCGCGTCATGAGAGCAAGATTTTCACGTTGTTATCACATATTAAGTATTAAACATGGGTTTATTATACTCTTGAAGACTTAACGTAATAATTTGCAATCTCTATTTACTAACAAAAGTCAATTGTTAGGGCCAAAAATTCGGTGAACTACAGCAGTTTTTATTATGTCTGGCAATATTCATAAACCTATTCAAGGTACCTTTTTTAGCGTCCAATTTTTAATAAAAGAGAGGTTAGTATCGGTTCTCTTTTGTTCGGTTTTTTATAAATAATGGTTCAGTGGTTCCAACTACTTCTGTCAAAGTCTCTGTCCTTCGTTCACGTACGTGGGAGGTACATACACATTTTCAGTGTTGCCGATTAGGAATGTTTCTGGCATTTAGGAAAAATATCTTTAACGATCATCGTAGTATAATCACAATAATGTATTTGCGAGTAATACGAAAAGCGTGTGAAAATACAGTGGAATCCAAATGAAATCTAATAAAGTAAATATGTAAATAACTAAGTTAGTACTTATAATGATGAGAGTAACACATGAAATTTTATTTCCACTAACGTGAAATGATAAGATTAAATTAAACTTAGTCCATACGTAATAATCTCTTTAAGCATTTTCAGGATGTCCGTGAATGTTGTGAAAGGCGATTTCAAGCTGAAGTGAATTTTACAGCAGATTAATAATGCTAGCTATATAGATGACGTTGTATTAGTATCTCTTAGTTGTTTGTGTATCTCATCGCATCTCATTTCAGTTAGTCAGCACCCAGTTAGGCTTGTAGACTAATATTGACTAATAATTGAAGTGACGTGATTGTATTTTCTTTCATTAGTGTTATACAGTGTGAGATGGTTATAAATAAACAAATAAAAATAATACCAAAAGTTTCTTAAAAAAAACGGGAAAAGCGAAGGGTCGAGGCGAGACATGCCATGCAATGAAATCTCAAACGTCACGTCAGGTCACGTCATTTTTTGATTTTTCAAATCAATGCGCTGGCAACATCGGTTATTTCAAAGATTACGATTTTAGCACAGAATACATACTGCCGGAATTATTAAGTGGTGTGCCCTTTGCGGAAATTTTATCTTCACTTTCGGTAATCATGGCAGACTCTCAGACGAACGACAATAACACTTGCGTTGTGTGTTTCAAGAATGTCTTGTACTATTCAATTGGAGAGTGCGACCACCCCGTATGTTTCGAGTGTTCCACTCGTATGCGCGTGTTGTGTCTACAGAACGAATGTCCGATTTGTCGACAGGACCTGGCGCGGGTAAGAATCTCGTTTCAGCCACCTACGGCTAGTGAAATCTGTGACCTGCTGACTGACTTTACTGGTCTTCTTTCCAGGTCGTGTTTACGGAGACAGTGCAGTCTTACAAGGAATTGCGCAATCGTGTTTTCACTGACCGGCTGTTCGAGCGGCAGTTTAAGATCGGGTACTGCAGCCAGGAGATCAAAAATGCCTACGACGAGTTGCTGGAGAACCGCTGCCGGTTGTGCAGTAAGATACCGCCCTTCCGCACCTTCACCATGCTCAGTGATCACATGCGAAAGGTCCACGAGCGGTACTTCTGTGATCTATGCGTTAAACACTTAAGGGTAAGTGGAATTTTCACAGTTATACTTGAAAGGTTTAGGTAGTTAACTAAAGGTAAACAACCTTGACATGTCTTTTTATTGGAATGTACACTAAAAATTTAAATCTTTACACTTTACAAATTAATCAAGAAATTACATTGTTATTTCATAATTAATTTGTAAAGTGAAAAGATTTAGATTTTTAAGGTGTATATTTCAATGAAAAAGCGTGTCAAGATTGTTTGCATTTAGTTAATTACCTAAACCTATCTAGTATAGTGTCATTTATTCAAAGATCATTCTGCCAGATACATGGAAAGTAAAAAAAACTCAAGTAAACAAGGAGTTTCATTCATAATTGTTGTAACTAAAAACATGTGGTAAAGCATTGCTTGATTGCCTTGTGAAACTTCAACAGTTCACAATAACAATGAGAAAGAGCCAGTGGGATAAGTTTGATTAACAATCGAGCATTGTTCAACTTGTTGAGCGGGCTTGATTCGATAATCTTATTAGACAGGTCCTTAACAACCAATTATATTACACAAAAACTCGATACAGACAAAGTCCTCTTAGTTATATTACTTTATGTACAAGTATGATTAAAAACAACTACTAAATGTTTTGTTAACTTTGTTTAACTTTGTTAACACTGTGTTCAAAGGTACAGTGCATTGCTATAGTAACAACAGTGTTTGTGTATTTAATTATGTTAGTATAACATTTAATACTGAGAACTTCCAACTAGATATTTAATCCTAGCTGGTACAAATGGGTGGATCAACTTTTTATTGCCACTTGTTGCTATGGTTACATTCTCCTCACTTACACTTTAAAACATAAGTTTAAAGATTAAAAATTTGCCAAACATGTATTTTTGCGGTGCAATTTAAGCCTCTACCATAATTGGTCATCTATTAAGCATGTTAGTATAATGAGACACAACATTTCGCACCCTTCGTGGAAGAAAGACGTAAGTCCTATTTAGGCTTAATAGGACTTACGTCTTTCTTCCATGAAGAGTGCGATTTCTTCTAACAAACTGCTAATTTTGTCCCCTTGCTGATGAGACAGAATAACAGCAAGAAATAGTTGATCAACCCAAATGCATTGCAACTATGTTTAACTGTGTGTAGTCAGTGTTGTGCTCTTGCGTGAATCATTGTCTGTTTGCGTTGAAACATTTCAGGGAATGCATAACAGTAATGGACTGTTAAAACACTATGTAATGTAGAACTTAAATGTATAAATTGAGACTTGTTGTTGCATGCCCATTATTAAATTTAGACAAAATTGTATTGTAAAAAAGAAAGAAAGAAAATTACAAAAAGACTGCAGTAAGGCACATAAAACCGATAATAATATTACCATTATTTTTAAAAGAGTAAAAATAAATGGATACAAGAATTTTTTTTGTGTACAAAACCAAAGACTTGTTAACTCAATTCTGATATTTTATGTACTGTGAACTATTATATGTATAGTCTACCAAAGAATTGCTTTACCAACCTAAGTTCAATTATTTTTGTGTAACTTAATATATCAAAGACTATTTTCAGTTACAAGTATGTTTGTTCTGGTAACTGGTACTGATAAAAAATGGTGAAGCACTTAATTGGTAGACTATACTTCAAATTACCTAAACATTTGTCAAGTTGGTTTTGTCTCAGTGTACTTTGTGGCAACTAGCTTTAGATATATATGTTTTAAAGCTTTATATATTATCATTAACATTATTGCGTTCTTATAGTGATAACATATGGGATTCAAGTGATAAGATAACCCATGGTCACTCTCATATTATCTAAATTTATGCTCGTAATTGGATAATGAGATTTTTCTAGTGCCTAAACATTCGGCAATAAAAATGGCTGACTAAAATTATTATTGTACAGAAATACATTATTTTAATAAATAACTTGCTAACAGTGTCTATTTCGAATCAGACTCAATACCATGCAAATTCTTGCCTTAAAAATATAGAGTTCGACACTTATTTTTTAAACAGTCTGACAGTTGAAAAAGTTTGAAATATTGAGAATGTTTGGTTTTGTGTTGGCTTTATTAGCATTATTTTAAAAGGTACTTTCCCTCTTCAGATATTTACCAATGAACGGAAATGCTACACTCGCCAAGAACTTGCCCACCACAGACGAAAAGGAGACCTTGATGACACGTCACACAGGTATTTTCTACATATAATATTCCATTAAACCAAATTTTCAGAAATAAGCTAACTGTGTGTGTAACTGGTAACTCACACCTAAAGAGATCACTAAGTCGGACATAATACCACTTTACATTAATTGCCATTCCATTTTTAAGATTGAGGAAAACTGGAAAACTAAAATGGTCCTTCTATAGTAATTAGAATTGACATACGCAATGCGAAGTATTTTTATTTTTATTATCTATAGAATATTTAGTAGTTTTTGTATTAATTGTTTAAAAATATCTATTTTATTTTGCAATTTTTAGCAATTTCGGTTTTTTATTCTGCCATATTATCATATGTGATTGCTGGAATAAAACGACATGAAATCATCATTTCCGAACATTATCCAATATAATTTTTAATTGACAGAAAAGGCGGTTGATGGAACGAAATCAACCTGTTACAGCAAATACATTGAATTTTTAAAAGGTCTTATTTGTAGTCAGTACATTGCAATGACAACCTAAGCCCCTTTAACTTACGACCTATACCACGCGACGCGACTTTGTTACTACAATGTAATTTATCTATGAATGACATGTAGATTATTTCTCGTCAATATCATATTTAAATTATTGCACACATAATTATCACTAAACTAGCTGTTGCTCGCAACTTCGTCTGCATAGAATTCGTTTATCGCTATCCCGCAGGAATTACGCAATTTTCCGGGATAAAAGTAGCCTGTGTTATTCCAGACTATAATCTTATATGTTCCAAATTTCATCCAGATCTGTCCAGCCAGCCGTTCTGGCGTGAAAGAGTCACAAACATCCATCCATCCATACTTACAAACTTTCGCGTTTATAATATTAGTAGGATCTGCTGGCGATATAATGTGTCAGAGAATGTTGAATAAGTATTTAAAGAACATTAATTAATCATGTTTGTAACCTCGACATAAACCTGAGGACTTTATTGCTGTTTAAAAAAAACACAGAACACATTCTGAAAAACGAAGAGCCTTTTTTCTTTACAAAATGAATATGACCACTACGTTATATATTTTATTGAATCAGGCGTTACTTTGCGGAGGTCCATTTCAATGAACAAAAAATTTTACCTTGCTACTCCGCTACTCACGTGCAAAATAACCAAGCCTGTGTGAAATATATATGTTTTTCATGCAATCCCTCCCTCCACTGCTGCCAATAAAACACATATAAATCCCACAAACTTAATTATCCCTTACACCACACAAACACTGACGCGTTTCAAGCCTATACGAGGCAGTATGTTCCTTATATCTGGTGGCGAAACTGCGACCCGTTTGCCCCACATACACACTATTGCATTCACTACAAGTTAACTTATACACCCCCGATCTACTTCCTTTTTCCACCCTTTCCTTGTTATTACACAGTTTCGCACGCACAGAATTATTTGTCTTAAAAGCGACATTAATATTTTTTGATTTTAACAATTTATGGATTTTATCAGACAAATGACCTACATAAGTAATACTAGACCTATATTTGTCAGCAATCTGAGTGGGTACTGCGGCGTAAAGCATGCTATTCACTATCCGCCTCTGCTTCTTTCTAACTAGACCGTTAACCATTGCTACAGTATAACCATTTGAAACCGCAATTTGATAAATAGTACTTAACTCGGAATCATAATGTTCTACAGAAAGAGGAACGGTTAATAATCTATGTATATAGCAATGGAAAGCAGCCAGTTTATGCTGCCAAGGGTGAGTGGACGCAGCCGGGATAACAGCATCGGTCTGCGTAGGCTTACGATAAATTTGAAAAATATGCTTATTATTTACTCTGGATATCGTCAAATCTAAAAAATTTAATGAGTGGTTATCCTCTAATTCTCTCTTGAACTTTATCCTTGGATGCCTATCATTCAAGCCATTAACAAATGAATCTAGCTGTCTCATACTTCCCCTCCAGCAAATAATCAAATCATCAACATACCTATAATAATAAACAATATTATTATTACCAACAATGTACCGAGTCTCAAAATTATCCATAAAAATATCTGCCATTAGTGGACTAAGAGGAGAACCCATTGCTAATCCATCATTCTGTAAATAAAACCGCCCATCAAATCTAAAGTAGTTCTGCTTCATGCAAACAGTTATTAAATCTATTATTTCAACTACCTCCCCGGGATGTAAGCGCTTCCTTTCCAAATGATCTCTAAGAATATTTAAAGTTTCTGTGTAGGGTACATTAGTAAACAAACTATCCACATCCAAGGATAGTAAAATTGCATTAGGTGGCATGTTGATGTCTTTGATTTTATTTATTAAATCCAAACTATTTTGTAATGAATATTGTGGCTTAAAAGATGATTTTACCCTAACAAGTTCATTAAGTTTTTTAGCTAATTTGTATGCTGGAGCCCCTAAATATGAGACAACTGGACGAACAGGAATGTTATCCTTGTGAATTTTTGGTAGGCCATAAAGAATTGGAGCCTGCGGATTCATAGGTATAACGTACATCCTCTTTTGGTCAGTTTCAAAGGTAAACGAAGCATTTTTAACAATATTTTTAACATCCTTATGAAACCCAGCGGTAGGGTCCTTACGTAGTACCGAAAAACCATCTCCAAGAATTATATCTAAAACTTTTTGTTTATATTGATCTCTTTCCAAAATTACAACACAATTACCCTTATCGGCCTTTGAAACTACCAAATCATTGTCACTAACTTTTCTCTGAATAGAACGCACTGCACAAAAATCCCCCGTATCTACCACCCCCCCTGTATCACCTAAATTCTTAAGTGAATCAGCTACTAACACCTTTGTTCCAAAGTCACCACCATTACGGATAATAGCAACCTCAGAATCTACCGCTAAACCTTCTACCAACTTTTGATTAATTTTAGAGGGTAGATTGTATTTCAAACCCTTTTCCAACAAACGAACTTCTTGCTCATTAAATTGCACATTACTTAGATTTTTAACTCGAGGGTAGAAAGAATGACCGTTTGTAGACTCTCGATTATAACTATTCAATGGAGAAAAAGAATCAGCACCATATCGCATCAGCCTACGCAGCTTATTGCATTGAATTATGTACTTCTTATGGGCCTCTCGTGAAGCGAAATATCTGGCTTTTTGATCTAAACTATCAAATTCTATGTAATGTAATCTAAACGACAATTCCGATTGTAATACCCTCAAATGTATTTTCAAATTATCTCTTACCCAAAACCAATAACGGGATTCCTCACATAACCAAATACGTTTAGCCCTATTTATCCCGTTTATACGTTTAGTCCTATTTATGCTGTTATCCCGGCTGCGTCCACTCACCCTTGGCAGCATAAACTGGCTGCTTTCCATTGCTATATACATAGATTATTAACCGTTCCTCTTTCTGTAGAACATTATGATTCCGAGTTAAGTACTATTTATCAAATTGCGGTTTCAAATGGTTATACTGTAGCAATGGTTAACGGTCTAGTTAGAAAGAAGCAGAGGCGGATAGTGAATAGCATGCTTTACGCCGCAGTACCCACTCAGATTGCTGACAAATATAGGTCTAGTATTACTTATGTAGGTCATTTGTCTGATAAAATCCATAAATTGTTAAAATCAAAAAATATTAATGTCGCTTTTAAGACAAATAATTCTGTGCGTGCGAAACTGTGTAATAACAAGGAAAGGGTGGAAAAAGGAAGTAGATCGGGGGTGTATAAGTTAACTTGTAGTGAATGCAATAGTGTGTATGTGGGGCAAACGGGTCGCAGTTTCGCCACCAGATATAAGGAACATACTGCCTCGTATAGGCTCAATCACCCGGAGAAATCAAATTTTGCAAAACATTTAATAGAGGAAAATCATTCGTTGCCGGATTCAGCGTCTTTCGACATCTTACACTTTTGTGAGAAGGGTTTACAGTTGGATATTTTAGAGCAGTTGGAGATAATTAGGTACAGCAATAGTGGTTCCATAATTAATGAACAAGTGAACTTGCTTTCATCGCCGTTATTGCGTGTTCATTTTGGTGAATAAAAATTGTTGTTGTAAAATACATAACCCTATTTATTTTTACTGTAGTCGAAAAATTTTTTTTGAAGGTAGTTGTTAATGGATAATAAAAATCATAAATAATAGGGTACTTTGGGAAAACATATGAACGTAGGTACATTAGGCTTATATATACAGTTTAGATTCAGTACGACGTTGGTTTGCATGTGTAACGGTTGTGTGTAAACTTTGATAATGATCCCGTAGAGGGATTGAAACGCGTCAGTGTTTGTGTGGTGTAAGGGATAATTAAGTTTGTGGGATTTATATGTGTTTTATTGGCAGCAGTGGAGGGAGGGATTGCATGAAAAACATATATATTTCACACAGGCTTGGTTATTTTGCACGTGAGTAGCGGAGTAGCAAGGTAAAATTTTTTGTTCACTACGTTATACATTATGATTTTGAATACCAACCTTGAATTGAATGGTTTACTAGCAAATTAAAGTAAAATTCGCTTTTTGACACTAAAGGTGAGATACCTACTCAAGAAGTATGCGGACATCTGTAACTCTCATTACCCCTTTACCTAGCCGTACTTAGTCTACATAATCACAATAAAATATTAAAAGTGGAAACATGTGAAGCACGTTTTTTTTGTCAACAGAGGTCATCCCCTGTGCGAATTCTGCGAAGAACGTTTCATGGACGCAGACGACCTCTATCGGCACCTACGTAAGGAGCATCTATACTGCCACCTGTGCGACGCCGACGGGCGCAACCTGTACTACGCGTCGCACGCCGCGCTGGCGCACCACTTCCGGACCGACCATTACCTGTGCGAGGAGGGCGAGTGCGCCGGCCAGCATCTCACCGCTGTGTTTAGAAGTGAAATAGATCTCAAAGGTAAGGGAGTTGTCATGTTTTAAATACAAAACAAAACAGAAAACATCGCTGGAAAGTCTGAACTCGTCTACAATATTGTAAACATTATTTCTCAGTTGACTTTTTAAATGTGTATATAGAAACTAGTGTCCGACCGAAGTTTCGGTTTCGGTTTCGGTTTCGGCCAATTTCGGCCAAAAAAGTGATTTCGGCCGAAGTTTCGGTTTCGGCCAAAATCCGGCCGAAACCTTCGGCCGGGCCGAAATTACTTCGCGGCCTTATGCATCGGGAGCGCTCGGCTTAATTCGGGCGCGCTCGGCCGGGTAGGTATAGTCTAATTATATCTATTTTCATTAAAAATAAACGTTTTTTATTTTCAACATGAAACTACCGTGAGACTTAATCATAATTACACATAAACGGATAACTCACGTATAAAAAGTCGACTACGAAATAGTCCGAAACATGTCGAGCATCACTCGACTTTTTATACGTGAGTTATCCGTTTATGTGTAATTATGTTTTTTATTTTTTTTAACAAAAAAGAAACTGTTCTCATATAAGAAATCCTTGCAATAACCTTTTCCTTACGATTTGTACAGTAATTTTGAATATTTTGATAGGTCTTCAAAAATTTCGGTTTCGGTTTCGGCTAAAAATCGTGTTTCGGTCGGACACTAATAGAAACACAAAGCACAATACTACAACCATTTTATTTATCAGTGTGTTAGAAATAGATCCGGTCTTTTTGGTTACAGCAATGCATTTATGCGAATGAGACTGAATAATTAATATGTAAGTTTACTTATAACAACTTCGAATTAAGGGCGTAGTGAGTAAATATAAAAATGATGACATGTCACAAAAATTGCTTGCAAAGTCCGAGGTCGGCTCAATAAGAACACATTTTGGCATCCTAAGAAGGATCCCCTTGCTGAGCGCGCTGTCTGGGAGCTCTCTCTCTCTCTCTCTCTATCTCTCTCTCCCTCTCTCTATCTCTCACTCTGGTAAGATGTAAAAGCAAAAGCCTCCAAAAAAAGAGACCTCAGAAGCTAGAAGAACTGCACGAAGATAGCCGATCTGGGTGCGTCGGAGTATACATAATCCGCGCCTTACTTTTATGTACTTGGCCCAAAACCTTTTCATTGCGGTTTCGTTTATGAAACCGCTTTTTAACCGACTTCATTACGGAACATTAAGGACAATAAAAACCGGTTTATTACGACGCACTATAAACAAGAGCTGTTTTCTTACAGTCTGTATTTGTACGGCCGGCCGGCCGTTTCGTCGCTTGTCGAATGAACTAATTCATTTAGATCATAATAAAGTTTTTGAGAGAGTTTGGAGTAAATCGGGAATAATCTGGTATTTACTGGTGTTTACCGGTTTAAACCGGTTCCGAGCCTTGACGTTGAGCGTGTTGCAGCGCACAAGGCGACCGTGCACGGCAAGGGGCTGGCGCGCGGCGCGGCGCGGCAGGCGCGCACGCTCGAGCTGCAGTTCAACATCACGCCGCACCCGCAGGCGCAGCGGACGCCGCGGTATGTCCCAATAGCCGGATCAAAACTGAGCGAGCCGGCTCACGAGGCAGTAATTTTTAAGTGCGGCTTTGAGTTTTGTTTCTAAAAAATCATTCTTCATGCGGCTATTCACGGCATTTACCGAGCTAATGCGAAGTGTCTCCTTCCGTTTCTTAACCGATGTAGGTTCGTTAATTTAGGTACCTATATGGATTTTCTGTGCCGATTAATTTATTGTTTCTATTTTCAAAATAGCGGTGCTATATTGAGAAAGGAAAACGAAAAATATCATGTGTTAGCATTTCAGAAAAAATTCAAAAGTTTCACAAAACTTCAAGTTTATAGCTCACAATTTTACTAGCATTACAGAAATCCATGTCGTGTCACATTCTGTGCTTTATACGTTCATAGCACGGACATGACATGATATGATACGGTGTAATGAGTATAGACCTTACACCCCTGCCTCACCGGAATGCCATGGCGACGTCACCAGCTACGTATCCTATCCAAATACAATTTATACGTCACTAAATTGCCGCCAGGCGAGTGACGGCCCATACATTTCTGTATGAGTTTTTTTGGGGACTAGCTGGCGACCTCGTCATGGTGTCCCGCTAACTGTGCGAGCTGAGTGACGCTGCACGCGTCGGCTAAGGCCGCGCTCTGACCGTGGTGTCCGTGGTGTGCCGCAGCAACCGCGAGCGCTCCCGCTCGCGCTCGCCGAGCCCCGCGCCGGCGCCGGCCGCGCCCGCCATCGACACGCGCAGCAACGAGCACTTCCCGCGGCTGTCCTCCGCGCCGCCCGCGCCCGAGCCGCTGCTGGCTCCTGGGACCAAGTCTTACAACGGTACGACGCTACTTCTTTTTTATTTCTTTTTCGTGCCACTGTAGGGAATTTGGTAAAATATGTTCTAATTTATGGCTGCTAAACTGGCCGTTCTTGTACATTTGAGGAACAAATCAACTGCGCATACAAAAATGGTAATTTGTTTTTATTGTAAAAAAATACCAATCGGAACACTTTTTATGCTACACAACAATCTGATCAACAATAATAAGTCATGATGTGTATTGCAGCACAAAAAAATTGCTAAAATGGACACTAAGTGAAGATTGTAGTATTCAGGTTTCGGGTACCATCGGCCGACTCCAGTATCGACCCATAAGAGCGAGACGGCAAGACAGGCGCGAAGGTCTTTGTAAATAGTTCCGGCCTGTAGTATCGTGTGTTGTGCAGTGGGCAGCGGGCTGGCGCGCAACGACCGCAACTTCCCGGCGCTGGACGGCGCCGCCCGGCCCGCGCGCGCGCCGCCCGCCGCCGCCGTGCTGAGGAACTGTACGTACACACCCGACACACCCGACACACCCGACACACCCGACACGAGCGGGATACACTACCCGTCTCTTTCTAGAACGAACAGAAAGAAAAATACTGACAGCTCTCGCGCAGTTTAGTGCTAACCGTGCAGAACCAATGATTTTGACGTACATTTGACAAAAATTCTATTAAATATTATGTCAAAATGTATCCAATGGTTATGATTATAGTTATTGAAAAAGTAACTTGATGCAACTCGCACTAACTTGGTAGTGGTCTCAAGATTACTTTTAATTAAAAAATCCTCCAATGATTTAAAAATTCGTTCATTGAACCAATTTACTGCATTTGATGACACTACATGAGCAATGGATTTCTAGATAATTTTGGTTTAGACGTGTGTGTCGCACGGCTGACGAATCTAAAAATAATTATTTTGAAATTTGGAAGTCATAAAAAAAGGAAATCGGAAAATGTAAGTTGTACTCTAAATAAGGCTTTATAAGCCTTGTTATATCCTGATTCCTACTGGTTAAACACTGACTCTTACTCTGTCTGCATACGTAAAACTGAGTTGATTACATCCATTATTTGATTCTACGCTTTACGCTCACACACAATCATGCTAACTAGTAATGGGTAGACGTGATTTATGTATGTATGTATATTAAAGCAAAATTTACAATAAATCCGAAACCGACGAGCATGTATGAAGAGATTGATGAATGTGGATGAAGCGAAAGAAGTATGTCAGGATCGTAGCAAGTGGAACAAGGTAGTCTCCGCCTACCCCAGTGAAAAAGAGGGGTGACGGTATGTATGTATGTATGTATGTATGGATGTCACACTAAAATTATCTTAGTTGTAGCTTTGTTGTCGTTTCTCAACGTTACATAGACCCTTGCCTCAAGTTTAACGTCTTAAGCGGGTGCAATAACTGTTGCAAGTTACAGCTCACAAATGAGCACCCAGCTTTATAATTCACCTTACATTAGGTTACAGCTGTTAAGCTGCCGTTTCGTCATTTACAGCCAAGCCTAGCATGTCCATTCAGCTGCACAGTCAACCGACGAGCGCCAGTAACTTCCGTCTCACGCAGACCAGCGGGCACCGCGGGGCTCCCTCGCGCCGACCGCTCGACGAAGACTTCCCCTCGCTGGGAGGGCGGGACGACTACCCCTCGCTGGGTGGACGGGACGACTTCCCCTCGCTGGGCGGCCGGGACGACCATCCCAGCATCGGGGCCGCTTCGCACCAGCCCCCCAAGGTACTGCTAGTGATACGCGCGGTCAATACCTCCTCGCTAGGAACGCGACGAGAGTGGCTCTAGACGTGTCGCATCAGCCAGTCCCGTAAGGCACCTTTACAAGAATTACAAATATTGTTCTAATAAAAAAGCTATCAGCAAAGATAAGTTTTTATATAAATATTTTTAGTGTATCCTTGTTTTCATACTTTATACTTTACTTCTGAGAATGAGACTTAGGTTCTGATTCTCACACTTTTTTATATAAAAATGCACCAGGAAGGAATTTAGTACGTGTTGGAAGAGACCATAATTCATAATTAAATTTTTTTTTTTTTAATCTAATTTTATTAATACCTATGCTTCTACGCGCTCCTGAGAAAAATGCATTGACAGACTGATAATGAAATGATATTGTTACCATTCCGTTTTATTCAGATTACATATTAGGTTTTTTTTTTTAGCTCTAAGGAGAACTACATAACATAATCTGGAAGGTAGCAAGCGTTTGCGCCGAGTATATGGAAGGAATCGCAGACGTAACGCCTGCTACATAAGTTTACCACTTCGCGGACTTTTACGACGGCTGACTCGATTTTAAATCACGTTAAACATTTACCTTCGCTCACCAGGTAACCATGATCAACAGTCAAGAAATGGAGACGCTAAAGAAGAACACGTCTAACGCTCAACCGAAGAAGGCCCCGCTGAGCAGCGAGGCGTTCCCCGCGCTGTCGGGCGGCGCCGCGCCCGCCGCGCCGCCCACGTGGATCACCGCCAAGCACAAGGACAAGCCCAGGCCGCGCGCCGCGCCCGCGCCGCAGCCCCCGCAGCCCCCGCAGCCCGCCTTCAACGCCCAAGCCGACTTCCCCACGCTCCCCGTCAACAAAACCAAGAAAAAGGCAACCCCCCAGCCGAAACCGCTAACTCAACCCCAAAAACCACAGCCGAAACCTCAAATCGTCCCGCAGAAGACGCCGCCGCGACCCGCCCAGACCGACAGCGCCGAGGGCAAGCTCAGCAAGAAGGAAAAGAAAAAGCTGAACAACTCCAAAAAAGAGAACTTGTACGACATAGACATGAGCGTCGTCAACGGCATAGAGGATCTGCGGTACGTCGACACGGCCACGCTCGCGGCGTCGGCCAACACGCAGACGCAGCAGAAGAACATAAAGACCGTGGACGCGACCGCGACGGTCCCGGAGAAGAACCGGAACGGCGGCAACGGCGACTTCAAACTGGCCGTGCAGGAGTACCCGCCGCTCAGCTCCAAATCTAGCAACGTCGTCCCGGTTAACAGCAGCGCGTTGTCTATGAAGTCCGTTCTGCAGAGCAAGAAGGTTCCTAACGGCGTGCCGCCCGGTTTCAAGCCGCGGCCGGCCTGCGACGGCATGACGTTCACCAACTCGTCCGGCCAGACGTTTCCGGCGCCCGTGCACTCGTACATACCGCCTCCGAACTTCGAGAACAGGAACCGCGCGCTGGTGCAGAAGTTCGCGGTCGCTCTGGGGGGCGCGGCGGCGGTCGAAGATTTCCGAGTGGCCTCGCGAGCTTTCCGCGACAGCATCATAAGTGCGGATGAATTCTATTTACATTGCGAGTCGGCGCTCGGGTCGCAGTTGGAGTCGGTGTTTCCGGAGCTCGTGGCGCTGCTGCCGGACATCGCCAAGCAGCAGGAGCTGGTGGTGGGGCGCGACGCGGCGCTGGAGACGTGCGGCGCGTGCGGGCAGCTGCTGACGCGCGCCGACCGCGCGCCGCACGACGCCACGCACTGGCCGCCGCTCGCGCCGCGCTAGCGCTAACGCGCCACACCTTGCCGCTGGACTCAGAGATGCCGATTGATATACCTATTGATGAAACCGCCAAGCGTGTCTTCGGTGCAGCAATTATGTGGAACTTTCAAGTGTACGTCTGTCGTATGTTCAATTGTGTGATGTTTTTTTGATGAAGATTAATATATATATATATTTATAGATATTTGTGGTTTCCAGCCTTCCGTTTCTAAATATTTGTATGAAATTATCGATACAAATGATTGATACATATCGATTGACGTCTCTGAGTAACGCCCGCTGGCGCCCCTTCGGTTATCATCAACTACTCATTTCAGTTGCATGTCTAAAGACAAAAAAAAAACAATATCTCTGAATTAAAGTAATATTTTGTGATTTATTTCTTGACACATGTTAACAACTAAAGATTTTAATTTGATTTATATTTAGAATAGCAGATATCTGATTGTCTTTAATCTTTACCAATCTCCTTTCTTTCTCTGCCAAGTGCATCGTTGCTTATTTAGCCAAGCGATACGGAAGGGGCATTCTCTATATCCTGAACTCTAAAATCTGTATCACAGACCGTTTGATGATGCATCAAGTTATAGAAATTAATGTATCCGTGTATCCATCCGTTATGTATTATACGCAGTGGTGAAAGTGTCTTGTTATAAGTATTTAAAAAGTATGAAGTGAGCTGCGTTATTTGCTAACAGGCAACTAAGTCTATGTAAAGATTACAAAAGCCTTCTTCGGTCATAGCAACTGGTAAAGTCAGTGTGTTCAAAAACGATAAATATAATCCTACATCAGTGTCATTTAGACATAATTTTGTAAGTTTCAAAGGCTTGACTGGTTTTATAAGTCACAAGTCTTGGTTATTTTACTTTTGTCAGATACCTAATATATTAATAATAATGGACTAGAGCTTGTTAAGACCTCCCTTACTGCTCTTATATTTGGGACAGCTCGCACAAGTTGTCGCGTCTTGCTTTGCCGCTCAGTGCGTCCATTCCTAACAGTTGCAGAGAACACTGCAGTGCGAGAAAATAGCGCGCGAGCTAGCCGTTCTACTGTTAAGTTTGTGTAAAACCGAACTAATGATGTGAAATATTGTTTCAAAGTTAAAATTTATTATATTTTTGTACCATTCGAGTAGAAGTTACTCTAGTTTGTGTATAGTATTTTTTGTTAAATAATTTTAATGATTTTATTGTAACTGTAACCTACTTTCAAATTGTACTAAGTGGTTAGTACTGACAAAACAAACGGTTAAAAAACATATACATGATGACTTGTCACATGGAGCTGAGAATAAAGAAACATCTTGCATAACTGAACTATTTTAATTTTCCAATTTATTGTTTAATTTGATACCGGTAAATTTTATTCATCTTTATTTACCCTTAGAGTTAATAAGCAGGCGTATAAGGAATTAAAGTGAATTTCTTTTAGATGAATACAATAATAAGTAGAGTGGGACGATAGAGAGTAGAAAACGGACGAAAGATGAACTACATTTTTTCTTATTAAATTGTTGCCATGTTCAGGTATTTTACCTCAAAATGGTGACAGTTACAATCGAGTTTTATTTAATCTAGTTGCACGGGCAACGATAAGTGCTCGTAGACACTCTGAACTGGACGCTTGCAACCCCAGGGTTTTTTTATTTTATTTATACAGATGTACTGGATAACACAAAGCTGAACTGATTACTAATATGCTATTATAAATTATACTATTGTTATGGTAAATTGTAATATTTGCTTATCTGCTTCAGTGTTCTGCACTATCGCGATATATAGAAAATGTTTTTCAATATCAGTTAGTAATTATTTTTTATAAAAGCAGGGGTGCATTAACACTTGCATACAAATTAGCTTTCATATTCTTAGTCATCGGTCGGGAGCCCGTAATTAATGTGTTTAAACTGTTTCATCTTAAGACCAAATCCTTGTGATTAATACAAAATGTTACTAAAGTTATGTTTTTGGTATGTATGTTATTTATCTTTAACATATATAGTATATAGTCACTTCTCATTGTCTATCATATATGTACCTTTTTTAATTTACACAACGGAGTCTAATTCGATTTTCATCGATAGAGTGATTAAAGAGAAAGGTTTGTTCGCAGGTATAGTTTGATAACCCATGCGATGCTGGGGCGTGTCGCTAGTATTTTA
The DNA here is from genome assembly GCA_932294345.1 of Pandemis cinnamomeana. NCBI lineage: Eukaryota > Metazoa > Arthropoda > Insecta > Lepidoptera > Tortricidae > Pandemis > Pandemis cinnamomeana. Next base: position 5,453,863 of record OW028709.1, on the reverse strand, counting down.
ATTAATTAATGTACAACGTTTTCAGTAGACTTCCTAGTCTTGAACTCCTGTTTTCTAATACTTCATTCTTGTTTTTAGTTTTTTATTGTGTTCTAAGACCGCGCTATCGCAGCGGAGATTTCCCGATGATTTTATGTTTGGTGCCGCCACTGCTGCTTATCAAGTAGAGGGTGCCTGGAATCTGGATGGTAAGTACTTAAATACATTTATCATAATCACTACATAGTATAAAACACAGTCGCTTTCCGCTGTCTGTCTGTCTGTCCCTATGTATGCTTAAGTCTTTAAAACTACGCAACGGATTTCGATGGATATTTTAATAGATTGATTCAAAAGTAAGGTTTATATGTATTACTAGCTGTTGCCCGCGACTTCGTCCGCGTGTGTTTTTGTGATACTTACGGCTTTTCTCGATATCAAAATTATTATTATTATAACTATTAACTTCGTCACGTGAACCACTGAAAGTGTGTACGAAACTATACTTTTAGAATTACGTCGTAAAAATAATAATTTGCGACACGGAATCTTGAAAAAAAAACGGGTGTAAACTGGTTAATGACTCATCACATTTATTTATACCTTATTTTACAAATAGTTTTGTTTATAATTTCTTTATTCAAAAAAAGCTAAGTACAGTTTTAGTTACATCACTATTAATTTCGCCAAACTATGACGCCTATTGCCGAATACTGCGCTCACTTTAATGATATTTGTACCCTGATAAATTAAAAAAAAAAAATCTATTGTAATCAAATCCTTACTAATATTATAAATGCGAAAGTAACTCTGTCTATCTGTCTGTCTGTTACCTTTTCACGCTTAAAACGCTGGGCCGATTCAGTTGAAATTTGGTATACAGATAGTTTGAGTCCCGGGAAAGAACATAGGATAGTTTTTATCCCGGAAAATTGCATAGTTCCCGCGGGATAGCACAGCCCAAACCACTGGAATTTTTCAAATTTAAGGCGGAACAAAGTTCGCCGGGTCAGCTAGTAATACATAAATGTTTACCTTACGATTACGACTAACAATTCATTTACTAATCCGTTTTAATTAATATTTTAAGACAATTTTTTTTCTAACAGAAGCTTTTTTAATTTATTTTCTTGGTTTAAGTATGTAGTTACAGATTATTAACACTTATTATCTTTCTACAAATTAATTACCTACAGGGGCCTTACCATTACCATGAAGTCTTAATGCGATTCAGGTTAGGTTCATACTAAAATAAAATTACTAAAATCACCAACTTCACTATCACTATCACTACATAGTATAAAATAAAGTCGCTTTCTCTGTCCCTATGTCCCTATGTATGCTTATATCTTCAAAACTACACAACGGATTTTGATGCAGTTTTTTTTAATAGATAGAGTGATTCAAGACGAAGGTTTTTTATGTATAATTCTACGCAGACGAAGTCGCGGGCAGAAGCTAGTTTCACAATAAAATTCTGACGTGTTCGTAGCGCAGGCGTAAACGCGCCTTTTGATTTTGCCTTTTTTAGGAAAAGGTACTAAGAACATACAGCCAAGCGTTTCACGCCGCCCTCATAATAATATCAGGTTTTCAAATAAGAGTGCGTTCGAAAACCGAACGCGTTGTGAATAATGGCGCAATAAATAAAAACAAAGTAACGGTATTGCATATTGAACTTTAGGTGTTAGGTAAAGAACACAATTTAGAACGCCAATTTAGGTTGATTTAGGTTTGTCAAAAATGTCTTCGTAGAAAAAATACCTGTACAGCATGTAATTATTTTATTAAATGTTTTTTCTCAATTTACACACTTTTCCGCTTATATGTCTTATGTACATTAGTATCTATCTATTTTCTTCGTAGTATTATTTTGTTTGTAATTATTACCAACTACTTATACCGAGGAAAGCTGATTTTCTTGAGTTCCGCTATTTTGTGCGTAATCACCCCAAAAATCAAATTTCAAGAAAACTGAGAAATTATATTTACCTGTGTTAAATTGGAAGTATTATATAGCAACTTTAAAAGGTTACACTTCATTGGTTTTTATTATATAGGTGTATGAAGTTAATTAATTTTAAACACAAAACCCACTTTTTTGCGTCTCTGGATGAGATTAAAAAAAAATGCTAAAACAGGTATTTCTTTATTTTTATTACTAAGTATTTATTCTGAGTTTCATGATTCTAGAACAATCTAATTTTCTTTTTTCATACAAACTTTAACCCCCCTTTTCACCCCCTTTTTCCAATATTTTCCAAATTTTCTGTAGCCTATATCCTATTCTGAATTTATTGAAATCGATTTGTGAACATTTTATCAATATCCGTTCGGTAGTTTTTACGTGATGCTCAGTCAAACAAACAAACAAACAAACAAACAAACAAACAAAAAATTTAAAAATGGTTTTTATATGTTCAGTTACCGATTTTAAGTCACCCTGGTCGGTTTTTTTTTTTAAATCTTCAATGTACAGATTTTTTGGTCTCAACGATTTTATTATATGTATAGATTCTACGCAGCCGAAGCCGCGGGCAGAGGCTAGTAATATAATATAATAATGTGAAAATAACGAAAATTTTACTACGAGCGCATTTCGTAGGTACACGTCGTATATAGGTACGTATATACCTACCTATCGTTATTTATTCCAGGTAAGGGGGAAAACATATGGGACAATTTTCTCCATAGCAAACCGGAGCTTGTTAAAGACCACAGCAATGCCGATGTCGCAGCAGATTCCTATCACAACTACAAGCGAGACGTAGAAATGATCCGAGAACTTGGTTTAGACACTTACAGATTCTCTCTATCGTGGGCCAGAATCCTGCCCGATGGTTTCATTAACAACATCAACGAAGCTGGCGTCGACTATTACAATAACTTGATAAATGAACTGTTGAAATATAATATCCAGCCCATGGTCACCATATATCACTGGGATCTGCCGCAGAACTTGCAAAAACTAGGCGGTTTTATGAATCCTCTTATTACTGAATGGTTCGAAGATTACGCTTGCCTAGCGTTTACAAAATTCGGCGATAGGGTAAAGTTGTGGATCACGTTTAATGAGCCCGGAGAGTTCTGCCAAGGATACGAGACTGAGGAATACCCGCCACAACTGAATATGACCGGAATTGGGTATTATTTGTGTGCTAAGCATGTTGTGATAGCTCACGCGAGGGCTTATCATGCCTATCATAAAGACTTCGACACGGCCGGTGGGGAAGTTGGGATTACAGTCAACGTTGGCACGTTGTTACCCCTCACCGAATCCAATGAAGACCAACTAGCTGCTCTACTGGCGGATCAAATCAGCGTAAGTTTTTTTATTTTATTTAGCAGCCTATACCTATAACTTCACTTGTGAAAGGTTTGTAAATTTCGTAAAGGTTTATAAATGTACATTGCTACAAAACTATACCTCATTAGTTAGTTTTCGATTAGTTGTCAAGATTAATAGCTGTAGTTTTCGTGTATTACTCTACTTGTATTTTTAAAATTCAACTTTATTTTTCACCATTTTCGAGTGGTATTTTCCCAATGTACGAGCTTTCAAAAATCGGGCCCCTGATAAGCGCTACGGTGCGAAATTTATCGTGCTTATCGTCTTCTTCGATAGGCAGTTTTGCGCGGACCAGGGTTAATTTTTTAACTTAACTGCTAACTCAGAGTATGGAACTGTCAGCCTTAACCCAGAGATCAACCATTAAAATGTTAAACTCTAGACTATACCGTGCAAGCGGCCCTTAAGAATTTTTGATTATGTCAGTCCGCTTTTCTCTCGCGTAAGTACTGTATGGTGCCTAAACGAAACAATACGTACGTGTTTCGGTCACGGATGGACATTAAAAAAACCTTGTTTTAGGTGGGTGTCTTCGCAACGCCTATATTCTCAGCTGAAAGTGGGTTCCCAGAAGAGTTGTCCGAACTAGTGGCAAAGAAGAGTGCAGAGCAAGGGTTCCCGCGTTCACGGCTACCCAGCTTTAGCGACGAAGAGATCACTCTCATAAGCGGAGCGAGCGACTTCTTTGGCTTGAACCATTATACCGGAGCGTATATATCGGCTACTAAAAACCCGAAGCACACAGATATTGATATCAGTTTTGCATATTATGTGCCGAAAGAATGGCCAAAGTCTGCATCGAAGTGGCTTACGGTATGTGTCCCTTGCGCTTATTTTAGTGTAGCTACCTAGTATAAGATGAGTCGATGGCACTCTTCAAAACTCCCGCGGGTTTTAGTACCTAACGTTCCAACCTGACGCCTACATTAACTACCTACATTCTCTCGTATTACAGTTAATGCCCAACAGTTTATACTTAACCATGAAGCAACTGCGTGACAATTACAACGACCCAGTGATCTACGTGACGGAAAGCGGTTGGTCGTCACATGGCGGCTTGGAGGACGACGACAGAGTGCGCTACTTGCGCGCTATGTGGAACGAGACGCTCGACGCGCTGCGGGACGGAGTGAGGGTTAAAGGGTTTATGGTGTGGAGCTTGATGGACAACTTTGAATGGAGGGAAGGGTACACGTAAGTACATGCTATTGAACCAAAATAATCGCTTATAATTTAAAAGGAACAGCCCTATTCTCCGGGAAAATGCAATATACTTCCTCAAGCTATGACAAGTTAATTCACTTGGCCACCCTTCGCGACAGACATCAAGACAAAAGCACGGTATGCAAAACAGAGTTGTCATTTTTGTCGGATTGCGACGTTGTACGAGTGTGTATGAATCCGTAAGTGTAGATAGCACTTAGTTTATACTGTCTGTAAGCGGACGGGAAGGTTATTCATGGTATGGAATGGCTGAAGAGTGACCTTAGAATGGGGATGGCCAACTACGATTGACTATTGGTCCAGTCGATCGGTGGCATGGCAGAAAAGATCATGTTTATGAAGAAATGTTAATGTTATGCGAATTTTGTAATAAGGTCTAAACGATAACGTTGACCACGTCTCCTGTCTTCAATTATGCTCTGTATTGTAGTGAGCGCTTCGGTCTATACGAGGTGGACTTCTCGTCAGCGACGCTTGAGCGGCGCGCGCGCAGTTCGGCGCTCGTGTACAAGCAGCTGGTGCGCACGCGCGTGCTGGACGCTTGCACGCCCCACAACCTCACTATCGCCATCGACCCCGGACATTGACGCCTCAAAAAAATGCTATGATACATACCATACATACATAAATCATGTTTTTTTCCCTTAGAAAGAAAGAAAGAAAGAAAGAAAGAAGACATTTATTCCTTTTTGCAAGACACACAAATATAAGATAATACACACAGTTTTATAGAAAATAAACAAGGTATAACAAAAAAAGAAAACATAGACATGAAAAATAGATCATCAGCGTTGTGTGTCTTCGCAAAAGTGAAACGGTCGCTGGCTCAGCATTACGCTGAGGTGTTAGACACCTGCAGCACTGATTTTCAGCCAGAACCGTCTATGACTCACGGAACGATACACAGATAAACTATACTACATAATTCATAAACCTTTACGTAAACAATGCAATACTTAGATAGAACCCGACTTATGTGTAACTAAAGAAATACATAAATTAATTAAATAGTTTACAATAAACAAAAATAAAAAGGAGGGAAAACTAAATTGTTCAAAAACAACAGGTTGGCATATCAAAGTGCCTTACGGGGTAGACAGAGTACAAGGTAACAAGACGGTCATGTTTAGCATAGGAAAAATACTGATTCAATGTTTGTTAATCTATCTTTAATATTTTCTTTCTTCATCTGTTCCTACGGTTGTCTGGTAGATGAAATGGCTCTGAAGCGATAAAGCCGCCCATTGGTTGTTACCTTGTATTTTCTCTATCTGTTCTCTATATTTAATTATGTGGTGTTCAATAAAGTCATTATATTGTATTGTTGTTGTTTTTCTATGTATTCTAATCTCTTGACTGCCTAGCGGGGCTTCGTCGATTATTTTTCAATTTCTTAAATCCCAGCACTACTATGGGGGTATGGTTCAGTCCCACCCTACCCCAAGGGGTAGTGCCAGGGGTATGGTGGGTCTGAAGAGTCCCACGCCAGAACGCAGCAGCGCAAGCACTGCTGTTTAGCAGCAAGATTAGTGAGTAAAATGAACTAACACATATGTTAGGTAAAGCTGAATGATACAAATTAAGTTACTTTGGTTCGGCCCAGTAGGAAAGATTCAAATGGTTCAGTGTATTAGGCTTTAGAACATGGTCTTAAAAAGGAAAACGCGATGAAAAGAATAACAATTAGTCTATACAGATACATTGTATATATTTGATTCGCATATAAACAGCCGAATAAAATGTTTGAAAACCCATAACCCTCACCCTACTTGTCGCTCTTACCCCAGCCCAAGAAACCTTTCACGAGGCCGGTGATGCCGGCGCCTTGCTTCTTGCTGTCCGCAGCACCAATCTTGTCGTCAAGGTTCGGGAACTCTATGAAGTTACACGCCAGGTCAAAGAACAGCGGCTTGCAAGGGATCGCCTCCATAGGCGGTGGCATCTTGAACACATTAGGGTTCTTAGTCAACACCTGCGTGTCTTCGCGATATTCGTCCAAACGGTCCACCAGCGGCTTCTTGTCTTTATACGCTTTGCCGCTCGTGTATTTGGTTTCCTCGTCGTCCTCGTCGTCTTCCAGAACGGAATCGGCGTGGACTTCGAACTTGCAGCTCTCAATGTCTTTCTTGAGCACTTCGAGCTTGTCTAGGAGCTGCTTGTCGTCCAGTTTGCTGGCGATGGATTCTCCGGTGTAAGTGCTGCAACGTTCGAGCATGGCCAGCGCTTCCCTGAAGCGCCTCAACCCGGTTAACACTTGGGCGATGTAGTAGCACCGGAACGCTTTGTAGGCCTTCATTTGGGTTTCGATTTCCTGCTGGTACGCAGCGTCAGTCTCGAAGCCAGGCAACTGTTGCAACTCGGTGAAGTTCTGCAGAATGATCTCGTAGAGTCGAGTCAAGTCTTGAGGGCGGACCTTCTTTCCGTCGATCTGAGTGTTGTTCTTCCGAGCGGTCTCGGCCTGTTGCACGAGCAGGTTGTTCCGTTCGATGGTGCGCATGAGACGTAGATACATCAAGTAAGAGAGCAGATAGTGGACGCCGGTGTTCTCTGAGGCTTTGAGTTTGGGGTCGTTCTTGATCTCGTCCTTGACGGCTGATATGGCGTCTTTGACGTCCATTAGGATGTTGTCGAGGATCTCGATGCGAGCCTCTGTGGCGGTGGCGGCGGCGGCCGAGCGGTCCAGGTCTTGGAGGGTGATGAGGAACAGGCGAGCTTTTTCCGGGCGTACGGTCGCGCGCCGTCCGCGCCATTCTACTTCATGCATAGCGCCCGATCGCGATTGTCTGCAATACAATTAGGGTTGCTAACACTCTTTATTATTCTTTGTAAAATTTGATGGAATTTGATTAGTTGATGTTGTAATCTGAAGAGAATTAAGTTGATTAAGGCCAAATATAGACGTATCTGAAGTTATGAACTGTGACATTGTGTGTCTATTGAACTGTATCACGCTAAACTAATCTAACTTTGCAGAATGTAACACTATACCTAAAGAAAAACATGTAAGTACAATGCTTCTACTATTCTCGTTAAACTTCGTATTTCATATGCCTGACGTCTGAACAGAAGAAGAAGTTTGCCAAGAGACATTAAGAAAACAGAAGCACTATTACTATGGATAAGTTGGTGAGCAGTACTGACTTGGCCTGTGCCATGAGCGTGTCCAAGTTGTCGATGAGCCCCTGACCGCGCATGGCGACCAGGTCGCCGGCCGCGGACTGGTCGCCGATGTTGTAAGCGCAGTAACGCAGGCTCGGCTTTAGCTCCTCCACCTACAAATTAATATAAATAAAGTAATATGACTACCCTGGAAAACATCAGCTGCAAGGTGTGGAATTAAATTCCTTGACTGCACAATCCGTGAGCGTTAGAATGCTATTCGGGTTTCCGTTTCGGCGGCCGCCGATTCAAGTATCAAAGCCATATAAGTGAGTGAGACAGCAAGACACGCCCGAAGGCTTTCTAAGAGTTAGCTCAGCTGACACATTAGATATTTTTAAGAATTTTGCACAATGATCACTGTCTCCGTCGCTCGTTTGTGATTATTTGCCGTCTCCGCTGTGCGAGTGCGAGGGCAAATAGCTAATTACGCGCGACCGACAGAGACAATTCAACTTCATACGAAAATCTTCGTTCTCCGGAACCATACTATATCTTCAAAATTGACGCTTTCGCCTATTATTAAAAAAAAAAAAACTGGCAATTACCGCACGGTTGTTCCTTTTCCCAATAAACCCACACAAAAATCTGGCTCTCACCTTCTGCTTGTACACCAGCCTCTCTTCCTCGGCGAGGGCGGCGCACAGTTTCTCGAGCACGAGCTGCGCGCGCGTCAGGCTCTCGGCGGCCGGCCGCCATTGCTGCAGCTCCACCAATAGGACGCCGCCGAGCCACGCCGCGTACGCGCCCGCCTCCAGTTGAGTGCGCGCGTCGCAAACGCCGCTCTGTTACGGGAAAGTGTACGCGTATTTGGAATTCGTTTGTGGATTTTGTGACACGGGTTACAAAAACGCTAGTGTTGGTATTGCGTATTTTTAGACGAGTATGGAATCAAGTAGTCTTGTATCATTGCCTAAAAAAAAAAAAAAAACTAGACTGCAATGACCTCCGTGATCACGTCAGTGCATTTTCTCACAGCTGAGAGATTGAAAAGTCTTTCAGAAGCAGTTAATTGCTTAATATGCAAAATTGAGACTGCTTCATTGGGCAACAATAGTCACGAAAAAGCATGTACCTGTAAAAAAAGCTGACCGAACAACATTACATACATACACAAATCACGTCTTTATTTCTTACGGGGTAGACAGAGCCTAAGGTAACATGACCTACAGGCCACGTTTAGCAAGACACTGGGCGTATAGGTGAAAAGCGCAATCAAAATAGTGATGGGTTGCTAGCGCCATAACATGATTCCTATGATTTTCGCCCACTCCCTCTGAACAACATTACAACTCAATAATAATTATTGAAATATCTGTACACTTCATTCGCTCGCTGATACGGATTCCCCGCGCTGCCCGCACCTTGCGTATATTCGCAAGTACTCCAACTGGTAGGAGAGCAATCGCGGAATCACATACAATATATCTGTGATGTTGAAGAATCAGGTGGACGTATACTGTCGTAATAAATAATACCTCGCACAACTCGAGCAGCGTCTGCGCATGAGCAAAGGCCTTCTTCAGCCTGGAGACGAGATGAAACTTCTTTCGGGGCTCCGTGTTGGACTCCTGGCGCAGCTGCATGGCGTGCGCCCACGCGCGCTCGGCCTGCAGCAGCGGCACGCAGAGCAGCCGGGGCTCCGCCTTCGGACCGGACACGTGCGTCGTGGTCACATCTCGCCGCCGGTAGTGTCGACGATCGCCCTGGGGATAGCTATCAAGTTATCATACAATATCACAGGTGGTCGACAGAATGTAGATATTTTCGACTAAACACTCAAAGCCCATATTAGACTTGAAGAAAAATCCCGAAAATTTCATCACATATTCGGGCGGTGATGCCGACGTGTTAGAAGTATCAGATCCTTGCAGTGGCGTAGCTACCTAGGGACTAGGCGCGGCAGTGCCCCGGGGCCCTCAAGCTCAGAGGGCCCTCGAATCCTTACCAGAAAATCTCGATCGAACTATTATTATTAAAACGTAACCAGTTTAGATAGTAGTGGGGCCCCATTTTTTTATTTGCACCAGGGCCCTTGGTTACCTAGCTACGCCACTGGATCCTTGCCTAGATATAATTTAATTCCAGTCATTCTACTCACACTTACTAGCCTGAGGACTGATGTGCCTGCTTGATTTTAATAAAGAAAATGTGATTATGTTAAGAGGCATTCTCAATATTTATTTGTATCCAAATTGAAACTGTGATCCTTCATAACTCATATTGTGACTATGGCTTTTACCTGCGGTATCTTAAGAACCTTCCGGAGCCGCCGGATGCGTCGCGAGCAGTAGCCGCGGTAGCGCTGGAAGTCGCCGTGCCGGAGCCCATGCTGCTGCTGCGCGTCCTTCGTCAACCGGAATACTGGTGCTAGTCATGGTACTTATTGCATGACATTACAAATATTCAATATTCAAATCATGGTATTCAAGCTATATATAGCACTCATGTATGATAAAAAATTGCCACTGGTCCAGACAAACTGTTAGTCTATGGTTTGTAACTTGCTGCGACAGCAAAAGTTTTTGTTTAGAAATAGACATTGTCACTTATGCACATATATTCAGTTTCCTTAAAATAATAGGTAGAGTCCATCAAATAGCATTATTTTAACAAATTCAACCAGGTGAATTAAATTTATTTCAAAGCAACTACAATTTTTTCTATTCACTAAAATTAATATCCTAGCTTAGGCATTTCTAAAAATCCATGATAGGACATTATGCCAAGGTGAGGTTGGTTGTTACCAACATCTTTCATGCTTACACTGGTGTGTACAGGCATTAGACAAATTAAGCTCCCTGGTGTCTATGATCAGTGATCTTGTGACCCTCTAGCTTAAAAGCAGTAGACTAGATGGTACCAGATTAAGCACTCCACTAATGGTAACACAGATAACAATTTACACATGAATATAAAATAAAACTTGTGAAGTTTTCATTTTCATTCATGTTTTACTTTTTTCATTAGATTCTTATGAAGCATTATTTTTTAAATTTGAAATTAGCCACTTACAGGTAGATTTCATTTCGAGTTCTCATAAAGAAGTAATTCTAAGCGTTTTTATTTTTTATCTCTCAAAACTAATCTTAATGATGAAAAACATGTTCAGATCAAGGAATGTCCTACACCTCGTAATAAATTACGTTTATCCTAATTATTACAGTAAATATCAGTACACCTAGGTTAAAGGCTGAATCTCTTTATCGTCTTATCAAATAGCTCCCAGCTTATGTTTAGTTGCCAAATATTTCCAACCTATACGAGCCACATTTGCAACTTGGATTGTAAAGCTTGAATTAACAAATTATTTAAGAAAACTTGTTTACAATGAGTATTTCAGTACCCTAAATTATTTCATAATTTATTCGTGTATTAAAATAACTAGTTTTAGTATTAAAAAGGATACTTTCTAACGTAAGCACAGTTGGTGGTTTAGCTTCTTCCTTCTCCGTTTCTTCAGTTGCGATTGCCTTCGCATCTCCAGCCTCTCCTTCGAGTACTACCATAATTGATAACAGTTGAAATAAATACGATTTTCTTTAGAATTTCACTTGCACTTTAAAGCGAATAGTTTTCAAAGATCGTATTCATACCAATTCGTACACGCAACGTCATACGTCAAAATGTAAACGTCAGTGCGTAAAGACTGCGTTCAAAAAGTACGATCGATTTAAGAGTGTAAAGGAAAATCCCTTGATATAAACTGTAATAGCAAAACGTGGCAATTTTGCGTTTCACGTTTTTTTTTGTGAACGTCTTATTCGCACAAAGAGAATATAACTAGCTACTAAAGGTTATATTACCCCGTAAGGGATAAAGACGTGATTTACTATGCATGTACTTCCTTGTCTGTGATAGCAGGCAAAATCTGTACTTTAATGTATTAACACTATTACAGTATAGATTTTAGATACGTTAAGGTAAAATCGTAGACGTAACTAGGTAATCATACCGTAAAAATATTGACATTATGTACAGTAGTTTTAAATATCTTATCAACAGGATCTACATTTGAAAACGCGCCAGTACAAAGTTAAATAAAACCACAATAAAACACATTAGAATCATTATTTTAATGTCATTTAATTTTAGGTCAAAGTTGATATCCACATTATAATAATAATAACATAATTAATAATACGACTAATTAAACACAATCCTTGTTAAAGCAATAAATCCCATAAGCATTTAAACATTATTTAAAGTAATAAAAACAAATATTTCGCAGTTTAAAACATAACTTAAGTAATCGTAATTATCTACTATATATAATATAATATAAGTAATATTCTATAACTTATATGTTCGGAAAAGACAATACATAGCTTGTTGAGCATCCACAAAGTATCTCTGTTGGTCGGCTCTGGCGATACCATAGTCAGGCTCCAGAGCAGGCAACGAAACACTATTATGCGAAAAGGTGTTGTTTAAGTTTTTGCAAGGAGTGATGGGTTTATGCTTATTCGCATTTTGCGCCATCCGCCGGACCCTGTCCACGTTGGTTTTGATCGTCACCATCATCTTGTGGTTCTCCGGCAAATGCAAAAACTCGGCGAGGTCCTGTGATCAAAATTTTTTACATTAGTATTTTCGAATCTACTCGCAACTATTAGAGCGTATTTATTACCTCCCCCACTCTCCTTTCCATTTTATATTGCTTAAATACTTAGGTACCTGTCTGATAGCGTCGTACTTGGAGAACAGCCACAGGTAAGTGCACAGAATCAGAAACAACTGAATCTCGCTGTTACTGAAGCGCCACATATATTTCAGTATCGGTGAAATGTGTTCACGCTGAAAAATAAAAACACACTTGCATGACGTAAATTATTCTTGGTATACTTTCTATAAACTTGATGCTTTACAAGCGGAGTGGTAAGAACATGTGTAACAGATGCACATGTGGAGTAAAAGAAAAGGCTGTGGGATACGAAATACAAATACATACATATAACACGTCTTTATCCCTTACGGGGTAGGCAGAGCCTAAGGTAACAAAACCTTAAGGCCACATTTAGCATGATTAAGGGCGTATAGCTGGAAAGGGCAGTCAAAATAGTAATGGGTTGTTATTGTTAGCCGCATCGCGTATAACATGATTCCTAAGACTTTCGCCCGAAATAAGCTATTAAAAATACTATAGAATTAAAACGATTTTAATTTACACTTATTAGTAAAAAGAACAAAATCACAAAAATTACTAGTAACAATAATTTATGTTTTAGAGTCTAAAACTTTGTTTTTGGCGATTACTTTGTAAGTTTCGCATCTGATGTTTAGGTAACATTTTTTTACGTAGCAGTAGATTAAAATTGCTATCTATCCTATTCCTAATCAAGAAATATCCTCACCGCATATATCTTCGGTCCAGTAAGCCTGTAACGCGTGAGATTGGCAAGCACGGAGGCTGCAGACTTCAACACTTCGACGCTCGAGATGGAGCGATTCATGAATGACATGTAGACGTAGACGCGGCGAACCACGTCCGGTGCCGTCTCGTTGTACATCATCGGGAACACTTCCGTTAGAAGCTCTGCGAATAGACATTTACAGTGACCTTGGTTCTTCCATACACGTCTTTATCGCTATACATATTTATCTAGAGCAGTGGTTCCTAACCTTTCCAATTCCGTTACCCTTATGACCTAACTAGGCAAGAAAATCATTCAGCCAACCAGCTCATGACCTCGCGAAAAACCAATTTTACCCCCGAGGGGGGTAATTATTCCCAGGTTAGGAACCCAGGATCTAGAGGGAACTGTACAGTGTGTTAATCCAGTATGGAACTATCTTACAAATTTCGCATAAATTACAAAAAAATAAGATTAAGCACTTAGGACCGTAGAACATAGTTTATAAACTATCGATTTTCACGCACATTTATAATACCACAAGTACCGCAACGTAATTCAAAACTTGCCACCTCATCTTTTACCATTAGGTTTTATTAAATGGAAGTTCCTTTTTTCTATCAAATTATATAGGAAGCGGGTAGAAATAGAAATAGATGGTGAATGCGATTGCGAGTGCAAGTTATATAATATGGCCGAAAATATTTAATATTTCCCTAATGACGATTGTCGAGTATACTTTGCCAAATAATGGCGGAATAATCAGTTCACATGACATACCCAGTGATCTAAAGGCTTTTATAACCGACTCCATATCAGAGAAGTTGTTGAGCACATCCATGGCTTCTTCATTCCGTTCCTCGAGCGTGTCTTGAGTGGACAGCAGAGCACCCTCGCGCCAACGCCTCCGGAGTTCCACTACGCGATGGTTATACATGGCCGCGCTGACACGGACGGAGTGACCGCGAAAGAGAGCCTAAAAATTTTAACATAATATATCGTGTCGAGCTTCTTCTTCTTTTCTAATATGGCCCCATCGAACCATGCGATGATTTTGCCAATGTCAAGGTAATAAATACAGTATTCAAAAATCTTGTGACAAAAATAAAAATGTCGGCAACGTTGTACGGTAGAACATGGTCATAAGACCCCTCCCCCCCCCCCATCGGGCTCTTAGCCAACGGATAATTATATCCCTCGGAGACCGCCAGGAAATCATTAACCGGTGCCCAGGGTGCACCGGAACAAGCACTGCACTTCCCCTCGGACGAATCCAAAAACGAACCGCAGCTCTTGATCACACGCGAAGGTAACCCGACTCGCACCCCATCGTGTCGAGCTAAAATAACTTGAACAAAGTCTGACGTTTGAGCGAGATTGGTTACGGTAAGGCTACTTTGACAACGCATATTCAAATAAAAACAGTTACAATAGGACAACTTTAGGAATAAGAATCTGGACTGTATTTGAGCAATTGAGTTGTTACAAAAGCAACCACGATCAAGTTAGAAAATATTTAGGACTTACCTGAATCTTAGATGCTGCCCAGTGTCTTCTCTTTTCTTCTTTGACCTTAATCAAATTTTCCTTTTTGGTTTCCACCTTCTTCCTCACCAAATATCCTCTTGCCACAGCCTGTAACTTGACAATGAATGTCTTCTTTTGTATGAACTCAGAGCGCACCAATCTCGTCATAAGCTGTCCTCTCCTCAATCTTTGTATGGATACAACATGTTTCCTATAATTAAGGTAACGCGACTGTACCAAGTATCGTCTGACATTCTTCTGTACGCAGATAGCTGCCGATTTTAACCTCAAGTAAGCCGTACGCTGCTTTCTCATCTCAACTAAAGCTCTATAACGTTGTTGTATTACTATCGCTGATGTTCTAAGCTCTTCGTAACCGCCTCGTGCTTTTCTCATGCTCAAGATACTTCTGTATTGTCTCTGCACACAAATTACAGCCTTTTTAAGTGCACAAAATTCATTTCTGATCATTATTGTGTATCTGTACCGCCTAAAGAAATTTTGAATCAATGTGGCAGCACTTCTGACTCGTAAATACTCTTCTCTTCGCTTTTTGGTATCCAAATGTCCTCTATAGAACCTTTGGATGGTGATAGTGGAAGATTTTAGCTGGACGAACTTGGAGTGTGTTAATCTTGTTAGAAGCTGACCTCTCCACATTCTTTGTATGCGAACAACATGTTTTCTGTACTCAACGTATCGCGATTGAACCAAATATCGTCTTGTATATTTCTGTATGCAGATCGCTGCAGCTTTTAGGCTTAGGTAAGCGATGCGTTGTTTTCTCATTTCTATGAGAGCTCTGTAACGTTGTTGAACTACTAATACTGAATGTTTGAGTTTTTCGTAATCGGTTTGTGCTTTTCTCATAGCTAGGATACTTCTGAACTGTCTTTGCAGACATATCACAGATTTTTTTAGGACGCAAAACTGATGCCTGACACTCTTTGTTTGTTTGTACCTTCTGTAGAATTCCTGAATCAATATGGCAGCATCTCGTGTTCGCGTATAATCCTCTTTCAGCCTTTTCATTTCCAGGTGACCTTTATAGAACCTCTGAATAGTAATTGTGGAAGTTTTAAGTTTAATATATTGTTCTCTTACAGTTTTCATTTCTATGTAAGATCTGAAGTATGTTTGGATTCGAATGGTTGCAGTTCTTATTCTTAAATATTCCATTCTCTGTTTTTTACTAATTATGTAAGTTCTGTAAATTCTTTGTATTGTTACACAAGCTTGTTTTGCTTGTTGGTATTGTTGTTCAATTGTTTTGCCTTTTTGGCAGTTCCTGAACCAATTCTGTATTTTTACGGCGGCTGTTTTTTGTTTTTGGAACAGGTTTTTCTGCTGCCTTCCGATGGTAACAGCCCTGTAGTAATTTTGAATTTTTATGCAGGAGTCCTTTAGTTTTAAATATTTACGTTTCTCTGATTTCATTTGAGTTAGAGCTCTATATTTTTGTTGAATGAAAATAGCAGCTGCTCGAAGTTCCTCATAACTTGCCTTACACTTCCTCATAGATAACGAGGCTCTATAATACCTCTGAATCTGAATTGCAGAAGTTTTCATCTTTAAATAGGCAGTCTTTTCTTTTCGCATAGTTATAAGGCTTCTGTATCGTGTTTGCAATATGATTGCTGCATTACGCATTTGAATGTAACAGTTTCTTTCGGATTTGCCCAACAAATACGCACGTAAATGCCTTTGAATCAAAATAGCTGATTGACGCTGAGTTGTGTAGACTTCTCTCGTTTTCTTTGCTATCAAGTATGACCTGAAACGATACTGCAGAACACAAGCTGCACTTTTCAAGTTAACAAATTGGGATCTCTCATTTATCATCAATCGGCGTGCTCTTAGCCTTCTTTGCAGATTAATTATTGCTTCTTTTTGTTTCGCATAGGCTTTACGAGCATGCTTACCTCTGAATAGAGCTTGTATCGTAATCGCAGATTGTTTCAACAGCAAATATTGCTTACGCTCCCGTCTCGTTTTGATTAGTGCTTCATAAAAGCTTTCAATGGTCACTACAGCAGATTTCAGGTTCCGATACATTCTGTACTGTTTTAGCATTCTGTACTGCTTTTGGATTACTATAGCACTGTGCCTTTGGAGGTTTAACTTTTTCATTTCTTCTTTCATTGATAATTTGCCTCTGTATGTTTGCTGAATGAATATGACCGATTTCCGTAATTGTGAATATGATTTAATGGCAAGGTAGCGGCGTATTAGGCTCTGAATCAAAGTAATGCTCTTCAATGTTTTCTGATATTTAATGACACACTGCCAACGTCTGTAGTTACGTTGGATTTTAATGGCAGCTTTTGCTAGTAACTGTATCCTTTCCAATTTTAATTTTTCGAGAGCTTCCTTAGCTTCTCTGGTCTTTTTGATACTGATGTACCATTCCTCAATTTTACGAACACTCATTTTCATCTTCTGCAAGCGGGTGCGGCAAAGCCATCTTCGACAATATTTCTGGATTATTATTGTAGAATGCGTATACAGTTGCATTTGCCTTTCCACGAGGCGGTTGTATTGAATGCGCTGCCACCAGCACTGTATCGTCCGCGCCGCAGTGTCCAGCTTCATTTTCAATTTCTGCTCCCTTTCTCTTTCCTCAACTATTACTTTGTACTTCTTCTTCCACCACGTCTGTATCACATTAGCAGCGGTCTCGAACAGTGGTGCTCGGAACACATGTATCAGTTGCCACAAGAGTGACATAGTTTTTTCCCGGTGCCCGTCGGCAATATCGGTGGCAGTGATGTCACCAACAATCACAAAGTTAGCCTCTTTCAAGGCATTCAGAGCAACTTGGACGTTGTGTATCTTCTGGAGCCGAGATATGGCTGGCGTTCGCAACTGATTCAGTAATCCGTTCTTCATCATGATTATTTCCATGACTTTGGTTAAGCGCACGCCGTCCCTGATGTCAACGGCTATATTTTGCACAGCATAGATGTATTCATCCAGGTAAGTCTGCTTGTGACAGACAATGTAACCCAGTGGGCGAAGGTGTTTTGTTATATCACCGATACCTGCGATCAGCTCCCGCGTGAATCGGATAACGATCTCTCTACTCTCTTTACAAATAGCGTTGCGGCGGAACAGGCAGGGGTCGTGAGATATCAATTTCTTCTGTTTGGCCTGATCTAAAAAGTAAATAAGCATGAAGAACTTCTTCAAGGTGAATTTCTTAATTGCTTCCATGTAAGCCGGGAGCAACATATTGGGCGCCGAACTCTTTGAATGCTTGTTTTTGATAAAAGGATTTTTGAACATTCTTTGTATAATAAATGTAGTTAATCCATCTATATCGCTGTTGGATCGTAATGGCAAGACGAGGCAATACAGGGCCTCCAAGCCGATTCGCAACCACAGAGGATTATAGCAAAGTAATAACTCCATGACAGCTTTTTGGAGTCCAACATCTAAATGAAGATTTTTGTCAGCTCTGATAACAATTAATTTTTTGTCAATCTGAGTATTCAGTTTTTGGAAGACTTGACATATTTCGGGGCTTAATAACAGTGCTTTTGCCGATCGCCGCAGGCTTTCCAGTCTATGGCTGTCGTGGTAAGCGCTCGAGACTTTCTCTCTCGTAGGCGCCAGGGGCACTTCCTTGTTCCTATTTTCGAGCCACGCTTTCCCAACATCTATTTTCTGCTCCACATTGCAATCCAAGTCGGCAGGAGGAGTTAAAATGTAATTTAGCCACCTCTTGAATTCTTTCTCAAATTTGGCAACAGCTTCCTCATCATAGAAATAGGTAGTGGATAGAAATGGGTCTACTGTGAGGGACTGCGAGTAAACATTTCCTATGAGATTTAGGGATAAGTTTTGATTTATGCTTTTGTTGCATTCAAAAGTGGCGTTAGATGGTCGGGTTGTATTTATGACGTCACTCTTCTTAACATTCCATCTGGCTCTCGCTGGCTTGGCAGGTTGCGCAATGGGGACTTTCCAAAGAGTCGGATCAGCTCTAACATCACGCTTTGACCATGTTTGTCTGCTTACAGATGAGGTTCTGTCACGGGTGGTGTCAAATGTCTGATCCACAGTAAATGTGTGCATTTGCTTGTCTGTTTTGTCCAGGATTTGGGTTCCAGAGTTATGATTGCTCTCTTCAGGAATTGACTGGAGAGGCGGAGTCACTGACCTTGGAGGAGATAATGGCCTGACTATGTTCCTGGGCTCGTTTCTCCATACATTTGTTTCGAACTTTTGAGGATGAAACTGGATTTTATCAAATTCCTTTTTTTGCATATTGTATTCTCTGAATAGTGATTGCTTACATTTGCCCGCGTTTTGATCTTTCATTAAATACATTTGATAATCATACACCGCATTTGGAGACTCCTTAGTAAACGTGTCAGAATTTGGCTTGGCGTCAAAATCTTCAATTAAGTCGTGGGTGTCGTTATTTCTTGGGAACATTTTCCTTTCTGTTGAAAATCTTTGTGGGCAAAAGGAGAGATCGCTGATACGTGAAAAGTCTGTGTTGATTGAAAAATTAGGGCTGTGCAAATCTTTCGGTGAAGAAGTGTTGGGGATTTTTTTGTCTCTTACAATAGGCTTTTCAAAGAAGTGGTTGTGGGTTTGCAAGGCGGGGTTTACAGTCATCCATTTATTTGGAGGTTGGGACGACGTCACGTACATTATTGATTGAGGACCATTTTCAATGTTTTCTTTGGTGTCCAGACTGTCATCTTCACAGTCAGAATTCATGCTCAATATTATTTTGGGTCCATGCTCCAATTTCTCCTTCTTTATTGGTGCACTTTTAAGAGGTGTGAATGTGAGATTGTCAAAGATATCACCACCAGGGCTTAGTTGCTTATTAGAGGGTTTCAAAACATTAGAAGGCATCGGCTGCTCTTTAGTAAAAGTCATGTGAGTTGACTTATCATAAGTTTGCTGCAATATTTCAGGTGGTCTTCTCATGCTCGCAAATATCTCCGAAGTATTAAAGTACATGTCTACTGGAGTATCAAAAGGACAACGTGTTTGCCGAGAATCCTGATAATCCATGGACTGCTCATAGACCCCAGATATATTTTCTTTATTGTATGATTTGAGTTTTTTAAACTGATTTGGTTGGATCACCTGTGCAGCTTTCTTAACTGCGGTGGTGTTATAAATTATCTCAGTCTTTTTCTTATATATGGTTACAGGAGAAGTATTAAGAGGCTTTCTCTTATTTTTTCCTGGGGATACTTTAGAGACCTTACCCTTTTGGGTCTTGCCCTTGATGTTCTGAAATAAAAATAATAAACAATTATAAATTTTACTGACTGAACCCCATTCACCAAATTTTTACTTTAATTCAGTTCCCAACTGAATTATTATAATTTCGATCTAATCGGTCTAATCTACTGAAGAAAGATATAAACTCTTTCACAAACTACAACAAATTATCCATAAAGAAAAATATTTACCTAGTGTTTGTAAAATTCTTATGCCACATAGGTATCCAGGCTGTAGAAATTTCAGCCAAGCATTTCATTTATTTAAATGCTCATTTGCAATTACAAACAATTTTATGTTTAATTACACATATTTATGCAGATTTAGTATAGTAAGAATAGCATCATAATTGTTCTTGAAAAGTTAAGAAACTTTATCATATTTTGTCCTACTACTGAGATAGATTTCCTATTCTCTAGGGGGCATCCATAAATTATAATTTTTGATCATTCACATCACAACTAAATCAAATGAAGCTTTTGTTACAAGGTGTTATTATAAAACACTTTTCAAAAATTGTTGCTACACCCCATTTTTTTGGCATTTTTGGTGTCATTTTTGACCATCACAGGATTAATGGACAGCGATCAGATATACCTTCCAAGCTTGTCTGGGCGCAAAAAAAAACATGGAATGTACCAGTTTGTTCCCATGCAGATGGTAAAAACCCATCGAGGAATGGGTGAAAATCTCTTAAGAAGCATGTTATAGGCGATGCGTCTAGGAACCCATCACTATTTTGATTCCCCTTCCCACATACCTATATGTATACCCACAATCATGCTAAACATGGTCTTTAGGTCTTGTTACCTTAGGCTCTGTCTACCCCTTAAGGGAGATAAACGTGATTCATGTATGTATGTATGTATCAGATATCAGTAACCTACCACATAAAAACATGTATTACCATAACAGACTTCAATACAAGTACAACATCATATCTGCCTCTTTTTTCATTGGAAAAGTGTATGGTCTCCCGAAGAGCCATGGGCTGCATGGGGGTCCAGGACATGGTGAGGCAGTAGCATGTCTCTGGCTCCAGGACAAGCCAGTCTCCAGGCAATTGGATCTGTAAGCCTTCCGGCAAGGGTTTTGCCAGTGTGACCTGCAATGTGAAGATGGTAGGATGCATAATTTACTTTGAATTATCATAGTTATTTAGTTAGAGTATCAAGTTGGGAATACAAACAGCTACAGCTTACACATAGTTGTTCAAGTACTTGGCACACACTTGTAGAATGACATAAAAATATAACACAGAAGTCCAAACTACACACACACACACATATATCACGTCTTTATCCCCTACGGGGTAGACAGAGCCTAAGGTAACAAAACCTTAAGGCCACATTTAGCATGATTAAGGGTGTATAGGTGGAAAGGGAAATCAAAATAGTGATGGGTTGCTAGCCGCATCGCCTATAACATGATTCCAAACTACTTGAACAAAAATGTGAAAGCTTTAGGAAAATAGGTGTGTATGTAAGCTGGGAAGCTCCACAAATAAGTTTTTGTAAGTGACATTGTGTTTGCTGTAGATAAAGAACATAACATAGATTGGTATGTAAAAAGAACAAAATAATAATGTCAGTTCTTTCAGTGCAAATTTCGAATCTAACGATAATCTAATTCTGGACATATCACTTTAGTGCACGACACCATCAAAAAAATACTCTATTCTGTTTATTTCATATTATATCAAAATCTGTTTATTGTTCTTGAGTAACTATAACTTCTGTCTTAATTGAATGTTATATTGGTATCAAATTGAACTTCCAATTCAATAGAGATGATCCATGAAAACAATAGATTATAGTATAAGAATACCATTATCTCACCTGTTTGACGCATTTTGTCGGGTTAAATACTTCCAACTGACGCTCACAGGAAGATCCAATCAAAACATTTTCGAAAATGACTTGCGGAGGCCTAGAAAACGGAGCTAGAATCAATCTAGGGCATTCCTCTTTTGGAGTCTCCTTACGAATGTTCTCAGCTCTTCGCGATCTCCGTATATGTTCAGGTGTATTATCAATCTAGAATTCAGTGACAAATATTAAAAATAACACTCGTTTCAACGAAATATTATGAACTCGAATGCACCGAAATATTACTTACTTCAAAATACATTTTTAACACAGGAAGTAATTATCACCATAAGCTTTTACTCATAGAGCTAGCTACAAGTTGTCCATTTTAAACAATTAAAAACTATTACAGAATTCTAGCAGTATTTACGAAATTCAGAAACAACGACGAATTAGCTCTTTCGTGTTTCGTCGTTCATTCAAAAAGTGATTTTAAATTTCAACTGTCACTCAAATTGTTGCCAAGCTAATAATTCCTTGATTTTAACTATCTATCTATCTATTCACGCACTGCGTTTTCTACGTGCTCGTCTTTTATGATTTTTGGTTTCACTGGGTTTCGCAAAATAAAAACTTACAATATTTTTTATAGAATTGGTTCACAGCATACTTCTGATGCTTGATTGTCCACATTAGATCAGTAATGTTTTGATTTTTGTTTTGTAATATGAATGTTAACCATAGACCACGCAAAACAAACTTGTATCCGAACTAAAAAAAGGTTGATTTTTCTCTTTCGACGGCTTGTCAGTGTCAGTGCTTGACATTGTCAGATCTGATCTGTGACATTTTCTTTCAATTTTATCTTCTACGGCGCTAGGTTTGTATTCATATTATTTCTGGAAATATCAAAGAAATCGTGAAGTGAAAATAGTGTTTCAACTGTGCTTAAACAGAAGATTGATAGTGCTGTTGTGTTTACCTAAGTATTTCTTTTTTCAGCTCCGTGAATTCAGAGAAATGGCGAAGTCCAAGAACCACACAAATCATAACCAAAGTGAGTAAATATGAGGATTCTGCTAGTGATCGTGTCAGAATTCAGATAAGACGAATATTAACTGGTGTTCTTAACGTGTTAAGATTCTGTATCCTTCTATGTCAGATAATGATTATACAAATAAACATGTAAAATATTGTGTAAATTTAAAGATTTGTTTATTTCCTTCCAGACCGCAAAGCCCACAGGAATGGGATCAAGAAACCCAAGAAGTTCAGACACGAATCTACCCTTGGAGTAAGTTAAGAATATTAGTGTATTACATCCATTCAGAAATGTATTTATTTTAATCCATGCTTGTATGAAAATATGGAGCTAGATCATGCAAATTGTTTGGTATTCTATCGATTGGATTTAGTAAAATATCAAATTAATTGTGTAGTATTACTAATAAGATCTTGTATTATCCCTACTAGCAGTAGTGTTGTTCATAGTTGTTTATTTATTGATCCAATTTATTATTTTAAGAACATTCAGTTAACATTATTACCTGGCCCCTATTTCACCAACGCGACAATTGTCGGCGACATCTGACAATTCTGTTTATATTAAAAACTCGACGAAAGGCTACGCAGGTTGGCTTCATATTGAATGTGCATTTCATTTTAACTTGTCACTTGCCGCCAACAATGTTGATCTGGTGAAATAGGGGCCAGGCCAAATTTACGGCGCTTCAAAATAGTTCTTCCAAATTGATGCTACAGTTTAGTAATACTAGTCACTAGTTATTAAATACTATCACTGAACAAAAGAAAAATATTATTGTTAGAAAACTATAAAATTGTATGCTTGTCTTTCCAGATGGACCCCAAATTCTTGAGGAACCAGAGGTTTTGCTTAAAGGGTAACCTGAAGCCTGCCAAGCAGATCGCGAGAGCAGCAGAGAAAAAGGCCACTCGGGAAGCTAAGGCTAAAAAATGAACACCTAGATTATAAGATATTAAACATCTAAAAAACATGTGCTTTGTTTTAATTAATATCCATTTTTATTAAATAGTTTATAGTTTCCATGCTTGCTCTGGTTTACCTACTCGTTGCAATAAGTATCTGTTTGTGCTGAAACACATCTACACTAATATTATAGAGGAAAGATTTAATTTTTGCATGATTGTAATGAATGTACTCTAAACTACTGGACTGATTTCTGAAATTCTCTCGCCATTACAATACTATTTAATGCCTGTATAACAGGTTATATTTAATTCAGCGCGGACGAAGCAGTAATAAATATTTTGAGAAGATAATGCTCTCGAAATATTTTTCTGTTGCTACAGAATCTAGATCTGAAGTCGCGTAACTTAAAAATCGGTAACTATTCTTAAAGTTTCTAAATGACTGCAAATTACAACAAAAATCCTAAAATCAAAGATGGCCGGGAATCGAACCCGGATCCTCATCATTCCGTGATGCGTGCTATACCGCTACACCACCCATAGCAGGTACCAACTATTCATTACCAAAAATTTATGGAAATGGAGCAACAAGCAACAATTTTACAAATATAAACAACCAGTCCATTTAATCAACCAATGTTCTAGTTCCTGTTGTGACCAATCAAAGAGTAACTTTTTATACATATACTTTAAATCTTAAACAATATTATATTGCTAGTTTAAACATTTGGCTTCAATTTGTAAAATTGTAGCTTTGATTTAAAAAAACGGTCCACAGCAAATTTAAAAATTACCAAAAAAATTTATTTTGGAATCGGAACAGCAAGCGATTTGTGCTGTCTGTGTTTTTTTTAACTGGTAATAGCACCTCATTTGACATTGACGTTGACGTTTATTTGTGTATTGAAAACAAAAATACCCAGGTGCTGCGTAGCCGCGAGTTTGCTTTCTTCTCTATTGTATACGAAAATAAATAACAAAACATGAATAATGAGGAACCGGTTTCAAATGAAAACTTTAATTCTCTAAAAGATTATCCAGAGTCCTTGCTTTCATATATTGACAAATACGTGAAAGTTGACCTGATAAAGAACACGTCGTTCAGTGGATTTCTGCATTCGATTGATCCTATCACTTTCAGGTAAAGTAATTTAAGTTATTTTATACTTACAAAGTTAATTATGTGGTCATAATTGTTTAAAAGAGAATGGACTAATGTTTTATTATATTTTTGTAGTGTAATCATCTCCATGCCACATGAAGGGAATTTCAAAACGACTGTTATACCTGGCCACGCAATAATAGACATACAGGAAGACACACCAAGCACGGATCTCGCACCGCCGACTCGAAAATGTTCTGCAGAAACCTCAGGGATAAATGTGATAAAAAGAAAAGTTCAATTAACAGCTTGGTTCACAAAGAATCTGCTACCTGTAAAGGAAGATGGAGATAGTTTAGCTATTGGAAATGTCAGCGTCCTACCTCCATACAGTGTAACAGACATTTGTGCAGACAATCCAGTTGTTGCCCTACAGATAAAGAAGATCATGGAAGCAATGCCCATGGAAGGACTAATAGACTAAGAAGTCTGGGGACGAACTTTTACTGACAATATCGTAAATATCTTCACTGATAGTGTAAATATATGAACACACAGACCTTTTGTTTACAGAATAAAGTACATATTCACTTTGGAACTGAACTGATTCAAAAATATTTGCACACTTTCATTTTTGGAACATCACACTATTTCAAATTAAGTCGGAATTCTAAAGGTGCATGTTTTTATGAACTCATTGTTGTTTGGTTGTATTATAAATATTAAGTAAGAACTTGAGACTAAGATATTAAGTAATGTTTCTGTTATTTTGATACTTACTTGTTATTTAATACAGTAGTATTGCATTTTTGTGTTATTGTTGAATTCAAGCAACTAGTGTAAAGACATTCATCATTATTGACATTCAGAATACTTCAGTGGTGTAACAAAGATGTCTGGGGTCCATGGAATATTCATCAGATTGGGTATGGGGTCATTCCTCACTATAAATAAGTGCATCATCTTGTCTTCTGTGCTCTAGGCCCCACCAGTTTGGGGCCCGAGCATTTTGCCCATCCTGCCACCTCTTGTTACACCACTGGCATACTAATTGTATTCATATTTTATACACATACATTCACCTTTAAAAAGCTTGTAAATTCACATAGATGGAAATCATGGGTAATGTCAACAAACCTTTTAGGTCTTTACTGATATATTTCTCCATGAAGTAATAGTACATTACTGTCTAGGCCAGGAAGTAGGCAATTGCTGGCTGAGTATTGGTTTGAACGGACGAGCTTGCGAGTCCGTTTAATAATACGAAGCCAGCAATGCTATTCTGGCCGAGGCAAGTATAGTGCTTTTCTCAAAAATCGAAAATAAAACAACAACAAAAATAAATGAAAATAAAATAATGAAAATTATTTTGCTTTGCCGCCTTTTTCTATCAATGGCATTTGAAGAGTGTATTTTTCTACCCAGAACACCTAAAGCTATTTCAGACACAGATAAACACGTTGTCGTACTAGCTTTCTTTTTTTTAATTTGATGTTTTAAGTCTTGTGCCTTTATTTTATAATAGTGATTTGCATTTTTAAAAAGTTAATAACTAGACAGTAATGGAATTTGTATGCAACATTACTGTCGAGTTTAGCGCGACAGTAATGTTTTTTTTTTTTTAATTTTGGACTGACCGGCAACAATTAACTTCCTGTTCTGATATGTAGTTAACAATGACGACTTTAACGGACATTTTTGAGAAAAATACCTTTTATATTTTTTCATTTGTTGTCCGATGCCAAATTATACAACTAAAACCTTAATATTTTTATGAAAAGTTTGTGTTTACATAGTTCACATTTCACTCTGTGTGGACTTTATAAACTAATAACCATGTGGTTTAGTTCACTCTAGACATACAGTTATAAGAATCTCAAATTGTGTCAGTTTGATCCTAAAATAAATAAGATACTTTTTATTACTACAATTCATTCTGGCATAGATCAGTTTGATAAAATAATTTTCCAACAAATTAAATATGTTACATATTTAGACTTACTGATAAACAAATATTTTGCAGGAGATAAAACTAATTAGGTACCTTTGGTCCTCCAGAATTATAATAAAAAACAAGGGAATAGTATACTTAGTAAAGATAAAAAAAAACCCTAAACTCCTCACATTATTCTTCTCAAGCAAAGTGGTACCCACACTGAGTTGTATTTTACATCACATCAAATCAATCTTAGCTGGTACTATGTCATTCAGTAAAATTCCATTCAAATTTAAATAAATGTGTAAGATAAACAGAACAAATTAATTATTCTACAAAAGTAGTAGAAGTAGTTTCCTGAATAATGTGACGATAATGTTATTAAAACTGCTTCTGCAATTCTCAATAATAATCTAATTTTTGTTTGAAGCAGTTGTAATTATGATTACGACAGCCAAAATAAATAAAAAACTTAAGTATCACTGTGCTTTTCATACGACATTGCTAATTAATGTAACCAGGATATTTACCGAATTGGTATTAAAATTAAAAAGACATGAAATGGTTTATTGATCATTTTAGTGCATTTATACGTGCTGGCATGTAATAAAATACGTGTAATAACTGTTTTATAGCAATAAAAGCGTAGGTGTGATGGCTATCTTGGTCTAGTCTATTGATAATGTTTCACGTATAGGTATAGGACGATCGCGCGACGTCCGCATCAGTCTGATAAGACGCTTTACCCTGCCCATTGTTACGTAAAAAGCGTACAAATATGTTTATATGGCAACAAATGTATCAGTCTTAACACACCGCGTCGCTCGCGCAGCCGTTATGCGGGATATTAACACGTTTACACGTATACTATAATTAAATTAAAATATTTTAATTATTAACTTTAGTGCTATCTTTACTACCACAATGAGTCAGCACACTAACAGAAAGATACAATATCTGGCGGGGCTATGCGGTAAGTGTGGCGGCAAATTCAAAATTCTGTATCAATATTGACTTTGACTTCTAAGAATTGAAGATCGTCGGCGAAAACAGCTCGCGCTAGAATTATTTCACTAAACGCATAATTATAAATAACATCTTTTACTACATCTGCTTGGTGATCAACCAACGCGTTTGTTTGCTCTACATTTTTGAAAGTCAACATCTGTCGATTTGCATTTGTAAATAATCTTGCGAATTAAATTTAGACTCGGGAAATATTTGATTTTGTTCGAAATACATAGGTAAATGGAAATATTCTCAGTTATTTATTAGTTCTGACCTACCATGCCAAAGCATTGTCGTGGGCGCTGCTATTGTGTTTGTAAACAAACGAACTACATAATTTAATAAATTATTAAATACTTTGGTAAACAAGGAGTAGACATGCCGTTTTCTATAATATTTTGCTTTTGTTTCGATGCTAAGCAAAAAGGATTCAATACACAAGCAAGTTACTTTTGATTTTGGATCTATAGAATTTGTAGCAATAAAAGTTAAAATAAAAATTACTTATTAGCTAATGAGTTGTTTTTAATTGGTACTATGTCCAATTAAACTAATAAATTATTTTTTCTCATCCACATTCGAGCGGCACAAGCGTTCGTTTCTGTGATTTATTTTCTTCCTCAGTCTCCGCCAACTTCATGTTCACTGGTGCCACGATCTCGTGGCCTTCGCCCGCTATTCCCAAGTTCCAAAGTGGAGAAGCCAACGTCCAAATTACGGAGGTGAGTCAGCGTTGAGTGGGAGATCGCGATGTGACTGGAAATCGCGTGAGGTAATCAATACAGCTCAGTGGAAGTGGAAAGGCTAACCTTGGATCAATTTTACAGACACTTCACGATGTTAATAAGTGTAAAATAAAATGTTTATTTCGCTACAACCTGTATTAATAATATTCGAGTAAGTAACTGGTTTTCTTTGTATTTTAATACATAGATCAACGCAGCGCACGTAGTGACTGAATGGGTAATTTTGTACCTAATACAGAGTCATACCCATATTGCCTTGCCCATAAGGCCTTTTTTAACGTGTGGAAAATGCACCTTATGCATTTGAGATGATTGTGGGTCGGTACGCGGGGCTCTCCAATAGTGGGCATAGCCACTTATAACCAGTACCTACCACTCGCGTTCCCTATTGGTAGGTAACAAATGCAATAGTACTACATTATTATTATTATATCTGGTACAGGTACATTCCATGCAACAACAGGAACGTACTTCATAAAAACAACCTAACTTATCAAAATATAGGCACGATAGGCAAGTAGCTAAGTAGATAATGCAAGGAAAAAGAGATGTACCTAATACGAGGCGAGATAGACAGACGAGCAGAGTGGCGGACTAAGTCCGTCAGAGGCCCGGGGCGACAAAACTAAATGAGGCCCCTCAGCTTAAAAAAATAGGTACTAACTACTAAGCACATTTTTAAAGTCTTGTTTAGGATTTGATCAGGAGAACACGGAGGCATATGGGGCCCCCCAGAGACCGGGGGCCCGGGGCGGCCCGCCCCTTCCGCCCCCCTGTTAGGCCGCCACTGCAGACGAGACTATTTTTCATACAGGCTGTGAGACTGAGCGGCCCCAGCTGACACTCTTTAATGAAAAGAATATAAAGTAAATAATTTTTCTTTCACACACGTCCTACATCTGTCAAATTTTCTGGTCTAGTTTTATTTTAGTTATTTCAGCACCGATCTAATCTAACGGTAGGCAGTATAATTATGGCTATCTAGAAATCCTTACTAATATTATAAATGCGAAAGTAACTCTGTCTGTCTGTCTGTCTGTCTGTTACCTTTTCACGCTTAAACCGCTGGGCCGATTTATTTGAAATTTGGTATACAGATAGTTTGAGTCCCGGGAAAGGACATCGGATAGTTTTTATCCCGGAAAATCACTGCCTAGCCCAAACCACTGGAATTTTTCAAATTTAAGGCGGAACAAAGTTCGCCGGGTCAGCTAGTAAGTCATATAATGTAGGATTGTACTTTCGTTCCCAGGCTCAGATATCATGGGTGGCGTCGCTGTTCGCTGCGGGCGCGATCGCGGGGTGCTTCTGCGGGCACGCGCTGCTCGACCGCGTGGGCCGGCGCGCCACCTTGCTGTACGGGTGTGTGCCGGGCATTGTAGGCGCGGTACGTGCACTTTACTACTTACCTACTATAATTTTTTTTAAGTTTAGTGTCGGGTTTCTAGTAGGTACTTGGACAAAAGCGAACGAAATATAATGCCATCATACATTTGGGCCGGGGGCCAGATTAAATTGCATATCTGGGTATATTTTTGGGGCACGGCAATTTGTATGGAAACACCTTTTCTAATTAGGTAAGTAGTTACTGTATCTTTTGATTGAGTTGACTTGAGGGTTGATTTTTTCACAGCTCTACTTAAGGGGCCGCAGACCCAAGAATTTGGTACCTGTTAATTTCAACTTTAAGTAGGTACCTATAGCTTTACGGTTTCCTGAGAAAAAGAGCCTTGACGCACGGACGGACGGACGAACAGCAAAGTGATCCTGTAAGGGTTCCGTTTTTCCTTTTGGGGTACGGTCGGTACCCTGAAACATGTGCCGAATAAATCTTTCCTTATTTTTTAATCGGTCAAAAAGACAAAAGAATCGTAACCCTCTAACTTTTATTCGTTTATTTCAGGGAATCATCCTATGTACGAAATCACCTGAACTAATTTACTTTTCAAGAATAATCAGTGGAGTATCTTTGGGAATTAGTGCCGTGGTAAGAAGTCAGTACCTACCTCATTACACATAAACGGATAACTCACGTATAAAAAGTCGAGTGATGCTCGACATGTTTCGGATGCTCTGCTCGCGCGGCCGTTCGACGCAACTGACAGCGGCGCACAACTACCCTCGTTTTCATCGTAATTTTTATTATTGTCAAATGTCGGGCAGCACACAACACTGATCACGTCACTCCGTAAAGGTTCGCTCACACTCACCGTTTGGTCAATATTTAAAACAGTTTTCCAACTCGGGGGCACCGACCATCCACTATCCCGGTTGAAATTGGGATACCGACTTATTTCAATGGCTTCACGTACTTTCCGCGGAGTTTTGAGTTATCCGTTTATGTGTAATGACGATTAAGTCTCACGGTAGTTTCATGTTGAAAGTCAGTACCTATTTAAAGAAATATATATATATATATATTAATATTAATGAAGCTTAATAAAAAATCAATTACCGTGAGTTAGTCTTATACAAACTCAAAAATTTAAATTAGACTAAATCCAATAAAAAAATCCAATAATTGTTTATAACTTTGCAATTTTTTATGTGCTAATACCTCTTTTGGCACATTTTTCTAGGCATCATTCCGGATCCAATGAGCTATCGCACATCATTTTAAGAGCAGTATCTCTATTTTAGACCATTTTGAACTTATCGGCTAGACTATTGGCTGCGGGTAACGCAAACCAATCTTCGGAGTCCTTGGGAAAGGCCTATGTCTAACAGTGGACGCCTTTCAGTCGATATGATGAGGACTAACTTTTGATCTTTCTTCAGGTAACAATGATATACATAACAGAAATAGCAGACAAAGAGATTAGAGGCGCGCTAGGAATGTCTGTTCAAGTGACAAACAATTTGGGAAGCCTCATCGTCTACACCATTGGACCGTTTGTGTCCTACAACACGCTGAACTCCATGGTGTTCGCTATCCCCGTTGCCAATTTCCTATGTTGCCTGTGGATACCCGAGTCTCCGTACTATCATATGAAGGATGGTAGAATAGAGGCGGCCAGAAAAGTATTTATGAAACTAAAGGGAACTGATAATGTTAAGGTAAGGTCAGCGTAGTGTCAACAAGGTACAGTCGCGAAACATTCCTGTTGAGCCACTAGCCAATATTGGTAAGCGGTTCGTCGTTGGACAGAGTCGCGGGCAACAGCTAGATTATTAAAAAACTACGTAAAATTGCCAGTTACTTAGGTACCTACGTTTGTCTTTGACTAACAGTTAGGTATTTTAGTTATTTATTTGATTTGTGCGTAGTCATTGTAAGCAAATGGTATATGTAATGTACAAATATCTTGCGATGCGACAGTTTACACCAGTTGAACTAGTCCCTAATTAAGCGCGGGCTTGTACCATGGCCGGGTACAGGGTGACGTTTAACCACAGTCTGAATTTAATTCTAATATCACAATCTTTAATTAAATTTAAAATAAACTCGTTTTTTTCTCACTGCCGAAAATATGTACAGTCCGTGAGCTCAACAAAATCGAAGGGCCTCTATTCGGGATTGGCACGCGAGCGATATTACCTACCATTAGCAAAGCCTAACGTTTAACTTGCTATTCGACGTCACTATATAAAATGACAGTTCGCCGAGCATAACCGATGAGAACGCGATGAGTTCCTAGGTCTTTTTAACGAAAAAAGTGGGGTGTTACAAGTTTGACATTGATATCTGTGTGTTTGTCGCATCGTAGCTCTCTAACGGATGGGCTGATTTCGTTGCGGGTTTTTTCATTTTGCATGTTTTCCTTGCGGTGGTTCTTAGCCAAGTTTGGTAAAAATCAGTCCAGCAGTTTGATGAGTATCAACTCTTTTCCAAAATGATGTGAGGTATTTTGGCATAAAATTGATACGTGGGGGTTTTATTAATTTTTTTTTTTGTTTTCGTGAATTTAAAATTTGTTTCGATCCCGGCACCTCCAGCTTCGTAGTCAGGGGTTTCTAACCATCAGTTTGTGTTTTTTTACAGTGGGTAGATGAACAGCTTGGTGCCATACGGGCTCATGTTAGGGAGAGTATGGCAAATAAGACAACCTTGTGGGAGTTGTTATCAAACATGAAATATAGAAAAGCTTTATATATCGTAGCAGGTAATTTTTTCAATAAGATATTACGTTGGTACACATTCTTATTCACACAGAAGCAAGTACGTGCCTAAAACGCAAAATTGTCTTGGCATTATTTTCAATTTGTTTTGTTGATATAATTCTAGAGATGAAAAACTGAAAGATTATGGTCGATAAATTTGAACTATTTTTTCTCAAACATGCTCGGAAATGTATGCGTTAATGTCCCGATATGAGGACATGAAGTTTCTCGTTTATGGCTCCCTACATTACTTCTTGGCTTAGGCCACAAAAGTTAGTATGAAAATCCATTTTTGTCCGCTGCTCTAATTTTTTAAATTTCTATACTAAAATTAAATTGGCAAAGGAAAAAATTACATACAGCCAACCACCACCACAATCTGTACCTAAGCATAATTGCGACATAAAAAAAAATCTATGGTACTATATTTAAGTGCGGTTAAACATGGTGCTCAAATAGCTGGATCAAATTAGTACATTTAAAAAATAAAAAAGGTGGCAAATCGAAAATCTTTTTTTCTGCTTATGCGTATTTCGTAGTGATTGTTATTATAATTAAACAGAAATAAAAATGACTTCTAGTGATGAAAGTGACGGGGAACTTATGAACTGTACTCCGCCTCATTTAAAAGAGGAGGCAAATTTAGCTATGCAAAATATTCTACCGGAAAAAAGTAAAGAGATTTTTCCCTATAATAAACTATGATTTACTTGATTGTCTAGTAGTTATTTTAATTTTAATATTTCCTCACATTGTTTGAGAAAAGCACTATACAAGCTTTGGCCGGAACAGGGATTGCAGGACTCGTTCTATCTGGCCTCGTCTTCGACTCGGCCACCTACCCCAAACTCGTCCAGCAATCCCTTACTTCACGGCCTCTGCAGTAATGTACTAATTAGATATGCACTGAAAATAAGTAGGTAAATAATTGAAATATTTACAAGGCCACAATTAAAAATATATACGTAAACATATCGATAGTAATACCTGTTTGATACAGGTCTGAAGATGCTGCAGTACATGACCGGAGGGATGGCGATCCAGGCTT
The DNA here is from genome assembly GCA_932294345.1 of Pandemis cinnamomeana. Taxonomy (NCBI): domain Eukaryota; kingdom Metazoa; phylum Arthropoda; class Insecta; order Lepidoptera; family Tortricidae; genus Pandemis; species Pandemis cinnamomeana. The sequence continues at coordinate 5,420,322 of OW028709.1, read as the reverse complement.
ACCTCGAAGTGATCTTCCGGCAGAGCAGTTCAATTTCGGGCCCTCTTGTCAGCATCATCTATGGGTTTGTGCAGCTGCTCACAGGTCAGTACTTATTTTTTATCATTTCCATGAATACTTAAACATATTCTTTTAAATATTTTGTTGAATCAGGCTTTACTTTGCGGAGGACCATTTCAATGAACAAAAAATATTTACCTTGCTACTCCGCTACTCACGTGCAAGATAACCAAGCCTGTGTGAAATATGTTTTTATGCAATCCCTCCCTCCACTACTGCCACATAAAACACATATAAATCCCACAAACTTAATTATCCCTTAGGTACACCACACAAACACTGACGCGTTTCGATCCCTCTACGGGATCGTTATCAAAGTTTAATGAGCACATATCTCTCTATATTTGTACAATAAAGCATTTACTTACTTACTTACTTACAACTGTTACACATGAAAACCAACGTCGTACTGATTCGAAAACGCATAAATCAATATAATGTACCTACATTCATTTATTTTCCCAAACTATCCTTTTATTTATGATGTTTATTGCACACAAACTACTTTCATAATTTTTTCCGACTACAGCAAAAACAAAAAGGGTTATGTATTTAACAAAAAAAAAATTTCTATTCATCAAAATGGACACGTAATAAACACAGGCTTGGTTATCTTGCACGTGAATAGCGGAGTAGAAAATTTCTTTTTCAAATCGTTTGTTTCTTATTTGCAGGTGTTGGAGGAGCTATACTGGCCGGTTACTTTGGTCGTAGGATTCTTATGTTCGTGTCAAGTTTAGGAGTTGCGATGTCATTGACCGCTCTAGGCCTCTACTTCCATCTTCAGGACACCGTCAAACTTGGCCCAGACGTGCTCTCAGCTCTTTCCTTCTTACCTCTAATAGGTCTCTTCGGTTTCAACACATTCTACTCTGTAGGAATAGGGATGTTACCATACGTAATGCAAGCAGAACTGTTCCCAATAAATGTGAAGACAGCAGCGTCGAGTTTGGCTACAATAATGGCCTGTATCATGAACTTTGTTATAACCAAGTGCTACCACGGTATTCGCGCGGGTTTCGGACATTCTGCCGTGTTCTGGTCCTTTGCGTCTATAGGGTATTTAGGTATTTTCTTCATTTACTTCTTTGTGCCAGAAACTAAGGATAAAACACTGGAGGAGGTACAAGATAATATGCAAGAGCTAGACCAAGAAGCCACAGCGCTTAAAGATATTCAGGATGATTAGAATAGCCTCAAACACGATTTGTGAAGATAACTAAATATTTTCACCTTTTGAACGCCAAGCTTAGCTACATAGTAAAGCTATTTTCATTCTTATGCCTTTGCATGAAAGTCATTTTTACACTTATAACCTCTGTCGGCCACAGCCGACATTGGCGGTCAAAAGAGGGAAAGAGCAAGAAGGCCAGTAGGCTTTGTTACAGGGATGATTTGACGTTATATACGGACTCTAGCTCAAATTATTGCTTGCTTGCGAGACAAGAAACTGGATATATGGAACTGGTTGTTTTTAAAGGTTAATCATATGGACTTGCGATCGACCATCAAGGCAAGCTTACACACGTGTGATTTTCGTAAACATTCAATTATTTAGTGTCATATAAACTGGACGATTCTGACCCGCCGTAGAACAGTCTCACAGTAAACGCCACGATGATTTCCGTTTCCAATTCAATGCGTCACGAAGACATTTATTGCGAAAAAGTTCCACAGTGGATCAGGAATCGATTTGTTTGATGATACAGCGTGGCCTTTGGATCTTGTCACCTTAGGCCCTGTCTACCCGTGAGGGAGAAAGACGTGATTTATGTATGTATACATGTAGTATGGAGTAAAACATAAATATAGATAGCAACAATAACTTAAATTTGTGACGTTAAATATTTGTGTCCCACAGTTTGACAGTGTACCTACCTAATATTTACTTAATTAACCATTTTAATGTATGCTGTGCTGTTTCATCATTAGTATCCACTTCACGCTGTATATAACTCTTATCTGATTTAGCTATAAATGCACAAACACAAAATGTTTTAAGTCTTTGACAATATAATGGTCACGATTACGTTTATTCTGTCGTGTGTGCACTGTCGTTGTATAATATCGTTTACTTAAGAAAAATAATGAAACACATGCCGCATTAGGTGACATGTAACGTTCTAAGCCTAGTCGTATTCTCGTATACAACTATTTTACGGGGCCTTGTTCATTATCAAACGCAGAATGTACAGAATTAGCTTTAGCTATATCAAAGTGCAAATATGCAGGTATTGTTGCATAGAGATTACGTTGATAAGTAGATTGCCTACCACGTAGGCACGAGATTTTTTTGTTTGTATGAGATAAACTATAGATATTTTATACTGCTTTGAATTTTATGGTCGCTTAGCTGGTTTTATCGTGTATACAAAGATATGTTTTAGCTTTATGTTAATTATAGTTATTTATTTCATAAATAAGAGTGAGCGAATAACGAGCACGGTAAATAAATCACAAATATTTATAATGTATTATTATTTAAAGGCAATGACCACAGCAAATATGTTGGCAGGAAATGTAAGCAATCAAATTATGCCCTTTGCTCACTGCTCGGCCAATGACCGAACTTTAGTACACATTGTCTAACTTACACTTGTATAGACACACCTAAATAAAAAACGGCACAAGTCATTAATACGCCTTAGTAATTTAGATATTGACAATTTGAGTTTATACTCTTTTTAATCTAGGTGTGCGGGTATGATTGGCATTGGTAACAGGTAAAAGTTAATTCTTCAAATAAAACTCTGAATGTGACCATAAAACTGTATTCTGTTGAATAAAAATATGAAATACATATTGATTACTTAATAGTCTGCGATAAATATACACCAGATACCGGTACAAATGAGGGCTACTACAGTGAACTTGGGACCGCGGGGTGTTCAGACTCGCTTGTTGTTCCCGTAGGAGTAGAGAGGGGCGAATGGGGTTTCTGCGGGCTCGTCCCCGCTCTCCTCTGAGGCGTCCGACTCGAACGTGTTGTCCGGGATGTCGTACAGACGGATCAGCGGCTTGTTCGGGTCCTTCATAATCAGGTATTTACCTGCAAATAGCATTTTGTACTTTATTATTTTGCATAGAAAAATCAAATAAAATATAACTGACAGCAACAATATTTCTCAAGATGCTGTAGTGATCTTAATAAACAGTCTGTTATAGTAAAAAATCCACAATGTACATGTTCAATTGTTTATGTATGTATCTGACGAAGGTAAGCCTATGCAAACATAAGCTTAACCGTTTTTGAACACCTTTTCAAAATTGTTCAAAACTGCTTGTCAAGGTTCGAATATGACGTGAATTTATTTTATCATATTCAATCATATTTATGACCATGACTGTACAACAGAGAAAGATCGCTAAGTGTCTACCCACTACTTGTGACTGTACCCCTTAAAACAGATATCAGTATTGAAAATAGTTCTAATTACTTTGTATTTGTTATTTGTATTAACACTCAAATGTGTTCTTTACACAATGATAGCGTGCTATTTGTGTCAGACGCCAGAATGATTTAGGATGAAACATTGTAATACTTCCGTTGATACTACATTATGTACATACATAATGTAGTACAATTACAATGTTTCATCCTAAATCATTCTGGCGTATGTACGCACGTTTACTCTCATTGCCAAGAGTGTTGGAGAGTAGCGTGTTTCAATATATTATGTATAGGTAACTCTGCAACACGTTATCTACATATATGTATCTATAATCTATAAGTATTGAGTATTATTCAAGGTGTCTTCAAATTATTCTGAAATATTTCAGCATGTAGTTTGGTTATTTTGTTTATCTATATATTTGATTGACTTTGTCCGCGCAAAAGTACCTATCTACAATGCGACTCTAGGCAGCTACGACCTTTGATACGTTCATCAGTTCATCACTATCCCGCGGGAACTATGCAATTTTCCCCTGCTATCTCAGTTCCAATTTTGATCCAAAGCCGTCCAGTCGTTTCAGCGTGAAGAAGGAACAAACATACGCACTCACTCACATCCTCACAAACTTTCGCATTTATAATATTAGTAGGAGTAGGATATTTTGATTTAAAATCAACTCACCCCTTTGACGGCATACACTTGAACATGGATCAATGTATGGTAAAATTTTGTCAACCACAAAATTAAAAAACATAAAAGTAATCCCAATCTGCTAACCCAACCCTGCTGAAATATTTCGAATAAATTTTGAGACAGTGTCATTGACGTACAATAAACAACTAGACTCCCAATCACGCTCAAAAACTGTCCAAAGCAAAAGTCTGAACACGCGTCTATTGTTCAGAGTTTTTGTTCAGTCGTGTTTCGAGCGCGCTTTGATAACAATGTATATGTCTCTTTCGCACCGTAATCTTACTATTGAGAAAAAAAGAGACAGGCAGGTTTCCAGCGCGTGGCGTCGTGTCATTACTTCTCACGATCCTACGCCATTGATATTAAACATTACTGCCACGAAATAAGGTGTCAATTTGAACGAATATGTTAATGTTATCTGTCTAAGTCGATGTGTTGACACACACAACACATAGACAAAGCAACTCGGACGTTTCTTGAGGAACCTTTGTTAGCGACTGAGAGTCTAGTTGTTTATTGTAAGTCAATGGACAGTGTAGAAGAGTTGCACTGACCGTCCTTCTGCTTCATGCAGATGTCGATCATGCACCGCAGGATGCCCCACGCGTTGTCCATGGACAGGTTGATCTGCGCCGCGAACTCGTGCGGCTTGAACTGCTGCGTGCCCAGGATCACGTGGCGCGCGTTGTCGCGCACCTGCGTGCGGGACACGTACCCGAACTTTATCTGGTCGGAGCCAGCCAGAAGCGCCTGTCAACAATCGATTACACACATTAATCGTAATCGTAACACATTAGGGTAGTTTGAATCGTTAAATACGGAGTGATGATGACTCTATAAAAAAAGTTTATTCTATAAATACATACATAAATTACGTCTTTATTTATCCCTTACCAGATAGACAGTCAATGATGAGCTCTTGACCTAAATGCCACGTTTAGCATGATTCTGGGAGTATAGGAGAAAAGAGGAATTAAAATAGTGATAGGTTGCTAGATTTTCGCCATCTGGGCGAGAAGAGAAGCAACAGGTAATTCTATGTTGTTTCTTTACTCCAATACCATTATTCTACGAGTTACAAAAAATACAGGTCTCTCGCTATCCCACTGAATCATTGAATTTTTCTGGGATGAAAAGTTGTCTATGACTTTTCGAATCTTCAACTAGTAGTTCAATTAAAAACGCCATTCGAAAGTGGTAAAAATTTAGCTCAATTTGAAGTACGAGTAGATTTAAGAGTTTCAATTCCCATGCATTCATGAAAATGACAATGTATTCGCGGGCAAGAGCTAGTCTTTGACACAGACCTGCACAGTCCACTTGGCGAGCTTGCAGGAGTTGTTCCTGAGCTCGTTGGCGAGCACGGCACCGCGCTGCGTGTCGAGTTTCTGACGCCACTCGACGCCGTTGGCCAACTTCGAGTCCCACTCGTTGAGGGCCTTGATCGTGAGGAACTGCGTCTCGTTCTGAGGCCCCTGCATTACCGCGTCGTGCTCGCAGCGAGCCACCAAGACCTGGGGGACAATGGGGTCACTGTCTTTTAGGTTATGTATAAGGAAAGCGTATCTTTAACACGCTTACAAAATTAAAGATTTCCTTTTTTTAATGTTTATTTCTAAGTTTATACATTAACACCAGATTTACATAAAGTTCGAAGCCGGTTGCAATCAAATGATGCTTTGTCTGTGGGCAAATGTCAAAGTGACAGCTAAACACAGGCGATTGTTGCAGGAATAAAAACCTGAATACATACATACATACACAAATTACGTCTATATCCCTTACGGAGTAGACAGAGCCTGAGTATAGGTGGAAACGGGAATGCAAATAGGCTATCGAGTTGCTAGCCGTATTGCATATAACTTGATTTCTAAGATTTTCCCCTTAAAACTAGAATCACGTCGAATATCAGGCTGCTTTGTGCTCAAAAAGGTTAAACTGATAAAACCTATGGAAGAATTATACTGACCACTCCATTGTTGAGGTTCCACTTGCGGTAGCGATAGCCGACCGAGGCGACCTCGCCCTCCTCTTCTTCCGAGACGAACGGGTTGGCCTCGGGGAACTTGTACTTGGCCTCTGTGGTACCGCTCTTCAGCACCTGAGTAAATTTTACATGAAATAAAAAAATGTGGACCAGTCATTTTGTCACTCCATTGTTATAAGTTATTGATAAAACTATCATTTTCATAAATACCTAATCATCAATGAATTTAAGCCGCTCGCGCCCCACCCCCCCCCCCCTTGGATCACCCTACGCTCCCCAAGTAGGGCGCGCCCCACTGCTTGGGAACCCCCCTCCTACGGGTTTCCGGTACGGTCGCCCGATTCAAGTATCAAAATACGAGCGAGAGAGACAGCAACTCAGACCTGAAGGTCTTTTCAAATCCCTCTCTCAAAGCCTTCTCTCGTCCCTGGTGAGCAGTAGATGTTCCACGGGAGTTTGCAATTGTGTCGTACAGACACATCATTCAAACAGATGACGCTTAGCGACAAAAAATTCGCATAGTAACAAAGGTCACGTGACGGTTGGTAACAGGTAGAAAAATTCGGAGACTACCCACCTGCTATGGGTGGTGTAGGGGTATAGCACGCGTCACGGAATGACGAGGATCCGGGTTCGATTCCCGGCCATAGCTTTACTTTTCGGATTTTTCTGTGTTCTAATTTTCACAAACATTTAGAAATTGTCTTTTCAAATGCAATCTCACTGTAGAACAGTTCCTTATTCCTGCCATACCTGCTGGCTGAAGTTGTGGTTGATGAAGGTAGCTTCGAGCGCGAGGTTGCGCGGCGAGTTGATAGAGTTGGCGTCATCAGCGGGCGGCTCCACAGACGTCTCGTTCACGGTCAGCAAGTCAAACTCCGTGTTGTCGCGCTTGTCCAAAAACAGCTTGTCGCCTGTAACAAATGCACACATAAAGCTGGGTCCTCATCTGCGAGCAATTGCACGTTACACTAATCAAAAAAACCAATGGGCGGGCTCTATATACACACTATCACTTCTCTATAAATGCAATGACATTAGTGTAGCACCAATTAGGGGCTATCTAACCATTTCCAGCCTATATACGACCCATTGCTGGGCAAAGGCCTCCTCTCAGAGCAATAGGGGCCATCCAATAGGGGGCATCTAAATCTATATATATAAAAGAAAGTCGTGTTAGTAACACTATTTATAACTCGAGAACGGCTGAACCGATTTGGCTGAAAATTGGTAGGGAGGTAGCTTAAAACCAGGAGACGGACATAGAATACTTTTTATCCCGATTTTCCCACGGGATTGGAAAATTGCGAAATGTTGTACTAATAAAGCTACAGACATTAAATTTAGCATGCCTACACATTATTCCTTGATTAGTATAAAGATGCACTTATGAAGGAATTTTTCAAATTTAAGGCGGAACAAAGTTCGCCGGGTCAGCTAGTACCTATTTGATAAAATTGAACTTAAGATAAAGAAACAAAAGGATAGATATCTTAGTTGCATATCTTTCCCCCATATTGATAATAATCCATGCAGGAATGAGATTAGAAACATTTCAAGTCTTTGCTTTAAAAAGTTTTAAGCTTATCATGTTAAAGACCCGTAGGCTTATTACCTAACTCGCTCGCAATCGCCATCGTGTTCATTTTGACAGTTCTTGTATGAATGTGACAGCTAGCTGATTCCGATGCCAATTGTCAGCCCATACATGAACTGTCAAAATAAACACGATAGCGATTGCGAGCGAGTTAGGTAAAAGCCTGCTGGCTTAGCTTAGGGACCGTCGCTGTCTGCAGGACTTCACAGTTTAAATAAGACGAATAAGAATACTGACCGATCTTCTCAATGACGATGTCCCAGGAGTAGTTGGAGCGCGTGCAGCACATGATGGTGGCCAGGATGGCGTCGGTGGCGTACACCGTGCCTGTAGTCTTGGACAGCCGCCGGATCACCGGGTCGTCGGTAGTCGTCACCTGTTACCATACATTGCTTGGAATAGTTTTTACCAACCTGTATCGACTATGATCGACACTTCTAAGTTGCTACAATCTTGACAATGTGGATAACAACCATAAGGTTATTGTTAAAGATAGAAAACTTTACGGTAATTTTCTTAGAGACATAGTGAGGTGGTTTCTACTTGCATCTCACCATAGTCTTTAGTTTGTAGTTGGCAACGTGCTGCTGTCACTCTCACATCAGGGCCCACAGTCGGCTTTTACAAAAACCATGGGGAGAGACGAATCATTACTCTAAACAAGGCACGGCATTGGGAACTTCTCAAAAAAAAGCTCAGCCAGTCCTCTATTTATACCTTCATTATTGTTATTGCATAGGGTTTCCAGACCCGAAGCTGGCTTAAAATACTACATTATGCTATCTTTTGCAAGTACAAACCCGCAATGACCAAATGTAGCCGAAGTATGTACATGCACAAAGGCATTCAAAGTTGCCTTTCCTTTTTTATCCAACAGCTGGTATCAATGTGTTCAATATACTGAAATTTATGTTTCATAGACAGATAGATGGAGATATACTGACCGTATGGAAGATACGGTCGATGCGCTGCAGACTCTTCTCGTGTTTGACATTGACGCGGTCATACGCCTTGTCGTAGTACTCCAGAACGCCGCAGCACGCGATGTCCTCGCCTACAACATAATGATGTTAGTTATCTATACTTAATATTATAAAGAGGAAAGATTTGTACCTATTTTTGTATGTTTGTAATGAATAGGCTCAAAAAGTACTGAGCCGATCTGGATGAAATTTGGAACATAGATAGATTATAATCTGGAATAACACATAGGCTACTTTTTATCCCGGAAAATTGCGTGATTCCCGCGGGATAGCGATAAACGAATTCTATGCAAACGAAGTTGCGGGCAACGGCTAGTATTGCATATAGACGATGTTAGTTATGTTGTATATTATTGTAGTTCGAATTATTGAGAGAACCAATAGCTCCTATCATACATTAATCGAAAATTACAAGATAGGAAGTCTTGGTTCTTCACCATCGATATTGCACAAAGGCTATCTTAATGTGGTTGCGGTGTATGAAGGTAATAGGTTTTAGTATCTTAATGCCAGCTAAGATATGGAGAGGTGATTTCTTTGCCTCTTTGTCACTATCTTACACTGGCGATAGACAGTGCCAACTCTTGATGGAAAACAATGAAGTTATTTAGTATTTAAATTATCCACTGTATTAATCATACTTAAAACGAAGTTGTGTATTAATTTATTTGACAAGACTGAAATGGCTACAACTATGGTAAGTAAGACATGCCTTCAGAAAAAGACAACTTAACTAATAAATTTCATTTGTGACTTTTGGTGATAACACTGATAACCTAGTTTGTACCTTCCTTGATGCCAGGCAGAGTGAGCTTGGCAAGGCGAGGGAAGTCCATGTCTTCGATGGTGACCCAAGTAGGACGCACAGTAACGGAAGCGTCGCGAATCTTCATCGGAGCGCCGCGCTGGCCCCACCGCTTACCCATCTTACGGTCTCGTTGCTGAAGGTATTTCTGAGTTGTCAACAGATCAAACGGAAGAAGCGCTGTGCTTGTTAATAATACATAGTTTGCACAGCATATTTTAAAAACAGGAAAGATATTTAAGCATCATTGTGTCATCTGTCTGTAGCTAAGTGAATGTCTAAACTTGTCCTTAGATCAGTAAAATTAGGTGAGATTCATTTAAGGTAATGTAAGGAATCCAACCATATTTTTTAACATTTTTGACTATGACTAAGACTGCATTCTCATTTTTCAGCTTCTTAAGACTACTTTGTAGTGATCTCAAGTTAACATTATAAGAAGCTAACGTACGCTATCTATCTATCTACAGCCATTGTTCGTCCACTGCTGGACGTAGGCCTCCTTCATATTGCGCCAACTTTCGCGATCCTGTGCTTCCCTCATCCAGCCACTGCCAGCTGTCCTCCTAAGGTCATCCGTCCAACGCGTCGCAGGGCGTCCCACACTACGCTTTCCCAAACGTGGTCTCCACTCCAGGATACTTTTGCTCCAACGGTTGTCAGTTCTACGTACGCTACTTTCACATAATCTCGTGATCAAATACCTTGTTCAGGGTGGTCATGCCACCAGGAGTGCGGGCGCCGCGCTGCCCACGCTGACCGCGTCCGCGAGCACGGCCCCGCTGGTACGGAGGCTTTTGCTGTAAATATACAAAACTAAAATTAAAATTACAAGTTAGGCATACATTATTAAATGAGAGTGGCCAGTAGCGTAGCGTGGGTCTCGGCCGCTCGGGGCGGACGAAAATTTTGCCGCCCCCTAAAAGTGCCGCCCGGGGCGGACCGCCCCCCTCGCCCCCCCTACGCTACGCCACTGAGAGTGGCCATGAGGAGAAAAGCGTTGAGCCTTGTGTACCTCGAGAAACAAGGATTTGTTTACAGTTGGATACCATTGGATAACAGACAACAGTAAAATAAAGACCCCCACATTGCCTAGCATAATCATTGTATGTTGATGATGGAGCCAAGTCATACAAAATCAATTGACTTGAAAATTTAAAATTAGTATGTAACTAACTAAACTAAACCTAATAATGTTTCACTATGTAAAGGGATCTTCTCAGAATTAAAAGATTTCTGTCGTAGTTTCTCAGTAGGCCCACTGCGGGAGAGAATTTCACACAGTGGCGGATTTACAAATTTTCAAGGTATAAGCTGAATTTTTGCCGCCCTTGCAAAAACTTCTTAAAATTGTTATTATGAGGTAAAAAAAAAAAGGTCATGCCCCATAATCCCAAATTTGCCGCCCCCAAAATCCCAAATCTGCCGCCCTAGGCTTGAGCCTTCTCAGCCTTATGGTAAATCCGCCACTGACTTCACAACTGATCAATGATGAACAAAATTACATTTTTTAATTCAAAATTATACAATACAATACAATAACTCTTTACTATACATAAATACATACATATATTATCATGTTCTTATTCCTTATGGGGTAGACAGACTGAGTCTAGGATAACAAGACATCTATTTCCTGCAAAATTATGTGTATAACAAATATTGATAGTTCCAGAAAAAAACTTACATCTCTGGTTGTATCCACCAGGTGGAATGTTGACTCATCCTCATCGTGGTAGTATGCATATGACGACCCAGCGCCAAATTGGGATGCATATTTATCTACACCGGAGCAAAAAGAGTTAACAATGTTAATGTATATTGCATTTTACACTATTATGATTGACCATTGTCAAAGTTTTCAAGCCATGATAAAACAAAAAACAAAAATAAAGCAAAAAGAAAAAAACAAAATTTAGAGCCAATTGATAATTATTAACACATTCACTGCAATGCATAGCTGCGCGCTACGCTCATAGGTTGATAGCACCAGTTTTGGACACTTTAAGCTGACAAGCACTAGTAATAGACACTTCATTCTTAATTTGAAGACAATATAGTTTTAAATTGACTGTTCTAAAATAAATGACCATGCCTTGGTGCCTTGCCTTTTAAATAGTTATTGTGCATTATTGGTAGTCATTACTGGTGGCGTCACCCTAACCAGCAGCAGATTTTTCCACATTGTAGCAAAAACTGTCTCCTCACCTCAAGCAAAACAATCAGGTTTTATCACTTTCCAGATTTTATACTTTCTATAATAGTTAGGTATCAATGTAACTAAGGCAAGTGTAATAATTTAGTAAGTGAATGTTTACTAAAAGTTCAAAAGAATCATGGCTGCAGTCTGTAATTCAGTCAGTAAAAATGTTTATTCATCACATTCACTTCACTACAAGAGTTTACAAAAACTAAGAAGAATAAAACATGGGAACAAATTGTTATGAAATAATCCCAACTCATATTACTGGCCTTTCAGCCGTTGCTGGTCTTGCGTTGAGGTTGAGACTATACGTCACCTTCATAACTTGTAATACGCGCCCTATAGGTTGTGTCAACCAATGAAATTCAACATAACCTCAAAGAGTTCTTTCATGGAGCTTTTATAGGCACTAAAAGCTGTATGTTCACTTACTCTGGTACTTCTTATCCTGTACCATGGTCCAGTCACTTATCTTGCCAAGCCGATCGCCTTTGCTAAACGGCTGATACGGCATGTCCCTAAACTGGTCCGGCATTTCGCAGGGCCCCCATCCTGTGGGGTTATCCTGAATAACAGGGGCCGTGAACCGTATCGGCTCCTCAGCCGGCAGCACGTGTTCTGACATTACGAAGCCACTAATATTCTGTATTGTATAATACTTTTTTGGCTATAATTCAGCATGAATGCCACGCACGACACGACACTTCTTGCAACGAAATGCCAAAGAGAAAGGACCACAGATAATACAGAGTAGAGCTGACGGAACATATTACAGACTATATAAAAAAAAACCACACAGTAAAGCTAGTAATACACGTATTCAACATCGCTGCCGAGTTATTCAAAACATTTATTTTGTCAATTACTTCAGGTCACTTGTGGGATGCTACTTTTGGCCTTCCAAAATAATTTTTTATGTCAGTATTTCATACCTATCGTATCTGGAAGGTAAATTGAAAGTTTAAATTCCAGGATTAGGTATATACAGAACTTGATATAAATTATTACTCCACCGACAAGAGCCTCTCTTAAGTTTCAGAAAAAGAACATTCATTAAGATCTCCCATGGTCCCATGGATTGCCGAATTCTTTTGTCGGCGAAACGAAGTCAACAATCACACATATTTTTAACTAGTTGCTACCCACGGCTTTGTTTGCGAAGAAGTAGCATATTATGTGCTACTGCAGACTAAAATCTATCTCTGTTACTTTTACCCAGATCTTTTCAGGCGTTCTGGTATCATTGAGGAACAAACATCCACGCGTTCATGCAAATGGGCATATATTGAACTTGGCTCTCTTTTTAACAATTAGGTTAGGAACCATTTATCAATCCTGCCTTGGTTTAGCCACTAAACTGGCCACTAATTATGTATCTTGTACTAATATTATTTATTTATTCTGTGGCACCGTGTCGTACTACCTATAAAGTATATGAGATCAGAGACAACAAAAAACCCAAAATGAAATTAATTAACGTAGTGAATATTTATTTTAAATACAAATTATCATCATTAGCTATATCTATCTACACTACACAGGCCATAGACGAGTAGCTCAAAAATATGAACAAAAAAATCAAAAGAGTAAAAACCTCTAACTAATTCATAGACGCGTCTTTCTCTTTACTTAAATAATACTCGTTTGTTTACATTAGTCAATTATACACTTTGCCTTTTGCCAGAGTAAGCCATATATTTTTTCTTATACTTAACATGTGTATAGTATTTTTAAAAATAATCGAGTAAGAATCTGCGTACTTTCATATCTTCTTCACATATTCACACATAGGTGGTTAATTGCAACCGCGAATCCCAAACTTGTTTCCCGGTGCACTGACGTGTACCGGCGCATGCGACCGGCCATCACACACGAACTGCATACCTAATGCATGTCGCTCGGCCTCAGTACGCGACGGTTTAGGTATGATCGTATTGATCGTGGCTCGCCAGTGCATTTTCATTGGCGTTGCTTATTTATTGCGATACGCTTCATAATTATTCCGAACTATCTCTTATTTGTGCTTCTCCACTAACCATTCTGTGATGTGCAGATAGACAATACAAACCATTGACTGTCTGAGGACGTCGGATTTATTACTCACTCAAGTCTACACCACAATACGGATATAATGAAAAAATTCTGGCAACACGTCTACTTCAGAGGACTGCCTTTTGGTAAGTAAATTCGAATCACCTACTTTGTTTGAAGATGTTGAGAAAAAAAAAATGTTTTGTTGTGACTTTCAAAAGTAATTGTTATAATGACGAAATCATAGGGGTGTGAGTCGGGTTACCTTCACGTGTGGTCAAGAGCTGCGGTTCCTTTTTGGATCCGTCCGGGGGGAAGAGCAGTGCTTGATCCGGTGCACCCTGGGCTTCGGCTAATGATTTCCTGGCAGTTTCTGAGGGATATCATTGACCGTTGGCTAAGAGCCCGACAGGGGGGGAGGGGGGTCTTTGACCATTACCGTGCAACGTTGCCGACATTTTGTCACAAGATTTTTTAATCATATTTTTGTTACTTTGACATTGGCGAAGTTGTCGTCGCTATAACGACTTGAAACGCCACAAATAAGAAGAAGAAGAAGAAGAAGACGAAATCATAATTTTTTATTTGCGTTTACTGCTTCCAATCGATGTCTTCATCGTTCGCCTTTGCGTCTAGGTATGTGCCAAACATTCATCGCATGCGGACAATTGCGATTCTATAGCAATTTTAAAACGGTCAAAGTAGCACCAAAATTATTAAAGTCACCCTGGTTAACGGTACCTACTAGTATTTATTCTAACAACTATTAATTAGTACAATTTAATTCATAAAAGTGCGCCAAGAAGGGATTTTTCGAAATTGTCACAGGACAGGGCACTAAGTTACTATTATATCTTTCAGTAGGGGTAACCACGGGGATTAGTCGAAGATTAGTATATTTATTATTATTCAGTTATAATAATAATATAGCCTTTTTATTCCGAATTCGCTACAATTTCAGTACCTGTTTTTGTTGTTTTTTTATTATTATTAAATTGTCGCGTAATTCGGCGTGCCTCATGGCATAGGCCTCCTCCGTGTGTTGGAGGGTTTGGGCTATAGCTCCCACGCGCGCCCAGTGCGGATTGAAAAGAAAAGAAAAAGAAAAAAGAAAAGAAAATTTATTTTGCAAATTGGCCGCCAAGGGCTCTTTTACATGTCTTTTTGAAACTACCAGCACATTCGGAAAGACCATCATTGCCAAGAAGAATGCGCCGCAAGAAACTTGGCAGAAAGTCATTGGGAACTTAACCCACACCATTGAATTTCTTCGCAGATGTGTGCAGGTTTCCTCACGATGTTTTCCTTCACCGAATAGCTCATGGCAAATTTCAAATGTAATTTTCGCACATACATTCCGAAAAACTCAGAGGTGCGCGCCCGGGATTTGAACCCACGCGCTCTGCTTGAGAGGCCACAGGTCAAACCACTAGGCTACCACGGCTTTTTTTTACACAATTACTAAGGAAGGCAAACGAGCAAGTGGGCCACCTCACCTTATAGCACGCGCTTAAGTGAGCACCACCACCCATGGACTTGTAAAAATGTTCTTATATTAATAAAATATATATTAATATTGTAAAAATGTAATTAGATTTAATTCAATGAAGTTTTTGACACACTACTAAACTTATAAGTGCGAAAGTAGAGGCACAGTGCGAAATGATGGGACTGGTAATAAGTACACAAAGCATATAGCTACCTATTATTTGATTGGTCAATCAGCTCACTCCATATAACTATAGTTACGTAGCAATAAATTACACGTGAAGAGGAAGTAGGCAATAAAACAGTTTCTTCAAACTTTGATAGCTTTACACAATTGCGTCGCTGATATTCGGTAATTTGGTAAGGACATAGTACTAATATTAGGTATTTTATCCTCATGCTACGAAAAAACAAACAATGTACCAGCTACTTCTCTTCCCTAACAGATCGTAACAGCCCATCAAGCGAATGGGCAAAAATTTTAGGAATCACGAGGCAATGCGGCTAACAACCGGTCACTATTTTGATTCCCCTTTCCACTTATACGCTCACTATTACGCTAAACGTGGACTTTAGGCCTTGGACCTTGATACCCTAGACTCTGTTTACCCCGTAGGTATGTATTTGTATTTTATGTACGGTCAAGTGCAAAAATAATTATCGATACGAACTTCTCAAAAATATGTCCCACGACCTTATTACGCCGATGTAAGAGCATATAGTACTTATTTTTGAAACTTTGACTAGATACATATTATTACACTTGACTGTACTTAGTAGATCCACAAAATTAAAAAAGACGGTTTTAGGTAGGTACATTGTGCTGAGTGTACTAGGTAAGTACTTATAGGTTATACTTTATACATACATGATTTTGGCAAAAGTTGTCTCGGATTTAGGTATAGTGTAAATTCGTTCGGATTTTGTCCTGAACACAAATATTTATGAGACTAGTCTCACACGCGACTTCATTGGCTTTTTAAGAGGGCCGGAATACAAGCAATTAACTATATGCATAAATGGGGAGTATTGTCAGTGTCATCTAGATTGATCTCTATCATACCATGAGACCGTACGAGATCTGTACGCAGCTCTAAAACATTACGAAGTTGAGATACATTTTGATCTCGTCCGCACGACGTCCGTAGAGTTGATTTTCAGTAATGATTCAACCTCACTCTGTCTGTATCCTTGTTCGCGCTCAGTAGCGACCGCGCAGCGCGCACGCAGCTCAGCGAAGACGGTGCGTTCTGTTTATAAATATCAAACCAATTCACCGGCCATGCCGGCGGCATCGAGTATTCACAAAATACCGAACTAAAGGAAGTTGTACGCGGTAAATGTTAGATAAAATTCAAAGTATAGAGTTGTGAGACTGATAAATAGAAGTAGAATGTGTCAGTGACAAAATTAAGAGATTTTGACTCAACTCGTGTAAATTCGTAAACTGTTATATTTATATTGGGTATGTTGGTAATGTATAATATAGTATCCCATTGATCACAACTTTATCATAAAGCAAAATCGTCCGCTGTGTCTGTATGTCTATCTGTTCGCGATAAACTCAACTACCGAACGGATTTTGATTCACGAGGAAGCTTTTGGTATATAATTTGTCCAGGTATTGTGTAAATTAGTTGAAATTTTACGATGATTGTCGGAAGTGCCGGGTAAATTCAAGCTGCCTGTGGGATACACATTTTATAGTAGTTTGTTCAACAAGGGACTAAAACAAGCCATAATGACACGAGATATTTAGTTTTGCGGTTTTTTTTGTAAAGTGAAGCTTTGAATTTTTGCATATTTAGCCAAGAGATTCAAACTTGAAAACTAATTGGACCATGCATAACTTAAACCTAGCTAAAACTATTATTAAAGATAAAAAAATTCTCCCAAATCGCCGCCAATGGGGAGGGTGCCCAGAAGGCTGGCAGCATTGCCACGTTGTATGGCAATGCTTATTCGAATATAAAACGAATTCGTCCTTAATATAATTAAACAGATGCCTATTCGTATCATCAAAAATAGAAATAAGAACAAATAAGAATAAGAAATTGTTGTCATTTTGAGGTTATTTCCGTGCCCTAAAATTCGTCAATATACAATCAGAATCACCATGACAGGCTGTTTAGGGGTTTCCGAAGTAAATTAAAAAAAAATACTTTAATCCCTAGAGATTAAAAAGGAGCTTTAGTCACGATATGCAGAGACTAAAGTACCATTTTAAGAGCATGAGAAGTGAAATAATATTTTATTGAAAAACGCGTTACTTTGCGGAGGTCCATTTCAGTTGCTACTTAAGTAGCGGAGTAGCAAGGTAAATATTTATTTGTTAATTTTAACACATTTTATTTTGCGACAGCTAGTTACTATTTACGAAATATTCTATTTACTTGGTTTATCTACGACGGAGGGGGTCAAACGTGCCGTGTGTCGCTTCGATGGAAGGTACGGCTGAGTTCGACTTAACAAGGGGTTGATAACGCTTAGTAGGCATTATAATACAAAGATGTACTTCCGAAGAACTTACTGATAAGCCGTTATTTACTGCATATCCGTTTAATTGATAACAGAGTTCAATGAAATTTTTTAACAGATATTCTGAACAGTGTTCACAGTTTTGAAGTTCCTTCCAGAACTCTACATTTTATTCGTTCTGCTTTGTATTGTAAGTGTTTCTTAGATAAGCCTTCTAAGAAGGTTGGTTAGCGAGTATCTATGGGCAGAGGTTATCACCTACCGTTGGGTGATTCACTTGCTCGTTTGCTTTTTTTGTCATATGGGATTGCACTTAGTTATAATCTGATCATAAAAACTTTATTATTTTTGCGTCTACAGTTAAGCTCACTCAGTAAGAATAATGATTTTGAAATTTTAGATTTTTTGCAAGCGTTAGGAAATTAGATTGGAATATCAAAAACTTCTTTGACAGCAAAAACCAAAATCTTTTTCACTTCTTATGTTCTTAAAATGTTACTTTAGTCTCTGCATACCGAGACTAAAGCTCCATTTTGATCTCTAGGGATTAAAATAATTTTTTCTTAATTTACTTTGGAAACCCCTAAACAGCCAGTCATGATGTTTGTGATTGTGTATACTTCATTTATTTTAGAATGAGAAACCACAACAACATTATATTGCGTCTGGTCAACTATTTCTTGAATAGCTGCTCTGCTATGTAGTACAGTGCAATAGTCTGGGAGCCGCAGAATAAAATTGTTTTAATGCCACTTTATTTTCGTGTTGTTTACAATTACTCTAGTACAGATTGAAAAGAGAGTACACTTCACAAGCCGCAATATAATGTTGTTGTGGTTTCTCATCCTAAATTAAATGAAGTATAAGTATAGACAAATTTTAGGGCGTGGAAATAACCTCAAAATGACAACTGTGTAAAATATTAAAAAATAAAGATTTAATTTCGGAGGTGCGAGTCGGGTTACCTCCACGTGTGATCAAGAGCTGCGGTTCATTTTTGGATCCGTCTGGGGTGAAGAGCAGTGCTTGGTCCGGTGCACCATAGGCATCGGCTAATGATTTCCTGGCAGATTCTGAGGGATATCATTGACCGTTGGCTAAGAGCCCGACGTATTTATGTACCTATTGTGAAATAAATTGATGTATATAGTGTTTAGGGTAAATTAATAAGTCGAAGCCGGCTTCCTCAATGTTTGTGGTTCTGTAATTGATTGCAGACTAATCGTCCATTGAAGGTTTTATCATAAAAATACTTATGTCCATTACTCGTATTGAGCGACGTTGTAAAAAAGTAATATTTCACCAAATAATTGTGCAACTTTATAAATTATGGACCAAAAATGTCACCATCATCATACAGTGAAGAAGAATTAACGATTACATAATTGTACGAACGAATATAATTACATAATTGTAAAAACTTTGTTATAATTAAATATTGTAATTTTGTATAGATCGTAGTTTTTTTGCTTGCATTCAAAGTGAAAAGTAGAGTGTTTAACGCGAGACTAAACAACCAGAATGATACGATATGTATAGCCACCCGAGCTCATCGAGCGAGGGTTGTTTTAGTCCCTTGTTAAACAATCTACTATTAATAGATTTTTTGAAATTTAATCCCTGATTGTTGCAGAACGCGATTACTGAATAGAAATATTACCAACAACATCTTCATAATAATAGTTCTATTATCAAGACAGTAAGTATGAAGGATAAAATGAAGAAGCATAATGCCAGGATGGTGCAGTACTTAGCCACATTATCTGGTAAGCTAAGCTTTATTGTAATAAAATGTGTAATTATTGAATTTGCCTGATTTATAATTTTATTGTAACCTTGCACTGCTCAAAACCTAGGTGTGTACCTACTTTACAGAGTAGCTCCAAATCTAAGTAAACGTTTGGCAAGTGGGTACGTGGATCAATAAAATGGGAATGATTGTAACGTGACATGATTGCCTAAAAAATGGGTGCGTAACGATGTATATAAAAATTTTTGGTATAATATTAGTAGCAATAACGCTCATTTGATATAATTATTAAATCATATAACAACACTTAATATATTTACATATGACATAATTATCATTTCTTATAATGATCATTTGATATAATATCATTTAATATAACATTCTTTAAGTATAATGCTTATTTCCTATAATGAACTTATGGTATAACGTTATTTTTATAAAAAGTAGGTTAGGTTAGGTTTGAACTGCGTCCCCCAACAAAAACGAACTGCTATTATATATTATGATTTGTATATAAAATGAGCGTTATACCATATAATCGTTATAAGAAATAAGCGTTATACCGAACGATAAATATACGAAATAAATTTATATATTTTAAAATTATACCAAACGTTTATTATACACAATGAGTGATTATACCCTTTGAAATTATATCAAATGTTGATATATCGATAGAAAATATATTAAATATTTTTATATCAATCATTACACACCCCTAAAAAATATATTTGAAGGGTTCATGTAAGTGTGTAATTGTGTGCGTTTCTTTATTAATTTCTACTTTTTTAATTTTAAAAAGACCAAGACTTCGCGCAAGAGCAAGGTTACAACATCTATGGCCATTTGAGGATTCAATATTAATACAATTCTGAACTAAAACTAGTTGTAATTTAAAACTAACTTTACAAAAAAACCTGTAAATTTAAATTGATTTGAACGCTTAGGCAGGGGGTGCCCATCACGCAAGCAGTATTCTCGCGCTTTGAGCGAGAGACTTGCCTGCGCGAGGGTCGTCTGTTGCCCCCCCTCAGGCCCTTGCGTAGGGCTCCATGCAGCCCGCGTGCGACCTTACCCTACGAACCGTGTTAGTTTCATGACACCAACTGCGAAGAACTCGTATTTGGCCGCTGAGACATTAATATTTGGTAGCCTAGAGCCGTTTCGGGATGAATATTTTTTTAAATGTTGCTTTTGTTTGTCGTTGGTTTAGTGTCACTGATAACACTCACTATGGGGGTGTCGTCTGCCTGGCCTACCCCCGTTTTACCGAAGTTTTGGAATAACGAAACTGCAATTAAGATAAATGAGGTAAAGTATCTATTTCTCTAATATGAAAAATTAAATTAAATAAAATGGAGTGACTTTGAAACATTGCAACTTTGAAAGTTATAAAATCGTTGCTATTTGAGGCTTTAGGGGGCTTGTGCTAGTGCACAAGACGTGTGCGAAATAGACTATCCGTCTTTTTTTTACTGTGGCCATACCATGACGTCTTAATGCGATTCAATTCCGATTCAGTTTAGGTTCGCTCGCTGTCAGATCCATACTAAAAATGACCGTTAAAACTTGAACTGAGTCAGAATTGAATCGCATTAAGACGTCATGGTAAGGCCCCTGTTCGTTTTAGAAAGCACAGCTCTCGCGCGCTCTTGCGCTAGCATTGCAGGTACACTGTAGATGTGTATAAGAAATAACAAACGTTTATTGTTTATACATATCATCACGCTAGTTAGATGCCTTTATTGCGCGACCAGGCAAGTTGTTCGCCTCTCTCATTTTCGCAATAGCCTCAGTGAGTGATTACCCGCTCAGCAGTGGCGTAACTATAGGGTGGCAGGGGTGGCAAAATGCCAGGGGCCCCTAGCTCTACGGGGCACCGAACTGGCTTGGTTTAGAGCGCAGAAGGGACGCTGATACACTTCTTTATATTTTAAATAG
Source organism: Pandemis cinnamomeana (assembly GCA_932294345.1). Taxonomy (NCBI): domain Eukaryota; kingdom Metazoa; phylum Arthropoda; class Insecta; order Lepidoptera; family Tortricidae; genus Pandemis; species Pandemis cinnamomeana. The sequence goes on along the minus strand of OW028709.1, from coordinate 5,398,911 downwards.
AGGAAGGAGCCCCATCTGACGAATTCACCGCGGGCCCCAGACATTATAGTTACGCCACTGCCGCCCAGCCACTGCTGACACTGTTTCCTTCCAGGATGAGGTAGCGTGGATGATAGCGCTGAATACCCCAGGGTTTATCATTGGCAGCTTTGTGACACGTTTTGCGGCGGATAGGCTCGGCCGGCGCGCTACTATGTTGACTAGCGCCTTGCCATTTGCAATTGGATCGGTAAGCGTCATGTCGCACCCTTCGTGGAAGAAAGACGTAAGTCCCATGGTAAGTCAATAGGACTTACGTCTTTCTTCCACGAAGGGTGCGATGTGTTGAGAAATATTGTAAATTTTATCGACAGTCTATAAAGAATGGAAGAAATATTTACCGATGTCTTAAGTAACGTTTCCTACAAGTAAATTAGTGGTTGAAAACAGAGCTACTATTTTCTTGCTATATAAAGCATTCACAATGTATCAATCGATGCAGTTACGGTTTCATCAAAATAAATGAACTTTACTTTAGCAAACAAACAACTTATTACAATTTACCTGGGAAATTTTATGAGAATATACAGGGTGTTTGGTAGCTAGATACAAAGCTTTAAGGGGATGATAGCCGAGGTATTTTTGAACATTTTTAGCCATATATGTCTTAGCCGAAATTTGTTTTTTTTTTTTTCAAATTAACGCTCATTGGGGCAATATTGACTCGTGGCTATCAAATTCTGGGTATTTTCATAAAATTTCTAAGTCTTCAATAAAAAAAAAAACAAATTTCGGCTAAGACATATATGGCTAAAAATGTTCAAAAATACCTCGGCTATCATCCCCTTAAAGCTTTGTATCTAGCTACCAAACACCCTGTATAATAATAATAATAATATAATAATAGCCTTTTTATTCCGAATTCGCTACAATTTTCAGTAAGTATGTTGTTGTTGTTGTTTTTTTTATTATTTATTATTATTATTAAGTTGTCGCGTAATTCGGCGTGCCCCATGGCATAGGCCTCCTCCGTGTATTGGAGGGTTTGGGCTATAATTCCCACGCGCGCCCAGTGCGGATTGGGAACTTAACACACACCATTGAATTTCTTCGCAGATGTGTGCAGGTTTCCTCACGATGTTTTCCTTCACCGAAAAGCTCATGGCAAATTTCAAATGTAATTTTCGCACATAAATACCGAAAAACTCAGAGGTGCGCGCCCGGGATCCACGACGCTCTGCTTGAGAGGCCACAGGTCAAACCACTAGGCTACCACGGCTTTTGAGAATATTAAGTTTCAATTTATTTTAGTTAACTTCAATGGAAGTAACCTACTTACTGTTGGTTTTTTCATTGCAGTTAGTGGTCTCATTCGCCTTGAAGCCGTGGCTTTTATACGTAACAAGAATAATGTGGGGCATTGGAACAGGAATGGCTTCTACGGTAAGTTATTTTACAGGATCTAGGTACGAGTATAAATAGATTGGTAACAAGACGTTGATAAATAAATAAATTGCAAACAACAAAAACTAGCCAAGTCCCAATTGTGGTTTCTTTAATTGTAGATTTGGCCAAGTTTGTCCTCTTTGTGGTTTTATTCAAGCACTTGTACTTAAATACACCAAGTCTGATAAGAGTATGACGCCACTACGGTGTATAGGACTTTATTACAGAGCAAAACATAAACGCTTTATCTCGATAGACAGTCTTACCCCCTTATTCATAAACGCTCTGTAGGCCTCTGCTAACTTAGCAATCGTTTGTCCTTATCTGTCACTTAGACATTTACCTTTCACAGATAAGGACAAACGATTGCTAAGTTAGCAGAAGCCTATAGAGCGTTTATGAATAAGGGGGTTAAACTTTACGTTATACTTGAGCTTTACAAGATTTTATTTAACTTGCATTGCAATGTTTGTTTATCTGTTACTTTGTTGAGGTCACATGTACATACATATACATACACAAATCAAGTCTTTATCTCTTACGGGGTAGACAGAGCCTAAGGTAACAAGACCTACAGGCCACGTTTAGCAAAACACTGAGGGCGTAGAGGTGAAAAGTGGAATCAAAATAGTGATGGGTTGCTAGCCGCATCGCCTATAACATGATTCCTATGATTTTCGCCCATTCTCTCCATGGGTTTTTACCATTTAATAGAAGCAACTGGTACGTTATATGTTTTTTCTTTGCTCCCAGACCAGCATGGAAATAAATATATGAAGTTGTTTGTGAAATTTCTCCTTCTAATAGTCACATTGACTAGAAAATTTTATGCATACAAGTGTATGTAGTTTCAGTGACTATGCAAATAGATGAACTTAACATGATCGTGAATACAAAATCGTTGCATTTTAAAAGAATACGAAATGTCATTTTCAGGTGATGCAAATGTACTTGGTGGAAATAGGCGACCAACAAATTCGAGCGACTCTTTCACTCTTCACGAGAGTCACATTCAATCTGGGTTTTCTCCTAGTCATGTCTATAGGCGTTTCCGTGTCATACGAATGCCTTAATTATACGCTGGTGGCGTTGCCAGTTATATTCTTCATAGCGTGCCTCTGGATACCCGAATCTCCGCATTTCCATTTAAAGCAAGGCCGGGTAGAGGCGGCGAGAAGAGAATTGATGAGGATTCGAAGCTACATGGATGAAAAAGTGAGTTCCAGTCCAAAACTATTGATAGTGGTTGATAGCTACCCACTGGTGGTGGACTGTATAAACGTGAATGGAGGATGATGGAAACACTTAGAAACGTATAAGTATTTAATTAGGTAGCAAAACACAGCACGTACAAATTGTGGCACAAGGCAGACTGACAATGTAAAATACTGACATTATATCAAAAGGGTAAAAGTAGGGCGCAAACCAGCCAGTAGCCAACAGTGGTTATAGAACTTAATGCTGTAGATTCTTATAGAATAGTACAGTACACTTCGCAACAGTTAGATAGCGATGCTGAGTATTTTTAGTAGAAAAATAAATTTGAAAGAGTCTGTAAGCTTACAAATGTATGTTTTAGTCGTAAAAATCAGGTCTACGACACTTTTGAAAATTGGATATTTGAATCAAGTACTTATTGTCGTTTCCTCCTTCTTATTCCCCGGAAAGAGCATGAAAGTGACCACTGCAGCCCGGACTGGTCATATCTACAAAAAACTGATGAAAACGACTTTTCGTAGTCCCCTGTATCCTCTTTCAAAACTGAACAGATTTTGTTTTTTTCTTTAGGTGAAGTTTATGATGGACTCTGTATGTTTTCCTTTTGCTTATTATAGTAACAGTGAAGTTCAAATATTGTTCAAGGCTCCCAGTAAAGTTATGAAAATTCTAAGACTGTTAAAATGTGATTCATATTGGTATTACAGGAACTCGAAGACGAACTCGTGAACCTACAGAAAACTGTGGCCAGCGAGATGCGGCGCTCGAGTTCATACATAGAACTGTTCACCGGAAGACAGTATCGAAAAGCCATCATCGTTGCGGCAGGTGAATAGTTCCACCAACTGCCTAATTCTCGCAGGTGGCTCTTTAGCGAACTAATACAATATTTTATCAAGCACTTACTCCACAGAAAATTGTTATAGTTACATAACTAAAGAGATGTATGCAAACCTAAATAAAAATTATAAAAGTCCGTTAGCTACAGTCTAAATAGAGAATACCTACCTATCCTGAAACTACATATTACTAACAATGATTTCCAGATATTTATCTATTCGCTTCGACCGTTGAATGAAGTTAAATCGTTTTTCTAAATTGGTTTCAGGTTTGAAAGTAACGCAAACGATGTCTGGTGTGCTGACGATTGGGATGTACTTGGGCAGGATAATCCAGCAGAGCAAATCGACTTTGAACCTTAAAACTGTCTTAATAGTGTTTGGCGTTGTCCAGTTTGTTATAGGCAAGTGCTATTTTCTTCCACTATTAACCACGACCAGGATAAGGCATTTCTGGAGACGTATATGCGTAGCATGCTGTTATCTTTCATGTAATTTAGCCTAAGCTTGGTATTAGAGCCACGTTAGCATTCTCCAGGTAAGACATTTTAAAAACAAGAGGAATATTTTGGCCGCTTTAAGCAAGAAATTTCGCTAAAAGGATAATCTGATAATTAAGTCCATATTAAAAATACTAATGAGTAATGAGCTACTTACGGCTCACTAACATGTGGATATGTACCTATTTAATTTGGGCAACAGACTGTACTTACCCTGAATATTTTATAAATCAGCGTTTTCTGTGCCTCCGAAGTGTCGCAAAGCGGTAGCCTCAGGTAGCCGTCACGTGTTCATCTTCGATTAAGAAGGCTCCCTAAAACTCACAACCTGTAATCGAATTCGCTGCATGAAAAGATTAGAAATTTAGGAACGCAGAATATTTCACACGCGCTACATATTGTAACTATCCTCTTTTTCAGGTATAATGTCTACAATAATAGCGGACCGGGTGGGACGTCGACCGTTGCTATACTACTCTTTCTTCGGCACTGGAATATGTTTGGCAACTGTTACCGTGTACTTTTTTTTCCTCGAAGTCATGCAACTAGATCAGCAAGTGCTAAGCCCATACAGCTACTTACTTTTCGCTGCTATCATAGGAGCTAATATCATATCCACTTTAGGGTATACCTCTTTAGTTACGGTCGTACCCGCGGAGATTTTTCCCATGAATGTGAAAGCTGTTGCTTTGGCATCACTTGGCATTTTTGGAGGCGTGCTAGGTTTCGGTATGGGGAAGGGCTACCAGGAAGTCGTAAACTGTGCAGGGTTATGCGGAATCTTTTGTGTGTTTACCGGTTTTTCAATCGCAGGGGCATTGTTTGTTATATATTTTGTACCTGAAACTAAGGGAAAGAGTTTGAAAGAAATACAGATTAATTTACAAGGTGATATTTATAGTGACGCTGAGAACAATACCTTGGATCAAGTTAGTGAACCGGAAGTCAATGAACTTGTTGAAAAAAATAAGCCGAAAGATGTAAATCTTAGTGAAAATGTTAAGGTTTGATTGTTTTATTTTTAGAGAGTGCTGAACTCAATTTATTGTAATCATGTAATTAATTTAGCTAACGTAAGTTCATTGGTATATTACTATAGTGAACTCAATATTGATGTTATACATATAAGTAATTTTAAAGACGTAACCCGCCATTACTATACAGGCCTTATACTCCGCAATTCAATTTTTGAAGTTCGTTACGCACCGTTTCGCTCACATTAAATGTCATTAAGTAATTTGACAGTGAGAGGGACGATATAATACCAACTTTGAAAATCGAAATTCGGATTAACCGACCAGAGAATTATACAAGCGACAGTATCACCCCCGACAGCGAAATTCACTCTTGCGCTCACTTTTACGCGTTTGTAAGTGATTTTTAGGTAGGTAGCCATTTTTATATGAAAATAGAAGTATCATCATCTTGTCCCAGCGATGTAAGTGATGAGTTTATTTTATAACAGGTAGAATGAATGGTTGAAATAAAAAATCAAAGACCTCTTTTGTTGCTTTATTTTCACCTCACTAACTCGAAAAAGCTTTCTTCTACAAAATCTGCGTCGAAAGGGCTTTCGATGACCTATTGCAATGAGGTTGTATGAAATTTCGAACGTAGCTGTAGGTAATCTTGCAATTGAGATGTTGAGACCCTGGGGCCCCACCATGACGTCTTGATGCGATTCAATTCCGACTCAGTTCAGGTTTTAGCTGTTATTTTTAAAATGGATCTGACAGCGAGCGAACCTAAACTGAATCGCAATTGAATCGCGTTAAGACGTCATGGTAATCCCCCTGCTCTCATGTAGACACGTGTAGTAGTGGTATAGCTGTAGTAGACGTGCCCTGAATACAGGCCCCACTCATACCGAGTATAGAGATCTATTTATAGGCGGCATATTACAAGTACATTGTGGTTGTATGAAATTTCGAACGTACAGTCAAGGCCATAAATATATGTACGATAACAATACGTCAAAAACATCTATACACCTTTAAGCCACAAACAATAAGGTCGGTGACACATATTTGACATGATGGCTGTATCGATATTTATGCCTTCGACTGTAGATACATAGCTCTAATCTTGCAGTCGAGACATCATGTAGTTACAATGCCCTCGACTGTCCATAGCTCTAATCTTGCAGTCAAGACATCATGTAGTCACATGGTACCTCAGTCTATCTATTCCTCAGTAACGACTGCGTGCTCATCGTGAAATCACGCGTTCTGTGTGAAAATTATCAAAACAATTATCTCAAATCATTGTTTATTCGCGTATTTTTTAACTAACGCACGTTGTACTGTCTGCTATGCTAAAAATGTGAATGTGACTTCGTTTGTTTCTTTGTTTCGCTTTCACGAGTAAGCTACTCAACTCAAGCGATCGTGATGAAATTTGATTCTTGGAGTTTGAGACCCTAGGAATGACATAGGATAGTTTTTATATCGTAAAATTGTATTGTGAAATCTCCGCAGACGAAATCGCGGGCAACAGCTTATTAGTAACGAAGTAGAAATGCCGTACAATTTAAATAAAAAAAAGAGCGAGCCTGTGTGGAAATTGCTGCCCTCTGGTGAATAGGCCGAAAGCCAAGCAAGACGCTAGTTGTTGAGCAAGCAGCTAGTATTGTTTAGGTATTTAATGTCTAGTGTTAACTAGATACTTACGGTACATATTTTTATAATATTTAAACGATAAAAATATGCGCTAGCTGCAATACAACAACTCCAGCTAGGGTTGCCAGATCGAATTCGGGATTCTGAAAATTTGATCGGGAGAAACAAAAACAAAATCAAATCCTACTAATATTATAAATGCGAAAGTTTGTGAGGATGTATGGATGTTTGTTAGTCTTTCACGCCAGAACGTTTTATCGGATCTGGATGAAATTTGGAACAGAGTTATAACACATAGGCTACTTTTTATCTCGGAAAATTGCGTAGTTCCCGCGGGATAGCGATAAACGAGTTCTTTGCAGACGAAGTTGCGGGCAACAGCTAGTCAGTAAATATATTAAAAACCCCGCGCGCTCGAAACGGTCCGCAACGATTCGCTTGACAAAAACTTGGAACCTATAATAATGATTTTAATATGGAGTTGCTTTGCGGGAGATTTTTTACTTTGTCGGGAGTAGAGAGCACATACTAAATTCGAGAGAATCCCGCCAAATCCCGAGCATCTGGCAACCCTAACTCCAGCGGCCTGCCTGGCTTTTGGCCGGGTAGTTGTTTACTTAATTTCATAAAAACAAAAAAGAAAATATATATTCAAAAATTCTAATTACTTAAATGATTTTGTTGGAGATAAACGACAAACAATCACGAAATGTTAATGTTAGTAGATATCGTGTAAGTGATAAATCACTGATGTGTTTCAGAACGGGATAGCCCGTATTATGACTCTATTTCGCTATTTCCTCTACGTTCGCGTAAAATAACGCCTAGTACATAGGGTAGGTAACACTGCCATGGCTCTCTGGGGTTGCGTCTCCTACCCGTAACAATTTATGGGTATTCGGCTATTTGCTACGTATCCTTGTTGTTTTTTGTTTCTGGTTTTTGGATTTTAGTTCTTAATTTGATTTGTTCATATTTTCGTTCTTCGTTTGTTTTGTTTCTCTCTAACTTTACCGTCAGTGATTCGCGTACAAACATTCAAACTTGTTGGAGACAAAATGTCGGTCTCTCTTGGATTTAATTAGAATCCATTACTTCTTTAGCAGTCAGTAATAAAACACAAAATAACGACTTAGGTTTCATACGTAAAGATCAGCATCAATATTTTCATAACATTTAATCTACAAAGTGAGGAAATATGAAGAATAAAATGAAAAAACATAATGCTCGGATGGTGCAGTACTTAGCCACATTATCCGGTAAGCATAAATATTGCTTTTTAATGTTCAACTATTGAACGAATTAGGTAATTAATTGAAAATCCTACAATGCGCGACTCAGAACACCGCAATAAACTATTTTTTAAGTAATTTGGTCCTAAAACCGTGGTTATTCATCCGATTTCAATGAAATTTGGACAAAATAAAGATGATGTTGTTTTTGTTCTAGCCAAACTACAAAAAAAAAATTGATATTAACATATACCTATTCAAAGATTTTCAAAGTAAAATTTGGGAAGACTTTGGTAAACACCCAAGTTTCAAGTTTCAAGTACAAAAAAGCAAGTACTTTCATACAAACTTGCCAAAACACTTGAACTACCTCAATTTTTAGATCGCAGCGGACTGTAAGTGTTTAACAGACACTCGTTTAATGCAAATCTAAATTCATACATACACATTTTTTATTGTAGTGTCTCTGGTGTCGTTCACTGTGGCGGTGTCGGCTGCATGGCCGACGCCAGTTTTACCAAAGTTTCGTAATAACGAGACTCAAATCCAGATAAATGAGGTAAGTGAGAGGTATTTAATTTATACAGATTTTTTATCAAAATAGATTTTGAATTCTCTAAGGAATCTATTTCCTAAGCTCGAATCACACCTATACTTATTCGATGGGACCCCATGACCTCGCATCGTTGATAATACTCGTAATGTCTAAGTTTATTTGGGTTACGTTTTGAAGGAAAATCTTATAATAAAAACACCATCCGCACTACATATTTTAACGAACGGTAGAACAAAAAAAGGTCAAAGCAGATAGAGCAGATTATGCGTACAGTGACTCTATTCATGTGTATGTATTTCATAGCCTATGTGGTGTACTTATATGATCCTTTGTATCATCTTCTTGTTCTTCTTATTTGTGGCGTATCAAGTCGTTATAGCGACGACAACTTCGCCAATGTCAAAGTAACAAAAATATACTTAAAAAATCTTGTGACAAAATGTTGGCAACGTTGTAGGGTAATGGTCAAAGACCCCCTCCTCCCTGTCGGGCTCTTAGCCAACGGTCAATGATATCCCTCAGAAACTGCCAGGAAATCATTAGCCGATGCCCAGGGTGCACCGGACCAAGCACTGCTCTTCCTCCCGGACGGGTCCTAAAACGAACCGCAGCTCTTGATCTTGACCACACGTGGAGGCAACTCGACTCGCACCCCTTTGTATCATCTTGGTATTATATTAATTGAATGGGTTTCCCGTGCGATGAAGACGCATACGAGATTTTGCTACCGAGTAATGTTTGTTTACACGATAAGAAATTTAAGACTTATTATGTCGTACATTATGATAATAGTGTGCTATCTTAGTCACAAGCAAATAATACCAACTCGAGAGCAATTATCAATATTAAATAGGTACGCGTTTCATGTTTTTTTCAGCAAGAAAAAAGCAGAATTTTGCAAAAAATATTGTCAGCGAGAAAAGCTTGTATTAAAATGTTTTTTTTAGGATATGTTATTTTATTTAAATCTACAACCGGAACTTTATTAAGGATAATTCAATGCAACTCATTCAGTCACCAACAGAACCTTTCTAGTTGGATTATTTCACAATTCGTGTAATATTAATCATCATTGAAAATTTTCGTAATTGTTTATTTTTGATGATAATATATTTTTATAGGAATTGGATGAATTTTGTAAATATAAAGGCTTATTAGCGAGGACAGGAGGCATTAAATAACCAGCGCCACGCACGAGAAGTAGATTGTCGCGGCTCAGGGCATAACACCTTTGTTTGTTGATCCAAATTCTAAATTAAATACACGTGTCATTTCATTCTTGATAAGAATAGAATGTTCGACATAATATTCAGCAACTGTATCAAATCGCTATCCATTGCTTTAAGGTTATATCGCCTCTCGAATTGACCCACTGAATAAAAAACTGATACACTCCTATTCCTACCTACAACGTCGTTTACCTGTTTATCTGTTTGTCTGTACCTATATTTGGGAGCGCATCATGGGAAAATGCCTGAACGGATTCTAATGCAAACGTTACTAATCTGTCAAGAAAATTCCTGGCCAGGTTATAGGCTACTTTTTATCCTGGAAAATTGCGTAGTTCCCGCGGGATAGCGATGAACATGTCAAAGGTTGTAGGTGCCTAGAGTCACAACGTAAATAATGATTTCAGAATAATATGCTATCAACATCAGTTCTTTAGTCTACTTCTACGCGGACGAAGTCGCGGGCAGAAGCCAGTTAAATAAAGGTTTAGTTATTTGCCTGCACGATTACTGCCCACCAGATAAATAAATACTTAATAGGTCACTGGGAACATTGCCTGCTTGCACATTAAAAGCACTGGTGTTGAGTGCCTTTTATGTGGGAGCAAGCAAACAGGCAGCCCCTTGTTTTCGCAAGAGCCTCTAGTTAGTAACTGTGGTGGCCCAGGCACTGTTCTTGCCTGACATTGTTTCTTTCCAGGATGAAGTAGCGTGGATGATGGCGATGAATACACCTGGCTATATCGCCGGAAGTTTGGTGACACGTTTTGCGGTGGATCGGCTCGGTCGGCGCGCTACTGTGTTGTCTAGTGCCTTGCCCTTTACATTGGGATCGGTAAGTGTTGCGTTCAAAGAAATTATGTGGGGCTAAACATGATAGTAAAAGAAACTAATTTCAGGATCGCCATAGTATTTTATTTGTACTTTTATACGCAGAAATATTCATCACCGCTGTCTTCAATAAATATGCATTGTAGACCTACGTTACCTACCTGTACGTTAAATCTACTAACAACATTTTATATAGGGCTATCGAGAATCACTTTGAACCGTGATTTTTATTTTTACAAATTAAGTAAATTAATAGAATGGTAGAATTACATAGCTTTCTGCAGTGGATGAATTGTCTCAGAAGTTAGGTTAACTAATAATGTAATAAAATTGAATAAAAATACTTACTTTGTTTCTTCCTTATTTTAGTTACTGGTCTCATTCGCCTTGAAACCATGGCTTTTATACTTAACAAGATTCATGTGGGGCATTGGAACAGGAATGGCTTCTACGGTAAGCATTTTTGCAGGTTAATTCCTGTAGGTATCAAAAACTCAAGACAATTAGGGCCGATTTTTCAATCGTCAGATAAGTCCTATTCGAGGAACAACTCTATGGGTATCTGTCAGTTAAGTGCTTATCTGAGGATTGAAAAATCGACCCTTAAACTATTAAAAGCACGAGTCAGATAGTGGTTTATTGGATGTCACTGTTTACCCAAAAATTTGACCGTCTCCATGAACAATGTGTGAAATTTTCCTAAATAACTCTATATGCTGTTACCTGAACTGTGTAATGTACAATGTCACAATCGAGTCTTATATTTAAAGTCCCTATTAATTGTCGTTTCCAGGTGATAACAATCTACTTGAACGAGATAGTTGACAAAGAAGTTAGAGCAACTCTTACACTTTTCACGTGTGTCATTTTCAATCTGGGACTCCTTCTGGTGATGTCTATAGGCGTTTCCGTGTCATACGAGTGCCTCAATTACATGCTGTTGGCGTTACCAATTATATACTTTATAGCGTGCTTCTGGATACCCGAATCCCCATATTACCATTTGAAGGAAGGCCGGGTGGACGAGGCGAGAAAAGAATTGATGAGGATTCGACGCTGCAGAGATGGAAAGGTAAGTGCCGAACCAAAGCGCCTGACAATATTAATAATACTGTAGAATCCTAGTCATGCGGTATCAGTTTATGCATCTTGATTTTCCCGTATTTTTCTCATTCTAGAAGTAGAGGATACAATGATTATATCTATCGGAGCAAATATATATAAACCGTTAGAGTTCAAAACAATCGACAAAAGCTGCAGGGAGAGTTAAACATTCAATTAACAGTAAATCTTATCAACATAATGCAAGTCTCTACTTAAAGAGTTACGCTGCTTGTTTCTTACAGTGTATTGACCTTAATAAACGTTAACGGCATGTTCTAAGAGTTTCAACACAACTTAATGCCAGGAGATGGTGTCTTCCCGTGACCGAAACTGCCTTACCATGTTGTCATGTGACCATGCGGCATGCAATGTATCACATCCATTCGAAACAAAAGACAAACACGGTCAAAATTAAAATGGCGATGCGAGGCGAGGTGATCCGAGATTTTGATCGATCTATCTTTCATATTTTCTCTGACTCGATGAAAGATTCTCTTAAGCACCTCTTTATAAAATGGTATCGTTTCTTAATATAGAGTGCTCGGACATCTAGCCCTTTTTTTCGACTTGATTTTTCTTTGTTTTTTTTCTCTTCTTCTCTTCAGGAGTTGGAAGACGAGCTCGTGAGTCTACAGAATGATGTCTTCAGAGAGATGCAGCGCTCGAGTTCCGCCAAAGAACTGTTCACCGGGAGACAGTACCGCAAAGCCATCATCATTGCGGCAGGTAAATAGTTCGTCTTATCATTTATATAATGTCCTACTCGTTCGCAGAAGCTGAAAGCTTGGATTCGCAATTATCAGGAAATTCTGATACAGTAAGTATTGTCAAAGCAAAATTTTTGTCATCGCTATCCAGTCTGTTTGCTACACATTCCACTACAGGGGTTTGATTGTCTTGCAACTGCATTTTGCTTACAATGTGTCCATGCGATCGTTTCAAGTACTTTTAATTCAAGCTTTTTCAAAATTGGTTTCAGGTTTGCTGATAACAAAAATGATGACTGGTTTGACGACAATTCGGATATACTTGGGCAGGATAATCCAGCAGAGCAAATCGACTTTGCAGCTTCGAACTGTGTTATTGGTGTTCGGCGTTGTCCAGTTTGTTGTAGGCATGTATTATTTTTGTTTATAAAGTATTTTAGCTTATGACCGGCATAAAGAACTTTCGGAGGTGTCTAAGCACTTCATTCAAAACATAATACTAGAACGCTATTATCGTTCAGGGCAAATTGCCTCAGGTTAGTATCACGGCCTCGCTTGCTTTCTTTGTGTGTACATCAGGTAAAAATAAATCTTTCCAGCTTGCTGTAAGTATACCTACTTACCCAATTTTGTTTCAAACCACCCCTTACTTTTTCAGGTATAATGTCTTCAGTAATATCGGACCGGGTGGGACGTCGACCGTTGTTGTACTACTCTCTTTTCGGCACTGGACTGTGTCTGGCAACTATAAGCGGGTACTTTTTTTTCCTCGAAGTCATGCAAATCGACCAGCAAGCGCTCACCCCATACAGCTACGTACTTTTCGCTGCTATCATAGGGGCTGATGTCATATCAACATTAGGGTATAGTTCTATACTCAGGGTCATACATGCCGAGATTTTCCCTATGAACGTGAAAGCTGTTGCTTTGGCGTCACTTGGCATTTTTGGAGGTGTGTTAGGTTTCGGAATGGGGAAGGGCTACCAGGAAATCGTAAACTGTGTAGGGTTATGTGGTGCCTTTGGTGTATTCACCGGTTTTTGCATAGCAGGGGGTCTATTTGTTATATATTATGTACCTGAAACTAAGGGAAAGAGTTTGAAAGAAATACAGATTATTTTACAAGGTGATATTTATAATGAAGCTGAGAATGCTACAATGAATGAAGTAATTGATTCCGAACTCAAAGAACATCTTGAAATCACCGAGTTCAAAGAAGTAACTCTTCGTGAAAATAAGGTATAATTTGACGATTTTATTTTTATCAAAACAAGGTCATTAATTGTAGGTGGGAATTTTAATACAACTGCTAAGGTTGTGTTGTACATATTTTTATTTAATTTTGTGTATTACAAGCAAAGCGATACTGCCGCCATGGCATTGACGCGGCGTTGGTGTTCAAAGGTTAACTAACTCCAGAGATGAATGAATCAACTAAAAAAACCGACAAGGTGCAAGTCGGATTCGCGCACCGAGGGTTCCGTACGAATTCGGCAAGCGAATTTAGATTCCAGTGTTAGCAGACCCAGATCTTAAGTGAAATGTAGGCGGTGTAAGGTTATTTTATATTGTTTACTTATGTATCAGTCGCATACAATATTTTATTTACACATAGGTATAATTAGGTATAAGCACTCTAAGATTATGTGTGTAGATAAATGGCGTTAATCTGTAAGAGTGGGAGCAGCGATAAAACATTTACCCCATTATTCATAAACGCTTGAGAATTATCATTTGTCTTCATTTAATTTGTCACATTGATATTTGCTTTTGCAAATTTTTACGAACAAGTGGTTCCATTTTCTCACAGCTAAAAGGGTAAATATTTTTTACAGGATATTTTTTATCGTAACGTACACAGCTTTAAATATTTTGATAATGTATTTTTTTATTGATATATTCCTAAAATACCAAATAAAGTAAAAATATAATATTATTTATCTTTATAAGGTCCGACCACACCGGTGTGTAAATGGTGTGTAAAATGTATGAAGAAACGGTGAGAAAACGTGACGGTTACGACACGTGACTGCGTATGCGCGGCGGTGTGATCGGTCTTCTTATGATAAACTCCTGTTAAAGTTTCCATTCCATTTACTTTTAATATAACTTGTTAACCAAAGGTATTAAATGAAAGAATATTGGACACGATAGAAATAAAAATATAATTAAACGTTGTACAAAATATGACTACCTATTGTGAGTAATGTTATTGTTAAGTGTAGCTTTTCTTTCTCCCCTATTTATAAACTCTCTTTCTCCTTCAGACTAATTACTTATTATAATTGCCTTTCTTGTTACTATCCTAATATTTTCATCCTATTATTTAGTTTTCTTCCATGCTGGTATGGGAGTAAAGCAAAAACAGTTGCTTCTCTTCCCGCGCACTTGGTGTAAGCCCATCGAGGGAATGGGAGAAAATCTTAGGATATTATAGGCGATGTGGCTAGAAACCCATCACTATTTTGATTCCCCTTTCCACCTTTCCACCCACAATCATGCTAAACGCGGCCTTTAGGTCCTGTTACCTTAGGCTCTGTCTACCCTGTAAGGGATAAAGACGTGATTTGTGTATGTATGCCTGATGGTAAGCGAAGATGTGATCTTAGATGGAGCACGCTTGCCTGGGCAAATGCCCATTCAGCCTTGATTCGAAGACGGCTAGATTGTAGTATTCAGGAAACATAGATGCAGGCAGGGAATGCCAATTCTCAGCTGTCCAGATAGTAAAGGACGAACGAAAATGTTTAGTATGAAGTTTAAGAATGGTGACAACGTAAGGGAGAAAGAGACACTGTCCGAAATAAGGATGGAATACGATCGTGCGAGCGGCCCTAATAATTATGATTTGAAACAGATGAGATCCTCGAAATGATTAATTGTACTGTATTCTGATACGTACCAACTATGTTTTTACTATAGGTTATTTTTTTATTGGTTTTTCCTCTTCTAAGAATTTTCTGTTTGGCTAACTTTTTATCAGGTGTCTTAATTAACACCTGACGAAACATACGTATTGTAAGGATAATAAACGAGTTCGTGGTGGGTATTAAGAATTGGCACGTTGTGCTAGACCTTTTTTGATTTAGTATTCAAAAATCTTTCAATCCGCACTAGGTACCTGCTTAATTTATAAAAAGTTAAAAAGCTTTAACCACAAAAACTATGTTTGTTTTGTTTGTGGCGTGCAAAGGCAAATGTCTAAGTGACAAAATTAATTAAATTGCCTAGTATGTGTATGTGTGTATCTAAGGCACACAACACCGCGTTAATTCTATCACTCGATGGCTTTGCTTTGATAAAGGTGCCATTTTTCCACACATCGATTACAAAAATAACAGATTGCTCTCATTGTCTAATTAAAGTTTTCGTTTCTCCTTTAAATTCACCATGATTTGATTTAAACGAATTTCACCTAAATCTTTTTGCAGTCGGTTTTTAGTTTCAAATAATTTTGTTTATTTTAATATTGTTTGCCTGAGAGTGGGCCTGTGTGTGTGGGACGAATAAAGGCTGGAGATGATGATGATGATGAAATTTTTAATAGTTTGAGCTAATATATCGCCTTCTGCCTCCCGCCAACTAGGCGTGCGTGAGAGAATGGTTGCACTCTGAATAAATGATGTAAATATGAAGAAAACTAATATGCTAAATATCAATCTAGTACCTATAATAAGCAAATAAATATAACATAGCTAATGTTTATATCGCAGATAAGTCAAATCTATGCGACTGTAGTCGTAGGCACCAAGCTACTAGTAGCACAATAAATTCGAATGTTAGCGAGGGTAGATGTAAGTACGTGTGTACGTACCCATATATGTCACGCCTAAACTACTAAACGTATTGTGATGAAGTTAACACATTTCTCACTCATTTAACCCGTGAAATTGCAAAGTTCACACGGAATAGCGATAAACGAGTTGTTCGTAGATAAAGTCCCGGGCAGAAGATACTATATAAAAATAATATTATATGTATACTAAACTGACCTATTATTAGATTATACTCTAACCCCCTTATTCATAAACGTTCTAAAGGCTTCTGCTAACTTCTGTCACTTTGACATTTACCTTTCACACTGATAAGGACAAACGATTGCTAAGTTAGCAGAAGACTATAGAGCGTTTATGAATAAGGGGGTAAGACAATACAATTACTCCCGTTTAACTACACATTACACGGAGGCTCAGAACCCGTATTTGTTACGCATGTAGGCTGTTATCTCACTCGTAGATACTTTGAAGTTTTTGATGTAAGAATGAGATTTAATATCGCAACGGCTAGGCTAAAACAATCGCTGCAGACGTCTCAAATGCAGAGTTCTGTTCATGCTGAATAGGCCCATCCTCTGAGTCCTCGAGATTGATCTCTATCACATCTTGAGGTTTTATGAAGTTTTAAACGTAAGTCCAGGAAATCTCGCAGTCGAGGTGGACTCTGCCAATTCTCTGTTGTTAATTATAAAGTCTAGGCATAGCCAGTACAGGGTCCAGTAGAGCTAGGGGGGTCAGTGGCATGTTGCCCGTCCTGCGACCCTATTGTTACGCCAATGGTCTCTGCTCTCGACATTGCGTCCGAGCGACGTCACGAAGAGTTAATTGGTCACAACCTCACTATGTTTGGTTCCTCGCTCGCACTCAGTAACAATCGCGCACACAGCGTGAGACCACGCGTTCTGTGCAAAATATTAAACCGGTTTCGTCACCGGCATCAATGTTTATTCACGAAATAGCTAATAAACGGACGTACGCGTAAAGCTTAGATAGCGGTTAGTAGGTATTATACAAATTCGTGTGAGTATATTTGGATTTCCGAACAACTTGTCGATATTACCGATATTACAGCATATTCGTTCATGTGAATACTAAAAACTATGTTTATCAGGTTCTGAACTATTAAGTTCACGTTGTTGGTGCTCGTTTTAGAACTTTACATAGTTTAAACATTCGCTACTTATTAATCCTTATTAGTGATTCAAATTGCATCGTAACGCTGCCTTCTGTGTGGTAATGGTAACGCATCTGCAATCCCTTTGTGGCTGCGACTGTTTATGGGCGGCGATCATTTACCATCAGGTGACCCACTTGCTAGTTTGCCTTTGCCTTATAATTGTAACGTGCTTAGTAATAATTTTATTACAAGTATTTAAGTTTTTAGAATAAAGAAGTTTGGGGTCGTTCAAGTATATTAGGGTTATTTTCGTTGTTAGCAACAGTAAGTAAAGCATTTACCTCCCTTCTGTGCTTAAGTAACCATTTGTATATTTTTTACAAAATCTCTTCCGAGCGTCAATCCTCAACCTGATTAATTCGCTATTCAGACCCTCGTCTCCCATGTAATGTAATACTTGAACGGTCCTAGATTGTTTTTGTAATGACAAATAAATGTATAAGTACATTCTACACGCATACTCAATACAAAACATATTTAGCGCCATTATTTTTATACGGTCGGCTGGTCTTAATCTGAGTCGCGTATGCCCACGATATGCCGCAAAATATGTTTGTTTGTTTGGTAAATACACAAGATTTTATAATATAATTCTAAAAACTACGTTAGCATAACTCAAGTCAAAGTAAAAAGAGAATTACGAGGACTCCTTTCAATTAAGAGTGTCAGTGGGTTCACTTAGCCTCACAATGTATAAGCAAAGTGGTCTCGTCGGTCTATCCTGCTCTGACGTATTACATCGCTCTTTCTTTTTTTGCGTCCCCGAACTATTGCTATATTTTATAAGTATGGTCAGTACCATAATAAGGAATGAGAATCAAATACAGTAGGTCCATATTTCAAGTATATTGTGTACTTAATCACATAGAAACAATGCGTGATTGGCAGTCCAATCTCGGCTTTTTAAAACAGTCGACTCTTTAATCTACACAAAGGCAAATGAATAACACGTTTCATTGTTTGTGAGTGAGTTCCGTAACATTAGAATAAATTTATATATTTACGAACCTATTGCTTCGAATGAGCTTCTTATTGTTTTTAGAAGTAACATTATTGATGTTTTATGAAACAATAAAATAATGTGTTTTTGTTCTAAAACATTATTTTTATCTGAGTTCTCACCAAAATGTCCTAGTTTAGCAACAAAGATATTTTAGATTACATATACACAATCACACAGACAGTTCTAAATTTAATCATTTTCATAGTGAAATATTTGTTTATTAAATAACTATGGCTTACTTTCAACATGAAACTACAGCGAGACTCAATCATAACAACACAAACGGATAACTTACATGTTTCGGACTAATTCGTAGTCCTTCCTCTTGGAGCGCACGCCCCGGTGGCAGCGAAACGAATACTGCGCGCCAGCGCTCTGCTCGCGTGGCTACTCGACGCAGCTGACAGCGGCGCACAACTACCCTTGTTTTCATCGTAATTTTTATTATTGCCAAAAGTAGGGCAGCACACAACACTGATCGCGACACTTCGTAAAGGTTCGCTCACACTCACCGTTTGGTCAATATTTAAAACAGTTTTCTAACTCGGGGGCACCGACCATCTGCTGTCTGTCAAGGTTAAATTGGGATACCGACTTATTTCAATGGCTTTACGTACTTTCCGCGGAATGAAAAACTTTTCTCCCGTCACTACGGAACGCACACTTTATCAAACCTGATATAATGCGAGCATTACTCGATGTTTACGTGAGTCTCCCGTTTGAGTAACTATAGTTTAGTAAAAACATACTTTGACGTTTGATTGTATGTATGTATGTATGTATAACTCTTTATTGTACATAAAACACAAGAAAAAGATGAATACAGGATAACACACAGGACATAATTCAGGATTCAGACAGGATTGTGACTTAAATTAGGCATTAATTGTGTCAGAAAAATGTCAGGCTCTGTTTTCTAAACAAGAACTTCAAGTTTAATGTGAGTTCAGAAGACAAGACAAAACATTAGATTCTAAATGTTCTTCACAAGGAACTTTTGTTTAACGTAACAGTTTTATCAGTATTAGCAGAGTAGGTTCGTTGGTTTTCGTAAGTACTCAGAATTACATTAATACTTCGTTCGATAAACGGCCGCATCTCCAATCGCTGTGTAAACTAAACTGAACCTTCGAACAGACTGAGTAAAGCTTGCATGGTTATCAATTTTGAGATACGAGCTTCTCAAAACAAGTGACGATTGGAAATCACTGCAAGATTTACCCTTTCTTTGATAAGGCATATCAAAAAAAGTTTCAGCCTATTATTCATAAACGATAGTTAAGTGGATGTTAACTTATTCGTTTGTCCTTGTCTGCCACTTTGACGTTTACTTTACCAGACGCAGACCGAACATGCATTTGCACTACAAGAGGTTTGTAACGCGTTATAAATTAAAATCCCTGATTGTTACAGATTCCGAGTACCTACTGAACAGAAGTAGTACAAACAAGGTTCTAGTCAAACTATACCACAGAGTCAGTAAATATGAACGATAGAATGAAGAAGCATAATACCAGGATGGTGCAGTACTTAGCCACATTATCTGGTAAGTTTAAAGGTTGATATTTAATCTGCAATTATTGAATTTACCTCAGTCATGATTTTGGTGAACTTATTGGCAAATGAGGTATTCCATCTTGGCCCTCTAGGCTGGCGACGGCGGTAGCGGATGCAATCGTCCATGAGTCGTTGTACCCCATTTGCTCGTTAGTCATCTTATTAAAAAAAAAAACTTGACGCAGCCCGGAACTCACTTTAAAGTAGCTCTCATCTAAACATATGTTTGTTTCTGTAGTAAAAAAAAGTTATTAAGTGTACCTCCCTTTGACGTAAAATGGAATACTTTTTTTTTCTCGTCTATCCCATAGCGTGGGTTAGCTTTCGATGGAAGTCGAAGTTCTCCTTTTACATACTTGACCAAAACGTTATTGCGCACACACAAGGTTCTATCAAGCACAATCTAGCTCATGTAGCAGTAAAGACAGTAAAGACTTTACTGTAAAGTGAGATTCTTGTACGTAGGTACCCCTATTTACGTATTTAGCGAGAAATATAGAAATTAGCTAGTAGGTAACTATTTTTGGGTGTCAACTATGTCTTTGCTTGCCAGAGAGGGAGATTGCCTGATGGAGGTTGGCAAGCAATTCCACAGCCTAGTCGAGTGCACGGTAAAGGATTAATTAGCGTTTGTCGGATTACATCATTTTTAAATGTTTGATTGCAGTGTCACTAGCATCGCTTACTCTGGGGGTGTTATCTGCGTGGCCGACTCCTATCATCCCGAAGTTTCGGAATAACGAGACTGCAATTCAGATAACTGAGGTAAGTTATTATTTCTCTTAGATGAAAGATGCGCCTAATTTTTACTGACTCTACAACCGAAATCAAGGAAAACTCTGCTTGAAAACTTGGAAACTTGTTTATGTAGAAGCCTCTGTGCATGACTGTTCCCTAATGTTTCTTTCCAGGATGAGGTCGCGTGGGTGGTGGCCACGTCACCACCAGGGTTTGTCGTTGGCAGCATTTTGACACGCTTCGTGGCGGATCGGCTCGGTCGACGAGCTACTGTATTGTCTAGCGCCTTACCCATTGCATTAGGGTCGGTAAGCACTGTCCAAACAGATATTATTAATAGGTATTATACAGCGTGGATTTGGAATACGGGCGAAACCTCTAACTAGAAATCATAAGTTTTACCGGTACAAGTCATAATTTTTTAATTTTCTCTAACATACTCAACGTAATTAATTTTTAAAGGTGAACCAACTCGATTACAGACTATTCGGCCATTTTAACTGACTATTCTTAATATACCTGTTTTATAAAATGCTTGTGCATGTAGTATTTTACTTTCGTCACAATCGAAATGAAAAAGAGTGTTTAACTTGGGTGAAAATTACCCATTTCTCACATTGTTTGAGCGTCAGAAATATCTCGGGTGAAATGGCTCACTTTCAACCCTTGGTTATCAATCTACTATTGTATGTTTTTTTCCGTTTTATTTTTAACTAGCTTCTGCCCGCGACTTCGTCTGCGTAGAATTATACATAAAAACCTTCCTCTTGAATCACTTTATCTATAAAAAAACCGCATCAAAATCCGTTGTGTAGTTTCGAAGATATAAGCATAAATAGGGACATAGAGACAAAGGGACAGAGAAAGCGACTTTGTTTTATGCTATGCAGTGATGATAAGAGGTACCTTAATTAACTTTTTCGGACCTAAACTTAACGCTGTTCTAAGAATCAAACTTACTCCAAATCCGTGAAATAAAAGAGGAAATATTCATTCGGTTTAACACAGCTCAACTACCCAAAACGTGTATAGGTACATAGGTAGGTATGAACAATGAACAAAAACAAAGACTAGTAAAAATAAGTAAACCAAAACCGAAAGCGTAATGTGCCACTCAAGCACAGCGCTGCATAATTATCATAATTTGCATTTTCTATTTGTATTTGTAGTATATCCATTAACAACTGTACGAGTGCCTATGTATTATGCAATTAGCAGAAATCTTCATTTGACAGAATGTATTGCCCAAAGTTTTGTAAGTAATGTTTGCTAGAAGATGATAATATGTTCATTTTGACAATGTAGCGGTAGCGGTATAGTTTTATCAAAATAAGCAAACGTTACTTTTGCAAAATTTTGTTAAAAGGATTCTGAGGAGCACTTTTGAGGAGCAACAAACAAATTCATAAATTTTTTGTTGCAGCGTTTGAGAAACAAACAACAAGAAACAAAATTATTAAATTTTATTTGGGGCTTCTGAGGAGCAACAAACAGTTCTTTTAACTTTATTTGGGGCCTCTGAGGAACAACAAACAAATTCTGGTTTGTAACGAAGCGTATAGCAACAAATGATATATTTTTATTTTTATTGGAATCATTTCAAAGAATCATTTGAAATCATTTCTTTCATTTGATAATTAAGTTATGAAATAACAACAACAGATATAACTTCAAGGAATATAATGTAGCTTTTGTTTGATGCTACGATATAAATATACATTTGGAATAACAGTTTACCCTGACATAATTTTCATATCTAATATTAGTTATACTCAAATAGGAACGTCTAGTACTACTAGCAATTGACTATAATAATGTTTTATGTTGAACAAATTGTTATTATTTCATTTCTTAATTGAATTTGGGGCTTCTGAGGGGCTACAAATAAATTAATAAAACTTTATTTGTGCTTCTGAGGAGCACTTCCGAGAAGAAACAAACAATCACATTAACCTTTTCGACGCCAACGATACATACATTAGCACCGCAGGTTCAACGCCAACTACCTATAATATATACGTCCATTACTTCAATCAAAATAATCTTCATTTAATTGGGTTTAGGTTTAACCTAAGGCATCGCAATAAAGAAGTCTGGCGTATGGGTGACGTCTCTTGTATTTGACGTGGCGGCGAAAAGGTTAAAAATTATTTGGAGCTTCAGAGAAGCACTTTGTCATTAAAATTAAAATTATGAAAAATAAAGTGGGCATCTGCAACGAATAATTTGCTTGCGAAAATTAGTTTAGTACAATTTATGTTAGAAGATTGTATAAAAATAATTACTGTTGGTTTTCTTTATTGCAGTTAGTGGTCTCATTCGCCTTGAAACCGTGGCTTTTGTACTTAACGAGATTCATGTGGGGCATTGGAACAGGAATGGCTTCTACGGTAAGCATTTTGACAGGAACTATAGATATAGATATTTGTCTTAAAAATCAAGGAAACTAATCTTAAACGGAAATCAGGCAATACCTAATAACTTTTTTTTTCATTAAGTTCTGGATGTGGAGCGGGTCCCAACTGACACTTGATCAAATTTATCATCTCTGTGATTTTGCTCCAGAGCTGGCACTTTAATAGACAATGAATGATATGAAGTGACCTAACGTAACAGCCTTTACAACAGAGAGAATACAAAATTTATCATGTTCAATAAACGGCTTATCTCGGCGAACAGTTATAAACTTTACTAAAGGACTCTTTATTGAACCAGCAACGTTTGTTTGCTAGTTAGTTAAAGCTGAATTTTGTAAATCACATTACGTGCACTTCTTGTAATCACTCTTTTTGGATTGACTAGCATTTGATATGCGTAGATTGGATGACTGTCAATGCAAATTTATAATTTCAGTCAAAAATTTACAGTCAGGAAGCGTATGAGCTATTTTTGTAAAAGGTTATGTTTAAAAATAATAAAATACCGCAGCGCAGGTATTATTTCATGCTCGATTTTTATATTTTAAATCGATACCCCTCTCATTTCCAGGTTATTTC
Organism: Pandemis cinnamomeana; assembly: GCA_932294345.1. Lineage (NCBI taxonomy): Eukaryota > Metazoa > Arthropoda > Insecta > Lepidoptera > Tortricidae > Pandemis > Pandemis cinnamomeana. The sequence continues at coordinate 5,375,405 of OW028709.1, read as the reverse complement.
AATGTACTTGACAGAGATAGTTGACAAAGAGGTTCGGGGAACTCTTTTACTTATGTCTAGAGTCACTTTCATTCTGGGAAACCTTTTAGTAATGTCTATAGGCGTTTTCGTGTCGTACGAATGCCTCAATTACATGGTGTTGGTGTTGCCAATTATATTCTTCATAGCGTGCTTCTGGATACCCGAAACTCCGTATTATCATTTGAAGGAAGGTCGCGTGGACGCGGCGAGAAGAGAGTTGATGAGAATTCGACGCTGTAAGGATGATAAAGTACGTTGTAATCCAAAGCTATTAACTACCATAATACCGTAAAATTTTGAGCTCTATCAAGTCATGATTAAGACGTCCGAGGGAACGATACATTTTCAGGGATTTTTGCTCTCTAAATCAGTGTCTCACGCGGCCCAGGGTATGTTGATTTAATCTTAACTATATCTACAATTCTACATATTATACATATAGTAATACTGGACGTCTTTGTATTTGCAAATGATTGAAATGAAATTAACCCTGAATGTTACTTCAATCAATATTTTTTAATACTGCAAAAATCCTCATGTTTAGGTCATTAAAAAGGTTAAACAATAAATATACGTATATTTTTTTATAAATGTTATAATACCCTTAAATATGATTTTATAAGGACTTCTATTTTTTGTGAATATAAAAATAGCTTCGATTTAGGGCGGTGGTCATCAAACTTTTTGGGAATATTTCGTTGTCATGCAATTTTAATTTCCGTCTTTGTAGTTTTTCTATTTCATTTTTGAGAAAAGCACTATACAAGCTTCAACCATAAAGTGCCATACTGGACTCATATATTCAAACAAACTCGTCTAGTATGGTTTACTTAGTGGTCTCTTCAGTAATATACTATATCCCTATTCCGTGGGTATGCTCGAAGAATACTTTCCAGGAATAAAAACTATTTTTATACAAATTAATCGCATTCGTCGCGGCGTACAACACATTATAGTGACAAACGGATAAACCAGGATTAAACTTCAAATACCTTCGTAAGTTCCCAGTTAAGGTAGGAAAAAAAGAAAATGATAAAACTGTTGTACAGTTGGTAAATATTATTGGTATTTCAGGAATTAGAAGACGAGCTCACGAGCCTTCAGAAGGACGTGAAAAGCGAGATGCGGTGCTCGAGCTCATACAAAGAACTGTTCACCGGGAGACAGTACCGCAAAGCCATCATCGTTGCAGCAGGTAAATAATTTTATCATATATTACCCATATTCCTTACCCATATTTAAATCTATGTTGAAGGAGCACTATCTGTCATCTTGTGCATGAATCTTGTAGCTGGTTTTTTTAGGTATGTGTGTACCTATGTGTCTATTTATATCTCCATTTATTATAAATGTGTGTTTCATGTATAATATATTTTGTATTTCAGTACCTACTTAGTATATTAATATATATTCTAAATTGCACCACCTGCTCAGATCTGTTCTGTTCTCCAGTCCATTATGGTTGCCTGGAAGAGATTGCTCTGTAGCGATAAGGCCGCCTATTGTTACCTTGTACTATTCTGTATACCTTTTTTCTGTTTTGGTTGTTATATGTGGTGTTCAATAAAGAGTTATTGTATTGTATTGTATAGTATATTACTATTCACGATTGGTTCTTTAGTGTATTAGCTTTCACAACACACACACACACACACACGCGCACACACAGTACAACAAATAATATTTTACACAGTATAAAAGTAAGTAAACACTTATCATACGTATCGAAATGTGCATGTCTTACGGAGCGATTTTCGAGCTATTTCTCTGTATTTTTTTTACTTACCTTACCCGCTTTCGCTCTCACACACACTTTGACACGTATGCGGATATGTTTTTAACACAAATAAAGTTCACTCGCCATCGTTAATTGCAAGAGCTCTGCAGCTATACCTGAAATAGTGGCAGCTCTCACTGAAACAAATTTGTTTCTCTCGGCGATACAGTATGCAATCAAATCACCGTATAAATTTTAACTGTTTTAAGAATAATTCTGATTTCGGCTTGCGCCTTCCCAAATAGTCGAGCGGCGGACAGTAAAAAACAAAAGTACATCGATCATTTGGAACTATGTTTTTTTTATAAGCGGCCAGTTGCGCGTCGTGGAGTTTTAACATGATTAATAACAACTTTAGATAAAATACCTCATGAGCCAGTATCTTTACCTATACTGCCTCAAACTCAAACTCAACTCAAACTCAAACTCAAACTTTTTATTGCCTAAAAATGTTGTGACAAAGATGTTGTTTTGTATAAAGTTTCAAACATTTACCCTGTAAGGGCACGGCAATTTACTATAAAATAATCTTAAAACTAAAACTTATTATTACTTGCCTTAAACATAGAGTAGAAAAATAACACGAAACTTTTCATTTTTACACTTATGTTTTTGATGAGTATCTTACGATTGCATTATTGTTGACAATGGCAGGTTCAGAAATGTATTTACTTTGATCTACTGTTTTTTTAATTTAACTCCGTTCCAATATTGGTTTCAGGTTTGAGGTTAATCCACACAATGACCGGTGTGCTGGCGATCCGACAGTACTTGGGCAGTATAAACGAGCAGAGCAAGTCGAATTTGGATGTTAAAACTGTCTTAATAGCGTTCGGTGTTGTCCAGTTCATTGTGGGTAAGAAATATTTGTTTAGGAGTATATTACCCATGATCAGAATAAGGCATTTGAGGCGTAGTTACTTCATTCTGGATTTGCAAACATTAACATCTGGACTGGCAAACATGCTATTATAGATCAGGCCATTTAGGCGATTACGGCCTCGCGTTTACATTACCTACATGTTTTTGTTAAATTTTTTGTCACTTTAAGGTTGAGTTTTTTTTAATTGTAAATATCAAAATAATTAAGATCAAACTGTTTTTATTGTACTAGTTAGTAGTAAATAACATAAAAACGCGAAACATGATATTTCATGTCAATGACCAATTCGTTTTTTTAAATTTTAATAATTTTTTTCTTCCACGTTGGTCCAGGAGTAAAGAAACAACATAGAATGTACCAGTTGCTTCTCTTCCCGCGCAGATGGTAAAAGCCCATCGAGGGAATGGGCGAAAATCCTAGGAATCATGTTATAGGCGATGCGGCTAGCAACCCATCACTATTTTGATTCCAATTTCCAGTTTCGGTCTTGTTACCCCTTAAGGCTTCGTCTACCCCGTAAAGGATAAAAACGCGATTTATGTATGTATGTATATTTTTGGCTGCTATAAGCAAGACTCTTCACTAAAGTAATAATAAACTGATAATATACTCAAGAAAATAGCATTAGATCAGTAGCCAGGAATAAGACTGCTAAGCTCAAATGGGACTGGGCTGGACATGTCTGCTGCATGCACCCAGATAATTGAGCCCACTCAGCCACTTGGTATGCCCAACGACGACGAGGTAGACCAAGAAGACGATAGCGAGACGATGGAGGACTGGGCTGACGTTGCATCGGACCGCGAGTTGTGGAGGTCGAGAGGAGAGACCTTTGCAGTGGGACACCATAATAGGCTAACAAGCACAAAAATGATTGAAAACATCAGCAAAGAATGCATATTTCATGTACTAATAACTATAATTTCTTTTTTCAGGTATAATGTCTTCAATAATATCGGACCGGGTGGGACGTCGACCGTTGTTGTACTACTCTCTCTTCGGCACTGGACTGTGTCTGGGAACTGTAAGCGTGTACTTCTTTTTCCTCGAAGTCATGCAAATAGACCAGCAAGCACTCAGCCCATACAGTTACGTACCTTTCGCTGCTATCATAGGGGCTAATGTCATATCCACTTTAGGCTATATCTCTTTAGTTACGGTCATACCAGCTGAGGTTTTCCCCATGAATGTGAAAGCTGTTGCTTTGGCGTCACTTGGCATCTTCGGAGGCTTATTAGGTTTCGGTATGGGGAAGGGCTACCAAGAAATCGTAAACTGTGCAGGGTTATGCGGAGCCTTTTGTGTATTCACCGGTTTTTGCATAGCAGGGGCTCTATTCGCTATTTATTTTGTACCTGAAACTAAGGGAATGAGCTTAAAAGAAATACAGATTAACTTACAAGGCGATATTTATAACGATGCTGAGAATGCTACCCTGAATCAAGTTAAAGATTCGGAAGACGATAAATTTGTTGAAAACCAGGAGTTGATAGACATAAATCTTCGCGAAAATAATGCCAAGGTTTGATTGAGAATGATAAAATTTATACTAACACGAGGAGAACCACGCAGGTTTGAAAATCAGATATTATGAAATCAAACTGGTTCCGAGGAAGTGTTCAAAACAATGTAAACGGATACATTACTGAACCAAAAAACAATTGAACCAAGTTGAATTTTGATACTAAGACAGAATTGAATTTTCTACATGAACTACTAATATCAATCAAGTGATGTTTAAAATGCATTAGTGTACCTAGGTAAAGTTGAGGTCATAAATAGTAATGTTATTTTTGTACTTAAGTAGGTATTTGGAACTGACAAAATTATAATTGAGGTGACGCTGTTAAAGCCGTAGCTGGTTAGGCTAGTGTAAAAAAGTTTATACGTAAATATGATTTTTGTGGATCGTGAACGAATTATAGAAAGAAAGAAAGAAAGAAGACATTTATTCCTAAGATCACAAAGAAGTATTAAATTGAGAGTTGACTGAGTTTAGTAAGCTTTAATTTCGTCTAAAAGCTGGAGGAGCAAAGCAATACTGTCGCCGCAACTGTGACGCTGCGACGGAGCTGTAAATAGTATAAATTCGTTTTGTTTCGGCGGTACGGATGCATTAAATACGAATACAAAACCGAGTCTAGGTACTTAAGTAGTAATTTTGTACATTTTGATACTGGAACTAGATCTAAAGATCGAATATGTGCTGCGAATAAATCCAAGTTTATGAAAATGGTGTTTTATTTTTCACAGTCAAAGTCACACTTAAACGAAAACATTTGAGTCACATTTGGACCATAGCTTTTGGGCTATTTATAGTTGTGTAGTTTTTCGAAACCCTTTTAGGCAACGATCGTACAAAAGACTGTAATTGTAATAATATATATTATCTACAATGATGAGAATAGCACGAACTTGCGCCAATGAGTAGTAAATAGAACTGTCAACACTTTATTATTTTTTATCGTTATTTATTTATGAGTTTACGAGCATCTTGTCGCCACCGCGCTCGCCCTGAAAATTAAGAACCTACATATCTGAGACGGACAAATAAATGTAGAGCAGCGAATACTTCGACTCATACACACACAGAAACACAAATCACGTCTTTATCCGCCCTTACGGGGTAGATAGAGCCTAAGGTAACAAGACCTATAGGCCACATTTAGCAAGATTGTGGACGTATAAGTGGAAAATGGAATCAAAATAGTGATGGTTGCTAGCCACATCGCCTATCTTCCATGTTTGTCTGGGAGCAAGGAAAAACAGAATGTACTAGTTGCTTCTCTTCCCGCGCTGATGGTCCCCATGGGGCCCATCGAGGGAATGGGCGACAATCATAGGAATCATTTTCGATTATACTTATTAATATTATTTATATCTACATTACCAGACGTAGATAAAAGATTTTACCTTTCAGTTCATCTTCACTTCAGTTAACCATTGCTGTTGTGGGACTTGAATGGAATGTGTTTGTTAAAGAAACCATTCATTCTGCGATCTTTGCGACCAGGAAATGTAACACACGATTGTAAAAATCCCTAAACTTCTTGATTTTAGGATGTGGGATAATGGGCGACTCTACAATTAAACCTGCAAATTTTAAATCGCGAAAACGTTACATAATTGTGAATTTCGATGATTCGATACAATAACAAAAATTATGAATGAGTAACTACTAACTAAATAAGGTTTAATATCCATAAAATTTCAATCGAACCAATTTATTTACATATTCAAGCATTTGGTTTACATATTATTATTATTTAATACCTATTTTAATTACCTACTGCATTAATTCGTGGAATTTTCGTTTAATTTACATAATTTCAATAATGAAGAATTAAGTATTTAAAATAAAGCTATATTATCGCGGGTGAATTTATGTAAACACATGCACGTTATTTCAGGGCAGATGCTGTTTAATTGTTTACCGGTGAACGAATATAACTATGGAAGCAGTCTCTTCATACAACCTACCGTTCATTATTAGCCCAAAAACTCACACAGATAGGTTTGAAGTACACACACACAAGCAAAGTAAATAAAAATTATCAATGCATTTAAGAAAATAGGTTATTGCTAATGAATCTAGGTCGGTATTAGAATGTGCTTCGCTAGTTGCGACTTTTTGAAAATAAGTACGTAAAAGCTCAACGATTTGAGAAGCGTCGGGTCACATGTCGCGATTGGTTATCGGCGTGACAGATTTACGCTAATTGGTTCGCGGCTTCGATGCAATGTCAGCAGATTGTCAGTGTGTCTTCGAAGCACGGACGATGTTATGCAGAAGGGGACCAGTCAGATTCAAAGCAGCCCAATGCACAAAGGTATGAAATCAGTAAGCCAAATTTTCACTCGCTTTCGCCCACTTCGTCAGCGCGCTTGACTACCTAGTTCGAGTGTATTAATAGTAGTTTACATATTTATTTATTTTTGTATTACAAGGAAGGCAAGCGAGCAAGTGGGTTACCTGATGGTAAGTAATCACCGCCGCTCATGGACTCCGCAACACAGAAGTATTGTAGATGCGTTGCCGGCTTAGAGTACTATGTGCCAGTAATTCCACCGGCTGTTTTACTTTCCACTTCGAAACACAGTAGCCTAAGATGTTGGTAGCGATTCGGACGGACCCTGCTCGTGTGGTTCTACCACCCGCAACGAATGATATTACGTAGATACGGTTTCTAAACGTATTATATAGGTGGGTGTAGATAAAAATAATAAAAGAAATATCAGTAGATAATTTATTATAATGACTATTTGGACGTTTTTGAGGACTTTCCTGAGAAGTTTCCGGAATATTTTCTTTGTTTTTAATTTTTATTAATACTGGTTTTTCACTCGAAAACACCATCTGAAAATGTAGGTACATGTCTATTATACAATCGTACAAAGTAGCACTACATTAACTAAAACGTGATCATTCAAACCAAATAAATCCGCACAGTACAAATTGGTATTGCGCTTTTAGAAGGCATTATTGTGTCCCTTCTTCAATACATAAAAATCTTCATCTTTAAAATAAACTGAACATATTTTTGAATTCTTGCTCGGTGTCCAGTCATTTTCCTTTCTCTCTAATTGAACAGCTTTTTTCCATCGATTTCTACGACTCGGGTCTTGTGGGAATCTAAATTAAAATTAAAATTAAGCAAAATGAGAAACGACTTCGACTTGTTAATCCGATGAAAAACCGAAATTAAAACCCAAATCTGTATGTAACTTAATAATAAATATTATGTCCTATAAAATAGCTATATTAAAATGTACTACTACATTATGCATAATGACATCCCTCTAGTAAAAAGGCAATTTTGGATTTTTTGAGTAAACCGTGTACTTACACGTGAAAAGTGATTCCAGTACTCTTGGGACAATATTCCTGTTGATTCCTGCACCACCTCACCATACATGAAGGCATTTTTTAATGGATAAGTTGATTTTATATAATAAAAAACCCGTGTGACACGACTGACAGGCGTGCGCCTTGCGCACTGATCGCGTTGCCGCACTAGTTTTCAAGCCCCGCCCGCCGCGAACTAGTTTACGTTGGGTCATTTTGGAGCGTCAGAAATGCTTCCATAGTGGTCCAGTCATTATAGCAAGTTCACCTCGGAATTCGAGATACCCGGCTGTAAATCGGTAAATACTTGTATATTGACACCCTAAAAGTTGTCTCAAAACCTACATATGGTAGGGTGTGCGCAACTATTAAATTTCAAGGTCAAAGGTCACAAAAATCGGTTTTTTGCGCTTTTTTTGTAAATATCTCATTTCCTACGGGTTTTTGCTATTTGTTATTAATGACGATATTGTAAAATACAAAATTCTCTACAAATTGTGTTCAAAAATTTTTTTATACGGTGAACCGTTTTCGAGATAGAGGGCGGAGAGCGCGCGGTCTCAGCACTTCAGGTCAACCGGTGCCTCCGGTCGAAAACGCGCCATATATAGTTGATGAACTATCGATATATCAATTATATTATATTTTATCATTTTTTTTCCTAACCTATCCACTTTTTATTCAGTACTAGCTGACCCGGCGAACTTTATTCCGCCTTAAATTTGAAAAATTCCAGTGGTTTGGGCTGTGCTATCCCGCGGGAACTATGCAATTTTCCGGGATAAAAACTATCCTATGTCCTTTCCCGGGACTCAAACTATCTGTATACTAAATTTCAACTAAATCGGCCCAGCGGTTTAAGCGTGAAAAGGTAACAGACAGACAAAGTTACTTTCGCATTTATACACTTTTTATTCAGTATTAATTAACAACACTTACCTGCCCACGTAATTGCGCTGGGCCGATTTAGTTGAAATTTGGTATACAGATAGTTTGAGTTCCGGGAAAGGACATAGGATAGTTTTTATCCCGAAAAAATGCATAGTTCCCGCGGGATAGCACAGCCCAAACCACTGGAATTTTTCAATTTTAAGGCGGAACAAAGTTCGCCGGGTCAGCTAGTACTGAATAAAAAGTGGATAGGTTAGGAAAAAAAATGATAAAATATAATATAATTGATATATCGATAGTTCATCAACTATATATGGCGCGTTTTCGACCGGAGGCACCGGTTGACCTGAAGTGCTGAGACCGCGCGCTCTCCGCCCTCTATCTCGAAAACGGTTCACCGTATAAAAAAAATTTTTAAACACAATTTGTAGGGAATTTTGTATTCTACAATATCGTCATTAATAACAAATAGCAAAAACCCGTAGGAAATGAGATATTTACAAAAAAAGCGCAAAAAACCGATTTTTGTGACCTTTGACCTTGAAATTTAATAGTTGCGCACACCCTACCATATGTAGGTTTTGAGACAACTTTTAGGGTGTCAATATACAAGTATTTACAGACTTACAGCTGGGTATCTCGAATTCCGAGATTCTTACCTAATATAACCTTAAATGACTGGGCAATAGTTATATTCGTTCACTGTTGTTTACGCATCTGGGGACGTGGTGGGGATCATTTGCGCGGGCGCACGTGCTTCACCACCAAAGATGCGCTACGCTAATTTAGATCCGCGAATTTAATATCAATAGGTACTCAAGAAGTTGCCAGCCAGCCAGTTCTAGTTCCATATGGAACAACCGGTACATATGTAAATGTCAAATAACTGATCTCAATAGTTCCATATGGAACTACATACTAGGCTTTACACCTGGTTTGTTTTTAACCGCCTTCAAAAGAACATGAAATAATCATCTAAAGACATCCCCTATAGGGGATAAATTCGCCTTTGTGCATATATTTAAGGTCTTTTTTTGTGATTTGTCTCTGTTTCCTTATATTTGTACAATAAAGCATTTACTTACTTATTTATATCGTCGCTTGTAATATGAATTAACGTAACCGCCAAAATGTCGAAATTGAGTTGAGTATACAGTTCGACAGCAAATTTGAAGACCTTTCGATTACTGTTATTAAAATTTCGATATCTTGAAAAAAATGTCAGTTACGTTAACTAAAATCAGGCCATTTTTTTCATTTTACCGTGTTTTTTTTAATGTATGGCACATTTTTCATAAGTTGCTTATGTTAGGTTAATGTAAGGACGAATCTGTGATTGTGTATTAATGCATTCACCAAAGATGAAAAAAAGTCATTAATGTAAGAGACTCATCTGTATCAAAATGACTCTTACATTACTCATTTTGTGCCATATTATAACTGATTGACTGTTACGCTAAAGTCAAAGCTAGATAGTGTATTCATGTTTTGACCAAAGTTAAAGAAAATTCATTAATGTAAGACTCAAAGTGACTTACATTACTCGTTTTGTGGAATATTATAACTGATTGACTGTTACGCTAAAGTAAATGCTAGATAGTGTATTAATGTGTTGACTAACGTTAAAGAAAAGTCATTAATTTAAGACTCGTCGGTTTCAAAATAACTCTTACATTACACATTTTGTGGCATATTATAACTTATTGACTGTTATGCTAAAGTCAAAGCTAGATAAACAAAACTTTTAAATCAAATCAAATGCAATGCTCCTCGCTCGCTAGTATAATAATAATAACCATCGCTTGTAATATGAATTAACGTAACCGCCAAGTGGCGATTTTTCAGGAGAGGCCAAAAAGTAATTTGCAAATTAGAAAAAGTGTTATAACTTTTTATATACTTAGCCTATTGGTATTATGTTTATAGCTTTTATCTTATATTTGTGAGATCTTTTAGATAAATGGGGTCTTATAAAGACAGCTATTAAAGTTTAGAAAATCGCATGGCGGTTACGTTAATTTTTCCATTTTTATGTGTAGTTACATTAAGGTGTATTCAAAAAATTAAGATCAGTTTTCAAAATGTGGAGTTACATTATAAAGAGTTATTTATAGCAATCCCAATCTTATTCCCTTGTAATAGTCTGACATTCAAAAAAATCTTCTCGTTTAGTTAATTTATGGCCGGTTTGTAAAATGAATAAAATAGGTTTTTAAGTATTAAACAGTTTAATAATTATACTTAAAACTTTACAAATTAGTATTAAAAAAGTCTTGAATATCTTTAAATGTCAATAAGCGGTAACTTTTACCTGAGATCAACCAAAACACCTAGCTTTCTATAATATTTGGTGCTTTTATTTATTTTATTATCTTTGGTTATAAGAGAACAGTTATAATAAAACAATTTTTAGTTATAATAGTATAATAAAAACTTTACAACAGAATAAAAAAATAGGACACACATACATACACACGTAGATTCGATGCATAGTGTCATAGAAAGTGAGGTTCGAAAACTCATTGTGTGGAGCCCAGTACAATGGCCCACTTTCATGCTTACAGCACGAAAGACACCGCGTCCTTATATTGTAAACACCTTGGACCACACCGACTTCATAAACTGCGAGATTATAGCCAATCAAATATTTACTCCAAAAACAACATCAGATCAACATTTCAGACTGAAATATATTAGGATCGCTACAATAAATAAAACAAACTTAAAGGAATTGCAAGTTAAATACACAAAGAAGGAAGACAGTGATACATTCAAAATAATCTTGGGTCAAGGGACAAAGAAAATAATAAGGAAGGGAAAGGGAAAAGGGAAAGGTCAGTCTAATGCACGGGTCGTAATGAACCATCCATCGAATGATTCTCTGCAAAAACTTTATGTTCAACGATTGCCAATTTCTACAAAAAAGTATATGGACCTTAAAAAGCTCTGTGACGACGAGGTGATACCTAAACAATACGTGCAAGATTATTTACAGCTCCCTTATGTGGACAAAACAGATTCTTTAGACGATATTATTCAAGATGAAGTTCCAACTAAAGACGGTGAAACCCAAGACCAAAGTGAGGAAGTAGATGAAAGCAACGAAAAAAACACAGTAAATAAAAAAGAAGCCATACGAAAAGCAAGGAATCAGATAAATAAGGAAAAGAAAAAGGGAAATCTGAAGTAGTAGTTAACGCCACCGGTACTGTTGAAAAAGAAACAGGATAAACAAAGCGAGGAAAAGCAGTAAAGAAAAATAGCAAATAGGACAGAAAGCTAGATGTTTTTTGTCGATCTCAGGTAAAAGTTACTATAATATATTGATAATTAATAGAGTTTTACGCCTTTTCAATGGTCATACTAAGTTGTAAAGTTTTAATAAGGTTATAATAGTTAACTGTTTTTTATTGTATCAATTAAAAGCAAAGCGAGGTTAAGTAGCAAGTAATAATAGAAAACTAGGTGTGTTTTTGTTGATCTCAGGTAAAAGTTACTACTTATTGACATTTAAAGAGGTTTAAGATTTTTTTATAATGTTGTAAAGTTTTCATTATACTATTATAACTAAAAATGGTTTTATTATAACTGTTCTTTTATAACCGAAGATAAATAATAAAGAAAAGTACCAAATATTATAGAAAGCTAGGTGTTTTTGTTGATCTCAGGTAAAAGTTACCGCTTATTGACATTTAAAGAGCTTCAAGACTTTTTTTATACTAAGTTGTAAAGTTTTAAGTATAATTATTAAACTGTTTAATACTTAAAAACCTATTTTATTCATCTTACAAACCTGCCATTAATTAACTAAACGAAAAGATTTTTTTGTATGTCAGACTTTATTACAAGTGAATAAGATTGGGATTGCTATAAATAACTCTTTATAATGTAAGTCCACATTTTGAAAACTGCGTTCGTTACGTTATTTAAAAGAAAAAAAATGTGTCATACCTTAAACTGATCTTAATTTTTTTTAATACATCTTAATGTAACTACACATAAAAATGAAAAAATTAACGTAACCGCCATGCGATTTTCTAAACTGTAATAGCTGTCTTTATAAGACCCCATTTATCTAAAAGATCTCACAAATATAAGATAAAAGCTATAAACATAATTCCAATAGGCTAAGTATATAAAAAGTTACAACACTTTTTCTAATTTGCAAATCACTTTTTGGCCTCTCCTGAAAAATCGCCATTTGGCGGTTACGTTAATTCATATTACAAGCGACGATATATAAAAGAAAGTCGAGGTAGTTACATTATTTATAGCTCAAGAACGGCTGAAACGATTTGGCTGAAAATTGGTGGGGAGGTAGCTTGGAACCAGGAGACGGTAATAGGATGCTTTTTTCTAGAATCTTCAAATTCCGCATACCAAATTATGATATCTGGAAAGTGATTTTTGGACCTTGCGAAAGTTCCGTGGGATAAGAAATAAAAAGAAAGAAAGAAAGAAGACATTTATTCCTTTTTGCAAGACACACAAATACCTATAAGATAATGTACACAATTAAAAAAAAAAGAAAAAGAATCATTATATGATTTGCTACTTATTAGAGATCCTTGGCAGTTGGCACACATATTCCTTGAAGATCAAAGAGCAGCACGCAGACGGGATTTTGCAAATTTTTCACGGGATAAAAGGACGGGATAGGAAATAATGACCTAATATTTGAAGAAATTAGTGGATGAGGGTTGTATGGTATATGTTAGTTTGACGTTATCTGCGCGGCAAAAGCTTTCCGCGCAGATGGTAAAAGCCCATCGAAGGAATGGGCGAAAATCTTAGAAATCATGTTATAGCCCAGCAACCCATCACTATTTTGATTCCCCTTTCCATCCATAAATACGCCCACAATCATGCTAAACGTAGTCTTGTCACCTTAGGCTCTGTCTACCCCGTAAGGGATAAAGACGTGATTTATGTATATAATTATGTAAATATTATTGTACTTTAGTTCGCAGATGCCATAATAATAATGCAAAAATACCCTACCCTTTTAATTTAATTCGTTGTCATTATTACTTTTATCACGTACCGCTTACCATAGTTCTGACGTAACATTAAGAATATTAATCGAGTTCGTAGTACTCAGAATTGGCCGATTATTTTTGGATTTGTTTTATTGACTGTGTGTATAAGCAAGTCAAAAAAAAGCTCGTGGCCTATTCCGTAGTAACCCACAGCACTCGCCTTTTATGACCCCTCTAATACAACTGTTGCAAAAAATACCATAATTTTTTCTCAAGTCTTCTCTACATTAAAAGCTGACTAGTCTCCATTGAATAGATTGAAAAAACATTTAATTTGATCCAGTTCACGAGTTTTGCGCTTATCTACCACAGTTAGCGATTATTATTTATTTATTAAAATTAATTCAGTGATATTGTACCTACTCAATGAACTTATTGACACTACTGATTAGTCAACGTTGTTATACCGCGAAATGATTAGACTGGAAATATACAAGGCATACATTTATTTCGATTGACCAATTGAGTCGATCTGTTACTATGGTCATAATAAAATGTAACGCGTAGAGTAAGTACCTAGTAAAACGGTTACTCTGGCTGTTTGTTACCCTTTTACAATTTCTTTACTGACAAAACAGATTAAATTAACATTCGGGATTTCATCCCTGAAATAGCACATTTCTCGCCTTCTATGCAGATAAAGGAACAGGAAACGGATAGTTTTATCTTGTCCAGTACTAAGTTACGGTGAGATAGTAGAAGCTGTGAAACAGTTCTAACCCAAGCTATAAACACATTATTTTGCGTAAAATGGAGAAAAAGTATATACGTGGAAACTATTTTGACTAACCTGAAAAAATGTTTTATAGTTTCTTTGTATTTATTAAGCGGTTTGTTTTTCAATATTACTCAATAAATAAAATAAGCAAGAGATTGTGTTTTAAAATTACTTTCATAGAAAGTTGTATTTCATTTTCATTTTTGGTTGCTTCATTGTTTTAGTAGATACAGTTTAAATTTTTATACGATTTAATTTGTTTCTAATTTTTTAATTTTTACTTATCGAGACAGAGCAAATGTCGTCTCTAAATAGGTTTATTATTAGAAATACATGGTCATGGTCCATTGACAGTTTACCTTTACACACATACATACACACATACACAAGTCACGTCTTTATCCCTTACGGGGTAGACAGAGCCTAAGGTAACAAGACCTAGAGGCCACGTTTAGCAAGACACTGAGGGCGTAGAGGTGAAAGTGGAATCAAAATACCTTTACTTCTATAATAAAAAAAAAAAGCAGAAAAAAATGCAGTCTAGGACAGGGGGGAAATGGGGGAAAGCTGCGGGGAGGGGTCGAAACCGGGCGGCTTCGTTATCAGCGGGCTTAACTTAAATTGGACAAAAAACCCGGTGCCAAATAGTTTCACTAAATACTGTTGAAAGCAGGTTCTGTTTGAGTTTTTGCCGCCAGTCTGTGTTATACGCGTGCTGATTCTATCCAACTCCTACGTTCAACTTCTGAATGCAAGAACGAGACGGAATATTGCAAAGGCTAGGCTAAACCGACCTCTATAGACTTCCCGAATACTGGCCTCGGTGACACTCTCGAAGTCATCTTAATAAAACAAATTTACAACAATACTTAAATTCTACTAATAAATAATAATAAAACTAGAACTAAGATCCATGTTAGTTAATACGTCCCTTAAGTCTATTCAAAATTCTGACAGATAAAATTATAAATAAAAGACATGAGACACAACATAACACATACAGACATAACATAACATACATAACAACATTGATACAAGCTCGTATGAAATTTCGATCGTACCTAGTTCTAGGAAATTTCGCAGTTGAGATAGCCTCAACTCTCGACTTTGCGTCCAAATGACGTCATAAATTTAGGTCTTAACCTCACTTTGTGTGTTCCCGCGCTCGCGTTCAGTAACGATCGCACGCTCAGCGCGAAAACACGCGTTCTGTGAAAGTAGATTCGAGCAATTCATTCACCGGGATCAATGTTTATTTACAAAATAACCAACAAACGTACGTCGTTGTACGCGGCAAAGCTTAGAAACGCCTTAGCAGGTATTGTAATACAAAGACGTGGACGTAGAGTTGCGATTTTGAATTTAATTTCCGGCATTCCATTGAACTACTATTTAACTTGTTTTTATTTGATATGCATAGCGTTGCTGAGCTGACAGCCCTTTCGGCTTTGGTAAATTTACAAGCTTTTGTTTTACTAACTTGCAATTTTTATGCATGTTCGGGTCAAATCATGTAAGTAAATTTTGACCCGTTTCGTGCGGTCGGATTGACCTGATATTGATATTTTGTGATATTCTGGTGGCCCGGCCGTGGTTATCTTCGCAGGAGGAAACTCTTCAACGGTTGGTCCGATTCATTTGAAATTTGGTATACGTATAGTGACAGATGACAATTCAAGTAGGTACAGTCGGCAAAAAAAGACAATTTGAAATGAAAATTTGGGTTAACTTATTTTTATGGAACTGTAGTGTGTTAAATTAACGTTTTGCTTCTTTGGGCCGAATAAACCTAATTTCTTTCGTTACTATGTCTCCGTTAAAGTCCACCTGAAAGTTATGATTTGTTTTTAGATTTTAGTTCTAAATCCAAAAATAAAATCCAATTTATTGAATAAAATCAGTGCTGCAGGTGTTTAACGCCTCGCAAAATGCTGAGCCAGCGGCCGTTTCACTTTTGCAAAGACACGCTCATTATATACATTGATGATCTATTTTGAAGTCTGTGTTTTATGTTTCATTTTTGTATGCTCTATTTGTGTCTTTCAAAAGAGAATCATGTCTTCTTTCTTTCAAAAATCGAACTCTTCATGCCTACAAGTGTGATATTGCTGCCAAAAAAGCAACAAAATTGTGCCAGCGGGATGTTAATATAAATGAAATGCACTACGAGTTAAAAGCTTGTTTGCGTTGCCGGCAGTCGACCTATAATATAAAAACGAGGAGGTTGTATTTTCCTGCTGAACTAGTGAACTAAAATGAACCTTCCATCCAAAATCTCAATTAGACTAGCGAAGTAGATTGTCTATTTCAATAGTATAAGTACGACCTTTTTCAACAAAGTAACAGGGATTATGGTTAACGTTACGCGTATTATATATTTATGCTAATTAACGTTTCGCTAAGTAAATTTATGCAAATTTAATTTTATGCCTATCTATTAATGTTATGTGTTTTTAAATTACGAAGTTTAATTTTATGAGTTTATGTTTATGTGTAGACCCAGCAATAACATAATAACAGGCAACGTTTCTACATATTTTTAGAATTTAAATTCCTTATTGTTCCAGGTTGCGTACTGAACAGAAGTATCACAACATCTTTATAATAGTTCTCCTTCTAAGTGGGTAAATATGAAGGATACAATGAAAAAGCATGCGGCCCGGAAGGTGCAGTACTTAGTCACGTTATCTGGTAAGATTTGAAGATTTTTCAATAACTTTTTAAAGTTTCTTATGGTTTTGTCGCACGTCGTTTGTTTTTTTGAAGTTAGGTAAAATAAATAAAAAAATGGAGAGGACATTTCATACGTATACAATCATGTTAAGGATAACACAGAAAAAAAATAAGACCTTAAACTCCTGCAATCCAGTCACGATTGAAATAAAATCCAATTTAAAAAATAAAATTACAACAGACAAATCAAAATTATGTAAATACACATAATTAAAAAGGATCGTCCCTACCTGCTGAAATATTATAGGACTCATTCCATTTAAATTCAAACAATTTTTTATCGCAGGTGTTTCAGGTCTTGATTTTCATCTATTAAGTTAATTATTACGTTCCTACAGCCGGGTTTTATTTTTTGAACCCCTATAATTTTTATCTACCGCAGGTATCGTAAAATGTACAACCTTAAAATTGGGGGTTGTTACAGGGCTGTGAGTTATTTACTACGTTTAGTGACCGACAAATTGACTATTAAGCCGCTTTTTAACTGAATTAAAAAGAGGAGGAGGTTCTCAATTCGGTTGTATTTTTGTTTGTAGTGTCATTGGCTTCGTTCACTGTAGCTGCATCAGCTGCCTGGCCAACCCCCGTTATACCGAAGTTGAATAGGAACGAGACTGGAATTCAGATAACTGACGTGAGTCTCTAGTTCAAAGGTTCCTAAAATGTGCGTCGCGGCGTTCTGATGCGCCGCAGTAAGCCATCTTCTCCTAGCTGTGTCCGGGTACAGCGACTGGTTCCTAAGTTGAGAATATCGTTGATATATCCTCAGTTGACTGAAATAGCTGATTTTTGCAGTGAATGTGCGGCCATCACAAATCAATCAACACCCCTCTTACTAGTCACGTTTAGCTTGGGACTTATCATGACGTCTTAATGCGATTCAATTCCGATTCACTTTGCGGGTGATAGGGCCTTGTGCAAGGTCCGTCCGGATCGCTACCACCATCTTACTCGCTAATCCTGCCGCTAAGTAGCAGTGCTTGCACTGCTGTGTTCCGGTGAGGAGAGTAAGACGGCCGGAGAAATTACGGGCATAAGAGGCATTTCATCTTAGTCCTCTAGGTTGGCAACGCATCTGCAATCCCTCCGGGGTTGCGGGTGTCTATGGGCAGTGGTGATCACTTACCATCAGGTGACCCACTTGCTCGTTTGCCTTCCTATTCATTCCTATTCAAGGTTCGCTCGCTGTCACATCCATGCTAAAAATTACAGCTAAAACCTGAACTCAGTCGGAATTGAATCGCATTAAGACGTCATGGTAATGCCCCTGTTCGATACGGCGGTTAGTTAGGTAAAGAAGACCGAACGCCGTTGATCCTCTTTACCATTCTTAGATATCTATGTAGGTACAGATATGTTACAAAGTCCTTCGCCGCGTCTGTTTGTATGTGATAAATTAAAAAACTACTGTAACGTAATTGTTTTGCGGTTTTCTTTGTCAATTGTCTACATTGGTTGAAATAAATGAAAACGGTCGAAGCCGAGGGCAACAGCTTAAAGCTAACTTAAAATAACTTAAATGACTTAAACTAAATAAAACTTATCATGTAGTAGTGTATAATGTTACAAACTCAATAAGTTGTATCAGTATGCGCAAGACAACATAAATATTCTGGTACTATTAGAGAAAATTGGGGCGTTTAGGAAGAAACCTCAAATGTGGAAAAGGATATCTATTTCTTCCGATCCGACGTTCCTATTTTGACTAGCTAGTTGGGTTAGGGCGCAAAGACAAAAGATTAGATTTATAAAAGCGCCGTGGACTAAAAAGTTTGGGAAGTTCCATAGAGGAGTGGTCAATTCTTGAAAAGCATCTGCTTTTCACGGTTAATAGCACTTCGTGAAACTATTTGCCACCGGGTTTTATTAGATTAATTAATACCCCGCCACGATTTTGCCCGGTGTCAGTAATAACCAAACATACAAAACATACCTACTTGAAAGTTCGACTTTAGTGTCATATTCATTTAACAGGAAGTTGGATGAAAAGTGATCGACCACTTATTTGGCTGACCGTAAATAATACGATATGGGCTGACATAAAAGTCCAAATAATCTTCAAAGTGTCGGGAACAGAAAAAAATAAAAATTAAAGTAAAATAGCTTTTAACAAAACGACAAAGTTAAAGTTTACGTTATAGGTAGGTACGATCGGATCGATTTTCCCGAAGTTTTCGCTCTTGTATAGTTCTATCGCATGCACTGCAAGCTGACTGCAAGTTGCACGGTAGCGTATCGGGTTTCGGAAATCAACAAAATCTCAGATTCCTTTCTAAAATTAAGCGCTGCCTGCCAACTATAAACATTCTTATAACAATGTAACCATAACCAACGTACATGAACTTCGAGAATGTTCGATGATATCCCATAAATCTGTAACTTTTTTAGTGACACTTAAGGCAAGTCTCGAGCACTTGAAAACATAAATCGTTGGCGTACCTATTCACAAACGCCTATAAAAAACAAGAGCCCTCTTGGTCAAAATTGTAATCTAGGGACGAATTATTGGCATAAGTTGATGCCATTTGAAAATGGTGAAACATTTTTCTGAATTGGTCAAACTAGCAGAGTTAGAAGTAATATATGATTAGTCAATCCCGTCAATTTCATCTTAGTCCTCTAGGTTGGCAACGCAGCTGCAATCCCTCCGGGGTTGCGGGTGTCTATGGGCAGTGGTGATCACTTACCATCAGGTGACCCACTTGCTCGTTTGCCTTCCTATTCATATATATATAAAAAGAAAAAATTAGTCGAAAATTTAATTTGAACTGCAATTTTGAAGGTATACAAAGATTTTTACCACTTTTTAATGATATTTTCGCGCCTTTTACGAAACCCAGGCAAAGAGATGGGATCGTAATAAAATCGGACACGATATTGTGATTAAGTAAATAATTTAGTGACACTTATGCTAAAATCGGGTGGAGAAAAAGAGTGGCAGTTTCTCCATACCATACAAACGTATTCCGCGGTTTCCCCCTGGATAATCACAGCCAGCCACTGTTCACGTCAGACATTACATTAAATAATGTTTCTTTGCAGAATGAGATAGCGTGGATGATGGGAATGAATGCACCAGGGCATATCGTTGGCAGCATGGTGATAAGTTTCATGGCCGATCGGCTCGGCCGGTGCGCTACTTTGTTGATTGGTGCCTTGCCCTTTGCATTAGGGTCGGTAAGTGTTGTGACAAAGAAATATTATAACTCACTTCTGAGGAGCAGCAAACAAATTCATTCAATTCTATTTGGGATTCCTGGGAAACACTTCTGAGGAACAACAAACAAATTCATTCAATTTTAAATTTGTGGCTCCTGAGAAGCACATCTGAGTAGGAACAAACAAATTCTTTAATTTCGTTTGAGGTTTCCTGAGAAACACTTCGGAGGAGCAATAAACAAATTTATTACAATTGATTGACTAGGGTTTCTGAGGATGTAAAATGTCCTCCATTTAAGATAAATCAAAGTACTGATTTAAAATTGTGTGAAAGTGAAAAAATTGTAATAGGAATCTCTAAACCTGGATGTACTGTAGTAAAGTTTGGAGTCACGTCGCACGTAGATGGCTCTTAGTGACAAAAATCGTAAAGAAAGAATCGTGGAGAAAATAAAACTGTTACATGGACACCTTTAAAATTTCCGATACATAAACATTTCGACTGATAACAGTGCCAGTTCAAGTAGGACATTTGAAATACCTCTTTTTGGAACACATGCGGACTTTTAACTGCTCGCACGCATCATGGAATGATTAGGAGCTGGGTTTCTTTCCCGGTCTTAGCATTACTTTTATATGATTTTTTATGCGTTATAGTGATAGGATAGAAGCAAAACAAAATTACGGGAAAACCGTAAAAAAGAAAAAGAAAATTTACCTTTAAATTTGACTTTATTTAATGAATCAGTTGCTTAAGTCGAATTAGAACTAATCGGTTACAAGTTTGAGTACGAAAATACTTATCGTTTGTTTATTCTTTATTACAGTTGTTGAGCTCATTCGCCTCGAAGCCATGGCTTTTATACGTAGCAAGATTCATGTGGGGCATTGGAACAGGACTCGTTTCTACGGTAAGCATTCTTACAGAAATTAGGTATAGGTAGAGAAATGTGTCCAAAAATTTGACTAAAAGCGACAAAAACTAGCGAAGCGCCATTATCTCTGTTTTGCACGTGGGTTGTTTAAACTGCCGAAGGGGGCCAACTACACCATCCTTGTAGTTTTGCCAAGTTTGATATAACGTCACTATAAGCGTAACATATGTCCTTGCCACAGAGGAATTACATAATAAACGACGTAATCTCGACAGACAGTTGCTTACGTTACCTAATACTTATAAGTTAGTTATACATTGTCATGACTATGTGAGCTTTTACAAACTTGTATTTAAGCCCGCTTGTTTCTAACCTGAAATGTCTGTTGGTTCATTTAGGCCAAATTTTGTGTGTAGAATGTCACTGCTATGCATTATCTTTTTTTCAGATTTGTAATGTAACGTTCCAACTCGCACTCGTTTGTTATTGCAGAAGTGTCAAAAATCCATTAACAACATTTATTTCTATGTGAGAATGTTATCGTTATATTTGTTTTTTTATACTGGCATTTACCATTAGACAACAATGCAAGTTCAGTCAACTAAAAGCACAGTCTGCAAAAAAACGTAACTGAAAAACAAATTTTAACAAAAGAAAATATGTTTGACATTTTTGAAAAAAATTGCGTTGATATCTTACTTTGTTTGCAATGTTCATAATCTTAATATGTATAATGTCATGCTCGATTATTGTATTTAAAATCCCTACGAATTCTCTTTTCCAGGTGATGACAATCTACTTAAACGAGATAGCGGATAAAGAAATTCGAGCGACTCTTTCAGTTTTCACGAATATCATTTTCAATCTGGGACTCCTTATGGTGTCAAATATAGGCATTTACGTGTCATACGAATGCCTCAATTACATGCTGTTGGCTTTGCCAATTATATTCTTCGGAGCGTGCTTCTGGATACCCGAATCTCCGTATTACTATTTGAAGGAAAACCGGGTGGACGCCGCGAAAAAAGCATTAATGAGAATTCGACGCTGTAAGGTTGAAAAGGTGAGATCGAATGCAAAACTTATGTCAATAACAATTAAATAAACCACGGGCTTTTAAAATTACTGCCTAAAATTGTCTCATGTGGTCATGTGGAACAAAGAAACAAAACTTTTTGAACTATGTGACATGTTGAATCTCCATGACGCGACAGTCACGCAACTAGCTGCCTATACAAAAAAATCAAAATTTTATACAAGCCGCCTTTTGTTGGTTCTTGAAAAAGAAAAGCGGCCCACGTTCCGACCCCACGGGCCGGGTTACCTGTGGACCGGTAGTGACCGAAGTCAATCCGCTCCGCGATCGCAATCCTTAGGTCGCACCGCTCTCCGACAGTGAGCTTTCGCCCTCGTCCAATAAGGCTTGCCCTCACTTTTCCCTCCAGGTACTTAGCTCACGTTCGCCTCCCTCAAAAAGGCACCCAAAGGCGCTGCCCTCACTGCGGGTCCATATGTGGACCCGCTGGCTCAGATCCCCCGCGCCGAATTGCGGGTTCACCTTACCACCCCTCCCCCCAGTCGGATATTAGCCAACGGACAACTAACTTACTAAATAAATTAATTAACCATTGTTGCCCAGGCTGTATCGGCCTAAGCGCCAGCCTTACCCCCCGTGTTAGAAGGGAACTGTAATGCTAGAGCTCTCGAGGAGGTTTCCGACGTCGCACCTCACAGTGACGAAACTAGAATAAACTTCAAAAAAACTTCCTAAGTTCCCAATTAAGAAAAGAAAATGAAAAGACTGTAAAACTGTGTTTATTATTGGTATTGCAGGAGCTGGAAGATGAATTGAAAAGCCTTCGTAACAGCGTGTCAAGCGAGATGCGGTACTCGACTTCATACAAAGAACTGTTCACCGGGAGACAGTACCGCAGAGCCATCATCGTTGCAGCAGGTAAATAGATCCATTACCTGTCTACTGCTGACATGACATAGGCAGAAGAGAATAAAGGGTAATGATACACTGAAATAGTCGCTACTCGAAATGCAATTATTATGTTAGTACAAAAGTAAGTTCATGAGCTTTTTTGCTATATATTGCTAACAGAGAATCCTTCCGAATAGGTACCTACGTGTCAGAGAAATTAATACGGGCTGCACTAAACATTTCGGGGATCTAATCTAATACTTACTGTTTTTGATTGCGACTATAGTTGTGTAGGTATTTATAATGGTAAAAGAAAATCATAACAAAAGATCTTAAACTAAATTACAATAATTAAAATATAAAAGAGAAACTAACAAAAAACTATGTAAATAAATTCTCCGCGACATGGACCCAAATATGTGGCGACATTTCTTCGCTATATGTCGCAATGCTGATACGTTATGCGAGAAAGTTACCAACCAGCTCAACAAACAGCTAATAAACTACATAATCATACAAAAAAAAAATAGTGTTTTTTGTTATTTTGTCATTCCTATCCAACCTTTTCTCTAATGGAATTTAAATGTTGTTAAAACAAAACTGCATAATTGATTTTAATGATAGTTTTAGAAACTTGTCCATTCCGCTGTGAAATGATGAAATTCAACCGTTTTTTCAAAATTCGTTTCAGGTTTACATTTTACGAAGACAATGACAGGTGTGACAGTGATACGACAATACCTGGGCACGATAATCAACCGGAGCAAATCGAATTTGGACTATAAGACTGTCATAACAGTTTACAGCATTGTCCAGTTTGTTACATGCAAGTATTCTTTTTAAGGTTCAAATTCAAATTCAAATTCAAATAATTTATTTCACATAATTTCAGGTACAAGAAGGTCTTAAAAATAATGTTCGTATCACTAAAATCTACCCTACATGGCATGTGAAATTAAGAAATCGTCTACTTATAAGTTAAAAATTCCTGTATACTATAAAAGCATTTTTCGGCCAGCCACGTTTTTAAAGTCCGTTTAAATTTTGTAAAGGCTAGGTCTTTTATTGTGTCAGGCAAATTGTTAAATATTTTTATGCACATAATATAACTATTCTTAGAAACTAATGATAATTTTGATTTAGGAATAAACAATTTATTGCGATACTGCGAGCGTGTAGGGTTTTTATACATTACTTTGACTTGGTTAAACATATGCTCATTCCCATAAACAAATAAACTTGCATCCAAAATATACAAACTCGGTAGTGTTAAAATCTTATATTTTTTAAAAAACGGTCTGCATGAATCGGTTTGCCTTAGTTCAAAATATTGCTGTGACACATTTTTTCTGGATCAAAAAAACTGAGTCTATGTTTATACACCTACCCCACAGTGTTATACCGTACCTCAGGATGGAATGTATGTATCCATAATAAGCAGTAAGAGATGCTTCCCTGGATACCACTTGGCTAATCCTCCTCAAAGCAAACACAAAACGGTTAGCTCTGGAGGACAAACTCGCCACATGGTCTTTCCATTCACAAAAACTATCAAGTGTGACACCCAGGAATTTTATACTGTTGACCTGGTCAATTTTAACTCCATCAGAGCAAACATTTAGGGACAATTGGTTAGCCCGGTAGAAATATTATGTTATATCAAACGCTATTATTGTTCGAGACAGACTTAGTAATTTGGGCCTTCTTAGGATTAGCATTAACCTTTGTGTATGGAACATTAAAAACATAAGAAATTCGTGCGTTGTTTAGAGTTTTTTAGCAGTTTTTCTTTTCTTAAAGTAGACTACTTTAAGACAATAGTTTGAATGTTTCGGCATATAATAATAAGCGTAGAGATAACTTTTAATGATTTAATGTAAAATGTTAATGAATGTTAATTAATGCAAAGAAGCTGCATAAGAAAAATATTTTTAAAACTACCTAGGTAATGTGGAAGAATTCATTTCTTATTAATTATTATTACCCTTTCTTTTTTCAGCTATAATGTCTACAATAATAGCGGACCGGGTGGGACGTCGACCGTTGCTATACTACTCTTTCTTCGGCAGTGGACTGTGTCTGGCAATTATTAGCGTGTATTTTCTTTTCGCTGAAGTCATCCACGTAGACCAGCAAGTGCCAAAAGCCTTCAGCTACGTACTTTTCGCTGCCTTCATTGGAGCTGATGTCATATCCAATTTAGGGTATTTGTCTATATTTAGGGTGATACCGGCTGAGATTTTCCCTATGAACGTGAAAGCTAATGCTATGTCGTCACTTAACATTTTTGGAGGCGCGTTAGGTTTCGGTATGGCAAGGGGCTACCAAGAAGTCGTAAACTGTGCAGGGTTTTTCGGAGCCTTTACAGTATTTACCAGTTTTTCCATCGCAGGAGCTCTGTTTGCTATATTTTTGGTCCCTGAAACTAAGGGAAAGAGTTTAAAAGAAATACAGATTAATTTACAAGGTGATATCTATAATGAAGCTGAGAATAATACTCTTAACCAAGTTAAAGATTCGGAAATCAGTGAACTTGTCGAAGACAACGAGATGAAAGTAATAAAGCTCCGCGAAAAATAAAGCCAAGTTCTAATTTATTTAATAAAAAAAAAACATGGAAATAAAAGAGGTTTGAAAATCAGCTATAGGTATATTTTTCGAGAAAGTGTTGTGAAATCAATGTCATAAAATTTGGCAGGTACATTCATGATCAAAACACATACTTTGATTTTCCATTACCTCTCTCCGCTCTCATTAATACGGATCTCGATAAAGTAACGCCCTGATTCAATGAATTATTTAATAAATTAATTTTCAAAGAAATTTTAAAGTGAATTCTGACCATAATAGAGAGCACGTCAATTGTGTCTGCTTCTTTTTGTAATGGCATACTTTGGGTTTGTTTACAAATTTAGTTAGGGCAGTAGATAGTCTATGATAATGATCTGATTCGGTGTCGCCGCCTTTGAAAGGCGTTCCATAATTTTTTTACGTAAACTATATTGGTCGGCCGCTCACTCGCAGTCCCTGTCATGGCTCTACGGACTCTACTGACGCTTGCTTCGCGGTCCCAACCTGACAGCGTAGCTAGAGATGTGACATGCGCTCCGAAGCGTTTCTATGTCGACATACGCTTACCGCTTAATCACGCGGTTTTTCGTAGGCTAGTGTCAATTCCATACAATTTTATACTGTTGTCATAGAATTATTGTCTAGCCACATAGAGCGAGCTCTGGATCTAAGTGTGCCACAAATGAAAACCTCATTCCACTAATGAGTATAATTATTGTCAGATTGTTTTTTCTTCATAATATGTACTGATTGTTCTCTGCGTAAAGAATTGAATGTGTGTGAGTGGCTGGTCTATAAAACAATAGTTGTTTGATTGATATTACATTTTGTACTTAGTTAACCATTTCCTGGGGGATACGAGTATTATTTTATAAGGGTATTCAGCGATAATTTTTAAATTTGTGAATCAATTACTATTTTTAGATTATAGTAAAATACTTCCACTTTGTTCCTTTTATATACCGTTCAGGACTAATAGTGGTATCCGTGATATAAAAATCCTCCCTAGTACTAATAAACGCTTATGAAGCCTAAGATAGTTTACTTATACTTTTACTATGCTGCTCCGCTTGGGGTAGCGGCAAATGAGTAGTAAAGGTAAATAATTTTTGACAATTATTACGGGCCTCCGCAAATTAACGCCTGATTCAAAAAATGTGAATAAGAGGCTTAAACCTGAATGTGAATCATAGCTTTAAGGGAAATAGATTATTCGTAAATGCCTTTGAATGTTTTCGTAATATACATTTTATATTGTTATAATCATAAAAGTATAATAATGCCAAATAAAACACTGTTATCCTCTATACTACCAGTTCAGCAGTTTACCATTCCGTTTACTCTTAATTGCACTTATGCAATATTTCAAATATTGTATAAGATAATAGTGAGAATTAGGTTAAATGATCTTGGACAAAATAAGATCTAGTGAGAATACACCCTATGTAAGAAACTGGTCAAGTGTGAGTTAAACTCCCGTGGACTGGGTTCCGTACTAGTATCTATAACGCTGCTTTGGTTGTGCTTTTAGTGAGCTTCGCTTCCAGTTTAAGTCGGTCTACAATCTTTTCTCCTGTATCGCATTGTTTTGCTACCTATGCAAACGAACCAATGTATGTAGTGTTGGTTGTTTGTAAGTTGTATTTAACCGCAAAATCCATCAAATGGTCTTTCTTAGATAGGACTTTCCAATGCAACAAAATATTTTCAAAGGTTCATGTTATTAAACTCCTTAGTCTCTGGATAATAGACGTGACACTCGTTTACAAGGTAGGTACGGTCAAGTGCAAAAATAAGTATCGATAGGAACTTCTCAAAAATATGTCCCACGACCTTATTACGCTGGCGTAAGAGCGTATGGTACTTATTTTTGAAACTTTGTCTAGATACATATTATTACACTTGACTGTACACACCTCTCATTAGTATTTTGCCTAAAAGCTCAAACTCTAATTATAATGAGAATCAAACGATGACTAATTATTTTTGCTACATTTTGTATTACTAATTAGACCTTTGTATTGAGGTCCAATATATATGGTGTATAATATATATTGTTTTTTAGTACTTAATTAAGTATTTTTTTACAATTTGTAACAAGAACTGCATATTCTGTATTAAGCCCCATAATATTTATGGTGCTAATTAAGGTGTTTTTTACATTTTGTA
Source organism: Pandemis cinnamomeana (assembly GCA_932294345.1). Lineage (NCBI taxonomy): Eukaryota > Metazoa > Arthropoda > Insecta > Lepidoptera > Tortricidae > Pandemis > Pandemis cinnamomeana. Next base: position 5,347,796 of record OW028709.1, on the reverse strand, counting down.
AGAAAAATTTGTTCTTTGTAGTAACTCCAATATACGGAGATAAAAAAGTTGTTTTTAAAATATTGTTATAAGATTAAAATTTTTATATTCAGCTCATTTAAACAAAGTTTGTAATAAAGTAATTTGTTACATAATGTTTAAAGAAATAGGTCATTGTACTAAGCTATTATGGTGGTAATTAACTGATTTTTTTACATTTTGTAACTAGAATCCAATCTTTATATTAAGCTCCGTTACATAAAATTGCGATTAAAGATGTTTTTTACATTTTAGAAGAATAAGATCTTTGTTCGTACTAAGCTCCAATATATGGTGCAAATAATTTGTTATGCAAGGCTGCAAAGTTTTTGTTTCTATGCACGGTACATTAAACAACTTAGCTGCCGAGCGGAACACACAATTTTTCACCTCGCTACAGCGAGAAAAATGGTGGATGGAAGAAAAACAGTTCAACTACTAGTAAATCAGTTTTTTATTTAGCAACGAACGTTAGCAAATCTTGAAAATTACTTAGAAATTAACAATAATGGGTAACGGACCGCGTTTCTGAACGTGGCATTATGTTTTTAAACGAATGGAAAAGTTAGGAGTTCCGCATTTGAAGTTCGTATTATTACGTCCTTCTCGCTCACCTAATTAAAACATTCGCTGCCACCTGCCAAACCCGAGACTTCATAAGGTGCTACTGACGCACACGTGCGTTCAACTGCCTGTAAAAATATGACAGCGGCACTGAGCGAAAGTCACGAAAACGCATATATGCGTCGGTGGCAGTGAATGCGTTCAGTACTATTCGTGTAAACGGTACGGCAACCTACGAAGTTCAAATTTCTTCAAATTTCAATTTTCGTAAGTACATGAGTAGGTGGACAATGGTGGTCATCGTCACGTTGGAATTTCAAAAACCTTTTCCACCCAATGGGGGGAAAAAGCACTTTTTCCACGCAGTTTTTGAAAGAGAAAGTCAGCCTTTTCAAGCAAGTGATGTGAAAAGTTGTTTTTTTATTACAATTTGTAAAAAAAATATTTTAAAATTCAGTTACATTGTATAGTTTTTTTTTGCATTTTGTAAAGAGTATTAAGTCTCTGTATTAATTTAAGTTTCATTCTTGTGTTTTGTATTTGGATGGTGTTTTAGCGTGGGTTTGCGAGATGCTGATCTGCTGCTGTGAGATCCACGTAATATCAGCGTCGGAGCCACTTTTAGTGCACTTTATTTCTTTATTTATTTTTAACATGATCATTACCTGTAGGTATAATGTGCGAAATAAAGATCTCTTATTCTTATTATTATTCATTACTTACTTATGATACATACGAATAAAATAGTTATTTTTGACATTTTGTAACAGTAATTTGATTTTTAAATTATAAACCCCGTTATTAAATAAATTTAGGTAGATACAAATCAAGGCTGTTACCCGTGACTCCGTCTGCTTAGAATACGCTTATCGCTATCCCGCGGGAACTATGCCATTTTCCGAGATAAAACTATCCTAACTATATCTTTCCTCAGGACTGAAACTAACTCTATACAGAATTCCAACTAGCTACATCGTTTCAGCGGTTTAAGGGTGAAAGGTAACAGACAAACAAGAGTTACCATTGTCGCATTTAGGAGTCGCTTCTTCATGAATACTTTCGCTTGGTCGCCCAGGTACTTGTATATCATAGGTTATCTTGAGTACCTAAGTGTGAATGACATACATAAATTATTTATATTTGTTTTTTTACACCTTAGAAAGAAGTTAAACAATATTGACCCGTATTTTTACTGAACAACACTATCTTAAAATAAATAACAGCAAGTTACAATTTGAAACCCCCGAAATACAGGTATAGTGATTATTTGTTTTGTTGTCGTTTTGTATGATCCAGTTATGTGATTTTTAAAATTTGTTTTTTCAGTAGAAAGACAAGTCTTGATTAATTACTTGTCTAATGTGAAAAAAAGAAGTATAATTACTAAAGAACAATGTATGTCATTTAATAATAAAAAACGATATTAAAGTTACTTCGTTGTTCACTATATAAATGTGTACATAATTATAATTAGGTGTATAGTTGATTTTACTTCACTAATTATGCTGATCATTGCTTTAGTTCGTAGTAACGAGGCAGTAGGGACTAACCTCAGTAAGGTACCACCCCGTCGTAAAACAGTCATTTAATTTTACTACAATTTGTTTAGTTACTTTGTAGTTTTGGTAAAGTAACTTTTAGGTGTGAAGTTAGTTTTTAGATAAGTTGGTACTTTAGTCGCTAAGAAACATTGCTTTGAATAAGTATAATTATAATAAATTATAATTGAAAACATCAGCCACACATAGCGCAAGGATTTTATAAAACGATACTGTGTTTTTTCTGAACACTTTCAATTCTTTAAAAAATGAGTTTTTCTTGCTCATTTCCTCGTTATACATATGTATAACGCTAGGAAAAGAACCCAGAAACCAAATCATTAAGAATGAATCCATAAACAAAGACAAAAATCCTTAAAGCGGAGATATAGAAAGATAGAGAAAGGCAGTAAAGCGTGAGATGGCCAGAGGGCAAAATACGCTATCTCGCTCTTATATCTACTGACAATAATTCAAATTCAACCTTCTTATTTCCATTCAAGAATATAAACCACTCAATCGCACTTCCGAATCCCAAGCCTTTTCAATCCGTTGATTGGACAGCCAATGGATTGTGATTGTTGACAGATTCGATTAATGCGTATCATGGACTAGATGAAAGCCCACAAAGAAAATTGATGATGCGGCTGCAAAGGGTTGACAGTCACTCGCCGCCCCGCCTTGATCGACGGGCTGCTAATTACTATTTTGATAAAGTATAGTACGAACGGCGACCTTGAGCGAGTTCAACGCGAAAGACTTACGACAAATCACACGCAGGAACGACTTAGACTAACTCAATATGTACACACAGCAAAGCTATTCGGTAAGCAGGATAGATACGGCGCGAGCGTGCGTAGGTGCTTACCTGATTATATTGCCATGTGTACCTAATCAAGCTTTTACACGTTCGTATTAAGTTTCACTTGTCCCGATGCCGTCTGTAATTAAATCTTTCAAGTGGAATTTGAACCACTTCTAGAGGGTGAATTGACTTGAAATTTGGTATACATACCTACACAATGTATTTAATTTGGGTGACAAAGCGGTGAGACGTCGGAAACCTCTCAATGAGCTTGAGGGTACCGTTCCGTTCTAGTAGAGGCACTTGGCCTCATGGGAGCGGAAGTGTAATACTTGGGCCGGTGCACTCTGCGCAACAGCGGTATTTAATTAGATTAATATTAGATTAAGATGGGGGTAGTTCCGAGCCAGTGAGTCCACGCGTGGGCACAATCAAGTCTGCGCTACTGCTCTGCTTGCAGAGTACGAGATGAGGGCGTGAGAGCTGCCGTGAGGGGCGGCGGGTATTAAACAAGAATTTATTTAACAGTACTTCTGCGTACAAATGTACTGTTAGAAGAAGATCAGAATTAAAGTCAAAGGATAGGTATAGCACAATAATAATTTTATTTTGCGGCCACGTGACAATATCAGAATTTAAAAGAAACGCGTGTGCAATGAGACGGAGCTGCCGGGCGGGCGATAGTCTTCTGTTCGCAGAGTAAAAAGCGGGTGGAGGGGGGTAGCCTAAACGATCACAGCGCTCGCTACGGCTAAAATTGTCATTTTTGTCGCTGACTTGAGCTGTCAAATCCATATTGCAGTAAACATTTTCTAATCGTTTTTGAGATAAAAATATGGTCCTGGTAAGATGTGTTGTTGTGAATTGTAATAACACCAAGAAGAATAGCGACTGTAACTTTTACCAATTTCCAAGACCATGGTGGAAACGAGACCAAAGAAATAAGTGGATATTTGCCGTAAGAAAAAAAAGGTAAGTTACCTAATCTCTAAAATTTTACTTAAAGTATTTTATCATTTGATACATTATGTTACTGACTACCATTGTCCAAAATTGTGTGCTATAGTAAAATAACACAAGATTTCATTAATATTTTTCACAATATTTACTTACTTCTTGTTTGACAGCGGTGACAATATTGTCCATAATGGCCGCCTGTCACGTTGCGCTGTCGTCGCGCTCGGTCCCAGTAGCGGCGCGCGCGCCTCGGGGACGCTGCCTGCGGCCGCCTGCTTGTGTACGGGTAGATGCGTCGGTGTGCGTGTTCGCTTTACAATACGAAATCAAATCGTCTGATTGTTAAACAATTTGCTCACTGATTTTAAAACTATAAACATAACGATGATGTAAATGTAGACGTAGGGAGTTCTTGTTAAAGTAGAAATAAAACACGTTTGAATGCTGCAGATCTGCAATGTGGCGACGCGCTATAACTTAATTTATTTAATGGAACATGAAGTCTTGGCTCGGATATTGCGACGCGTCCGTTATGTATGATCAATATTTCATAGAATGCACAAATAGAGAAGAAAACCAATATTTCAAGCTAAAATTTGTAGGTATTTCATAAATTTTGAAAAACCTTGAAATTGTGTCTGTTGTCAGACATAATAAACAGGCGTGCGTTTGGAGAGAAAAAGGGTCAAAAGCAAGGTTAACTTATCTAAAAACATAAAATTTTAAGCAATCAATATTACTTAACATAAAATTACCATACATTGTACATACATAAATTATACCTTTATCCCTCACGGAGTAGACAGAGTCTAAGATAACAAGACCTAAGAGTGTAACATACCTATTAAAGTCGAGAACTGTTCAACACGTTTCGGGCTAATTCGTAGTCCTTCTTCCCGGAGCTTTTGTCTCAGCGGCAGGTGTGTTGTGTCGTGTCACAATCGTTCACATTATTAAAATCACGTAGGAATCCCGTAATAAAATAAACTCCGGCGCGTCTAAATCTATGCATCCGAATAGAGTCGACGAAGGTACAGTCACGTCCACGATATATTATGGAGAAACAAAACTACGTGCAAGCTGTTTCGCCGAACACCTGCACTTGTCTGCAAATATTTATAGACGCTTTACCTCGGAACGTGAAAACGCAACCATTCGACGTTTACGTCACGTGCGATGCACATTGGGCGCTGTTAACTCTGTCTAATATTGACAAAGAATGACGGTGCAACAAAAATGCTTTGTTCTGTGTGAGTTGAGCGAAAAAATTGCGTTTCTAAAGATCAGATCAGGGATCTTAATATTTTTATTGTTTCAGTGCTTAGTAGTTTATGTAAAAGATTATCAACACATCTATTAATTCTGTTATTGTTATTCTGTACTAGTGAATATTCTTAACAAGAAAACCGCTCAAGTTTTCGTTAATTTCAAAAACATTGATAAACTCTTTAGTGAAATATCTGTGCACAACAACACAATCAATTGCAGTATTGCATTGTTGTTTCAATGAAAATTAATCTCTGGGTTATTTTCGTAGTCGTATTTCGAATGGAATCCATCTATTAGTATCGACTTATTTTCGGAGGACACTCCCTCTGGTTACCCATATCTTCGCACAAGTCCGCCCCCCGTCCGATTGTGGACTAGTCTGAAAACGTATTCAGAATCCCCACTGTGTTCTAACCATTTGTTTTTACGGCTTTTACGAGATAAAAATCGAATTTTTAGCATTTGTACGGAAATGTTTGTATGGTGGTCGTTCTTAGGCAGGATTAAGGAAGTCGTAAAAATGCCTCGTATGTTCGATTTGTTTTGATGGGGCTGTTTTTGAAAGTTTGATTAGATATTAGGGGTTCAATGTTAAGGAGATCATTAAGGGCAGACGTGGAGTGAAAATATTTTCACGAGTAAGTCGTTTTGATACCGCATAAATATAATGGCAGAATTAAGAGGAATGTTTAAGCGTTTAAAAAAACAAAACGGTTTAATGATGGAAATGCATTTTTGGCATCATCTTACTTAAGTATAAATTTATAATTTCTGAACCGTAGGTATATGATATAGTAGGAGAAAGAAAGTGAAAAACAGAGAATATTCCAAATATAGGTAAGTTTTTGCATGTATCAATTTAGTATTTTGAGTACCTAAGCTACAGACAGATCTACTTATCTGGATTAATTTGATTCTTCACCGTTTTAGGAAATTACTTTGCAATGCCTTTCCATTTAGTCTCTGTGCAATTAAATTCGAATAGTAAACTATTATAATTACAAAATGCCATTCTTTTGTGCTCCCAGGTCTCAAGATGCTCGGCGGTTATCGCAAAGAATCCTTAACTTGTCCTGAGTGGGGTAGGCGAAGTTTCCACGGCACGTATTGTTGAATGGGAATTAAAATTTCCTACTCATTAAAATTTACAATGTTCGATAAGGTGCGCCAACTACATGGCTACGGGTATTAATGACACGAAAGGCGCATAGATCGTTTGGTTTTATAAATTGGTTTGAGGTTTACGTACATTTTAGAGAAAATTTTCTTCAGGGGCATTACTAGTGTAATTACAACATGCGGCGAACGCAGCACTGTAAGGAATACGGTGGTTAGACGCATTGGCGTGCGATAGCTGCAGCCGTCTCATTCGGTAGCCGAAGTAGAAGTATCTATCTACATACTAGTACAATCAGCGTCAAATAGTTCGCAACACGTCATTGTCACAGTTGAAATAAGGTCGTGTTGCTAACTTTTTGTTCAATTTGGGTGTCACGAACTATTTGACGCTGACTGTACCATAATATTTATTATGTTACATCAATAAAGCTTATGGTTCTTCAACGTTATATCTTAATTTGTCGACCAATTATGTGTATGTATTATTATTACATCCAGTAAAACGTGGCCAGTTCTTATGATAAGTACAGAGAATTTTCCACGTCAGTAAAATACGATAAAGTACAAGTTCGTGACGACCTTTTGAAGAAGAAAATTTATATTTCCTGCCCTATCTCAACCACCACATGCAGTAAACTACCTAAATCATCTCATTCAAAAAGCAAAAAGCTCAAATTAATCCATAATTTTCACCCTGGTTAAGCGTAACTCTGTTTTATAGGTACTTAAACCAAAATGAGTGTTGCGTTGTGGTGGTTCGTGTACGTAATTTTGTATGTAAATTAAAATCTCACGAGAAGTTATTTAGTTTACAACATAACTACGCAAGGCAGGGTGTAAGGACACCTTTTAAGTGTGTTGTCATGTGAGAGTTCATTGACCTATCGAAGACAACTGGTTGGTCCGAAACACTGGCATTATCTCGACTACAGATAAGTACTCGTATGTACTAACACGTAAATTCTATCTTAGTTGAGAGGACCGATTGCCAAAAGAATCTGAAGAGGTGGAGCTGTACGAGTGATGAAATTATAATGTCGTGTTCTCTAAAAAACAAACCCTTTATGTCTTAGTCAAAAAGTAACGAAACTACTATAAATACATATAATAATATATTTGGTCTGTGTCTGGCAAAAACATCCAGGTGATAAATAATGATAATGACAAGGGAACGCAACATAAGTTTACGTTAGTGAGGATCATGAATTAGAGGTAAGTCTTTTTCCTATGCATAGTCAAAGTCAAAGTTATTTTCTAGTATAATGTTACATTTAAGAATTTATTTTACAGTAATATTTTAAGGTGCACTCCTGTACTACAAATTTTTTTAGAAATCCAAAGCAAAAAAAAAAGAAAAAAAATCTTTTTTTTGGCATAATGCGATTTTGGCTTAACACGACAGAAAACGTCCTAGATCCCGATTTTTGAAAGCACATGTGTGAAAATACCGCTCGAAAGTGGTGAAAAATTGTGCTGAATTTGAAATACGAGTAGCATAGAAGATATTTAAGCCTCTCATTAATCTTGTGAACTAGACAAAGATTTGATTAGAGTTGTAGTTTTGAAGATATAAACAGATTTATACCACTGTCGAGTGGTACTTTCGAGTGATGTGCTTTCAAAAATCGGGGCCCTGTAATTTAAGTACCTACTTAAATATTTTTTACTGTATTTGTTCGCTCGCTTTCGTTGTGAACACTTACACAAACAGCAAGTTCTATTCGGAAGGGTCCAGAAACTAAACTTGTTAAGAGTTTACGCTAATATTTCGTAACAAAAGTTTTCCGGAGGAAATTCTTATTGTATGTAGAGCCTTTTTATACGACTAATGAGGTACTGAATAATAATGTAACCAAGTTAGCCACTTTCGGAGAAAAATACAAAAATACCAGTTGTAGATAATTCAGAAGACAGTTCTGTTATTCTTACGTGAAGCCGACGTAATAAGGACAAAAGAATTCTACTTTTAATATATAGGTAGGTACATAACAAAGAAGAAAAGAAAGAATATTTTTTGTATACCTAACCTGGAAGACATTTGAGCAAGTAAGTTACCTTTCAACATGAAACTACCGTGAGACTCAATATTAATTACACAAAAACGGATAACTCGCGTATAAAAGTCGTGTGGTGCTCGCCATGTTTCGGACTAGCCCCAAACATGTCGAGCATCACTCAATTTTTATACGTGAGTTATCCGTTTTTGTGTAATTAAAGTGAGTTACCTGATGATAACTATCACTGCTGCCCTTGGACTCGCGCAACAACAAAGGATTGTAGATGCGTCGGTAGTCTAAAGTGCTAAGATAAATACCCGTTGCGCCAATATTTTCACTTAGCAGCGCAAGTAATGCTTGGCGACAAGATTTGCTTGAATAGTATTTGCTTTGTCAACCAATCACTGAAACTGTATACATCCTGTAGGTAGTGCCATCTATCATAGTATTTTCGCGTCTGATTAATACCGTGAGATGATACGAGTATTGAGGTTATGAGATTTGTGCATACCTCCTGGGGCGTAAACAAATTAATATAGCGCTCGGCAAAGTAAATATTATGCTGCAGTTCATAGAGTAGTATTGATAAACTAGCTTTGTGGTATGTTTTTCTGGTTTTTGAGTTATGAATTTAGACTTACACCGTGTACCGTGGAATAAAGTGAAATAATTCTGCGGTTATATTGTTTCGGAGTCGTAGGTACTGTAGGCACTTAAGTTTGTTAATGCAAAAGTTTATATATAAAAACCAACTCGCTGCCAGGTAATGCAAATATTAACAATTTGATTTTAGAATTTAAGATGAATCGGAAGAAACAAGTGTTTTTTTGTTGCTTTACCTGTGCAGCCGCCTCCAAAGGCATTGCTGCTGTAACATAGAATATTAGAAGATAAAAAGTTTAAAATTAAATACGATTATGAACCTATATGGTATGGTATTTCTTTAATTAGATAAAAGATTGGCTCAGAGTGCCAAGATCCCGCACATCTCGAATAAATCCAGTAGTGTCCAATCAGTTTGCTGTACTACTGGCTACAACCCTCAGAGCCATACAGTACAATGAACAAGAGTAAGTTTATATTTCTAAAGGATATCTCGTTGATAATTATATCTGACTCAAGGTACATACAATAAAATTGTTTCGTGGGAAATTAACTTTCTATGTTAATACAATCAAAAGAACCTTACTAAAGTTTTTTGCTGCACATTAAGATATGAACCCCATGTGTCTTTCTCTAGTTGTTACGGATAATATAACAATGGCTCACAAGCACTAAGTTCTAGCGAACGAGTAAGTTACCCAACTTGAATGCATAATTTGAGATAGTACGAGTTAAACTTCAATTAAACATATGCCTGCAAGTGCTGAAACATCTCATGACTACGTAACTAACATAGAGAGTGGATATGCCAGATTATTTTGTGTTTAACATGGAACACATAATTATTGCATGTACATAGTTGTCAGAGCCCATCACAGGAGAAAATGAAACGCGGGGAGGTATCAAGTTGAGATTATTATACACTATTAAAAAACCGCATCAGAATCCGTTGCGTTGTTTTAAAGATCTCAGCATACATAAAAACAGACAGACAGACAGACAGCGGAAAGCGACTTTGTTTAATACTATGTATTGATTAGTATAGGGTCTCTTAACTGTAACAAAAATTTGGCATTTTAACGTAGGTGTCCATGGTGGTATTAGTGGTGCTCACTTACTATCAAGGTCCACTTGCTCGTTTGCTTTCCTTGTCGTATAAAAAAACTTTCGAAGTTTGCAATATAACAAATTATTTGAAGGTACCTCCACCGCACGGCACGAAATAAGGTTTCACAGCACAAGAAAATTACTGATTCCTAAACAATACCTAACTTTGTTTTTGATAGGAGTATTACACAATACAAAATTACTTTATGCTGACTAATAAAGGTGTACAAAACCATTTAGTACTAGAGCCCACGACCAAAACCATGTCTCATAGCAATACGGCAAAAACCCTATAAAATCGTTAGATTGTATGATTCTGAACCCGACTAGGTGTGTAGTAACGGTCGAAAGTGTAGCAACAGCGTGGGAGGCCATTTCTGCTGTGTCAAAAAAAAAGGCAGTCGGTATTATAGCAATACGTCTGATAGTGAAAATGTACATAGATTTTATAATTGTATTACGAAAAAGTTTGTTTTCAGACATTTTGCGCGTAGCATATAGCCTGAGCGCATTTTTGAAAATGTCAACAAATTTAGCCGACCTGTATCATAGCAATACGGATATTTTTTTTTTTAAACTTTTCGTATTGCTGCCAGGATTACCAAAAACCTGTTTTCAGACACTTTAAGTGTAGCATAAAGTTGTCTGATAGAGAAGGTGCTACACTTAATTTGTCCGATATAAATTTTTTGCAAACTTATTTTATCATGTCCAACAATTTTCAGACATATTGCTATGATACCGATCGGTAAAATTTGTTAACATTTTCAAAACGGTCTCAAAATTTAATGCGTTCACATTTCCGTCTGAAAATTGTTTTGTTCGCATTAAATAACCAAAATTTACTAATAAAAAAGATTTTCAGACGTATTGCTATGAGACATTTTTTTTGTCTCATTTTTAATTTTTTTAAGTGATTTTACGGGTTTGCGCTACACCACTAACGTCTGAAAAATATGTTTCCGGTATCTCAGAACTATCATTCAACTACAGTCTGCAAATCAGACATATTGCTATGATGCAGTTCGGTAAAATTCTTTGACAATTTTGAAAATTCGGTCAGATCAAACGCTACGCGGAAAATGTCTGATATTGGTATTTTCGAGTTCAGGATAATCGTATCTATCGATTTGATGCGGTTTTGGCCGTATTGCTATGAGACAAAAATTTTGGTCGTGGGCTCTCGTACTAATTAGAGCAAGAGTCCGACTTACATGACTTGGTTTTAGTGTTATTTTAACATTTGTAATATTATTTTACTTTGCTGAAACTCGAAATAAACAATGAGTTTATCTTAAGGAAAATGCTTTACCTTCCTCGTTGAACGATCTGCTATTAATTTTAACTTGTTTTGTATGATTTAATGCTGGAACCAAACAAACAATTTATTTACTCTCGTAGGAAAACGTTCGAGTGTTACAAAATTTGCCCGGCGCAAAGTGCAAACAGGTCGGAGTGTGCCACTTTTCATTCCTTTCAAAGTACGGAAATTGTGCTCACTTCATAGAATCTTCTTTAAACTTGTGTTTGTAAAAGAAAAATGATCTTTTCGAAACTAGAGCGGCTGCATTGTGGAGATGTCTCAGTTCAGGATCTTAGTTTAAGCACTATATTTCACTTTGCGATATTTATACCCGTCAAAGAGACAATTTATAACTGCTATGTGCGCTGGGATTACTTAACTGACTTTGAGTGGGGATGCATCCAAGATATTTAATAAATAAACTTTGATTAATTTAAATCGATAAAAAATTAACTCAAGGAAAATTATTTGTAGACAAAGAGTAATAGTTAATAACTTATGATATATGTTGCCGTTGCGTTTCAAAATAAAAAAAAACAAAATTTTATTTTTGCTGATTGGCCGCCAAGGGCTCTTTTACATGTCTTTTTTTAAAGTACCAGCGCATTCGGAAAGACCATCATTGCCAAAAAGAATGCACCGCAAGAAACTTGTCAGAAAGTATTTTTTTCAAAATAAAATACGGCAAGAATACTTAAATTCTACTTAAATTAAATAGGTACATTTATAAAAGGGATGTATAAGCTCCCCGAGCCTTAAATTATATTAGTCTATAGTAGAGATGTATAAAGTCTCTACTAGTACAACGATATTCATACTTTGGGACTTTTGGCGGCATAATCCCTTTGAGAAGCTCAATATTTTGTCGAAAATCATGGTAACGAACCTAGTTTTTCTTTCTCACTTCGTGTTTTAGACGGCTCTTTTGCGATCAAAATAACTTCGAGTAAACCGTTAACCCAGGGTTAAAAAAGAAAAAATAATATTGAGCTCAACTCTAACCCTCGTTTAATGGTGTTTGTAACCTCCGCGCAAGCTAGCTGCCTTATATTTTAGAGTCCGTCATACTGTTTTTTTTTTTAATATGGTATACCGCCTGTTGTCAGGACCAATTGATTAACGGTGAAAAACACATAATAAACAGCTTATACATTTTTAAAAATCGTAACAATTTCTTTTCTGTTTGTCGGTTTAGTTCAAAATTGACATCAAAAACAGAACAATATTTACCGATGCATTATTTAACAAGTGAAATACTATCTTTTTATAACGAGCAAAAGCGAAGAAGATGCCTGTAAAATGTTATTCCCGTGCGTCTCATGCCAGCTGCGTATCTTGACTCTTGAATGTGGAAATTTAACGTAGCACTGTTCACTTAGTGTTCCTTCTGGTTACTGTTCTTTTAACGCTATGCTGTTCGCCTTTTTAATTTCACCCACTCACTGAATTGAATAGAAATTCGAAACTCGTATAAGATCTTAATAAGTACTCCACTTCATTATGTACGATAGGAGCCGTTGACTTTAATCAAAAAGGGTAACGGATCGGGAAGGAAAAATAAGGATGATGAATGGATGGGCACGTTTTAATGCAGTGTATACAAGCTTGGTCGACTGCAGCGACATAAAGCGGGGACTGTGCGTAATAACCTTAATAGGCGAACTTGTGATATCTGAGCCACAGAAAGGACTGATATGCCTGATTTGTGAGGGCATTATGTCATCTGAAACAATTTTGCATTTAAGCGACGGGACAAGTCAAAAAGGGGTAACAGTTTAAAAAAAGAATCGGCGAAATGTAAGCCGGACACGGTCTTTCTAATAGGCTTGTATAATTATTTTGGCTCTTTTCCACTAAAGTTATGCCTAAATAGACATTTAAGTATTGAGATCAGCTGAAAAAAGGCATTGTGGTTCAGCATTTTCGCTTCAGAATCATGCTGATCTAAGAATTTTTGGGCGGCCTTTTTCAAATCCAAAAGAAACAATGTTAAATAAAAAGCTGCCGGGAGACTCGGAAATAATTAATGCACTAGACCGCATTAATCACGTATTAAAATTCCGGATAATCGTGTGACAGTTTCGAGTCTATTCAAGTCACACCGTTCGACAACTATCCGTTATTTTGGTACGTGAATAATCCGGTGTGTTGGGTTAATTGAATTACAATGTCTTTTTATTCTTGCAACATGAAACTGCTCATTATCAAGCCGGCAGACAATGCGTACCCCCCATTACCAAATCGAAACTCCAAGTTGGGGACTCAGCTGTTTTATTAAACTGTCCGCAAGATGAATCACTTAAGACTTCAATTAATATTCCATAATTAGTGCGTGTGCCGGACGTGGCCCTAATTGGCTGTCAAAAGTTGACAAATGTACCGCTCTGTGGCTTCATGAGACTTCGAATCTTCACACTGGACCCTGGCGTCTTCTTTCAAGTTTGAATGGATCCACGCGAGCGTTTACTACGAGTAATGGTATTGGAATAATTTCAAATGTGTTTTCGTGTATTTAGGTACGGTAGTTCTAAATCCAGTGTTTTATATTTATGGTTCAAGAGCAGCTTAGAATCAATTTGTTTGTGCATTCTTTTTACTATTATTTTAACTTTTTATGACACTGAAGCTAGCTGGTTGCAATTACGACAAAATGTTTAAATAAAATGAATGTTACCTAAATAATAAACAGCTTAGTTTACAGCCTTCGCTTTTCAGCGCAGCGGGCGTTCGTTTAAACATCTGAAAATTCTTTAACACGTTCACTGCGGGTTGAGGTAAAACCGCCTCAAGCTCGACATTACGTCGGTGCGGGGCTAAAAGATGTGATATTTCTCTCGTGCGGGAGCTGTTGCCGCTTACTTACAAGGCGTATGATAAAGACAAATATACATTTCTTTATGTTTCTCAAACGCTGACTCTTTTATACAGAAAAAAGGTTAGAGGTCTAAATAAGCCTCGAACGCACTGGGCATATATTTTTTTCACACAGTGCGGGTTGAGGTTTATTTAGCCTCAAGGAATTTGACCTCAAGGCCGCACAGAGCGGGGGGCGGGCGACGCGGGAGTCGACAGCTTGACGTCAGTGCGGTGCTAGTTATCGACGCTGAACCACGCGTGTTTTACGTAAATATTTAGTAGGTATTGAATACGTCGTTTTTTTTATCATACATATAAGTATCTGCACTGTATAATGTTATAAATGAATGGGTTTTATTTAACATAAACCAAAATTTATTTTCTTCCTGATAGAGCATTTATACAAACCTACCTCTAAACTAAACAAAGCTTGTACTATTGCTACTAAGCGGCAATTAACAAATGTATGTATAGATAAATAAATACTTATATAGATAAGCAACCATGACCCAGGAACAAATATTTGTTATAACACACAATTAAACGCCTTTAAAGATGTTCGATAAGATGATCATTCTTTTATCGATAATTTACCTATAAGTGCCATTCCCTGCTCTAGTCTCAGATAAAATTTAGTGCGATTTGAGGTCTAAAAGATCTCAAAAATTCTTTAGGTATTTTTTCTTAAGCCAGAAGTCAGAACCAAGGGCGAAGCTAAGTGTATTTAAAATATTTACTAAGCAATGACTACAACACAAAAAAAAAACCCTGATCCTATTCTTGGCAAAGTTATGAAGGATCTAAGTAACTACTGAAATTTGAGAGCGATTCGGCCTCACCCGCACTGTAAAAGAGTTCCAGATTGGGCTGATTCGATCTCAACCGCACCAGCCAAAAGTCTTTCAAGTTGAGCCCCGCAGCGAACGTGTTAACAGGTCGTTTTGCCAGCGGGCGGGGGGATGGGGACGGTATCAAGACGTTATGACATCCAAACTTCAATACCACCGTATTTCCCAAATATAAAAATTCCAACCCGGAGAATTTTTCTCAACATTCCCCTAAGATCGTTGGCAATTACGGGCTTATCTCCAATGCGAATTTTCTGAGCGACTTTAAATAGCTATCATTTTCGTCGGTGGCTTCGGCAAACCGCGAAATGCTTTGGCTTAATCCCCCAAACGACACAGTTGTAAAAGGCATTATGTTTATAGGACTATTTATGTTGCAAGTGCCACGTTATACCCAGATTAGCGGTTGTTTTTAATGTAGAATTTGGTCAAGAAGCGGTGCGCACTTAGTACAACAGTCGTGAAGTCGCTCTGAAGAAAACCGCCTTCCTAAAGCAATCTATGGCATAGGCAAACTTTTTTAAAGAAGAATAATTTCATGGCTATTTGAACCTTTCCCAGTGCCAATTGTAAAGTGAGATGTTAATTAATAGTATTCTATGCAACAGTTGTATTAGAGGGGTCAAAAAAAGCGAGTGGTGTGGGTTACGATGTGCGCGTAGCGAACATCGCAAGAAATACGCCACGAGTTTTTTTTGACGTACTTATACAACGTTGCATACAATACTTTTTCTACGACTAAGTAGGTACTTAATAAATGAAAGTAATACGTTCTCCGAAATGAAGAAGTCCGACGTTCTAGTCTCCACGCCATGAAATTATTTTTATCCCCATGGAATTGAAGTGGCTACTATTTTCTTTCGAGTTGAACGGCAAAAGTACAGTAAGACAAGACTCCATACCGTAGCGCAGCCATAAAAATAAGTCAAACCGGGATTCAAGGGGCAGTTGCGAGTGTGTCGCTACAAGGGAACGACATTCGCCCCTTATTAGGCCGCTACATAAATGATAATGCCCTTAATGCCCTGTGAAAAGGGGTTTTTATTAGATAAAGCTCGCTGTTAAAATATGAAAATTCTCATCACGTTGGACAAATGAGATATTAATAAAGTATGCTCTCAAATTAAATTCCCTTTGCTAGAGCAAGATAATTGTCTGTGCTTGTGAGCTGGGAGTGTCATTGGGGGAAACGACGAATAGGGTTTTGTGTAGGTAACTGTTAGCTGACAATGTATTAATAACGTTGCACATTTGTTTTTACGTAATAATAAATCACGTTGAATCTAGTATATACCTACCTAACTAAAAATAATTGAGTGTGTTATGTACATACTATATCGTAAATTTAATCCAGATAACTTCAACACGTAGTGGTTAGTTTGATTGAACACCTGGGGCACGATTTTTGAAAGCACAACACTCGAAAGTACCACTCGAAAGTGGTATAAATAAATCTGTTTATATCTTCAAAACTACAGCTCTAATAAAATTTTTGACTAGTTCTCAAGATTAATGAGAGCTGCGATTGTCTTCTAAGCTACTCGTATTTCAAATTCAGCACAATTTTCACCACTTTCGTTCGAGTGATATTTTCACACAATGTGTTTTGAAAAATTGGGCCCCTGACTCTCTGCTAAGTATTTTCAGGATTATTTAATTGTGGTTGACAAAATACTTTCTTACACATGTTCGAAGAGTCAAGGGGTGATTTAATTTTAAATAACTACGATGACAAATATTTTTTTTGTACTAACGATTCTTTGATTGACATCATAGGTTTAGAATATACCGAAGCGAAAATAGCGCAATTGAACACTAAAAAGTTTTTGTTAATTACTAAATTAAAGCAAGCTTTCTTTGATGACTAAACTTTTAGTATACCGAACTCGCATTGTCACATTTCCTATATTACGTATACTAAGTTTCAAGTCGATCCAACTACAGCAAACGGGTCTCTTGCAAGATTTGACCCGAACATACTTATTGAGTTAAAAGTAAAAGCTTCTACGTAGGTTCTAGGTAGGTTTTTTTTATACGTGAGTTATCCGTTTATGTGTAATTGTTACAACCTACATGAAGCGCCGGACGTAGGACCATACCGGCTGGCGCGAAACCTTAAAATTTTGAATGACTTGTCATATCTTTTTTACTTTCTAAGTTTCCTTGTGTCAATGTACCAATTCTGCATGAAGAACATGAATTACATTTATTTTATGAGTTGATTAGGTGTTTCTCTAAAGTATCTTCAATATCAGTCATCTAGTCAACAGTAATGAAAAGTAAAAGCTTGCTAAATATCGCTTGACCTCCGTGATAAGTAAGTATATATTAAATTATAACATAATTTGTTCAGTGCTCAGTCAACGACATCCACTAAGCATTAACAAGGCTCATTGAACTCAAAAGTGAGTGAACTTTAATCCGCAAACTTTAACGTTTTTCGCAATTTATGTGGCTTCTACTAAGGTGAATAAGTACCACTAAATGCCTGGGAAAAATAAGCGCCTGGCAGGGTGCCATTATAAGCATTTATAAACCATACCATAAAATTTTATGTAATTAATTGAAGTGTTAATATAACACCTAAACATTTGAACCAGGTACTTCTTCTTCTTTTTTAATATGGCCCCATCGATCGATGCGATGATTTCGCCAATGTCAAAGTAATACATACACACCTACATACATAAATCACGTCTTTATCCCTTACGGGGTAGACAGCCTAACGTAACATGACCTAAAGGCCACGTTTAGGATGATTAAGGGCGTATAGGTGGAGAGAGGAATAAAAATAGTGATGGGTTGCTAGCCGCATCGCCTATAACAAGATTCCTACTACTTTCTCCAATTCCCTCGATGGGCTTTTATCTGCGCGGGAAGAGAAGCAACTGATACATTCTATGTTTTTTCTTTGCTCCTAGACCTGCATGGAAATTTTTTGTAGTTAAATATCGTAAATTGAACACATCTAGGTATAATTTGACGATTCGAAGATGGGAGCGGATCAGAATACATAAAGTTTAAAATGTATAATGGGTTAAAATACATTGTCATAATGGTTCAAAATATATAACGCAATTTTCTGTAAAACTATTAGCTAAATGAACTTTTTTGATATTGTAATCTATAGATTGGTTTAGGTTAGGTTAGGTTTGTTTTATAACAATCCTGTTAATTTGTAACTTTCTGAGAAAATCGCATTATATATTATAAATCATTATGTATTTTATCCCATTTTTTTATTTTTTGAATAAAGATTAATTTTTATTAAAACAGCAAAAGAAAACAATAAATAACAGTCAAAACTTAAAAATAACTTAAACCTACCTAAAACTATTATTAAAGATAAAAAATTTCTCCCAAATCGCCGCCAATGGGGAGGGTGCCCAGAAGGCTGGCAGCATTGCCACGTTGTATGGCAATGCTTATTCGCTGAGCGAAATATTGGCCAGCCCTCTGGTCACGGGAGGCCTCTATAAGGCGCGCCGAGATATCTTTATAGACACGGCGCGCGCTTGGCCCCCATGGCCCCAGAGTTTCGACTCCAAACGCCTCGAAAATATAGCTGCCTCCAAGCGAGCTATACTTTCGGCGTTTGAAGTCCTCCGCTGAGGCCGCAGCAGAGCCAGCAACATTTTGGGTCCTTGAAAGATGGGTCGGAGCAAGAGTATCAACGCACGTTGCATCCCAAACTAAGGGCCGACCCATCCGCCAAGGAACCAGTGTCAGACCGTCGGGCCTCTTGCCATCATTTCTTGCCAAGCCGTTAGGTTCCAGAACGGCTGGCACTTTAACGCTGACGAGGGCCCTACGGATGACATCGTTGAGGCTGGCATGGCGTGGTATACGCCCCGCGCTTCTGCTGCAAGATAGGCCGTGGTGCCCGTAGCTATCGGTCATTTTCCCACATTGGCAGCGATGAGGGACGTTGGTTGGTGTCCCTACCCTAAGACTGGTGGCGAGGCGAAAGGTGGTATTGTCCAACAGGGTACCTACAGTTGGTGAGGGTAGGGCTTGAAGCCAGAGGCCTGACTCCCACTCCGCAGTAGCAAGGAGACGAGCGCGTTCTGTCGGACTAGATGCCGTATTTAAAAGATTGTTTCGAACCAATTGGCAGAGCGGCTCGTCCCACTGCCTCTGCGAGCAGGGATTGTCAGGCACAGCAGTTCCTGGGCAAGCTAAAAGCCATACATTTTTGGCCTCGGAACAGTGCGCAACCACCAGGACTCCTAATGAAGGAGCTAAAATTTTACCTAGAAGTGGCTGCGCACTGTGCACGGAGGACAAAAAAGCAGGCAAAGAAACACTTGAAATTTTTCGGATACCCAGGCCACCATGCCTTATAGGAAGGCTAGCCTGGGTCCATGATTTATCTTCGAAAGGGATGTTAAGAATGCATGATAGTGTCTCTTCGATTAGTTGGTCCAACTGAAGCATCAAAGTGGGATATTTCCAAAAATGACAACCACGAAGTACATAAGTGAATTTAGGTACGAAGAGACAGTGCCGAATGATACTATACGCGGTATGCATATTAATTTTAAGCAAACGGTCTGAAACGGATGAAAAATTTTGAATTTTAGATTTAACGTACTCTTCAAACGACTGATCCAAGATTGGGCATCCGAGAAGGTGAAGCGTTTTACTATCCAAAATCCTTATACCCGGAGCCATACTCTTAAACCGGTCTATTATTGATATTTTATCAGGACAGGAATCCGAAACAAAAAGTTCGCATTTTGAAAAATTTAGAGAAAGGCCTATATTATCCCATTATACATTTTAAACTTTATGTATTTTAATACGTACCCTTCGAGGATAGTTAGTAAAAAATAAGAAATAAAAAACGTTTATTGTATAAAACCGTGTACAATTATGATAACATGATTTTTATAAGTTTCAACACTTTGTCCATTTCGGACGTACAATATTCAGGTAACTATTTATTATTACAAATTATTTATATCTATATCTTAATAAGTGCTTACAAAAGCCGACTACGAAGCAATCACGATAACGTCTTTGGGAACAACACGTTTATTATCGCGTTTGTCTTACGCGTGTGCGCATTACTTGTCCGATCGCATCAGTCTGTCAAAATAATCAATATTATCTCACCGTTCATAAATGTTCTTTCTCTCGCTAGACCAGCCAATAATCGGCCCGCACTAATATTGAAACAAGAAAAATATATTCGGAATCGAAATATCGGTTAACGTGGCGAGCTCAATAAGGAAAAATCAAGCTTCGTCTATATTGAAGCCCCCGGTTGTTTATTTATTCCAAACGAGTGCCCACGGAAATAAGTCTGTATGGAGTCCCCATTTCTTACGACCATAGATGAACAGACGCAGACGCGTCAAGCCAAATGCATGACGTCTTGAGAAACAAAAAAACGATATATTTGAAAATGTATCCAAAATACTTTAACAGAAGGTTAGGTTAGTTTAGCTGAACATGTCTGTAAATGTTTTTCTTTTTCAGGATTTTTAACGTGACCGCCCAAAATGTTCAAATTATTTGGGGTCAAACGGGCGACTTAATTTTTAAATTAAAATTACGATGAAAAATCTACACGACCTGCTAAAGTTATTCAGAATAATGTTAAGGCACTTTGTTTGTATATAATAGTACAGCGCTGATTATTCACGGTTTGGTTGAGTTTTACGTTAAATATAGAAAAATACGAGAGTCGATTAATAAAATTCATTGGAATGAAACTAACAGGAACGGATAAGGTCTCATTTTAATAACCGTACAGACCCTGACGTTTCGAGGCATATCACTTACATTCAGTCACTTTATTGTGTCCATATAGCTGCTGCGATATATAGCCAATTATAATTTGAACACTTCTGAAAACATTTGCCTTTTAAGGATTCAAACAATAAATGTAACATATGTTTTTTATTAACAATTCAAGTTGGGTAGGGAAATACGTCAACTAAGCTAATTTTAAAAACACTTTACACGTTTAAAAAAATATTAAAGCCAATAAACGGGAATGCGGTTTACCTGATGTTAAGTGAACGCCGCTGCTCATACACACCTACAGTACCATTAGGACGGCTGGTGCGTTGCCGGTGCCTTTATTTCGAACTAGTTACCCTTAAATGTATCTAAAATCCTTCATACGGTCAGCATGTAAAACATCCCCATCGGAATTCGACCACGCAACCTACAGCATCCTAGTCCGACCTACTAACCAATAGGCAATCAGGCAGTCAGTAAATTGCTCACTTCAAATTACGAGACGCTTCCACTATTTTCTGCTTAATCTTTGGACAAATAGCTTTGGCAAAGATTAGTATTTACCAAGCCTGACGGCACGACCCGGGATTAAGACGACCGACTGTAGGGCACATTAACTACGCCAGCAAAACCAATTTTTAACTGTTGACGACTGCTTGATAAATACGATTAAGTTAAGCTCCCCCATTTAACATGGGTGATATGCAATCATTGTTTAATCGGTCTTTGGTTGGCATGTGTGATAACGGTTTCTTGCGAGTAATATTTGATTATTGTCTTCATCAACATCTGCCGAAAGACGTCTTGCGCCTTCTTCTTGGTTCTTATGCGGCCTAGGCCTTAATATTGAGAGAGAGAGAGAGAGAGAGAGAGAGAGAGAGAGAGAGAGAGAGAGAGAGAAACATTTATTTACAGATTTACACACATTCGATAGACGTAGAATATATATATATATATATATATATAGGCGTAGTGTATTGCCTTGTTTAAGTAATTCTTAATAGGATTGTTTTATTCATTTGTTATACAATCGTCTGTATGGCTACGTATGCCGATTTGAAATATTTTATTGAATCAGGCGTTACTTTGCGGACGGTAAAATTTTAATAGGACTTTAGTATAGAAATAATTTCTTATATAATTACATAAATACATACATATATCACGTCTTTATCTCTTACGGGGCAGACAGAGCTTAAGGTAACAAAACCTTAAGGCCACGTTTAGCTTGATTAAGGGCGTATAGGTGGAAAGGGAAATCAAAATAGTGATGGGTTGCTAGCCGCATCGCCTTTAACCTGATTCCTAAGACTTTCGCCCGTTCCCTCGATGGGCTTTTACCATATGTGCGGGAAGAGAAGCAAGTGGTAAATTCTATGTTTTTTCTTTAATCCCAGACCAGCATGGAAGAAATATCTTATATAATTATCCTTTGACGACCGGATAGCCTGGTGGTTAGTGACCCTGACTATGAAGCTAGAGGTCCCGGGTTCGAATCCCGGTAGGGGCAGATAGTTGTATGATGAATACGAATGTTTGTGCCCGAGTCATGGATGTTGTATGTATTTAATTATGTATTTATCTACATTATATAAGTATGTTTATCCGTTGCCTGGTAACCATAGTACAAGCTTTGCTTAGTTTGAGGCTAGGTCAATTGGTGTAATTTGTCCCAAGATATTTATTTATTTATTTATTATTTAATAAATAATATATTTTGTACGCTTTATGCAAAACCATTTCTAGTTATATCAGAACATAAATAACTTATAGACGTGATCACGAAATGTTTAAACTCTTATGATATGACCCACCTACATCTTCACATTTAGGAGTCAGTTTTGAATTGATTTCCAGCTGATAGGGCAGAATTGCTAACAATCCTCGAAGATTTTCCTTTTGAATAAACAATTTATTGCCCACAGTGTAGAGTGCTTTAGAATATTCAGGAGTGTACCGTTTAAATAAAGGGTTTTACCTTTCAGTGTGATAAGTTTCTTTACATGTTGCATTATTTATTTTATAACGCAGCCAATTCGGCTTTTGCGTACAAACTAAGTATTTAGGTACTTAAATAATTTCTCTCAGACTACGTGCATTCGAAATTGGTTATATCAACGAAAAAAATTCTATTTACACTAATTTAGTTCACAATATTGTTAAGACTTATGAGATATGATTTAACTTACGATTATAATAATAACAGTGCGGAGAGCGCCGCTCACGTGAACGCACTTAGCCTTAAAAAAGGACTTAGAATAACATCGAAACTAGTCGGGTCGGCGTTGGCTAATAATCGTTAATAATCAGCTTTATTTTGTACATAAATCACGTCTTTATCCCTTAGGGGTAAGACAGAGCCTAGGGTAATAAGACGTGACGGCCATGTGGAACATGATTGTGGGCGTGTAGGTGGAAAGGGGAATCAAAATAGTGATGGGTTGCTAGCCACATCGCCTAAAGCATGATTTTAAAAGATTCCCTCGATGGGTTTTTACCATCTGTACGGGAAGAGAAGCAACTGGTACATTCCTTTTTTGCTCCCAGAACAGCATGGCGGGTTCATTTTGTAGTTTTTACAAGTTCTTTTCATAATTTGTTTACATTTACAATACATTTTGCTTTAGCCGTTTTTCATAACTGCCGTCAGAAGCCGCAAGGGCAATATCCATTGCAAGCAACTGCAAATTGAACTGAATTTTTCAGAAATGCAATAGAATATTACAGTCGATGCCGTGAACGTCGAGTAAAGTAGGTTCGAGTCAGTATAAGTGGGAGCACGGGGACGAAGCCTGCATGGATATTGATAGACGGAAGGCCGCGAGCCGCGGATTGATTATGCTCAAAGGGAATATCTTTTAGCATTCTTTGGTCCAGATGTAAAATACTTTTGGCTAACCAAACTATTTTTGCTAATTAAACTTTTTGTTGTCTTTTTTGCATTCGCATACAATCTACATATTTTATTGTGTTTACCAAATTTCAAGTAATTAACGTGATAATTGGGTGGAATTCGACTTCCAGATTTGGCTTTAAACCCACCAAAATACTAACAAATGTTTTAAGTTTTAAATTTCAGTTTCATCAATTCCCGGTATAGATATATATTTTTCCAAATTAATTAACTGTTTCCTATACAGGGTGTCCCAGAAACCGACGATAACCCGTTAAAGGCTGATAGACCTACTAATTACCTACCAGAATATCATATTTTAGGTTCAGTAAAAATCTTTTAGTTTTCGAGATATCTTGTCATTTTTGCAAAAATCTCGATTTTTCTCCCTCAGTTGAGTTTTGCAAAAATGACAATATCTCAAAAACTAAAATATTTTTACTAAACCTAAAATGTGATATTTTGGTAGGTAATTAGTAGGTCTATCAGCCCTTAACGGGTTATCGTCGGTTTCTGGGACACCCTGTATAATGCGGTCCTAGGAATACAAACATGAACCAGCCTTTCTGGATTCCGTCTATTTCTTGTTGAGTTATTTGTAAATCTCAACCTAATTCCGACTTCAAATACCGCATCCTGTCTACGTTAAATAAGTCAATAAGCCAATATTTTTCCGTCACTTCCTGACGTGAAAAATTAAATAAACCTCCACCTATTTGCGCATTAGGGAACGCAAACACGGTGATTTTATTATATGTATACGGTACACAAGCAACAGGGTTGAAAGAACATTGTGTCTAACACATGGTATGGTTATTGTTAGCCAATATTTCATGTACTTGATGATGATGATGTGTGTGGGGACGCCTGGCTGGATCAGGCGGGCTGTCGATCCGCTGTGGCGATCATTCAGCCCAGTTCCCCTTGGCAGGAGCCGCCGGTTACTGTCCCAGCAGCGCTCCCACACAGCAGCTCTCCTCAAATCTTCGTGTCTTCCTGCCGAACATAAGGACATCTTTTAATTTGATGTCTCTAAGCTCGTCCTCCTCCAGTTCATCGCTCCCGAATGCTTCGCGCCGCGCTGCCGCATACATGACGCACTCCGTGAGGATGTGTTTACTTGTCTCCTCTTTCCCACATTGTGGGCAGGAGGAGTCACTCGCTATACCTATGATGCTTAGATGCCTATTGAGAGTATTATGGCCTGTAATGATGCCAGTTAATATTCTTAAGCTACTCTTACCTAGATTCAGGAGATACCTAGTCCTTTTTCCGTCTATGCCTTTCAGCATCATCTTCGATTGTCTGCATCCCGGAGCTTGTCTCCATTCTTCGTTGGCTTCTTGTTCCTTTAGTCTATCGATTGCCCCCTTGGTGACATCTCCCGATATTGGGAGTACCGGTTCCGGACCTATGAATTCCGTGTCCGCTCCCTCCCTCGCTAGTTCATCTGCTTTTTCGTTGCCCATCACCCCTTGATGACCCGGGACCCAGGCTACAGTTACCTTCGTGTTCTCTCCTAGTCTATTAAGTGCTGATTTGCATTCCCTTACCAGTGAGGAGCTGACTACTGGCTTGTCCAGTGCTTTTAACGCAGCTTGACTATCTGAGTAGATCACCACTGTTCCTACTTCTCTCTCTTTTCCCAGGTTCTCATGTATGATCTGAGCGCATCTCATTATTGCGCATACTTCAGCCTGAAACACACTGGCGTATTTGCCTAGCGGTATTTCATGTACTTAGCCATTATATTATTATTTGCATGGTAAGTACATCTTTTGAACAGCGTATGAATGTATCTGAAGTATGTATCGGAAGATTCCGATCGTGACGAATTTTAACATAGTTAGGTAAGTATTTAATTTTCGATGCCCGTGGATTAGAATTATTCTTTGAACTTGCATAAAAAAAAATAAGGTTTTTTTTCTATGTTATGTTGACTTTCCATTTTCATGGGCAGCCTTTTTGTATCTTAAGACAGTGACTGGCGCTCAGTGGCGTAGCTAGGTAACCAAGGGCCCTAGTGCAAATAAAAAAATGGGGCCCTACTACTATCTAAACTAATTACGTTTTAATAATAATAGTTCGATCGAGATTTTCTGGTAAGGCTTCGAGGGCCTTCTGAGCTTTAGGGCCCCGGGGCACTGCCCCGCCTAGTCCCTAGGTAGCTACGAGGGCCACACCGAAATGATCGGGAATTGAGTACCTGGGACTGAGTTAGCGTAAGACCTTTTTGGTGACGTGAGTATTGGCTACTTACGATCAAAATGACGTTTAAATAACATTAAAAAAAAGTGTTTTTTTTTTTTATTCTCATTTAAACTTGACAAGTCGATGAGCAAAGTGGACCTCACGCGAGAAAATTTTCGCGCCAATTTTTTACTACAACTTTCGTCACGGGTTATTGCAGGATGAGTGTGTCGCTGAGCTTGTGTTTATTTATAATGATGACGTATCAAACCAAACAACAATATATCGTTGGTATTTAAGTTTCGGCGAGATCGTTCCTCTCTCAGCACCGTACCTCCTACCGGTCGACCAAAAACAGGGGTAACGGGCGAAAATGTGGCGGCCGTGCAAAAAAATATTTTAGAGGACCGACATATTACCTATGAGCAGATACGAGCGACTATGGGCAATGGAATGACTGCAATTCAAAAGATTTTGCACGATGGACTAGGTGTCAAGAAGCTTGTTTCTTACTGGGTGCCTCATAATTTGACTAAAGAGCAAAATGCGGCTCGTGTTGATTGGTGCCGCTTTACTTTAAAACGGTTTAGTGGAGGAACGTCAAAAGCCGTTTATAACATCGTCTTAGATGACGAAACATGAATTTATTCATATGAACCCGAAACAAAACGTCAGTCGGCAGTTTGGGTCTTCGAAGATGAGGTGAAACCAACGAAAGTGATGCGTTCCCGTAGCGTTTCTAAGAAAATGAGCGCATCGTTTGATTCCAAAAAGGGACATGGTGACTACAATTCCACTACAGGAAGGCAGAACAGTTACAGCAGATTGGTACACCTTGGTTTGTTTACCAGGATTATTAGCCAAATTCCGTGGAGGCAACGCTACTCGTCGGGTCATCTTGCATCATGATAACGCGAGCGCCCATACTGCTCGCAAAACAAAAGGCTTTTTAAACGGGGAAAAAGTTGAGTTGATGTCTCATCTTCCATATAGGCCCGACCTGAGTCCAAACGATTTTTTTACGTTCCCCAGAATTAAAGATATGTTGCGTGGTGAACGGTTTAAAGACCCTGAAGCGGCAGTAGAAGCTTATCAATCGGCCATTTATGAAGCAGCTACTTCCGATTGGAATTATTGTTTCAAAAATTGGTTCCAAAGAATGCAAAAGTGCATTAATTGCACATTTACTTTTAAAAACAATAAAATATAATTTAGGTACAATATGCATGTAGTTTTTTTTATTCCCGATCATTTCGGTGTGACCCTCGTACGCCACTGCTGGCGCTGAACAGCCAGCGGGACTACACACCAAACCGTCTTGGACAAGAAGCTACGAACTACACTTCAGGTAAGTCCGTTCAATCATATAATAATTCCAGTATTTATAGTGCATCATACAGTTAAGACAATCTGAATATTCCACATGAAAATTTACTGGTTTTAACACATGCAAAAATAATACAAAGACTAAAAATACCTCAAACCAAACTAAATGTTTACTGAGTAAAGTTGCAATGCATAACTTGAATGAAAACCTAACTAAGTACATTTCTCGCTTCAGCCGTGTGGAGGCCGTTCAAAAATCGCACGAATATTTTGTTAGGAGCCGCGTGTGCACAAAATTCCCTTTGAAGCAAGTGGAATGTTCAGTGCAGTAACGTTGTTCAAGCCAATCGGCGGTAGCAAAGGCTGTGTAATTCACATTCAGCCAGCAGGAATTTTAAAGCGGCTTCTACTCTTTCTGATGGCTGGATCAACACATTCCCTTGGGCGTTTATAAAAAAGATATGGACAATGCCACCGGACCACGGCTGCTGCATCGACGACAAAACGTCAAGAATATTTAAAAATTAGTTACTACGTGATTAAGCTCCGAGTATGATAGTAGTACCTAACGCAGGTTGATAGTTATGGTTATAAAACTCATCAACTGAATTAGTATGAGATACGTGCGTATCAAATCAATGCTTATTAAATCTATAGCAAACGGAACGACTGTATATTGTAATGTCAAACATTTAAAATATCTTTAAAAATTACAGTTCGGACAGAGGCCTGCGTGTTACCAGAGCAGAAGGCGGAAATATAGTCCACACCGAGTAAACTGTATACCAAGTTTATTCAAATATTTGCTCTGTTCCAGCCACTTTTGGTGTTGCAACCGCTACATCAGTTAAAACTGGAGCCAACTTCAACACTCAGCAGCGAGCTCTGATTAATTAGTATGTATTAAAACTATCAAAATCAAAAAGTCCAGCTTTCCTATACAAGGGCTGCATTGTGATCGTGTCCAGGTTAATCCCACTGCTGGGTACAGGTCTCTCATAATGAGAGGGCTTGAGTTGTAATTCCCACACGAACATAACTATACTGACGAGTACAAATTAGTATGAAAAGCGACCCGTTATTTTTGCTCATCAGTGTATAGTGTAGTTCCGATTTGAACTTCACACTCACCATTGAGCTGTTTCGTAGGTATTGTGTAGATTTTGTCGCGACTTTTTATAGTATTTTTATGCCAATTTAATGTTAACAAACATACGCGTGTAAATAGTACGAAAAGCTGTTTTGCCAAAAGATTATTTGCCTAAGTGATGATTTGTCCAATATAACTTAAGAAATGTCTTTCACCGAAACGAGAGTTTACTAATAAATGATTGCAATTAATCCATCCGTTTAATTTCATAAGGAGAAACAAAGAAAAAAGCACTTGCGAACAGACATATCGGACAAAGACATAAAGTAATAACCCTTGGCTTCACCAGTTGGGTACAAGTAGTCTTTTGACTGTATCTCACTCTGAAGTAGGTACCTACCTTCACCAAATAGCAACCGTACCCTACGGCGTCAACTGCTGGCTAGTTTAAATAACGTACGAGATAAAGAGATGTCACGAAGCTCCAACGAAACAGTAATTCACGAAAAGATGAGCGGTCGCGTCGGTGCCATCGGGAACGACGTGTGAATACGTTAATTTGTAGCCAGAGAAAGTTTCATGTATATTAATGTTAGGTACGAATAGTCCTTCGTAGCACACTACTGTGGTAACTCCAAAAAAAACTTAGTTATACACACGGTAGCGTGTCAAGCCAAAGTTCAAGCTAACAGAATTTACTGTACTTGAAATTATTGGGCAAGTCTAGCGAAGGTTTAAAAGGTGAGATTAAAAAAAAAACAGACACGGGGCGAAGCAGCGGGCAACAGCTAGTACTTAAGTAAGTAAGTAAAGTAAGAGAATGCTTTGTTGTACAAATATAAAGAAACAGAGACAAATCACAAAAAAAGACAAACTTAATAATATACTATGGATATTGGTTAATCCCGTCAAAACGAAACATCAATTTATCCTACCAAATTATTCCATCCATTTATACAGTTCGTAGAAACTGAAATTAATCCGCTAATTTACTCGCTTGATATGTCAGGCTCGCATGATTCCAATAATACGGATTTATTATTTCGATAATTGCACAGACGACAGTATAGACGCTCTTGTTATTGCAGAACTTCTCTATTGCTTACGCAATCGAAAAAAAAACATTATAAGTATATCTCCAGCCTATACACATCCCAATGCTGAACACAGACCTCGTCTCAGAATGTACATTATGCAGTTTGAATTTAAATGTGTTCCAGTTATACGGTGTCACACTGCAAACTAAGTTCGCATTCCGACAAATTAAAGCTTCGCGCCACAAACCTGAACGACGTATCTACAGCCGAACTAAACTGTAAGTTCGGCCGATCGTCAATAGATGGCGCTGTTTTAAATCAGGATTCTAATTCAACGTACGCACACTAGAGGGCGCTTAGGTCGCTCTCCGCGTAAATTATATTTATTATTTAATTAATACACACACTTGAAACTATTTATTTATTTAACTAATACTAACACCTACATTATTTATTTCTTTATTTCATACACTCAGCAACACGTATCAAAAAGCTCACCTGTTCATCTCTACACGATCGGCTCTGGTTGGTTGATTCAAATTTTGACAGGACATATTCCGCCCTAAGGCGGAGCTTCTTCAAAATTTGAAAGAACCGCTAGTTCTGGATAAAACCAGCTGTTCTATCCGAAATCGGTCATTCTGAATCGACTGCAACCTGCCCAGCTCCTACTGGTAAGCTCTCTCTGAACATTTTTATCTTTTAACTGTGTTTTGCTCTGACTGTGTATTTATTTAAATGATTTAAATAAATCATTTAAATTCTTAATTCTAACTCTGTTACTCTGACAAAGAGACACTTGCAAATTCCCCTCGCTGTTGGGATTGCTCATGTAAATTTGCATGTAACGTTCTCTTTTGCTGTCAATTTGAATTCAAACTCTACCTAGATGTTAGCTTAGTACTTTGGGTTTAAATCATAACGGTCGTGCCGACCGTTGGAATTCAAACCCACGACTCAATTTAAATTCAGTTGCTCCCTTTCAATTGCTTACAATTGTATAGTTAACTTCTTCAGCTTTTGCCTGCCTGTAACTCCGTATGCCTAGCTCCTGCCATGCACTGCACTTAGCTCCCTCGGGATAAATCCCCTTCGCACCGCAGGGCCTGGCAGGACGCTACCTAACTGGACTCGATCTCACACCAGCATTCTTGCAGGGCAACTACCGCACCCCGCGGAATTAACACAGCTACGCTCTGTCACTGCGTCCCTCCGAAACATCACCAAGCTACGCTCAATCCTGCCACTCGCTGAATAGCCTACAGCTCTGGCTCAGCCTGGCACCAGCTGAATAAGCAAGAACTCTCTCATCACCATTGCTGGCCGCTGACCGCTCCGTTGGGAGAAAGAGCATCGAGCCACGACTACTCTGCTGACTCCACCGAGCGCGCCTGCCGCCCATCTCCAGTTCTTCGGCTCAGAGGATTCCCGAGGGAAGTGGAGGCCAAATAAGCGCAGAAAACTTAACCGAAATTTAGTACTTCAAAAAGATCCGAATCTCATCCTGAGACAAGTCGCTCTCCGACCTTAACTTATTTTTATTGTCGCGATAGGTCCGTTTTTGTTGCTTATAAATAAATATAGTAATCTTAATTCTTGTTTTTCTTCAACAAAAACCCTACTAGGCCTACACTGTGACAAGTGGCGCCCGTGGGTTTCTTTTGAAGGAAAGGTTCGGATTTCTGCGCTTTCTGCCTAACTTTTGTAGTGCATGTGCTAAAAAACATAATAATATTCATTCTTGCTGTGTGTGTATCTCACAATAACTTCAGTGCTTGTTCTTCCCCGTGTGGAAGTCGGGGCTAGAATAACTCCATTCCCCGTCCTAGGAATTCGTAGGAGGCGAATAATAGGTCTTGATCGCGAATTTACCGAGAAAAGGCTAAAGTGGTTCGTTAACAGCTAAACTCTAAAATTGTCTCTAAATCCAGTCGTAATTTTATTCAGAATTCTAGCTTCTAACTAAAAAACCGTTAATTCAAGTTAAATTTAAATCATAACCGTTACTTTCTGATATTAAATTAACTAACTGCCGTCTTACACCCAAACGCAACCGTCATCTTAATTCTTAACCTATTCTTAAAACCGTTAATCACTATTACTTCGAATAATCTACTGACTGTTTAACGGTCACATTATTTAAATCTATTTTTTTTAAATACTAGAAACCGTTAATCTTTATTTTGAATAATCTGCTGACCGGTTACATCTCTTAAGTAATCGGATTTATTCAATCTACAACCGTCACTCTGAAGCGGTACTAACGGATGCTTTCTAGAAACTATATTTAAAAAAAAAAAAATATTAACGGTATCTTAATTGTTCTAACTACCGGTTGTTTTTTTTTAAAAAAAAAACGGTCACTTTAATTTTATATAAATTCTATAACTTGCAATTAACGGACACTTATTTTATTATCTTACTACTACCGCAGCTAACGTTAACGACCACTAGAAAATATTATCAAAATCAGTTGTCACAACTCGGCAAATCAGCGTTCAATCTTCTTAACTTTGATTAACACTTATTTCCTAAAATTAAACTCGTAAACTTAACTTCAACTAAAATAATCACACGCCTAATTATTGAGAGATACACCACGTCTATCTTGCTTGTGTTTTTACTTTCTATAGCTATCTGTAAATACGGAGAATTTAACTTATAGGATTATAAAAGTGTTCAGAGACCGCATATTACAGTAACCAATACACAACTAAACACTTAACACTACAAATAAAGTTTAAATCCACCAACATTCTTAAAAAATATAACGCTTACGCGAATATCGACGTTAGCATTGAACTTACCAGCTTCCTAAACACGACTGTGCGTGCGTCGAATAGAGTCCAATCTCGAGTGAAAAAAATTCACTAATCACTTTTCATTTTTTTTTCATAAAAAAGGGTAAATACTTGATCCGCCGCAGATATGGCCGATCGGAAAATTAAGTACTTATCCTTGCAAAAGGAGGAACTTATCTATGAAGTAGCACTACGCGGCACTACCCCCGCGGACACGGTAATTGAACTACGTAAACAAATACTAGAACTTGCAGTTTTACACCCGGCTAGTGAAATATTAGAATCACATCTAGAAGTAGATGAAGACATAAAAGGCGTGTTAAATAGTGTGCTTAAGGCACAATCTCAATTAGCAACTCTTGATACACTCGACGACTTTTGGTTCAAACCTGCGCTCAAGCGCACAGAATACCTCTGCAACCATATTTTCTACCGCTTAAG
The DNA here is from genome assembly GCA_932294345.1 of Pandemis cinnamomeana. Lineage (NCBI taxonomy): Eukaryota > Metazoa > Arthropoda > Insecta > Lepidoptera > Tortricidae > Pandemis > Pandemis cinnamomeana. The sequence goes on along the minus strand of OW028709.1, from coordinate 5,315,283 downwards.
GCGCATTTTCCCGCAAACAACCACAGATTCAACCGCATTTCACAATTGTACTACTAGCTTCAAACGCCTTTGTACTGATTTAGCAACTATTAGACCCTTACTCGACCCTAGCGATAATAATGAATTCCAAAATGACACACAGTGGCTGATCTATCTAGCAAATTTCTTTAACTCTTACAGGGTGGTCACTGCTTCGCCTAAATCACATTCTAATGATTCTATAAAAATTAATATAAACAGTTTGGACGACTCGGGTTCCGCCGTAACTACCACCGGTGATAACTTCCATTACGAACTACTTGAACGGGGCCATAAACTCATGTTCGACGACTCTGTGCGCATTACTGCTGCTGGAAGCCAACATCTGGATAGCGTGGGATATTTCGACCTAGATTCGACCTTAGAGTCTATGACTCATCCTGTAAGGTCATATGTAGTGCCGGGAATCCTCACTCCGCTCATCCTAGGTGTAAACTTTTGGCGCATTTACAAAGTTTGCCCCAAGTACTTATATAGTCTTGAGGTAAGCGAATGCGCCACTAAGCACACAGGGCCAGTCGATGGTTCCCCCACTACATTGACCTACAGACAATTGACAGAGTCTCAACACGTCCCAGCACTTAACATAGGTCGTACTTCGCTAATAACGCGCCATAAATCTAAAAACATCAGTAAAAAACTCGCATCTACGTTCATTAAGTGTAAAATTAGAAAAAAGGTCACCGCTTGTTTTCGAACTCCAAGACCAATCCGGAAAAGAATTGGGCGCTTGAAACATCAAAGACTTAAAAATAACTCCAGGAGGACGATCATAACCAAACAACTTAAACTTAAAACTTAACTTCGTTAGCCACTTCGTTACTTTCTTATTAATGCTAGAACATTAATCTTAAAATCGTATCTTAAAACTAATCTTATAACTATAAGATAAAATAAAATTGAACCCTAATGCTTGTATCTAATCTTAAAATCTTATCTTAAAACTTATCTTAAAACTTATCTTAAAACTAATCTTATAACTATAATATTCTCCTTCCATTCTGGTCTGGGAGAAAAGAAAAAACATAGAATGTACCAGTTGCTTCTCTACCCGTGCAGATGGTAAAAGCCCATCGAGGGAATAGGCGAAAAATATTTGGAGTTATGTTATGGACGATGCGGCTAGCAACCCATCTCTATTCTCACTTTCCTTTCCACCTAAACGCCTACAATCACGCTAAACGTGACCTTAAATATTTTTATTTACCATTAGCCACTGTCTATCCCGTAAAGGATAAGGCGTGATTAGGTATTTAAACATTAACTTACTCTTAAAATATACAATTATTACTATTAAAACCTAGACACTTAGAAATCAAAAATTATTTGAAACTATAACGATAATACTTAAAATCTTAGAATTAGACTTAAACAAACCAACTTATGTTATATAACTTAACCATTCTGTATACCTGATTTACTCACACAAGCTTTCTCGCCGCATCAGTGCAGCCGTTGAGTGTTAATCTATCTGTAACCTTAAGCCTATACCCGAGACTTGAAACTCGTTAAAACATTTAATATTTTTATTTTTCTTCCGCTCGTCAACTACTTTCCTTCTGTTCTAAGCCTATATGCCCGGGCAGGTGGTGACCCGTGAACTAAATACTCTCACTATTCGGCTAGTTACGGTCCTTCTGTAACTAGCCACCTTAAAAAACGAAACGGATGGCAATTTCGTTTGCAGAAGGTAGGCGCGCGAGGGAAACTCTTACTGGGACTACGGTATCCGTGCGGTACTAGCTAACACGTAAAATAAGCCCTTAAGCCACCGTAGTTCTCACTTCTTCTGGGACGGATGGTAATCCCAAATACATGTTAAATTAACACTCCAACGCTTTCTCCTCCCCATTAATACCTACAGTTAATGTACCTGTGACATAGGGTCAACAACCTCTTCTAATGTTCGACCTGCTTTGCTAGGAGATGTATGTTTGTTATTATGATTGGTGAAGTATGAAAGTAATATGCCATAGCGTTTTCTTTGTCTTAGCGAAATGTGCCCTGAGGTGCACATTTCTTCAGGGGGAAAGGGGGTACTGTCACACTGCAAACTAAGTTCGCATTCCGACAAATTAAAGCTTCGCGCCACAAACCTGAACGACGTATCTACAGCCGAACTAAACTGTAAGTTCGGCCGATCGTCAATAGATGGCGCTGTTTTAAATCAGGATTCTAATTCAACGTACGCACACTAGAGGGCGCTTAGGTCGCTCTCCGCGTAAATTATATTTATTATTTAATTAATACACACACTTGAAACTATTTATTTATTTAACTAATACTAACACCTACATTATTTATTTCTTTATTTCATACACTCAGCAACACGTATCAAAAAGCTCACCTGTTCATCTCTACACGATCGGCTCTGGTTGGTTGATTCAAATTTTGACAGGACATATTCCGCCCTAAGGCGGAGCTTCTTCAAAATTTGAAAGAACCGCTAGTTCTGGATAAAACCAGCTGTTCTATCCGAAATCGGTCATTCTGAATCGACTGCAACCTGCCCAGCTCCTACTGGTAAGCTCTCTCTGAACATTTTTATCTTTTAACTGTGTTTTGCTCTGACTGTGTATTTATTTAAATGATTTAAATAAATCATTTAAATTCTTAATTCTAACTCTGTTACTCTGACAAAGAGACACTTGCAAATTCCCCTCGCTGTTGGGATTGCTCATGTAAATTTGCATGTAACGTTCTCTTTTGCTGTCAATTTGAATTCAAACTCTACCTAGATGTTAGCTTAGTACTTTGGGTTTAAATCATAACGGTCGTGCCGACCGTTGGAATTCAAACCCACGACTCAATTTAAATTCAGTTGCTCCCTTTCAATTGCTTACAATTGTATAGTTAACTTCTTCAGCTTTTGCCTGCCTGTAACTCCGTATGCCTAGCTCCTGCCATGCACTGCACTTAGCTCCCTCGGGATAAATCCCCTTCGCACCGCAGGGCCTGGCAGGACGCTACCTAACTGGACTCGATCTCACACCAGCATTCTTGCAGGGCAACTACCGCACCCCGCGGAATTAACACAGCTACGCTCTGTCACTGCGTCCCTCCGAAACATCACCAAGCTACGCTCAATCCTGCCACTCGCTGAATAGCCTACAGCTCTGGCTCAGCCTGGCACCAGCTGAATAAGCAAGAACTCTCTCATCACCATTGCTGGCCGCTGACCGCTCCGTTGGGAGAAAGAGCATCGAGCCACGACTACTCTGCTGACTCCACCGAGCGCGCCTGCCGCCCATCTCCAGTTCTTCGGCTCAGAGGATTCCCGAGGGAAGTGGAGGCCAAATAAGCGCAGAAAACTTAACCGAAATTTAGTACTTCAAAAAGATCCGAATCTCATCCTGAGACAAGTCGCTCTCCGACCTTAACTTATTTTTATTGTCGCGATAGGTCCGTTTTTGTTGCTTATAAATAAATATAGTAATCTTAATTCTTGTTTTTCTTCAACAAAAACCCTACTAGGCCTACACTGTGACAACGGATGGCTTTATAAATCAACAGCCTGGTTGCTTCAACACCTAAACATTTTCAGTTAGCTTCTGTTCTTAACTAAAGATGGGACAAGTTTGTTCTTTTTTGGCCTAAAAAGGCTAATCCATTGGTTGGCCTAATGGCTGTTTGCCCTGCGGAGCCAGGTCGAGGGCGCAACGGGGAATGCCCGGGCAGGTGCGTTTTATCCCTGTTAGAGAAAATATACACGCGTGTGTTTCTACCACAGAGTGGTAATACCTGTAGAGTAGGCTAATTCTGCAAAGTATTAGTGATTTGGCATTTATACCATACTAGAGTCAATTTTTCGGGAAAGTATTTCCCGCAATACTATAACCCCTGGACAGAGGACAACCATTTTTGAAAGATTAAAAAAAGGTGGAGGTTATCAATTCGTTGGAATCTTTTAGCAGTTAGACTAATTTATAATATTTGATTTTAAGTTTATTTTTCTTATAAAAATGAATTTTATTCATTATGTCACGCATCATAACAAATTATACGTTTATTATCGATATATCAATCATAATATCTGCTTCCTAATTTTAGGGATCTGTTGAACATTAGGCCTACCAATTAGAACATTATCAAAAGCTGCAGTGGCTTGGGGTGTTTTTTCAAACAAATTATATGAATTCTTAAAGTCTATTGGTTAATTTCTCTTGGTATAAACCCATGAAGCACATTCGTCGCAACTGGTATCGTGGCATACGTAACACTGACCGTTATTGAAGTACCTAAAATAATTTGGGCTCCAAATTTTAGTTCAATTTAATAAACTAGGATGATGTCTCCTTAAAGTTAGCCTTTCGTTCAATTCTTGTGGGACACAATGTTTTTAGAAGTTTATTATTATAAACTTACCGGGATTGTTGAGGACGGCTAACCTTTTTATGTTTTTTTAAATTATTTTTTTACACTTTTTCGATTTTGTTTTTATATAGGCCATGCAGGCGTTTCACTTTTTAGTTCGTGTCATATTTCTATTCCTATTATTATTTAACTCTGTGATTGACATTATTTTTCAGTGTTTTTTACTGTTTAATGGCTGTCCATACGAATGTATCTTTCTTCCTTGTTTTCTTTCAACCTCTGTCTCTATTATCTGCTGTACTCGTACTCATAATATGTCACTTACAATGAAACAATGACCCACAAATCAAAGAAAGAGCACATATAAAATAACACTATATCTGTCCATCCGAGTGATTGAACGTCAACCTTAACGATTTTATCGACAGTCGTAAGCTTGGCAGTCATCAAGTCTCAATGCAATATAAACGTATAGGTACTACCCCCAAAACGAGCCGCTGTCAAATTATTAAACTTCTTTCCCATTATTCGTTTTTCTTTCATCCGATTGCGGGTTGGAATCCACTGTCACATCGTTATTTTTATGTTAATTCTTTATTCGCATCGTTATTATTCCTAGTTATTTGCAATAGAATTTGTAGCAGTAAATCCGTCGAGCTCCAAACTACCCGCATTAAATCCAAGCATTGCCTCTCTGAATAAAATCCCCTTGTATTAGTCAACAATTAAGACATCACCCGATTTGGAGCAGGGTAAATCTCATTTGTACAATTTGCAAAGCCAGTTAAATCGATAGGTATTTAAGTCCGAACGATATATGAGCATTTGTTTACCTTTATACACCTGCGGTTGGGGTTTGGAGTTTCGTCCGGATTAGCATTGTGTTTGCAATTGGCTACTTAATATTTTGAAATAACAACTAGTTCAATTCGTGTAGATATAAACTGATAAATGGTAAACAGAAACTTAACTGACATAAATTAATAATATGGCAAACAAATCTTAATAAAAAAAGTTCCCACCTCGTCAACACCCAGCCAATGAGGTTGTGTTCATATTATACAACTATAAAATACCTATATCATACTAAATGGCTCATGATAGTCTCGCGGGTTAATATTTATGGTGTCCTATTATCACTACATAGTATAAAATAAAGTCGCTTTCTCTGTCCCTATGTCCCTATGTCCCTATGTATGCTTATATCTTCAAAACTACACAACGGATTTTGATGCGGTTTTTTTAATAGATAGAGTGATTCAAGAGGAAGGTTTTTATGTATAATTCTATGCAGACGAAGTCGCGGGCAGAAGCTAGTTAACAATAAAGTAGGTAGTTAGTATGGAAATACTAATAATCAAATCAAGTAACTTATAACCGTTTTTTAAACAAGGTTTACGACAGAAACCGAAACCCATTATGTTTTAATAGCATGTTTGATACAAATCACAATTAACAAGTGCATTCAATCGAGTGACAAACAACACAACAGTATCAACGACAAGACAACTTCGCGACTGGATTACAAACTAGCCTTTGAGGCGCACCCGTTCTTGTTAGTGTTGTTATGTACTAACGCAGTAGGCACCTAATTGCAACGTTCGCTTTCGTCAGGGCAAGGCCAGAAAAATTTGTAAATAAAATGCGTATTGCAAAAAAATTACAACTCTACAATTATATTTGCAAATCTTATTTTCCTGCTCCGTACTCCTACTTAAAAAAAATCATTCACTTGAAATGGTACTTTCAAGTGATGTGCTATCAAAAATCGGACCTTTGTTTATTCTTCAGTTTTCAAAATTGCAACGGAAAATTTTCATCGGTCCTGCAAGTGGCTCAAAACGTCAACAAACTCTTGTCTCTAACACAATGTTTTTTAGCATCGAGAAAAGTTACTCTACGTTTTCGGTATGGTTCCTGCTTTCGTGAACATAGATGGTGAAGCATATTTAATGGAATTGAACAAAGATGGCTTAATTGATTTATTTTCGGAATTTTTCATAGAAGGGAACTCCGTGAGATGATCTGACAGCCCTATTAAGCTTAAAACCGAGGAAATGGAGTTAGAGCTAACGAGCTTAAACTGTGCGACAGACACGGGACAGTCCCCGCCTTTTTAGTTCGCTCATAATGATCCTCGGATCGTTCAGAACTGTAATAATTGAGATTGTGAATGACCTGGTTGAGAGCGTATAAAAAGTTTCTTTCAGGTTTCAATAAAATCACGATGTCTTATGGAGGGTAAGGGAAAACCCTATGAAAGGTGCCACTTTTAAAAGTCCATTTGAAAACGTAAAATTAAAACAAACAATTACATAAGAACGAAATTGTCCCTTATAGACCTCATAGTAATAAGGTCCATCGATAGTTTTGTTGTACAATAGGCTTTATTTATCATCTGTCATAAATAACAAAATAGGAAAGCTACATTCGATACCCTACAAAAAATAATTTCTGGCGCAGAAGTTGAATAAAAACACAAAATTTTTGTATTGCTGTTCATGTTAACTGGTTTAGCGTTGACTCCTACACACGTATTCATTTTCGTAACATTATTAGGCATATTATTATTCTGCAAATGGCTTTTCTGCATGTACTTTTGTTACATAACTAATCATTAGTATTGTCATTGGCAAGTATAAATAATTGAAGCCATTAATAATGAAACCTCTATTTTCGTCTCATCCATCAATTATGACTAATACAAAAACATACAAGGAAAATGACGATGGTAAGTAATGCAACTTATCATATATCGGCTACTGAAACTGCTACGGTATTCAATAACAATTGTTAATTATTCATTTCCCCTAGCCATTTTCCTAGTTTTTCAAAGGCAATTTCTGATACTTATATCTCTCTTCTAAGTCGCTGCTTTTGACAGTTCGGTCGTGGGCTTTACCATGTCGTCTTAGTGCGATTCAGTTCCGATTCAGTTTAGGTTCGCTCGCTCTCAGATCCATAATAAAAATGACAGCTAAAACCTGAACTGAGTCGGAATTGAATCTCATCAAGACGTCACGGTAAGGCCCCTGAATAACAAAGGCGATGTTTTTGGAAAAATGTGTGATCCCCTTGCCTTCCGTACCGCAGTGCTGTAATCCTGAATGTGTCCTGAATTTATAGTTGACAATAGAAAGAGGTGTCTACTGTCCATTCGCATAAAGCCACTCGGTTACATTTTACGACACCTGCAGGAAGAGACACAAGAGATTTCTATTTTTTGAAGAATAAAAAAAACAAAAACCAAATGAAATGAAATTGCTTTAAACATTTCAAAAGGACTAACAATATTATTTTATGACAATGTAACGTCATTCCTATGTAAGTGGGTCATCCGTGAGTAACGCCCATTTGTAGGTCAGAATATCAGAATGTGGGATTAATCAACTTCCAGTTGCTTCCTCATTGTTTTCATCCACTGATTTTTCGTGTCCTCCAACTTTTTATGTCCATATTTTTTTAATATACCGAAGCTGAAAGGAATTTGTACCTAGTTGTTTTCCGTTACAAACTATTTAAATAAATAGAAAAGTTGAACTACACAAACGTATCAGTCAGTTTTTAACGGTAGAACAAAGAAGCAACTAAACCTATGTCATATTTTCAAGAACTTCCAACCAATATTATTAAGTATAAATCCTCAAATGGGTCGTCGTCAAGCTTGAGACATACTAAAAAAAAATCGTTTAAAATAACCCTTTTTCGCGCGTCCGTCCGTCCATCAACTGGAGAGGGCTGGAGGGCTCTCTGTTTGTTTGGGGGCACTCAGCGCGAGCCTCTCGGGCTCCGGCCGTCGACACGAGCGCTTTAACACGGTCGTCGCGATCGATGACTGAGCGTTATTGGCAGATTCGATAAATCGGTAATCGGACTCGGTACGTAGCGGTAGTGTTCCTCGATGTTCATACTAATCTTTACATATTAAGTTTTTGTTAAAAAAACATCCTAGGTACTAATAATATTATAAATGTGAAAGTTTGTGAGTATGTTTGGATGTTTGTTACTCTTTCACGCCAGAACGGCTAGACAGATCTGGATGAAATTTGGAACATAGATAGATTATAGTGTGGAATAACACATAGGCTACTTTTTATCCCGGAAAATTGCGTAATTCCTGCGGGATAGCGGTAAACGAATTCTATGCAGACGGAGTTGCGGGCAACAGCTAGTTTTGAATACAACCTTGTTTCGCTGACTTTGCTTTTTGTTGACTATTTGCATTGTCAACCATACTTCAAATGTATTAAGTTAAGTTAAATATTGTACACCCGAAATGGGTACCTAAGCTGTTGAAACTAAATATTCTATGTAACAACCATTGTACACAGTTCTGGACAATAAATAAATTATTATTATTATTATTATTATTATCATGTTGCATAGCGGTCTGTTTCAATAATGAAGGTATGCCTGACAAATTCACTGTGACAAATCTAGAGGTGAGGCTTCATCGATTATATTTTAGTGCTAACAACAATCAGGTTCATAAAAATATCGACTACATATTAATTTATAAATAAACTAGATTCTGCTCGCGACTTCGTCTGCCTAGAATAAATACATAATAATATATTATAAACCTTCCTCTTGAATCACTCTATCTATTTAAAAAAACCGCATCAGAATGCTTGGCGCAATTTTAAAGATCTGAGCCTACATAGGGACAAACAGCGGAAAGCGACTTTGTGTTATGCTATGTAGTGATGCTATTTCTATATAACAATACTCAAGCCAGTTACCCACGATGACAATAAATATAATTCCAATAATAAAATAGGAAGCTTTTTGACAGCTTTTTGCTGTCGTGATTTTTCAACAAATAGGTTTTATAAAATATTATTTGACTCAATCTTTAGGTGTATTAAATGTCAAAATAATCCAACACTGGAAATCGGGCAAATTTGACATGCGAAATGTGACCTAGAAAACAAGCTGTTAAAAAGTTTTAATAAAATAAAACGAAGTTGCTTCGCGCCCTTTGTATGTCTGAACTAAGATCTTTCAAACGGATTTTAACACAGTTTTCATCAATAGATAGAGTGATTGCAGAGAAAGATTTATGAGTAGGTATGATAATATTATTTTGTGTTATTTGTTGAAATATGACGACTTCAAGATGTGGGAAGAAATCAAACTCACTGAGTTTTTATCAAAAATACTGTCTTGTCTACACAGCATCCGTTCGAAGCCAGACCAATTGGTGTTTAGTTCAAAAAGTTTAGAACTTACAGAATTAGATGATTGTAAAACGTTTGGGTTAATAATAAGCCGCCAAATGTTTACTTTGACAGAAAGGATGCCACGTAACGGAAAATATTGAAAAACACTGAACTACTCTATACATAAAGGTGTAGGTGTAGTTATAGTTCATCATCATCATCATCATCATCAGCCTATGTTAGTCCACTGCCGGACATAGGCCTCCCCTAATGAGCGCCATAGCGCCCTGTCTTTAGCTTGACGCATCCAGCAATCTTTCGCAGGTCGTCATCCCACCTGGCCGGAGGGCGTCCTACACTACGTTTGCCGAGTCGCGAGTAGTTATAGTTATGGTATGTTATTTTTAATTACAGAAGCAGTCAGATATTTCGATAGATTTCTCTGAAGCGCAGGATGAAAGCCGTCATCAAGTTCGCCCGAGCTTTTTCGATTTTAACGTACACGTGTTTTTGCTGGGATCAAAAGTATTATTAACTCCAGGCACAGCCTGCGTCAAACACAGCACACGCCATGGTCTATAAAAATAGCTCAACACAATATTGTTTGATATAGGAATTAGTTGTTGAACATTTTTGCCTAGGGGATCGTAATCTTAAAATTATGGGCGAAGAGCGAGTCACACGTGTACGTGAGTGGTTCCATAGCCTCAGAAAAGATAAAAAACGCATGTTAAATAGGAACTAAAAGATTTCGTACAGAATTGTTAGCATGACCAAGCACTTTACGTTTAAAATATGAAAGAAGTGGCGCCCTCATTTTGATATTATTTTTTGTATAAAACTTTCAATTGTTGTTGTTATGTTAGAGTATGGCCGCGCCCATGGACACTCATGACGTAGAAGGGTTAAAACTGTGTTGCCGGCCCTTTAAAAAAATAATAGACTCGCTTTTTGAATTATCTTTAAGTTGTATCGGTCTAGAAAAATTGACGCTGCCGCCACCTGATTCTAGAGTTTAACCGAGTCTGGTCAATTCCGCGCATAAATTCCGAAAAACTCAGAGATGCGAGCCCGGGCTCGAACCCCCGACCCTCTGCTTGAGAGGCTACAGGTCAAACCACTAGGCTGTCACGGCTTATACTAGGCTACCACGGCTTTTTAGTGAATTACTTATGTCTTTTTCGCATATTCCATAATTTTCAGTGCCCTTACAGAGTTGGATTTTGTACCAAGGTAAATAAATCTTTCAGCTTGAGTTTCAGTTCTAATATTCGTCACCAGAATCAGGCGTTAGTTCAGTCTTCCGCCGTTATTTTATACGAAGGATACTTTGGCTGGTCACAACTTCTTTATCCAATTTACGGCACCCACCGCGCTCCCGGCTTGGTGTTAATAGAGTTAGGAAGCTGTTGCTAACCGTGCGACCCTGGGTGTAACCGGCTGGCTGCAGTTATAAGGCTTCAAACGACTAGGAAATGGAGGGAAAAAAGTTTCATCATCATCACGTCAGCTGTAGGACGTCCACTGTTAGACATACGCCTTATCCTTAGAACTCCAGTTGCCTCGGTTGGAAGCGGATTGCATCCACTGTGAACCCGCGACTTTATCAGGTCATCCTATACCTATGTAAAAAGTAGCTATACCAAATTCCAAATCAATCAGACCCCTAAAAGTGGCTCAGATTCCACTTGCAATACTCATTGATCCTTAACAAACATGAATAAATATTTGTATTTACATTGTCTATAATATGTCCTCTCTTAAGTTGCTTAGGCATCTACGTATACGAGTATGTACTAACTTATTTAAATTACTTACAATAATACCGTTGAAATTACTCAAATAAAAACCATCTCTATTGAATTAAGACTAGTTTCAAATGAGCCCTTTTACCTTTCCGTTTACAAAATAAACATAAGTGATATAATTTGCGTATACACACCCCAGTGGCGTTCTACAGACTTCAAACGAAGTATAAAATGTATTAATAGATCCCTTGTTAGCGATGTAAATAATTAGTAATTTATTTGTTTCATTTGCTATTCGAAATATTGTTCAAAACCTTGTGATCGAACAATCGTGAATTTAATTTAGCTTACACTTGAAAGTGCGCTTGAGAGGTTTCTATTTCGGGAAATCAACTGGTTCCAAGCGCTTGTACAACTAGGTTTTCTGAATTTGGTTTACCTATTTTTACTGGTGTTCGGTACGAGTAAACGGACCTGTATTTAACCTTTTCGGCGCCACCTCAAATACAAGAGACGTCACCCATACGCCAGACGTCTTTATTGCGATGCCTTAAATTGAACCTAAACCCAATTGAACGAAGGCTGCTTTTGCATAGAAGTAATGGACGTATTTAAAGGTCGTTGGCGTTGAAAAGGTTAACTGCGTCAAAACACCTTTGATGTCTTGTCAAGGTTGAGCTTGTCTAAATCAGTAGTCGGTATCATATAGTGCTTCGTGGCGGAAATAACCCTCCTTTTGGACTTCGCCGCAGTCGGGTAAATATAGCAATTTAAATACAGACGGTCGACAGAATGTAGACGTGTTGCACTGAAATGTGCCGATGACGTATTCAAAAATTGATACGCGTGGTTCTCACACATTTCTCCGTATGTATTACTCAAGTTTTCTAGCGGCTTGCCAAAAAAATAAAGATAAATACCCAACTAAGAATACATATAAATAAGGATGTTTGACACTAATTTTATTGGCCTAGCCCCAAGCGAAGCAAAGGTAACAGACAGCGGACAGACTACGTACCTTCGTAAATACATATTAAACAATGTCCTAGACTCGAGAATATTCATACAATACTTGCCGAACTCAGAACCTCTTTCGTAGTAAGGTGCTATAAACTAGTCTATCCGGTCGTCAGATAGCAGAAAGGCATTAATATTGCGGCTGGATGTAGTACCGCATGTCATTATAATATTGAAGTGAGGCATTGTATTGTGGACAGCAGTGGAACAAACAGAACAGATTAGTAATTTACATAATACCTTCCGTATAAATATTTAGAAGTGAACAATGTATAACTAATTAGTTTCGCAACTTTAACAAGGCTTGAAAATTTTATAGGAAGTTAGTTTCTTCTAGAAATTTTGGTTCCTGTAATCACTTCAAACTCCTGAGGGCTTTCGAGGATTAGATATTTTAGAAATACTTCAAAGTTTCAATAATATTGATTCTATTTTAATTATAAACAGGTACCTAACTTTAACTTGATTCATCCCTTCTATTAAATAAGCTATCTACATATTATACAGTACTTCTATAGAAAAACATACTTCATCATCTCTAGCCTATATATGCCCCATTGCATAGCACAGGCCTCCTCTCAGAACCCATTCTGTACCATAGCCCACTATAGTTCCCACGCGTTCGAAGTGCGGATTGGGAACTTCACACACACCATTGAATTGCTTCGAAGATGTGTGCAGGTTTCCTCACGATGTTTTCCTTGCTTCGTTATAATAATAAACGATTTTCAGCTTCTATCAGCCTAACATTCATTTTTGCAGCTCTTATGACAACAGGTGATAGCTACTAGTAGTGGACTGTATAAAGAGTAAATGGAGGATAATGGAAACACCTTCTAAACGTAATTATATTTAATTATTTAAAAGCAACAAGCAAGTATTTCACACAATGGTGGCACAATGCAGACTGACTGGAGGTAAATACTTATCAAAAGGTGAAATAGGCCGCAAACCAGCCAGTAGCCAACAACAGGTTTGTACATTTTGTAAACAATGGTGATGATTATCATCATCCTTTCCAGCTACTGGACATATTTAGCTCTCCTATCAGAATGGAGGGTATTGGGCTGTGTTTCCCACGCAATCCCACCGCAGACCAGCAACTTCAAACGCACAGTTGAAGCACTTCGAAAGTGTGTACAGCTTTTTCTTTACCGAAAGGCTCATGATAAATTTCAAATGTAATTTTATATTACCAACTTACCAAATGTGCCCTAAAAAGAGTAGCCAACGCCCAGCCACTTTTATGTACGCCTCGCTATCAGCTGGCGTGCCCACTGTTACACTCCCACATTTCCTAACTGCTCATGCACATGGCAATTTCCCCTGGCAAAGCAATTCAATACAGGAACATTTAAGAAGACAATTATTTCTTCCGACGTTTTGAACTGCGTAAATTCGGTCGCTTAATTTCTGCTACATTTGGTTTTATACAAAACTCCTGTTTCGTTCATACGGCAACGCAGAGTTGTCTGCTCAAAAATTACACGACTCGCAACTCAAAAAATTACGCCAGATGCCTCACACTTACTGTAGGTATCTAACAACCTGGAAGGCAAATATATCCATCGGCTAATAATGCTTAGGAAATAGTTTCCAGAAAGTAATTAATTGAAAGATTAACACTTAAATCCGTTTGTCACCCATTTATTCGCCATTAGAAATAGGATTGGTAGATGACAGCGAAACTACAGCTCTAACCGATAATTGACGTTTTAGTTACCTATAATGTTTATTGTTGAAAACTAATCAAAGCAATATACTTAGTATTAAAATGCCGATGGAAAGTTTACAATAATAGCCCCAGTCTAATAGCAGTCTGTTTTCTCATGTTATTTGGAACGAAGTAACAGTAATTATACCACCGCGAAGGCTTCCATTTTTAAGAAGAAAATCAAAAGAAAGCGAAATACATAAATTAAGTCCCCTCGCAGATTTCTAGCATTATCTGCGTCGTTAGGGTTTAGTTGTCTGTGACCGCGAATTATGCGAGATATTTTCTTCCAAAATTAAACGAGCGGTAATCTAGCGATACCGAAGTATTAAAGTGTATGGTGTAGTAAAGTGTTGTAAAATCTAGTTTCGTTTTGGTGGGGCTGTCAAGTCAACTTGTTTACACTCGAACTATTTAGTTTTTGCAGGGGTCTGAGTTTTGGAATCAAACCGGTGGTAAATAACACTTGAAAGAGATAAAAATCTGTGTATTACAAAACTGCCGTTCGACCTAAATGTTCAACTGAATGACATAATAATTTAGAGAAGTAATTTGAAAATAATTAATTGAAACTTTATAAAATTTCTATTAAGTTTCATGTCGTAGATCGACTGATTTGCTTGAAATAAATATAAAGAGCAACTGATATAATTTATTATGGACGATATAAGCCGATACACAAAAAAGATGAGCTGCAAATTTTAGGATGAATTTATCTCTGTTTCTTCTAGTTTAATTTATGAAAAGTAGAAGGGCAGATACAAAATACATGTTGGAGGGATCAAATAGTAATAACTAACATTTATGCAGTCGGTTACTGATTGAATGTGTGAACAAAAAAGATGACCTAACTGATTGCAGCGCTTTCTACAATCTTCTTTTACAATGGTCTTGTTTTACTCCGTTAGGGATAAAGACGTGATTTACGTATGTATGTATATATCTTACAGAATAAATTCTTCCTGTACTTCAAAACACACTTATGAATTAAAACTGCTATCTACTCTACGTCGCAAACTATAGTATTTCTAATACGCCAACACTGCATTAACCATTCAACTCCCATCCATGTATCGCGAGTCTTTTTCCAGCAAGCGGGCGCGGTAGACCTTTAAGAAATAGTATGAATAAAATGGTTCTTCATTTTTACCGGGAAACATAATCAGGCGAGTTTATTTACATGTCGAAGTAAAAACTTTTCGTTCAGGAAAATAAAAGATAAATTTAAAATGCTGTTTTTCCTGGACCCAACTTTGTTATTCTTCGTCGAATATATTTTTTTACGTTCAAGCCTATTTGATGTTGGTTACACCAATTGCTATTAGTTTCACATTTTTTCATCTTTGGATAGAGCCAAGTCAATAAAGTAAATTAAAAGCTGGCATATAAAGAAAAATCTAATTATAGCTAATCTGATGAAGCATAAATTACGACTTTAATGAAATACGCCGCGGTAATAAATAAATCAAACCATATCAAGTTTCAATTCAAATTGCAACCATCTTTTATGTGATTTAATTTGCTCTAATGTTTTATGGTAGACGTGATTGGATACAAAATTAATTAAGAGGTAAATCCAGTACACGAAAGATTTATAAAAGCAAAACTTAAAGTTATGAAATTCTTGATCATTTTTTAACTGTCGCCGTGCTTAAAGAAACTCAGTTCTTAAGTTTTCCCCTAAAATAAACATTTTCCGAGCAGCCAAGTCAAATAAGCCGATGTTAACACTCGGCCCGATCCCGGCAAAAACTTGGAGGCCCGACGCGACACAGACAAATCGTTTTCTATATTTTGCACACGTTCGCGATAAACTCTGCTATAGGGTTGGTCCGATCAAAAAAAGTCCATCGGAGAACCGTCTTATTTTACGACGGTTTTCTCAACTGTCAAATGAAATTTGGCGCAAAGCTGCAAAGCCCGGGTTCAATATTGTGACGGATGTGTTTAGTTGGACGTGGAAGGATAGAATCTTGATTTCGGTTGATGCTATACATTCGAATGAAATAAATAAAATAGAATGAACAAATTCAAATATCAGCGATCGATGAGGCCAGTGCGACAATTTCCGCCAAACATATCTGAAATCAAACGTGATCGAATAACTACTGCAATGTCTGCAATAGGTACTTCATAATGTTCACTCGTTATATAGTTTTCTTATATGTGACGAAGATGAAGTTGTAATGAATTCGCTATTTGTCTATTAATGATAATGATATTGTACCCTTCCCTCACTCATGTCACTCTAGTTGATACCGTGCTCGTTTTTAAATGAAAAATACAAATGAGATTTCATTTGGTATCCCCTTATTTGCTATAAAATCACATTCTATAAAACCATTTGCTATAATGATTCACTTTCTATAAATTCAGATGCTATAATCATTGCTTGCTATAATGCTCACTTGCTATAACACTTAAATTCTCTAAAGTTACTTTCTATAAATTCAAAATCTATAACATTCATTTGCTATATAGTGGAGGCAAAATACGTGAAATTTCCCTTAAGTCAGGAAATAATTCTAAGAACTGATAAAAACAATTGTTTTTGATTTGTATGGGTTAGAAATGGAATTTAATACATCACTTGATATATTCACCCCCCCGGAAAGGGGTGGAATTGGTTGAAAATGGTGTAATAGTAATAACTAAGAAGAAAAAATAGGTGTAGTCTGTGCAATTTGCCATACGTTTTATTACATCTTAATCTATATTTGCACCCGTTATTTAGCTCAATTCAAGCTACGGAACATACAAAAAAAAAATCATTTAACTAAAAATATACTTTTTGGCATTGCGGCCCCGGGAAAAATACAGAACGCGGTGCAAATTGAGGAAATGATGAGAATATATATCAAAACACAGTACCAAATTTGCACCAGGGTGCGACACCCGGAAAGTAGTTTTCTATGTTTTACTGTCTTTGTACTTCGGGGGAAATTTTGGAATTAATAAAAATCGTCACAATCGTCTTAACTTGGTTTGATTTACATTCGCACCCCATAAAAAATTGACATTTCTACACGGAACATGCGGTTCTGTAATACTACCCGCTACGTAGCGTTCGCTGCAATTCCTTGCGTTTAGATAGAACTATGTTTACCAAACTTCCGGTTAAAATTTTCTTTTTTTTATTGAGTGCGAATGTAGTATCTTTTAAATATGTGTTATTTATAAATTTTCACGACTATCTTAATTTCCCCCGAAGTACAATCTACAAAAGAGTGAAAAAAAACATGTTCCATACTTTGCACGGGGGTGCAAAGTTACCTGCGTGTTTATAATACTTTGAAAAGCTTAATCTAAGTTTGCACCAACCGTCTGAATTATCCTCGAGCCGCAATCAGAAAAAAATATTTTACCAAGATTCTATACATCGTACACCTTTTTAATTAACATACATTATGTACCAAAGGGGACCCTTTACGTGGCTAAACTTGCGCCTAATACCTTTTATCATACTCCAAAATAACGACATTTGAAGTTTATACCTAATATTTTAAAGTGTTCCGTACATGATAGAAAGGTGCAAACCGAGGGAAACCATCTAGTCGTGCCCTCTAACGATTCCACAAAAAAACACGACTACACGAATTACTTCCATACTTTTCCGTAATTCGACTATACTAATAATATTCATTTGCTATAACATTCATTTGCTATAATATTCATTTGCTATAACACTCATTTGCTATAAGGATTAGATAGTATAACATTTGTTTTCTATAACTATTGAAATCTCTAAACTTTACTTAGGCAGCGGTACTACAACTGAAAAGTCGCGGAAAAGGGGGGTGTGGGGGCTCGGGGGCGCAGCCCCCGCCATTAGAAAAACACGTTACCAACATCCAATTTAAGACAGATAGGTTTGTTAGTTACCTTGTGTCCTTCAGAGCAGAAAATAGGAGCCCCGCGCAGCGGGGCTCTTTCGACCTCGCATTAGGATGCCTGGCTGAATTTAAGGAATCAGTAGAGGAAATAAAAAACAAATATAACAATAAAGAATATATTTATGAATCTTATTTACTTTAATTTTAAATTTGATGCTAAGGCTCTGAGAAAATCTAAGGGGCTGTGGTAATTGGCTCTGTTTTATAGATTTTGATGCTTATAGAATGTGAATGTTATAGATTTTGAATGTTATAGATTATGAATGTTATAGAAAATAATCATTATAGAAAACAATTTTATAGATTTTTAATGTTATAGATTATGAAATTATAGATTTTGAATGTTATAGCATGTGACTTTTATAGCAAATGAATGTTTATAGCAAGTGATTTTATAGCATATGAACTTATAGATTTTAAATTTATAGCTTTTGATTTTATAGCAAATAAGGTAGACCCATTTCATTTGTGTCGTGCAATTTCCATTGGAAACTACATTAAATTGCATAACCGCCACGCGGACGCATTTGCATAGAAGAACGCATTAGAAAATTGGATAAAATACCTTCGCCAGTGAAACATTACTTAAAATCAACATCTTGGAGTGACAAAAACTAAAAATAGAAAGCTTAAAGTATTTTAAACATTCGAACCTTTACCTATCATTAGAAAATCAGGTTATTATTGGCAAGAGGGCTATTTATAGAAACAAAAAAAAAATATATAATCTGCGGGTAATCTTTAAAGAAGATTTATGCTTTTCTAGGGGTGTCTTCCAGCTGACGTTATAACGATATGATAACGATTATGTAAAAAACACGTCTTTTTTTTCAAAACCGACGTATAGACATTATTTAGCTCAGTTTTCAAAATAAATGCATCTCTTTTGGCTATTTTCTCAACGGGATGTTGATTTTGAACCGTAAGTATAGGATTTACGTTCTCGCTAGGTACCGACACAAAGTTGGGGCGTGTCTACAGAGTCGGCAAATAGTCGCCCAACACTTTGTCTCAATACATTACGTGGTTTAGTTTGTCATTGTTTTTCAACACTAGTGCCGATAGTTGGAAAACTATTTCCAACTATCGGCACTTTAGATTACGAACAAATACAAAAGGCTGTAAAAAAATAGTATTTTATGCAACCGTTACATAATGCGGTCCTTACCCTCACATATCAAGTACTCTAAGATGGGTCATTTCCCTACTGCTTAGTAGAGAAATGACCAGCATACGACCAATTATACTAGGTTCTGTAGACAGAACCAAACCTACCTACCTAACCTACGGGGTAGATCCCGTAAGGGATAAAGACGTGATTTATGTAAGTAGGTACTTTCTTGTCTGTGGTAGTAGGTAAAATCTGTAGGTACTTTAATGTTATTACAGTATA
Source organism: Pandemis cinnamomeana (assembly GCA_932294345.1). Lineage (NCBI taxonomy): Eukaryota > Metazoa > Arthropoda > Insecta > Lepidoptera > Tortricidae > Pandemis > Pandemis cinnamomeana. The sequence continues at coordinate 5,296,003 of OW028709.1, read as the reverse complement.
GATTTTTGTAAGGTTATGGTAAAATCTGTACTGTAATAACATTAAAATACAGATTTTTGAACTGTAATGTAATAATGCTGGTCTTTTCCTACGGTTTCTGACGCATTTTAGAGCACGCATATGTACGTAGATACAGAATTTTAACGATTTAGTATAGCTATTAAACGAGATAATATTAAATGTACAGCTAATCAATGAAAACAGTTGAATTTATAAATGTCAGTGACCATAGCTTTACTTTTCGGATTTTTCTATGGTTTCTAATTTTCACTGACATTTAGAAATTTAATTTCTAACGATAAAACCGAAAAAGTAAAACATTAAAATCAAGAAATAAAAATTCTTGATTTATTTGATAGAAAACAGTTGAGTTCGAACGAATTTGCGGGTCACTAATCCTGCCACCAAGTAGCAGTGCTTGCGCTGCTGTGTTTCGGAGTGGAGTGCAGTGAAATTACTGGCCCATGAGATATTTCAACTTAGCCCTCTAGGATGGCAACGGATCTGTAATGCGCCGATATTGCGAATTTCCATGGGCAGTGGTGATTACTTACCAATAGGTAACACATTTGCTTATTTTCCTTCATAGTTGAGTATAAAAGTGAGTGAGTCGGTAAACAGCGCCGTTGTATCTAAGGAAGACATAAATCTTTTCAATTCGAAGCAACCGAGATGATCACGACTATTATATTTCCCCCTTTTTAACACTTCCTTCAATTTGCTCACGAAATCTTTTAAATCTCAAAGTATTGGTAAGTTTTCGTTTGAGGCGGGCTCCAACTTTTATGTAAAATCTGAACCAGAAAAGGAATATTTATAGCTTTGAGCTGAAAAGCAAAGGATCTAAGAGGATTAAAAAATCCCGTTTAAAATACTTTCGTCTTTCTCAGCAACGCTCTCCCGAGATTACACCTGTTAATGTTGTGTCTACTGCAAGCTCTGAAAGCAGAATCTCATTGAAATATTATTTTTGTAATTAGCAGATGTACATTTTACTTGCAGCAAATTCTTATTCGTAATCTAATGTAATATGTTTAAACGAGCAATTCTTGTATAATATGTATATCACTCACTACATAGTATAAAACAAAGTTGCTTTCCGCTGTCTGTCCCTATGTATGCTTAGATCTTTAAAACTAAGCAACGGATTTCGATGCGGTTTTTTTAATAGATAGAGTTATTTTATTTACTTAGCTATGTATTATATTTATATTAGTATTGTTGTTTTTATTATCCTTGCGTTTCTCCTGTTTGTTTGTTTCCGCCACCGACTTAAATTGTATTCGACTTATTTCTTTCTTTTATTGGTTGTCTGGTAGAGTTCGCTATTAAGCGACAAGACCGCCTATATTCTACCTTGGTCTTTCTTCTGTATTGTTATGTACCGATTTGTCGTGTTTAATAAAGAGTATTTGTATTTTATTGTTTTGTCGGCACGGGCCCTAAGTAGAAATGTCCACTTCCTGGCCAGGGGAAGACGTAAAATTGTGTACACATTCCGGGCGGTGATAAAGAAAGCCACAGATCGCATGTTTGTCGCCCTCACCTTTGGCTCATGCGACAAGTTCCTGCCATCTGAGACATTCTTTATTTCACCATCCTCGGAAATTTACATCCCCAAAGTTGAACTCAACTCAAGTTAAAGCTAATGTTCACAAGTTGTTTGACTAAACTATGTACCTGCTAGTTGAGCTTGAAGCCTGCATCAATGAATGCCAAATACCTCTGAAAGGCTTTTGGCTCTAGCTAGTTGGAAACGCGGGTTATTCGGAAATGTCAAATTGACTTGGAACAAGTTTGTTGAGAATCCCGTGCCGTCTAAATGCGATTCAGTTCCGACTCAGTCCAGGTTTTAGCTGTCATTTTTAGCATGGATCTGAAAGCGAGCCAACCTAAACTGCATCGGAATTGAATCGCATTAAGACGTCATGGTAAGGCATTAAATGACAACGAGAGCTAAATGTTTTTAAGTGACGGAAACTAGGACATAATTATGTTTTTTTTTTCATGTAGGTACCTACTGAATAATTATTGGCATTCGCAATCAAAGAATCTGACCGTTTATGTCGTTATTCCCATACATTCGCCTAGAGAATCAAAGTTTTATTTTTATTCTTATTTTTTATTTTTATAATAGGTTTGTAAATGATTTTGAAAAAGAGATACATCTATTCTGTACAATGATGATGTTCTATATTCTGTACGTCTTTATAAATTCCGCGTTTAAATTTTTCTACAATGACCAAGCCACAGTTAATTCGATTGACAGGAAGATAGGCGAGCTGTTACAACAAAATAAACACATTGTCCTCACAAACGCGACCCTTTTTCCATACGGGATATTTACCTACACATAAATTTTATTCGGAAAATGTAAATAGGTCCGATTCGAGTATGGCGGACCGCAGATGCCCCATGAGCGCGCTTCGGCCCGAGTATTAAAATTTTAAATTAAAGTACGTGTGATTAAACATTTGCCAGGTTGGTGACTATTAAAATGGATAAATCAACCGTATAGATTGTTTTTTTTTATTTTTTTTATTGTGGCTTGTGTTGCTAAATTTGCAAAATTTATGGAAACTGGTGATTTAGCGAAATCATGTTTTTATTGGAACTAAGGCATCGGGGCCTATGGTATTATGCCATTTCATTTTATTTTTATTTTGATGCAAGACTGTGTGGTGCGTGGAAAGAGACAGGACACATATACACAAACGCTTAATTTTAACCATGGGGAAGACGAGAACGAAAATCATCCCAACTACGTATAAGGAAGGCAGAATTTTCCAATTTTATTCTTTTTTGTGATTATTTACACCTATGCTAGATATCGGTAACCTAATACTTAGAGTCCCGGGGATAAGTCGAGGACATATAAACAGATATGGTGGCCAGCATAATGGGAACCTTTGAACCAGCACGAAACAGGGGGGGGATTTTATAGGTTAATTTTTAATAATTTTTAACATACCTACTTTACTTTAAATCAACTTCAACGTTTTAGTGTTATTTATTGTTATTTAGATATTAATGGTAAGTAAGTAAGTAGTAAGTAAATGCTTTATCGTACAAATATAAAGAAGCAGAGACAAATCACAAAAAAGAAGAATAGTTTGCCATCACTACATAGTATAAAACAAAGTCGCTTTCTCTGTCCCTATATCCCTATATATCCTTAAATCTTTAAAACTACGCAACGGATTTTGATGCGGTTTTTTTAATAGATAGAGTGATTCGAGAGGAAGGTTTTTATGTATAATTCTACGCAAACGAAGTCGCGGGCAGAAGCTAGTATATTAATAAATTTAAATGTAAAACTACATCATCGTTATGGTGAAACTAGGAGGTTTGTTTTTTCCACTTTGACTATGTACGGAATCCTAAAACTTGGCCCTTTTCAAACCGGATGTTGTTGTCACCTCGCTCTCCCGCGCTGCGGTCGCAGCTCGGTCTATCACTTTAATTAAACATCCAAAACTATCACCAAGCGGCCAAACTACTGAAACAGCCCTTAACGTGGATATAAATCGAGATCTTCCATTTCTGTCACCAGCCTTTTTTGTAGCTTTATTCTTTTGACAAGCTTTTATTCAACTGGCAATGTTTGTCCGGGTGGAATCTTGCGACGCAATTTTATATCTTCAAGCGAATGAGCTGAAATTTTGCGTACTTGAGTAAGTCGCATGACAATTCAATAATCTGGAAGTGGAGTTCTGGCGACCCAGCCAGGATTGCCTCCGAAGGCGGGAACTCTTCAACGGTTGGTCCGATTGACTTGAAATTTGGTATATTTAGGAAGGATGACAATGGAAGTAAAGTCAGCAAAAAACCCTACATTAAAAATGAAAACTTTGACAGAAGCTTATTTGCTGTTTTGTCATTTGTCATCCATTTTACAGTGTACCGAAATTTGGTCGTCACTCCGACCACTGTAAGACACATTTAACTTGCAAGATTTGCCCATACACAAGAACTAACACGGCAAGGTCAATACAAGCTCGAAACTATTGTATCTTTAAATTTGTCACTGCCTTAAATGTTCATTTATTGTTACGTTGTCGCTTTGGAATATACTTAACTACTTCTGAAAATCAATCTGTTGTAGGAACTTTTAAAACTATCACGTAATTCTAAGCTAGAATATTTGAATCAAAATTTTCCGTCCATTCCCATTACTCATTTACCGTCGTAAAAACAAAAGCAAATACGCGAACCTTTTTAAATATTGGCGCTTCCAGTTCTGTTGGTTTAGCGGCACAAGTTTAACTATTAGCGTTCGTCAATGGCTCCTAGCGAATAAAACTTTCCCGAACGCTCAGTAGGTAGTAATTATGCGGTCTCACTTTGAAATGTTTTCGTTCGTGCTTTCGAATAAACAAACGATGATTCTAACGCTACTGATTTCGATTTACATAATTCGATGCATTGTTTGTGAATGAACGTCAATATTAACGAATATCGCTATCAATTTATGACTGCGTTTGTCATACGCAGTAACACGTTCTGCCTTTCAAAGTTTTGTGTGAAACGAGACGTGATTGAATTCGCGACCCCCCGATCGGAATTTTATTTTACTGATAAATTCTGTTTGAGTGTGGGTAGTTCTATTGAATTGTTCTGCGACTTCAATAGAATTGTATTTGAATCAGATCCTGGCAATCGAAACGCAGACCGTGTAAAGTCGTTTGGAGTGAGCAACTGTGCGGTAATAGATGCAAACGGCTGAGTGCTAATGATTAACAACTGTGTTGTTCTCAATTTCATGCTAAATTAAATGAACTCCAGTGTCTGTCAGTTGTTTAATAGTCAGCTTAACTAAACCCCCTAGGAAATGGCGTCGTAATCGATTCTCGAAGGGCAAAGCTCGAGACAATAAATGACAGTCGTTGTCTTAACGCGGCCGAAACATTTTAACAGTATTTTAAGTATCATTAAACGATAATGCGCCGGAACTAGATCAACAAAGACTTCTCTTTAACGTTTGAAGTTAAAAATGACAGTAAATTCAAGAATATTCTGGAGGCTTTCACCCAGTGACAGTTTGTTATTGTACTCCTTTATTAATAACTAGCTTCTGGCCAAGACTTCGTCCGCGTAGAATTAGCACTTGACATGTTTATCGCTATCCCGCGGGAACTATGCCATTTTCCGGGATAAAAAGTAGCCTATAACATGGCTGGTGAGTTTCTCAACAGATTAATAAAGCTTGCATAAAAAAACGGTCAGCCGTTTTCACGTGACGCGATCGCAAATATACAGACATTCTAAAATCAATCTGTTGGAACGTGTTCTGTTGTCGATTCTGGAACCAATTTTTTTTAAATGTCTTCCATGTACAGACTTTTGTCACTCTTCAGCTTAATTATAATTTAATTATTACATATAATTATGTATAGATCCGAGTTAAGATTGGTCGCCGTTTCAGAATGTGTAAGAATAACTTTTAAATATTTCCTACTTACATTCATTTTATCTTTTATTATTCAGACGGTCTTCAGAAGGATCACTTACTTGCCTGCCCCGATAAATTTTAAAATCCCACCGAAGTGTTTCATGCTAATGAAATGTAAATCGCATTTTCCTTTTATGGCCTTTTAAATATTTTCATGATTATACTTGACACTAAATAATGGTCGTCTGGGGGATACTCCTTTTAAGCCATAGGATTGCCTAATTGCTAACGATTTTTTTTTAAATAATATACTGCCAGTAATATCACTGCCCTTCTTATTCTCTATGCTGGAGCTGAAAAACAGTGTTGAGCGGCAGGATTAATGATTTAAAAATCATTTACATTAGATACTACTGGTTTATTAAAGTTACTCTTTTAACTTCAAGGATAAAATATTGAGCATCAAAAAGTGTGTAATGAGAAAAGAAGCTTTAGAAGTAGTATAACAATGCACCGCCTTGATATTCCGTATAGCAACTGCGTACGACAACGAGCATATTCAAATTCAACGCGACGGGTGAGCCATGCGTCGCCTTGAAGCCTAATGTAGGCATTGAATTCAGCTCTTTTACATACAACAGTTCACGTGAAGATTAAATACGAGTATGACTATAATATTGTGGCATTTCCATTGGACTATTCTATGAGGTCTTATTCTCATTGAGATAGATTTTGTACTGATAAATTTTTTTGCGCCACCTTGTATTGTTGAACAGAAACAAATGATGAATGCGAGCGCTAAATAATTGACCTTCGTGCTGGGTCAAGAATGAGTGGCATTCAATACAAGTGAGATTACAAATCATAGACTTACGACGATCGCTCGCAATGCGCTTCTATTGTAAAGATAGAAATTAAAGCTCTCGCTAGATAATTGCTGCCTTTGTTACCATTGTTGAATACAGCACTTTAAATTACTCGAGACAACATTATTATAGAATAAAATGATTCACAGTTTAATATTGTGTAGGCTACCGGTGGCAAGGCAGGCAGAGGCGGAGATGACGAGATGACCTGGACGCGGTATTGACCGAGTCCATGATATAGCTTTGGATAGGGGGCCGTCCATTAATCATGTGATGTTTTTTTAGCACTTACACCCCCCCCCCCTTGGTGATACGTAGTGAGGTTTAAAACTGCCCCCCTCCCCATCCAAAATCACGTGTATTTTTAGTACCTACAAAGAATTTTACATTTTTAGAATAGTATCTTTAAATACATGCATAAAAGGCGCGGGGACCCGCGCGTTTGACGACTAAATAAATACACGTGATATCTTACTATACCCCCCCGTCCCCTTGTGATATTTCGTGATTTTTGCCGAACCCCTCCCCCCTTTCGGAGCCTCACGTGATTAATTGACGGGTCCTAGGGTGATGCTGAGGTCGAGAGGGGAGGCCTGCGCCCAGCAGTGGGACAGGTGTAGATACTCTGAATCTGCTGAAGGAGCTTGATGCTTATATCATAAGACGTCATAATCAAGACAGGTAGTCAAGCGCCTCCTTGTTTAAATTTAATTCTGTCCAAGTATAAAAAACAGATGACAATAATTTATCAATGCCCACGCTTTAATCCCACATCTGTTAGGCAGTTACAGGTTAATGTTTTAGTGATATTATCAGTATAATGGAATGATTATGCTAACGGTCACAGAACGAGGGAAGGTACGATTCGGACCCGTGAAATGGGAAATGTAACTGCTTAATTATCTTTTCAGCATCTGATACTGCCTTAATGTTTACAGTTGCATTAGGAGTACTTACAGACAATGTTAATATTGAGCCGTGCAAGATTACCGTTAGTGCTTTGCGCTCTTGTAAAATCGTATTTCAGTTATAATTATTGTCATGATCATGAATGCTGTCTGACGTAGGGCAGCGTGTGTCTAGTCTGAACGCCTAAAAGCAACTGGCGAATATTTTATTATGAGATAGGGAGGCAAATAGGCTAGTGGGTCACATGGATATAGCAACACTCCAGGGTTGTAAATGCATTGCCAGCCGAAAGGGATAACAGCAATGCAAGCAGTGCAAGATGGTGGTAGCCATCTGGACGGACCTTGCACAAGGTCCTACCACCTGTTAAAATAGATACCTATCTGCTCTAAACGGCAATACAAGAGGATTGAAATGGGTATTTTGAATTTAGGTTGTACTATTTTAATCGTATGTCATTTTATCTGAGCCCCGTTGCAATGCAATTGAAAAAAAATGCTGTGTCAAAATATGAATAAAAAACAATGTTTGTTTTTATCTGTGGCTGGAAAAATTAAATAAATAGTGTCGATTCAAACAGCACCAAAATATTAACAAGCGCACGCATTCGCCGTCTCTAAAATAACAAAAAATATTTCACAGTACGAAAACAAATAAATCCGGCTTTCTAAATAACCAAATCTGACCTGATGGTATTCAACTTTTACTCCAATATAAAACAAAATAAAGTCCTTTATTTATAGAAAAATCACAGAGGCTTAGAGCTATTTCGACATCAGTGTGTACATATTGTTTTGTTTTCGTATGTTATCGTTGACTGCCACACGTCCCAACAATCTGTTAAAAATTCATGATTTCAAAACTAGTCAATCGGGCGAGTTTGTGTTGAACATAAATCTTTTATGACCTTCGCATATTTAAACTATTATTAAACAAACACAGAACAAAAAAAGGGAACAACTACGAATGATATAGCAGAATGTGTTACTCGCATTTAAAGGAAAACTATGTAGGCATTAATACAAATATGACCAGGCTGCAAAATTTTATTTTCAACTAATTTCTTGCACTAAACTGCCATATGAATAAGAATAATACCGATAGTGATAATGGCGCACTCTCGACAATTGCCATATACAAAGTGTCTTAAAACTAACCCGGAAGACTCGGCAAATTGTTGTGTTAGTTCAACTGAAAACCGCTGTAAATTTTTTTAAAGATTTTTTATCTATGTGTCAAAAATGTTTCTATTCATTCAGGTGGTCTAATTTTGAATCCACCATTACAATAAGAAACCTCTGCAAGAATATTCAATTATATTTGCCCAACGATCTGCTGAAATATTCTAGGATAAACCTAAGACGCCTTGTATACGTACTCATTACATTATGTAGCCGATGAACACGAAATTTTAAATATTTTTAAAGAAAGAAAGAAAAAGAGAAGAACATTTATTCCTTTTAGCAACACACAAATATACACACAATTTTATAGAAAAAAAACAAAAACACAGACATGAAAAATAGATCACCAGTGTTGAGTGTCGTCGCAAAAGGTTTAATCAGGCGTCAGCTGTGACGCCGCAGGTTCAGCATACCTATTATCCCCACTTTAGGCCGGGCAATAGTTAACACCCCTCTTTATGTGCTAGAGAAAAATACTGTAACGCAAAAACGCCTCGTCCACACCCGGATGCGCCTGAATAATTTATAACGAAAATGCCCCACAAAAGAGTTTATCTTCCTACTATTTACGGAGTGAAAAACACGTAGGCCATTGTTCTTAATTATGAAAAGACGCCTTTGATTAATATAGACTACAGTAAAACAGTTCTAAGTGACTTGTATACTTTAAATAATAATGTATGAGTAAGTAATATCATTAATTTTAATAAAACCAGATGGCTTAACCTTTAAATTTAAATGAGCTCAAAACAAATTGCTTTAACTTTATGTCAAATTAGCATTTTGGTACTGTAACATAAACCCTAATGTAGCAGGACGCCTAAGCGAGTTTAGGCCGGCGTGCTCACGCATGTAAAATTTCTCATTGCTATAAATTTGTTAGGGGTGGTTTACCGCCGGAGGCCGGTCATAAAAGTCGCTTCACAAACGAATTATGCCCGAGTTCACTCACATCGGTAATCCGCCGAGAATCGGAAATGTCCGGAGACGCTGGCATCATTCCACGAAAGAGAAAACCTTGTCAAGCTGAAGCTATAAAACATGTATTACTTGCTTATTTCAATAGCCGCTGTGTATTAAAAGTAGGTAATAGGTAATTTCAAACTAAACGCAAATTCAGACCGCACCTGTTATCAGCTAAAGATTATCTGCGCCAAGGGTACCTGGCAACGACTTTTCGGATAATTCGAAGTGTTCAATCCATATTTTGATAGCTAACTTTCCTTTGTCAACCGCGAGTGACGCGGACTATTCGTGTAAAAGTAGTTGTTTCGAACTGGGCGTGATTGGTCATGGTAAACAAAAACCAGTCGGATTGATAAATGAGAATTCTCTAAAATTTGCAAAACATTTTGCTATAGAATTTTCTGAACCGAATAAGATAACGATTTGGAATAGAAGAATAGGTATTCCGAAGTGCTGTCGGCGGGTTCGGCGATGTCAGATAAATTCCCGCCGATTCCGGATCTCCCGGGCCATTTCTTTTGCTAATTATTGTTCCGACGGAGGCGGTGCTGTGGGTAATGGCCGTAATAAGATCTTTTGTAATCTCATTTATTAATTTTCGTCCCTCATTATTCTCCTCTCCTTTGTACCGCTTCTTGGTAAAATCTAAATAGACAACTTGCCCCCGAAAGTGAACGTAATAGATCTCGAGGAATATTCCAGAATTTCTGTATCACAATGCAAATGCTGTTTCTCACATTAATGAAATTTGTGGTCGCCTGTTTATTCGTAATAAGGCTGTTCATATTCTCGGGATAGTACCTATGCGGGAGACAAACTTGAATTTGTAATTAATCTCTTTGTTAGGCGTCTTCCGCAATCACAACGTCGAGGCAGAAAGTTTATACGTAACGTGGCATTCATAAACTGACACCACTGACTGGCTCTTATTACGACAATCACAACACATATAATCAAGTACTTCAGTACTATTTGAATAAGCAGTTATTCTGATCTAATATTTAATAAATACAATTAAGCTGAAAAGCTTATTTGAAAGGGCTACTCTCTCGAATTATCGGTCGGATTTGAAAAATCTATATACAAGTTAAAGACTATTTTTAAGGACAGTTCTAAGTTATTTAATTATGCGAGAAGACCAAAATATACTAAATAAAATGGCGAGTAAAACCGCAGGCTTAGCTATTCGTGTTAAAAAAAAGGTAAAGCCAATAAAGGATCACAATGAAACTGTTATTAAGTCTCTCGGTCAGTCAATTTAAGGGTTTACGTCGTGAAGTTTTCACTTTTCATCATTCCTTAATTAAGTCTTGGCTGGGCAAAGTTTGGCAGCTCAAATTAAAACTTTTGCGGCTTTCTTAAGTTGAACAAAAACAGTATAGTCCCATAATGATGCGTACGTACCTCAAGTGCTTCTGATTTGCATTTAGGATCTCCTCCCGCAACCGCTAGGTAAATTTGTTTTAGTTCTAATTTAAAGCGAAAGTTTGCTTTCTTAGTAACATTTGAAAAGTTAAGAAATAGAGTATGTATGTATGTATGTATGTAAACTCTTTATTGTGCAAAATAAACAAGACAAATAAAATTGACAAACACTGAGATACATGCACAAAGGCGGACTTATCCCTTTAAGGGATCTCTTCCAGTCAACCTTTGAGTAGATGAAAGGAGTATTATATTAGGGATGGACGAGTGAGTTTAAAAATTGCAAACACTGAGAGCCACAATACATAACTTTACCGAATATAATACATAAACTCCTAAAACCTAGTCAATAAACTACTTCAATGTTCAGGGATTTATTTTCGACGTCACCTCAAGAAACAAACTAAAAGCAGTTAAACCGCTCATTTTCAGATATATCAATGTAATGTCACACTTAGTCCATTATCACCAACACCCCAAAAACGCTTAGCTAAGATTTTACTATGAATACAATGTCAACACTGAGCAGAACTGTCCCTCAAGCGAACTAGCGACATAAGAACTAGAAAACAATCAAATAAATCCATAAATACCCTCATAAAATTCGCAAACAAAATGCCTAAAACTATAATACCTTCAACTATTATTTCTATGAAGAGATTGATGAATGTAGATGTAGCGAAAGAAGTATGTCAGGATCGTAGCAAGTGGAACAATGTAGGCTCTGCCTACCCTTGTGGGAAAGAGGCGTGACGGTATGTATGTATGTATTATTGCGAATTTCAGTTGTGGTCTCGTTTCATCAACCCGCACTCATATTTTAATGCCCTTCATTATGAAACAGTCACATAGACTACCATTATAAAATAATATCGGAGAAATAGAGCCATCGCTCTTAGCACGGCGTGGTGCAGCAATATTTCCTCGAATAAGGTTTCCTTTGATGGAATATTCCTGGCTGGTACTCGTGGCGTCGGGCTATTCCCGCCGGCCCCCCATACGTCTTCCTGCTGCCCGGAAGTCTCCGAGGACCCCGGAATGGTGTATTTAAGTAAATACAACGTGAATTGATCCTCTTTGATGTAGTGGTATTTTTCTCGTGAAATGGTTTATTATATACGCAACAACGGATGCTCGACGTGTTTCGGACTCGTTCGTAGTCCTTCCTCTTGGAGCGCTCGCCCCGGCATCACTCGACTATACGTGAGTTATCCGTTTTTGTATAATTATGATTGAGTCTCGCGGTAGTTTCATATTTGTAATTTAATCAAAATGAATTAATAATTCCTTCCTGATCTTTTGAATTTCTTTTTACGGTATTACCCGTTAGAACTTAAATTTCTAAACGACACTATACCGCTACACCACCCATAGCAGGTTGCATAGCACGCATCACGGAATGACGAGGATCCGGGTTCGATTCACAGCCATAGCTTTAATTTTCGGATTTTTCTATGTGTTCTAATTGTCAGTATCGTTTATGTATTTTTTTTTACACGAAATGTTTTGGACTCTAACTTACGATGAGGTTTGAACCGTGTTTTTTTAATAATGTCAAGTTAAGGGTCAAAGTATTCTTCAATGATTCCTAAGAACAACTAAGCTAAGCAATCGAAGTTACAAATAGTTTCGTAATACTCGTATTCAATTAACCATTTCTTAGTATAAGTAAGATTTAATGTCCCCGCCACACTGACTCGTACTCCGAAAATCGAAGTATGAATAGCGTCGTCTCGTTTACAGTAATAGTGTTTAAAATTAGAGTAAGAGAGACGGTATGATACGAACTTCGAATATCGGATTTAAGAGTAGACTCCTCGTCAACGATGCCTGCCCAAAGTGTCCGGTGAAGTAATTCGTTCCAATTTCTTCTTGAAAGCAAAGTCTCTTCCCTCGGAACTGGGGCATTGAATCAATGTAGGTAGTTACAATGTAGAGGAAAAGTCCAGTTAGTTAACTTAGTGAAAGGGCAAAAAATAGTTCCATGTAATTGAGTTAGTGCTTGATTCGGTCTAATGCTTTAGGTATCAGGGGAGGTTTCATTCAACTAATTGCAAAAAAGTGGCAAAGTGAAGACACTGAGAGTTTTTTAATATTTTTTTTCAAAAGATGGCTAAAGTGTTGTGAATCTTCTGATGGTGGAGCAGCTCTTATATGAACGAAATACGTGAGGGTACCAGACTAGATACGATCATCATCATTATCGGCCTTTAGCAGTCCACCGCTGGACAACATTGGCCTTCCCTAAAACGCAGCACACCTTTCGCTAATCGTCACTGCACCTAGCTGGGGTATCCTATACTATGCTTGCTAAGTCACGGTCTGCACTCAAGAACCGTTTACCCTAACGGTTATCGGTTCTTCGACAGATAAATGCCAGTCAGAAAATCGAAAACCTCATGAGTTCCAGTACCTGCATCAGCTGTATACATCTCTACTATAGACTAATATAATTTAAGGCTCGGAAAAGAAGAGCCCTTGGCGGCCAATTTGCAAAAATCATTTTTATTACTCTCTGCGCCGGAACACATAAGGAGGTGCATATCAATCAAAAGAATTAGCAAGAAGAGTTGTGATAGCGATTCAGATGAACTACGCACAGGACTTACTACCCGCAAATTTGAACTAAATCCCTGCGTATGCTTAGATCTTTAAAACTACGCAACGGATTTTGATGCGGTGTTTTTTAATAGATAGGGCGATTCTAAAGGAAGCTAATTCTACGCAGGCAAAGTCGCGGGCAGACGCTAGTAAGTACTAAAGTGTACTCTATTCAAGTGAATAGAGTACACTTTAGCGGGTGATTGAACAACCTCGTGAATTAAATGTGAAAGTGTTTCGAGTCAAGAGTAGTCTAGGAGCCATAAATAATACTCATCAATTAGGCTTTAACTTCCTAAATAAATCTTAAATTAGCGGAGCGGTTTGAACACAATGTAAACAGCTTAAATTCGAGAATTTGTTTTACAGGTGTACTTACTGTGTATTATTTTAATTCACATGAGCCATCTCATTTAAACTGATCGATCACCGCAAAGCTTAAACCACTGAACGAATTGCGCTGAATTTTAGCACGCAGACAGTTAACATGACGTTTAGAAAGAATTTCGGGACAGGGCCGGATTAAGGTTGTTTTAGAGGTTTCGCGAAATTTAAAGCAACAGCAAGTAGTTTATAAAAGTTAAGAATGAAACGGCTCAACTGCTACTTAATTTGACATAGTTCCGCTAGTGTGTTCTTTTCGTAAGTCCGTGTTTATGAGTGAACGCGTTCATAGCAGAATGCTCAAGCTTAACCTAAAACAAATACTCGCAATACACTCTTACTTGTCTTACTAAGTTTGTCGTACGCTGTAACGGTGCGATGGCTTGAGAACCAAAAACTTCACTTCTAATCTAGCTATAATGCATGCATACACATACATACTTGAATGGGTTGCGTATGTAAACGTAGTGTCAATGAGCGGATACAGGTACTGAAAAGCCATGGAGGATTATAATTAATAATTACGGCTAATAGACCGAGCTAATGTAATCAACCTCCCATAGACGTATTAGCCTCTGCGAGAAAAACAAAGGAACGCGACAGAGTTGAGTTTGAGATTGAAAAGCGCGCGTGTACCTACAATTAAAATTTCAAAGAATTCTTATTGTAAATCCTGTATCAACTCTCTCACTGTACAAGAGTTGTATGTATTCCACTCATACGATCGCTGTTCGACAGTAAATAATAAATTATTTCTGCTGCATGACGGCACTCGCTTTATTTCACTAATTAATCGCATGGAATACGGCAACCTGCGGCTATGAGTAAAAATGTATAGACGATGAAATGCTTTGATGTCGCCCAAATATCACCAATTCGCTTAGAGCAAAATCCAAGTCTATGCGAGTTGATAAATATCAAACCCTAATTATACATACTTTAGTTTTCATTTAATCATAGTTTAATTCATTTTTATTCATTGATAAATTAAACATACACAGATTGGACATATTGGATAGAATTATCACGGGCTTATAAACTAAAAAATATTCTAACTCAGACAAGTGACTAGAGTAAAAGACAGTTTTAGTGTAAAACGCTAATCATACTACAAAATCAAACTGTAAAAATACCAGACAGATTTTTTGTATTGATAGCGCTCTGGTAACAGAGTGTGCTCAAAAGGGAAAAGGGGAATGCATTTTGATTTGCTGCCATGCAGGTGCGGCTATCTTAAACTTGGTTTCTAGATCAGAGACAAACTGAATAAATTGTAGGCAGTCAATATACTATAGGTTTTCATGTACCTGATACAATTAGGTACATAAAATTAATATTTAATGAATATTGTATATTGGTTTATACACATATATACACACACATACACACCCACAGATCACGTTCATATCCCTTACGGGGTAGACAGAGCCTAAGGTAACAGGTACCTACAGGCCACATTTAGCAAGATTGTGGGCGTATAAGTGGAAAATGGTATCAAAATAGTGATCGGTTGGATAGTGATTGGTTTATAGGTTACTTTAATTAATAAATTACCGTGAGATATATCATAACACACACTTTTATGCCATATGAAATAGTATCGTAACGAAATAAACATGAAAGTACCGTACCTGAATAAAAATAAAATAGCGCCGAAACTAAATAAACAACTGAACCCAGACTCATCACATATGATGTTGGGATATTTCAACAAAACCATAGCGCAAGTAATCCGTTCTATCAGTATTACCGTTTTATTCTTTGTCCGCGGTCGGGACTGCCGAGCCGCCTCGAAGAAAAGACGACATTTATCCGGCAGAGTGTGTAATTTATTCGTGTACTTGTATAATTACTCGGGGGCCCGTAATATTGTCTAATTGTTCCTGTTTTACATTTTACAATTCTAGTCTACCGAGACCTTGACGATTAATGGTGTGGTCTCGAATAAAGCCGGCAGATTTTCTTTTCGAGCTAGTAGACTACTTGGGATACTCAGTTACACTAACCCCTTTACTGGGGCTGGCGATTTAATTCGCAAGAGAATTGGTAATTTGTCTTCAATTACTTGAATATATATGACTTACCTTATAAACTTTTCTCAGCAATAATTTTGAGAATGGTTTTTTAACAAAAGGTGCCAATGCCAATGGAAGTCTAATGGTACAACTTCAAGAGTATGTAAAACTAGGAAGGTGTTTTCTTTACCCGTTTTATGAAGCACTGGATGTACTTTATTTCCCTCGCTTGAATTTGGCTTACGGCCAAGCTAAAAGGTAAATCTCCATATCAGTTTTTAAAGTAAGATAAGTACGCCATAAATGTATGCGATTTGTTGCAGTTAATTTAAATTTTGAATTGGTACTCAACCGAAGTCGCATGTGTACATAAAATCAAGCTATTTCATAAAAATCCCAGTCGCTCACAAACCCGAGTACAGACCGCAGTTCCCCATGCAGATTTTATTGTATGAATCTAATAAACATCGTTCTAGTTATTTCCGCGCGCGTGAAACGTTGCTAACGAGCTCTGCATATCGAACATAATATGTTCATATTATGTACAGAATCTGTTCCATTTTCAGTTTTGTATGAACACATATTTACATTTTAATAAATTTTATATCAATAAATAGAGGGCTGGTCAATATTTTGCTCAGAATAAGCATTCCCGTACAACGTGGCAATGCTGCCAGAATAATCTTCCAATGAAGAATCTTCCATGCTGGTCTGGGAGCAAAGAAAAAATATAGAATGTACTAGGTGCTTCTCTACCCGCGCAGATGGTAAAAGCCCATCGAGGGAATGGGCGAAAATAATAGGAATCATGTTATAGGCGATGAGGCTAGCAACCCATCACTATTTTGATTCCATTTTCCACCTATACGCCCACAATCTTGCTAAATGTGGCCTGTAGGTACCTGTTACCTTAGGCTCTGTCTACCCCGTAAGGGATAAAGACGTGATCTGTGTATGTGTATCTAAGTAATTTTAGCGCAAAGAAACCTGAAAACCTAAGTAAAACAAAACTACCTGGGTGATGAACGCCCTCGTCATGAATGATGTGGGTATATCTGCAAGAGAAAAAAAAACTTTCTGTCAAGTTTCATGCCATGCATTCTTCTTGGCAATGATGGTTGGCGACAGCGCAGTTAGTTTTAAATTTATCTTTTATACCACTTTTGCATCGAAACGAGTGATCCTACTATCTATAATAATATAAATTTAGTAATTTGAAAGTTCCCAAATTTGTACAACCACCAAACTTACAAACTTTGTACGTGGTTCAATCTATGTACCTACCTGGTAGGGATTACCTTACCTCAGAAAATCGTATGCGGTCTGCGGTCGGTTTGTTGAAATTTATTCGCATTGTTATACCTATAGGATTTTGAGCACATTAACCGTTTCTGTGTATTCAGGAAAACATTTATCTATCCCTCTCGCCGATCTTAGCCACCTACAGTACTACATTATTAGGGCTCTCGGTGCTTTAACTTTGCCTTTTAATGCCTCGATATGTTACCTATAGAAAGTTGGGAAATCCTCAGCCGCCAGTCCATACCAAATCTTACACGCACGGGGCAAGAAACACCGCTTAAACCGCACAGTGGAAGATCGCCATTCAACGAGGTAGTGTTAATGGAATCTACTTTTCCTCCGAGAGATCAATGATGAAACTTGGCAGCTGGGATAAGGTTAAAAAGTTCGTCAGAATACTCCCCATTGTAGATCCTGTAAAGCATGTCTCAGCGGTGGACCAGAAGAAAAAGATAATTAATAAGCCTCTTCGTTTGACATCACTTTATTATCTGCTAACTTGTAGACTTAAATGAATCTAAAAACTTATAGGTGTGCCTTACCTGGGTTAGATAAGGTAGGCTTGGTTTTGTAGCTCTATTCCAAAAAGTTTCTAATTGCATCTTAGCAGAAAATAGAGTATTACCAGGTTAAAGTTTAACTATTATCGCATTTGAGACTTTAACACGTTTTTTAAATTACGTCGACGTTACAGCCACGATGCAGAAGCCCTTGTTACAAATAGTTAATTTAAAAATATGTTACTATGGTGATTATGCCAAGTGCGATAGTAGATAATATATGAATGAAAATCACGAAAGTTTATAATAAATGAATGTTTGTTGGCAAAACACTAATGATCCCTTGATTCGTTAATAAAATATAATCAACTTAAGTTAGTAAAAAAGACTCGTATCTAGACAACCTTGAGACTACAGACACATTGTTGGAATGCGGCGCAGATGTGAGCGAATTTTCCCACGCAGTTTTTAACTTTGCCATGTTAGATTAGAACGATGGTCAAACGTAAATATAAACAGTTTTATTGCCAGGTACTAGGCAATATTACACATGGTTAAAACCACTACCGGTGTACAGTTTAACAAAGATCGGATTCGGATCGGAGTAAAGGAAAAAATAGTATTCCTATATGAAATCTGTATACAGATAGTCACTATCCGCTTTCGTTTGATCGACACATACATATGCCCGCCGATTGCTCTGTAGGTTTTTCTATTTATAGGAATATGTCGCAAAAATACCGTGATCGAAAATATCGGTAGAACGAAAACATCAAATTCTAAAAGCACTTGCATCGGTATACACACACAAATCACATCTTTATCCCTTACGGGGTTGACAGAGCCTTAGGTAACAAGACCTGAAGGCCAAGTTTAGCATGCTGGTGGGCGTATAGGTGGAAAGGGGATTCAATACTTGTATTACAATAATTATTATATATGGGATTAATACTTACGTATAAGTTGATAAATCTAAGAGATAAAATTTTGAGAACGGAGGGCTGTCCAAAATTAATCAAGGCACTAGAGGAACTGGTGTTTACCAAAATGTCAATGTACCTACGGTCTTGCTTCTGTACATTTATTTATGCTTACACGCGACCTACTTTTGGCTGCGTCATATCACTCATTATACTATGATTTTTTGTTATGGTCGGCGAGCGCGTCACTAACTATCGTACCAATCACATCTAAAGAGAAAGTAACACCAGACACTTAACTTTAAACCTTTAAACCTTGTATCTAACTAACTTTACTTAACTTCAAATAAACTATACGTGAATAACAACTGCGGCTTCTTTCTCTGCACTCCACGAACTCACTACAACAACAGCAAGAAAGTGTAAGGACTAAACTCTGGCCCTTCCAGTCAATCAATTAAAATAATACCGACTGGTCTGGCGACCAACAAAATGGCGAAATATAATTAACTACGTCTAACTTAGCATTACCAAAACAGATTAGAGCCGATCAAACTGGTGTTACTTTGTTGCTATACTACTTTAACCTTTCTTCTATTCTCTAGGCTCTCTCTTTGGTTGAAATAGTTCAAGAAGATGGTATGTAGGTACAACGCGAGACAGTTTAGCAAAAAGTATTTAAGAAATGTTTTTTTTAATACAAGCCAGGTCTAGCCTGCCAGGATGAAATGTAAATCGGAGAGGAGGCGTTAATCAAGCCATGTCTCAATTTCACTACCAAATATGCTGTGAGATTGAAATGTTAGCCCCGATATTGCGTAATTCGCCCCCGGCCGATGCAATCCTTTGCCCAAATTAATCTAATACGACGGCTCTCGGTCTGCGGAACACAACGTGAGCTTAGAGTTGTGACCTACGTTACAAGAAACTTAAAAATACTTTGAGTTCACAGACTTATGCGTGTTACACGTCGTCTTGGTTAGGTGTCTTTTTTGTTACATAATCTTTCTTAAGACGAAATTCTTTTTCTGTTCCTATTAGCTTTGTCATTATTTCTAGATAAAAAAATTGTAGGATGCAGCATTCTAATGTTGATGAATTATGAAAACCATGGATTAGACTCAAAAATGGTGATCACCACACCCAACCAACCTACTAATCAACCAGCCGTCTTCTTGTTACTCTGACAACGGACTAACATGGCTCTTCACGCAATTGGGCGGTTGACCCGACCCCCCAAACACTATATGCCCACCTGTCAACCGTGTTATAAGCTATTTTTTTCAGAAATTGCTAAACATGTTGAAGAAAGTTACCAGTTTGCGGAAAATTAGTTGCAAACGTCGCTAAGCGTAGAGAAAACTGACAAAAAAAGTCGCTGACATGTACGAAATCTAGCGACTAAATTGTTAAGCTGGCAACACTGCCGGTTAAGCACAGTCACATCCCTAGTCAATTGGGTCCGCTGCTCGATATGCAGATGCCCCTCGTTAGCTGCTAGCCTACTGCACTCGACTTTACAGCATTTTGATATGGACAGTTGGATATTTCGAAAAGCGAATGGAGTTTTCTAACGGATTTTAAAAACGGCAACGTTAACTGCTTGTAAAGACTACCGAGAGGGCTACGTTTTTAACGATTCGTGATATACATTTTTGTTTACAAATTTTATCCCAAGATACTTTTCGTTTCACTTAGATAAAGCTTTAACTGAACATTTATGACCTAGTTTATTGATCCATTGCCTTTGATCCTAGTTTAGTTCTCTATTATGCCTCTGTCTACTTTATTGACAAGACGAAATGTGTTAAACTTACAAAATTAAATAGAACGTCAAATAAGTTGTGCGTTACTGGAGTTTTCATTAACATGGTTGGAGGAACACCGTAGGGACTAGGCTATAGACAAAACAGCAGTTTTTTTTCTAAGGGTGGCCTAGTTATGTAATTCATCACAGCTGCTCACAAATACTCTGCTTTTGTCGGTAATTTCCCTCGCCATCTTACCCTAACAAACCAAATAGAGACAAGATATCCACCAATCACCTCATCGTGTCGTTTAATGGGAAAATTTGCCGAACTATTTTGACGGATAATAAAGAAACCATACTACCATACATACTATTGTTGCCATACTAGAAAAAAATACGATGTAAATCAGTGCCCATACAAAAGTAAAGGGAATGGAGAAAAGGACGAACTTGGATCAGATCTAAAACGTGTCCGAGAATTTTTTCATGTCAAGAGCGTACATTAGAGGCTTAGAACGTTATTTTTTAGTTTAACAATAGACATCACTGATTGAACTGCGGCAATATCTGTGCATGTCGATTGGTTGACTGGTTCGGCTAAATCTTTGAGCGACTTTAAATTGAAAATCAAGCTTACGTAGAACCAGCCTAATAGTATTATTGTGTCGTCACCAGTTATAGCGGGTCCGTCGAAGGGCTGCTATAAAACGTACGCCTCTCTAGCCCTAGGGAGCTCTGATCATCGTCCAAATACCCTGCCTCCGTGATAAACTCATAACTAAGTTGCTCGTAAATATTTGGAGATTGGATGTAGAGGCGCCTATAAACTGATAGTGCTTGAGTTTCAAAAATCCAATGTTGACAACGGAAATACGGTGTTTACGATCCTTACGGCTTGCCAATCAAGTTTTGTGTTTTAACACGAAGAGAACGCTAACAAATAAAAACCAAACAAGTGCGAGTCGGACTCGACAAAAGATTCCACCGTACAATTTTACTGTCGTTATAAAGAACGAAGCAAAGCGGAATAAATTAATTTTCATTTATTTTATTTTTATTTTTGTTTGAATATTTGGGCGTGGAATTCTATGATACAAACTTTATCTAATCGCATTTTGGAAATAGTAAAGCACTAAGGAATATTACAACAAATATTATTCGTGAAAAATCTGTTTAAATATCAATTAAACTATTGTCAGTGCCTTAACAAGTAGGTACCTACGAAAATGGAACAACTAATATCCGGCTGTCACCACGCTTGAAGCTTCTAAGCCTCAAAACGGGCAGTTCGGGACTGACTGATGAAAGACAAGTATTTTGGCATTTGTAGTCGCATAATTGGATTTTACTACGTACTACTAGTTACTACTGTGAACACTCATGTTTGGAACAAATCCTACCGTCCCTGAGACGCAAAATTGTGGAATGTAAAATAAAATTCAAGTCCTTTACCTTTAATTTACTTTTCTATGATTGTCTATGCTTTCTTTTTCCGTGACATCTTAATGCGGGATCACTTTTAAACCAACGTCATTTTTTAATTCAAGACTTTATTACATTTTTTTTTGCTTGCGGTAGGACCTCGTGTAAAATGGTGTCGCCATCATACTCATCCTGCCACCAAACAGCAGTGCTTACGCTGCTGTGTTCCGGCGCGGCGAGTAAGAAAGCCGGTGAAATAACAGACCCTTGAGGTATTCTATCTTAGCCCTCTTGGCTGGTAAGGCATCTTCAATCCTTTGTTGCCGAGGGTCTCCATGGGTGGTGGTCACCGCTTACGATCAGTTGATCCACGTGGTATTTTGCCACCCTATTTTACATGTATAAACAAACTATTGCTAATTATTCGAATGTGACAATATCTTGAAACTAATGTTGATTTGAATGGCTAAAAATAACTTGATTAGTTGTTTACTGGTACCAGTACTTCCTGGTTCATCAACCTCTAGGAAGTTGTCCCTAGGTCGCAGTGTAAGCACAGTAATTAATCTGCATAGCACATAACGTCTTGTTTCTGCACTTGCCTAAGAGCGCCCGTCCGCCTTCTATTGCTCTCACTGGCTTTTATATATCTACTAGCTTTTGCCTGCGACTTCGTCTGCGTAGAATTATACATATAAACCTTCCTCTGGAATTACTCTATGTATTAAAAAAACCGCATTAAAATCCGTTACGCAGTTTTAAAGATCTAAGTATGCATATGGACATAGGGACAGAGAAAGCGACTTTATTTTATACTATGTAGTGATAGTGAAGCACCCCATGATTTCTTTAGCAAGTCTTCAATTTCCTATAATGTTAGTTTTCAGTTTTCATCCATCCGTATAGGGACAGACAGCGGAAAGCAACTTTGTTTTATACTATGTAGTGATACGTATAATAAAACGGTAGAGAGAAAAAAAATATCTTAAGATAGGTACTCGAGCAAAACTGCTATGGGGTATAAGCTTAGTTTTACTATGAAATTAGAAACGTTAACTTTTCAATGGTTTTCTGACTTTACGTCTATTTGCCTGTCTTTGTGTTTGTGTTAGTCTTGGAAACTGCTCAGTCAGTTTCCATGACGTTTTTACACATAGATTAAGCTTATTTGGAAAAACAAAAGGTGGACATTGTTTCTTCCGATTTTGATGAAGAAAACAAAACACGCGTGTGAGCAAATTCAATGATTATGTTATTCGTAAGATTATGTACTGGTTGTATAGTGTAGTTAGCAAGTGTGTTGGAACACAAATACAGGATAGATTCAGTTGCCTTCTCGGAATTCGGCGAACGTATTAAATCGCCCACGTTCACTTCAACTTTGTCGTTTAAAACTTGTCCATTCGCCAATTAGTACCAAATAAGCATGTCCCATGTGTCGTGAACTTTCGCTTGTGCGAATTTTGCACCCGTTTTCAGTAAAAGGTAATTGAATTTTACAAAGCAATGTTATTTTTAACTGTATTGTGTGCCGTTCGTTGCCATGTCCATACCCTTTTCTATGCACAATTATTATTATAGAATTGGCTAATTAGACACAGTATATTTATTCATCGTCCTACGCCCCAATGTTGGGCACATTGCAAAAAATTACATACATACATACATACATACACAAATCACGTCTTTATCCCTTACGAGGTAGACAGAGCCTAAGGCAACAGGTACCTTCAGGCCACATTTAGCAAGATTGTGGGCGTATAGGTGGAAAATGGAATCAAAATAGTGATGGGTTGCTAGCCTCATCGCCTATAACATGATTCCTATTATTTTCGCCCATTCCATCGATGGACTTTTACCATCTGCGCGGGTAGAGAAGCAACTGGTAGGTACATTCTATGTTTTTTCTTTGCTTCCAGACCAGCATGGAAGAGCGCATGAAAAAATTATGCGTGCGGAAAAAAAAAGCGATCACCACAGTTTTTGTTTGTGCATAGTAAAGTAGTTTCCAATATTTATTTCGCTAGCATAGACGACAGTCTCATAAATTTATCCACTGGTACTATCACCACAGTCTTAAATTATAGAAATGGTTTTCTTCCTCTCGTTTGTTTAACTACAATGGCGATACAAACTTTATTAATATTTCAAAGTCTGTTGTTATTCTGATTTGTGAGAAAGGACATCCGTTGTTGTACCTACCCAACCCGAGAGAGGTATTTAGATTTTAGTAAATATAAACGACATTTTTCCCGTTACTTTTACTTGGTTGTATATATTTGCTGCTAATTGATTTGAAACCTAATAGGTACCTAAATGCGCAGTTTCACAAACTTATGTCAAAAATATAAATAGATATATGGAAAAAGAAATGCTGAAATAATATTTCATACGGCAGGCCTATGTCTTTGTCTACGGCCCCACGCACACGGTTTTAACACGTTAGCTGCGGCACCAATTTTTGCATACTTTCCGTTCCTGCGGCACGAGGTATAATCGGCCCGTACCGTGACCAGACGTTAGGGCGACACGCGGTCTATTAGACCCCACCTCCTTTTACAGACTAAAATCCATTTTCTGGCGCGAAATCAAAGATAAATGAGAATTTTGGTCCTTATTGATATAGACAGTGAATTGATGAACCCTAATCCACCGTCGCCCCGGGATCTGATGGCTAGTTTAGGAATTATTAGCAAAACAAAATATGGGATCTTATACACCTCGTAACGCACTGAAATAGGGCAAATTTTCGCTGCGATTAGTGATGGGAAAAATAATATCGACGTTTTTAAACTGTCTTAACTACGCAACGACTTGACCGATTTTGATCAATTATATCTCATTAGATCGTTTTAAGGGCAAAACCTGGCAAAACAACACAAAGCTATCAAAGGATACATTTTTTTAAATAATCTAAATTGTGCTTGAAGGCGCCATAAAGAAAAAAAAACCGGCCAAGTGCGAGTCGGACTCGCGCACGAAGCGTTCCATTCTATACCATTAAGAGGCACCTATTACAGACTTATTATTGGAAAATAATGGATTACGGTTTATGCATAAGGTTTATCTTTCTATTTGTATATGAAAATCTTAATGCGGTTCACAGAATAGAAAAAAAAAGGCAACCAGAAGTAGAAAAGAAACTGTCCTATTTATTCTGCCTCGGGCTTTAAAAATACAATCGACGTGATGCACAACACTGGTCGCGGGAAGCTCGCGTTGAGTGCGGTACGAGGTCAGGGGGGATATGGGACGTTTTAGCCTCGTTCCGCACTGCATTAAAATTATATTAATTCAGTGCGGCACGAGGCCTAAGACATCCGGTACCAAGGTAGGTACACCACCGAGTCCGGAACCATTTAGTGATCTCAAATATATATTTATCTCTTTCCTACACTGGACCAAACCAAAGCTATGCCATTCGCACCACAGAGAAATTCACATTTTGCTTGCCGCACCACAGGGAAGTTGCATCAGGGGTGATTTAGGCCTCGCTTCGCACTTAACGTGTTAAAGGCTCCACGCTTGCAAATCCTCTCACTGTTGGATGCCAAATATAATCTGGCATGTGTACGAATGTTTTTTTGTTAAGATCATTATTTTGGCGCCGGCTGAAGCTTTGCTAAAACATTTACACGGAGTCATGTCAGGATTTTGCTCACGCAAGTTTTTCATATGCATGAATCGAGCCCACATCAGGGTCTGATTGACAGAACCTAGGCGTCTATAAAAATATAAGCCGACGAGTAACGACGGGCCTTAAATCCGGGTTCGTTACGCACAGTACGAGAAAACTGTAACAGGATCTACGAGGCTGATTTTGGGCGTTTCAACCGCTTTTAAGCATAGATATAGAGTCTAACTGTCATAACGGGTATAGCTGTATGGGCCAAGTGGTTCTTTTGTTTACTTATCTTCCTCAGTTTCAAGCTAACCTATGACAAAACGATAGAAATACATTAGGTTAGGTTAGCACATCTCTGGTAGAAGGATCACCACGTGGCAACTGTCTACATATAAAAATGAGATGGTATGTCACGCAGCGATTTCGCTTGTTAAGCCATAGTGTCTGGATCAGGGATGTTATGGATATATAATTTCGGATCCGGATATGGATATGAATATTGGTAAAATGTAATATCGGTTTCTGTTACGGTTATGGATATTAAATTATTTCGGATTATCCGATAGTTTCGGTTACGGATATTAAATTTTCAAGGAACTGTAAAATGAAATGCAATACGACTAAACGCGCGCGCGGCTGGTCTGCCGGCCGGGCAAAAACAAAAACTTGTTACGATGTCTCATATTTACTAAGTAGTATTTAGTTAGACTCCGCCCTATCCGAAACTCTCCAAAACTTTTATATCGGATTCGGTTACGGTTACGGATATTTTTTTATTTCGGATATCCGATAGTTTCGGTTACGGATATGGATATGCATAGCAACACTGGTCTGGATGATCACTTTTCGCAAGTGTAATCGTTCCAAAAAGATATTTTCAATCCAACACACTTGATCGCAACAGAAGCAATTATAACTAACAAATACAATAGGATCTTAACGAACTGCGCAGACAACACACGAGTACCTATAGGTACATATTATAAAGAGGCGTTGGCGGTGACTGAGAAGGTAAGCAAGCGGATAAATCCAATACTGACAACCTAACGACTTTAACAGCTTCAAACGCGTAGTTAGACGAATTATGGGTACATTATGCTTACGCGTGTTGATTAGAGGGCTTTTAAAAACATCCATAAAGTAAGTTAGTATTTACTTTTTGAAAATACGCAGACGCTGAAATAAGCGAAACATCAACATGTACCTCAGCAATTACAAAACAAATTTAACTAAACTAAATTGCAAACTCATCGCATTAAGTTTGTTATGGTTATGATTACTAGCTTGACTAAGCAATTATACTTTCACTTTCATAATTCGTTTGTCGACCTTTATTGTTGTCAAAAAATAAAGTTGATTTCAAAAATATTCTAACACAACTCTACAAAAATTGTACATAAATAAAGGTATTATTAGGATTTTAATTGATTTCACTTCAATGGTCACAATAATGCACTCTAATTATATTCGGTACGAACCAACCTTGATGATGAAAAGTTGGTTTAAAATCGCTGTCGCAGTGCGTAGAGCGCAGCTTAATCTAGGCGCCGACAAAGCCCCAGGGGCTAGAGGGAATTTTCTTGAGAAAAAATAAGCTTCCCGAGACCTCCGCGGCTGCTAAAGTGAGTTTAATAGTTCTCCCTTCAACCAATTTTATCTTAAACCGCTACGCATTTCCCGCCGTCACGGAAGAACACATTTTCTGCATCACGCACCTTCGATGCTCCCATAACGCTGCGAGCATGTTTAACTTATCTTCAACGTCTGCATCAAGACAAAAGACGAGCCACCGACGCGTGACAAGAAATTGAATTTAATATAACACGTAATGCACCTCGTTGGGCAACACTTGAGCCACTGCAAAATGATTTTGTAAAGAAAAGGAAAACTGTATAAAGGAAGACATCTTTTTCAACACAACGAGGCGTCTGAATAATTTGTTGTGACAAATTGTGCCCCCATTCAGAACAAGCCGGCTGCGGCAGCCTTAGATTTATGTATGTTTTTAGGTTTTGGGCGGGGCGACGTGATTTTTGCAATTTGAAAAGCATTTTTTCTGCTTGTATTGGAAAACGGGACAGAATTTAAATGTTGTTTTATGGCTGAAGGGGCTTTAGGGCATTCGGGCCCTTTTATTTTCCGGCGCGTGACGTCGGGCGCGGATCGCGAGAATGCTTTGAACTATATCTTGGCGGCGGCGGCGCGTGAAAGGAAATTGTTATTTTCCACTAGTTTATTGCGCCAAAACGTATTGTACAATTCCGACCTCCATTCCGAAGGATAAAAGAGCTGCCCTCAATTGGTTCTTATGGCTGGGTTTACCCATTTATTAATTACGTACTTTAAAATGAATACAAATTATCCGTAGTTACCTTTGATCAAAATTATTGTCGTAATTAAATTACTTGCTCTAAAAGAAGTAATAATTAAGCAAGCATTGTCTATTATGTGTGGTCTAATGCTACGTAAGCCAAGAAAATATATACCTAACTAAGGACGGCTTTGACCATGGTCAATTAATCTGTAGATCATACCTAATATCTTCTCACCCGAAACTCTAGTTGTAACTTGGCAGTAGGTACTTTAAATCATGCCAAAAAGGCTTTCGTGGAAAAAACCCATAAGACACATTCATAAAAAAGAAAAAAAAAATATAAGTGTTACTAAAATTTAGTAGAGCGAAAAAAATGTTTATCAATTACTGCTTTGTTGTAAAGCAACAATGGTTGATGTGCTTTTGTTGGCCCTTTTTTATTCAACAACGAAAATAAAATTTTCATTTTTATGTCATCACTTTGCAACCTTAATGCATGTGGGTGATGCAATGACGAGGTCGTAAATAACAAAGCTCTTTCCACAATCATGTTACCAACTAAATCTAAGTTTGCATATAATCTGCTGAATATAATATAACGTATTTATATTATTTATAACTTTAAATTATGCAACATTAACGAGAAATATTTCAAATTCTGATATCTAAATAATTGTTAGGCGAGGTCTTATTCTAATAAGCATTAATAGGTAAGTACTTAATAAATAAATAAGGTAAGTATACAAACATGTACACAAACAATAAAAAGTCGATTAAAAATCCAGTATTTTCATTAAAACAATGTTCTTTATCTTACCGGATGGAAAAAGCAAGGTAAACCGATTTATTGAATTTTACATTATGATGTGACAGTAACAATCTTAAAATTGTTCTAAAATCATTTAACTGTCACTTGTCGATCTTATTCACAGTATAATGTAAAAAGGGAAATTCATATATGTACATAATATTGGAATTTACCCATGGGATTTACAGATGCATGACCGTGTTGCGTTAGAGTTATCAATAAAACTGTCAAAGTCCGAACACCATTCCACAAAACCGTATAAATTTTCCAATCGCACCGCTGTCATATGAACGAAGCCCAAGTGTCGATTTCGAATCCATAATACATAGTACCATTTCAGAAAGACCTCTGGAATATCCTCGTTCGACCCCACTTCAACCCCGTTACTAGTAAATTTCGTTGGTTCCAGCGGGGCAGGTGAGGCCATTTTAGTGCGGTAACATGAAACTTGTTGAATATTCACGACTTAAAAATGTGTCCGCAATTTCAACATCCCTTCATTCGGAAGCAAATCGGTACGGGCTGTCATTGTGTCGATTTTTCAGGATAGCTGTAAATAATAGACGTGGAATGAATTAACCAAACCAAAAGTACGTAAAACGGTGAATTTGTCATAATAAATCTAACTGTAAGTTAATATAATTCATGAAACAATCAAAACTGAATCAAAATTATTGCTAAGAAATTACTTGGATACAAATGGTTTTTCCGATATCTTTATGGTTTAAGAAGAAAACCATAATTTTATGTACACAAAATATCAAATAATGGGTTTTTTTTTGGTTTTATCTTTGCTTGTATAAAATGAGATCAAATGAGTCAATCCTTAAAATTCTTTTAATTATAGAAAACTACAATTTATAATTAACTAGCGACCCGCCCCGGCTTCGCACGGTATATTATGCATGTATTATACATATGAACCTTCCTCTTGAATCACTCTATCTATTAAAAAAACCGCATCAAAATCCGTTGTGTAGTTTTGAAGATATAAGCATACGTAGGGACATAGAGACACAGGGACAGAGAAAGCGACTTTATTTTATACTATGTAGTGATAGTGATAGTGATGATGATAGTGATAGTGATGATAGTGATGATAGCGGGATTGGGACGTCAACGAAATTACTAGCTACATTCGCCGAGTTATTATAAAAGCCCTGCTCTTAAGCAAATTGTATACAGTGTGAAGTCATTTTAGACTGGTTACTTACAATAGACAGACAAAAAAAACAGATTTTTAGATTTATGTAATTAGTTGTGCTAAATATAAGTGCTACCTTCGAAGCTCTTCAACGTTTTTCGAGCTCAGTAATTTGTACGGAAACACCCTTTTCTAATGACTGTATCTTTTAATTAAGTTGATTCAGAGGGTTCATTTTCCCACAGCTCCAAGGGACCGCAGACCTCATTATTTGGTATCAATTTCTATTTTATATCTCCACGCGTTCCTGAGAAAAAGGTTCTTAACGGGCAGACAGACAGACGGACAACCAAGTGGTCTTATAACCCTAAAAATGAATTCAGAGCTATGAGGCGTCAACTTTCGACGTTCGTCAGTAATTTAAGTTAGTTTTAATTAATCAGTTTTGATTCTAATTGGGAATAACTTCAACGTGGTACGTTGAGTTCAATGTGAAACGGGTAGTTAGTAATCCGCTTACAAAGCAAAGTTGGTACGTGAAATAAACCTATTTCCGAGTTACGTAGCAACTTTACAGGAACAATTTTACCCAAAAGGTTAAACTTAAAGGCTTTTGTATGGCGACCGTTTAGTTTATGTAGGTGTTAAGTGATCCTTCCTCACGATTTACTGATCCTCATAGTTATCGCACATACATACATACATAAATCTCGTCTTTGTCCCTTACGGTTTGTATTACGTACGAGCGGTAAGTCGCAATAGGTATTAAGTTAACTAAAGTGTGTTTAACTTTTGGGTTCCGTATCTGAGTAAGAAAAAAGGAGCTTCTATAGGATCATATTGTCAGTGTGTTTGTCAGTCTACCTGTCTGTCAGTCAAGATCCTATTTCTCGAGAATCCGTGGAGGCATTAAGTTAAAATGAATATGAAATACTTGGGGCTAGGGTTTGAAACCGTAAACAAATAAAGCTTCTTTGTTTCATGCAATTTTGAGAGTGTTTCACATACAAAAACCATGAGCATAGTAGTAGTATCGGTTGAAATAGAATTACCTTTGAAATTAGGCAAACATTAATACCTTTCTTCCATGCTGGTCTGGGAGCAAAGAAAAAACATAGAATGTACCAGTTGCTTCTCTTCCCGCGCAGATGGTAACAGCCCATCGAGGGAATAGGCGAAAATCATAGGAATTATGTTGTAGGCGATGCGGCTAGCAACCCATCACTATTTTGATTCCATTTTCCATCTATACGCCCATAATCTTGCTAAACGTGGCCTTTAGGTCTTGTCACCTTGGGCTCTGTCTACCCCGTAAGGGATAAAGACGTGTTTTGTGTATGTATTAATACCTAACAAAGTTAATGAAAAAAACCTAAAAGATTTTAACTTGAGCAAAATAACTTTTGTACAAGCTAAGCTAGCTAATTTTTTATTTTACAACCACGATGTGAAAGAATAATGGAAAGTTATATCACGACGGGGAAATAAATTTAGGTGCTGTACGCAAACAAACGCGTAGGAATATTCGAATTCGTTAATAATATATAAAGTTCCATGATTTATCGCAACAACGGCTGGAAGCGGATATCTGTGTTGTATTTCATTCGTCTTTTATTGAAATACGAGGTTGCTTACAAATTGCACAGTCCATTTTTTAAACTAATTAAAAAATAAAAATAAATAAATATCCTGGGACAAATTACACCGATTGACCCAGCCCCAAACTAAGCAAAACTTGTAATATGGGCACTAGACAACGGATAAACATACTTATATAATGTAGATAAATACATACTTAAATACATAGGTACAACATCCATGACTCGGGCACAAGCATTCGTATTCATCATACAACTGTCTGCCCCTACCGGGATTCGAACCCAGGACCTTTAGCTTCATAGTCAGGGTCACTAACCACTTGGCTTTCCGGTCGTCAATTAGTTTTAAAAGCTATGATTATTTTCTCATACCACCACTCAGTCCTCTGTTCCATTTAGTTACACAGTATAAAAATAATGGAGAAGCTTAGTAACCATTTTTGAAGAAGAGGTTGAGAATAGGATCTGCAGTTTGATGACCCGGTCTTTACATTTGCATTCACCGCAGACTCCCACGGGATCGACCGATAGATTAACAGACAGACGTGCATATCCCATAGGTATCACACGATTATATAATAGACCATCAGGCATATAACGTGAGCAGTTAGTGCAGATAAAATTTTATACGGCCACATTAATGTTGACTAACACTAGTTTTGTAAGCACTGATACTAACATAATATGGATTTATAATCTGAAATAAAAACATTTTACTTTATTTTATTTTATTATTATTCCAACGAACAAAAAAATTACCTCGCTACTCCGCTACTCAAAGCGAGTGAGCAGCGGAGTAGCAAGGTAAATTTTTTGTTCGTTGAAATGGACCTCCGCAAAGTAACGCTTGATTCAATAAAATGACCACATTATTATTTAATCCAGATATAGTTAACGATCATACAAATCATGTAACAATGAGTTTCTTAGTAACTCTTAAAGTTTGTCTAAGAAGCAATTTAATTAAGTTAAATTTCATTTGACATAAGTTTTATGACGTTTACGTACGTACGTTAATTTAATCAACGCATTGTGTGATACATAATATATCACGTCTTTATCCCTTACGGGGTAGACAAAGTCTAAGGTAACAAAACCTTACGGCCACGTTTAGCATGATTAAGGGTGTATAGCTGGAAAGGGAAATCAAAATACTGATGGGTTGCCCGCCGCATCGGTTATAACATGATTCCTAAGACTTTCGCCCATTCCCTCGGCTTTTACCACCTGGGAAGAGAAGCAACTGGTGCATTCTATGTGATTCTATGTAATTATTCTATTCTGTAAAGTGAGTTTATTGGGCTTTCGTTCCCTTTCTTCCCAGTAGTTAAACGGGTGGGAGACGTGGATAAGCCTCTTCAGACTCGTATACCCCATGGTCTACCCCTGGGAGAGACATCAAGAATCGTTAATCCTACTGTCTGACTGATCGGTCAACACTCGGGTCGAATTGCGGTGAAATTTGGCACGCAGATCGTTATTATAAGTATGGATACGACATAGGCATCCGCTAAGAAAGGATTTGGCAACAAGCCGAATTACGGTGGTTTAAGGAACTTTACTATAAATTTTAACTCAGCGCGCACGAAGCCCGGGAAACGACTAGTAAGATATATATTTGGGAGTCTTTAGTGAGTGCGACCGAAAATACTGACGTTTTAGGGTTTATACACGAAGATGTTCTGCACGCGACTTCGTTTGCTTAGTATTATACATTATAAACCTTCCTCTTGAATCACTCTATCTACTAAAAAAAACCGCATCAAAGTCCGTTGCGTAGTTTTAAAGATCTAAGCATACATAAAGTGACTTTGTCTTATAATATGTAGTGACGCAAACGTTTTAATAGATTTTTTAAATTTCATTTCACTTTATGCATGAAAAATAGGCCAATTCAAAGTAATATATTCTAGCCAAACAACATTTGTAGCAATTACTGCACCTGAAACGTTACTCTTTAGTAAAGTCCCATAAAAATACATTAAAAACGTTCCTAGGTCGTTGTGCTGTTACCTACGGCGATGAAACAACGGGTGCATTGTCCTTTAGTGTTATATCTCCTACACCAGGGGTTGCGAACCTTTTTTGGTGGACGTGCCATTTTTTCACAAATAAAGTAATATAATGGCTCTGACTGACCTGTCATCAAAGACCCTGTTGTCTTAAGAGTGTGTTGTTATTTTACCATCATATGACCACATTTCCCGTTTTCCGCCCTATTTCATAATAAAATAATCTTAAGTTGGGGATTTAATGGACAAAGTAAACCTTTTTTATTATTGGCGTGCCCAAATTATTTTGAAGCGTGCCAACAGTGGCACGCGTGCCATTGGTTCGCCAGCCCTGTCCTAGACTTACTCCTAACCATCTGGCGTGGTGCCCGCAAATTTGTACACACGCTAGCACTTACAGTCTGAGATTAAGAAATAATATCGTTAAACCTAGGTTAAGATTGTCAGTTCCAAGTATTTTGACACTTTACAACCCTGGTTTATCCAGACGTTAACTGGGAGTGTAAAGTAAGATTAAAAAGTCTGACTCAGAATAAGACAATCACCAATTGAGCCACTTAACTTCGAACTCGTATAAATTTAATTCAGATTTTTTGAAGATTTTTACAAAAAAGATTAAGTACCTAAAATCTTTGTAATAACACAAAATTGGTTTTATACAAGTTTGAAGTTAAGTGAGTCAATTGGTTTAAAAACTTTATCAATACGTTTTATCTACATTAAGTGTTCTGTGTGTATACTGTAAAGACTCCTTCTTTACTCCTTCATGAATTCTTAATTTGAATATTAAAAAAGAAAAATAATTCAAAAACAAGGCAGAAAGAAACAGTCGGCGGATGGAAGCGATTGTAATAAATCTTCAATTTAAAAGAATATTAAAATACCGAAGTTATAGTCTAAAGTGCATTTTCTTCAATAGGTAAAAAGTATGTCACAGTACCCACATGGGTACTACA
This sequence comes from Pandemis cinnamomeana, assembly GCA_932294345.1. Classification (NCBI taxonomy): domain Eukaryota; kingdom Metazoa; phylum Arthropoda; class Insecta; order Lepidoptera; family Tortricidae; genus Pandemis; species Pandemis cinnamomeana. The sequence continues at coordinate 5,261,910 of OW028709.1, read as the reverse complement.
GTAGCTCATACAATGAATTAAAGTTGTCCTCCAATCTAAAAGGACTTTTTAGAGATCTGAAAACATTATGCTTATTTTATTTATTTGCATCTGTCATCATGTATGTACTATAGAACACTATCTAAATCTCGAGTTTAGTCACTTTTATTATCAGATTTCACTTTCGACCTTTCATCGAGTTTATTAACAGCGTTAATAAATTGCCGCCTCTTGAAACAAATTAATAACCAATAACGAGTTTGTTCCTAATCAAGTTAAAACAACAATTAAACAATATTGAAGTATTATTGAACGTTTGTGGAAACATATTTCCAAGGATCTCTGAACATTTTCGGTAGACCGCCGATACTTAATACAAATTACGCGATACTAAGTACATAAAATGCAACGAATTATGTGCACTCGCCAGCCTGTAAGCCTTCTCCGAAGATAAACAAACCAGTTCGTTCCGTACCGTTCTGCTCAAACTACTAGTCGTGAATCGGAGAGTGAGAAAGACGGTATGATAAGAACGTCTAATTTCAGAGTAGACCCTGTCAAGGACTAGTCCTTGAAAATAATTGTACTCAAAATATACTCAAAAGTGCGCACGCCTCGCGCTTTATACGCAGTGCTTTTAGATGTTCTGCGTTTGGATATTAGCATACGGGTAGTATTACACATGTTTTTCATGCAGCTCGAGTACACACATTGTTTGCGTTGTAAAATCTGTTTTTATGTGATATTTTACGATTCAGGAGATAAATTGTAGTAGACATGTTACTGCATACATGAACTATCTTTAAATACGTTCATGTTTTCAGTATCTTCGGTAAAAAATACCTTGAAGAATTATAAAAAATAATACATTTTATCATTTTGGATTTGGTGGTGTCTTTGTTATTTGATCAGCTTCGTGATTGAATAACATAAAAAAATACAATTTGGACCGGCACTTTAAAAATCTTACATACACACACATACAAATCGCGTCTTTATCCCTTACGGGGTAGACAGAGGCTAAGGCGACAAGACCTACAGGCCACGTTTTAGCAAGATTATGGGCGTAATAGATGGAAAATGGAATCAAAATAATGATTCCGATGATTTTCGCACATTCTCTCGGTGGGCTTTTACCATTTGCGCGGGAAGAGAAGCAACTGGTACATTCTATGTTTTTTCTTTGCTCCCAGACCAGCATGGAAGAACCTAAAAATCTTAATGTAGGTATATAATATTATAATTATATTTATGTGTCATTGTAGTAAATTGTACACACATTTTTTTAGACATTAACTTCTTTTATAAAATTTGTAAAATCTCATTAATGAATGGTTTCGTGTTTTAATAGTTTATTATTATGCAAAGCGTAGAATTCCTTCTTAAGCAGCGCTGCGACTAACTTGATAGAAAGAGTTAAAAATATTAGCAGTTTTATAAAAAGGCTGCAAAATTTTAAACTTCCAACATCGTGAAGTTGAAGCAAATTCCTCATCGCTTAAAACTTGCATTTATACCTACTTTGACTTGCGACTCCACGCAAATCGATAGGTGAACTCTAAGCGTCAGCTATATTTATACTCATAGTGCTTAACTTTACTCGTAATAGTAATATCGGTACGGGGGAGTACAATATATACTGCATAATTTTATTATGATAAAGTTGCAAAAGATAATGAAGAAGGAAGAAACTAGAATGGGAGGGACGTTGTTTTTACCTATCTTGCAAGGCCACAAAGCAAGTGTGTTGCCATTTTTGATGACAGTTTCTACGTTAAAAATAATAACAATACATTTTAAATTCTTGTTGACTTTTATAACCTAGGGCTCTTCAAGGCTAGAGTGAATATAGGCTATTACTGAACCAGTGAGTTACACCTTTGGCCTCATCTGCACCTTCCACCAAGTGAGATAGAGGTCAATCACTGGTCAGTTTGTAGTAAAAAAAATAAAAATGTAAAAATATTTTGTAAGTATACACAACATCTGACATTAATCCTAAAGGGTGTTAAAGAAATTCTTTGATAAATTATAATTATGCATGTATGTAAGTGTTTATCCTTATTTTATCCGGTGGTGGTCTAATGGAATAGTTTACTTGTAGGTAAGGATAAATTTGTTCATAGTTTTTACTTTATTTTGAATGATATCGTAATTTAAGTTTAAATGTAATAAAATACATTGTGAGGCATGTTTTCAATGACATTTTCTAAGCTTCATAATTAGATAAGAATGAATTTACAAATAGCACATGTCAACAAACAATTATGAACCAAAATATCACATTTGTTATGTCTTGAAATAAGCTAATCAAATAATAAATGAAGTTATCATAGTATCTGCGTCATACAAATCATTGCAGTCGAATAATAACAAGTCACACATACAAAATATTATCTCTCGCGAACAAGGTCAACCGGCTTTACCTTTAATTTGGCAACCCAAATAACTTTGATTGCTGGTAATTCCCATATCTTTAAATCAATCTGCTTTCACTCACGGTACCCGGGTTACGACTGGTTTAAAATATACGACCCTCCACGAAACAAAAGAAATGTTACAGATAAGAGAGATCTAATTTACTTTGCACATAAAATAAAAATCCATAAATCTGGGGAGAGATTTCAAAACCCCACCGTACCGGTTCAAATTATGAGGGTAGTTTTTTTCTGTTTGCTGGACGCAGGTAGATTTAAGGCAGGATGCAGTGTTGCCATCTGCTTAGAGCGCGGATTATAGTTTTTTTTTGGTAGAATGCATTTTACTGTACTAACAATTTTCAGGAGAGCTGGCACTTTGGCCATTGTTTTTCTCGTGTACGACTGCCCACTAAGTTGTTTCAATTGTTTGTTGTTTTTTTATTTGAATTAAAAGTTAAAATGCTTTGTAGCGCATTACATGAAATGACCACATAGTACACTACTTAGTAGATGTGCGAGGCGGGTTGCCTCCACGTGTGGTCAAGAGCTGCAGTTCGTTTTTGGAAGGAAGGAAGAGCAGTGCTTGATCCGGTGCACCCGGGGCATCGGCTAATGCTTTCCTGGCAGTATCTGAGGGATATCATTGACCGTTGGCTAAGAGCCCGACAGGGAGGGAGGGGGTCTTTGACCATTACCTACCGTACAACGTTGCCGACATTTTGTCACAAGATTTTTTAATAATATTTTTTTTACATTGACATTGGCGAAGTTGTCGTCGCTATAACGACTTGATACGCCACAAATAAAAAGAAGAAGAAGTATAAATAAATGAATAAAATTGACAACATGAACGTAACCAACGGTAATATTCAAGCGCATTTGCTAATGTAGTGAAATATTACCGAGTCACGGTGACGGCTTCGGAGATTTCCATATAAAATTTAATATTTAACCGTAAAACACTGTAGTGATTGGATTGGAGTAACTCGTTCAATTAGCTAATGGCTTCGCGAAACACCTTGCGACAGCCAAATGGCGGATACACCCACATAGACCGGGGACGTCGAAGTGAACTCATGTCGTAAGACAAAATACTTGAACGATAGCTTTACGATAGTCTCGAGCAAACGCTTGCGCAGCTGTGTTCCATTCTTGAGGTATTCTTAACCCTTTAAGCTGGCAACGCAACTACAGTCCTGTAGTGTTGCGGGTATCTATAGGTAGTGACGCTCACTAACTCTCAGGTGTCCCACTCGCTCCTTTGCCTTTCTTGTCGTAAAAAAGGTCAAATGTGGCTTACAAACGGGGTAGAAAGACTAGAATTTTTCATGGGTCTTAATAGACGGATCTTATTGTATAACGCGCGGGTTCTCTCGCGTTCTTCGTCTCTTTCTATCTTATTGTTTGACAAAAAGCAATGGTGAATGCCTCTTGTGCATTCGCTTAAAAGACAGTACTTTGAAACTGGTATATTATTCACAGGTCATATATTTATAAAGTAAGAACCAAATAAACAATATTATGAATAAAATGAAATGAAACTATCGCTATGAATATTAAAAACTCGTGCGTTAGAAATAAAATTAGGTAATTATTTACGTGAAATCGTTCAGTAGTATTGTTTTTAATGCGTGCCAACGCAAGCTATATTAAAACACCCGTCGGCTTTGGGACTATTATGATAAAGGTAGCGTGAACCAACAAAACTAAGTACAGTCTAGACTGAAAGTTACGAGTGTGTTTTATAAACTTAGAACACGGAACTCTGCAAGGGAGCGTCGGTTCTTGGTTTTGTATACAGAAGAAAGAATACATGTAAACATTTAAAAAGTAAACAGTGAAATTGGGTACTTGCCTTACTTAAGGCACAGTAGTTTAAACTTCTGGTAAATGTCAAAATATATATTTTGATAACTACCCGCATAAAAATATTTTAATTAAATTTAATAGCGACGTAAACATACGAATTTTGTTTGTTTGGTTTCAAATTTAGTCATGATGAAAACAATAAATAAATAAAAATAAGCTATTATCCTTGGGCTAATCTAATTCAAACTAAAGGCCTGGTATAGGTGAAAAAAGGGAATCCAAATAGTGATGGGTTGATGATAGCATTACAGAACCGTGACTTAGCTTTACGCTGCGTACCTACATTTAAGGCTTCCAGTCAAAACAATAAAATAATTACTGTCGTCTTTCCAGTTCCTATTATTCGGGTAGCAAAACAAGAATTACCAATGATTTGTATCATTCTATCCAAGTTAGCAGTCAGTATAGAGATTAACGTTATATTTCTTTTGTTGCTTTATTAACTGCCTAATAACTTAAGTCCACCGAGATCGCAGCCCTCATTTTATTTATTTTACGACTTATTTGTCTTTTGTTTGCTGTTTTTCTCTTTGAAAAGTTGGTTCACTTTGAACTAAATAAGACATCAATAATTCAAAATTAATATTGAAGTAGAGCGCTGTTTGTTTTGCAAAAAGTTGATCGGTATTTGAATAGATAACCCTTTTCCCGAGCTTAAGTGGGTCGTTTGTATTGCCACCACCATCTTTCTTGCTAATCCTGCCAATAAACCGTAGAGCTTGCACTGTTGTTCCGGTGTAGAGAGTAAGACAGTTGGGGAAACTACGGGGCACAATTGGCAATCTCTCTAGTGTTTCGGCTGTCTAATGCTCGTTTAGCCTCTCTTGTTGAATTGAAATGACGAGATATTATAATTATGAACCCATTTAATTTGGATTGCTAGAAGCATGCCCTCAGCAGGAAGGAGTGGCCGGAGATAGATTAGAAATAAGTAGATAATGTTCAAATAGTGTTCAATTGTTAGATAAACGCTTCCCCAATCTAAAAAATACATATACAGGGTGTCCCAGAAAGTAGAGTCAAGCGAAAGTCCTGACGTAGAGCAACTCAAGGGGCATCCGAATCACCCCCATGTATGTTCCGCGATTTTTCGTAGTTTAGGAGTTATGGCCTTTTTTCACATTTTCTATTAATCTACGACCACGGAGACAGTTTTGCTCATTCTGACTGCAATAATTGAGATAATTGGCTGTTTGTTTTTTTAACGAGTAGCTGAATAGTACGTGCATGTATTTCATTTAAAAACAAAACAACATCGTTGGCTGTTTGGGCAAAAAAAATATCGAATCACAAAAAGTGACAAAAATTTTGACTGTAGTTCAGACTTTGAAGGCCGATTACATAAAAAAACTAGCACAACTTTTTTTTTCAAACCATGTTTAAAAACTGCCTTATTTTATTGACTTTCTACTCTATTAATTTTATTGATCTATCATTAAGGGATCATGCCAAAAAAAAATATCATTACGTACTTCATCCGTAATTTTCACTTTTTCTAGTAAGGTCAAGTACAAATCTGAAATTATGTTTGTGCTCCGGATTTAGCTTGAAAAACTTCTTGGTGCAGAACAATAATACTGGCCACTGATTTTCTGACGCTATTAAATGAAAATTAAAAAAGATTTCAGATTTGTACTTGGCCTTACTAGAAAAAGTGAAAATTACGGATGAAGTACGTTTTGATATTTTTTTTTGGCATGATCCCTTAATGATAGATCAATAAAATTAATAGGGTATAAAGTCAATAAAATAAGGCAGTTTTTAAACATGGTTTGAAAAAAAAAAGTTATGTTAGTTTTTTTTGTAATCGGCCTTCAAAGTCTGAACAACAGTCAAAATTTAGTCACTTTTTGTGATTCGATATTTTTTTTTGCCCAAACGGTCAACGATGTTGTTTTGTTTTTAAATGAAATACATGCACGTACTATTCAGCTACTCTTTAAAAAAACAAACATCCCATTATCTCAATTATTGCAGTCAGAGGGAGCAAAACTGTCTCCGTGGTCGTAGATTAATAAAAAATGTGAAAAAAGGCCATAACTCCTAAACTACGAAAAATCGCGGAACATACATGGGGGGTGATTCAGATGCCCCTTGAGTTGCTCTATGTCAGGACTTTCGCTTGACTGTACTTTCTGGGACACCCTGTATACATACATACATACATACATACATAAAACACGTCTTTATCCCTTATAGGGTAGACAGAGCCTAAGGTGACAAGACCAAAAGACCACGTTTAGCATGATTGTGGGCGTATGGATGGAAAGGGGAATCAAAACAGTGATGGGTTGCTAGCCACATCGCCTATATAAAATGATCCCTAAGATTTTCACCCAATCCCTCGATGGGCTTATACCATCTGCGCGGGAAGAGAAGCAACTGGTACCTACATTCTATGTTTTTTCTTTGCTCCCAGACCAGCATCTAAAAAATCGATGCGAAAATTACGGAAAATTATAAGTTCCTACGAAATAGCAAAAAACGAATACTCCGTATACTAAGTCAAACCCAAAGCTTATACGTATACGTAGCAGTTATACGCAGTTAACCCAAACAAGGCGAGTCAAAGCAGGCTAGTAAAAATGGCCGCAAAGTTTCCTTGCACCATTTTGCGACCTAATGGATGCGTGTTAAAAATTAAGAGAGGGTTATAAAGCTTGAGGAACTTTTAAACGCATCGTTAACCTTTTTAAGACGCAGTTAAACCTGGTTACGGTGGGGAATAGCTCGACACATTGTCTGCTGCCTATTTTATGGCCTTAATAAATATTTAAATTCTGGTTATGAAACTCTTTGTCAGTGTTTAGTCGTACATAAAGAGCATCTGTTTATGTTACAAGTTTTTAAGTGCTTTATTGAGTAACAAAAGCGAAAGCTCTCCACGGAATATATTTCATGTCTGATAATTTCTAATAAAAGACATACATAGTTCGAAATATTAGTAGAATGATACTTAGAACCGAGTAAAGAGCTGTACTGTTAGTTTCAAACACGACATGTAATTTGCTCATATACCCATGTATGGACAGTTCTCCGTATTTCAGTTCTTCCCAGCATCTTTCAGGACCTTAATATTTACTCGTATCATATTGTCTGTAGGTAAATACAAAGGTAAGAGCTTCTCGTTAATATGATAAATAATGGTTAAGTAGAATCTCCAATAGAATTTTATGTGATTCTGATGCGACGTGGATAGGACAAAATGTCTAAAGTGGGAAATCATTAAATACTAAGGATTTATCCTAATGCTTAGAGCTCATTTGTCCTTCTTCTCCTCGCGTTTTATTATTTGGATATGACCATGTTTTAGGGATAGTTTAGGGATACATTGTTGAATTGCCAGCTGGTTATGACAACTCCACCATTTCAATGAATACGTTACGTTGTTAGGCGATTATGTCATGTTGACAAGAGAGTTACCGGGCCGGCCCTTGCGGCGTTAGTGGACGTATCGTCCCGAAAGTAGGAACATAATACAGTCTAGGTCATGTTTGCAAATGAGCATTCACGTAAATGGGCTGACGCAGAAACTACTCATCCTAAGTAAACCGTTCTGTGGTTGGCATCGCGTAAATATTTTAACAATACATGTATGTACAGGACGACCAGGTATTAGATGCCGACATAGCGTCGCCAAGGCAAACACGGGCGACAGCGGTGTTTGCAAACTCCGTTCCACTTTGAACCCGTAATGTATTTGAATTTTTAGAAGGGTACGGCTAGATGTGATTTTGTTAGGAAGCAAAGGCAAATACAATCGCACCCTTTGACTATGAATACAAGTAATGCCGCCCACGGCCGTCCACTCAAAGGTTGCTGTTGGAGAGAATATCTTTCCGGAGATAAACTATCCGTTTGTAATATTGCTTGACGCTTTTCAGGCACGATATTTACGTTTTACAAATAACGTACGAGAAATACTTATATTACGCCATCTACTTATTTTTCTAAAAAAATATTAAGCAGGTAGTCGTTTGGAAGGTCAACAACCATTACTCTGAACGTAGACGCGTTGAGAACTGAACGTAATGCATTTAATGTAGCATGCAGCTAATGTAAAAAAAATCCTATAATTCGGTTAGATAAAAAGGAAAAAATCCGCGAAACTCGCTCTCATTTTGCCATGTGTTCGCGCGGCGCCCATCCTATTATTCGCTTCAGGGAGGTGTGAATAATCAAACAATAATGGAATTACGGCGACGCTCTTTATGGGGGCATTTACCGCGGCAGTGACGTCACCAACATTAATACGTCTCCAGAAAAAAAAATTCTTAGCGCGCGGAAACTTGTTTTTTTATGGAAAAGCAATTGGCCACCTGATAGTAAGCGATCACCGCCATCCAGAAGAACCAGCTCTCCAGGAGAATTGCCAGTCCGTAGCCGTCTTAAAGGGAACAGTAAAAAGTTGTTTAAGCACAGGTGCTTTAAAGGAAAGCAAGAATCAAAAACCGTAGAGTAGCTTATATGAAAAATTCTGTCAGTGAGTGTTAAGTTGAGAGAAACGATATTTTTAGTTAACACCAAAGAGCGATCCTATCGTGACATCCATAAGACCGAGCGAAAGCTCGAAACTACTTAGTAACGCAGGCTGGATGTGTCTAGACAGAAACAGTCAAAGTCAGTACGTTAGTATAAATACGCCCACTAAGCAAAATCAATATAACTTTTCTTAGAAACTGAGCAAATTTTTACCTAAGTTGATTTCTTGTTTGGTTGGATTTCGATTATGTTTGAAAGACGAGCTGCAAAATTTATACGTGCGACAATATTCTTAAAATCGGTATTTTTTAGTGTGCAAGGTTCTTATATACTTATAATATTAAATTTCTTAGTAGCATTTATATGGATTCGATTGAATACTCAATTTAAAGGCTGAAACCATACAAAAGGTAAGCGTAAAAGCCACTAACCCTTTATACTGAGCTTAGCTTAGCACTTGATTTCAAATTTATTAATTAATTCAATCAAAATATGGGTACTGAAATACTTATGATTCTTATTATACAGGGTGTTTGGTAGCTAGATGCAAAGCTTTAAGGGGACGATAGCCGAGGTATTTTTGAACATTTTTAGCCATATATGTCTTAGCCGAAATTGGATATTTTTTTTTTAATTGAAGACTTAGAAATTTTAGGAAAATACCCAAAATTTGATAGTCACAAGTCAATATTGTCCCAATGAGCGTTAATTTGGAATCAAAATGTTTTATTTCGGATAGTTTAATGTGTATTGGATCAAATGAAATAATTTTTAAGTGTCTTTCTTGCCAAAAAAACAAAATGGAGGCATTCGAAATTACTAAAAATGTCTCAGGTTGGAACAGAGTCATTTTTCTGTGCCATAAAAAAAAATTAAAAAAAATCCTTGTAATGTTCAAACATTTTTAGAAACATGCCTGTTTATTGTTCTTTCTTTTAAGATATCACTCATTCGCATTGCTTGCTAAATCTGAGATAAAAAGCAAAAACTAAATTCAGGGAACACTCGCTAAGAGAATGTGCTAGTCTTGCAACTTCACGTTTTAAAGGTACTTAACTAGTAAATTACATAAAAAAAAGATTAATATTAAATCATTAATCTTCGGTTTGATGTGATTTGAATACTAAATTAATTAATTTTACAATTTTTTTTACATTAAAAATCAAATGTCTTTTTCGCACATTATTTACTAGTAAAATTTCAAGACTAGTGCATTCTTAGCGAGTGCTCCCTTTTAGTGTGCGAGTGTTGCTTTTTAACGTCCTTTTTAATCCACAGTCCCCTTCCTACCTTTCCCAAAGATTTAGTTACTTGGCTGCTGGTTCCCAGAACCGGTTGCGGTCGAGTGACAATCTTTCTCTCGCTTTTCCCGTCTCCAGATCCAAATTCTATTCCAATTCCTTTTCCATGCACGCTGTTCGACTTTGGAATCGGTTGCCAAATGATATCAGGCAATCGCAGACTGTTGCTACCCTGCGCAGTCGCTTGAAGGCGTATTGGCTCGATGGATCCTCTTAAATGAATGTGATGTGTTTTGTAACTTGTGTGTGTATTTATATATTTATATATTATGTTGTATATTTATTTATTGTGTATTAGTTTATCGTATTTATCTATTATGTGTAGTTTATTATTATATCTTACATTATTTAAATTTTAGTCATTTAGGATTATTTTGAGTTTCGATCGGTTCTTTTACTTTTTCTGTGTGTCTACTCTTGCCTAATACTTATGTCCTGTCAATCGTTCAAAGGTTAACTGGAAGAGATCCCTTTTAGGGATAAGTTCGCCTTTGTGCATGTGTGTTATCCTGTATTCATCTTTTTCTTGTGTTTTATGTACAATAAAGAGTTATACATACATACATACATACATACAAATTCTGGGTATTTTCCTAAAATTTCTAAGTCTTCAATTAAAAAAAAAATATCAAATTTCGGCTAAGACATATATGGCTAAAAATGTTCAAAAATACCTCAGCTATCATCCCCTTAAAGCTTTGTATCTAGCTACCAAACACCCTGTATAACGATTCATTTAACAAATTAATGCCTGATACATACTTTTTTTTCCTATTGCCTACTTTGTTCTTTGTTTCTGTATTGTTTTGTGGTGTTCAATAAAGAGTATTTGTATTGTATTGTATTGTGTACTTGGTTTTTGAGGCATGCATACGAGGTTAAACTGTTAGCGGGCAAGCCTTTAACTAACTCCTTTGACCATCACACTTGACTACTAAATTGCTTAAACCTAAATGATGTTACAGTGAAAACTTCAGACCAAATAAAAGTCAAGACGGAGTGCAGCATACGGCAAAATATAGCCCGTTTAAACTACGCCTTAGCGTGGGTGTACCTACACCTACTCGCACACAATCGCAACCAAATGCGTAGCAAACTGATTAACACAAGCACACGCGCACGCGGCAAGACAGAGTTAAAACCGGCGTCACTTTGCCATTCAGAGAACTTCGTCTAGTCTTTTTATTTGATCAGAAGTAAGACACAAATGAAATACTGCGCGATACCAATCTATGAACGCTTACATTTATGAAGACACAGATAACGAATACTGTCTGACATCACACCCAAGAGGATAGTGCTAGTTGATGTAGGTAGATCATTTCTCCGATGCTCGATTAAGCTGGTTTAAAGCGATCCCGATGAAATCATTCACTCTGAACGAGGACAAAGGATCCGAATCTTCCGCTATGCTCACGTTCATCGTACAAGCATTCTCATACACCATTTGATGAGTAAACTTGGTGCCGAACGTGAGTGCTAATAAAGATAGGGGTATTCCAGCGGAACTGTCTTTATTAAATTTGGGATTTATTTAAATATAAACAATTAATAGCAGAGTATTTGGCTTTCTTGGTTGAATAGAACTTAATGCCTTTGTACTGATTTAAAATTTCGGAAAAAGTTCCTGCCTCTTTTGTCATTTTATATTGCGTTACCGCATTTGCTGTGAGACAAGTTCATGGATGTTAATAGTTACAATCTTGAGCTGACTTTTGTATATACATTTTTTTAGCCTATCGTCGAGACATGTACAAGTATAAAGCCCAAATTAAACAATAGCAGGATAATAATATGATATGTATATAGTCTTGTTAATATGTTTGGCTAACCAGAACTTAATTTAATTGATGAGAAATCAATTGCCTACACACAAGTCGTTTTATTGCACTTTTTATAAGAAAACATTTTTATTAGTGTTTATTCAATTGGCTTTAGCAGTTTTAGTAATAATATTATCATCATACTCAATTTATGGCAGCTTTGCAATATTGTATTTATATTTCGGGAGCAAAACAACTCGGATAATCTAGTCCTACTAATATTATAAATGTGAAAGTTTGTGAGTTTGGATGTTTGTTACTCTTTCACGTCAGAACGGCTGGACAAATCTGGATGAAATTTGGAACATAGATAGATTATAGTCTGGAATAACACATAGGCTACTTTTTATCCCGGAAAAATGAACGGTTCCCGAGGGATATATGATGATGATGATGATGATGAATATATTATACCACTAAGTGGGTACTATTACTACTATTACGTCGCGATGTAGTAATAGTAATTATAGTAATAGTAAATAGCGAAAAAAACAAAAACAAATATATCCCTCGGGAACCGTTCATTTTTCCGGGATAAAAAGTAAATCAACCATCTGCGAGCTATTCTGGCGTGCGCTGCCAAAACCGTTACACATGTACCCCCTTATTCATAAACGCTCTATAGGCCTCTGCTAACTTAGCGATCGTTTGTCCTTATCTGTGAAAGGTATGTCAAAGTGACAGATAAGGACAAACGATTGCTAAGTTAGCAGAGGCCTATAGAGCGTTTATGAATAAGGGGGTTAATCTATACTTCTATACTAATATTATAAAGAGGAAAGATTTGATTGTTTGTTTGTTTGAATTGAATAGGCTCCGAAACTACTGGACCGATTTCAAAAATTCTTTTGCCGTTAGAAAGCTACATTATCACTGAGTGACATAGGCTACTTTTTACCGCGGGAAAATACCTTTTCCTACGGGAAAATTATTTTTTTATAAATGTGTGGGTATATCTCATCATCATCATCAGCATCATCATCATCAGCCTATGTTAGTCCACTGCTGGACATAGGCCTTCCCTAATGAGCGCCACAGCGCCCTGTCTTTAACTTGAAGCATCCAGCATCTGCCTGCAGTCTTTCGCAGATCGTCATCCCACCTGGCCGGAGGGCGTCCTACACTACGTTTGCCAAGTCGCGGTCTCCACTCAAGAACACGTTTCCCCCAGCGGTTGTCGGTTCTTCGCGAGATATGGCCGGCCCACTGCCACTTCAGCTTACTAATTCTTTGAGCTATGTCGGTAACTCTGGTTCTCTGTCGGATGTATTCGTTACGAATCCTGTCCTTCAGAGAGACTCCGAGCATAGCTCTTTCCATAGCTCGCTGAGCGACTTTGAACTGGTGGACCAACCCTACCGTGAGTGTCCACGTCTCAGCTCCGTAGGTCATGACGGGTAGGACGCACTGATAAGGAAAAAACGGGAATTATATATTCGATTCCGAGTGACGCTATCTCAGTAACTATAATAACTAGACTCTTCAAATTTGATACAAAAGTAAGTGATTACAAAACTAAGAAACTAATTTCAGGATGTTTGGAGATTCCCACGGGATAAGGAAAAATCGGGATTTATATATTCAGTTCTTACGGGAACGGGAAAAACGGGCACAGGCAGAAAGTTGAAATTTGTCACGTAGGTTTATTCGGGAGTGTAGGGGAACACTAAGAAAGGATTTTCCGAAACGCCCACAGGGACGAGAAAAAACGGGATTTTACGTTTCGAGACGAAACAGCTGAAGAAAGAGACTTAACATTTATAACGTGTGTTTCTTTAAAGGCTTTAAGTGAACTCCGAAAGCATGAAACAGTCTCAAGTCAACATTAACTAGAACCTGTCAAAGCGAATGAATTTGTTAAGGAATTCAGAAATAATTAATTAGTCTCAAGTACACTTAGTTACGGAGAGCGCCATCTAGGGTAATCGCGGCGAACCACTATTGATGGTGAGCGAAAATCTGATGCTAGCAAACCGAGTTAGTAGTACAATTTTAAGAAATAGAGGGCGTTATTGGTTATACAAAATACATAATTATTTAATTATAATAGAAATTAGATAGAAAATTAGTAACTATATGCTAGTGCCAACATTATTATGTAATCAAAATATTATCCACAAATAATCTATGTAGGGCTCGGAAAACGAGAGTTTGAATGATAAACATTTGTATTTATTATGAGGAAATTATCGAAAACGCAAGGAAAACAGAATCGGAAACAAATAGAGTATAGTATTAAGTACATTCTGTAAATATTTCATCAATATTGGTACAAAGCTTAATTAGTAATTAGAGAGTAAAGATACCATAATTGTGGTAATTGTGGACTTAAACTTGCACATAAAAAAATACGGGAAACAGGGATTTGCGAATTAAAATAAATAGAAATTAGAATGGATTGATTAGAAAGCATTATTAAAGTAAGGAGATAATTAAAAGTTAATTAAAAGTCATGAAACGAGAGTGGTGGTGGAAAATGGCGGGTGTACCCAATGTGCTTCATATGTCGAATGTAGCCAATGTGCTTAGAATGCTCAGAATGACTGACCAAGGTTATAAAAGGGGGCGGGAAATTTAAACGGGGCGCATTTTGATACTCGATTTTGTAGAGTAAGGTTGTATTGATATTAGATTTTTAAAGAGGTACGTTCACCAAAATTACTGATTATTAGAGAGTAGAGTCAATTAAATTCATGATACGGTCATTTTATATTGGGATATTCATATTTGATTTCAATTCGGGTTATTTTGAGTTGCTGGTAATTCTGTAAATTTCCATATAAAACGAATCAATTTACAAGAGTTATTTTGGGGATTGTATTTTAGTATTTTATCGTAATTTTATATTATTCGCAGAGTGAGTATTGTCTAATAGTTTTATTCTTCAGGACTTCAGGTGGAGAATAGTTTGCTATTTTCATAGTAGTGAATTATTTTCTAGTGTAATTTATTATTGAAATATTTAAGTCAAGATCCTTCTAGGGGAACTAAGTTTCTGTGGGATTGTGATTCGCTGCCTCTGTAGGAAGTGGATTATTATCTTACGCTATTTGTACTAACCCATTATTTTCTGTGTCATTCCCACCTCTTCAAACTCGCAGTGTCAGGGATTTAATTTAAAGTAAGACTTTGGCCGTAATCTGGCGATAATTTCTCGTCCAGAGCCAAAGCAGTTTGATATCCCTGATAGTTCGCATTTCGAAACCTAACGGTGCCAACGTCAGAATGCGATATGCGAGTCTTCGCTGCAAGGGTGAGCTTGCAGGATTTGATCCTGTCTAGGCAGGGTCAAGTTTACATACTCACACGGTTTTCTGATGGACTGCGTCTGATATTTGTACCATGGATTTGGGTTGTCGCAAGACGCATCTTTTCAGGCGTGAAAGTTATCAGAAAGTCGTTTCATTATTTATAATATTTATTTACACACATCGTAGGTATCCTTTCCGCTGGTTCCCTCCTCTTAGGGGCTATATTGCCAGGGAACTAGCAACATTTAGGCCGACGTGTTAGGGACCCGTAGGAACACACCATCTTTTGCTGTTAGGAGTTTAGGAGATTTGCATTGCACCTCGCAAATCTAACATTACACTAAATGTAAATAAGGGTCGTTCCCTAGAGTTGTTTTACCTACAGAGCTAGGGGTCTCGGACAAGCTTAAAGTACAATTTAGGAATGTTAGGGAAGTAGGCAGGGACCTTGTTTTAGGGCTTAGTTAGCAGAGTGATTCTTACACCGGATGATCTCTGAGTATTCACCACATGATTAACTTAAATATGAGGCCAATCCTCCAGATTGATTTTCATCACAGAGCTAGTTTAGACTAGAGTCATACACACCTAATATATTTGGAAATATTTCCAGCTTAATAAATAGTTAAGTTGTAGTTTGGTTAAGTTAGTTTATTATAAAATTCAATGTAAGGATGGTTGTTTCAATACATGACTGCTAGCACAAGGTCGATTTTAAAATAATAATTTGACTGAGTATCTAATATAATCAGTTATTCAAAACATCTTATAAAATAATAGATGGAGTAAATTATAAAATTCAGATTCCGCATAAAAGGAAGTAATATTAAACCAGTGAGTACAGTGAACTCCGTTGAGAATTCTACACCACGAGGGGGAATATCCAACATAAGCTGTAGTTACTTGAATTGTATTTAATTTCATAAATAAAACAAGAAATGTTTTATTCTGTCTATTATAGAAATACTACTATAATGTCATACCTTCTAGTGTTCAGAACTTTGAGATAACCATTCTGCAGTATAATATCCTTAGGCTAAGTTAGAAATAATAGTCAATATTTATAAGTATAACCACTTTCGTTAAGAACTCTTTATGTTTCATTCCCGTTATAAACTATTAACAGAAAGTAAAGAATAGTAAACCTTAGTCATAAGAGAACTGTCATTGACATCAAAATGAGATCAAGGACCCGTTATCATCTTAATAATAATAAAGTATGGTAAAATCTGATTAATAGAATTAATAGAGTCATAATATCCATAGAGGATAATAAATCAAATAGTTATTGAAAGTAGAGTACAGTAGAGTAGAAACTGTGTCAGTATTATAGAACTTTAATTAGCACCATTGTTAGTGCTTAGTTTTTCAGCAACATGATTCTTCACGAAGGATTATTTTGTTAGCTGGTGGCGTAGGGGTGGAAATAGGGGAAGGATGGAGTTCCACCCGGGGCCATTGTGGCCCCGGTACCCTCTACAATACTGATACATTTATAGTCTAACAATAGTACATCTAGGTAGTAAATTCATTAGGTATTCTTAAGTATTTTTAGTGTTTTCAAATGTTAGGATTCATTCTTGCTTTTCACTTAAAGTTCATTGGGTTACTTATTGTACGGTTAATCACAATGTAGGTCCTACAAACGCTAGACGAATCACCAGGAAAAGGTGTTGTTAGATTTATAATTATGGTTAGATTTTATAGGTTAATTTTAGATTAAGTAATTAAGTTAAGGATTTTGTTAGTTAAAAACACTAGTAGTTAAGAGGTCATTTCATGGGGGGGGTTACAAGCACTCCCCAAAATTTCCACGGGAACGGGAAAAACTTATTTTTTCGTTTTACATCTTAGCGCGTACGAAGTCGTGGGCAAAAGCTATTTAGGATATATTTTAGGACAGCCCTATAGGTTAGGTTAGGTTTGTTTTATAAAAATCCTGCAATATTTACAGTTTCAGAAAAATTAAGGCAGCGGGGCAATGCAGGGGCTTGCTTGCATGCTTGCTGGAGTCCTTGCTTTGCATGCTTGATTGCATACTTGCTTTCATGCATCCTTGCTTGCGAGCTTACTTGCATGCATGCTTGCTTGCACGCTTGCTTGGCATGCTTACTTGCATGCTCACTGCGTGCTTGCTTGCACGCTTGCATGTCATGCTTTCATGCATTCTCGCTGAGTGCTTGCTTGCACGCTTGCTTGCATGCATGCTTGCTTTGCCTGCTTTTATGCCTGCTTGCGTGCCTGCTTGCATACTTACATGCTTGCATGCTTGCTTGAAAGCTTGCAGTTTCGCTTGCTTGCTTGCTTGCTTGCATGCCTGCTTGCATGCCTGCTTGCATGCCTGCTTGCATACTTACATGCTTGCATGCTTGCTTGAAAGCTTGCAGTTTCGCTTGCTTGCTTGCTTGATTGCTTGCTTCTGTGAAATGCTCATGGTTCACTTGCTTACTTGCATGCATGCTTGCTTGCACGCTTGCATGTCATGTTTTCATGCATTCTCGCTGAGTGCTTGCTTGCACGCTTGCTTGCATGCTTGCTTTGCCTGCTTTCATGCCTGCTTGCATGCCTGCTTGCATGCCTGTTTGCATGCCTGCTTGCATACTTACATGCTTGCATGCTTGCTTGAAAGCTTGCAGGTTTGCTTGCTTGCTTGCTTGCATGCCTGCTTGCATATTTAGATGCTTGCATGCTTGCTTGCATGCCTGCTTGCATGCCTGCTTGCATACTTACATGCTTGCATGCTTGCTCGATTGCTTGCTTCTTTGAAATGCTCATGGTTCGCTTGCTTACTTGCATGCATGCTTGCTTGCACGCTTGCTTGGCATGCTTACTTGCATGCTCACTGCATGCTTGCTTGCACGCTTGCATGTCATGCTTTCATGCATTCTCGCTGAGTGCTTGCTTGCACGCTTGCTTGCATGCTTGCTTGCATGCTTGCTTTGCCTGCTTTCATGCCTGCTTGCATGCCTGCTTGCATGCCTGCTTGCATGCTTGCTTGCATGCCTGCTTGCATGCCTGCTTGCATACTTACATGCTTGCATGCTTGCTTGAAAGCTTGCAGTTTCGCTTGCTTGCTTGCTTAATTGCTTGCTTCTTTGAAATGCTCATGGTTCACGCGTGCGAAGCCGCGGGCAACAGCTAGTTTATACTAATTAAATAATGTTCTCCATGTTACGGACTTTATTTATAGAAGCGCTATCTCATTCAGAATTTCATTGCTAATTTATACTTTTAATTAAATAGTGTGTTGTGTTTTATAGTCTACACAAATAGAAGTTGTGGAATACATAAACAAATATTTAGATTTTAGTTATAATTTGAGCGAATGATGTTCATAAGTTAAATAATAAAAATCATTATTAAACTAATACTCATATCACCGGAACATTTTTTATTCATAAAAATCAACTTGCTACATATGAAAATATTTTTTATCGAGGTTTGAACTTTAATTTTTGTCCGTACTCACCCCGTTTTACGGTATCCCAAACCAATCAAAACGATCACTAAAAGCGGTTCAAATTCCACATGCAAGATTAAATAAGGTACAACTAGACACACAGACCCTAGTACAGGTAAAATCACTACATAGTATAAAATAAAGTCGCTTTTTCTGTCCCCGTGTCCGTATGTCTGCTTATATCTTCAAAACCAGTCAACGGATTTTGATGCAGTTTTTTTAATAGATAGAGTGATTCAAGAAGAAGGTTTACATGTATAATACATGCATAATATACCGTGCGAAACCGGGGCGGGTCGCTAGTTAAATATAAACTAACCTGCAAACCACTGTAAAACCACGGTGAAAATCAGTAGAGCATTTCCCCTGCTACAATGTAATAATGGAATTTTTGTTACATCTAAATCACATGTCTGCCTCATTCAATAGATTTCAGCAAAGCCGCGCCGAGATCTGCTCAACGATTAGGGGTAGGCCCGATCAAAGAAAACCTTAAGCCGTTGATACATACGATCAACCATTTTATACGCGATTTATTTCAATCATGTTAAGATTTTTTTGAAAGTCAAAAAGTTGGAGGGGTTTTATTACTGGGACGTCGCTACACACCGTGTCTTAAAATTAGTTTGGAATAGTTCAGCCGGTGGTTGGTTTAGTTTGATTGAACATCCCTATAAATGTTTGGAGCAGCAAAGAAAATATCTATGCATTTATTATTTTATCTTTATGAATGTATTGTATTGAATCAGGCTTTAGGTACTTTACGGAGGTCCATTTCAATGACCAGAAAATATTTATCTTGCTACTCCGCTACTCACTTGCTACTCTCCCACAAACGTAATTATCTCTTACACCACACAAACACTGATGCGTTTCGATCCCTCTACGGGATCATTATCAAAGTTTAATGAGCACAACTGTAACACATACAAGCCAACGTCGTTCCGTTTGACACACACAGGCTTGGTTATCTTGCACGTGAGTAGCGGAGTAGTAGCCAGGTAAATATTTTTTTGAAATAAAAGATCACAATCACAGTGCTGTTACGTCGCTCGCTTAAACGTCATGCGCTGCATTTCATCGTAACATTCGCTTTATATTTTATTGCATTTCAATAGTGAAAGTCTCACAGTCTGCATCAACCAACTACAACGACATGACGACGATAAAGTTTAACGACGTGTGCACTTAGAACTTGTCTTTTTTTACAATATTATTTATGGCGATGACGAAGTATTTAAAATCCTGTTGAAGACAAATCTTGTAAAAAAAATTGGTATTGGTACTTTTATTCCGTGGAAGTAAAAAAAAAGTTTTATAATCTTATAGTACCAAGTACTTATAACTTGCAAGGAAGGCAAGCTTAATCAAATGGAAACACAGTCTCTTGTGGTCCCAGGTACTTTTTTAACCTTTCTTACAAATGTTAGAAGGCTTGAATTTAGAAGGAATGTTGGAT
Organism: Pandemis cinnamomeana; assembly: GCA_932294345.1. Lineage (NCBI taxonomy): Eukaryota > Metazoa > Arthropoda > Insecta > Lepidoptera > Tortricidae > Pandemis > Pandemis cinnamomeana. Next base: position 5,241,866 of record OW028709.1, on the reverse strand, counting down.
GTGAAATTCAAGTCCTTTACCTTTCGTTTTTGTTATAGTACTCTACAGTTTGTCTATGTTCTTCTGTTCCGTGACATCTAAATACAACGGAATTCAAACGTTAACAGTTTATTATTTAACTAGCTTCTGCCCGCAACTTCGTCTGCGTAAGATTATACATTAAAACCTTCCTCTTGAATCATTCTATCTATTAAAAAAAACCGCATCAAAATCCGTTGTGTAGTTTTGAAGATATAAGCATACATAGAGACATAGGGACATAGGGACAGAGAAAGCGACGAAGTTTTTTGGCGAAGAGTTTGTTTTATACTATGTAGTGATTTATCAAATATGATAATGTTATAGGTACACTAATAGGTACAGTTAGATGAATATTGTCTGTTAAAATAATTTAGTTCTACGTCATAATTTTCACCGATCGGCAACGTAATCCCAAATCGCCGCTCAGTGCCGCTGATCTGCGAACACACATTATCGTGTAACGGATATAGATTGCGCCGCCATTATTCGAATATGGAATCCGCTGACAACTAATAAATAGAATGAAGAGGAAAAAACAGGGTGAGTTTGAAAAATTTTCACATCATTTGTCTCTTATCCCGCCGGCATGATTGATGCCCTAGCGGCGAAAACATCAAGTTTTCCCCCTCGTCGCCAGGTAATACCCTGAAGTTTCCCAGATTAGGTCAACTGAAAATGTGATACTTTCCACTTGATTAGGCATTCGAATCGCTTTATCTATCTCCTTCGTTTATTTATGTACGGGTTTTGTTTTGCGGAAATCGGAGCGAATTATAAGTGTTTTGTGTTCGGTTGAAATGGGAAAGGACAGTTTATTGTTTTTTAACTAAAACAATGTTGAAGTGCAAAATTTGCACTATTGGAAATGAAATTATCACAAAATTATTGAGTAGTTAATGATTTCAAATTTGTTTATTTTATGAGCTTTTCTTAATTTATATTTAAGTATAGCTGTATTAAAAATGTCAAAAAAGATGACTTCAAATAAAAATAAACAAATGTTATGTAATAAAAGAAAAAAATCTATATTTTTGCTTGTAATTCATAACGTCATACATTTGACTTTTATAATTTACTGAAATTTACAAAGCATCGCCTGAACGGGACAGTCCTAAACAAACAAATTCAGTCTGAAGCATCAATCCAGCATAGCTTTACAATTTAATTACGTAATATTAATTGTCAGCCGTATCTCTCGGTTTGACATAGTTAATAACCCATATATTCACGGTTTAAACCGAAGTATTTGAGGGGTGAGGGGTGCTTTTACTCCTTTTAGCCAACTGCAAAAAAGGAGGAGGTTCTCAATTCGGTTTGTATTTTTTTTTGTATTAGAGCGTATTACTCGTGATCCCACTGTTATAAAAATCTTCACTAGAAATAATAAAATTAGGTTAGGTGCATTAGGTATCTGCAAATGCCCAAAGGGCAAACTGCATAGAAATAGGAGCCCCGCGAAAGCGGGGTTCCGTCGACCTTATAGTGGAGTGTTATTCGACATTTTTATAATAATGGAACCTCAAGTCCGGTAGCGGGTATTAGGCATTATAAGTTGGATAAATTACAAAATGATTTACTGAAAAGCGTGAAAAAAACATTGCTTCAGTCTGGGAGTAAAGAAAAAACATACAATGTACCAGTTGCTTCTCTTCCCGCGCAGATGGTAAAAGCCCGTCGAGGGAATGGGCATAGGAATCATAACTTTTATAGGCGATGCGGTTGGCAACCCATCACTATTTTGGATTATCCTTTCCTACCTATGCGCCCACAATCATGCTAAACGCGGCTTTTAGGTCTTCTTACCTTAGGCTCTGTCTACCCCGTAAGGGATAATGGCGTGATTTGTGTGTGTAAAAAAAAAATAGAACCGCCTTCAAACTTAGCCTAAATCCGCCTATAAATTTCATAAAAAAATGTATTAATTACGCTACTTTTGAAATGTCAAATTAAAAAATTATTCTTCTGTGAGTGCTACCTAGGTACTTATTCTTATGTGTGAAGTCGGTGCCTCAGCTCAAATAGTTCCTAGCCGAATAGGTAGGTACTTTATAGGAAGAAGAAAGGGTATGTAATGAAATTTAAGTAAGTAGGTGTCGAATAAGCGCTGTTTTTTGAAACCTTTATTCAGAAACACCTAACTGATTCAACGGTCGTGCTATCTAAGAATATATAATGAACAGAATACCCAAACTTTTCCTTTCCAATTTTTTCAGAACAAGTGGAATAGTTTAGCAATTTGAGTCGTCGGAAAAGGTCATAAGTAAGCGAACGTGGAGAAGTTTTCATTGTGTTTGCCGCACATGGGGAGTCTTATGTATTAATTTATTTACAACTCGAGTATCTCTCAAAAACTCCCAAGTTTTGAGTCCTATCCTATATTAATTTGTTATTTACTTTAACGAAAGCTTGCGTTCAAAGTACAGCCCTTAAGAGCAATTTGAATTATTAAACCGCCTCCAAAAGAAAGTTTTATATTTTCTCTTCAGCTTATTCGTTGTTAAAGAATTTAAAAATAAATTTAAACTCCACTTACAATAGGCCTCTTGTAAAAGCAATTAGGAGTGCAAAATCGACCTTTACAATATATATCCTTTATTTTACAACCAACTTGTTAGCTACTTATTAAAACCTAGTAGTTAATAGAAGTATCTTGCTATGCCTCGTTTTTGAATTACCTCTTACTAAGAAATCTGATGCTAGAGTAAGCCGCAGCGCTTTCTGTGGCCAACTGCAAACTCTGGACACCAGTAGGCTTATTACCTAACTCGCTTGCAATCACCATCGTGTTCATTTTGACAGTCCACGCATGGGCAGACAATTGACATCGGAATCAGCTAGCTGTCACATTCATGAAAGAACTGTCAAAATGAACACGATGGCGATTGCGAGCGAGTTAGGTAATAAGCCTACAGCACTGCGGCGTGGAAGGCAAGTGGAAACCAACGCACTATTTCCCTAAGAAAATATTTTTTAATGAAATAAGCAAACGAGCAAGTGAGTCACTGTGGTTCAGATCCTCAACGATAACCACAACCTCTCTCAAGAGTGTGTACCGAGTTAGGAAAAAAAATGTACCATGAATGGTACCTTGCTTAAGCGGGTAGCAACTAATAATTGTAAAGATCTATATCAGTTTCATTGCAAAAGGCAAATTAATGCGTACGTACATGTTTCAAAACCTTTCAAATCTGTTTCATGTTGTACTTACGTGGTTATTATTGTTACCGTCGACCCACCGCGCAAAGGTAGTTTACTGACTTTGACAATCCGACGTACCTTTGAAGAGAGGGGAACAATGTTATACTCCTTACAGGCAATCCCTTTACGGCGTATAACTCATTGTTTACCGTTAACGTTGTATTAAGAACAAAGTAGTATTACGTGCTCGAATTTACCGCATAAATTAATGTGCGAACATGTTGTGACCTTCCTCTAGTTTCCGAAATCAATGCGCAATATGCGCATAAATAATAGGCTCTATGTTAAGTTAGTCGATGTACGCAGTTACAAGTACAAGCATAGAGGAATTAACGCGTAGAGTGGTAACGCTTGCTATTTCATTCAGCAACACGTTAGTTACTAGTCTACGCAAATTGAACAGATGTTGACATCACTATCACTACATAGTATAAAACAAAGTCGCTTTCTCTGTCCCTACATCCCTATGTATGCTTAAATCTTTAAAACTACGCAACGGATTTTGATGCGGTTTTTTTAATAGATAGAGTGATTCAAGAGGAAGGTTTTATGTATAATTCTACGCAGACGAAATCACGGGCAGAAGCTAGTGTAATATAATGCGTATCTAGTTTACCCTACTATCTCTATCATTAGATACGCATTGATTTTTTACAAATAATTGTGATTTTACAGAATACACTTTATCATGTAAAGCTACCGGTGATCAGGGCGACAGAGAGAGGAACCTCCTGATTATCCGAGCCGTGTTCAGGAGTACCGCCTTTTGTATCTGACCCTTGACCCAGCCACCTAGCGAGAGCCTTTTAAGGTGATGGTCAAGGCTCTTCGCTATTAGACCGTTCGCCGAAACGAGTATCGGAACAGTCAAGTCAAGGTACTGTATGTGCTGTACTGTACTGTGTATTATGCAACTATTATATTGTTACCATTCTTTAGTAGGTAATAAACATGTCATCGTATCAAAATTAAAACATATGTACCTAAAAATGATCGTAATCTTTGGCGTCGATTGTACAGGGCGACGCCTTGTATGTCGCGGCACAAATTCCATTATTTAATATAATTTAACATGACATTAATGTCAGTCCCTTCCCATTAGTGATCGTAAACTGTATCTAGTTTATGTTGTACGAGCGAGACATGCGATAGGGGAGCGAGTCACGATACAAAATAATTTGTACTTACTTCGGCGAACAGTATAAAATATACGGATTTTATGTGCTGGGGAATTTGGATTATATTTTGTGCAAAGTTGTGGCGTAAATTATTGTTTTAAGGTTTCGCTTGGTTTGCATCTTATAATTAAAATTAACACTTCGTTTAATTTCGTCGTTTATACTGCAAAGTCAATGAAATATTATTTATAATATAAATCCCTTTTCAACCGACTTCAAAAATAAGACTTCGACTGTATGTGTTTTTTTTGACGTCATGTTTTAAATTGGATACTATGCCAAACAAGATTTTTCTAAAAAACTGTCACTACCGACTGACACTAACGAGAGGAGTAATTTAACATAAACTTCTTAAAAGTTCCATCTTGTTTTTTGCCTACTCTCTTCTAAAAAACACCTGCGGCCCGACGTGGATGGTTATTCTGTTCTCTGTACATCCTGTACGTGTCAAAGCCGGTTCCAACACACAGTATAGCGTCAGCTATATTTATATGCACGCAATCACGACAAAAAAGTAACTCTGAATGTATTTCTCTTTGTTAGAACCCACGCATCCATGATTTTAGGATCGCTCTCACTAAAGACAGCGGAAATTGCCAAAAGGGCTTCGTCAAATACCTTATCGGATGTTTGAAAAAAGATAAAGCCAATTTTTCCTTTATATTTGAGTTGCGACATCTACGAGAGGTGCGGAACTGCTGATCTGTCTGTCAATAAATCGGAACTGGCAGCTGTAGACAGAGGTAGGCAGTGAATTTTAGGTGATGCAGTCCATAGAAAGTAGCCTGTCTATAAAATAAAATAAAAAAATTAAGTGTTTGTTAGTAATATTTTGTTTGAATTTAAAAACGCTGCGCAAAACTAGCTCGAATAACTAAGCCTCGGAGGCAGAAATGGACTTTGAAAAGGACTGAGTGTTTGTTTACTATAAAATATAAAGATTATAGTCAATAATAATCAAATATTCGTAATTAGAATGCATTGTTTCTTTGTCAGTAACGGTCGTAACGTTAGACAGATCGCGTTTCCTCATGCGTTGTCTGGGGACCATAAGGCTGCCCCTCTGATCCCCAGCTGAGCCTTTTTATTTCTATGAAAACCGGCCGCAGTCATTAGAATTTAAGGAAAGTATTTTATTTTGCCTTCTTTGAAAATGTTTAGACCTTGAGTTTAATACTATTCTCATTTTAAAATCGGGAGTATAAGTAGAACTTGCGGTTCAGTTTTTAATATTTTTGTTATGCGAAAGTTAATATTAGTAATGAGTTCGTAAACGTGGTGAGCGCTTCAAATTTAATATTTTTTAATGAAATTAAAAAGTAATTGCTTTGTTTACCGCTACAGCTTCTACGTTTTTTGATACTAATGATGGTTTAGATATTTAAAAGAATATTTAAGTGGAAACTTTTACCTGTATGGCGTGTTTTCGTAATTAAAGTAAATACATGAGTGATGAATGTGGATGAAGCGAAAGAAGTATGTCAGGATCGTAGCAAGTGGAACAAAGTAGTCTCTGCCTACCCCTGTGGGAAAGAGGCGTGACGGTATGTATGTATGTATGTATTATGTAGATTATACATACATAGGCATATCAAGGGTGGCCGTAGTCAAACTCTGTTATTTTGAAAAATGAAGCTAAAAGTACGGAGAAGGAAAACATTTTCAACATTGCTTTTAAATTCGAGGCACGGAATAGAAACAACTTTTAATTTAGAAAACATATTTTACTTAACATTGCACTTGACAAGGCAAAATGTTGAATTAAAATTAACAATACTTGAAGGAGCACTTAGATGTTAATTGGCTGCCATTTTACTAATTACTGTTCTTCCTTGTTCGTACCATCTTGGATTAAAACTTTTTAGACTAGTATAACACCTAGATTTGAATAATTCATGTTAATAGATTGTTTAGACTATTTTTTATAATGATGATAAGATGAAGTAGGTTGATCTAATGTTGTATTCTTTTGTGGTTTCTTGAAAATAATTCACATAAAAACTCATTCCGTAGGTAATAAAATAGAGTAAGTACGTCATACTATAGGTAACTTTAGTATGAACTAATTTTCTAATACTTTTCAATTCACTTAGTACTACAGAAGTTCTATTACCTGTAAGTGGCAGTAAACTTGTTTTAATTGCCACTTAATCTCCAAAATTATCTCATTTTTTGATGTTAAAAAACAACAGCGTTTCTAAAGATTAAGTTAGCACTTTAGGTTCTTTAAATTGTTATGCAAGAACGTGGCTGAGCCACAGCTTGTACGGAGTAAAGCACCGGTTCAAACAGAGTACTTAATGTGCAGATTATTTTTTTACCATGAATAATAGGTACCAACTGACAATGTCGCTAGCTGTGGATATCTGTCTCAGCGGACTCCCCAATTAATACGGCCCATTGCTCATGAAAAATTATGGCGTTAATTATAACAAAAAATATTCTCCTCCACCTGGATAATTACTTCTGACGAAACTAACAATCTCTAGGGAAGGAGGGAAGGTTTCATTGAAACGTCAGAGGAAATTGATGGGCTCGCGAGCCGTGACCAATATAGTCGAAGGGGTGAAGCCGCGTCAGCCCAGTCAGTCGAACGACCGGAGTCATAGTGGCCACACGTTTGCCCCAACTACCGGGCTCAAGCCACGCGACTGACAGTTGACCACGTGACCCGACATGTGTGTTTTCATAACAGTGCTGTTGACGTTTCATGAATTGCTAATGGATTTTGTGACTTGTTGAGCGTTGCGGAATGCCAGTGTCTTGTTTTGACATCGTACTTTAACGCGCTTCTGGAACTTTGTTGTGAAGTTTTGAAGGATGGATAGATCGTCGATCGCGATTGTCGTCGCTTGCCTAATTCTCCCCGGCCCTTCGTGTATCTATTCGGATAATTTAGGTTGGTGTGAGATTTATCGTCGGCATAATCACGGGGTGTTTCACAGTTTAATACGTGTTTATTTTAAAGGATTTGGTTAAGCCTCGCCTTCGGATATGTGGAGCAAGTAATGAATAATCGTTCATGAATACATTATCCTGATAATTGTTCGCAAGTATGAGCAAATAGGTACGTTGCGGCCTAAATCTGGTTTAGGGTTTGTTGTGTGACAGTTACTATGGGCTTTATAGGTATTGTTTCAGTTTAAGATAGATTCATTGTGTCTAAGATTTACGCATACCAATAAATAAGAATAACAACCTAAGTAAATTTACTTTAGTGAGTTGAGGCACTTTCAAAAATATCTTATGTTTATTAGTTCGACTAGTTAGTTATACTTTGACACTTCGGAGTATTAGTAGCAAAAAGATTTAATTCTGTTTTCAGCACTTAAATCCAATTTAGCACTTAAAAGAAAACTGGAATTATGCTTTTGATCTGTTTATTTTTTTGTCAGAGTAAAAATGAAGACTTGTAAATATTCTAATTACGTGAATATTAAGAGAATTATATATAATAGATCAAAAAGCGAAACAAATGAGTCGACTGACTCTGACTCTGTCTACTTATGACGTCTTAATGCGATTCGATTCCGATTCACTTTAACTACTAAAACCTGAACTGGGTCGCAATTGAATCGCATTAAGACGTCATGGTAAGGCCATGATTGCTACCAATATTTTACGTATTAAAGCCCCAGGAGTAATCATTATCATTACTATTAGTGAAAATCGCGAGAGCTTAAAACATTAAATAGCTCTTCGCCTATGTCTTATAAATATGGATGCTCGTCCATTTCAATGTATACCTAATAATTTCCGCGTAGAGATCATTTTCGGTAAAAAGCGTATTCGTTTGCCATCAACCGCTAGCGGTTTTGCTTTCTATTGGAATGTGGACTTTACGTGGAATCATTTAAGTCTAAATCGTGATCGTTATTTGAACTGAGACATTGCGTGGATCGTTCATAGAACATCCGAATTGCCACTTATCATTCTCGTAATATCCACCAGAGGTACGTTGAATAGCAATTGGAATGACCAAAGGCGGAAAAAAAAGTTCCTGCCTTGTAAAAAAAATGTACGTATTGTATGTTCCTGAGTCATGGATGTTTCTATCTAGTGGCGTGGCGTCCATAGAACTCGATTCCCAGTTGGACACTTTTATTGTGCAGAATTAGAGGAAAAGGCTAGTTAAATTCCCTTCGGCTTGCCTTCTAATATACTTAACGCCACGCCACTGGAATTAAGTAAGTAAATGCTTTATTGTACAAATATAAAGAAACAGATACCTTCACAAAAAAATAAAAATGAGATTAATATTAATATACGCACAAAGGCGAACTTATCCCTATAAGGGATTAAGTATGTATTCCTTGTGTATATCTTTGTCTAGTACCTACTCGTAATACAAGCCTTACTAGCGCTTACTTTGGAACAAAGTCAATTTGAGTGAATTGTTCCCTAGTTTTTTGTACTGAACGTTAAATGTTTTAAATTTCTTTGATGATCAAAATATGGCGAATTCGGCGTTTTAAACGCTCTTGGAACCTTGTGGCACCAAGTGCGGGATTTATTCGAGTATCTAAGTTGAACAAAGAAATAACAGGGCAAAAGGTACTGTAAGCTTGAGAGATATAGAGTTTCGTTGTACAAAAAACGGCCAAGTGCGAGTTGGACTCGCCTACCGAGGGTTCCGTATAAATTCGGCAGTGAATATGAAATCCAGTGTTGGCAGAGCACTAAATCCTAAGCTAAATGGAGGCAGTGTGAGATCATTTTATATTGGTTACTTACATAGACAATCAGTCATATAAACATTCTGTTTTTAGTATTTTTTGTTATAGCGGCAACAAAAATACATCATTTATGAAAATTTCAACTGTCTAGCTATCAAGGTTCATTAGATACAGCCTAGTGACAGACAGACAGACGGACGGACGGACGGACAGTGAGGTCTTAGTAATGCGGTCCCGTTTTTACCCTTTGGGTACGTAAACCTAAAAATAGCTACAGGTACGTATCGCAACGGAGTAGTAATCTGAAATGTTTTCCACACCGCACCGGTTTTTTTTTTTTTTTTTTTTTTTTTTTATGTGAATAGGAAGGCAAACGAGCAAGTGGGTCACCTGATGGTAAGTGATCACCACTGCCCATAGACACCCGCAACCCCGGAGGGATTGCAGATGCATTGCCAACCTAGAAGACTAAGATGAAATAAAATAGTTGAAACAGTTCCATGGTTGAAAATATGTCTGCACCTCGATTGTTAAAATGCAGTTTACCCCCGCACCTCAAACCTCGTACCGTTGTTACGTACGTACCTACTTCTACAGCAGCGCAAGCGCAGACAAGACATACTTTCTCTGATACTGCTATTACGGCGCATTCTTCTTACCGATGAAGATCCGATGCCGTGTCAACTTTGATCAAAGTGGCTGTGACTTTGGTAATAACCATAAGAGAACAATGACGTTTGATCCGAGCGGCTAAAACGCTCAAATATTCACCCAAGCAAAGTTTACAAAGGGGTAAGCAGTGACTAATTTGTTCCACTTGCTACGATCCTGACATACCTTTTTTGCTTCATTCACATCAATCTCTTCATACATGCTCGTCGGTTTCGGGTACTCCTGACCTGACCTTTTTTCAAAACGTCTCCTATTTGGTCCCGGAACGGCCGTCTAGGCCTTTCCCTCTCAACGCAATCATTCAGACTCCCCATAGAGATCTGTTTAGTTCATCATCATCATCATCATCAGCCTATGTTAGTCCACTGCTGGACATAGGCCTCCCCTAATGAGCGCCATAGCGCCCTGTCTTTAGCTTGACGCATCCAGCATCTGCCTGCAGTCTTTCGCAGATCGTCATCCCACCTGGCCGTAGGGCGCCCTACACTATGTTTGCCGAGTCGCGGCCTCCACTCAAGAACACGTTTACCCCAGCGGTTGTCGGTTCTTCGCGACTTCAGCTTGCTAATTCTTTGAGCTATGTCGGTAACTTTGGTTCTCTGTCGGATGTATTCGTTACGAATCCTGTTTCTGAATTTGTTTAGTTAGTCTACTTTATACTTTTACTTTACACTTAGTATATTAATATATATTCTAAATTGCACCACCTGCTCAGATCTGTTCTGTTCTCCAGTCCATTATGGTTGCCTGGAAGAGATCGCTCTGTAGCGATAAGGCCGCCTATTGTTACCTTGTAATAATATTCTGTATACCTTTTTTCTGTTTTGGTTGTTATATGTGGTGTTCAATAAAGAGTTATTGTATTGTATTGTATTGTACTTTTCTCTATCATAGTCACTATAATCTTCTTTCACACCAGCACGTTCCTGTATCACACTATTCATTATTGGGTAGGATAGAGACAAAAAACGTTCTAAAACGCTGAATATTCACGTACACGCCAAAAGTAAGGGTGTCTCACCGCGCATGACTTTACAATTTGTGGATGCTCGTTACTCGCGTACGCTTGTGTGCTTTAGTGGAAGAAAGACGTAAGTCCCATGTTAAGTCAATAGGACTTACGTCTTTTTTCCACTAAGGGTGCGACTTGTGTGCTTTAGAAAAGTTTGTTTGCAAGAAATCCTCGTATCAACGTTTTCCTTGCATTTGTTCGGGTTAAAGCTGCGAGTAATTAAAGACCGTGCTTTGTTGCATCCTTATTCTGTACATGACAAACGTTTGACTACGTTTCAGCTCCGTTTTGGGGTTAATTTAAGCTGTAAATTGCCGCGTATTTGTCTTAAACAACAATAACAGTGACAAGGTACCTAAGTAGGTATTAACTAAGAATACACATACACATACACAAATCACGTTTTTATCCCTTACGGGGTAAACAGAGCCTAAGGTGGCAAGACCTACGGGCCACGTTTAGAAAGATTGTGGGCGTATAGGTGGAAAAACGAATCAAAATAGTGATGGATTGCTAGCTGCATCGCCTATAACATGATTCCTAAGAATGTCGCCCATTCCCTCGATGGGCTTTTACCATTTTGATTCTGCATATTAACTAAGAAAGTTACAATTAAATAGAATATAAAATGAAGAAACATGTTTTTGCAGGGTTTTGACTCGACCGGTTTTTATTTATTAATGAAGGGTATTTAGAAATAATATAGAGGTGTGTAGTCCTTTTTATGGAAATTATATCTACATATTGAAGTGAAAAAGTCATCAAATAAAGTAACTAGACATGTTCCATCTCTATATTCTTCATTATCTCTCGGTCTTGACCCCCGAATCAGAAAGGTTATGACGTCAAATGTTTTTTTTTATAGCTAGGTATAATTAAGTTACACAAGAAAAAGTTTCTTTAGCCACTAAAATAAGAGAATAGGACCTCTACGATTCGTAAGGCGTCTACGATATGCTACGTCGTAACACTGTACCATAGCGACTTGCAGTCGTGGATCGCTACGAGCGCAAGATTATTTTTATCAGAATGATAATCTGGATCCCCGCTACAATACAACGAGATTGCATTAAAAATTGTAGCTGTTTTGGACTCTATAGTCGGCGGTGTCGTCGAGTGAGACGCAGACGATGTTGCAAGGAGTAGTTAGTTAATGGTAAACTATTAATGCGAAATGTATTGTGTAAAAAAATAACGGACGAAAAAATGTTAATACTTAACAAAAGTGATTGAAAAGGTTGTTAATATTTCGTCATTAAGTAAGTAGGCCAGTACTTATAACAATAATTATTAATACTTCTGTGTCTTTATTATATTGTTAATCGTAATTATTACTACAATAAGAGACGTTTACCATTTCTTCGTAATAAATTACCTTTTCCATCTGATTTACCTGAAGCCTTATGAGATTAGAATACAAAAGACTAAAATAATTCAAAGTAGTCATTTAATTTAAAAAGCTGATGTCCCAAAAATTGGGTATTTTTTGTACCTTATGTACGAGTATGTTCCTTGTTCTAAGTTTTTATAACTACAAGACACGAGACAAGACCTACCGGCCACGTTTAGCAAGATTATGGGGTATAGATGGAAAATGGAGTCAAAATAGTGATGGGTTGACTAATTATATTTTTATCTCCGTATATTGATTAAGTACTTTTTGTAATGCCATAAAAGGTTTGACACGGTTTGACGCGTGCAACCATAGGTTTAATAATTTCACCTGTGTCTGTACTTTCTGACCTATGCGTGTGTGTTTAAAAAAAACTGGGTCACAACTTTGTACTGGCAAACACGGCAAGTACAATTTAGTTAGGGCTGTCCCTTACGCGAGTCAGTCACGCGGCACGCTTTGAGTTTGTCACGTTTTTAATTAATATAGGAGGGTGAGGCCGTGGCCCGTGCGTGACCCTACACGCTTATATGATATTCATCAATTAGCAATACCATTGTCCGCCCAGCCCACAAGCAAATCTACAAATGACATCAACTGCGAAACGTATGACATCAAAGGCGTATCTTTGGAATTGTTTGCGAGCCGATGCCGTCTGAATTTGGGGTAACAACGCATCTATAGTAGGTTTGTTTGTGCGGAGTCATTTGTTTTGTTGGAACTCCGTTGATTTTGTTTGTATCAAGAATGGAGGCTTGTCGCAAAAGCATTGGTTCTATACTCGATTTTCTTAAAATATAGGTATTTTATTCAAAGTTACTTGTCTAATTATCAACTTTTCGACTTTCCGAATTATTCCCTTTTTTAAATACAATTACGGTTTGCCTGCGTTTGGCAATGGCAAATGTCAAAGTGACGAATAAAAACAAACGTGTGTTATGAGTTTAACAAGCTTTAAACTTTTAAGTAAGGGTTAAACTCACGGTCGGGGACGATCCGGGAACTCGTTATTGTAAACCCGTTAATTGAGATGCACACGTTCAAAACTGGATTCTCGATAAAATGGGCGTGAGTCAAATAATCTTATTATAGCTAAATGTTGGCGACGGCGATTGTGGCACTGAATGCCAGGAGTCTTTGCGTTTAGCAGTAGCTTCGACCTATTGTCTTCAAGCTATGATTGTCTGTGCTCGAGCGACAATTAACTTGATTGGTTCCAAAGCAGGCATTATACAGAGTGAGGTACCTTGTCGTCAAAGACACGACCTACATCAAGACACCTGGCTCCGTATAATACCTACAAGTGATAAGGTCAAGTTACCTCACCAGCGCATCGATCACTTCACGAATGAGGTTCGTTTAGGTAATCACATAACTGAACCGCTTTGTGTAACGTAACAACTAATCCCACAACACAGTTTAGTAGTTAAGGCTAGTTTAGGCTTCAAAGTAATTGTTGGTTGAACCGGGCTCTGTAAATATGAACATCGGCAAAGCCTAGACCAGCTTCACTCGTTCCGTTGTAAAGGACATGCTTGTAAATGAATGTGCAGGTTTGTATGCACAAAGAACGCTAAACTCTGCGAAAAATAGAAGATGGATTCCTGTACTATCTGCGGATGGATGGTGCCTTTGTGTTTATTATAGACGGGACTTCAAAAGTTTGTTTATCTTGTTATTAAGGATTGCGGCTGAGTCTTTGCCTCTGTTTGTGGACTTCGTATTCCGTGGAAAAAATGCTAAATCCTTCCTTTTTTCTTGTTAACAGGTCGATTCGATTTTTAAAGTGAATACTTATGGCTTGCGTGAGAAAAAAAACTAGGTCTTGACGATATTTCATACCTTTCAAGATATTTAAGGTCTAAGTACCGCTGAAAAACCTCGTATCATAATATATTATTGACATTCTAGCTGATGGATGTGTTTACGTACAAATTTATTATCACGCCGTTCTCAGTGTAATTACCTAGTCATTAAATTCATATATTTTTAATGCGTTTTAATGCACTTTTGTGTAGTCAAAGGGGTGTCAAGACCAAATTAGCTGACTTATGTGTGTTGGGGTTCATGCTGGACGTTTGTTTTTCGTTACCTTTCTTTTGGCTTCGCCGTAGTCGGATAATAAAATGATTTCCATGTACGTTTTTATTAATGTACGACACTTACAATACAATAACTCGAGGTACTTATGAAAGGATAATTTCTAACTTTAATTCTGGGTGTTACAACAATAAACTTTGCGGACGCAAAGTCTTTACGGTTTGCTACAACCATCTTAATAAATAACCCCGCCAAGAAGTAGAGCTTGGCATTTAACTGCAGGAATTACACATAGTTAGGTAAGTTACTGTGAATATGCTTGGAGAAAACCTAGGTGCTCGTTATTCTCGAATAAACAAGCAACTAAGCCATACCGTGGTAGCCTAGTGGTGACCTGTGGCCTCTCAAGCTGCGGGTCGTGGGTTCGAATCTTGGGCTTGCGAAATTACATTCGGAATTTACCATGAGCTTTTCGGTGAAGGAAAACATCGTGTGGAAACCTGCACACATCTGCGAAGCAATTCAATGGTGTGTGTGAAGTTCCCAGTCCGCACTGGGCTCGCGTTGACCCTATAGCCCAAGCCCTCTCACTGTGAGAGGAGGCCTGTGCCCAGCAACGCGTCTTAGGTCTAACTCCATCTCTCCGATCTTCTTTCTCTCTCGCACTCGTTCACTCAATCTTCATGCTATCTTTTTTAGCTGTCATACGTTATTTTTACATTCCATTTCATTCAATCCTACATTTATATGTCCACGAACAAAGCACGTACTATAGTGTACCTTAGTACCTTTTAGTGTCCGTTAAAACTTGCGCAAAACAAAAGAAAGAGATTTCTTATTTTAGTTTATTCGGACTATTGTACTTATAGTTAAAGTAGCAGATAGGTACACCGTCGTTGTCGTGAAATTCGTTTAGCACTATCTAGCGGAAACTGTGTTTTTTCTCGGTAAAAAGTGCCCTATTTCCATAAGAAAACCGAACGATTTCCGAGCCAAATTTTACTAAGGTCGGTTCAACGATCGTATAATATAATGTTACAAATTTTTACTCTGCAATTTATAACACAAAACGAAGACATACCCCCTTATTCATAAACGATCTATGCATACAGAGATGCAGAAGCCTTTCTGCTAACTTAGCAATCGTTTGTCCTTATCTGTGAAAGGTAAATGTCAAAGTGACAACATCATCATCATCTGTAATCATCCTTTTCTTGTGTTTTATCCTACTATCCGACTAATATTATAAATGTGAAAGTTTGTGAGTATGTCTGGATGTTTGTTCCTCTTTCACGCCAGAACGGGTGGACAGATCTGGATGAAATTTGGAAGTCTGGAATAACACATAGGCTACTTTTTATCCCGGAAAATTGCGTAATTCCTGCGGGATAGCGATAAATGAATTCTATGCAGACGAAGTTGCGGGCAACAGCTAGTGTACAATAAAGAGTTATACCTACATACATACAACAAATAAAATGGTTATAATTACAATCAAGAGCGTAACCATTTCCCCCACTGGTTTGATTCACTACGTTGTGGTCCCACATGGAGCAGCATGGAATTCATGCAGATTGCATCGAATTGTTGCCAAGTTTTCATTTAAACTAGATAATAGCGTTCAAGAAACTGGTTGAAGATACAAGAAAATTGCGCATTTGACTAGTAATGTCTATCCTTGTCCTTTTCTTCCTTATGTGGATCTTGTTATTTCGATTTTGTTGGACGATAATTTACACAATTTCGTGGGTAGATGCGAGGTACTTGATATCTTGTTAGACACTCGACGAGCGAGTGGTGTTCGGTACTTCAGATAAGTTTGTGTCTTCTTATACTAACTTATACGTTTGTTTTCTTTATTGACATAAGCGGGAGTTACGATTTCTATGCTTATATTATTTATTTCCGTAGTCACCTATAGACCTTTGGCTATTTTAATACTTTTTTAACGGAACAATTTTCGGTGCTGTTGGTTTGGCATAACAGTAACTTATAATAATACTAGCTTCTGCCCGCGACTTCATCTGCGTAGAATTATACATAAAAACCTTCCTCTTGAATCACTCTATCTATTAAAAAAAAACCGCATCAAAATCCGTTGTGTAGTTTTGAAGATATAAGCATACATAGGGACATAGGGACAGAGAAAGCGACTTTACAATACAATACAATACAATAACTCTTATACTATGTAGATGTATCTTTATTTTATACTATGTAGTGATGATGATGTCTTCTATGTTAATTAAGTCACTAACACTCTTTACAAAGTGGTCGTGATCTTTGGTTGGGGATCTAACCCTTCAAGATGGCTTTCGTTCGTAGGGAATAGTGTGGTGGTTTTCCCTAGCTTTTCTCACGGCAGCTCTGGAATTTGGTGTTCGTAGTTGATGATAGAGAGCACTGCTAACCCACTCTAGCATTAGGTCTTTTAGTTCCTTACGACAACCAGGGAAAGACAAGGGTCCGTCCTATTCTTAAATTTGGCATGGTACAGCGTAGCGTATTTAAATGGTTTTATATTCTACTAGTTTCGTTTATGTAGATCAGCAATATTTCCGAGTTAAAAAGTATCGTCCGTCGCCGAGTCATGCTTTTATCTACGTTCAGAATTGTATTCATATCATTTAAAATTTTATAAATTTTTAAAAGTTGAAATTTGTTGATAGTTTGAGGCAAACGTCTCAGGTTTCGAAATCTTTTGAATCTGAAATCAGCCTTTGCAAACTGTATCAGATGAACTGAATAATTCATTTAAAAAGTTCACAACAACGTACCATAAGGTGCAGAATCATCAAAGTTACGAAATTCAAATATTTCTTCAACGATAATGGAGATTTTGTTTATTTAACCCGAATTTCCCGGAACGTGCTTATTCCTGAACGCTATAGCGATGCCCCTGAAAGTTTTCAAACGGAATTGGACGAGTTTAATGACGCGATGTTATATTTTGCTTTAAGAGGAATTCAGCTAAATATTCAATGTTTCTTTTATTCTTGTCGAAAGCAGTGTCACGGAGAACCAACAGGTACTATATCACATCATCATCACTACATAGTATAAAATAAAGTCGCTTTCTCTATCCCTATGTCCCTATGTATGCTTATATCTTCAAAACTACACATCGGATTTTGATGCGGCTTTTTTTAATAGATAGAGTGATTCAAGAAGAAGGTTTATGTCTAATTCTACGCAGACGAAGTCGCGGGCAGAAGCTAGTATAGTATAAAACAAAGTCGCTGTCTGTCTGGTCCTATGTATTAGATCTTTAAAGCTACGAGTACGGAACGGATTTTGAAGCGGTTTTTTAATAGATAGAGTGATTCAAGAGGAAGATTTATATTTATGTACAATTCTATGCAGACGAAGTCGCAGGCAGAAAGTTAGTCACTATCACTACATAGTATAAAACAAAGTCGCTTTCCGCTGTCTGCCCGTCCCTATGTATGCTTAGATCTTTAAAACTACGCAACGGATTTTGATGCGGTTTTTTAAATAGATAGAGATCACTCTATCATCTATGAATCATCATGAGGAAGGTTTATATGTATAATACAAGCATAATATAGTAGAAAACTGATTAAGAGAACTGAAACAACTGATTGCATCCGTGGGAAGCCGGGGCGGGTCGCTAGTAGGTAATAGCATTCTATTCGGCAAGTAGAATTTGTCTGCAATATTTATTTTTAGTTAAACAATCGTGTCTATATTTGTTTTAATTATGCACTACTGATAAGCAATTCCGAGAGTATGTAAATCGCTTAGCATATTTCCCTGGAGATTTACTTTAAGTTAAACGTTTGCTTGTATAGAAATTACTTACTAAGTTATTAATCACTAGCTGCTGCCCACGACTCCGTCTGCAAAGAATTAGTTTATCGCCATCCCGCGAGATCTATGCAATTTTCCTGGATAAAAAGTAGCCTATATGTTAATCTAGGGTAATAGCTCTCTCTGTTCCAAATTTTATTCAAATCCGTCCATTCGTTTCAGCATGAAGAAGGAACAAACGTACACACACACATTCTCACATCCACTCAACCTCACAAACTATCGCATTTGAGAGAGAGAGAGAGAGAGAGAGAGAGAGAGAGAGAAACATTTATTGACACACATTCGATACACGTTGATATATTTATAATATTAGTAGGATAAGGTCGACCTTTGTTTGTCGAATATAATGGTCACAGGTCGGATTTGTTCAACGAACTTGTCGTGCCTTTCACAGGCGGGTATTCGCATATTGGTCAGATAGGTGAGAATATTGAAGGCTAGTTTATATTTTAGGAACGATTCCCATATCGCCGGGATCCACCTTCGCGTGGAATTTAATCCATCCTCGTGCGGCTTTACTACTTTTTTGCCTGGACATTTGAGTGGTGAAGTCTCGGAGTTTCTTTATCTAAAAAATCCGACTCGAGCAAAAACTGCACAATTTTAAAAAAATATCCGTATGGACTCCATCATGTAGTTTGTTTCCTACCAAAGTATCCTAATCTTGATCAAATTCAGCCACGTTCAAAAACCTGACACCTTCTTCCCAGTATTCTGCTTCCTTAAGTTTTCTTCTGAGTGTAATTGTAGTAGGTACCAACCAGTTACATTCATTCAGCTTATTTACGTTCTACTGATGAACATAGGCCTCCTCTTAGAAAGATCAAGTCATCCATTTCAGACCGCGTTACGCCTGTCAACAGAATGCCAACCCGAATAATCCATTTTATGTTATTTCCTATCTGGCTATAGTTTGGAGGCTTAGTACATTTTCATGGTGTTAGGGGATAGAGATCTCAGCAGTTGCCGCGCGAATGCCTTTTAAATCACCGAGGGCACAAGCCTCTTCTCAAATTGAAGAACCTATAAACCAACACTTGTTTACTTCATCAGTCATCACTATTTTTAGCCAAACAGTTTCAATTACGATAAAAATTAGGCAACGTTACGGCAAACAAATTGAGGGGTTAAAATAAAAACCATCTGAATTCTTACTGGCTTTATACTGGTGATTAAATTATTATGTTTGGAGGTTATTTTGTGAGAAGAAGTTACAATAAAGAGGCTTTCAGAGATAAGTGGTACTTAAATCAAGTGTTTGTGGAAGTTAATTCGGAATAAGTACTTGAAACTTAACCAGCTTTCATTAATGTACAAGGGCAGTAAATTGAAGGAAGTTAGGAACAATGTGAGGGTGCTCTTTTACTGAAGCAGGGTGTATCTGATCGGAGCTCAGACGTGGAGAATCGACGAATCATATTAGCTGAAGTTATCGTCCCATGTTACATTTCAAAGGGAGTATACGCCTTATTGTCTCTGAGCTGGTCGTTTTTACCAGCTACCTACCCGCAGTTGACAGTGGCTTATTGCCCGCGGCGTCTATATGGGCTGTTCGTAAATAAATGTTCGGTTGCAGTAGTTCTCGCCCGCCGTGTGCAATGTAAAAAAAGCGACTGAGAATGACTAACGCCATCGCGATGGCGTGTATGAAGGACCCAGGCCTTACGAACACAGCACATATGCACTTTGCCATTGCCTGCCGCGGGTGTATCTATATTTACATAATTTTTGTATTATGCTCATTAGTTTGTTTTCCATTCTATTTGATCTACCGAGCAAATGCGTCCTCTTCATTTCACTTATTTACTTATCTGATATGTTGTCAAATTATTCCACCAACCCTTTTATGGTGTGTCGCTTTTTCGATATCCCTAAGATTGGTCAGTTTCCAATGTTCCAAATGAAACTAAAATAAGACGGGCATTGTTAAAATGTTCCCTGCGGCAAAACACCTGCAATCTGTTCGTAGTTTATTACCAAGCACAGTTTTCTCAGGAAAGCTCTATGGGCGCATTACATTGCTATTATCTGAGCTCACTGTTCGCGGTTTTCCTTGTTTGCCCTCATCGTGATTGTTTAGACTTAATTTATCATGCTTCGCACGTATACTTAGTTAACTTTATAAGTCTGCTTTTGACTAAGGCCATAAACGTCGAGTAAAATGCGCGATTAAGTCTCGTTACAAGTATTCTTTCATTTGATTTGAGACTCCGGTCGAAAACAATTTTTTTATTTTTTATTTATTCAAATCAATTACAAAGGAAAAACATTATGTGTGAACATCGAGCGAAAACCGCCTGATAACCGTCTGATATGGCCTGTTTGGTATCCCATTGCTCAACAAAGGTTTTCCTTTTCTCTGTCCGGAAAGATAATTTAGCTTTCCACTATAAGTCGAAAAGATCCAAATTCTCTATTCACTCTTGCTGTATTAGTATGTAATTATGTGTGTTGGTCAAATCTCGCAAATAAAATTAGGCCCACTTTATGTAAATGTATTGACTTGATAGTATCAATGTATTGGATGGATGACAATACAAGTACAGTCTACAGTTATATGTCTCCCTCTGCTTCAGTAGATACTCGTCATATGGCATCCAATGTCCCGACCGCCGGTTTTGCCCAGCGATCCGGATACATTCGGCAAATATTATTATGTGCCCCGCCCGGGCCTTTTTAAGTTTGTCAGCCTTCGTTTTCAATCGAAAATTCAAGATCTAGTACGTTGCCTTCTGCTGTTTCTGATTCTAGATATGAATTCAGTCCTTTGAATACCTAGGACGCTTTGCTCCATGATACGCTGCATACCATGAGTTTGGATTTCCGAGCCAATTCGACGTTGATCAAATTCAATTTCCAACATTTTAATTACTTAGTTACAAATAAATTTAACGCCATTTTTTCATCTTGGCGGAGGCACTACCGCGCCCCCAGATAAAAGCGTGTTGAGAAGGTTAATATTTTAGATTACCCACATATACAAGTCACAAAGGCTTTTTGTCTTCAATGTTAGTTAAACATTTTAGTTTTGCCTGTCACTTTGTTATTTGATGTGCCAGACGCAGACAAAACACAAATTGCTTATTACAGGTCTGTAACTTTTATGAACAAAGGGGTTAAATTTAGTCAATAGTACATTGTGTATTATGGGCGGTAAGTAAGGAATTACGATCGAGGCTCTAGTAGAAAGACTGAGGGTTTTCTGAGTCGAGGTTCGTAATTTCTGTACCACCCGTGAGACGTACAATATTTTTCATCACATTTGCGAGTAAATAAAAAAAAATATAGGGCAGATAAACCGCGCGCGGGGCGGCGGGGGGCAGCGGCACGCGGGTGTCGGGAGGGGTGGGGTGTCGTTGCCGAGGTGGTGCTGCTGCGCGGGCGGCGGGGGCACGGCCCCTGCGGGCGTCGCGGGCGCGGGCGTTACTTACCGCCCTAGGGTTTCATGGCGAGAAAAAGCCCGAGGGTGTTATATGGAGCATTACGGCCAAGTTAACCTGTATGTTTTGATACCGCTTACGAGCAAGTGTGATGAAAAAATACATGAGAATTTGGGCCACCCGCACTTGTTTCCTATTGTATTCCTATACTACAACTCCAGTGATCTTTTGCTTTATTTCAGGTTCCCTAGTCAGCACACTGAAGGTCATGCATCGCTTGGCATGCGACGACGAGTTGGTGGCGCTGGCATGCCCCACAGGCACCGTCATCAATATCCATGAAGCCAAGTATGGCAAGCCAGCGACGGTTCCAGAACACACGTGCTTGGAAGACCGACCTGGTCAGGTCATGGGCGATGATTGCCTGTGGCCTAATCCGATGCAGGTTAGTTTTAACACTGTAACAATTAGAAAAAAACAACATCTCCAGCTTGTATACGTCCCAATGCTGGGCACAGGCCTCCTCTCAGAACCATTTTCTCGCGCCTTTTTAATTATATTTAGAATTATTTTTTCAAGATTTTTAATTTTCGGTGTGAAAAGTTGTATGAGCCACTCGAGAGCAAAATTATTTTCATCTTGGGCGTTAGCTCTTGAATCCCTCATTACGCTCTGGATTCTAATTCAGAATCCCTCTCTACATTCTAGATTCAATGTAGGTACAGCCCTCGCCGTAAATATATCATTTTGCTCCCTTGTGACACAAATAATTATTATCACTTACACAAAAAAACGGATTTAAGTGTAATAGTTCCACACATTGACTTTATTAAACCGAGTTTAAAGCAAAAAATAGATCCAATTATTTTTACAAGACGGCTTTAGTACGAGAAAAAAAACAACGTATAAAACTAATAGAGATTCACATTTTGATAAACTTTTATAATATTTTCATTTAACGATACGGTCCATTGTTAACAAAGCATGTTGAAGAGTTCGAGCAGTTCACAGCAATAATTTCTGCAGTTGTGAATTAAGTTAGTAACCAAGTTAAAAGTTAGTTGGATACTTCACGTAGGTTTCCGTTGGGACTTACACAATACATCTGGCCTTATTCGATATAATATGAGAGCGAAAGGGACGATAGGACACGAACTTTGAATTCCGAATTTTGGAGTAACCCCCCTGTGTACTGGCTGTAATAGTTAAAGGTGTGTTATATTAATAAGCTTTGGCCCCTTCGTTTTTACGCTTGACAGACAGGGAACGATATAAGTAGTTGTACTTTTATTGAAAAACGCTTCGATTGCTAAGGGAGCGTAAATACCGCTTTAAGGAGCGATTACACCGCCGCGTATACGCAGTGACGCGCGTAGGCGTCACATTTTCTCACCGTTATTTCATACATTTTGTAGTGTAAACGCACCGTCAACGTCTGTTACGCACTGGTGTAGTCGCATCATTATATTTCATTAGATCAGGATGGCTACCCGTTGTGTGTGTAAGTTTATTGTAATAATACAGATTAATTTCCACTGAGTTCATTTTACTGTCGCTTCCACAAGCAAGACTGACTGTATTAATTACCGACGTCACAACGCCTAAAGCACTGAAGACTCGCAATTTGGTAAATTAAGGGCCTGTTTCACCACTCACTGTTTAGTTCCAGCTAACTTAAGTGTCAGTTATCAGTGATATCGTCTCTATTTATTACTACGAAGCAGACAGACATGACTGTCATCATAGATAACTGACACTTAACATAACTGGAACTTAAAAGAGAGTGGTAAAAGTGGCCCCTCCCTGAGTATCTTAAAGATACATTAAGAGTTTTTTTGTAATTCCTACGGAATTTATTCATCCATGTTGGTGAAGTTAATATAACGAAATTTAGTAATATAATTATTTTTACAAAGTTTAGTCGACCAAGAAATGCCTTCACAACTTAAGTTTCAATGTCACTTAGGGCCGATTTTTCAATCGTCAGTTAGGTTCTATTTGACGAATAACTCTATGAGTGTCTGTCAGTTAAGTGCTTAACCGAGGATTGAAAAATCGCCCCTTAATTTGGTACGGCTTAAAACATCAAGTATTTCCACATACAAGTCACTGTGACAATCAACCTTATTGTTTTTTTGTGACATTGAAAGTGTTTAAAAAAATGTTAGAGCATTCACTTGGCTGACTGCATAACTTATAGATCTACAAGCCCCCAAAAAAGAAGAGTACCTACTGGTTGATTACATAAAATCCTCAATTTACGGTTACCGCAATTCAAGTTCCACGCGTCTTTTGCATCGATGTCTTCCGTAACAAACAAAAATGTGCACTTTATAAACAGCGGTTGATTTTTACCTTTTTTCCAGTACTCCCTGTTGCAGACAGTGGTGGAAGCATGCCAGAAAAAGTTCAACTGTCAGTTTAGCACAAAGCTCCCGGCAGGGGCCGTCGACCCTTGCCCCCACGCCAGGAAATTCGTGCGAGTAGCGTTCAAGTGCAAACCGCGTAAGTTTACCTAGTTATGTATTATGCATTAGATTTGCAAGAAAAATCTTGCATTGCCTGGGCCTTACTATGACGTCCACTTTCCACTTACGCCCTCAGTGTCGTGCTAAACGTGGCCTGTAGGTGTTGTTACCTTAGGCTCTGTCTACCCCGTAAGGGATAAAGACGTGATTTGTGTATGCGTATGTACTATGACGTCTTATCGCGATTCAATTCCGTTTTAGTTTAAGATCGCTCGCTGTCAGATCCATACTAAAAATGACAGCTAAAACCTGAACTGAGTCGGAATTGAATTGGATTAAGACGTCATGGTAAAGCCCCAGGTCACTATTACACTGCGGCACAAGTGTATGATTTTGACACGTTTGCATCAAGACCAAGCAATATGTAACGAACTTTGCAAGGTTTTTCTTGTCTAGAGTGGGATTTACGGTGTAACCGCACTCTGTTTTAATGTTCTTGGTCCGTCATGAAAGCACAGTTGCGCTGTAAGCAGTGTAATTATGTATTATGAGACCGGTGGAGATAATATCGTATCGTAAAATGTATCCAGAACTCGATCAACACCTCTGTAAATATTTTTCACGTATTTAAAATGTAGATGACATACATTGGTCGATGTGCAAAGTGTACGATGTGAAATAGACGACTTAATTTTGAATCTAAAATAGCATAAACCTTAACAAAGGCTTAGTATTCAATCCAAGTGATCTAACCACCAGCTGATAGCGAATAATTGTAAGACATTTTGTATAAATAATACGTGGGAATTTTTGCGAAAGAAACTGCTGAAACAGTATATTTATTTTACTACCGATAACAAGCTCTCGTGGGCCTACAATTTTAATAAAAATACCTCCCAATGATTGTTTTACGAGCCAAGCTTTGTTTTACTACTTATGAAGTACATAAAAACGGATAGAATAAAAGGCTCCCCCTATCGACATACATTTACGAGATCCGAACTAACAGAACATGGACAATAACCAGACTATGGAGTTCCTTCCAAGTACGAGTTTTGCCCCTGGGGCTATGGTTCCGTGACACATAAAGGGGAATCGTCGTCAAGGAAAATTGTACACAAAAGACTTCGTGTAAAAATAACATCATAATATTGTTTGTCACGGAAGTAACACGATGAGGCTTGTAATTGATTCTAATAGCCGACACAGTTCTTTTAGTTTTCAGCTTTGTGTTTCTGGTGTACTTTTGCTGTCACAAATTATCATGTATTCTGAATCGTTGGACGCTAAATTATAATTAGAAAATTGATATTATCATAAAAGTCAAGGATAGTCCACAATGAAATAGTGTTGAAAACATTTCAGTCTCGATTTGGAAGTAGCGCCTGCTTAGTACCAAAGGTGAGGTTTTATTGAAGCAAGTGATAATGACAATAAAACGGTACTCATAATGTTTAAATGTGTAAATTAGGAGACTTACGAATAACTACTTCGTTAAATAACTGCCTAAACGCTTTAGTTTCTGGTGGTACTGATCCAAAAATACATCAGCCTATGCCTTACAAACGGTACCCCTAGAAGTGGTCTGCGGGAAACAGAGCGAAAATTCCGCCATTCCCAAGGGATGGTTTTAATAACTTTCCCTACAAGGAACCCCGCGCCATCGAATATTTATTTACAAAGGCCGTGAATATATTGCACGTAAATCAATAGAAGCTGGTCAGGCGGATCTGCAAAATCTTCGGCCGGCGTAGAACAAAGCGAGGGATCCAATATCTCGCAGATAATGGCCACAACGACTTAGTCTTTATGAGAATATCGGAATATCATGGCAGTTATTCAATGTTGTTTGCCCTCGCGGACGCTGCGGCCAGTGAGAATGCGGAACACTGTGATTTTTCAAAGTGGTTTGATTCCTGGTAATTAGTTGGATTTAAATGTCCGTGGAGATTTGAAAAGTAGCAGAAAACCACATGAAACGATTCGGAAACTGGATTAGAACAAACGATGTCAATAATTAAATTATACGCTACGATTGCGGGTGTAAATAGTAGAAATGAAACTTATAGGCGCTCGTGTAGCCTGGAGTGAAAAAAAAGTTACCATTAATTCCTACACATTTGGACACTACTTTAACCCTAGATGAGCAGTTAAATCGGAGTAATATAGATAACTCTAGACCGCTCAAGCCCTCCTTATTCAAAAACATGGTTGATGTATTATGTATGACTAAGAAACCAATTATATTATGTAATGTATCCCTTTTCAAAAAATCCGTGACCATTCCGTAAGTTGGCATGCATTCAAATATTGGTAACCTTTTTTTCTTACTTTTTTTGCGTCATGGCAGGGGCACTACCGTGCCTCCAGATAATCGATTGAGTATTCATGAAAGAATATTCAGTTAAATTCAAAATGTATAAAGCTCTCCTGGTTATTATATTTCGCATGTTGGGACAAAATGAATAAATTAACGATGCACTCCAGCCTATTAACCGATATATTAAAATGCATACAATTAACAGGGTGCGATAAAAATATATTGTTGCAATTTTAATATTTTTTTATAACATTTCCGACTATTTGCATATTTCGATACAGTAAGAATAAAGTTGACGCTGATTTTATGCTTTCAAAATAAAACTGTGAATAGTGAGTGCTACTAAAAGTAAACTGACAGGCCCGGGTATGCCAAGCTGCTAAACATTAAATTTTGACATAAAGCCAAGTACTATTTGTTGAGAGGTTTAGGGTTCCGTAACCAAAAATACTAATATTATAATTTCATCATGTCGGTCAGCTCGCTCTGTCACGACTGAACCGATATACGCGTAGTACTGTGACAACTTGAGTTTGTTTGTACAAAGGTTTGTATAAACAAGTCAACTTGCTGGCAGGTAATGCAATTATTTGCAATTTGATTTTAGAATTTTAATAGAATAGAAGAAACAAAGTGTTTCTTCAGGGCATTACCTGGACAGCTGCCTCCGAAGGCATGATTGTTGTAAATTAAATATATAAGTTCCTAAGATTGAATATCCGGTTAAAGTCCTTAACAATTTTATTATTTAAAAGTTACGCGCAGCGTTAGGCCCTCGTACTTACGCTCAAACCCAGGAGTTTCCTATTGAGTTAGTGTAGACCTGGCTATAACCCTCACAACCGTACAGTACCTACAAGAAAGGGTGTGATTTAGCATAGGGTGTACCCACATAACAGTCATGCTAACAAAATGGTAGATGAGAAAGTGGTTTTTTTTGCAAATCTTATGGTAGGTATTATTTTGTAAATATTACGGGTTAATGAAAGCCATTGACGCTCCACGGGTAAATTTATGTAAATATCAACTTGTCCCACCCTATCGGCTAAATAGTTAATTTTATTATGGATACCCGGAAAATATAGCGGCATTAGTTTACATAACAATTTAACTTGAAAGGGAAACAATCACATAACAGCTATTTTCTAAAGCTAGTTTCTAAAGTTAAATGTTAATTAGTCGACCAAAACTTATTTTCTACCTCATTTGAATATTTTCCCCATAATTATTATTTAGCACGTAGCACTAAACTATGCTTTCTTTTTTTTACAATTTTACACATGATCGGCAAAAACCCAGCACGTATCCAAACAAATTGTTTTAAATTGCACGTGAGCCGTTCGATTTTCAAAATCCAAGGACCGGTTACAAACGGCCAGCAATATTTCACCGGTACGAAACAAAAGGGGGTTCATCCACTAATCGCGTGAGCGGGCGGTTTTTATGAGCGCTCCTGGAAGTGTATTGGATGTGATTTATGCGGCGTTAATAAATTCCTGGACGGGGTCGCCGCCCCGGGCGCGCCTGATAAGGTGTGGCGAGCGCTCATTACCACACGCGGGCGGTACAAACGCCGCGTTTCGATCGCCGATAGTTTGGCGGGTTTTTAGAGCATTAAAGACAAATTGGCAAAAAAGAAACCCCTAGAGTTTCTTCCTGTCTGTACCAGTGCAAACGCTACAGGCATTTTTCTTGATACGAGTAAGTATAAGGGCTGCTATGTGAATGAAACTGTGAAGTTAGGTAGATTTCGTTATCTCCACATAAATTACGGGAAAGTGTGTAATTGAAGGATAATTATTGTCGTAGGGATATTCACGGTATAACTTTTTTGATATAGTAAATACTTTAGGAACGGTGTGATCAAAATATGCAAAAGGTGTTAATTGTTTTTGCCTTAACACGTGCACCTACCTATATTTCATTAATATAGTAATTTAATCTATGTCTCTTATTGTCATTTGACATGTAATTAACGTATTTTTTCTGTTCTATTCTATCCACATAGCCTGTTTTTTTTTAACTAATCTGAACAGTTTACAATGACAGTATACTACTACTAGTTACACATAACTACTTAATGTAAATTTAACGTCATCTATAGCATGTGTTCGTTATTGTTTACCAGCACTTTCTTTCCTATTTTTCGTGTGGTTGGAGTTAGTTACGTATGCAGTTGAATTGCTTCATAATCATAGCCTTTGATCAATACACAAAATCTTCTCGAGTAAAATTAAACTTTTTTTACAGCTGACTTTTAATTTTATATCGTATTTAATAGCAGCAACACTGTAAAAGCAATCCTGATCATGTTAGATTTTTTATTGAAACATTGTCAAACCTTTTCAAACATAGGGTTTCCTTTGAAAATTGTCGTCTATTAGAATCAATCAAGCCTTATTTAATGGAAAATCGTTAGCGCGAGCCGGACTCGCGCATTGAGAGTTCGGTATACCTATAAAGTGTGTAAGAATTATTGTTTTGTTATAGTATTTCTATAAGAAAAACAAAGTTATTTTACGTGGATTAGCAATTATGAAACTTTTCTCTTGATTTGCCTAGTAAAGCCTAACTTGTCTTTCATTCATAATTATATGCCCGTGGAAAATACTTGTAGGTTTACTGCCTGTAGATTTTCATGTTAACGGTTATTTTCCAATGAAAGTACGCTTTGAAAATACATACTAAAAATCTTACCCCAAAAACAAAACTCGTAATTTAGCACTAGTACCCTCCAACAAAGTTAAAGACGCGCTAAAATGTTTACACAAGATAATGTTCACCCAAGTACCTATATTCTGTACTCATACAATGTAATTTTAGCGAAAATATTTCGAAGCTCATTTTCTTAGCCGGGCTCTTCTTAATTTCATTCCAATATCTGTATTACACAATTACATATTACGGTAGATATTACGCAAATTAAATTATGATGTTGAAATTGTATACTTTTGTTTGAATTCCCCCGAGCCGTTATTATCTAGCAATTAACAAGAATTCGACGTGTATTTCCAATGGAACGAATACCGTTGATTTTCCTTCTTGGGAAATATTCATTATAATAATTGAGATAATAATTATTAATGGTTCTTTTGACGTGGAATTATATTTCGACTCCCTATTTTGAGTTGAGAGTAATCGTAAGTAATCTGGCCTTTAAATGATTTGTAAAGAATTATATTAAACGTCACTATTAGTATTTCATCAGTTTAAGTATAAAACTGATTGCTTTTACTAAAGTTTTCTAAAAATACACAAAAATATCAAGTCCGTGTCAAAAATATTAATACTTAATCGTAATAATCCAACGAAACAATTATAAATCAACATTGGTCTTAACGAGTAAGTGTAAGAAATATCTCGATAGCAAGGCAGGTAATGGTAATGAACTGGATAGTAATAAAGATGGTAGGTATACTTATAATAGCCACTTTTTCATATCGACGTCAGCCGCAGTAGGCACCTATGCCAAATCAAAATGATGTATATACATATACAGCAGGGGTACCAATACAAGCAAAAAATTAAACCGGACATAGGGTTTAGTGGCGTAATCATTGATCAATGGCATATTTTAAGTTACACTCAATTGAAATCCTGTAATTAATTTTTGAAAAATTACCGAGCAGCAATGTAACGCAAACATGACGTAACTATCAAAACAGGATATTCAAACAGCTGACAAGTAAACTGCCAACGAGCCTTACTTAACATCAATATTAACTTTACATTGCGGGCTGAATTATTATGTATGGCAAATTTTTAAGTTGTAATTTTAAATAAAAGTTATCTAAATATACTTTTTAGGTCCTGTACTAACCACCATTCAAATATTTGCTCGTATTGGATTTACACGCTGTGTAGTATCTTTGTATAACTAGTAAGCCTATTTCCACTCATTAGAACAGTGAGAAATTAAAAAAAAATAAACCTACACAGTAGATAAGCGCTCATATTGGTAAAAAAGTCTCTACCAGACAAATAAAATGATAAAGTGAGTTTACTGATGTGTCTGTTCGATGTATTTTCAATGACAAATTTTCATACAAATCCTGAGAACAGAGTGTTTGGAAGTTAGGGTTAAATTTTGAAAGGGGTCTAAGTTATATACCCCTAACACCCGTACCCTTATAGTGGTGTCAAGTCAAGAGTACCCAAAACCGACGAGCATGTATGAAGGAATTGATGAATGTGGATGAAGCGAAAGAGGTATGTCAGGATCGTAGCAAGTGTAACAAAGTAGTCTCTGCCTACCCCTGTGGAAAAGAGGCGTGACGGTATGTACTGTCTATGTATGTATGTATAACTTCCAACTCATACTAGTCTCATTAACACCGAAGCCGTTTTATGGAATATCTGTACTATTCCCGTTACATAGCGAAGCAAATGCCAATTCAAAATAAACGCAGCGTCACAAACGCACGTGTGTACTACGGTACTTATTCATTTCCCATTACTAAACACAAAACACTCGGACACTGACACTAATTAATAAATGAACACTCTACGAAAGCTTTTAGCGTATTGGTGGTGTCGGATTACCCTTAATGGGGAAAGGGTTATTCTTGCCTGTACATAAAAGCTTGGGAGATAGTTAGTGAAAGAACAAAAGATATCATCGGATTTCTCGATGGAAGTTTTTTCTTCGTCTTTTTGTGTTTATGATAGTATCAAACTATAAAATGTCTGTTTCTTTATATTTTGTACTACCTATAAGCTATAAAGCATTTATTTACGAAGAAGAATGCGCCGCAAAAAACCTTGGCAGAAAGTACAGTCCATGAGACCCTCAGTTTTCGGGTACCAACAGCCAAATCGAATATCAAACCTAAATAAGAGTAAGTGAGACAACAAGACAGGCCCGAAGGCCATTTTAAACACTAATTTGTTGCACTGTAAATTCTTGTATACCAACTGTTTATGGAATTAATACCTTAACCATGCTAAACGTAAACGCGTTAAGGTTTTGTTACCTTAGGCCAGGGGTGGCGAACCTTTTTCGGTGGACGTGCCATTTTTTCACAAATAATGTTATATTTGGCTCTGACCTATCATCAGACCTTGTTGTCTTAAGAGTGTGCCGTTATGTATGTACGTATGTATGTATGTATTAAACCTATCCTTACAATCGTAGCGGAGTTCCGGAGCCGGGTGGTCTGCGAGGACGAAGTTCTCAAGCTGAGCTGCAACCCCTACTCCCGCGTGGCAGTTTACGACGCGATGTACGGACGGAACGCCTTCGACTCCGAGTGCTCGCAGAAAGGCAAGCCCGATGCAAGTGAGTACCCACTATTTTTTTATAACAAAGGAAAACTAGCGACCTCTTTAATTAGGTGGGTCACTCGCAACACTATAGGATTCCAGATGAATTGCCAGTCTAGAGGGCTAGGATAGAATACTTCTTGTGCCAGTATTTAGCCAGATGCAAGTGAGTATCCACTATTTTTTTTATGACAAGGAAGGAAAACGAGCAACCTCTTCAGGTGGGTCACTCGCAACACTAGAGGATTCCAGGAATTGCCAGCCTAGAGGGCTAGGATACCTATTGTACCAGTATTTTCACCGGTTGTCTTAACTCTTCGCGCCGGAACACAGATGTCTTGATACCCTGGTATCTGGAAACTTTGTGACTACCTCTACAAAGTGTGTACGTAAGTATGAAACTAAAAAGAAAGTAAAAAAATAGTCCTCAGAAAGTAGTAAGTTACTTGCCTCTGAAAAGAATCTCCTCCAGCTGAACCGATTGTGTTTTTTTATTAAAAAAACGGTTAGCAGTCGAATTATGTGCAAAAAATAAAATAGTTAATTTAACCGCACTGTATGTGTATACAGTATATAAAGATTTTAAAACTGGAACAAAATAGATTTTATAGAGGCACTTTCTTCTGTCGATAAGACTAGATGAATAGAATGAAATTGTATGAGATTGACTAAAGCTAAATGAGATATTATATCACGTGCGTTGGGCACAGTGTGCAAAATATTTAAAAAATCATACTGGTAACTCTAAATGAATTTGCCAGATTATATTTGATTATATTTATTTTAATTGTATTTTGTGTTTGTTTCTTTATATTTGTACAATAAGGCATTTACTTACTTACTTATTTAGTTACATTTCAAATAATATGCAGTCTTTATTTCGCTTTGATGTATCCAATGCGCACTATCTCTACTCTCTAACTGACAGGGATGACAATAGATTTGTTTCATTGTGCTCAGAGCGAATTGCAATGTAATAATTTAAATTTAAATTTTAGTTATGGATTTTATATCTTCACTAGCTGTTCCCCAAGGCTCTATTTGCGCAGAGTTGGCTTATCGCTATACCGCGGGAATAACATGATATTTCAGGGAAAAACCATCCTATATCCTTCCTCGGAACTGAAACTACGAGAATCACCATATCAAATTCCAATTAAATTGGTTCAGCGGTTCAAGCGTGCAGAGGTAACAAATAAACAGAAACACTTTCGTATTTATAATATTACTAGCTTCTGCCCGCGACTTCGTCTACGTAGAATTATACATTAAAATCTTCTTCTTGAATCATTCTATCTATAAAAAAACCGCATCAAAATCCTTTGTGTAGTTTTGAAGATATAAGCGTACATAGGGACAAAGGGACAGAGAAAGCGACTTTATTTTATACTATGTAGTGAGTACGAAAGTATGAATTACACTTAGTCCATTTAATTTTTGGCTTTTATTTTCTTTACTTAAGATGATCTTATATTATAAATCATCATTAATATTCTATGATAATGAGACAAACATATTTTGCAGACGAACGCATCAAATAACGAAATCACAGATCACGAATTGGGATTGTCTATTTTTTTACAATGTATAGTAAATCGAAAACCATTTCGAGATAAATGCTTTTTAAATCGTTTTCTGTATTTACTTTATTTTATTTTGCTATAATGAATTTATTACATGAAAAATAAGCAATGACTTTCATTTGATATTCCCAGACATGACGTAGACGGTCCAAAATGTACTTTATTTGCAAAGGTTACAAATTCTATGCTATTTACGCGTGTATTATACTACGGAGTTCAATTTGGACCCGCAATCTGACATTTCATTCATCTTATGACAGATGACAAGCAAATGGGCAATCTTGTTACTGTCATTCTTGTTTTTTCCACTGTTCACTTTCATATTGTTGTATTATAGTTTAGATTTAGAAGCACTTTCGGTAGATAATTAGGCAACAGTGTAACCGCACAGCGATGTGCTTCGCTCACATGAAAGATTTTCCGCTAAATATTTTAATGGAGAGCGAAAATATTACGTTTTTCGGTTTACTTTCGCCTACTGAGTTTGCTGTCTTATCTCCGGGTCCTGTTTTGTCTCGATAATACCTGGTATGTGTTTATGGACCTTTCTGCTTCGCGCAGAATGTTATGGTATGTGTAACGATTGTGAAAATATAAAATTCATAGGAGAAGATCGCGTAAATCTTCCTGTGTTATTGTTGAATCATGTTGACATTGATACTAATGACAGTTTGCCAACTTCACCACAGATAGAAAAGACGTTAATGGCGGCGCTTCACATACGTTTTATGATCAATTTGTCCAATAAGCAGATGTGTGACACCGGCAATGGAAACTCTGACGTCACAATGGAAACTCTGACGTCATCAACCAAAATACTTTCAATAATTAATAGTGAAAAAAATACCGAGTTATATGAGAAAACATTGAAATTGGTTTCTTATAATTGACTATTCTGCACAAAAAAAATATAAAAAGGATAGGTATTTTTTTTTAGACAATCCCAATTGTTCTAAGTTTTTTTTTACAGTAAAAGGTATTCTCCATAATACTTACTCAAATTAAATTTACTAGGTAACTTTCTAAATCCTTAAACGGATTTGCTTCTAAATAAAACAAGAATTAATTTATTTACAGACAGACGTAAAACTTTTAAGGAACGAATGAATGACAAGTTTTTCTGAGTTCCTAAGTTATTGTAGAAGTTTTGGTTCATCGAACTTGTCAGGTTGAATGAACAGACATACACGAACGTTAAGCATTGCAAGAATCTTCATTGTATTAAATGTTGAAGTCTCCGTAACACATTGAAACCTCTGTAGTCTTTTAGCTGTGTGTAAAAATTTTGACTGTGTTGCGTCTAATTTGATTGGGTCTTACAAGAATTAAATTGACCCTACTGATTAAGACTACTATAAAAAGTAGTGGAATTAAACGCAATAATGGCGTCGAACGCACAATTTGTACGGTTTTATGTTTTTGTTCGTAATTTAAGAGGTATAAAGAGTCCAGAGCGAACATGGTGATTGTAGACTGTAGAAACTAATAAATAAAACAATTTAAATTATAGTAAGAATTCAACACGCAGCGCTGACAAGAGCAATGACGCGACTCTCTTTTGTTTTAGTTTTCTTTCAGCGCTGCGTGCAATTAACTTTATTTGTGGCCAGTGCCAAAATATCATAGTTTTATAAAAAGGTAGCTGCCTAAATAGGTGCGTCGCCTACAGTGATAGTCCTTTACCAAATTACGAGAATCGGAAAAAAAAACAGTATCTACTTACATTTGTAAAAAAGGTAACAAGCATTCAACAATTGACCCCGCTCAGCGTAATAGCGGTAGGATGTTAAAAATTCGTAGGCCAGCTGACTCGGATGTTTTAAGTACCTGTACTATTCATGGAATTTTTAAATTTATCCCCGCTATAAGTTTCGGGTCAGGTGCTCTTGACATAACTTGTTCCACCTGATTGATGGTTGCCCTCATTTGTTCTGTTTCCCGCACATTGTACCGGCCGTTAATGCTCAGCTCCATTTAGTTTCATTCGCTGCATATAAGGCTATAAAAATATATTTTTTAAATGGGACATGTTCGTTTTTAGTTTTCCCAAATTGTTGCTAAAAGAGCGCAAATAAATTCAATTGCACAGTGAATCTGATGCAAGTTTTTTATGAAAATAATAATAGGTGAGTATTAAAATGTTTCACGTGCGCTTGAATTTATAACTATTTTCATACTTCGTGGTAATTTTTTGTGAAGTGGCCATTCAGGGCTGTTAGCGCATATTATGCGTTTTTGTGACTTTCGCACACTCTTACTCTTATAATTTTGCAGCTACTTCAACGTAAAATATTTAAAAATAATGAAACTGCAAGCAATGAGGTATAAATGGTCGAAGTGTATGAGATGCTGATATCAAGTTATATTAGCCACAGTCCCAGTTATGTAACAGCTAATGCGAGATCTCATCGCCAACTGTGCACAACCATTAACTTGAGTTAAACTCCGCCTTTGATGGGCATCATCAGTGCGTTTGTTTATGCAGGTTGCAAGGCGCCAAATGCAGCGAGCAGAGTAATGCAGATATGCCACGGGAAGCGTAGATGCGAGATCCAGGCTGCCAGTGCCGTGTTTGGGAGCCCGTGCCAAGCGGATGTCAGGGTATACCTCAGAGTTGTGTATGCTTGTGGTAGGTAACATTATAATAAATTTTAATTTTAACTTTTCTACCTATTATTTCTAAAAATGGATGCTGTCATATTGATACTATTGACAATGTGAACAACGTGTTAGTATCTGGGCGAACGAGCTTATGCTTGTTGTTTGCAAAAATCGGGAATACGCGTTTTATCAGAGTAGAGATTTTGTTACATTTTTACCTCCCCAAAAACACTTCTATATTATCGTTTTCAATATTTCCGAACATAGAAATACTGATTCTCTGATAGTAACTTTAATAGTCACAGGCATAACCAACCAACCTCACTATGTTTGGATTTCATATAGGGTCAAGAATTAAATTGCAAGTCGTTACAAGCTTGAATTTAATGACACGATTCTTTGCTATAAGGCACGGCCCTGTTCTAATTTACAATTTACCCTATTTAAGGAATCAGCATTGATTTTCAAATTATTAAAATGAGTAAAGAATAATTAAGATAAAAGTAAATGGATCTCCCTATGGGATTAATTTTGAGACAAAATGCTAAATTAGTATTCCACGAGGAGTAATCGGGCTGCTTCCATTTTCTTTTTTCTTGGGCAAACCGTAAATCACTTCTCGAATTGTAATTAACTGCAGTTAGTAGCGTTATTTCATGCTTTCCTTTATCGTAAGCCTTCTTTTTTTACTTGGCTACGGTAATTGTGGTTGAAGTCTCACAGAATGCAAAATTATAGTTAAAGAAACAAAGAAAGAAGACACTTATTTTAAAAGACACACCAAAAATAGTTCACTGAAGTTTAATGTTTTACTTAGAGCTATGTTTTTACGTAATGCTAAGGGCAACTGACAGAAAAACGTGACAGAAGTCAAAACACGAAAAAAAAAGCGCCAACAATATCTATAATGTCTTTTTCCTTCAATGTTTACTTTTTGGAATGTTTAAAAATTGACTGACTAGGTTGTATATAAAATTTACAAATCACATTTAAAAAATCTTATACAAACCTCATCTTCTCCCGATAACGATAGTTATGTTTTATGCTAAGGAATATAAAACAAAATGTTGCTTATAACGGCTATAATATTCGTTCTTTTGTTCTTCCATGTTACACTGAGAAGCTTAATACAGAGCTCGTGTACTCGGGCATTCTTAAGTTTCAAAAGTTTTCTCGAAACAAACTATCACATTCTGTTTGCATCTGTTAAGTTTCAGCTTACACAATGGTGGGTGTTTTAGGAGCGGAAGCAAGTTTTACTTCCCTGTGTGTTCTCCAGGCGTCTGTACCAGAGTTTTAAAGTTTTTATCTCTACGTCTAACCGTTGTGTTATGCTGTTATAATATTTTTGGAATTATTGTGTTTTGAAGAAATTTACGTTTATGACCTGTTGAAATGAGTTATAATACTCCTCTTGTGTTTCGCCGCAGTCGGGTCAATTCTGTTATGTGCATTTTAGCAACTTTTCAGGAGAGAAAAAAAACTGATTTATGAAATAACTGGCCAAAATCATAATTATGTTATATTTTTAAATCAAAATAGTGTCAAAAAACAAGAAAAACATTGGTTAAGAATAAATAAAGATTCATCTATTTGTAAATTGAGACATGATTTTAAAAAAAATAATTGTGCACATATATGGGTATTGGTTTCGCTGTTACTAAACACATATGTGTGAGTCATGCACATAGGGATTCTAATTAACATTTATTTAAGATTATCAAAGTTAGTTATGTGTTTTTGTAAATAAAATAACAACATAATTATAAGATCAATCGTGAATTCAAAAGACAAATTATTAAAACGAGCATTCTAGGACCAAAATGCCCATAACAGATTTGGTAATCTCACCGACGAGATATTTTCTGCGGCACAATTGAACTCGATTACTTTTGATGAACTCCCGATATTTATTATATATTTCGACGCTTCTAGTTTTGTTCATTTTTTTACCGGTTATCCATCCATAATTATCGTTAACTCATCAAATGGAATTGCGTTCAACACCCGTAGAAGACATGTGCAATGTAATTAACCGTAATTCAACGAAAGCTGTGATTTCCAATTGCATCACATTTGCAGAAATTTCCTGGTAAGCATAGTTAGATAGTGTAATCCACAAAGGCGCGGAGATTTATCAATATTAAAAATTTTCAGCATTACAGTAAGAAACCACGGGGGCATTATCGTAAATAGCACTTAATATAATATATGGTGCAATAACATTTGTCTTTTTTATTTTATTGAATCAGGCGTTACTTTGCGGAGGTCAATGTCAATGGACAAAAAATTTACCTTGCTACTCCTTTGTTATTTGAGTAGCGGAGTAGCAAGGTAACATTTGTCAACAGTAATAATTACCAGAGTCCTGCAGTCTGGAAGAGGGAAACGGGCAACCGTTCGGGATGGAGACGGATTGGAGAGGCGTATGCCCAACGGTGGGCGTCTACACGCTGAAGAAGAAGAAGAGAAGAAGAATAATTACCAATGTTTTCTTAATTGATTAGGGAATCTTGTTTCTTGTTGTAGTGCCTTTGGGCGTTCTCACTGAGCAGTTTGAGACCGCGCTGGAGGCGGACGAGGCAAAGGACGGAGTTACCAAGGCAGACCGCGGCTCTGAGTTGTTTGATAGTTCAGGTACGCTTTAATTTTTCGTTACACTTGCAGTCCCTGAGCACTTAGAATGCCATTCGGGATTCAGGTATTATCGAGGATTCAAGTATCAAACTCATAAGAGTGAGTGAGACAGCCAGACAAACCCGAATGATACTTATTCTAAGAGCTCACGGACTGTAACAAAAATGGAATTAATAACATTTTCCACTCTTCATTTTCTACTCAAAATATACGTTAATCATTTTTCAAGTAGCTCAGAAACTAATGAGAAATAATAGAAATGATCGAAGATATTTTGCAGCTTTTGGAAGTTGCTCACTTTTCTATGGAACTAGTGTTACTCAGACTCTTTT
The DNA here is from genome assembly GCA_932294345.1 of Pandemis cinnamomeana. Taxonomy (NCBI): domain Eukaryota; kingdom Metazoa; phylum Arthropoda; class Insecta; order Lepidoptera; family Tortricidae; genus Pandemis; species Pandemis cinnamomeana. The sequence goes on along the minus strand of OW028709.1, from coordinate 5,203,259 downwards.
AAATGGCTCTGCCTTTGGTGTCATTTTTGCGCGGAAACCAATTGCAAACAATATTCTCTTCCTAACTCATGCTAGTGTTTCCTTTTATTTAGTGAATGCTGGTGACAGATGGACAGACACTTTACCACCGATGGCTAATCCAGCTTTGCAACCACCTCCGAAACCTGTAAGCACACAAAAACCATCCTACAATGACGCTGGGTCACGGAAATCGGAGAGAAATGATAACGAGGATACAGGTATCTAATCAAGTGCTGTTAAGCTGTCTTCATACCACACAGGAAACCCTCTAACATCAGCTTGCTAAGTAAGTGGACCATTGGCTGTAGAGGAGACACATCAAGCTAATGTTTAAGGGTTTGGCGTGACTTGGAGACAGCTACATGGCTTTGCGATCGATGCTGATTAGGTAGCTTGTTGTGACTAATTCGATGGAGCTCGTAATTCAAATTTATTGTTCTTTGTTTTACAGAGACGTCGCATCTAAATATATTTATTTATATTGGTATAAGCATACTTCTATTCGTCATTCTCTGCATATTGCTCATCGGTGTTCGCTGTTACATCATTCGAAAAAATAAAAGAAACTCCAAAAATGGTGACATGTTCATAGCAGAAGCACCAAATGTATTTAGTGACGCTGTGTCAGATATCGACAATGATATTGACGTCACACATATTTCTGGAACGTTCTACGATCCCGCGCATCCTGATATGATACTTTATAGAGATGTACCGGGAAGTAAGGGGACACTGCGTGCTATGAGACCACTATCAACCATTTACCCTTGTGCTGGTGCTAGCATGTATGGAAATCTAGATTATATACCACCTCAGTATAGAGAAGTAGCAGCCGGCAGGCTCAGTAGAGAAGCGAGTAGAGAAAAAGAGGATGCAGAAGTGGATCATGAGCTTGTGGTTAGTCCAAAGAGTTTGGGCAGGTTATCAAACTCGCAATATTATTACGGCTGACGACGTCATAGTACTATCGCGGACGATACATCGAGGACTTATTGTTTCTAGTGGTATTGGATAACTTGTCAATCAATACGTAAATTTATGGAGCAGAATTTATTGATACTAGTCTTTTTAGTCGTATGTGCAATTTAATTGTGATCACAAAATGTCATTAAGATATCCGTTTAAAATTATTTGAGTTACTTAAAAATATATACCTATTTTTATCAATAACACTGTACATAAAACTTAATTACCAGCACATTTAGATGATACTAACTGATGGGTCAGTTTGTATAAAAGTGTACGCAAATACCTAAATTAATATTAATTGAATGTTATGTATTAATTACCTATTTACTAAAACAGTCATAAAAAGTTTTTGGGTAAGTACAATGTAAAAAAAAGATTATATAAACCGATTTATTGGCTAATCTGTGATTTTTAAATATTGTCAGTAATCACCGCTTGAAACTTATCCGCTATGAAAATTTGATAAAAAATGTGTTTTTTCATAAACGAATCAAAACAAAACACTGGACGTTTTTTTGCATTTTCCGAAGTTTCCGCGATGTTGACAAAATGTTTTAATTGAAAAACTTTTACAATGCTCCCACAATATTTTGTGTTCGTGGCTAGTCGGGATTTTTGTAAATAAAGAACCATCTGATCAGATGCTCGACAAGGAATCAAAAATAAAGTTAGCTTTGCAACAGAAATCAGGGGCTTGGCTCCCGGCTGTCGATGGTTACAATAAAAACTTGTTGAAAAGAAAAAGTTTTGACAGCTGTGGTCATTATCAAAGGAAAATTTAGCATTGTTGCTTATGCATTAAAAAGGTACATGCACACGAATTGAAATATCCAGTGAAGTGAGGGCCTAAGCATAAGCCCTAATTTGATGACTGTGTTCAATTTACACTTTCTATGTCTATCGAATTCATAATAACTACAATTTTATAGAAACTATTGGAAATTTTTACTAAGTACTTAAGGTAAATATACGCTTAGCTTACACACACATTTGAAACATGTACGAACATATCCATTTTACAGTTGCAGCTTTATGTAAAGTTTTTTATGAATTTTTAAATAAAAACATTCTAAATTGTCGTTTTATTTACTCCCGTCACGTTGCACGACACAATGAAGGGTCATTTACCCGGTGATGAGATGTTCTTTTTTGTTAGTAATGGTTGCGTGGCAAAGTGTCATTATTCACGGAAATTATGGGGTGGATCATTCAAAAAGCTAAAGAGGGTTGCTCGGTCACGCTCATAAAATTATAAAATTTATTGCCTTTAAAATTCTATGACGCCGTTGCCAGTATCCTGGAAGCACGGCCTTCATTTCATTTGGCAACCTTAAACGGCGTTAGCTTAGCTTTCACGGGTTTAAATTTAAACTCCAATATAGACCACTGAACAAAGTGTCAGCTAAACTTTGCTAACGATAAGTGACATAAACTTGCGCTAAATTCGCCTCAATTGCTACACTAATCTCACAATAGATTGGATACAGATTTAATATTTGGATACGTAGTTTATTATTACAAATTAAGAAAGAAAGAAAGAAAGAAAGAAGAAATTTATTCCTTTTTGCAAGACACACAAATATAAGATAATATACACAATTTTATAGAAAATAAATAAGGTAAAACAAAAAAAAACATACGACATAAAAAATAGATCATCAGCGTTGTGTGTCTTCGCAAAAGTGAAACGGTCGCTGGCTCAGCATTACGCTGAGGTGTTAGACACCTGCAGCACTGATTTTCAGCCAGAACCGTCTATGACTCACGAAACGATACACAGATAAAATATACTACATAATCTATAAACTTTCACGTAAACAATGCAATACATAGATAGAACCCGACTTACGTGTAACTAAAGAAATACATAAATTAATTAAATAGTTAACAATAAACAAAAAAAAATAAAAAAGGAAAATTCTTCGATTCATAAAAATATTACCTAATATAATGTGAGATTTGAGAAAGTTTTTTGTAATATTAAATATATTTATGGTACTTTGTGTAGCCCACCACTCTCATCTCAAGATCAACAATAGCTTACAATTTTAATAAGGACTTACAAAAAAAACGTAAGAAACAACACTTAAGTAATTCCATCACCATTAAGCACTTATACCGTACTTATTCTATTCATTTAACACTTGAACAATGTTTAAGTGTCAAATGATCGCGATATTAATACCTACTGGAATTACACAAAAGGGTCGTCGGTCGGGGCGGAATTTGCATAATTTCACAACTGTAATCCCCCGCGATTACAAGTTTGCATCGACGTTCTGTAGGTAATCAATAGTTAAATTCTTGGTCTCTTGTTACAGGGCAATTTATCAGTGTCACGTTAGAATAAGCCTTTTAAAGTTCACTAGGGAATGCTTACTTAGTTCGCGTTCTTCTTAAGAAATTACTTTATCATTATTAGAAAGGGCACGAAGAGTTTTATTTAAGCGTTATAATCTTCTGCGCAGCCAAACTAATATGGCCAAGAACTAAAACCAATTATCTTACCACAAAGGTAACTAACTACACACAATCTTTATAAATTAGCAAGGCGAGAAAGATCGACGAAGAAGAAATTTCGGTTTTTGTATCGCAGTACACACGGCGATTGTAATAGTTGGTGGCTTCGCCTTAAATTAATACATTCATCGTCTATTATGTAAATTTATTTTTTTGTAAACAAAATGTTAAAAGGTTTTTTTAAACATAATTGCAATGTAATTGTTATCGGTAGCTTTGACAATCAGAGATGGAAATCCAATTTTTTAACAATTTTTGCATCTAAATTTGACTAGAAATATTCAAATATCAGTGAAATATTACAACATTCTCAGAAATGAAATCGTACTAATTAGTTTCCTTTATTCAAAGCCATCTCTTTATTCACAAATTGCTATAGTAGAGACGAGATTACCTATTTCATATCAAATAGAATTGAAGACATTATTGACCAGTTGTTAGGGCGAAGAAGTATGAAGAAAATAATAAAACCCTCTAAGGTATTGAAAATAGAACTGCAGCCGATCTGTGTTTCGGACTAGACTAGCTCAACCATTAACTAGCAATGCTCTAGATTCCCAGAAGGCCAGAACATCTCAACTCCGAAGTCCTTTAACACTTCCCAGCTTATTCGCACGAGTAAATCTACACCGGCCATGGATGCGCTGCATATAATCCTCACACGTTTAAAGTGGATTCCGTCTAACGTGAGGGCAAGAATACGGGTCACAGGGTACCGCCTGGTAAATTATTTACCCCCTTATACATAAACGCTCTATAGGCTTCAGCTAATTTAGCAGTCGTTTGTCCTTGTCTGTCACTTTGACATTTACCTTTCACAGATAAGGACAAACGATTGCAGCAGAAGCCTATAGAGCGTTTATGAATAATGGGGTTAATATCTGGTAATGATTACCGTTGATTCCACAGGGCCGTGAAACCTAATTAGTTCATGGCTTTTATATTTATTGCACAGATTTCAGATATACCATAGATTACGCAAATACATCTACTTCACGTGTGTGAATTCCGACCAAGCATCGAGGTTTACATACATACATACATAATATCACGTCTTTATCCCTTACGGGGTAGACAGAGCCTAAGGTGACAAGACCTAGAGGCCACGTTTAGCAAGATTGTGCGGCTAGGTATAGATGGAAAATGGAATCAAAATAGTAATGGGTTGCTAGCCGCATCGCCTATAACATGATTCCTATGATTTTCGCCAATTCCTTCGATGGGCTTGTACCATCTGCCCGGGTAGAGAAGCAACTGGTACATTCTATGTTTTTTCTTTGCTCCCAGGCCAGCATGGAAGGTCGAGGTTTGTGTCACACATTTTTAAAATACGAATAATTTATGAAGGGTGGCTCTAGTTGAATCGTTCCAATCCTAGAGCGGGACGGAAGAGTAACGCTGTTTTTGAATCGATTTGGATTTCCCGTCACTAAATTTCGGCAGTGGCGTCACAGTAAGTGGTAAAAAGTCAGCACGCTGGATTTGAATACAAATTGCGATAATTGCGTAATCAATGGGAAGCATAAATATCTGATATCGCATCTGTGATTTTTTTTGAAGTTTTAATACACCCCTTTTATAGACGGGCGCTTGATAAATGCGTTGTCATACATTTCCAAATTACAAGTCAATCGGACCGGGATGCTATAAAGATGTTGAAATCAATCTCGATCGAAATAAGTAGTGGCATAGAACTATCATGGGAACTAATATGAGAGCCAGGCATGGGGGTGCGAGTCGGGTTACCTCCACGTGTGAACAAGAGCTGCGGTTCGTTTTCGGATCCGTCCGGGGGGAAGAGCAGTGCTTGGTCCGGTGCACCCTGGGCAACGGCTAATGATTTCCTGGCAGTATCTGAGGGATATCATTGACCGTTGGCTAAGAGCCCGACAGGGGGGGTAGGGGTCTTTGACCGTGTTACCGTACAACGTTGCCGACATTTTGTCACAAGATTTTATAATCAAATTTTTTTACTGACATTGGCGAAGTTGTCGTCGCTATAACGACTTAAAACGCCACAATCAAAAGAAGAAGAAGAAGAGCCAGGCATGAACCAGCAGTAATATAAGTGGTAAGAGATTAACGGCATGAGAATAATAAAGCGACGGAATTTACAAGCCAAGCGCAGTGCTATTTCAACGGCACTGTCTTTAAAACAACGAACTCCGTTCAAATCAATGAGACGAGTAAATTGAATTATCGTACCTGCATAATTATCTTTACGCAGAGCTACGTCGAACCACTTTTATGGATGTAGGTAAGGTAACCTTTATTTATAAAAAAGTTTGGGCCACATGATCGATTAAGCTTTTACTGTACAGCTAAATATCAAAGTGAAAGGTGAAATCAAAATGAATGATAAAGTCTCACGAATCATTCAATGTAAAGAAAGAAAATGGCTTCACAAGAGTGTGAATGATTAAAAAGATTACCTACCTACTACAAAAGAAAGTGCATCAAGTTTTAACCCTGTCTTAGATTAGAAGATAGACTTAAGATGTTTTAAACTGACATTGGCCCAAGCCTTACGGCCGCCATTAAGGGAGAATAGAATAGAATAGACTTAACTTTTGAGAAAATTTACGAAAACAACACGCTTATTACTTTCATAGTTAACCATCTGTGTACTTAAATTGAGGAAGAATGCAACGCCCTAGCTCCGGACATATAATATGTAAAGTGGCTGATATATTATTTACATCATAAAAGAGTGATACTTGGTGTATTATGAATATCTTCGCCTAAAAGCACTTACAGATATTACTGAGGTGCTCGATGTTAAGGAGGCAAACTTGAGGTAAGTACGATTTTCTTCAAGAACAGTCTACATCGCATGTATTCGCTAGTAACAAGAATCCTGCAACGAATCCATGAAGTAGTGAATAAAATATTGTACGTAGCCTGGAAACGAGAACGTTCTTTGAGTGATGTGGATGTAATTTAGGAGCGGGCTTTTGAATAACTTCGAGATGTAGCAAAATCGTTAAGAATCGACACAGGCAACGGAAAAAAACAAATGCATTGACATGCAACAAAATAAAGCCAAGTGCAAATTGGTCTCGTGCACCGAGAGTTCTGTGTTAAGTAGATATATAAATAGTTCGGAAAGTAAAAATCAAAATTCAGTATCGCCAGCTCTAATTCCCTGCTCCTAATCAAAATGAAATACCACATAGTGTGAGATCATTTTAATATTGTAAATATTTACAAAAACTAAAAAAAAATAGGTTTTTGATATTTATTTCATTAGTTGTGCTTCACATCAACTTTCTAATTTATTTATCGCGTAACTGGAAGTACTCCATAGATTTTTATGCCACACTCGCATATTTTACAGAAATGCCTTTTCTAATGATTTATTTATTAATGATATTTTTTGATTGTATTAACTTACAAGTTTGATTTTTTCACTTCTCCAAGGAGTTTTGAACTAAAGTTGAGTACCTATTTATTCAATAATTAGTTTCAGCTTGATACCTTTGCGTTCCTTAGAAAATGAGGCTTGACAAACGGACAGACGGACGGAAACCATGATCCTTTAAGGGTTCTGTTTTTGCCGAATGAAGTACGGAATCCTAACATACATACATACATAGATCACGTCTTTATCCCTTACGGGGTAAATAGGGCCTAAGGTAACAAGACCTAAAGACCACGTTTAGCATGATTGTTGGCGTATGGATGGAAAGGGAATCAAAACAGTGATGGGTTGCTAGCCACATCGACTATATAAAAAGATCCCTAAGATTTTCGCCCAATCCCTCGGTGGACTTTTACCATCTGCGAGGGAAGAGAAGCAACTGGTACATTCTATGTTTTTCTTTGCTTCCAGACCAGCATGGAAGATTATTGACATTGGGATTATTGACACGGAATCCTAAAAATGATATTAAACCACCGAAGTGAAATCATAATCAATCAAATATTTGAAAATAATAAAATTGTAGACAGTATTGCATTATGAATGATCGAAGCTTGCAATTAAGCATTTAATTTTGGTGCTATCACAGCACGCTTGGATAAACAGCCCTTTACGCGAGCATGAGGGTGAAACCCACCAAGCATTGACTTCACTATAAATATGAAGCATACGCCTCAAATAGCACAAACTCAAACTGCATACAGTTTGATGTATTTTTGATGAGATTTCACTGGGAACATCGTTCGTATCCAATTGTACATTTATTCAAATCGCGTAAAAATCAAAACTGTATCAGTTAGGTACCTAATCATTTATAATAAATATTTCTCGATGTTTCTTCGTAACTTTAGGTATCCACATCGGAGTCAAAAAGTGTCATATAGTTTTAAAAAGTCTACCACATTTGTTAGCATGATTATTATTTATTTACATTACACATAATAATATGTCAGATTACAATATTTTTAGTTTTTTTTTTTACAAATTATCTGTAACGAACGGTAAAATGGTTAAACTATTAGGATCCCGTTCTTGTAATTATTCACTAAAGTGCCTTGAAAAAGGAGATAAAAGTTGCAAATCTGCAGTTCAAAGACCTTTCCATTCGTTTTGTCAAACCGAGGATTTACAGTTCGATTTTTATCCATCTGACGGCACCGAAACAGAGAAAAGCACGAACACGAATCGAACGAAGAAATAAAGACGGCCATCCATTACCTAAACAGAGGCTTCGAAATCTAGTCCATTAGATCGTTCTACATGTATAAGGGAGATCATAATTTATTGTTATAGGCTCCATTTGGGCTTCCTTCGTCCTTAGCGATATTGCCCTAACTTGTATAAGATAAGGGACTGATATTATGACAAACAGGAACCTTACTGTGCGTAACGGTATTTTAATTTAGGTAACACTGTTATTGTTTGAGTAGTGGGTATCCTCGAGCATAAGTACTCGAGCTTGTACCGCACAAGCAAATATGTACTTAAATCAACTAAATTGTTCGGTCATGAAGCATGAAAGCATAACACGATTCCTATGATTTTCGCCCCTCGAAAGTTTTTCTAGGTAAGATAAAATACATACATCAGGTGTTCCTTTTAGTTCATTGTAAGACTAATACTTTCCTTCTCACCTACCTGTAGTTGCCAAGCTGAGCTTATTATCATTACATTATTAGTAAATGTCACGGCTGGATTTTGATTCTTGTCACGTTTACCAAAGCTACCAAGTCATAAGCCTTGTCCCTAAGTTCCCGACAACTCGCCCGACAACTTGACGACGTGGCCAACTTTCATAAAACGAAAGAAAAGATAACTTCGGCTTGTACGAGTTGACCGAAACGTATATAACGAGTTGGTACAGAACAGACAGAGCGTAATACCGTCCTCGGAACAATTTGGGGGCGAATTTTCATAATCTATTGTGTAAGTGTGTGAGCGGAATTTCATTCAGAAATAACGAAAAACAGAGCTCTAGAATTGGTACCTACCGTACTATTACCTAGTAGAAAAAAATAGTTCGTCATAAAAACAAATAGAAGGAAATTTAATTCTGCTGTCAGACCGAGGTTCCAAGAATGCTCTGACGCTTACGCAAATTATCGAATGGTAGAATCTATGACCGAGAAAGATCGACACTTACACTTTCAAAATAAATAGTAGCTGACACAATTACCAACTTTACCTTTTTCTTTATTTTTGTTGTTCTTGTTACTAGATCAGTCTCGAAATATAAAATATAAATAAAATACCTCTTTTTTTTAATTATGCTCTTTTCTTAAAGAAAAACCACAGTCGAGACCGGTGCCGTAAAGTCCGAGCGTCAAGCCAAGTCTGATAAGTAGTTTGAATAAAAAAAGACTGAGTTGGAGAAAAAGTACTTGAATTTAACTTCCTTGTTCGCAAAAATTCTAGATACTTGACAAAAACTGAATTCTTTGTTCATAATTATAAAGTTCCTAACCCGCTTTGTCAGGATGTATATATTTTGTCTATCTCTGCCAAAAGCAAATGCCGAAGTGAATCAAGTGAAAGATAACGACAAACGAACTTTACGTCAAAAGAAGCTTATAGCGCTTTTACAAATAAGAAACCATGAAGTCAAGATGAAAATGTCTCTTGTGCCTAGTGATTCTGCCGAAATTTGGCAGTAAGTACTGGCACTGGACAATTATTACAATCTTCTTATTTGTGGCGTATCAAGTCGTTATAGCGACGACAACTTTGTCAATGTCAAAGTAACAAAAATATAATTCAAAAATCTTGTTACAAAGTGTCGGCAACGTTGTACGGTAACGGTCAAAGACCCCCTCCCCCCTGTCGGGCTCTTAGCCAACGGTCAATGATATCCCTCAGAAACTGCCAGGAAATCATTAGCCGATGCCCAGGGTGAATATAATAGAATCGTTTATTGCAAGTCACATTTTACAGTATAGAGGTGGAAATCATAATCATAAAGTAGTACAGATGTGACACCCTGCAAGGGCACCGGACCAAGCACTGCTTTTCCCCCCGGACGGATCCAAAAACGAACCGCAGCTCTTGACCACACGCGGAGGTAACCCGACTCGCACCCTAATTATTACACACAGATTAAGGAGTCCTACATAATAGTTATTAAATAATTATTATGATTTGCCTTATGGTAGTTTGTCATCAATGGCTGGCGCTGCCGTGTAGCGAAAAATTACTAAAAAAAACTTCAGGGCGTTGTTTTAACTTGGGATACGGCTTAACGGCAACCACAACCGAAGCTCGGGGTGTGACAAACATTATTAAATAACGTTTTCAACAAAATGTGTTTTTCAAGTACAAAAATATTATTCTTGGTAAAATTATAAGCAAGCCGGGGTACCCGCTTAGCATAATATATTCAGGGATCCAATATTGAAACAAAATAGTTCGGACAGAAGTGAAAGTTGCCCAGGGTCGCAGGACGGAATGACAGCTGTATTGATGGGGATTGTGTCGGTTTTGGACCTTTCCAATACAGATTCTACGCTGTCTATCAAAATTATTCAAATGTTATTTGGTTGAGATAATATCAATTTATTTGTACCCGAATAGGGCTTTACAATGCATCTTTTGGGGATTACATTGGTTCCGCCTTGGTTCGTCCACTTCATGTGACATACTCATCATTTCAACTATTATTATGTTTCCTCAAATACGGATGTGGGCTTAAATGCATTATATTTTTACTATCATTTATTTACCAGCAACATTACTATGAGGATATTGCACAGTTTCCTGTTAATCAGATAATAAAATTATCGGCGTACCAAATATCATACACATCCGTAGAGCCGTTAAAAAAGGATTAAATACTTAAATAAAATTCGAACATAAAAATTCATCCATGCTGGTCTAAAGAAGGTTGGAGGAAAGAAAAAACATACAGTTTACCAGTTGCTTCTCTTCCCGCGCAGATGGTAAAAGCGCATCGAGGGAATGGGCGAAAGTCTTAGGAATCATGTTATAGGCGATGTGGCTAGCAACCCATCATTATTTTGATTTTCCTTTCCACCTTTATGCCTTTAATCATGCTGAAAATGAAAATGAAAATTTATTTTGCAAATTGGTCACCAAGGGTTCTTTTACATGTCTTTTTGAAACAACCAGCGCATTCGGAAAGACCATCATTGCCAATAAGAATGCGCCGCAAGAAACTTGGCAGAAAGTCATTTTTTCAAAATAAAATACAGTAAGAATACTTAAATTCTACTTAAATAAAATACATTTATAAAAGGGATGTATAAGGCCCCGAGCCTTAAATTATATTAATCTGTAGTAGAGATGTATAAAGTCTCTACTAGTCAAAACAACAACAAAAAAAAATAAGTTCAGTGGAGGTGTAAAACGCCTCCAACGTCAAATAAATTAATTGGAGATGTCTCCAATGTCGAAGAGAAAAAAATGAAACAAAATAATGAAATATACATTTCATGTCAAGTAAGTAACCAATAAGCTTTTGGATTCCGAAGATTCCGATTTGGATGCTAAACGTGGCCTTAAGGTTTTGTTACCTTAGGCTCTGTCTACCCCGTAAGGGATGAAGACGTGATATAACGTATGTAGGTAAAAATTCCCTTTAACGGTTCAGTAGTCAACAAGGTCCATTACAGGTTCGCCATGTCCGTCCGTACGTCTGTCTGTCTGCCTGTCTGCGGCTCAGTTCAGATATTCTTAGTATTAGAAAGCTGTAATTTGGGATGGGTGTACCTACATTAACATACACAAAGTGGTAAAATAAAAGCTTGAATATTTTTTAGGGTAACTACCTCCTTTTTTTTTTCGTTCATCCCATAGTGTGGGATGTTGTTGGAAAGGTCGTTCAAAAATATTGGGGGTGTGGGAAAACCATTTTTCGATTCAGTGATCTGTTTGCGACATATTACGCTTTGAAGTTCTAATATCGTAAAGTGCCCCCCCCCCCCCCCTGCTACCTACCAGCTAAATGTTTGTATGGAAAACTCCATACAAATTCTACGGAACCCTACACTGCGCGTGGGCTGAAACGCAATTGGCCGGTTTTTATAATAATATTTAAATAATTTTATTTGTTTCACATTTAACATTCATAGTTAATAAGTTTCTATCTTTTTATAGTAATTTTTCCATTTCACTCACCACGAAATGGTTTAGCTGAAGATGTAATATTTCATAATAAATATTTTATGAAGGTGACCTGGAACATTTATGATCTTCACTATCTAAAGTGAACGTAATAAATTTCTTAGCCTGAATAATTAGTCATTCCGAATAAACTATAATTAATCGTTAAAAAACAAAACACTTTATAACAAAGTGAAACAACTCTTGCACGAACGATCCCAGACGCATTCGAAACACGGGCAAATAATAAATTTGCTTTTTACGTAGAAAATATCACTTTAGTTTGAAGTCTATTCCAGTTTTTTTGCTGAAAAAACCTCTCTAATGGCCTCTCCGTGCTCGGAATCCATCTCTGCGTCATCTATTTTAAGGACTGAGTGGGTACATTCTATTTTGTCTTTCGCAAAATAAAACAAAAGTTTTAAAGGGCAATAAATCAGAACTTTCACAGATAGTCGATACTTTGCCATTGTGCGAAGTTCAATTCTCAAAACGTGGAATCAACATTTTTGTGTTTTTAATAATTAAAACTTTTAAGTGACATCCGAATCTTTTTTGTTAATTGCGAAAACTATGTAGTTACAACTCATTTTTTGATCCATAAATTTATTTGCGAAATGTTAAAGGGCATTTCTATAGCTAGCAAACTTCCAAAGTGTGTTCCTCAACATATTGATACAGAAGCAACATGTTCCCACGCCCCGCTGTACCGCACGGCCGTGACCTAAGGAATTTCTTGCCTCAACGGGTAACACAAACAAAATCAGGACCTTTCACACGAAGGTCCCTTTTACGATGATGATGCTAGTCTTTGCTCATAAAACGCACCGCCTTAAGAATTTTTGAGATGTTCTCACACGTGGCCAAATAAACTGTGGGGTGAACACTCGCAAAGAACGTTAAGGGAAGAATATTAGTTACTTTTACCTACTTAAATTATATGCATAGCATCAGATTATTGCCATTGGAACAGATTAACGTCGTAGTTAGCCGGAAACACGATCAGCCTATTATAATAGTAATCTTGACTGATAATACCGGCAGCCTACGCGCAGTGGTAACGGAATTTATTTGATGATAAAGTGTCTGTCAGAATAGGCATTGAGCGTTGATTTCATGATGGTAGTCCCTAGAGCTTATTGAGGACGAGTTGACGCACATAAACTCGTCGTTTAGAATCGTAAACAGTAGTATCGACTATACTAGAGAGAAAAAAGCGAGAGAGAGACGTATACGATACACACATAGAGAAAACAGTAGGTACGTCTGTAGAAAATAAAAGAAAACGGACAATTCTGCTATAATTACCGTCTGTTTTTAATTAATAATATAAAATAAAAATATATTGCCAGATTGAAAACCTCTTGCTGCTTTGCTTTGCTGTCCGTCAAAAACACGAAATAAAACCAAAAAAACTGGTTAAAAATTCTATATTATTTTCCCTAGCTGTTCCGAATTGACAGACCCGTTTTCTGCCAGTTAATTAACGTGGGCGCACCAAAAATAACTCGAAGCCCCTAAAATTAAAAATTCCATGCACGTCATCTATTAAAAAAGTTGAAATTGAAATTTAACCAAAATTACATAGAGTATAAATCGTCGGTTAGAGTGGCCCAGCAATCAGGATCGAGGATCGAACAAAAGCAATTTAACTTTCCTTTTTGAGTAGGCACATTAGGGCAAGTCGGAATCGGTGAAACGGATAATTAGGGAAACTGCGGCACTGAGGCAATTCCGTGAGATACTCGTGCCAACGCGATTTTGCATTATTGCTATTAATTAAGTAACACGGGAGTACCTATCCCAATTAATAAGTATTCATTTACGTCCGTGTTATGGTTTGAATTATATACGTATCTCTGGGTTTTGTACTTCTAAGTACCTGTAAGTGAAATGGTTTTCGACTAATTTATCTTCTGACGTTTATAAACTGTAGTAGGTACGGCCTGATTTGCCATGTGGACGCTCTTTTTAAAACCTTTTGCTAGTAACGTAAATAACTGTTTGACCTGGATTGGATCATTATTCTTACACACACGCACACACAAATCACGTCTATATTCCTTACGGGGTATCCTTATTCTTAGTGCCATCGATATCAGTAATATTATAATAATTATCTACTTCGATTTCTCTTTTTTCCGTTGACTGAGAGTCAGCACTTTGTCAGTTCCAATTAATTATTTAGCAAAACACTTACAAATAATGAACTTTTTCCCACAATAGGCTTATACACACTTAGGTAATTGATATCTCGTTTTGTACTCTATCAAGGCTTTTGGTTGGATGATTTTAGAATATTTCTTAATGTGTGTTTAATGTGTGTTAATGTGCGTTTTGTATTTGAATGAAGCGAAAGAGGTATATCAGAATCGTAGCAAGTGGAACAAACTAGTCTCTGCCTATCCCTATAGGAAAAAAGCGTGACTGTTTGTATGTATGTAGTATGTAAAAAAAGGATAGAGAGACGTGGAAACAATTGGGGGAGGCCTATGTCGACAGACAACCTGCCAAAAGTGGATGCTAATAAATTTAAATTGCTATGTATATTTATACTAGGTTTAAGAATATTACTGTTTTATAAGTATAGCATGTATGTTGGAAAGATCAGCGAATAAAGGCTTTTATTATTATTATTATTATTATTATAAGTAAAATTAGAAAAAAACACCGTGATTACATTTGACATGACAACCACAAAATTGATATCACTATTAGAACTAAGTGTTTTTATATTGTGATGATGATGATGTTGGGTGGGGGCTGTCGATCCACTGTGGCGATCATTCAGCCCAATTCCCCTTGGAGCCGCCGGTTACTGTCCCAGCAGCGCTCCTACACACCAACTCTCCTCGAATCTTCTTATTCTTTTGCCGAACATAAGGACATCTTTTAGTTCGACATCCCTTAGCTCGTCCTCCTCCAGTTAGTCTCTCCCGAATGCTTCACACCGCGCTGCCGCGTACACGACGCACTCGGTGAGGCATGTTTGCTTGTCTCCTCTTTCCCACAGTGTGGGCAGGAGGGATCGTTCTTTATACCTATTATGCTTAAGTGCCTGTTTAGCGTGTTATGGCCGGTGATGGTGTTTTTATAATCATAGTAAACATGGCTGAACCTCACATATCTCTCACTCTTTACGTTATCCGTTGAAGTAAAAACGACACTCACAATATTATGTTTTAAGCTTCGCGTTTCCACGTGGTATTGTTTTGTAACTCAGGCGGTTTTAATCGGAAGCTAGATTACTACGTTCACAGAGGGTCCTTTGTTGCATCGTATTGTGAAATAAAAGCAAAAATGGACGGCACTCCTTTTATCCAATTCACGTTCAGCCACTTGGTTCCCTACATCCACCTCTGACGCTTTGTGTTTTGAACGTGGCTTAGCTATCTAGTCGCCAATAATAGTCTTAGTACAAATATTTTTTTTATCAACCGCATTGCATGATCTTTTTTTACACGTTTACATTTTACTCCCTTTTGTTTTCCCATCTGTTCGGTAAAAATTTTGCATGCGAATTTTTATTCATTAATTTTCCGCTGAGCCAAAGATTTTTTAAACATACAAAAATGTATGCCATTTTTTTGGCCGTATCATCACTACATAGTTTAAAACAAAGTCGCTTTCTCTGTCCCTATGTCCCTGTGTCCCTATGTCCCTATGTCCCTATGTCCCTATGTCACAATGTATGCTTATATCTTCAAAACTACACAACGGATTTTGATGCGGTTTTTTAATAGATAGAGTGATTCAAGAGGAAGGTTTTATGTATAATTCTACGCAGACGAAGTCGCGGGCAGAAGCTAGTTAAATATAAACTTAAGCTTATTATAATTATGAGGTTAATTCGTATTTTATGATATTACAGACGTGAATTGATTAGTATTCATTTGCCTTTGAGTAAACTCGGATAGGACGATTATTCAATTCTCGAAGATACATGAATCATCGTATCAAATAATTGACATATTTATGTTTGTGCCATGAATATACTCTATTGATTAATTTGACGTCAATAACTTAATCTGACGACATTTGGCTTACCAATACTTATATTAGGCGCTTTGTGGGTTTACATAATGTCCCGAAAAAAAATACTTTCACGTTCGAACAATTTTAAATACGTCTCTAGCTTCGTCTATGCTCTTTTAAAGTTGACGCACGTACCCAATGAAGCAGACAGACGACTTCAATTCGTTTCGGGTATATTTACTTAACAATACTTATGACTTTTGAAATATGGCGAACTTAATAAGTGTATTGCCCTGTTTTTTAACGCTATCAAAGTTGTTCTTGGAAATAATGCGAGAAACCTTAAAAAATCATGTTTCTATTTGATTTTAAAGGTGAAACATTTTAAGAGTGACTTTGTCACTAAGATATCGTTAAGCTAATGAACAAGCGTAAATAACGCTGAAAATTAATACTAGACACTCAATACAACAAAGAGTTCATGACTCTTTTGTCTCACAATAGGCACACAATATAAAAACTTACTTTTTTTTCTACATCTAAGTTACATATTGATTTTATATTTTATTTGTTTTTTTTTAACTTTAACAAAAATCATACTTTCACGAGACAAAATTTTGAATAAAATAAATTAAAAAAAGTCTAAGAACTTAATCTATAAATACCGTTAGTGTAGGTATATTATTCACTTGCTTTTCTAATGCTTCTGGGTACCTAGTAGGACCTTGTGCAAGGTCGTCCGGATCGCTATTATACAGCTAATTAATCCCACCGCCAAGCAGCAACGCTAGCGCTGTTGTGTTTTGTAGTCAGCCGGTGAAACTACTTTATATATTTTTTTGCAAATTGGCCGCCAAGGGCTCTTTTACGTGTCTTTTTTGAAACTACCAGAGAATTCGGAAAGACAATCATTGCCAAGAAGAATGCGCCGCAAGAAACTTGGCAGAAACAATTTAACAATTCTCTGTTGTTGCAAGTAAGATACATGGGGCGCTCATTTACCATAAGGTGACACTACATACATACGTACATAAATCACATCTTTATCCCTTACGGGGTAGACAGAGCCTAAGATAACAAGACCTAAGGACCACGTAGCATCATTGTGGACGGATGGATGGAAAGGGGAATCAAAACAGTCATGGGATGCTAGCGACATCGCCTATAACATGATCCCTAAGATTTTCGCCCATTCCCTCGATGGACATTTACCATTTGCACAGGAAGAGAAGCAACTGGTACATTCTATGTTTTTTCTTTGCTCCCAGACCAGCATGGAAGACGCTGCAGCAGGTTAATTACCGTGTTTTTACAGATCCGTACCACTAAAGAAAAAAAGGAACTTCGTTGTCTGTCAGTCTGTCTGTCCGTCCAGATCTTTTTTCTCTGGGGTGTAAAGTTAGCAGAGGTATACGTTATACTAAATAACGAGGTCTGCGGCCCCTTGGAGCTGTAAAAATAGAAGGTAGCTAAAATTTTTTTTTGTAAGTCTATGGGAAAACCAATATAAAATGACCTCGCACTGCCTAGGAGTAGGGTTCTACTAACACTGGACTTCTATATTCACTAACCGAATTTGTACGGAATCCTCGTTCTTTCGAACCTTGGTTTTTTCCAAAATACGTGTGATTAAGTACCATGTTACACATCGGAGCTCAAAATTTAATAGTCCATTTGATTCGCTGTGAACCCATCAAGGCATTCCTAAGTACTCTTCAAGAAATTATGTCATGTTAGTGAGGCGGAGTACATTTTACGGGAGTCTAAGCATCTTTTACGAGCCGTTAATGGGCGAAACCCCTTCGGTTATGGTGTCGTAAAGTCAGGTGTAACAGAGTAGGTACGGGTTTATGATCATACTGAAGCCCTCGTTTAGAGAGATGTTTCACGCGGCGGCATTTGTCACTTCAATCCTGAGTTACGTTAAAAGATTGGCAGAAGTATAGATACGATGATTTATGATTATTTTATATTGACTGCTGTAGCTTAATGATTAGGAAAGTACCGCGCGGACGACTTATCTGCGCCATTAAGTTTTTGAATCCTTTTAATAATAACAATAGTCTATACCATGTAAGGGGGCTTCTGCCTTACAGGAACAGGTCGGGGTTGCTTATTTATGGTGCCAGGAGGGCGGGATGTGGTGCTTACGCATTAAGTGAACACTTGTTTAGCACAGGATATTTTAATCTCGACACGTATAGTACATGATATCAGCTCGAGCCCGACACTAAGGGAGCGCGGCGTATGTAGGAAGGACCCGAGGCGGGCAGGCAGACAGGCAGGCAGGCAGAAGGGCACACTCCAGGCACTCCAGGCAGGCGGGTGTACAGGCACGCGGAAGACAGGCGGATGCACAGGCTCGCGGAAGACAGGCAGGTGCACTGGCACGCGGAAGACAGGCGGGCAGGTGGCACACTCCACGCCGCAGGCTCGGGGCTGAACAGCCAGCGGCTCGCTACAGCTTGGGGGGCTCGTCGTCGGTGTCCCTCAGGTCCCACGTTAGTCCCTCGCTCTCGCGCCGGGCAAAATGGCCGAGCCTCCTTTGCGCGTCTCGCACCTTCTCCCTCTTTCCTGTATGGCTCCGTCTCGCTCGGGTGGCGTCTCGCGCCCTCTCGCTCGCACCTTTGATGGCTCGGGTGTCGTCTCGCTCTCTCTGGCGCGTGCGACGGTGATGCCTGTGCCGGTGTAGATGGCGCTGCTACGGCTATGGGCGAGGTGGCGCGCTGGGTCGTTCCGTGGCGGAAAGTCAGATGGCGCTGCAAGGCCCGTACATTAATAATACTGCTACATTATCCTCCCAATTAACGGACAAAAAAAAAACAATTAAAAAAAAAAAAGGGAACTGAAGTTACCTGGCGTGAAAAGACTAGGTATACAACAACTGCAATATCTACTATACTAGCTATATAACGTCTAACAATACTAATTAGTCGAGATCTTTTTAATTACAAAAAAAAAAACCCTGAGTTAGAAAACAAAGTGACTTGTCCTGTGTGAGTAGATACAATATTGGGTTGAAACAAAGTTGACAAAGAAAGAGGCTATAGGTATGGCTGAGATTATGATTATCTAATTAAGTCTAGATGTACATGCATGAGATCAACTGTGCCTGGGACACAAAGAAAAACAAATAACAGGCTCCTCTGCCTGGTAAAACCAAAACAAAATACATTAAACAATTATAAAAGTACTCAGACTACTGAGCGTTTTAGACTATCTATAATGTTAACAGTTTGTGCCCTGAGGGTCCATGATAATGCTAACAATAATGTCACCTAGGACTACAAGTGTTACAATATTAGTTATGTATTTACACTCCACCTGCCATACGCATCTAAGCTTATTATCATGACCTATTGTCAAACTAAACAGGAAGTTTGCCGTCAACACTACTAGGTAAAGTGGCAATGACACAGACAAAAAAAAAATAACGAAAAGCGAACGCTTAAGAATTTACCACTAGGAAGCATACAATAGTAACCAGGTTCTATCTATACTTTACATAATTTTCCTAGCCGATAAAAGTAACATACAGGGGTTTCTATTTACACAACACATTAAGAGATACCTAAACAACTATTGTTATCCCTAGCTTAGGAGTGGGCAAAAAGTAAGGCGACATTATTGTTACTAGGAACAACGCGGCAGCTAAATGTATTTTGAAGTGTAACCAACGGTGTTACAAGGTTGTATAGGTGCTGTATATATATACTAGTGGGGTTGTGTAAAGGAATGCGAAAGGGTATAAATATTATAGGGGGTTTTTATACATACAATGGAATATTTTACAACAACGGAAGTCTAAAATTGTGATTCAGGTATCTAATATCATTTTATGAGAGCATGCTGAGAGGAGGCAACCTTTAGTTGCAGGTACTACCTAGATAGACGGAAAACAAAGCAAATGTGCTTCACCTGATAGTGGAAAAGCACTCTTATGAGCCGTTAATAATGAAAAATTATATGATAGATTACAAAATTAAAACTTATGGTATGTCTTGTAAAATTAGTCTCTAAATATGTCGCTGACATGGTAGAGGCCTACTGGGGTTTTGTCTGGGTTGCCAAGTATATAGGTATTTTCAGATTTAACCTCCAGAACTACGGACTTGACAAAGCGTGGCGCTAGTTTATTACTAAAAAATTCGGCAGCTTTTGACTGGAAGTGTGCTCTGCGCCACACTGTGTCTCCTACTTGGAAATGCGCAGTGTGTCGTCTCAGGTTATACCGGACGGAGTTCTGCTGGTATGCTGCGAGTAAATGCTTCTGAACATCGTTAAAGATTATAGGCAATTCGGACAGGTTGGTTGTATAGTTATCTACATTGTCTAATACAATATCATTGACTGAAGAGGGCTCTTTTAAATTATGGAATCTACCATCTAGTATCAGCTCTCTACCGTGCATGACAAGGTAAGGTGTATGGCCATGTGCCACGCTCACATGAGAATTCAGGGCAGACTGAATTTTTAACAGATTTTTAGTCCAATTTCTGTGGTTTTCATCACAATAAGAGGCTATGGCGGTTTCTATTGACCTATTATGGCGTTCAATAGTGTTGTTTTGAGGAAAAAACACACAGTTTCTAAAGACTTTTGGGACATTGTATTTTTCTAATAGCGAGTTGAATTCTCTGGATATGAATGGTGTACCATTATCTGTGATAATACAATTGGGTACGCCATAGCGTAAAAATATGGCCTCTTCTAAAAATTTTGTGATCGTGGCGGAGTTGGCGCGTTTTAGGGGATGAAACCACACAAATTTACTAAAAATGTCAACAGCTGTAACTAAATATGTATGCCCAGAATAACTTTTAGGAAGGGGCCCCACAATATCGATTGAAATTACCTGCATGGGAGCGGTCACCTTTTTAGGGTGGGCCATTATACCTTTAGGGGGAGAGTTGTTGACCTTATAAGCTTTACAAATGTCACACTTTTCAAGAACATCTTTTATACTTTTAAACATACTAGGCCAGTAATAGGTTAATTGTAACTTCTTGTAAGTCTTAAAAGGTCCTAAGTGTGCTGACAGGGGGTCCTCGTGAGTTTTGCGGATGAGATCATGCCTATGTTCAGTGGGAATCACTCTTTTCCACTCATACGGTTTATTTAATGCGAACTTTGCTTTAGAATATCTATACAATACATCATTGTCTAACGCAAAGTTCGGAAATTTGCTAGGGGCAATACGAATACCGTTAACAATCTTATTGTACCAATCATCTTGAACTGTGGCATTCAAGGTACTGACACGAATTCTAGATAAAGCGTCTGGTACGGTGTGCAATTTTCCCTTTTTATGGATGACTTCAAAGTCGAATTGAAGTAGCCTAGTGGACCATCTCGCGAGTCTACCAGAGGGATTGTCGAGCCTGTACAACCACTTCAGACATTCATGGTCTGTTATGATTTTGAAATGTGTACCCTCAATGTAGTGTCTAAAATGGGTGACAGACTCAACAATGCCTAATAGTTCCCTTTCAGTTGTACTATAGGCAGTTTCGGGTTTGGTTAATGTTCTAGAAAAATAAGCAACCGGGTGGTCACGGCCTTCGCCGTCTTTCTGTACTAAAGCACAGCCGATACCGTAGGCGCTGGCGTCAGAGTGGAGGAAGAAGGTTTTCTCGAAGTCTGGGACCTGGAGCACCGGGGCTGAAGTTAGTGCTTCCTTCAGGCTCTGGAATGCAGACTCCTCCATGCTGGACCACACGAATGGCTCCTTCGGGCTGGTCAGCTTGGTGAGGGGTCTTGCTAGTTCTGAAAAATTTTCAATGAACCTTCTATAGTAGGATGCTAGTCCAAGGAAGCTTCGAACTTCCTTGATATTTTTAGGGGCCGGAAAGTTAGATATGGACTCTATTTTACTTGGATCAGTGGCTAATCCTTTATCTGAAACTATGTACCCTAGGTATTTTAACTCCGATTTGCAAAATTCACACTTAGACATGTTGACTGTTAGATTAGCGGACTTCAATTTTTCAAATACTTTTTCTAAGAGTGACATGTGGGATTCAAAATCTTTATTTACTATTATCAGGTCATCGAGGTAGGCAAACACTTTGGCATATAACTCAGCATCTGTGCCTAACAGTGTGTCTACTAATTTTTGGAGAGTTTGGGCTGCGTTCGAGAGGCCAAAAGGAACAACTGTGAACTGTAGCAGTCCCCTGCCTTGGGTTATAATGGCGGTTTTTTCTTTGCTAGACTCAGCTAAGGGCAACTGTAGGAAAGCTTGACTTAAGTCAATGGAGGAGATGAACTTGGCTTCCTTAAGGTTGTCAAGTATATCATCTACTCTCGGTAGAGGGTAACTGTTTTTTTTGGTAACAGAATTTAACTTACGGCTGTCGATGCAGAGGCGAAAACCACCATTGGCTTTCTGCACTAATACTACTGGGGAAGCCCAGGGGCTGGAAGATTCTTCTAGTACCCCAAGCTTTATCATTTTGTCTAGTTCCTCATTGATGACGCGCTGGCGTGCTGGACTTGCTCTGTAAAACCTTTGCTTTATTGGTTCACCGGAGGTTTCGATTTTGTAATCTACTAGATTTGTTCGACCTAACCCGTTCGCCTCAAATGAAATGGATTTGAATTTATCAATAATCTCATTTAATTTAATTTGTTGTGCCGCTGTTAAATTTTTTTGGTTTGGGGGAGGGGTAGGCTCCGCCGGTTTGCTACTAGCTGTATTAGTGACTGCTATGTCAACTCTATGAGTGCCTGATTGGTGGGAGGCCTGTTGCACACAACTAGCCAATTTATCCATACTATTTACACTATTTATAGGTGGACTGGCAGTATGTACCAACCCAATTTTGCCTATTTTTCCTTCCTCTCTAAATGAAATGTGGCCTGCTATTTTGTTTAATAGGCCAGACTTCTCCCAGAACTCTATGCCGAGTATGAAATCCTCTGCCACATCGGGTACAACATCAAACTTTAAATCAAATTTATGGTTGTCTACTGAAATTGGCAAATAAATGCGACCGGCTACTGTGCTACCCATTCCGTTTGCAGAGGTAGCAGTACTATGGGGAGACTGAACCATTCTAAAACCTTTATCGAGGAATTGGATGTGGTTATTGCCACCTAAAATATTTATGTCTGCCCCGGAGTCTAGGAGACCAACATATTTACAATTATCAATAAAAAACTCTACTATAGGACGTTTACTTCCATTCAATGGGATACGCACCGGAGCAATCTTACACTTATTAAAAAAGTTATTGACATACACTAACCATGATTGCCATTCTATGTCCGATGTGCCCGGTGCGGGAGCCCGTTTTTTGACCCGGAGTCCACCTGCTGCCTGCGTTGTTGGTTGTCTACAGCTGTCGCCGCTGCTGCCGAGTTGACAGCTGTTGTCTGCGCTGGCCGAGTGTTACCATTGGACGGTGCGGAGGTGGCTGGAAAATTTTGGAAGAATGTTTTACTTTGCGGATAATTGCTGGTACAGTGGGGACAGGTTTTCATCGTGACATCTAATGTGCCACATTTAAAACAGGCCATTCCGTTTATATTAGGGCATTGCCTAAAGAAATGGCCTAATCCTCTACACTTGAAACAAGCAGAGTTGGTTTTCATGCTTACTGCTCCAACACAAACATTTGTGCATGGAAACATCTGTTGCGGATGGTATTCAATGCTATTCGGCTCGCTATTTATACTTATAGGGTTGAGGCTATTCATAGGAACTGGACTATTTGTAAGCTGGGGTTTCATTTGTGTTGGTAAAGATACTAGGCTGGGTATATCGGCTGAATATGAATCAATATTTTTGCCTATTGTCAACAAACTTTCTATGGAGTTAACAGAGCCATAAACTATCGCTGGGAGGTACTTAGGGAGCATGTTGTGTTTTATAATGTCAAACAGTTCAAATTCAGTTATGCAGCCTGCTATTTTGTTTGCGAGGAACCGCATTTGTGACGTGAATTCTAAAATAGATTGACCTTGAGTTTGTTTGCTGTTTCTGAGCTTGGTGGTTATTGTATACACATAGTCCGCGGGTTCAAAGTATTCAATAAGTGCATGTTTAAGTTGGAACCATGAACCGAATCTGTGTTTGTTAACTCTGTACCACGCTAGAGCTGGTTCTTTTAACAAGTCGTGGAAGTTTGCCAGCAGCAAGTTTTCTGGAATGCCACGTGCTGACAGCAGCTCTTCAATTGCATAAATGAAATCTCTGGCGTCTGAAGACCCATTAAACTTTAAGTTCCATGATAGCAACCCGCACTTGCTAAGAAAATGTGGCCTATTTTCACTT
Source organism: Pandemis cinnamomeana (assembly GCA_932294345.1). Classification (NCBI taxonomy): domain Eukaryota; kingdom Metazoa; phylum Arthropoda; class Insecta; order Lepidoptera; family Tortricidae; genus Pandemis; species Pandemis cinnamomeana. The sequence goes on along the minus strand of OW028709.1, from coordinate 5,178,960 downwards.
TCATGCCATGTATCAAGCGTTATTAAATTATTATTACCTGTGTTATTTGGTGTGGAGTGGTTGCGCGTCGGGCCTCCGAGTCCGAGGTCGTCTTCGAAGCCCTCCATGACGTCCTCTCTCGTAACTTAACTTACCCGCGTGGACACTATCTATATAAAATTCCACCTCCTATTCTATTGTTAAGAGAAAGACACTAAGCGAAGAATGAGGGATTTTCTTTTAAAAAAAAAAACGACGCGCGTGCTATGGGTACGTCGGCTTCAGTGCGTAGTAAAATAAAATCGACGTGACGTCACGCGGTCACTTCACTACGCGAGAGGCAGCCCCTCTTCACTATCATGTGTAAACTATTCTTTCATGAAAAAAAAGCCCATCACCCCGCACTGCACTTATAAACACTGAATTAACGCGCATACGAAAATAATACACTAATACGAAAGCATCACATCGGCCTCTTAACGCACGTTGGCGCCAATGTAAGGGGGCTTCTGCCTTACAGGAACAGGTCGGGGTTGCTTATTTATGGTGCCAGGAGGGCGGGATGTGGTGCTTACGCATTAAGTGAACACTTGTTTAGCACAGGATATTTTAATCTCGACACGTATAGTACATGATATCAGCTCGAGCCCGACACTAAGGGAGCGCGGCGTATGTAGGAAGGACCCGAGGCGGGCAGGCAGACAGGCAGGCAGGCAGAAGGGCACACTCCAGGCACTCCAGGCAGGCGGGTGTACAGGCACGCGGAAGACAGGCGGATGCACAGGCTCGCGGAAGACAGGCAGGTGCACTGGCACGCGGAAGACAGGCGGGCAGGTGGCACACTCCACGCCGCAGGCTCGGGGCTGAACAGCCAGCGGCTCGCTACAGCTTGGGGGGCTCGTCGTCGGTGTCCCTCAGGTCCCACGTTAGTCCCTCGCTCTCGCGCCGGGCAAAATGGCCGAGCCTCCTTTGCGCGTCTCGCACCTTCTCCCTCTTTCCTGTATGGCTCCGTCTCGCTCGGGTGGCGTCTCGCGCCCTCTCGCTCGCACCTTTGATGGCTCGGGTGTCGTCTCGCTCTCTCTGGCGCGTGCGACGGTGATGCCTGTGCCGGTGTAGATGGCGCTGCTACGGCTATGGGCGAGGTGGCGCGCTGGGTCGTTCCGTGGCGGAAAGTCAGATGGCGCTGCAAGGCCCGTACATTAATAATACTGCTACAACCAGCATATATATAGGTTCCACTGTCAAGTTGTTTCGTTATCTGTTTGAATCTTTTTTAACATAAAAGGAAAACAATGTTGAAGTCCGGTCGTCATTCCCTCCTTCGCGTCCTTGGATCCAACGAAAAGTATTAAGGCAAACAAATGACAACATGAACTCGTTATACGTATGAAATTCATGACATATTCTTGTTTTTTTGTCTCTTATTTTGAATCCTACTCTTTTGACGGGCTCTAAAACCAATTAGTTCAGATTTATTTCTTTATTCTTATCTTATACATGCCGAGCTCCAATTAACCTACAAATAAATTAAATAACCGTGCGTAATTTCCTGAAATTCCTGATTCTGATTCTAAAACTTATTTTTATAAGCACGACTTCCCCCAGACGGGTCTATCCTCGTCTCAATTTTATTAAATCTAATGCCACCCGTGAATTATGAGTTATCAAGGTCTTAGCTGCAGTTAGCGAGATTCATGGCTAATCTCTCGCAACTATCACAGAGTTATTTCGCCTTTCAGCTCAAGAGTTATAGACGCGTAAAGTTTACGTCTACGAGCGAGCAGGATCTCTATTCGCGATGTCTAAGTGTTATGGCGGCGAAGTGAAAGCCATTTGATCTCACTTTGAAGTTTTACTTCTAGTATAGCGCGGTGCGGCGGTCATTTATCGCAAAGTTACAATTAATGCATGTGACCATTCATTACTACAGAGCGAGACGATGACGTTTAAAGAAAAAAAATCTTGCTTGTATTGCTTGTATATTGATGATGTTATATCACTAGGACAGTGTTGAATAGACCTTGTTGTTAACATAAACATAGTTACAGCTGAACTGAGCTGTGTATAATGTGCATATAATTATACATATTGTACGAGTATACATTGTACTCTGCATGAAACGGTTAAATTTGTTTGAACAACGTGATATTTGTGAGCTAAGCATAAATTTCTCGCACAGTTTTAGTAGGCTTTCACGTATGTACCTACTCATTATGGTGCACAGGTGCCGTGAAAAAGCCAGGGTTGCCGGTTTGACCCATCGTCTCTTAAGTAGAGGATCATGGGTTCGAACGTGGGCTCTTTGACTTTATCGAAATTTATGTGCGAAATTTCATTTGTTTACCACAGGCTTTTCAGTGAACCAAAGCATCGTGAAGAAATCTGGTCACACCTGCAAAACAATTCAATGCTACGAGCCTGAGTGGAAACACAGCCCAACCACTTCAGTCTCTAAGGGAGGAGACATATACAGGCTAAAAATGATGACGATGAAAAGCAATACATAGTTTTAGAAGGCAAAATCAATAAATAAATAAGGATTGACGTATCTGAATAAGGCAATTTCATTTATAGTGAAAAATTAAGTTGCGCTCGTCTCTTTTCAATTACTACAACAGTAGCCGGCAACAAAGAAATTGCAGTCACATTTTTAAAAGCAGACAAAGAACAGACTAATTTCAAATTACACCTTGGCTACAGGACCCGCGTACTATTATAATAATGGGAATAAAACCTTTTTATTGCGCCCCGGTCGGAGAGTTTTTCTTCAAGTAACCCTATCTCCTAATTCTGCAGTGAGACTCGTTATTTCTTCTCAAAGTAAAACAGTAAAGGTTTTTTCTTGAAAAATCAAGTTTTCTTAATTTAGTTCGTTAATTGTTAATCGTGCCGCACCTTATTCCAAGAAACGTCAGTTGCCATTTTAAATAATAAAAATACTAGCTTCTGCCCGCGACTTCGTCTGCGTAGAATCACAACATAGTATAAAATAAAGTCGCTTTCTCTGTCCCTGTGTCCCTATGTCCCTATGTATGCTTATATCTTCAAAACTACACAACGGATTTTGATGCGGTTTTTTTAATAGATAGAGTGATTCAAGAGGAAGGTTTTTATGTATAACTAGCTTCTGCCCGCGACTTCGTCTGCGTAGAATTATAGATAAAAGCGTCTAAATATTGGGAGGTAATCACGGTCTTCACGCGTATAAAATGTGTCTATCATAAGACGAACATACAGATGATAGAGAGACGTACGACACACGTATTGTACAAGGGTTCTTCTTTTCCTCTTGCGGTATGGAACCTTAATAATGAAAAACACTTGGTCGACTAAACAGTTTTTTAATATACGTTGCGGTACAATTTGTTTAATAGGTTAACTCAATTTAAAGGAAACTGTTATAGGCGTTTCATGTACACACGGCAATATAATCAGGTAAGCACCTACGCACGCTCGCGCCGTATCTATCCTGCTTACCGAATAGCTTTGCTGTGTGTACATACACAGCAGAAGCATCTTTGAACAATAAAATTGTTAGTAAGTAATCTTTGCCACATCTAGGGACCTACGTTACGCGTATGGGGCACACAGTTGAGAAGACCCAGGCAATGTTGCGTTGTCGCTTTGGTTTTATTGCATTCCAACAGCATCTTCGTTTCAGTAGACAGTGTTCTGAGCTTTTTGTGTTGTTTGTCGCAACAAACGTCTGGAACGCGTTTGCGACAGATGTAGTGTGTTGCTTTAAGAACAGTTGGAACAAGTAATTTGTCCATAAGTGAAAGCGGAAATAAAGTCGCCCTAAACAGACTTGGCGTCGTTCCGTGGAGCAAGAGATGGGTATGCTGGGGATGGGAATGGAAGTGACCCAAACATTTTTTTTTCTCTTCAATAGAGATATCTCCAATTGATTTATTTGACGGTGGAGGCGTTTTATTTACACCTCCAATAAACTTAAATTATTTTTATTAGTTTCTTTTTCATTCTTTTGCTATATATTGTTTTACTTTAACCGTAGATACTTTATATATCTCTACTAAAGACTGATATAATTTAAAGTATACGTAACTTGAGGACCTTATACATTCCTTTTATAAATGTATTATAAGTTAAGTAGAATTTAAGAATTGTAGTAGATGTACATTATTTTGAAAAAAATAATATTTTTGCCTATTTTCTTGTGGCGCATTCTTCTTGGCAATGATGGACTTTCCGAATGCGCTGGTAGTTTAAAAAAATAACGTAAAACAGCACTTGGCAGCCAATCTGCAAAATAAAGTTTTGAATTTTGAATTTTAATTTTGAAACTGCCCAAGACCGGAGTCAGAGGAGATAAATGGCAAACCCTACTCCCCAGCTGATGGTTAGGAATTAAAGAAGAGAAGAAGAAGTGAGACGATTTACGAAAGACGCGTCTCGTTTTAATGTATAAATTACTTGTGGCTCCGGAGTAAATAAATTGTTATCATGGCATTTAACGCTGTAACCCGAACTTACCGTTTATTTTGACAGTAACTTCTACAAAACTTTCTTCGGAGAAAAGAAATCCTTTCCTTTCCGAAGTGAAGGCGCGGTTGAAGCAGGAAAGGTTAGGTTTCAAATGCTGACTAAGTATGTCTGTGAAAAAGAAACATATATAGAACTCGTCTAATGTAAGCAACATTCAAAGTCTTAAGACACTTCTCACGATATTATATAGGTACCCAAATAGGCTGACAAACAAGTGCAGTGCAGATAAGGCAGAAAAAAGAAACATCAGTTAAAAAAATAAAGCAACTTGTGATCTTAGTGAATAAATATTTAGTACTTTTCTTATGAGTTAAGGCTAAGCTATTTTAAAAAGTTCATTACCTTTATTAGCTCCGTAAACCTAAGAGGGTGGACTTGAACAATAAGAAAAATTAATCAACCGTTTTTAAAATGCTATCCTTAACGTTCGTGTCCTCGACTTTTGAATGGGTATTTGATTAAATGCCTTCAAAGCCTTTGCAAAGTAACTGTTTTTATTTACGGGGATAAAATAGAGGCTATTACCCCAGGCGCCCCGAAATAACTAACATAGACTGTAACTAATTGCACGTACTTACTTATTTTTATTTTGTAGAGTCATATTAAATATTTTTTATTTTTGTGTTAAAACAAAGCGTTGCAATTACGAAGTTTCTTATTCCCATACCTAAGAATAAATGAACATTTTTGTTATTTTCTATAAATTATGCAGAAACTAATTTTACACCATATCGGTACTATTCCTAAGTATATTGTATTTCTTCCTAATTATCTACGTGTATCGAATGTGTGTAAATAAATGTTTCTCTCTCTCTCTCTCTCTCTCTCTCTCTCTCTCTCTCTCTCTCAATCGTGATAAGACGTAAGCTTACGCATAAATATTAAGAGCTACATAATCTCTAATCTCATACTTAATTTAACCCACTTCGAAACAAACATTTGCGTAGAATATAAAATTCAATTGAAAGTTATAATAACATCCCGTCTTGCCCGTCCAAAATTATGATCATTTAGAAGACATCCGAGTTTAATTGGATAAAATATTTGCTTAGAATCCGCGAGCTTCATACCCTTCCACGGAAAATGCAAATGAAAGTTTGAAGATTGGATTTCCATTTAGGCGTGAATAAGGATGATTACGATTTAGTTAGTCACTAGCAACAGAGCAGCGTGATTGCGGTGTGACTATTTTGGTACTAACTGAATTGCTTTAAGTATTAATAAAGCAGTGTTGTCAGAAATCTAAAACACTTGCCCCCTTATTCATAAACGCTCTGAAGGCTTCTGCTAACTTAGCAATCGTTTGTCCTTATCTGTCACTTTGAAATTTACCTTTCACAGATAAGGACAAACGATTGCTAAGTTAGCGGAAGCCTATACAGCGTTTATGAATAAGTGGTTGCACTATAAATGGTATGATACTATAGGCCGGGAGATTGTGACAGAAAATTTCCTGTCATTTGTAGCAGCATGGCATTCTTCAGGGGTCTTCTTAGCCTAATAGGTTAGCGTATTCCAAAAAGAAATTGCATTCCAAATTTGAAATCTCTATCAATTACAGTTACCGAGACAGTATCACTTTGAAGAGAAAATATAATTCCCTTTTGTTTTCTCTTCTTAACTGCAGTCAAAGTAATTGAGTGGGAGAGAGACAACATACGAATTAGGCAAGTATTTTTGTTTGACTTATACTTCTGTTCGCTTTATTACGTTTGCGTCGTATGTTTAACATTTCTTGTCAATATTACTTTCCATTGATATCGGGTTACGCGTGTTTACTTTAGACTCGCGTAACATAACATTGGATTTCCTGTTGAGGGAGCAAACAAACGCATTTATATTACGAAATCATACTCTTTGGTATCTTTTACATTTCCCAATCGTTTAGATGTGTTTTGTTAAAGTAGGATTAATCTTGAAAACTAAACCGAAATATACAGTATTTATTGCGTATTACTACATCTTATAAAATAAAACAGTCCTCCGCCTTGTCTGCCTGTTTGTCATGATAAATTCCAAAACAGTTGTTCACTAGAACGGATTTTCATGCGGTTTTCACCAACGGATAGAGCAATTCATGAAGAAGGTCAAGGTAATTTGTCAAGGTTTTATGTAAATTGGTTGGAATATGATGATAATTGTGGCAGCATAGTATAATACATTGCACCCGTGCGACGCCGGCGCGGGTCGCCAGTTATTCCTATTTATTTATGTATCTCTAGCAGTAAAATAGTTTACAGTATTCTTAAGCAGAGGTTGGGAGTTCAAACTCAAGCTTTTGCATCTTAGGTTAGTTTTAGGAATATCGAAGGGCAAAGTGCTTCAAAACATTCGGACATGTCTTCAATACGAGAGAAAATATAAATAACGTGTTGGCTACACCTCGGCTTACCGGGGTCGCTTTGAAAGGTCGCCGATAACGAGAAGGGTCTGCTAGGCTTCCTACAAGAGCTGGGCTAGGAAGAATAAGGCCTACCCCCTTGTGAGGGATCCTTCGGGACTTTGTGTGGACAGGGGCTGCTCGAAGGGACATTTTCTGTCCTGGAGAACAACCCCTTTGTGACGGAGGGCCGTAGGGTGCCTGTCGTGGCTACGCGTAACCTTGGCGTTCCGAATGCTGAGGCCGCGGGTTACTGCAGTGACTGTGAGGAGAAAACCTCTATAAAAAATCCAGCGGCACCTGCGGGGGAGGGCGGGAGTTCCCAATCCTGCATTGCACAGGTGTCGCACGTGAGGTAGCCCCATCCCGGGGTGGGCCCGCGGGGGTGTTGCGGTTCACGAAAGTTCTCCCGCAGCCCCCTGCAACAGTGCCAAATGTGGGAATCCGTGTGTTTTTTACTGGGTATGCCTGACGCCTCGGGAGAGTCCCAGATACCCCTGGTATTCCCGTACCGGGCCGGATGCATAAGGCGCATTTTCCACACCATAAAAAAAAGAAGAATAAGGCCTACAGCCAACCATGCAAAATGCGCAATGTTCGTCAAGTTGCGGAAAATAAATAGCCCGTTATAATTAAATAAGTAACGTTATGGCTTCTCATTACATTATGAAGCAGCTCGCCAAATAAATAACCGGTTAATACAGCCGTGAAATGCCAAGCTCAATAAGACTATTCATTTTATTACTCTTACCTGATGAAGTTGATTAATTGTCTGAAATAGAGAAAGACTGTTATCGTACACTGCCACGCCAATGAAGGAAACGGTTACTGTATTCCCGCTGATGCCATTACAGTCCTATTTCTAAGGTAATAAAGTGGAAAATTGTTTCGACTTTCACAATAGGTACCTACCGAAAGTTAGGTATTGCATTGCTCATTAATTATCGGGATGGGTTAAATGTAGGGGGTTGACATGAATTACTGTTGAAATTCTACTACGCTTAGTCTTTGGTAAAAATTGCTTCAATTTTCAAATGTGGTTTTGTTGAATCTAACGCTGGCCATTGAGGCATTTTTCATAATGTTTCTTTTTATAAAAATAGCTGTCACTGTCTTTTCTGAGTTTTCTACATGAATACGATTTTAATAAAACATTTAAGTATATAGGTATATATATATTTTTTTAATATAGGTGCATTGATTTGATTAATGATTTCCCCCAATGCCGAGATTTTTATTTTGTCGTTGTTCAGTAATCGATTTTTTTTTACATTTGGAGAATAACCTATAAGCATCTGCCTGATCAAGGCAAAAGAAGGACCCACGGGTGCATAAAGTGACGAACACTGGCCGCCCCAGGATAAGGCCCCCGCAGTGACATTGAAGAGCGTTCTTGAATTCAACGACTAATACAATTTTAACCAGGATGCACCGGCTCAAGCATTACTCTTCCCCCTTTGATCCTTTCTTTACTTGGGGAAGGAGGCTGTACGACTCACTCACCAAGATTATTCCACAAGATCGATGAAATGTTATAATATGAAACATAACATAGCAACCCATCACTATTTTGATTCCTTTTTCCACCTATGTGCCCACAATCTTGCTAAACGTGGCCTGCAGGTCTTGTTACCTTAGGCTCTGTCTACCCCGTAAGGGATAAAGACGTGATTTGTGTATGTGTATGTATGTAACATAGCATCAAAAGTCCACAGGCCACACCACGGCCACACCAAGATAGACAGTCATTTGTTTTACCTCTATTTATCGGAAACCTTTTTTTGATCGCGTATCCGTTGCTCGGCTTCGCGGCCGGCCAAAAATTTACCTCACTTATGTATAATCCCATTTAATTCCTTTTTACACGCAGGACTGTCCATTGGTAGGCCCGTCACGTTTTTTATATGAATTTAGCGCAGGAGACGAGCCCACGACCCCTATTCTCCTTGTCGGACGATCTCGCATGTTGAATTTATGTTTTTTGTACGTCAAATGCTTGGTAACTGCTGCTGCTTTGAGAATAACCTTGACATCTCCAGGTTATCCTGTCCTTCACTATTTTTTCTTTTTAATTATTTAGGAAGCAAACGGTTACATTTTAATAATGTAACGTACAATATAAGTTTAAAAACCAACAGTTCCATAAATTGTAAACAAGCTTAGGAAACAGGCCTGCGCTAACAGAACAGTTTTACCTACATACATTATTTTACATTATTTTCCTACAATCTCTTTTAAACCTACGTGAACACATTGAACTAGCTCAAACATAACCTCTAATCACAAAGCAAATTACGTAGCGAATCTCTGTACCTCTGCAGTGATGATGTAAAAATGTGCAAATCCATAAAGCTTCTAGATTGTAATCGCGACAAGCTCGTCTGAAGAAAATGTTACGCGCGTAATTTTATCGTCAAAAACTAAACTGAAAAGTCGAAAAATGTCGTGAGGGGATATACGATATTTGTATACCTTCGGGCTATGTCGTTACACCAAGCATAATATGGTAAACCTGGTAACGAATAAACTGAATCTGCGGAGTACTGAATATACGTACCTGCACCTAAGTGCACACGTATCTGTCTGGCTGATAATATCTGATAATAACTACCACTTCGTGCGTAGTTTCTGAATAGGGGCCCATGCCCCGCTAGTGACCTCCAAACCACCCCTCATAGTCACCCCTTTCCTCAACACTGATCTGATAGTCTGATACCCTGATAACATTTGCAACTGATTTCTGGTTTACGTATTATCTCTGATACATACGACACAAATACGACATAATAAACACAGGCACGTATAAAATACAATATCATTGGTCATAAGATATAAGTGAAAATAATAAGGACTTACTGCTTTATCTCAAGAACAACAACCCGCAGACAATACCTCGCGATCCGTTGGCTGGTTTGAAAGTGAGCATTCGGTATGACCACAGGTAAAATATTAAATCGTGGGACGAGACGTCAAACGTCAAACGTCATTTAAATTTGTGTGTGATTTTATTAAATGTAGGTAATTGTAAATAAAAATAGTAAGAAATAATTAATATTTATAATCGATAAAACATAAACTCACGACAATTCGTGACACTCCCGCCCGGAAGGAAAGTTCTGATTTCAGAAGAGAGAAAATAAAATCTCTATATATCAAATACATAGGTTTAATCATGATTTTCATAGAAATGTTATAATTAGCATTTTATGACTTTAATTACAAAATTAAACTGATTAACTGCTGAGTCCATTTCTTTATTCTTTCCCGGGCATTCTGGGCTGCAGATCTCTTGGGCCTGGCTGCTGGTGCTGAATCGAGATCATCTTCTTCTGTAGTAGTAATTATATCCGATTGTTTATGTCCGTGGATGTCTGTGCTCGGTTCGTCTGTGTCAACAGGTGCCACAGTTGGCACGTGTTTATTTGTGAATTCTGAATTAGGTGTTGTGTCGTTATTAACCACCTCGGGGTCTATAGTCTGATTTGGGATTTGAGATTGTCTGATTAACTCCTCGCTCTCCAACTCTAATGGATATAAGTGTCCAATTGACCGAGTCAAAGTTTCACCACATGGCATGGTGACCTTAGCAACTCTAATTTGTCCGTCCGAACTTAACTTTACTTCTGTAATCCGACCCACTTTCCATAGATTTCTGTTGTGATCACCTTTTATTTGAACTAGATCATTAATTTTTGGTATCCTTTTAACTGCTGTTCTACTCTGTTTGTGAACCTGATTTCTCTCTCTTAGGCTGGTCAAGTAATGAGAGGTGAACATTTTTACATATTCCTGTAGTATAGTTTGGCCACGTTTCCACCTCATCACAAGATTGTGCTTTGTAACAGTGGCATTTTCTAGAAAATCGGTATCCGATACAGTTGTCACTAATGGGCCACCAACTCGAAGAAAATCAGCTGGAGTCAATATATGTTCGTATTCTTGCCCTAAATTCGTGAGCGGGCGAGTATTTACAACGGATTCTATTTCTTTCATTATTGTACAAAGTTGACCGTGATTTAACAGGTGTTTCTCAAGCGTTCTTTTAAGACAGTTCTTTACAATTCCTATAAGTCGCTCGTAAAAACCCCCAAACCAAGGTGCCAATTCTGGGATGAATCTCCAGGAAATTTGGTTCTTTATACAATAATCTGAGGTTAACACAGTCGAAGTTAATTTAAATTGGGTAGCATTATCTGAAATAATGGCTTGGGGCAGTCCTCTAACCGCCACAAACCTCCTTATGGCCAATACACACTCTTCAGCCGAGAGGTCATTCACCACCTCCATGTGTATGGCTCTTACAGCCAAGCAAGTGAACAAACATACCCATCTTTTAACTAAAGGGCCTTCTGTAACTGTAAGAGGGCCAAAATAATCGAGTCCTGTAAAGGTAAAAGGAGCAGAATATCTGACCCTTTCTACTGGCAACGGAGGCATCATAGGTAACTGATAAGGGCCGCCTCCTTGCTTTCTACACGAGAAACACTTCTTTAAGATCCTTTGTACTTGTGATCGACCTTTTACTATCCAATATCTATTTCTAATGATAGACAAGGTATGACCTACTCCCACATGGTAATTGTCTTTATGCGCCGCTTCAATAATTTTTGTCGTGAAATCGGTGTTGCTAGGAAGAAGAATTGGATACTTCCTATCATCTCGACCTATCCGAAGAAAAAAGTCCGATGTGATTTTAGCCCAAAATTTAGATAAATATGTAGCTTTAGTATACAAAACAAGCTCTATCTATACATATTTTCAAAATTTTGATATCTTATTTGGTTACGGAGATATAAAATCGAACAACGTCCTTTCTGATCAAGACTCCAAAAAATAATGTTCGATGTTCAGTTGATAACCCCGCGGGGTGCGCGCGCGGCGTCCGATCGTCAGTTCTGCCGTTGTTGCTTGGAGACTGGTCGTGTGTCTACGCTTCACGCTATAATACTCGTGTTTAATGGATGGAACGTTAAATATTAATACTAACATAAGATTTAACATAACTGTAAAATGTCGAGATCACGTCGAATTCTTAACATGCCTCAGAATTATGTAAACTTGCCTGAATCCACAGCCCCGGCTACAATAATACCTTTAGTTACTACGAAGGAAAGTGTAAATGCTGATAAGTATCTGTTTTTTACTTAAAATATTTAATGTTAACATTATGGCTATAAAAAACAAAATCTTTAAGTTTTTATTTTAGTGCTGTAGCGAAAAACAATAAAACTGTGACCGATGTTTACATAGTACTTTTTTTGGTGGAACATTAAAAATAACTGTATTCTGTCAAAATACAAAGTAACATCTTTTTTTTGTTTTTCATATATTATTTTACGCAACAAAAAAACTAAACATTGAAGTTATTTTTTTTCAGTACTGTGGTAAAATGTGACGTTTTTCTATGACGCATACGTAAATTTTCACCGTTGCATATCTATATCGGACGTTGTTCTGTGGATATTATACTTAAATTTTTATGTCCTATATAGACTTGGAACGTTTTATCGGGACAAAATGATAGTTAAGACGATATTCGTCTCAAAATATCGGGAATTTATGAACAAAACATTGCTTTTATAACCTGAAACTGTACACAACAGGCTAGTAATAAGAACTGTTTAAAAATATTGTATAATTTGTGGTAATATTTTTTTTTCTAAACCTTTTCAGTAGGTATAGAACAGCTTCGCCGTTGCCTCCTGGTGTTCAAGAAATAAGTAAACAATTAAATGAAAAATGGGAAAACATTTTACATGACGATATTGAACGTAACGAAAGCTTAAGATCTATCCATGAAGTTGATAATAGCGAACTTACGCCGTTTTCCTTGAAGACACCCGCAAGTTTCGAGTGTTCACCCATGATGGCAATTAATAATAATAGATAAATAAATAAATATCTTGGCACAAATTACATCATTTGACCCAGCCCCAAACTAAGCAAAGCTTGTACTATGGGTAAAGATACTTATAATATAATGTAGATAAATACATAATTAAATTCATACAACATCCATGACTCGGGCACAAACATTCGTATTCATCATACAACTGTCTGCCTGAAGACTTAGTTTCTGATTCTCGATCTACTCCCTGTAACGCAGAATTGTCCATCCCAACACCAATACCATCCCCAGTAAATGTTCACACACCTTGTAACGACGAATTTTGTCCTGATCACAACGGCATTGTTTCTTCTATTTTGCCTTCCTTAGTGAAGAGCCCTAGCTCATCAACTGCACGCAATATTACACCTAGAACTACCAAAAAACGTCAGAGAAATCGGAAAGAGTGGTCGGATGTCAAACGTAAATGCCATAAAAATTTAAGGCAATAATATGTAGCTAAAAATGCCAAAGTTATGGACGAGAAAGTATTAGGACCAACATGTAAATGCCGCTACAAGTGCGCAGATAAGATGTCTCATCAGCAGAGAGTAGATTGCTTCTCAAAATTTTGGCAACTTGGAGATAGACCAAAACAGTGGAATTTCATCATTAAATACTCCGACAAAAGGAAAAAGAAAAGATGTCTTAATAAAGATTCCGAACGAAGACATTGACGCCCTCCGGCCAGGTGGGATGACGATCTGCGAAAGGCTGCATGCAGATGCTGGATGCGTCAAGCTGAAGACAGGGCGCTATGGCGCTCATTAGGGGAGGCCTATGTCCAGTGGACTAATATAGGCTGATGATGATGATGAATAAAGATTAATAATTAATGTTTCGACAGTACATCGATTTTTACAAAAAGGTCACACGCAAAATGAGGGCGATAGTGTCCATTCTGTAATAGAGCGTGCTTCTCAAACCAAAGCAATTTTTATACTCAGACGAATGGTGTTTGTTAGCCAGATGGGCAAAAAATGAAGAAGAAATGAAATGAAATGTGTTCGAAATGTGACAAATAATGATGTTTTTGACTTTAAATGTCACGTCAATAATAAAGTTTGGCTTAAAAACATAAAAGGTAACAAAATGGAATAATATAAAAGAGGTTCATGCGGATGGTAGTGACCCATATAAATTATCACTATCACTATCACTACATAGTATAAAATAAAGTCGCTTTTTATGTCCCCGTGTCCGTATGTATGCTTATATCTTCAAAACCAGTCAACGGATTTTGATGCGGTTTTTTAATAGATAGAGTGATTCAAGAGGAAGGTTTATATGTATAATACATGCATAATATACCGTGCGAAGCCGGGGCGGGTCGCTAGTTGTTCTATAAATATGATCTGATTCAAAATGAGTATGACATTCTGATTGTTGTTGGCTTATTAAAATTTAAGCCGTTAGCGACAATTTAGTTTTTTTTTATCTCAGTTATAAACGATAAAACTGATACATTATTATTTTTAAAAAAAGTTTTTGTTTGGTACTTAAGTTACTATATTGTTATATTTTTTTATTGTGTTTCAACTTACGAGCGGTATATTGTTCTTAAAAATATAAATAATTGTGCTGTGATACAAGACGCCATTAATAATAGATTTTGTAGAACTTTGTTCGTTGTTTTTGATTATTTTAATTAACGATTTAAATAAAAAAAACTGGGTTTAATTCATTAAAATTGACTACATATTCACACCAAATTGATCACATAGGACTAAACAGAACTCCATAATTACGTAGTATATCGTATTAAATAGACATAGAGCGTGTAATATACCAGGCAATTCCATAAAATAAGGCTCCATGTTAAAAAAAGACAACAGTCGTTCCGTCGTAAAATGTAAGATGGTAAAATCGGACCCACTATTTCCCAAAATAATACAGCAGTGAACAATACGTTGGACAGTATAGAACTGGGTCAATTCAAATAATAAAATACTCTAAGCTGAAAATCGAAAGTTTTTTACTATCGGACTTATACACGTTTACATCTTCTACCGGCTGTACTGAAAATCAACAGTCTTGTACATATGACTTTGTTCTTTGGATAGGTCGATCTGTCCAGTCCGTATACTGAAACCTGCCTCCACATCTTAAAAGGCCTTGCTCGTCTTTAAACAGTGAAAGTGATCTTGCTAAGTCAGTTTTAATTCCTTGAATTTCTTTTGAAAAGTGCTCCTTTTGCAATTCTAATAGAGCTCTTACATGTTCACTACTGTCATAAGTTCTTTCCTTCTCTCCGTCTACGTCCATAGCCTCATTTCTGTCTTGAATAACTTCCTCTACCACTACTATTCTATTTGTTTCTCTTTCAGGTTCAATCCCTTGAGTTGTAGTACTGTTTCTGTCAAACAGACCCTCCCCAACACAGGAAGTTTGAACCTGCGTATGATGTTGAGGTGATGTCAGCCTGAAATTCTTAGGCCACTTATCTGAATTGAATGTAAGGAAACCAGGAAACCTTTCTACATGAATACGATTTTAATAAAACATTTAAGTATATAGGTATATATATATTTTTTTAATATAGGTGCATTGATTTGATTAATGATTTCCCCCAATGCCGAGATTTTTATTTAGTCGTTGTTCAGTAATCGATTTTTTTTTACATTTGGAGAATAACCTATAAGCATCTGCCTGATCAAGGCAAAAGAAGGACCCACGGGTGCATAAAGTGACGAACACTGGCCGCCCCAGGATAAGGCCCCCGCAGTGACATTGAAGAGCGTTCTTGAATTCAACGACTAATACAATTTTAACCAGGATGCACCGGCTCAAGCATTACTCTTCCCCTTTTGATCCTTTCTTTACTTGGGGAAGGAGGCTGTACGACTCACTCACCAAGATTATTCCACAAGATCGATGAAATGTTATAATATGAAACATAACATAGCAACCCATCACTATTTTGATTCCTTTTTCCACCTATGTGCCCACAATCTTGCTAAACGTGGCCTGCAGGTCTTGTTACCTTAGGCTCTGTCTACCCCGTAAGGGATAAAGACGTGATTTGTGTATGTGTATGTATGTAACATAGCATCAAAAGTCCACAGGCCACACCACGGCCACACCAAGATAGACAGTCATTTGTTTTACCTCTATTTATCGGAAACCTTTTTTTGATAGCGTATCCGTTGCTCGGCTTCGCGGCCGGCCAAAAATTTACCTCACTTATGTATAATCCCATTTAATTCCTTTTTACACGCAGGACTGTCCATTGGTAGGCCCGTCACGTTTTTTATATGAATTTAGCGCAGGAGACGAGCCCACGACCCCCATTCTCCTTGTCGGACGATCTCGCATGTTGAATTTATGTTTTTTGTACGTCAAATGCTTGGTAACTGCTGCTGCTTTGAGAATAACCTTGACATCTCCAGGTTATCCTGTCCTTCACTATTTTTTCTTTTTAATTATTTAGGAAGCAAACGGTTACATTTTAATAATGTAACGTACAATATAAGTTTAAAAACCAACAGTTCCATAAATTGTAAACAAGCTTAGGAAACAGGCCTGCGCTAACAGAACAGTTTTACCTACATACATTATTTTACATTATTTTCCTACAATCTCTTTTAAACCTACGTGAACACATTGAACTAGCTCAAACATAACCTCTAATCACAAAGCAAATTACGTAGCGAATCTCTGTACCTCTGCAGTGATGATGTAAAAATGTGCAAATCCATAAAGCTTCTAGATTGTAATCGCGACAAGCTCGTCTGAAGAAAATGTTACGCGCGTAATTTTATCGTCAAAAACTAAACTGAAAAGTCGAAAAATGTCGTGAGGGGATATACGATATTTGTATACCTTCGGGCTATGTCGTTACACCAAGCATAATATGGTAAACCTGGTAACGAATAAACTGAATCTGCGGAGTACTGAATATACGTACCTGCACCTAAGTGCACACGTATCTGTCTGGCTGATAATATCTGATAATAACTACCACTTCGTGCGTAGTTTCTGAATAGGGGCCCATGCCCCGCTAGTGACCTCCAAACCACCCCTCATAGTCACCCCTTTCCTCAACACTGATCTGATAGTCTGATACCCTGATAACATTTGCAACTGATTTCTGGTTTACGTATTATCTCTGATACATACGACACAAATACGACATAATAAACACAGGCACGTATAAAATACAATATCATTGGTCATAAGATATAAGTGAAAATAATAAGGACTTACTGCTTTATCTCAAGAACAACAACCCGCAGACAATACCTCGCGATCCGTTGGCTGGTTTGAAAGTGAGCATTCGGTATGACCACAGGTAAAATATTAAATCGTGGGACGAGACGTCAAACGTCAAACGTCATTTAAATTTGTGTGTGATTTTATTAAATGTAGGTAATTGTAAATAAAAATAGTAAGAAATAATTAATATTTATAATCGATAAAACATAAACTCACGACAATTCGTGACAGGCTACGCCCTTTTGGATTTAATAAAATATGCACTCGGTCGTCTAGATGCTTAAAACAAAAATAACAATACTATCTACATTTTTCATGGAATACAAATTAACAAGTAACTTACATTGCACATTAAGGTACATGTAAAACTTATATACTTACATAAGTAAATTTATATACGTTTAATGTATTTTATCCGATCTTCCTCTCTAGACTACGACTACCCTACCAGATACCAAACCTAGCAATTTCCGATGTGTAAGAAAAATATTCACACAATGAATTCACACCTGTCTCTTCTTCAATTTGTTTATTCTGTAATTTAAAGGAACAACCAGATGTTTCTCGCCAATTTCGTTCTCTTACAAGTTAAGAATGTCCTCGGCCAGTCTTAATACAGTCATTTACCCGAGTGAATTAAAAACTCCGCCCGGACATCGTAAGTGGCTTCCATTCTAGTTCATTACACTTTGGAAACGAGTCTGAAGTTTATATTTGATTTAGCCGAGCAAGCTGAGAAAAGGTTCATTATAATTCCCAGTGTAAGTTCCTTGATTACACCGGGTCAAATTGAATTTTGCTTGTTTACGGTTTTAATTTGGCAAACAATCTAATTTACGAGCATTATAAAGGTGTTGGCGAAGTAATTTATCGCGATTGAGGGATAAAAGCTTGTGTTTAACAAACACGATGATTTTATTATAACTATTGTAACAGAAGTGGATTGAAAAAACGTTACTGACCTGTTTGTGGCCAAATTATAATTATGTATTGGCTGTAAGTATAAAAAAGACAAAAGTCAAAGGAACAAATAAAAAGGCAACAATATTTTTAACACAGATTCAAAAGCGTTGCAGAACAAAATGGTAATTTTTACACAAAATAGCGGAGATGATTTTAAAACTACATTTTTCTTGATAATATTAAGATTATACAATTATTATAAGTTATACAGTTATTAAAAAGGTTCTTTATTTCGTTTAGCTGTTGGATAATAATAGTTTCTGCCAGTATCTTTCACAAAATACAGAAAAGAGGCAATCTTGGCATCAAAATGCTCGGAAAAGGAAGTCTTCAAAAGAAACGCTGTAGTTGCGACACATTAAATTAACACGAAGCATTGTGAGTCACTAACATCGTAGCGTAGCACAGTGGTGATATTTTTTTAGTCCTCCGCATAAGCAAAAGAGTAAAAAAATAACTACTGTAGTGCAGAAGCGTGGGGTTTGATGATGATAAACTCGGGAGAGTCAAATAAACTAATTTATTAGCGCGAAATATATGTACCTATACATGAAATTGCGATCTTGCCTGTGACAGTAAAATCCTTAACTAACCCGGAGTTCCAAGATCGGTTTAGTATACTCACTAACACTTGAAATTACTTACTTAAGTGTTCCGCGGCGAACAAACGTTAGCATGTTTGTACATGATACAGCGCCATCTAGCGGTTACTTAGTAAGTTGGTAGCAACTGTTGTCGTGCCGCACTGTGTTTGTTACACTACAGAAATATCGTCTTTATCTTCATATTTTCAAAGCACACCCGATCGTTTCTAAAGAATTTGAGCCATCGGTTAAAACTCCGTCACAGGGCAGATACGCACACGATCGGCTTTTGATAAAGAGCTCCCATTTATAGTACACAATCGGTTCACACAGTTCGTTTCACTGTAAACGGTCGTGTCCATCCGGCCCGCTCCTTCCCGTATCATTATTTATTGTTATTGTTTCCATTACATGGCTAGTATTGGGCGGGGGTATTCGGCGTGGACTGAAAAGTATATGAGTTCAATTTTCGCTGACCAGTTCTTTTTACGTAGTGATGAAACGATGTAGATGGAGATATATTATGTACGTAGGTTTTATTGTGTACACCGCATATGTATAGAAGTTGCTAACTAGATATGCTTTGCTGAGTTTTAGCGTGCTTCTGTACCCTGAGATACACAAAGTAATTAAAATACTAAGTAAGGAAGTAATTAGTCCTGAGTTTTCTCCAAGATTAATAAAACGGAAAACTTCGCATACCTTAAAAATAAAATAACAAAAAACGAATATCATTTCAACTTGCAAAATTTCTTTCGTTTATCTTAGAGAACACTATATTTTTTTATGTTCATTAAAATATTCTGTCAATTTTGACAACCGGTACATATTCAGCTCCAGGCCCGTGTATAAAATATGGCCGAAATAGAGGAAAGGAATACGCTCTGGATCCCAAACGTTTTCAATACAATTCGGAGCAACGATTCGAGTAGGCCCACGGTAGCGTTTGGTTCCGATTGCTCGATCCGTTGTTTATTTTCGTTAAGGCATGATATTTGACATTTATGTTGGGCACACTATTGCCTTAGCCATCTTGGATTCTTGTATTTATTAAGAATAATACTCTCCCAAAACATTTCAGTAAGTAAAACATTGCATCGGATGTGACAACCTAGAAAGAAAATACTGAAGAAGTTTTAATGGATGTAATAACATAGAAAGAAAATACTGAAGAAGTTTTAATGAATCTACGACTCGGAAATCAAAAACACTGATGACGAGGCGGTATGGTCTCAGACCTTAGCCTGTCCGAAAGGACAAAACGAAACCAAAAAAAAAAAAACTTGAAACATTGCATCAAACACACTGCCTATAGACTTACTGGAGTATTTGGTAAACATGTAACGCAAGTTTAAACGATATACCTACCTATTTTATTAATGCTGTTGAACAACACGTGGTATAAGTGCTAACGTGTCGTTGCACTCTCGTTTTAAAATACGTAACTGAATAAAATTATGAAGCATTTATAAACATAGTTTTTGTTCCCAAAGTACGTTAGCATAAAAATGTCTTGGTACCCAGATAGCTGTGGAATTTTAAAATTAAAATACTTTGTATAATGCTCGTGTTGCAGACATCTTCATCAGTAATAATTTGTTCCCTTAATCTTCGCGCTACGTAGAGCTTAATTGAAAAAGGAATTAACGAATTAAGAATATTATTAATTTCTTCCATGCTGGTTTGGGAGTAAAGAAAAAACATAGAGTTTACCGGTTGCTTCTCTTCCCGCGCAGATGGTAAAAGCCCTTAGAGGGAATGGGCGAAAATCTTAGCAATCATGTTATAGGCGATGCGGCTAGCAACCCATCACTATTTTGATTTTCCTTTTCAGTTATACGCCCTTAAGGTTTAGTTACCTAAGGCTCTGTCTGCCTCCTAAGGGATAAAGAGGTGATATATGTGAATGTATGTATGAATATTATTAAAATTATTCATAAACAATATACTATACCTATGCAGACGCTGACTACACGAATGAAATTACATTTTTCTTAATCAAAAATGTTTGTCAATTTTGCACGCATTCTGTCACATTGATATACAAATCACGTCTTTAACCCTTACGGGGTAGACAGAGCTTAAGGTGACAAGACCTGCAGGCCACGTTTAGCAAGATTGTGGGCGTAGGTACAGATGGAAAATGGAATTAAATTAGTGATGGGTTGCTAGCCGCATCGCCTATAGCACGATTCCTAAGATTTTCACCCATTCCCTCGATAAAAATATCGGTATGCTAAATAAAATCTGTAAAATAAATTGACGAGGTATAATAATTTAAATGACTATAATTTTCCTTATTAAATGACTGACAGGTCCAAATCCTAAGCTTCTGTGTAAATTTTGCTCTTTTAAGTATTCCCGATCCTGCGTCACAAAGTTTGACGAATTTATTTCATCGTTTCAAATAATGAGACGCTAAAAGTCAGGAAGGTTATTCCGATACCATTCAACAGTATCTTTAGGGAGGTAAAAATTTTCTGCTCCAGTGAAAGTTTGGTCGACTAACAAAGGGCTATTACAACACGGGAGTTTCTGATTATTATGCAGATTTGTTTAATCACCAAAAGGGAGTTAACTTGTTTTATTCTGGAAAATTGTGGCGCAGTTGGAGCAGTTATTCGGCCAATTGTTTTCGTTGTAGTGTACTGCCTTACCAAGACGTCTTAGTGAGATTCAATTCCAATTCAGATTTAGTTCGCTCGCTGTCAGATCCATACTAAAAATTACAGCTAAAACCTGAACTGAGTCGGAATTGAATCGCGTTAAGACGTCATGGTAACTCCCTGAGGTATCGAAGTGAGACCAACAAGGACACTCGCAATACTAGAGGGTTGCGGATGTGTTGCCACCCTAAGAGGGCTAAGGGAACATACCTCATGAGCCAGTTATTTAACGATCTTACTCTCCACACCGAAACACAGTAGTATGGTATGGTGGTATGATGGGTAGCGACCCTCGATCCGATAAAATCTCCCGTTCTCTTTGTAACATAATAACATGACGTAGATTTCACTTTTCTAATTTTTGGATTCGATTATTTTACATGCCTCCCCTCTACTACGCTAAAAAGCATCTGAAAACTTAATTATGCTAAATGAAACCTCAGTTATCTTATTGATCGAAATACTTCATCACTCCACTTCATTTCATTTCACTTCATTCACTTCATTCCAGACAAACAGTTTAAGATGGTGTTAAAACGAGAGAGTTAATGCCATTGTGATGAAGCGCGAGACAGCGAGTTGTCATGAAGAGTCTATCCGCCTTTTCTATGTGTCACGATAATCAACGAATGTGTCTATTGAATTAGACTAATTACCTTGATACTCACACACGCACATCACATTACGCGCCCTCACGGAGTGCTATGTTTTCAGTAGTAGGTTTCGGTTGAGGCTTACCCAGCGAGACAGTAAATCTATCAGTCTTCCGCATACCTGTAATGACTCCAAATCTTGTTATTAATCTCTCGCGCCTATACAGCTTCATTATACAGGTACGTAGTAGTTTAGCGAGGCGACGTCAAGAAGCGCTGGACGGATGCGCAATCAATCACTAGTACGATGATCCCGCATCACACGCGACATACCGCGTCATCAATCAAACTAGAACACGGACTGTGGCAGCTGGAAGATTCTAATTGCAAGAAAGAAAAAAAAAGTGACGTGTAACGAAATAAAGTTAAAAGAACTGAGGCTGTAAAACATGGCACGCGTCGCGCTACGCTCGTAGCCGGTAGCAGCATTTTTTCGCTTTGTATCGAAAACTGCCAACGCTTAGAGAACCTTTTTTTTCCCTCTCTGCCATTGGAGGGCGCCGCGGAAGCATAAGGGTGTCACCGCGTATCGCTTAAAGAACCTAACTGTTAGGTAAGGTGTGCTGTATTTCACGAATCAGTTTAACCTTAACACGTTATGGGGTCCTATTTCCTACATCGAACTGTTTGAATGCCAATTTTGCCTTTACATCTGTTATAAAGGAAAAGTTGATA
This sequence comes from Pandemis cinnamomeana, assembly GCA_932294345.1. Lineage (NCBI taxonomy): Eukaryota > Metazoa > Arthropoda > Insecta > Lepidoptera > Tortricidae > Pandemis > Pandemis cinnamomeana. Next base: position 5,156,452 of record OW028709.1, on the reverse strand, counting down.
GTCCAAAAATTTACATGGGCTTATACAAAAACTAGCTTCTGCCCGCGACTTCTTCTGCGTAACACACATAAAAACCTTCCTCTTGAATCACTCTATCTATTAAAAAAACCGCATCAAAATCCGTTATGCAGTTTTGAAGATATAAGCATACATAGAGTCATAGGGACATAGGGACAGAGAAAGCGACTTTATTTTATACTATGTAGTGATAGTGAAGCACCCCATGATTTCTTTAGCAAGTCTTAAATTTCCTATAATATTGTTAGTCTTCAGTTTTCATCCGTTCAAACTCCGTCATATTTTAGCGTGCTCTCCATAAAATACTGTCGTATCCAGCGCAATCTATCCGCGGTACACTACGTCTTACGAACACGGTTCAATCTGACGATCGCAGCATGTTCTTGACACAGCCTTACCGTTATGCAGGTATTAGGGTCTGTGTGCACAGGACGGGTAGGGCTGCCAAGAACGATGGCCACTTATCGAATCTGTTTTGGCTTAAGTAAACAACCATGGCTTGGGTAAGGTTGGATATCACCGAAAATGGGCGAATCATCATATTCTATTACGGAATATGTTTTCCTGGTATGGTGAAGGAAGATTCAGTTCTGTTTGTAAATATTTTATTCAGTTTTTTTGTCCCATCATGAGTCTACATTTTTTTTACTCCTAAAGTAAAGTTAATTGCACCATTTTTAGATAGTTTGCGATGGCTAAAACTAAACATAAAAATATCCTTATTCTGAGTTCTCAACTATCTACTTGCAAAGTTGTACTTACCTGAGTCAATACGCACGGTTATAATCCGCAACAGTTTGAAGATACAAATATTTTAATCACGGAACGTTAACTAATAAGTTTGATTTCCATTCTCTCACCTCTACAACCTTCGCAGAATACTCCCGTGCAATTTAAATATTAAAGACAGTTATTTTCTGTAATGACCACGATTTAGGAAAACTTTGCCTATCGCTTCCGTATTCGGATAATAAGGGGCCCAACATTACCCATCTACATGTAACTTTTGACTGGATAGCCGGTCGCAGGTGGCTCCTCGACCTTTGGGGGCAGTTCAACAGGATTGGAAAAGAAAACTACGGTCAGAAAACACTTACGGTTGCCATAAAATCGACCTCTTATATTTTCCAAACGACTATGGCGGGACGTTTCGCCCTATCTCATTTGTGCTACGTAGTTAACATATTTGTAAGGTTAGGTCTGAAAAGGAATATTCGCAAATTCTAAGTGTAACTCGCTGGTAGGAGTGTGACGATCGTTTATTAAATTTCCGGGTTTCTAAAACCCTTTTGTACCGGAATTGAAAGTGTTGGGACAAATCCCGACCCAGCGTGCGAATAGAAGGGCGAATACAAGTTTACATAATAATTTATCAATGAAACTTGCGATTATATACTCCAAAATAAGGCACCACGGCCAAATTAGACAATTTAATTAAATCTATCATAATAGATAATCATTAATCATAATCAATGATTAATCACAGTAGGTGAAATAGTACGTACCAAGTGTTTGGAACTTTTTCTTTCAAGGGATAATACTTTTCACGGAAAGCTAAAACTAGGAACCCAATTCTGTGAAGTTAGGTTGTTCCATATTCAAATCTAGACTCACTAAATTGGGTTAGTGGTATTATTATACAGCTCCTGGCCTAGACCGAAGGCAATGCCGAAAACGAGATACCGTTCTTATACAGACTGTAGCATCACTTTGCTACCCTAGGTTAAATTAAATTATACATTTTGAAATTGGGTACGAGCTTCTCTGTTTCCATGGAAAAATATGTTCTACAGTGCGATCGCTAAGGATAAGGAGTACACGGAACTAACGGTCAATTCTTACTAGTTGGAAAGACACTGAAAGAAGAAGACGGTGCGAGAGTATTTAAAGAGACCTTCGGTCTTGCTGTCTCACTCACTTGAATAGAACGATGGCACCCGAAACCTGAATGTCGTTCTAGTCTAGGAGCTCACGGGTTGTACGATGTTTGAGTGTGTAACTTTACTTAAAATAACAATAATTGTGAATAAAATGAGGTTAGTTCTGCGTAACCGATGGCAGCGTCGAGTAAAATTCGAGTAACTAGGTACACTTCAACAAAGAACAGAAAACCGAAATAGTAGATTGTACAACAAGAGCATAAAACAAGCCATGTTACCCGAAACGTTCATATATTATATCATGAACGTCTCGGCTTTTCACTTCGATTGCAAGGAAATAGAATAGAGGAAATCGTAGACATTGTATAATGTCGATTAATTTGTCAAATTTTCAACTACAACACAACAAGTTCGGCTAATTTGTGACAAATAATTAGTTTCCCGCCACACAATTTTATTCTTTTGTTTTTTTTTTCATGTTGTAATATTTGACTATTAGTCAGAGATCCTTAATGCCAAGTTACAAAATAGATATTTTGTTTTTTAACGTACTTGTTTATGTACATTTATTTAAGTTTATTCTTAAATTTATATTTAGGTAGGTACCTACTTAACTAAATGTTTTAATTAAATTAAGATATAACTAACCTTATCTCATAAAAAAACGTGTTAGTGGCTGTAAAGCCTAGCAACCTGAGCCTTAAAAGAAGGAATAACCTTATGCACGAGAGGGTAAAAATTAATTTTATGCAGCCTTTTCTCAACATAATGAACAACGTTAGGAGCATGAGAAGCGAAAAGATTATTTCAAAACATTTCGGGCAGGCCTCAAAAACAAATATACCTACGGAAGACTTACGTATCCTATTTCAGTATTGTACGATACCTACTGAAGTAAAATTTTATAAATAGCCTTATATTGTTCAGTATTTAATTATGAAATAATAATATATATTATCACTAGCTGACCCGGCGAACTTTGTTCCGCCTTAAATTTGAAAAATTCCAGTCGAGTGGTTTGGGCTGTGCTATCCCGCAGGAACTATGCAATTTTCCGGGATAAAAACTATCCTATGTCCTTTCCCGGGGCTCAAACTATCTGTATACCAAATTTCAACTAAATCGGCCCAGCGGTTTAAGCGTGAAAAGGTAACAGACAGACAGACAGAGTTACTTTCGCATTTATAATATTATAGTAAAGGATAAGGATTACACATAAACGGATAACTCACGTATAAAAACTCGACTTTTTATACGTGATTTATCCGTTTATGTGTAATGATGATTAAGTCTCACTGTAGTTTCATGTTGAAAATGAAATATATTATATCATTTAAATTGATTAAAAATTTGACGGCTCGCGATTAATTCTAGAATGATCCCACTAGTACAATCTACTAACCCCTGAGGAAGGATTTCCGAAAAGATCGGAATTACCTAGTCGGGTCACTTTCGACTTATGATCGTGAAGAAGTCGTTTAATTTTAAATTAATGTAAATTGTGATGTGTGCGATGGTGTGTATGAGTTCCCAATCCGCACTGGGCCCGCGTGGGAGCTATAGCCCGAGCCCTCTAATTCTGAGAGGAGGCCTGTGCGCAGCAGTGGGACGTATACAAGCTGGAGATCAGAATTATGACGTGAGGTATAGCACGAGGTCTTAAAATAATACTATTATTACGTTCAGGTGAAAATAGGGACAAATGCTTTCGCGCATTAAACAAAACCGCTTTACATGTAATAGAAAAATAATATTTCGCCGCACTAACCAAAACATTTTTGCAAATACCTATCCTTTGTTACAAGCAGCCATACAAAGGTGTATTTGATTTTATTTGTAAAATGGAAAGTAACTTTCTATGTCCATACATTTTTATGAACTTTTTCTGTGTGAGCCACTCGGGAGCAAAATTATTTTCATCTTGGACGTTAACGCCTGAATCCCTCATTACGCTCAGGATTCTAGCTGAGAACCCCTCGCTACGCTCAGGACTCTATTTTAAAATCCTTCGCTACATTCTGGATTCAATGTACCACCCTCGCCGTGAATCCCCGTAATTTTGCTCCCTCGTGATACAAATAACTATTTGATACTAAATATTAGTAATAAGCTCCTTGGGAATAATCATGATTGCTAAGAAGAATGCACCACAAGTAAGTCGGCAAAAAGTAATTTTGCCCAAACCAAATATACCATATTATATATAGCTACACAGCTGGCAGTGGCGTAACTATAGGGTGGCAGGGGTGGCAAAATGCCAGAGGCCCCTAGCTCTACGGGGCCCCGAACTGGCTTGGTTTAGAGCACAGAAGGGACGCTGAGGCACTTCTTTACATTGAGGAAGGAGCCCCATCTGACGAATTGGCCGCGGGCCCCAGACGTTATAGTTACGCCACTGACAGCTGGGCACAAAATGTTTTGCTATACTGATGACAATCGATAACTTTTATTAGCAAGTTTGTGTGTCCCAACTAGAGACACGGAGTCCTTTTAACGCCTCTGCGGACCCTCAAGTATAATGTATTCAGGGACGGTCCCAATATCGCGGTGTAAGGCCAGCAACAATATCTCGGCAAAACGTACAGGATGTTGACCTTTGCCGCGAAATTTATTCTGTTTGTTAACAAAACAAGCTGTTGTCGAACTCTGTGTACGAAGGTAAACTTATTTTAAACAGTTTGCCCGTACGTGTGTTTTGTACAATGTAGGAACGCTGCACAAAATGTTATGCCTTTGTTCTTGCGGACAGTAAGAATTTGTGTACATACAAGGCAGGAATACAAAAATCACGTTTATATCCCTAATGGGGTAGACAGAGCCTAAGGTAACAAGACCTAAAGGCCACGTTTAGCATGACTGTGGGCATTTAGATGGAAAGGGGGAATCAAAATAGTGTTGGGTTGCAAGCCGCATCGCCTATAGCATGATACCTAAGATTTTTTTTTTATGTTAGCGAGCCCAGACAAATGAACTAGTGGGTCACCTGATGTTAAATGATCACCACTGTCCATAGACACCCGCAGCGCTTTTTAGGCGATGCCAGTGCGTTGTCGGCCCTATTTTCGCCTATTCCCTCGATGGGCTTTTACCATCTGCGCGGGAAGAGAAGCAACTGGTACATTCTATGTTTTTTCTTTACTCCCAGACCAGCACGAACGCATTTGTGTGGTCTGAAATAAACGATTTTTTTTTAAATATATGACGGTACAGAACGATGTAGGCATACCTACTACAGAGTCGAAGTCTGAGGCCGCTATAACAGTAAATATTTAATAAGAAATAAAATAAATTAAAAATAAAATATCATGGAAAAAATTTAATATCGTGTGCAAATCCGACTCGCACTTACTAAAAAATACAGTTACGTAACACCGGACAACAGAAAAATAAATAATTTTCATTAGTTTCACAAATTCACTTTTTTTGTAAAATTACCATCAGTACAACCACAATAAGCTTTTACATGGCTCAGTGAATTCACGCTTTACGCCGATAAAAACGCGACTGCAGACTACTTTAAAACTCTCCTCAATCAAGTCAGCTTTCGACAAGGTATTTCAGCAGGTGCCGCCCTCAATACACCCCAAATTACCTTCCACTATCACCCGCGACAAATGCCTTGAGACGGTAATCAACCCGGGCGGGTCGAAGCCTGAGCAAGATTAATTAAAGCAACAGCATCAATCATTGCCGACGGATTCCGCATAGTGGCAGCGACTCATATGGTAAAACGTACATATAACGCCCGATTTTCACTCGCTAATATAGTGAAAAAGGGATTTGCAAAAAAATATCCAGGCAATGAACGAATGAGTCGTCGGTGACCGTTTTCCAAAAAAAATGCACTTGAACATTTTTTCCAGAATTTAACTATTTTGGGTTTTTCTTACTCAGAATCGTCCCTATCGATCCTTACATAAGAAAAAATGTGTCCCACAATTTCCATTCCGGTTCGTCAGAATTCGTCACTTTCGTCACTTTTTTAAATATAGGTATGTAGGGAACGTGACGAACAGGAAAAAAAATCCATAGTAAAATCTGGGATCCATTTTTTCTTTGTAAAAGAATCGATACGGTAAACGATTCTGAGTAAGAACAACCTAAAATATTTAAATTCCGGAAAAAATGTTCATGTGGACTTTTTTTTGGAAAACGCTCCGGTGCGTTCTTGGTTGCGATGTGTTTATTTATGGCGTTATTCTGATGCACAGCCGAATTGTTGCTTATGATTAAAGTTTTTGAAAATTCTGAAGTTTTGATATACATTTGGAAATTGGGAACAAAACTGTGAAGCTCTGAGTCCGCATTTCCTGCGTATAGTAAAATAAATTTGTGATCGAGTAAGACAAATTCAACCTTTTTCAGCGTTTTCACTTGAAAATAATTGATACGTCCAAGAATAACACATGAAACAAGAATAATTGTAATTGATTCCCAAACTTTCACATTCGTTTATTTTTTATCTGTTTCACAAGATAATATTACACAGATTTATTAGCTTGAATACATTATTTCTTCGCAATTATTCCCGTGTCGAACTTCTTTGCTATCAATTTTTGACTGCGGAGAGTTTCAAAAGGTCCAGAACGAAAACTTGAACCTTCATTTTAATATTCCATGAACAATATTATCTTCGGAGTGAATTGCAAATGTAAGAGCGGTACATACCTAACAAGCGAGGGCAGGACAACCTCGGCTTCCAAATAATCGCTATCGTCAGTCGCCCCGCCGTCTCTCCAGCGAAGGGTTTGAATAAAATGTAATTTAATAAATTGGACCGCTTTTTTTGTAATTTTGGGTAATTTAATTAGAGTCGGTTAGCGTCTGTGGCAAGATTTGGAGGAAAATGAAAGGGCTATTTTTATTACAATACTCTTTCTTTATTTCTTTATCTGCGTTAATCATTTATAAATATATTCTAGATCATAAAAATAAAAGGGTTAAGTAACAACATTCGACCCAGCAAAGAGTTTCCATGTGAATAATAATCGTTTAGGTATATTATAGTTACTTAACACAATTTGCATTTCATTTCTATGGAATCGATATACGCGTATATATTATATATGTAGGTTCAATAAACATTATAAAGACCTCAATCGTCCGCGTCTTGTCACTTTGTCTCCGCATCCTAGCAGACTATTTGACGTTTATTAATTTGATCAACTGGCACTTTTATTAAATTACGACAAACGCTGAAAGGAGAACATGATTTATAAAGGAAGCCGGTTCCCTAATAAAAGCTATTGTTTGTGTTTACAGTGGAAATTCGCCGGTGAATACAAAGTTTATTTAATAAACGTTCATCCTTATTGCAGCGAGGGCAAATCAAAACGGCTAATGGAAATCGGTGCACGTTTTATGCGGATGCTTGGAGTTGGACCGGCAATGTGATTATATCTAAGGCATCTGGGTGCATATTTAGCGTGTGCATTTAGTTAAAATATGCGCGTTAGGAACACGTGGCAACTTATGCTTGCCAAAACGAGCACAAAAGTTTTACCGTGCGCATTTTTTTTAGCCTTAAACGATTATATACCTGCAGCACACTCTTAAAAAGTTCAATAAAGGTCAGGGCATGACAGTTATAAAAATTCGTAACCATAGCCGTAACGCAAAAAGGGTCCAAAAATAACAAAAGAATAATAATTAAGGTTTTTGATGGCATTGCACATAAGCAGACAATCGGAAATATTCTCATCATTTCACTCTTGAAAGCCTAGCATAAGTAAAATTTCGTGCTTTTTTAATAATAATGAACCCCAAAATAACAAAAGAAAAAAAGCTTTAGAAGATGCTAAAATTTAAACACAATACAAATAAATAAATATAGTAAATATATAATTGGGCTTAGTCTCTTTGGGCCGCTTGTATCGGTCTAGGGTACCAAGGATTCTGCCGGTGCCACAAAAAATACTGGACAATATTTCACATAACAGTCAGGTTGGTCTGTCTAGGAGTGTTTCCGTATACTTCTAGCTGTAGGTAATTTTGCAAAAACTAAAAAAGATCTGAATGATTTAAAAAACAGTCAGAATGAAGTACATACTGAAATGCAGGTCTAAATTATAAATCAATGAATCGAAGCTTTGCAGGAATGCTCAGACTGAATATCTTGATGATTACCTATGTGAAATACTGTTAATGGTTTTTGTGACACTCCATTATAGCTAACTCTGGTCCGCGTAAGACTGCCTAAAAGCAAATTGACATTTAAATGAAGTAAGACGAGAGGCATAAGTCTGACCTCTCCAAAAACGAAAACAAATTCAAGAAAAATTGCCGGCAACAGCTAATATAATTAATTTCTCCATCATTTTCCTCTTGCTTGAACTTTTTATCTTCAATCTTGTAAAAAAACTTGCGAATTCCATTTTATTTCGGGTATCAAAGGGTTCATTTTTTGTAATGAAGAAAGTGGTTGTGTAATAAATTGTGAACGCTTATCCGGGGAACATTGTTAAGTGAACAAAGATACACGATACGTGGTGTAACAAGCAATTTTAACTTACCTTAACTATTGTAAATTATACGTAAGATGGCTTGATTTGTAGAAAAAAATCCAAAAAGTGGCTATAAAAAAGTACCTACATGATGAGTCGTAAGTCGACAATGGATTATAAATTGTGAACAACAAAATAAAATCAAATAACGAAATGGCTTTAACGCGCAAAAACTTGCTTCCTAAATTCGAAGTTTCGTTCGCATCGTACGGGTATATTTAATATTTAACCTTCTTCGTTAACAACAACAATATTGGAACGGCAGAAGTATTCTATGTCATAATTAGTGAGTTCACTTAGCGCGTAGAAAATTATTTAACGCAAAACGGCGGACTTTGCGACGTCAATCTTCGGCGTTACATTTCAATTTACTGAGGATTAGTGTACTTGAGTGTATTCGTAGACCAGACTACCCTGACCTGCCCTTCCTTTCGCTATTCAACAGGACTTCGAATAGAAAGGAGAAAAGGTTTACGTTACAAGGGCTCAGATTATAATAGTCGCGTGTTCTACCCCGCGATGCGTTTGGAGTAAAATCTGTTTTCGCTAACAAATTCGGAGACGTGACTCTGTGTGAATAAAGGGATCCATTTAATGCTGCCTTAAGTTGAGCGGATTTAGGAGTTACTTAATAGATGCCTATCTTAAGGACAAATGGATTAATGTTGCACGAACCGAAATTAGGGTGTACATGTCGCTTACTGGTTAGAATTAAGAAGTATGATTACGGTATTAAACGATACAGTAATTTTGATTTCACAGTCATTAATGTACCAAGTTTCTTCGAAGTTTACTCGGTCTAAGTGCTCGCCGTGTGAGATATTTTAAGTGGAATATAAATCCTTAACGCAAGTATTACCGCTCGCTTCCACTGAATGACTGATCGTCTTGAACAGATAAGAAAGAGGTTCATTATCCCCATCGCAAGCATTTGTCTAAGATGTCCGAGTGATTTGTCTAGCAGCTAATTACGTAGGACAAGAACAAACGCAATTAGTGAACTAAAATGTATAAATGTCTTATCTTAGCTTATGTAAGTGATATCTATATATTTACTAGCTGTTGCCTGCTACTTCATCCGTAAAGAATTAAAATTTGCATCTCAGGGGACTTTTTTCCGACATGATTTCGATACGTTGACATAGTAACACGCATGCACCTAACTATGTATTGGTGTAGGTACTTGTTTTTTGTCACGTTCCAAAATTATCATGATTTTTTTTTCTATTTAAAATTTACGCAATAAAATAATTTTTCAAAACGTTATTAACGTATAAGGAGTAAAAGAGATTTCATGATCTAAAAAACTAATTTTAATTTCGAGTGTACAACTCAAAGTTTATAACGCAGCACTATAAAACAATATAGATAGGTAATTAAGTAATTTCATCGGTTGTCTCTCTCTTCTCATTGGAACACAGCAGTGGAGTGCAAGCACAGTCTAGTAGCAGCAGGATAAGCAAGTAAGATGGCCGTATAGGTAAAAAACTGTTGTTTGTTGAAAGTACAGAAATAATTTGGGACGTATCTAAGTCATATTTCAAATTCGGAACGTCAATTTTTTTTTATGTTAGAGAGGCCAGACAAACGAACTAATGGGTCACCTGATGGTAAATGATCACCACTGTCCATAGACACCCGCAGCGCTTTACGCGATGCCAGTGCGTTGTCGGTCCTTTAATTTGTGACAATTTATCCGTATTGTTTTAAGTGTGTTTAATTTATTTTATTTGATTTTTGTGATTGTCATAAATAAACTTTTTTTCTTTCTTTCTTTCTTTCAATTTGTCTATTCGCTCACATTACTCACACATTTACTTAAGTCATTCACTTAAGTCTACTACACTTAAGTTTAAGATCATTTACTTAAGTTTTTCACCTATAGCGATCTGTAGGCTTATTACCTAACTCGCTCGCAATCACCATCGTGTTCATTTTGACAGTTCTTGTATGAATGTGACAGCTAGCTGATTCCGATGCCAAATTGTCAGCCCATACATGAACTGTCAAAATGAACACGATGGCGATTGCGAGCGAGTTAGGTAATAAGCCCACTGGACGGACTTTGCACAAGGTCCTACCCGCAAAATTGGTTCGCTAATACTTCAAAAAATGCAAGTAAACAAAGCAGTAAGCTGGTGAAAGACACGGAAATAAATCACATCCTGTATGCTCGTACATTTCTACATCCTCGAATTCTGTTGAGCGCAGCTTTTAGACAGTTTGCTGTTTGAAGCACGTATGCGGAACTGGAGTTTATTAAATTTGCCGATACATTTTCTTCCATCAATTTTCAATTTCCTAAAAACCGTTGTATGGGAGCCATATAGCACATTCTATTGATAGATTAATAACGGGAAATTGTTACGAGTTACCTACTGTTAGCTGTTGTTTCATTCTACTGCTTCAAATCAAATAGTAATATAATAATAGTAAGTAAGTAAGTAAATGTTTTATTGTACAAATATAAAGAAACATATACAATTCACAAAAATATAAAAAAAACATTAATATTTGCACAAAGGCCAACTTATCCCTATAAGGGACCTTTACCAGTTAACCTAATACTTAATAGTATGGTTTATGATCGCTGATTTTATAGTCATTTTGAAGAATTAGGTATTATGTTAATGTGCCTGGCTATATTACAATTGAATGTACCTATAAAAAAACTAGAAACTAGAGTTGCATTTAATTTAGTCGGTGGTGCAATATGGCAATCGGTTCCTACTGTAGTTAATTAATTACATAGGTTTCAGAAACACCGTAATGTTAGTCATGTCAGAACAAGTTAAAATGAGAGTGAGGTTCTTGAAAACTGCGCGTAATTAGGAACGGCTAGAAAAAAACACGTTTCCTTGCATTACTTTACTGTAACTGTCATTTACGCTATTAGAATGAATAGAGCTCTCGCTTCTGAGTAGGAATAACGTAAAATTGACAAATTCTGAAAGATCGAGTGATTGAACAACTTTTTTTGAAAACGCCCGAGAACTGGAAATAGATGAGATTCATTATAGTAATGTTTTAAACTTCCGCGACTCACTCATAACTTCAACTACCACTCGGGACTTCAATCACGTTAAGTTTGTAATTGTTAATTGTTTGTTAATTACCTCCACGTTTCTATCGCGATGCAGCGGACAGACTACACGGGCCTTACCACGTCTAAATGTGATTCAATTCCGATTCAGCTTAGGTTCGCTCGCTGTCAGATCCATACTAATTGTATTGGATTCCCTTGTTACAGTGCATATATTAAGCACTTGTAATATTAGATAGGGGGTGCGAGTCGGGTTACCTCCACGTGTGGTCAAGAGCTGCTTGCAGTGCTTGGTCCGGTGCACCCTGGGCATCGGCTAATGATTTCGTGGCAGTTTCTGTGGGATATCATTGACCTTTGACCCCCCGGTCTTTGACCATTACCGTACAACGCTGCTGACATTTTGTCACAAGATTTTTTAATTATATTTTTATTACTTTGACATTGGCAAAGTTGTCGTCGCTGCAATGACTTGATACGCCACAAATAAGAAGAAGAAGAAGAATTTTAGATAGATAATTAGAGAGTTAATAAAGTCAAAAATTCAATGTAATTAAGGACTAATTCTGTTTGTCTGCACACAGTTGACCATCGACGTCATATGCACTGAGAAAGGTTTTAAAACAGTAAATTAGCGATGCAGAATCTTTCGACAATAATCTACTCCCTTTTTTATAGGATGCAGATGAGGGTAGACAGAAAAGTGGCACATTAAATTATGCGTGACGTAAGAGGTAAAGAGGGATAATCCTACAAAAGTTCCGCTCCTTTATTGGACATAGCCGCATTAAGCCTCTCATTTTTTTTAACGTCATCTGAAATTGTACAATGCCTTTATGTTGCCTTAGCCATTATTCAAATTTTATGTTACTCCGTTATTAAATAAGTGGCATTTTTTAGGTGTCGTTTGTCAAAGTACCTACCTCAGCACCGTGTCTGTTCAAGCGAATTTACCAGCGGCATTTTTTCGCATGTCTGGAGTTCCAAATAAAGAGTAGAAAACGGATGCAAGAAAAAATTAAAAATATCACACAAGATTGCAGCCATATTTGTAATTACAACGTAAGAGTTATATAGAAAAAAACAAGAGTAGAAGTAATGCAACAGTAGTAGCACGGGACATCAGTTTGCCTTATTATTGGAAACAACGAGTTAGGTAATATTTCCCCATTTTTTAGGAAGTAGGCACTATGTTAATACTAACGAATTCCATCTTAATGGAAATATGCGAAACTTATTAAAGTCAGGTTAGATTATACATTATAATGATTAAAGTATAGTATTCAATAGATATTTAGTTACATGGCATGGTCTGGTGCGATAAAATATGTGGATTGTATCTTTTGTCAGCTTGTTTGTGAAGTACTTTCCACTGGCGTTCGTGTCGCCACAGTGTATGTGTTGTTTTCTGTTAAGTTTTTAGTTTTAGTTTTTATAATTTTATCTGGGTCCCACAGAAACTGGTCGGTACTATTCCTTAGTATATTGTATTTCTCCTTATTATTTTATATCTACGTGTATCGAATATGTGTGTAAATATATGTTTCTCTTTCTTTCTTAAACCCGCTTTTCCTAATACATACAATAACCAAAATCTAAGTAAATAGTTTGGCTCTGTTGACTCCGTCAAACCTTTATTAGGCAGACCGACACTATATTGACGTTTTGAGTAGGAAAATACGTATTACTCGTCGAACGCATATTTTTTCTCTCAACACATGATCAGGCGAAACAAGGAAAATCCATTAAGGATTTACGATTTCCTTGAAACCGAAATAATGGGTTTAATAAAAGAGAATCGCTGTTTTGACAACATGTTATTCCGAAGCTTTTTATTTTATTAAGGTACGTATCTTTAAATGGGACATTTGGATCATTTACGATTTTCGGCGTTACGTTTTTAATATGTTATTTAAGAGGTCGTTTGATGTTATCCGTTTTTAAAAGTCCGCGATTTATTTCGACTGCCCGTCGGGTGCTTTAATTGCTTGGGCTGCAATTAGGTCCCACGATCACGTACGACTGTCTCAATTTGGTTTTGTGGTTTATGGGTATTTTGGTTTTTAAATAATCAGTTACAGTGTAAATGTTTTGAAAATAACAACTTCAAAAATGTTTAAAATAAATCTTTTCTGCATGGCACCATAGAAACTTTGGAATTGGTCTAACTGTCGTAAAAACTCGAATTTGTGATAAAAAAAAACCTGTCCCCATTATTCAAACATAAAAAAGTCATGGCTCCTTGACTCAAGATGGCTAGTGTTATTTTTGAATAGAAACGTGGAAACCCCTTATTCCAAGTTAGAATCATCCACAGATACCATTGTTACCTCGGTTTACTTAGCCGAACCATAAATCCAATGGTACACCGATATTTCAATTGAGGCCATGCGGTATATCAATCCACGCCAAGTATTTCTGTCAAGAACCCTGTAATGTATTGCTCAATTTCTCTCGAGTTAAGATGACCACTACAAATGGAAGGGCGGGATCCAAATTAATTGTGGCCGCGGATCCTTTTGAACGCAAATTTGGCAAATTATTCATCTATTTTACTGCAGCCCTATGTTGTTAGTTAGGCCGACCGAGTCCGAAATATTTTGAACGCAGCGTCGGCCATTATAATTTCATACAAACGCTGTAATATAATTAAAAAGTCTAAACAAGTTAAGTTCGATGTTATTATAGCATGACATACTGTTAAATTACATTAAACTCCCGCAGGATACTACGGATTTATAGCCAATATAGTTAATATGTGTTTAGGAAGCCTTCATTCCTCAAAAATAATTTGTCTTAAAATCTGGCGGCCACCTTTAACACAGCCAAAATATAATTTAGCCAACTTGTAACATTTGCGTGGTTTTGTAACTTTAATATACTTGCTCGTCACTATAGAGAAAAATTACTTATTCCGTACACTGTCTCTTTAAGTATAAGTAGGTTAGCGTGGGATGTATGAAAATTACTTTTACAAAGTTTCGAACTTTGAAGAAACTTTCGGATTGTGTTCTTTACATTGGTTACTATCGTATAGTAATTTCATTATGTTTGATTCTGATGAAAATTTCATCTATGAATGTCTGAAACTCCAATGTTAAGAAAAATGTTGAAACGTTGATGAAAAACAAGAACGATTAGGTATATTCACATTACTACTTGGATAAAACTCTGCTGTGCCATGTTAAAAATTCTCATATTTGCAAGTGCTCATGCATCTTTTATATTTTCCTAGTTTAGCATTCCCCATATTTTAAGCTGAATTATTCACATTTCCAGCTTTTAGTCTTCTATGTTTAACAAGTTTTAATGCTATTTTGGTGGTGACCACAATTATCTTTACTCTATTTACAGCAAAAAAGAAACCTTTTATTCGATAGTGAGATTCAAAAATGTACTTTCCAATACTTGACCAAACGTCTTCTTCGTAACCTTAGGAGTTATATGAAATATTTGAACGAATTTTTCACAAAGAAATACATGCACATTGCGCTGCAAGGTCCTATGACAGTAAAACGTGACCTCTTCTGGCCATTACAGACTTTGCGACACACGGTCCGAGTAATATCCGGGTTTCGTTATAATCATGGAAACCCGCTTTAGTGTAAGGCACTACAAAATTTGATAACTTCTGGCTGGACGCTCATTTTAAAATCTTACCCAAAAATATAGAAATGTTATACTGGTTGAGAGTAGGATTCAAATGCTAATTTAACTGTGGTTTTATTTATTCGTTTTGTATCTGTGCTTTGTTATTAAATTGTGTATATATGGGAGCGAGGAAATAGTTTGAAAATGTCGGATCGACCAGGATTTTACTACCAAAGGCTAGCGTTTGGGCTGGTTCACAAATTGTAATAACATCTTATGCTACGATGTATTTTGAAAATGCTTGTTTATTTATTAAAAATCCTACTTTAGTATGAAAAGACTTATAGGTGAAAAAACAAATTTCATTCAATTCATTTCTATTTGTAGGTGCTAGTTAAAATACGCCACAGAGAATCCCAAATGTGAAAATAATGTAGATTTAAATTTGATTTTTTAATAGTATTATCATATTTTATTTAGATACTGAAACGGAACCTATCGAGGAAAGAAAATTGGTTTATAATATAACCATATTATGGTATCAATTAATTTATGGTAGTTACTGGAAGTCGATAAGGTAACCCAGATGAAAATTAAGAAGGACCACCCCATTGGTATGAACAAGAAGCAATATTGGATCAGTATCAGATATTTTTTTATTTGAATGAAAATGCACGAGATGCCCAAAAACGCGTGTAATGTACGCACACCAAAGGATACAATTCCCTTTCAATAGCCAAGCGTTTATAAGATAAATAGCAGTTGTGATAGTACACGAAATGAATTGTATTTAATCGAGTTAAGGAACATGATACGTATCTAGCTGTAAAAAATTGATATTCACCAATCCGTAATTGCCAAATATCTAGTAAGGTCAAGATCAAACCATTGAGCTTTTAAAATCAAAAACTGTTCAACCAAATACAAATTCTGCTCTTAAAATGTTAACAAAATAGTTGAAACCAAGAAGTAGGTACAAAAAATATAACCGCAACAACAAATAAAAGATTTCTTTTTGATGGAAACCACACGAGATTCGAGATATATTTTCAGATATTGCCGCTTGAACTTGATCGTCTTGTTTCATGTAACAAATTTACGCTAATTTTTTGTATAAATGAGGCCAACAATATAAATAACTCTGGTACAGTAACAGCCAATTCCCTCTGGCCATGAAGAGTCCTAGGTTTTATCTATCCGGAAATACGTACAGACGATGCATGGGAGCAAATTCTATTCCTTGACATTATCAGATCGAAGGCCAAATTGTCTAACGCGATTCACGGACCCTTGCAACTGCATTCACCGGTTGACGGAAATAAAATTATGAAAGTTATAGACAGTTTATAATAGTCTATTTGAGCACCTACATTGCTTAAACGTGTCTGTTGGCGACTGGTTCAATACAAAATCAATGTAAAATTACTGTCCAAGTGAACATACGCGTACATAGCGGTACATTTAAATGCGCTTAGACCAGAAATTTCAAAACAGAATCTTTGTCTTCTGATCTTTCGTCAAAGAACAATATTAGTTTCAACGGTCATTATAACAGATCTATATAACATACACGACCACACTTCCAAAGTGATGCGTTATTTGGCGACACGGCTTTTGAGCAACAATCCGTCATCTTGAGGACGTAAATGTAAATTTCTGTCTGTCCTCATCTTCCGATGATCGAAATCAATAACAAAATTACCGAAGCTCCCAACATTTCGACCACTTGTAGTCACGTTTTCGCGAAACTTTGAAGCAGCGAGCTAAAAATTTTCGCTTCAAAAGCTTCAAAGTTTGATTGAGATTTTCGTCTTTACCTGGAATTTAAACCGGGGCGGTATTAGAAAACTTTTAACGTCTGTTATATAATAAGAAGGGATAACGGAAGGCGAATTTCAAAAGATATTATCTCCAATACTTATCAACGCTGCCTAAGTTTCAATCCTATTATAAGATTAGAGCATCTATATATAGCTTTGTAAGTCAGACATTACCAGTATAACCAACCCAATGAATTACACATTTTTATTATATCAGATTCTTCTGTTAGTTATTTGTTTTTTGCCCGTGATATCCAAAATTTAAATATTCTACCGCTTGTAACTTTTAAGACGAAGGCTTTCAGGTTAGCTGCAAGAAATCCTTTGCAATACATAGATTCCGTTCGTGTTTGGCGACCTTAGCGCCATCTTATCATCGACCAATTAGACTGCTACCCGTGTACCCGGTGCAATTATCAACATCATCAAGTGCCGGTGACATCATCCGTGTTCTGCATCGCGCTATCAAGACGTCTTAACTCGGATGCTTAAGGCAACTCCCGTCATATAAGGTATTTGTGTATAACATTTAGTACAGCTTACTGCCAGAACAAGTAAACTGATGGTTGATTTCATTGACGTGACGTAACTTGGGTTTCAGCGTTAACGAGACCGTTGTGTTAGTTAACAAACTATTGATGATTCCATCAAAGTATGTAGATGTTGGAGGTAACAAATTTGAAAACACCGATTTTCGGTACGTAGAACCTACTGATTTGTCATTGTTTTACGTTAGGCTTAAACGCATAACTTAACCTACCACCTTCCCTCCTTGTGGATATTAGCCAGCGACCGACTAGTGTAATATTGAGCATAGACAAATAAACTAGGTAACCGTTACAAAAGTTTCTCACTCCAAGGTAAACGCACGAGTATACGAGTATGTACTACGAGATGGTTTTTTGACTCTCATTCCGACACTCTGCGTAGGTAAGGGAGACCGAGGCCAGTTGAGACAGAGGTGAGTTGATACAAAGCCTTTTTCTCTGCACCTATGACAGTTAGCGAGGTCACAACTTCACACAAACTGTGGAGTGTAGAAAGAGCAACGAATTAGCGAAGTTACCAGGCCGATAAACTGTCACAGTTCAGAGAAATCGGCTTTGTACCAACTCACCTCTGTCTCAACTCTCCTCGGTCTCCCCTACTAAAACTTTTTTTAAAGAACTGTTCCTCCTTCACGTCGTACACCGTCATGTGTTAGAACTAACTGGAAAAAAATTGTCTTGTATAGATTGGACAAGACCATGCAACTTGTAAAATTTAATAGCGACCCAGGTCGGTTGGTGGATGATCGTTACTGGTCATGAATATTCCAGCACTACCATCTAATTAACAAGGTGCAGGTGTGCTGCGATATAAATGCACTGTCCAGCAGAACTGCTAATAACGTATACCACAGATTTGCAACAGTATGCTCTCAGGTGTTATTTTTTTTTATATGAATAGGAAGGCAAACGAGCAAGTGGGTCACCTGATGGTAAGTGATCACCACTGCCCATAGACACCCGCAACCCCGGAGGGATTGCAGATGCGTTGCCAACCTAGAGGACTAAGATGAAATGCCTCTTGTGCCCGTAATTTCCCCGGCTGTCTTACTCTCCACACCGGAACACAGCAGTGCAAGCACTGCTACTTAGCGGCAGGATTACTGTGGAATACGAACAACATAATAGAAGACTAAATGCTCCAAATAAAACATACTGTATTTACGATTCGATAGTTTTACTGCACGAAAATTCTCCAGGAAACACTCCAAACGATGTCGAAAGAAAATACGGAGAAAACATATGTAAGGAAATTGGAAATCTTTTGTAGTTACTTTCGGTTTTTATTATAAATGAGATTTTGTAATTATAGTTGTAATTTTAGTAATTCATGTCTATTTTTGTTTTTGTTTATTCTATTTTTGTAATAGATGATTATATCTTACTTCATTAAACGGAACAAATACGTTATATCTTTATACATAAGTGATGATAGATGACTTGTAAACCTGTGTACTGTGGCATACCATAATTCACTTCATGTAAATAGACCTACTTATTTATGTGTAATTGAATACAATGTAGTTCGATACTAGTACATTTAGTGTAGTATTCGAACGTAATCATATACCTTTACAGGAAAAGAGTGTTGGTACTTATTTCCCCGTTTTTGGTAAGGCCTGAAATCAAGTTTAGTGTACAATTTAAATTCTCTTCTTTTGGATGGATAAAAATATAATGTTGTAGTTTAATAGAAGTTTTTTGTTAATTTAAATCCGATAATTAAATTTTAGTGAAAAACAATAACGTAGCTCAAGGGTTACTCTTTATCTCCACTTCCTTTAAATTCCATATTTTACAAAACTTTTGATAATATCTTCGCTTTCTGGTCCTATTATTAGAAATAGTGTAAAGAAATGGTTTCTGAAAACGGATCATATTTTTTAAAATTTCGCGTAGAATCAATTGGTCATTATCTAATGCTCTCTTTCGCTTAAATTTCTCCATTGCACTCTGTGGAGCGCCGCAAATAAAACTCAAACCCAATCGAATATAAGAATAGTTGAAGGTCATCTTTATCTATCCGAAGCGTGCGCTTTTTCTCTTTAGCTCAAACGAAGAAGCGCCGCCAGCCATGGCGCGTACCGCGAGATTACTCTGTATTTTACTAACAAGTGTAATAATATTGGTCAGTGTGGAAACAAAGTCTCGGAACAAAACTGCGAGCCACGCAAGACCAACACACCAATCTCATAGTTATCCTTCTTCGCCCGGCAGATCAGGAGGCGGCAGGCAAGTGACAAAGCCAACGCGAACGGGAAACACATCTCCATTTGTGAGGACCACATACAATACCCATGCCTATCATCCTTCAAGCGGCTTATCAGGCGGTGGCAGTCATGTGACTAGTGCGCCGGTACCGACTTATACACCTTACCAACCGAAACCGACTTATACGCCTTACCCACAGCCGAAACCGACGACGTCCAGGACTCATATAGGTACTTATCCTATTTCCAGCGGCGGATCAGGCAGCGGAAACAGGCCGATTCTAGACCCACGTACTGGATCGTATCCTCATCCTCCGAACCCTAGTTTTTCTGGCAACACAGGTGTCGTTACACATGGCGGCTACAATAGCCACGTTTACCTAAGAAACCAACAGGCAACCGTTTATGCTTCAAATATTCCTACGCATATCCATCATTATCACTACAATCCACCGAAGCAGTTCTATTATTCGAGCTATGGACACAATCCAGTACACTGTCCAGTACAGTGTCCAGTTTACACTGGACAACTACCTGATTACGTATATGAGTACAGAGCATCACGCAACCGCTACAGAAAGCTCCTGGCTGGCTTAGCTCTGTACAATCTTGGACTTGTGTCTAGGAACCCGCAAATTCAAATGTATCATAACCACTACCAGCCACGGATGGACGAGGTATGTTACTTTGGGGTCTTCTACAACATGCATAAATCTGATGAGATGGAAGTCGACTGTCGTCTGATGACCGATTTTATATGGTCTAGTAATCAAGTCAACCAGCCAGAAATGGTGATAGGAAACGGAATGTTTACGTCAAAAAGCGTATTGAACGCGTTGGATCCAAAGTTTAATGGTGATTCTGTTCATGTTGAATCTGGTATGAAATGTTACATGAAATGGACTGTTACCTATACTCATCCGAGAACGAACGACGTAGACTGTGGACTCCTCCAAAGGTATGTCGATAAATCACTGAATTCAGCGATCAAAGTGACGCCGGCGCTTCTTATAATTGTGGCCAGTGTATCCGTTGTTTGGTTATATTAGTGAGTGTTAGTAATCTTATCTTAAAAAAATTGCATGTACAATTATATGTATATCTGTAGCCCGCTAAATGTAAACAATTGGCAGAAATATACTTCCATAAAAAAAGAATAACATAGATTTCAACCAATGTGTCTCGCTATGCTTTAATTCACCCGATTACCCAGCATCGGAACACGACTGTGCTAGCACTGCTGCTTAGTGGCAGAAATAGCTAGAAAGACGGTAGCCGCGATCTAGACGACCTTGCGCGAGTCCTACCGCAATAACATGTGTTTCACATTTCAATATTCATTCGCTGATTCTAAAATAATCTCAGAGCTAGAAAAAAAAATGAAAAATGTGTTTGCCGAGCACATCGAGCAATTACCAATATAGTGAGAATATACAGCTTGGTTGAAAAATGTTTACCAAACATGGGGTTATCTGATTGCTGGTCCAATTGTTGGCGCAAGGTTATTTAGGATTAGATTAAGATAGTTTAAGGTTTTTTTGTATTAACTTTTAACTTGTAAATATGTTTGTTTCGGTATTTTTATCACTATGTAGAACAGTCGATAACTGTTGTTGAATAAAAGTATATTTAGAAATTAAAAAAAAAAAAAAAAAAAAAGGTCCAAGTTCAAACAGATATGATCGATATCGACAGTAAACGTGTAGTTACTGAGTGCGTTAATGAACAAAACGACCGTGCCAGGCGTGTTTTTATAGGATATAAAAAGGTGGAATTTCACTGAATTATTTTCGCCAAAGTTAAGAGGAACAACGCTCTAAGATATAGATAGAAGGGCGGAGGCGACTTGTAGTCATTTGTAAAAAAATAAAATTGACACTAATGCTAGGTTAGGTTAAGTTCTGTTATGCTATATTATCATCACAGTTAAAATAATTAAAATATATTTATTTCATGCAGAGGATAAAGAAAAAACTATCTAGAATAAGGTATTACGGTAAAAGTGGTGAATGTGTAATGTATGTATGAGTTGAGACCATTTCGTGGCAATTTATTTTTATATGTTTTTTGTTTTTTAACTACTTTTGTGATTGTCATAAATAAACTTTTTCTTCCTTTCTTTCTTATAACACTATTGGTTAATTCGTCGTTGACCAAGAATAATCACGACAGTGTATACGTATAGTTTATATTTCATTCGACTCTACTATTAGTCACCATCATAAAAATGTCTTTACACATGAGTACCTTCTCACTTTAACGTCAGTGAAACGAGCCAACCCAATTATATGAAATTGATCACTGACTTAAAACTACAAGGTACTAAAGTGTGCGGATAATTATGGCGCTGTATACCTAACATATGAATTTAGTAATTAAATATAAGTCAATGCTATATTCTTCTTCAATGGCCTGATTCTGCAAGCTCAGAGAGCCTATTTGTAATAAATATTAACGATATTTCTTTCAAACATAAAATCATAAATACATACAATATTAACGTTTTTATCCCTTACGGGGTAAACAGAGCCAAAGGTAACAGAACCTGAAAGGCTACGTTCAGATAAAATCAAATACAGCGATAAGGTTATACAGGTTAACCCCCTTATTCATAAACGCTCTATAGGCTTCTGCTAACTTTAGCAATCGTTTGTCCTTATCTGTCACTTTGGCATTTACCTTTCACAGATAAGGACGAACGATTGCTAAGTTAGCAGAAGCCTATACAGCGTTTATGAATTCGGGGGTAACAATTCAAAGCCTCTCCTTGAGAAAGGCAACGGAACATAACTACAACTACCACTCGGGGCCTAATCACCTGGCAGTACTTATAGTTATGAGCTAAAATCGCAAACTTAAGACATAGTCAACGCTACGTCTATAGACCGACCGCTTAAATGAGTCCTCGCCCGCGCGGTGCAGGGGTGCGGGGTGGGACGACAAAGGGGACCGGGAGGTGCGGGCGGGTAGTAGGCAAGCGCACTACCCGCCCGCACCTCTCGGTCCCCTTTGTCCTCAAAGCGATTGGTCTATAGCATTAATTAGTATGAATTAGTAGCCTTAGTATTTTTGCGCTAACCTATACCTATATTGAGGGAATTGGCAAAAATCTTAGGAATCATGCTATATAGGTGATGCGGCTAGGAACCCATCACTATTTTGCTTTTTTTCAAAATAGTGATGGGTTGCTCGCCCACAATCATGCTAAATGCGGCCTTTTCTAAGCGGAAAACTCGAGAACGGCTATGCCAATTCAGTATTTCGATATTTCGTTTTTTCATATTTGTCGTAGTCGTGAGAGTGACATTAGTATATCAAAATTATAAAAAACATATATTATTGACGCAGTGAGGTTTTTTGTTTTATTTAAACAATTAATTAATTCTTGGAGTAGGTACCTAGCTAGACACATACGTGGATATACGGGTGGATTAAACTCCGTTAAAGAACTTAATCCATTTGTTTCACTGTTCTTAATCTTCTTAGCCTCAAAGATAGATTCAGTTAGTAATAACGTCCGTCGCCAGTAATATTAGCGGGTAACTAATATTGCTAATATGGCTTATTTTCTTTACCCCCATCAACGTCGGTGACTTGATACATCCTTACCATTCCGAAGAACAATAACTTTTATAAAAATAATACAGTAAACAATACCATTGGATATATTACAGGCTAAGCAAAGATTTTTGAAGAGTTGAAAAATATTTTTTTTTCGACAGTCGACGTCTTAATAATCGAGGAACCAACTGCATCTCTTTTTTTTCCTATTATTAATTAGATGACATTTGTGAAATTTAGTGGCTGATAAGCTTCGAGCCTAGAACTAGCTTAAAATTTTAAAAAACTACGTCAACTGTCACTTTTACATTATCAAAAAATAATACCGCGGTTCTGTTTGTTTACGTTTCCGTATAATCAGTGTACGGTGCAAAGCATTGGATTACATCCCTGTAATATCAATTTCCTCGCAGTGCTTTGGGGATCATCCAAATCCATTGTATGTACTCGTGTTGCAGTCCAAATGTCAGGCACGGGGTCATCGTGAAAGCTGAAATCGTAGTCTATATAAATATCGTACAAAAGTCGAGGAGAAGTGCCGTAATATCTTAAGTAGTGCTGAGGTCATTGAAATATTTAAAAAAAACATACAGCTAACACCGATTATACGGCAACGCAAATAAACAAAACCGCAGTATTCTTTTTTGGCAATATCAAACGTGACAGTAACGGTAGTTTTTTTTTAATTCAAAGCTAGTTCGAGGAACGAACCTTATCCAGCCATTAAATGTCACAAATGTCACATCGACTTAAAAAAATATTTCAAATTAATAATAAGAGAATATTAATACCTTCCATTTTTATCTTGAAAAACTGAAACTCTGAATGTAACGCCGGAAATAGGCACAGTTCTTTTAGCAACAGTAAGAGAGGCGTTAACCTCCCAACTCTAATTCATGAGCATCAGCGCGTGATTAATGTTGGGGTGACGATTAATCAATCGCTCCATGCAATTGATTGAGGCCAAGATGCTCTAGTGTTAGGATTAATTTTGCGTGACGACGCGGTCAACGCTATCTGGATTGCTTCTGGTATTATCTGCGATTGGTTTGTCCCTGGCCTCCTTTTACAAGCTTTTGTTTAATTTCGTGTTTGGGACATCTTGCAAGTTGAATTTTACTCACAAAGTCTTGAAATTTAGTACTAGCTCGTTTTTCATCGTAGAACTTTTAGAGTATTACAAGGCACTACTACGTGGCACTACAGACCAAAATTTATCATAAATGGGAGGTAGGTTTAGGTTATGTTATATCTTCAACAGGCCCGAAGGGCCAAAAATACCCAAAAGTAGGACTATGTTAAACTTGATTTTGAAATAGAAATCTTTGGACAGTAGTATCACTCAGTAGTGCCACGGGAAATAAAGGGAACTTTTGATAAAAACATTTTTGATTTCGTTATTAATCAGAAGCCTATAGTTAATTTTTATTTTAGTTTAGTATTAAATGTTGCTTTTTGTTAGATTTGTTGCCATTGTCACGATCTCTATATTCACGATCTGGTATCGTTTATCTACGCTGTATTTTCAATTATTTCAATCCAATAGACGTTTAAGACACGTTAGATAAACTTTCAAACATTTAATTACACTGTTCAACAGAATTTCGCACATTCCGTCGGTGGGCTTTTACCATCTGTGCGGGACGAAAGCAACTGGTACATTCTATGTTTTTCCTTTGCTCCCATACTAGCATGGAAGTACCGCAAGGAACAAATACGTGATTTATGTATGCATGCCCATACGTTCAAGCCGTTTCCGCATGCAAGCTTGCCAAATACGTCGCATGTTCGGCCAGCATGCAGCGGTCTCTGCTTGTCACAAGCATGTGGCACTGCTTGTAAGTGAAGCGTCATCACGACCCTATTCCACTACACTGTACACACACAAATCACGTCTTTATCCCTTACGGGGTAGACAGAGCCTAAGTTAGCAGGTACCTACAGGCCACATTTAGCAAAGTTGTGGGCGTATAGGTGGAAAATGGAATCAAAATAGTGATGGGTTGCTAGCCGCATCGCCTATAACATAATTCCTAAGAATTACGCCCATTCCCCCGATGGGCTTTTACCATCTGCGCGGGACGAGAAGCAACTGGTACATTCTGTGTTTTTCCTTTGCTCCCAGACCAGCATGAAAGTACACTGTAAAGTGCGACATATTATTGTAATGCTGTAATTTAATGCTCTTTCACACAGTAATTTCTTGATTAATGAACCAACTCTATTATTGTAACGCATGCCTGAAAATGTATGTATGTATGGGCAAAAATAATAGGAATCATGTTATAGGCGATAAAGCTAACCCATCACTATTTTGATTCCATTTTCCACTTATACGCCCACAATCTTGCTAAATGTGGCCTGTAGGTACCTGTTGCTATAGGCTCTGTCTACCCCGTAAAGGATAAAGACGTGATTTGTGCATGTGCCTGTGCATGTGCATGCCTGAAACAGCCCTATTGTTTGAAGTCATGTCATATCTATAGACTGGCCGCTTAAATGAGAGTGGAACTACCCCGCCCCCCTGTGCCGCGCGGGCGAGGACTCATTTATGAGGTCGGTCTATAAAATTACAAAAAAAAATTGAAAACGTGTCATTACCTGCCCTCCTCAGTCTCCGTGTACACATTTTTGTACATATTTCACAGTCCGGTTTCGAATTTATGTGAATTACAGAAACATACTTCAAAAGTAAAACTTAATACTCTGGGTGTTAGGAGGCTACATAAAATGTAATTAATATTCTATCCATAAATTAAAAAATGAAGTTATTGAAATTTTAAGCTGAGATAATTGCCAGCTTTATGAAATAGGGCCGGATCAAGGCGGCATTCAAAAATAATTCGAATTGCATTTTATTTCGACATGTTTCGAACCAATTCGTGATCTCTTCTAGTGAACTCAGATTTCTATGCAAGCAAATACATATAAAAATTACGTGGGCGACTCGTTTCCAAATTTAATAATTATGCAGGCGAAACGAGCCGCTCCACGCAGCGACGGCAAAGTTTATAATAGCAGGTTGTGTACCTCAATGTTGGGGCAAAATGGCTGTGATTATGTACGTGCCAATAGGCAACCCTTTAAATTCCCACACCCATTTTTGAGCTCAAGCCACGATAATATATGGCTCGAGTTAAAACTTAATATTCGCCGTACCTAAGTGTTTTAGCCTAAGTGCTGGAGGCGAAAATTTCGTTGCAAAGTGCGTCCATTAACAGTCATTTAAGTTCACCCGTTAAACTCCGGATGAAGTGGAATTGAGGTTCGGTGGTTAAGGCTCCCTTGCCCATGGCAAGCTCTACTTTGGCGTTGGAAACTATCTTTCAATGTTCGTCTACCTTTGAATTTCGCTATTGTAAATCGTCTGCTTAAGATGGTAATTAAGGTAAGACGTAGTTAGTTTCTATAAAGTACGCCTTAATGTTCAAAAATATCTGGGGCCCGATTTTTGAAAGCACACATGTGTGAAAATACCACTTGAAAGTAGTATAAATCGGCTTATATCTTCAAAACCACAGCGCTAGTCAAATTTTTGACTGTGACAGTGGTGTTTTCACATATGTGCCTTCAAAAATCGGCCCCCTGGACGCATTTTTATACCATAATACGGTTTTGTACATCTAGAGCCCTCCGATTATTCTGACGGCGACTTAAATTCAACCAAAAACAGAATCGAATACTATTTTGAATTACAAGTAGGTAATATTTACACAATTCAACTTATTTTCTGCTGTAGGAACTGTTATAAAACAATAACAAAGCATTACTTGTTGGACTTTACATTTAACAAATTAAGATTATCGCTCACCGAACTTTGGAAATTGTGGACTCAATTAATTTTACCTTTTCCTGTTTCGATTGGATTGTTGAATTATATATTTCACGTTGTTTTACTTTTAGAATACTAACAAACTAACTTTGTATGTTGGAGAATTTTTCTAATTAACTGAAAAAAAAAATGCCTAAAATATCACACCTCGGCTATTAATATAGATATAGAGCTCAAATAATAAATATACACTAACTTTCAACATAATCATTTTCAGCAAATGTACCATCTCTAGATGGAAACAGGGTTTAGTAAAATGTTACATATCAAGCAAACGGAATTAATTCCAGTCAAATCTATTTAGTGATAAATAAAGCGAAGAGAAATCGCACATTCAATTCAAAGCATGCGTGTGGGTGTTATTTTAATGTATATTTCTCTAATGTCATGTATTCGCATGTACGCTGTCGTCACATGTATTTTATTGAAATTCCTACGAACCGTATACACAGCCGTTTTCAATAATAACGTATTGAACAGAAAAACCGTTTGAAATAGTTCAACTGAGAAATCTGAAACTGTTGAACACAGATTTATAAGACTACACGATGAAAACTTTCAACAGAGTTGATCCGATTTTTTTTTAATTTTTTTTTTGTGGAAAGTGAGAGGCAAACGAGCACGCGGGCCACATAATAGTAAGCAATCACCGCCACCCATGAGAATAAGCAACCCCAAAAAAGTTGCTGGTCCGTTGCCGGCTTTTAAGGGAGCTAAACCCTTTCAACTCTTTTTTATAATAATTCCAATAACCATAAACAAAAATAAGACTAAAATAGTTTTAATGAAGAAACTTATTTATAAACAATAGTTAATAGTTATTAATAAAATTTGATGGAAATGACTAAGTGTGAGTTGAACCAAGTTACTTTACACACATACATAAATCACGTCTTTGTCCCTTACGGGGTAGACAGAGCTTCAGGTAACAAGACCTAAAGGCCACGTTTAGCATGATTGTGAGCATATATAGGTGGAAAGGAGAGTCAAAATAGTGATCCCCTCGATCTTACTTTAACAATAACATTAACTACAACCGAGGATTTCGATATATTATTATATATTTCACAGATTTCCGTCAAATATACGTCAAAATCGTTGGCAATGCTAAAATATATTGTTAAAGTTAACATTATACATTCGTACACAAATCACGTCTATATCCCTTACGGGGTAGACAGAGCTTATATTAACAGTAACTTGCTGCGACTCATTCTTAGGTTCCACCTTAATTTAATGTCACCGCGTAAAACAACATGTCGCAAACGACGGGCCGTTTTACGTCAAAATTAAGACAGGTCGGGTATAAAAATCCACGTCACAGGTGCTTTAGATCGTTAAAGAACATCTTAAAAAATTCCAAACTGTCCAAATTATATATGGCTGTCGTACCAAATCACGTCCGTCAGCGCTGTGTTTTATTACGGCCAGAGACGCTTCGGCTCGTCTCTTAATTATTTCTTCCATTTTGTACACTGAAAAAGAAACGTTAAGCATCAGATTTTGTGATAAATTTAGTTCACCCTCCGAGCTCTTTTTTAGTCGTGCATTCTGGTGTATAATTAACGCCGCCTTTTAAAAGTCCGTATTTAATTTTAGATAATTGTGTTGTCTGTTTGAAGCTTTATTTTAGGTGGACGGTTATCGGAGTTCTCCTTTGTGATCTGATTACCGATCGCTGGCAACTAAGAACAACTTATTACTTCTTTTGACCTTACAAAATCTAATCTAGCCAGTTCTACAGACACTCGTGTGGCTGCAAGTAATGCTAGGAAAATGTAGGCTTTTTAACAGCATTTACATTAATTTATTGCATTTATAATACAGGGTTTTATCTTATTATGAAAGGTAAATGAAATGTGTAAGTTCGAGTCAACCAGCCTATTGGAAGCGGCTAACAATTAAAGATCGACTTACAATGTTAGTTAGGTTCTTAAAGGTGAAGTTAATCAAAGAATATACGAAAGAGATGTGATGATAATTTGAAATCAGATTGTTTTAAAGGGGTTTATTCCTACTCAGCTGGCAACGTCGCATTTCTGGTGGTTTTTATGATTATTTCACAGAAGTTGAATGAAAATTTGTACCTGTACTATTTTCCTGGATAAAAACTATCCTATGTCCCCGGGACTGTAACTATCTCTGTACCAAATTTCAATAAAATCGTTTAGCCGTTTTGCCATGAAAGAGCATCAAACATACAAACATCTAACTTATAAACCGTTGCCTTTATAATATTATAGTGAGAAGTAAGATATATTGTGTCAAAAACGTCGGTTATAGTTGATGCCCTTGTTAAAGTAACTGTTGCGACTCAAACCGAGTACCTAGTAATGTTTAATAAAACATCATCGCATTATCACACCGTAAAACAAAGGCAGGAACTCTCATTTCACTCTAACGATGCTTAGCAACACCTGGCTGGCCAATAACAAGGCGTTAGATGTTCCACGAATGTTATTGGCACTCGTGAATTATAAGGAAGTCCTTAATTACTAAAGTTAATCAATTTCATTAAGAGGCACTTTATCACTGAAACTAGCAACGTAGTTTGATTTGATGTTTAACTACTTGTCCCTTTAAAACAACACCGTTTAAACCGCGACGAATTGGGTGACAGCATAGATTGTTAATCATCTGAACAGGACAGGTCTATCCGTTTTGGAGTAAAAGTCAACTATTGGTCATATTTTTGCACAAGAAACCATAAAACTCGACGCAGAAAGCGAAAACTATGAAAAATTTCCCGCATCGATGTTCTCCTAAGAGCGGGTTCTGAAAAACAAATGAAAATGTATTCAAATTCTCAATATGATCATAGAACTATGACTGATCTTCAGTGGAACTAGACTTGTTAAATACGGTTTGATAATCGACGATTCAAAGCGTTAACATAGAAACAGTTAAGTTTATAGTGTGGCACGTGTTGTTTATTAATTAGTCTGTATCATGAACGCTGTGTGTACAGGGGTGAGATTAGTTAGGCACCAGCGTGCGGTTACCCCTTTTCGTACATGCCTCCAATCATCGCAAATTGGATCGGAAATTATTAGGATTAATTAATCTCGAAACCATAAACAAACGAAACCTATAATTAAACTAAAGCGTCATATTATTAAAAGCGAGTAAAGCCTCCTAAGAGCGCACGATAATAACTACAATAAAAAAAAACTCCGACCTTATTTTCATAAAAGCAAGGAAACTCGAACCTGCAATTTTTCCAGCCATGATCAGATACGTCCGCGGTTAGCTACTCCGGTTGATTAAAAATAAAACTGCCCGATAATTTAATGAAGCCCTAATAAAATTCGAGGAGACTTATTGCCCGGGCCACACCTCGCGAATTCCCCGATATTGCTAAAAGAACGAGACGTCATTACATTCCCTTTTGTTTTATGCCCCCGGATATTATATCCGGTCATGCCATGCTCTGAATTATTATTTTATCGCTGTAATAAAATTAATAGAAGACTTATGCTCACCGCTTTAGTAACTTAGGGCGGTCGATGGTTTTTGTTTTCCCAATAAAAACTTTCGACTTTCGTACATACAGCGTGGTGCTGCAAATCGTGAAATGAAGTGTCCCGATTGATTTATATAAGGACGTGGCGGGTGCGATAAGAGGGTTCCCTTACAGGCCACGTATTGGTTATATGAATAGTTTCCATTTATAGTCGTCTAGGAACGTGATACGGGGCGTCCGGCATTCACCGGGCCCGACACGTTTCCAACCCGTCGGAAGTGCGAAACGGTGCCCGTGAAAATTACCATTAAAAGGGATCAAATGTCATCAGTCAATACTGGATTTAAGGAGGTATGCTTCAGTGTCTGTTGCTACAGTATGTGTGTGTATACTATATATTTCTCCTAGAGTTCCAGTATTTGTCTTTTTATTGTTATCTGCTACCAGAAAGCTGCAGCGATTATTTAGGTCTAAATAATTGAGCGTCATTTCCACTGTATTTATTATGGTTTCTAACTAAAAATTGCGGGCTTCTTGGTAAGTTTAATATGAGCAATTTTTCTTCGACGTCATAGCAGATGTGGGCTTTCATTGACGAAGGTGTTGACGTGTCCTACTTTTAAGCTGCTGTTTGGGAACGGATATATACTGGGTCTTATGAAACTACTGCATCTCTAGATGGATGGTGAACTCGAGATTCATAACTGGCCGGGCATGTTGAAATACGGCCATATAATATAATATCATGGGACAATTTGGCATCATTTGACCTAATCCTAAACCAAGCAAAACTTGTATAGATGAAAAACTTAAGTAAATGAATGTAGTAGTATACAGAACTGATGTGGGACTTAAGTAATTTTTCTAATTTGGAACGTCAATTTGTCTATTCGCACACGTTACTCACACATTTAACATGTCAGGCAGGTACTAGACATCTCAAATATATATAAGATCGATGACTCGGGAGCGAACATTCATATTCATCATACAAGTGCCTGCTACTGCCGGGATTCGAACTCAGGGCGTTTAGCTCCATAAAGTTTACTAACCATTAGGCTATCTGGCCGACAATGAAACTGATGCGAGCTGATACTTCAATGCACCTTGTGAAAAATAAATATAATGGTTTTCACTGTACCTTCACTACAAGTATAATGTCAAAACAGCTGTGACTCAACGATGGTGAAGTTTTTTTTTAAAGATTTACCCCCTTTATTCCTAAACGCTCTGTAGGCTTCTGCTAACTTAGCAATCGTTTGTCCTTATCTGTCTCTTTGACATTCACCTTTCACAGATAAGGACAAACGATTGCTAAGTTAGCAGAAGCCTATAGAGCGTTTATGAATAAGGGGGAAAGTCTTTAAGTAACGCGATATATTTTGATCATGTTCAAGCATTTTACGCCAAAGATGTGTTAGCCACAAAGACAATGGCGCCCTCCTTCACTATCTACTCTTTACGTCATGACTCCGAAAGCTATGAAGATCTCATCATCGTCATCAGCCTATGTCAACTTCATCTTCAGCTCGCCTCCTCATTGAAGATACAATTAAGTACAATTTTAATAAGATACTACCGCAAAGCTCATTGCTCATTTAATTAGGGACCGCTGACAAGTTCGAAACATGTAGGGCAATTTTCCCTCCTGACGTCGGTAATCCTTACTCGGTATCAAGAGGAAAACTGTCACAGAAAATTCCGGTGAACGCATAACAAAGGTTTACGAAATTCAATTAAATAAGCCAATATAATTCAATTAAGTCGAATAATAGCCAATTAGAGTGCAGTGATCGCCGCAGTGTTCAGGCGTACTTTTCGTAACTAGCTGTTGCCCGCGACTCTGTCTGCGTAGAATCGCTGTCCCGCGGGAACTATGCAATTTTCTGGGATAAAAACTATCCTATATCCTTCTCCGGGACTCTAACTACCTATATACCAAATTTCAACTAAATCGGCCCTGCGGTTTACGCGTGGATATTTGCATTAAATTTCCATTCTATCTGATAGATGTTTAGAACAAATGATGTGGCTGGATTTTGTTGAAGAAGTAAAGAGGAAATCCGGTCACTGAGACTTGAAAAGTTGATATTCATTATTTGAATAAAATGTCGCCATCGCCTTCAATTAGTGCCCCCACAAAGAGCATGAAAGGGAAAACTGAATCCCAGACTGATGATACCTACAGAAA
Source organism: Pandemis cinnamomeana (assembly GCA_932294345.1). Lineage (NCBI taxonomy): Eukaryota > Metazoa > Arthropoda > Insecta > Lepidoptera > Tortricidae > Pandemis > Pandemis cinnamomeana. Next base: position 5,123,792 of record OW028709.1, on the reverse strand, counting down.
ACGTAAGACATCGGGCCATGGCAGAGATAGACACAAAATAATATCGTGTGTTAATTTTTTTTCGTCCTAATATGATTATCTCTAGAGGAAATAGGGGAAGGCATAATGGAAAAACAGCCATCCGATTTCATCTTCACTACATAGTATAAAATAAAGTCGCTTTCTCTGTCCCTATGTCCCTGTGTATGCTTATATCTTCAAAACTACACAACGGATTTTGATGCGGTTTTTATTTATAGATAGAGTGATTTAAGTGGAAGGTTTTTTGTATAATTCTACGCAGACGAATCGCGGGCAGAAGCTAGTAATTAAATAAACAGAAAATGAATTACCTTATTAAATATAAACGTTTTCAGCTATGTGCAATGACGTAGATCTTGTCCCAAACCAATGACAAATTGCAAAATAACGCAACGATAACAGTCGCAAAACATTCTTCAATCTTCATACTATCTCCAAAACTGATTCTGAATATAAATACAGACATTTACCAAAGCGCACTTCTGGTGCAGCATTTCGTTCTGAAAAATAATGTCTAGTTTACCTTAAAACTGTCATGGTTATAATACATATTTAAAATACCGATTGAGGCAAGACTAAATAACCCAAAGCATATCTATTTACTTATTTCGATGGTGGTCCATTGTTGCAGCGACCGCGAACGACTCTGCCAGCCGATTTTTTTAAATTGAGTTGAATATAAAATGCGAGTAGTAGAAAATAGCAAATAGAAATATTGCATCGATAGATATTTTTTTACTACACGCATTGCATTGGGTCTAAAGATAATTGCGTGAATTTCCGGGATCTGGTAGATATTTTAGTGGAAATATTTAAGGAAAAACTTGTAACATACCTACTCTAAAATTCCCGCTAGCTCTCGGAAAAAAAGTGGTTAAATTATATTATTTCTCTTGGCAACCCCATTTCAGTCAGAAAACTGTTAAAACAATGGATACTTACGCACTTTCATGCTTCGCAAATAACTTCTAATAAACATAGGATTACGAATATCGCTGCCCCTATGATAGCTCCACATATAACGCATGGCAAGGAAAAGAGTGCCAAACAACTGAAAGTAAAAACAATGGTATTAGTAAATTCCACATTAAGTATCATGAATTATGTTACGCATTTGAAGGGGAACTAAAGCTTCCAAGCCTTGCACATGTGTTAATTGATTAAAAAGGATAAAATGCTGCTTGTTTTCTACGATGCGCCCTACGATGAAGATATGCAAGAGTCGTCGGGTGACAAGCAAAAGTTACTATGTTCACAAATTAAGGTCGACCTTACTATGCTTTAAAAACGGTTGAATTTTCATTAAATATGTTTTTGCATTTAGTGAGTTTTGCTTGTCACCCGACGAGGTTAAGGTCCGACCACACCGTCAACGTCTTTTACGCAACAGAATGTATGAAAACAACACGTCACTGCGTATACGCGGTGTGGACGCTCCTTTAAATAGAATATTTTGTGAACCTAGACTTAACTAAGTATAAATAAGGATGAAGGAAATATCCTTCTTTGTTGCCTTTTACCTATAAACAAGGAAAAAATAGGAAATTTTGCATACAATCGAATTATTTGAATTTAAAAATATTTATCAGTTTGATTCTCATTTTACGTCATCGTTTTTTTAGACATAGGTTTATACATAGGTTTATGTGTGACAAGGTAAGGGGAAATAGTTTTAGGCATTTACCGTTTAAAATTTATACAATACTTTTTGATATACACCAACAATTGGTGTTTAAATTTAATTAATTCTAGCCAGTTTTTACTCTTACAGTCAACCTGTTCTGGACCGTTTGCTAAATAAATATTTATCTTTATTTCAACAAAAGATTTCATGAATGTCCGAGAAAAAGGCTACAAGAGACGGGAAAACAGATAGATAAAACTTAACTGTGGTTTCTTTGTTGAATGATAGATTTAAAAAACCGGCCAAGTGCGTGTCGGGTTATGCGCAATGTAAAATTCCGCAAATAATAATTATAATTACTTTTTGCTGGGTAGGGGGAGGGGGGTCGTCACTTACCACCATTATGTAGAAAGAAAGATACAGTTTATATTTAAAAATATTATATGAGATAGTTAAAATACAGAAACAAATAAAAATGTTCGAAATAAACAGTTTCGAAATGGTTCTAACTCAGCATCGCTGGCCTTACAGCCAGTGTAATATGTTTAATAGTTAGTCCTATTTAATTGCACCTTACAGGGCAAACGAGAAAACTAACTATACTTCTATAGGTATAGCAGGAGAAGAAACCGAAATATAATGTATCACTTTGCCGCTTTAGATACCTAGTATTTAGGTACTACAATTTTTTGAATTAAGCAGCGGACACACCGAGAGACCGACATGGTGAAATGATAAAACTTATATTTTTGCTTTTTTGCCCGTTATCTCGTGGCACGACTATTATGATTGTCCTTTTGGTAGAACCACGAGGGAAACCTATACTTTATATTTGCATGCAAAACCCACCTCCTTTATATTGTTCAGGGTACTATGTACCTATGTAAACTCTTTGTTGTGCAAAATAAACACCGATATACGCACACAAAAGCGAGTTATCCCTTTAAGAGATCTCTTTCAGTCAACCTTTGAGCGGTTGAGAGGAGTATATAATACTGACGAGGGGACGGACAGGTGTATGTATGTATGTTAAGGATTGTTATAAAACTAACCTAACCTATACAGTTATACAGCATGGTCATTTCAAAACACCTGAGAAATATACAGTTTTAAATAATTGACATAGGCACACAGTAGGTCAGACAGAAAATAGTTCTCCCTCGTGGTCCTACTAATAGGACAAGTCAGTAGGTCCGCCAAAAAACGGGTCTCTTTTGTCACGGAACCCTAGGTCTCTTTTGTCAGAAGAATTTACCATGGATTTATAAATAGGTAAAATAACTGTTGATGTGTGAGGTCGTGGAACTAATTTACTTACCTTAAATAATATTAAAAAACCATAGCGTCAGCACCACTGTTATTATTACAACTGCGACAGCATAGAAAAAACAACCGCAAATACACTGTGTGTTGATTCTATTCAGAAGACTGAAAGAGATAACAATATATCTTGGATAGCAACCCTATTAATTGTCTAGTACTAGACTATACTACATTCTAGTTTTCTAGTATAATTATATATCTATCTCTTACATTACAAGGCGCATTGGGGTAAATTCAACATTGGGGGAATTTCGAAACTCGTGGATATCCACTAAACGGGGAACAATTCCATAATCTGGCAACGCTTATCTAGGCGCCAAAGACATTGCAGCTTCTAGGTAAGCGTTGCTAGATTGTAATTGTTCCCCGTTTATCCACGAGTTTCGAGATTATCCCAATTTCGAATTTACCCCAATGCACTATAACAGAACTAAATGGAGTAGAGAAAATCAGTCGTTTAAAGGTATTAATTAGGGCCAAACTAATAAAGGAAGTATTAGAAACGGTTAAACAGAATATAATTTAGATTGCTTTTAGTCACATTCATTTGTAACTCTAGCGAACGGAAATTCATAACATTTTCACTAATAGACTAAACTGTCCTTTAAAGTAAAAATAAAACTAAAACTCTTAACTCCCCTAAAAAATCAGGCGAACGAAGTCGCGAGCGTCAGTTTTGTACCTTTGATATAGGTAATTAAATTCGTGAACACGTTTGATTTGGATCTAAATCCTTCAAAATGCAAAGCAAGGCATGTAAAACAAGAAAGAATCGATTGAAAAATCTATTAATATGTTTCTTTCCCAAAAATCACATGGTTTTCCAGTAGTTGTTACAGCAAATACCGAATCCTGTGCAGACGAAGTATCATAATATTATTTTGTGTAATCTAAGTCAATACTTAGACGTACGGAGAGAAAATGTTATCGTAAATGCCAGAACTAAGTTATACATTTTTTGTACAATATCAGTTCTAAAAGTTAAAGGCTAAGGGCCTGTCTCACCACTCTCTGTAAAGTTTCGGTTACCTTAAGCGTCAGTAATCTATGATTCCCTCTCTATTTCTAACTACGAAAGAGGCAGACATTATAGATAACCAATACTTAAGATAACCGGTATTTTACAGAGGGTGGTGAACTAGGCCCTAAATGTATACAAGGTCTCTTAGAATAAGGGCCAGTTTCATCAATCTCTGTTAAGTGCTAGTTACCATAAGTGTTAAGAGACGGATCTATTTATTACTACGAAAAAGATAGAGACGTCATTATAGATAACTGATAGTTAAGATAACTGGAACTTAACAGAGAGTGGCAGAACAGGCCCTTTATCTATAATATAAAAATGTATCGCAAAATGTGTTGCTAAGCGCAAATCTCGAGAGCAGCTGAACCGATTCCGCTAATTCTTTTTTTAGAATGTTCCTTGAAGTATGGGGATGGTTCTTACGAAGAGAAAAATTAAAAAAGTGAAAAAATAAATAAACCATCGACTGTTAGGTGGTACGAAGTTCGCGGGGTCAGCTAGTATAGAATATTTTAGCACGCTGTTGGATATGATAGGTTGAACAAACCCGCAAAAGTTTTTCACTGTAATTTTGGACTCAACATTAAGTCACTCCTTCACGCCATACACTTTAAATATCGAACGACATAAAGAAACGTTCGTGAAACACAATTGAAAACTTAAAGTCATTAAAGGAGCGACCACACCCCCGCGTATACGCAGTGACGTGTCGTAGGCGTCACGTTTTCTCACCGTTTTTCCATACATTTTGTTGCGTAAAAGTACCGTCAACATCAGAATCTTTTACGCACCGGTGTGGTCGGACCTTTAAACATCATCATCGATCTACGAAAAAAATAGAAAAATGTAAGTAGGTACCCACCAATTGTATTTACGTACCTTAAATCACTTTACAAAGCCATAAGATCCCAACCAGTATAAGCACTGCTACAACTATATATAAACAGATAATCGGCGCAGCGAGGACATAAAATATGCTGAAATAAATCGTAATGTGTATAGGTTATACCTACCATCACCTTCAACCACGCATATCCGAGTAAGTACATACATAGTTAAAGTTTGAGAGCAAACACAATAGAATGTGAAAGAAATACCCCGTTAAACACAAAATGCAGTCACACAAAAACACTCCAAAACATCTTGTAAATGAAGTTATATTTATAAAGTGCAGCCGTTACAAGTAACGGCTGCACTTTATAAATATTTATTTATTTATACAATTTGATCAATAACAAGTTATTGATCAAATTGTTCTATCAGATATTATTGCTGGTAAACGCACAAGTGTAACAATTATTGAATCCTGCGCAGACGAAAACGCGAGTTTCTAGGTACTACTTTTAATTTAAAAGCGAATAAACAAACCGCAGAAATGACATAAATAATTGGGTGTTCATGGAAGGCGGTGATTGCTTTCCATTAGGTGACCCGCATGCTCGTCACGGCTGTAAGGCAACTGAAAGAGTGATAGAGACAAAAGAGACAGCTATCGTGTAGTTTGAGTTTCGTGTATTAGTGTGTGTGTGAATTGAAAAGAACAAACAATAGCACTGAGCGTATTTATTCTTTTTAACATATTTATACAACAATCATAACATATTTATAACCAATAAAACCTGATGTGGTGTTAGTAATAGCTTATTCTGCTGCTGACGACTTCATCAAATTACGAAAATTCCACAATACCGAAATATCAAAACGACAAAATATGTATTGGTACGTATTTGCATAATTTCTTCGTAACATTTTTTTTCTCGTTTTTAAGCAATTGTCCGTCCGGTGTACCATTTTTTTTCTGCAAAAAATAAAATTTCTCAAAATCACTGCATTTCTTTTTCCTTATGCGGCGTAAATCCCTGCACTGCGAATTTAAACTACTTCCTACTAATAAGTTTATTATAATTAAAGTGTCTAGTCATATAATATGCAACATCCTAGCGTTTATCTATTGGTACCACGCATTTTACACTCAATATTTTTTTAGATGGGCTAAAACCACTTTCAGTGATGAGAAAAGGCACATCAAAAGACATGGGGTACCTACCTATAAACAAATAACTGGAGTACAACATACTATTAATGATTAGTGAGAACATTGTGCTTGCACTTTATTAACCAATTGATGAATTTTAATAAATACCTAAGCCGCTCGTCACGCCCCGCTTGAATCACCCTACGTCCCCCAAATAGGGCGTCCCCCGCTGATTGCGAGCCGCTGGATTAGACGGACGTTTCGTGACCAAATTGGGGACGTTTTAACAAGAGCTCAGGTCAAGAGTACCGTAAACCGACGATTATGTAGGAGAAGATTGATGAATGTGGATGAAGAGAAGAGGTATGTCAGGAACGCAGCAAGGGGAACAAAGTAGGTAGTCTCTGCCCCTATGGGAAAGAGGCGTGACAGTTCTATACAATACAATACAATAACTCTTTACAATACAATTCAATAACACCACATACAACAACCAAAACAGAAAAAAGGTATACAGAATATTACAAGGTAACAATAGGCGGCCTTATCGCTACAGAGCGATCTCTACCAGGCAATCATAATGGACGGGAGAAAAGAACAGATCTCAGGTAGTGCAATTTAGAATATATATTACGTAGTGAAAATACATAATACATTATACATGAAACACACATTGTCATTTATAATAAATTGAGATATAAATAGACACATACACACATACTTAAAAAATCCAGCTATAAGATGACAGACAGTGCTCCTTCAACATACTCGTAGTTTCAAATATGGGTGAAGATTTAGCGTGCCTTTATGACTATATGCACGGAATTCCACAACAGTAAAGCCTGAACAGTATAAGAATAAACATAGAAAAGGTACAGTAAAGAAAACATTTTGAGAGCATCTTATAGAGGTAACGTAACTAAATCGCTCTTTGAGGTGACGAGGAGCTGCAGGATTAAAAAGATTCCCGTAGAGAAGGATGAGGATGTGAGAATTTCGGCGAAAACGGATTGGGAGCCACTTGACCTGTGATCAAAATTGGGAGACGTGGTCGTATTTACGTAATCCGAATATAAACTGAATGCATAGATTTTGAATTCGCTCAAGTTTATTAGGTTTATTGTAGCTGATGGCAGCAGGCACCGGATTTAGGAGGACGAAAGTAAAACTAGGCTTACAGGGAAGCGAGCAAGCAGACAAGGACGTGTGTGTACCGTTCGGCGTATGAAGGGTAACTGATTTGTCATTGGACGAACACGCACACATATTCAAGTCTACCTACACGATTTTATTACATACATACAAACAACGAAAGTTCAAGAGGTAAGTATCTACATTATACAATTATTAAATTAAGGTTAAAAATATAGTTTTTTTTTAATGTTTTGTTGCATTTGACTCACCTTAACGTCTGTATTCCAATTGTTAGGGCCAGCTATAAATGCAGTCAATAACTGTTATAATGACCACTATTACTATAAATGCAATGGCGAAATTTACGATGCAACTGAAAAAAAAATGAGTAAAAAGACGTGGTAGCCTAGTGGTTTGACCCGTGGCCTCTCAAGCAGAGGGTCGTGGGTTCGAATCCTGGGTTCGCACCTCTGAGATTTTCGAAATTTATGTGCGAAATTACATTTGAAATTTGCCATGAGCTTTTTCGGTGAAAACATCCTGAGGAAACCTGCACACATCTGCGAAGCAATTCGATGGTGTGTGTGAAGTTCCCAATCTGCATTGAGCCCGCGGGGGAACTATAGCCCAAACCCTCCAATAAATGGAGGAAGCCTATGCCATGAGACAAAAAAAGGGGCTATATTAAAATAACGGGTAGCAAAGTTAATTATTTTATATTATACTTAGGGTCGATTTTTCAATCGTCAGATAGGACTTATTCGGCGAACAACTCTATGGGTATCTGTAAGTTAAGAGCTTATCTGAGAATTGAAAAATCGGCCCTTATTCGTAGGTATTAAACAGAATATTTGGTGTTGAGCGCAACAAACGCAAACTGAGGAAATGTTTGATTGTCTGTCTGTAATCATATTGCAAGTAAAATGGTGGTCAGATTGACTTAAATTTAGTTTACCTACTCATGTAAAGCCATGTTTACGCTTTTTATTTTGTTATGAGTGTAACGTTACCGATTGAAGTGAAAGAGATACCCAAATCAATCCGTTAGTGAGGTGGAAAGAGACAAACAGGCCGCACGTGTTGCTTGTAAAGATCCATACAGGTGAAGAGAGGTCCAAGAACGTTAAGTATTAACCTTTTCGGCGCCACGTCAAATACAAGAGACGTCACCCATACGCCAGACGTCTTTATTCCGATGCCTTAAATTGAACCTAAACCCAATTGAACGAAGGCTGCTTTTGCATTGATGTAATGTATATATAGGTCGTTGGCGTTGAAAAGGTTAAGTATAGATTGATACAAATGTTTTTATCTAAATTCAGCTTAGATGTAAACAACTAAGATGCCCGGTTTTCAAAACATACCAACAAACAGACAGACAGCCAAACCAGGACTCCGACAATGTATTTTACTCACCTTATATAGCTGGTTTCCTAATATGCGGGCCAGCAATGATTGCAACCAAAGCAACAACGATAACTATTGCTGCGATGAAAATGAAAAATTGTACGATGCAACTGAAATAGATGGTAATCACTAACTCCCTGTACGCCTCTGCTGACTTAGCAATCGTTTGTCCTTATCTGTCACTTTGACATTTACCTTTCACAGATAAGGACAAACGATTGCTAACTCCGCAGAAGCCTAGAGCGTTTATGAATAAGGGGGTAATAATTTCAACGTTTTTACACACAAGCTGTTTCCTCCGACTTCGTCTGCGCAGAATTAAACTTTATAACAAAAGGAGCTCGACTTTTTCCGTCACTTCCAACAATTATCGTTATAGTTCAACCAATTTACACAAAACCTTGACAATTTCAACAGAAACCCGTGAGACTCAATCATAATTACACAAACGGACAAATCACGTCTAAAAGTCGAGTGATGCTCGACATGTTTCGAACTAGTTCATAGACCTTCCTCTTGTGTTCGTTTTGCTGAGGCCGGAGCCAGCGCTCCAAGAGGATAGGTATTGTGATAGTTTAGAGAACCCTTATAGTTTCGTCATGTCTGTCGATAATACATCCATTTATCTGATACAATCCTTTTCACTGGCACATTTCTGCACCAAATCGATTGGCCTTGTCAAATAAAAAAAACGCGATTGTTCCCTATCCCGTGGGAACTACAGGAAACCCGTACTTAGTAGGTTACAAATGAACTTTCCCGGACTTAGTGGTTTTGACTATGTTTTGATAGATCAGACAGTACAAACAAGTTTATAAGTCATTTTGTGGTCATCTGTCATTGGCTTTTTGTTTAGTACCTAAGTCTCATTATAATGTACCTACTGTATTGCTGTTGATGCCCTAAATAAAATAAATAATAAATAAAATAAATAAGTCTAGTACAAGTATATTTTCATGTTATTTAACACCGGGTGACCCACTAGTTCGATTGTATGGCCTCTCTAACATAAAAAAAAACCCGAGTCGCACACCCCCAGTACTTTCACCAGTGTAGTCTTTATTATTTTTCACGCTTGACGGTAGGTTTAAGGAGTATAATGGTGATAACGATCAGGAAGTACCATGGACAAAATTATACTGCCTACAATTAGTAACAATGATACAAACAAAGGAAGAAATATATTGCAAACTAGTTTAGCTGTGTCACTTACCTTAAAAAAACTCTAATAGCCAGTAGAATAACATAATAAGGAGCACTATTACAACAGCGAAAATAACCCAAAATAGGCACCCAAACATGACACAACTGAAATAAACAATGATATAGGTACGTTATGTGTTTACTTGCTTATATGTATAACACTAACTGAGGGACATAAAATTCATGCCGTCATACTTCATAGCATAAAATATTCTACTGCGAGTAAGGAACTAATTTGTGAAACGTCATTTGTGAAAATACCTCTCGAAAATGATAGAAAATTCTGGTAAATAGGAAATGACAATTGCGCGTCCGATATTCTATGACTCCAAAATATGGAATGCACGGATGACGACATGGTATACCTATTATAAACTATGGCGTGTCCCTTTGCTTTGAATTTTGGACGATGATAGTTATTTTGATCTTTAGCATTTTATAAAATCACATAAGTACTTTTCGTTTGTCTGTCTGCTAGTGCACTTATCACTCGAGTTTTTATCAGTGCAAAGTAAAATCTCGCAAAATAAATTCTACTCTCGAAAACTTGTACAATAAGGTTATAAATAAGAATATTAAAAAAAAACAGTACATCACATTGTTTTTAATATATGTAACCAAATACAGTTATAATATAAAATATAATAATATGTTGTATCGCACCTCAATATTTATATTAAATTCCATTATGCTAAATACGATGATATATTTTCAACACCTTTCTTTATTACGTATTCTTCTTAACATTATGTTTAAACTAAAGATCTTTAACTAAGTACGCCACTTTCTTGAATTACTTTTTTTCTGTAAAAAAAAGGAATGCTTATAAAAATGGTAATTCTACAGACTAGATAAGTAGGATAAACTTCATTATGCGCCTATTAAAAGGAAAATGCTCTAGATTTTTTCTCTTGCTGTTCATAACGCGGGAGGTTCATTTAGTGAAACCGTTTTATAGACCGACCGCTTCAATGAGTCCTCGCCCCCGCGGCACAGGGGCGCGGAGTAGGACGACAAAGAGGATCGAAAGAGGTGCGGGCGGGTAGAGCGCCTGCCGCCGGTCGGTCTATTCTATAGTGATACCAGTCGCGCGGGCTCTGAGGAATGGGGGGCAGGGGGGGCTGCGCCGCGCCTGTACGTCGCTTCATACCCCGCACTCGCCCAGTGCGAGTGTTGGGCTCCTCGCGAAACCTTGACTTCTTTTTTATTAAGACCCGGATAATACTTAGGTATTTCACAACGGAAGTTAACACGTGGTTATATTCTTTCCAATTTTACGGGCGCTGGGAAATATCAACGATATCTGTCGATAAGATAATAAGGAAACTTCCCATAAGGTTTTCAGTTCTTTAAAAGGGGAATTTGAAACACTGAAACACTTAAATAAAGCTATTAAAAAACAACTTATTCCTCTGGTGAGGGCAAAATAGTAGGGGGGTGGGGGGTAAGTTACGTTTTGAAACACAGAAAGTGTGTTTGATTTTTTTCATTGCTTATCTTCAAGCCGATTACTAAGGCTAAGACTGCATTGTCTATTGCTCAATCTGTCACATTTTCACACGAGCGAGTTTCACTATTCTACGCAAGGAATCGTTATTGGTTAGGTACATACCTTTTAAAAATCACCAATACGCCATGAACGCAATGATTGTGACAAATGTTATCACCAAGAGGCAAGCCAAAAACATGCACGGAACAGTAACGCAAAAACTGAAAGAAATGATGACAGCTACTAATCTACATCCCTCCGTACGTACTAAATACGTAGACGATAAGTCCCTCCGTCTGTCTGGTTGTTAGTGTGTTCATCACTCACTCAAAATTCTTAAAAATTTAGTAACGTACAATTTTTCTGCAGTTAATTACGAATTTGTATTTCAGAGTTCTGTCTGTCGTTCATCTATCACGGCTACCTTTTTTAAATGTTATAAAGTAAAACAATAGAAGTCCCCTTAAAGGATTACTGTGTTTTTACTACCGTCGTTTTTTTGCTCTGTAGCTATTAACAATGGCAATATGAACACACTTTAACTAGAATAAGTTATGTACGTAGAAACCCTGTAGGTAGTGCTATATTTTACGATCGTATTATAATGTGCTAATCCGACTCGACTTGGCCGATCTTTATAAATAATTTTAAGCTGTATATTTTTATTGTGATATTATTATCTTGGAAATGGGAAATTTATGCCGATGGTTAAAAATATTATTACTAAAATTCAAGTTCCTCCTTCATCCGTTCTTTATTCCTTAATGTCGGACTAAATTATAAATCTATTCATAATTTTTGGTAGCAGTGCCCGCGACTTCGTTTGCATAGGATTCGGATAACTATTGTCATAATAAAATAACTAACGTTAATTTTTGAATTCAAGTTAGCAAAGCATTGAAATTAAAAATAATCCATCATCGTTTACCACCAAACGTCAATGTGGACAAACTAAAGCCTACTAATCCTAACATGGATAAAAAATAACGATTGATCAAATTAATAATTAATTCCTGATATGAATTCCCGCTCCTAAAGACGAGTAGGGTATCTATTTTGAAGTAGCATAACGATGTGCGCAGAATAAACCAACAATAGCGTCAAATCGTTTTCCCGCCTCGCTCAGAACAGCTTTCCTATTGGTGGATGTCTTTCTCGCATAACGCTAAACTAGTCGCCACGATAAAATTTGGTAGATGTGCAAGTGCGCAGCTTTAGGTACAGTACCCGGCTATAAAGACTGCACATCGTTCTTCGCGGCTAATTTCGGCTACGTTCTCTCGCTCTAGCGTACGTGACGTCAATCGTCTCTTTCTAAAGACCGAAGTGCAACATTTATGACCGGGTAATGTATATTTATATTTGGTTTCAAGCTTTTTTGAGTATTACGGGAAGACGCCGCGGCACGACATGCAAATATAAATCCATCTAAATTGTTCTTAAAAGTGGGCTAGATCTTGTCTTCGGCCACAGATCAGAAAGAACAAGTTTCTTTAAATAAAACTGTTGCAAACAATACAGAAACAAATCGTGGCTGTTACATAATTACTTCACTCAACTTGTAGCAAAGAGCTATTTGGTTGAAGCCTCCGTCTGTCTGTCTGTGACTGTGTAGCTCCGGAGGCCTTATTGTCTGACACATGCTCGCAATGGCATTTGCTATCTCCTTCTATCCTGATTGTTTATCGTTTGACAGAAAGGAATAGTGGAAGCTATTGTGACTGCATGTGCCTTAGACCGCATGACCGCTGATCGAGCAGAACAATTTCAACGCGGCTCTGTTTGCTTAGTACCTTTCCTGTTTCATTTTATGTCGATATAATACTTAGTATTCAATAAACATTATGTAGTATTGTAGTCGAAATAACGGGACTCGAGTGCTCCTTAAAATCACAAGCTTTCGACAGTATGAAAAACATGAGTTCACTGTTTTATTGAATCAGGCGTTACTTTGCGGAGGTCCATTTCAACGAACAAAAAATTTACCTTGCTACTCAGCTACTCACGTGCAAGATAACCAAGCCTGTGTGAAATATATATGTTTTTCATGCAAACCCTCCCTCCACTGCTGCCAATAAAACACATATAAATCCAACAAACTTAATTATCCCTTACACAACACAAACACTGACGCGTTTCGATCCCTCTACGGGATCACTATCAAAGTTTAATAAACACAACTGTCACATACATGTATTTTTCACACAGGCTTGGTTATCTTGCACGTGAGTAGCGGACTGGCAAGGTAAATTTTTTGTCCGTTGATCAATTCACTGCTAAATCCATGTTTCATGTAATTTCTTTGTTTGAAAGACAAGTCACTGTACTTATTTTTATCAGGGTTGCCGAATAGAGCGAGTATTGTCACATACAGACAGACAGACGAAAGGACAGACATAACGCAACTACAATTGTTCTCAGAACCAGGAACAAAAAATTGTGGTCTTATGTCCAGAATTGGAAGGAAACTATCGTAGAGAAGACAACTTCAAGCAATTTATGGGAACTTGTTCTTTGATCTTTATAGAATTTCGGAACTGAGAGCTAATTGAAAAGTTGTTGCCTAGTTTTTGGACATATAGCTCCTCAAGCAGAGGATCATGGGTTCGGAACCGGCCCAACACCTCTGAATTTTACTGAATTTGAGTGCGAAATCATTTGAAATGTACTATAAAATTTTTACTGCAGAAATTCGTCGTGAGGAAATCTGAATACACCAAAGCTACGTAGAAAGCCATGGCGCGTGTGTAGTTCCCAATCAGCACTGGGTCCGATCGGGAACCGCAGCCGAAGCCCTTCCATTGACTTAATTTTAAATTGTTTGTAAAAAGTAAAAGCCTTTTGATCAGATGGTAAAATATCAAGAAACTTACCACATGATTGGTACTCAATAACAGCTAGACACATATTATTTTAAAATAATTATAAGCATATGCAACTATCGTGTATATTCTTAAACGTAACAATTCACAACAACCAACAAATTATGTCAAGAAGACAAGAATAGAAGTTGATAGAAAATTGATGTGACAAATTACAAAACAGGTCCGTCAGCAATGAGTTTACAATGTCAAAGATTCTTTGGATTTATAATAATCAGAGATCGGACAAATTTGCGTCATTGCTCGCAATAATGTGGACATGACTCCAAAATTAATCAAATATGTCAAAATACATATATTAAGAATAAGTATATCCACGGAGGTTTTATACCAGTATAAGAACTAGAAAACTTTTTGTCAGAAATAATAATCATATCTAGCAGGATCGTGATTTCTTTATTATATAAAAATATTTAAGAGAACGACAACTGCCACTTTAATTAACATTTTGCTAATAATTTTATGCATGTCTAAATTTTTATCTCCGGGAGTTCAAATTTTATTTCGAGAAATTAATTAAATGATTAATTATTTGATTAATTTTTGAGTCATGTCCACTTTATTGCAAACGATGACGCAAATCTGTCCAATCTCTGATAATAATTGATTTACTACACAACTGATTCTCCTCCCGCACAAATCGTGAAAGCCCATGAAGGAATGGGCGGAAATCTTAGAAATTACATGTTACAGGCGATGCGACTCGCACCCCATCACTATTCTGATTCCCTTTTCCACCTACACCCACAATCATGTTAAACGTGGCCTTTAGGTCGTGTTACCCGAGGCCATGTCTGTTCCGTAAGGGGTAAAGGCTTGATAAATATGTATGTATCTATGTTAGAGTGACTTTCCACCAGAAATATGCAAAGAAGCTCCGCCAGGAGATATCAAACAATAAAAATTGCTTCATTGCTGTATTGGTCGACAGGCGATGACCACATTGGTCATAGAAAATGTTTAGTTGTGTGTATATTGTAAAAAACATGAACAGTCAGGGGAATATAGTCACGTACAACCGTAGAACCCTATCGCAAAAAGGTTACATAATCACTAGTATGAGTGACGGCAGCCTGGCAATTGCGACAGGTTTCTATAATACATTTCCCTCTCTACATGTACATTAAACATCCAAACCAGAGTGACTGTTCGATATTTTTGGTTCGACAATGATCTATTTTAAATAATTAATCAAACCAAATTCCCACGCGGGCCTGGTGTGGATTGGAAACTTCACAAACACCATTGAATTGCCTCACAGGTGAATGCAAGTTTCTTCGCATGTTTTTCTTCATCGAAAAGGCCATTAGGAATTTATTATAAAATCTTAAAACTTTAACTCTGAGTACATACCTAATTAAAACGTTAATTCGATTTTATATTAAAATCCCATGTAACAAACTCAACTTTTACCCACATTTCGCTGAAACCGGTTCATTTCCATTCGAAAGCCTTGTAAATTTTTCAAACAATTGCTTTTCTAATTGAATTAGACCAGCGGAACCTTTGCTGGGATATTAACTGAAAGACAAATGGGCCCGTTTCATGCTTTACACCACTAAATCCTCGCAGCACCTATAAATTAGAGTTCGCTTTCGGTGATTAAGGCGGGAAAAGGAACTTGTTACTTTGTGGTGCCTTTGCACGCTAAACGGCTAATCTATCTGGAGTACTATCTGGCTCTTCATAATAACACCCATTGTGTTGTTGTTAAAATGATAAAGAGTACCTCCTCCTTTTTTTAAACCCGGTTAATCCTACTAAGTAATTATAAAGACTTACAAAAGTTTGTAGCTGTGATTCTCACTTTCTCTTTCTCTCTCTCTCTCTCTCTCTCTCTCTCTCTGTGTGTATCTGTGTGCGTTGGTATGTTACTCTTTCGAACTCGTTGATTTTTTCCTATATTCCCATGAGATTGACATTTAAGCAATACATTAAAGATACATTTTATACGGGTGATATTCGTGTAACTTGTAAGTGCTATGATTATCAGACAACGGTTAAACATAATTAAATAGATAAATACATAGGTAGATATTAGATAAAAACATTCTTTTAATCATTTTACAAATATCAGTCGCCACGGAGGATGCATCCCGGCAGCACAGGTTTCGCACTCAGATTCTTTAACCACTAGGCTATTCAGTCGAGTATAGGTAAACAATTCCTTCGCGCTCAATAAATTTAAAATAAACGATTTGTGATAAGGGGAAGGCCAAACCGTTCATCACCACGGAACAATCCGCATGCCACGTATTACACCTCGGGGAATTTTATCACGCACTTTTTCAGGTTCTGTATTTTTTTACAAAAATTCTACCGAGACATTTTTATACGCGAAAAACAAGACTTTTATGATCGATGGGACCGCAAAAGATAAAATATTTCTGCATTACTCCATTTATGATTACGTTCCTTGTATTTTCGGTATAAGAATGTGTATTTTTCCAATTGTCTGTTCTCCTTTTCCGTATGAAATAGCATTCCTAAGAATTCATGTTTCTTATTGAAATCGTGGTCTCAAATCTACCTACATTCATGAATACTGAGAGATATCACGAAAATGTTTGCTCGATATGACATTTTATTCTTAGCTGTATCAGACATCTGCTACCAAATGGCAGAGATTACGAAGCAAATCCTCCAGATTGATCCTGTGTATAACAAACCACTGAGCGAGGAGTATCTAGCTCCAAACCGCACCGAAATGGTATAGTAATTCATTGTAGCCAACATGGCGGCAAAAACCGACAATACCGCAGCAAATTCTTACGCAATCTCACCCCAAACCGCGGCCCGTGCGGTTTCGAAAACGTGCTGAAACGAAAAGATTCCTCCTGACACTGACATACTGAAATTACATTAGTGGTTTCCAACCACACGTCTGTGTTTATTCGAAGTTTTGTATTAGGTATTTTATAGGCTGCCCTTCGCAGAGTTGCCATTTTATCATCAGCTCCAGCCTATATTCGTTCCACTACTGAGCACAGGCGTCCTCTCAAAATGAGAGGCTTAGCCTATAGTTCCCACGTGGTCCCAGTGCGGGTTGGAAACTTCAAACACACCATTGAATTGCTTCGCAGATGTGTGCAAGTTTCTTCGCGATCTTTTCCTTCAC
Source organism: Pandemis cinnamomeana (assembly GCA_932294345.1). NCBI lineage: Eukaryota > Metazoa > Arthropoda > Insecta > Lepidoptera > Tortricidae > Pandemis > Pandemis cinnamomeana. The sequence continues at coordinate 5,106,592 of OW028709.1, read as the reverse complement.
CAAAAAGCCCGTGGTAAATTTCAAATGTAAAATCGCACATAAGTGTCTAAAACTTAAAGGTGTGACCCCGGATTCAAACCCACTACCGTCTGCTGGACATGCCATAGGTCGAACCACTAGGCTGTAATGGCTTTTCTTTGAGTTGGCCGTTGTTATACCTAATATCGCACTTTCTTTCTCAGGAAGATCAGATACCATGTATAAACTGTGTAAAATTAACGATCGCTCTACGACTATGGTCGACTGTCGTTACGGTCAGCGGCTTTTCTACTATTCTGCATGTGTTGCCAAGTAGTTGATGAGCGGTGAGCGTAAGCATCTCAACCGTACAATGAGCAAAACTTGCTCGTCTATCTGCCAGCAAAGTCGTGGCTGGCTTGTTATTAAAAATAACGACTTTCAAACTGATTACTACTACAGACTGTTAAGCTTTGTTCTTGAATTGAGTCCAGCTCAAAACAGTTTTCATGAAGCGCGGATTCATTTTTAATTTTAGACTGCAATTAAGACCTTGTCACCGTTTGATCACGGCACAGAATCAAAATCGAAATGTCATAGTTCAAATGGCCCCATCGATAAGTGCGATGATTTCGCCAACGTCAAAGTATTAATTATATAGTCAAAAACCTTGTGACAAAATGTCGGCAACGTTGTACAGTAGAACACGGTAGACCCCCTCCCCCCCTGTCGGGCTCTTAGCCAACGGATAATGATATCCCTAGCAGACCGCCATGAAATCATTAACCGATGCCCAGGGTGCACCGGACCAAGCACTGCTCTTCCCCCCGGACGGATTCAAAAACGAACCGCACCCCACGGTACAGAATATTGAAAAGTAGATACCGCGCACAAACTGGCGAGTTTTTATGGATAGGAACGCATAAGAAAGCAAACGAGCATTGAGTTACCTGATAGCGTGAAGACTTAGATATCCGGTAGTTACAATCCTTTTTATCAGATAAACCACTTGCTTCGTTTACCACCCTATAAAAAAATTATGACTAAAAAATCACCTCATAGGTCTCACCTCACAGAACAGATCGTAGGTATACGGCATAGATTGTCAGTCCCAAATTTTCAAAGTTACACATAACATTAGATTACATTACATTTTTGCTGCATTAAGTGACACTGAACTTAAATTTAATTCATAATTTATGTAGGACGTAAAAACCTTTCTGCACGTCATTCCATCTTGCTTATTAGTGAAAGGAGAGCTCGTTAATGGAGCAGCCGCATTCAGACCTTAATGTTTCCCTAGTGAGAAACGACAGAGCTACACGTCGTTGGAAAAACTAAACGGCTGCCTCTAACACCGAGCTGTAATACTTTAACCTTGTAAGGCCCAAGATATTTTTAGGACATTTATTATGACTAGGTGTGTACTAATTTAAGGGACAACATACTAGTGGCCCAGACTTTTCAATTGCTATAAAATCAAATTTCTAAACGACACTGAAAATTAGAACACAGAAAAACCCGCGTGCTATAACCCCTACAACACACATAGCAGGTAATAGACTACAAGCCCATGGACAAAAAAAACATGTGAAATGAACCAGCGTGAATGAAGCTTAGAAGGCTGTTACTATTTCATAAAATAAACAAAAATTTTAACAAAAAAAAACCGACTTCACAAAAGGAAACTATTCCAAAACAAAGTTCTACGCACTAAAAAGATAATTGCATATTCTTCTACAACTTAATAATCAACTTACTTTTTCTACTTATCAATATGTAGGTACGATCTATCTAATGTTGTTACAATTATTGTTATTTCTGGAGTCGGGGTCAGTCAACGAAGGCTTGTAACTACATACATAGGTATAAGTAGTTATAGGTGAGATCTGCTTGTGTATAAAAGTTAATTTGTAAAAAAATATTTATTAAAGTATTCTCGTATTATTATTGCTAGGTATATTGTAGTGTTTCCTTGGCTGACACCGACTCCAAACATCTCCAGCCTATATAATGTCGCACTGCTAGGCACAGGACTCTTCTTAGAACAGAGGGCAAACCCAAAGCCCAAAGGCTATAGTGATAGACAAGGATAGTTTCATGTGATGGTGTTTAATAATCGGGCTCCTGTGGGTACGTGACAGTGTAACAGGCGTTCCTGGATTAAAAAGCTAATCCAGGAACATATTTTCACTAATTCAGTTAAATGTTTATTACATTTGGGAGCGCGAATGTTTCGGGCTGGCGATACTAACACAATATTGCTTTTGTCGAACTTTTTAGGTTTACCGTTGCTCTGTGCTAGCATGGCCCAAATACCGTTTTGGATCGTTTTGGATAGTGGTGTCGTACAGACACATCATTCAAACAGATGACGCTTAGCGACAAAAAATTCGCATAGTAACAAAGGTCACGTGACGGTTGGTAACAGGTAGAAAAATTCGGAGACTACCCACCTGCTATGGGTGGTGTAGGGGTATAGCACGCGTCACGGAATGACGAGGATCCGGGTTCGATTCCCGGCCATAGCTTTACTGTGTTCTAATTTTCACAGACATTTAGAAATTACCGTTTTGGATATTTTGGAACTAATTTAGTGTGAACGCTTTGACTAAAGTTATATTTAAGAACATTTTTGCAAGTCCATGGGTGGTGGTGCTCACTTAAGCGCGTGCTATAAGGTGAGGTGGCCCACTTGCTCGTTGGCCTTCCGTAGTAATTGTGTAAAAAAAAGCCGTGGTAGCCTAGTGGTTTGACCTGTGGCCTCTCAAGCAGAGGGTCGTGGGTTCGAATCCTGGGTTCGCACCTTTGAGTTTTTCGAAATTTATGTGCGAAATTACATTCGAAATTTGCCACAAGCTTTTAGGTGAAGGAAAACATCGTGAGGAAACCTGCACACATCTGCGAAGCAATTCAAAGGTGTGTGTGAACTGTGAATCCGCACTGGGCCCGCGTGGGAACTATAGCCCAAACCCTCCAATAAAATGTAGGAGGCCTATGCCATGAGGCACGCCGAATTACGTGATAATTTACAAAAGAAGACTACACAATGTACTGAAATTGTAGCGAAACGGAATAAAAGAGGCTATATTATTATCCTACCTACGAGTACATAGTATAAAATAATATAAAATAAAGTCGCTTTCTCTATCCCCGTGTCCCTATGTCCCTATGTATGCTTATATCTTCAAAACCACACAACAGATTTTGATGCGGTTTTTTTAAATAGATAGAGTGATTCAAGAGGAAGGTTTATATGTACAATACATGCATAATATATCGTGCGAAGCCGGGGCGGGTCGCTAGTTATTATTATATAATTAATTGTATTGTGACGAAAACTTTTATCGATCTCGTGATAGGTACGTGAAAAGTACAAGACGTATTATTTCTAGACTGAACACTGCTCTTACTAGATGAGAAGCTAACAGCTACGATAATTCATTTGGTTAGCAAAAGCTACTTAGCGCGTGGTCCGATCGCCTTTTAGTTGTGGAAAGTTAACGGCTGCCTGTAGATTTACCTACAGCTTAAGGGTTTAAACAGGGCCGGATTAGGCAATGCAATTTTCGGGGTCTTGTATTAAATACTTGTATGTATGTAACAAATGAAAATAACACTTGCTTTTCTTTTCTTACCGCATAGGGCCTCTTGCCGATACGGGGCCTCTTAGGCAGTTGCCTACAATACCTAAGGAATAATCCTACCGAATCCTACTGAATTTTTTTTTTCGGGATTCTGGGACTTTGGTTGGGAAAAACAAAAACAAAATAAAATCTGTAAATATATTAAAAACCCCGCGCTCGAAACGGGCGGCAACGTTTCGATTGTCAAAAATTTGGAACTTTTAATTATGGTTTTAATCTGAAATTGTTTTTCGGGACATTTTTTACTTTGTCGGGAATCGAGAGGACATACAAAAATTCGGGAAAATCCTTCCAAATCCCGACAATTTGGCAACCCTAATCTCAATGCTGTAGGTGGATTGGCGAATTGGCAAAGTCGTAGCAGCGAGTATCGCAAATAAACAGTTTCTTTATGTGATATTTTATTCCTGACGTATTACAAACGTTTTTACGACAAAAGACTTTACTGAATCAAACTTTTACCCATTTTACTACATAATATGGTCCTTTCAAGACCATGGACATTGGAAAGAAACGTCGGGGTAAAATAATAAAAAAGGTGTTAAGATTCGTATAGTTGACATAGCAAAATGACTTAAAATAACATTCGTATTTTCGTTAATAGATCGGTACTATACGGACCTTCGTGAGGTAATGTTGTATTTATAAACAGATGAATAATACAAAGTGCTCGGTTAAGATAAAGTTTTCAAGAAACGGATAACTTGCACTAGGCACACGGTGTTCACAGAGCCACGATGTTGAATAAAAATATCAAAACAGACGCAAGCAGTCTCCAGACGTGAAATTAACAACGTCCTTCGGGAATAATTCTGAAAGATAACTTGGGCAACGATACCAGCTCGAAAAAAACAAATTACTATCAGGGCTAAACGCGCCGGGTTGATTCGCGAAAGGCCCATCCTCAAAACAATATCAAATGGAAACGCTCCAAAATAAATGGGAGAGAACTCATCAAAAACAAAGGAAGGGAAAAATATTTTGTAAGACGCTATTTGTCTACTAAACGCTGGATCTCGCTGCGAGGGGGATTCTATTGAATAAAAAGCCTAACAATCGCTTTTTTCCTCCTCAAAAAGGTGCGTACCTAATGCATATCGCTGAAAAATGTGTTTAGTTTTTACATTCAATAAAATACTAGTGACGTTTAGATCAATGCCCATTTTATAAAGTGTATCATAGCAATATTGTGATAAATTTAAGTCATGCTAAAACTTAAAAGCACTTAATCATCATTACCAAGTGTTCAAGTTTCAGCCCTCCATTGAACTAATTCGCTTCTGAGACAAATAACAAACTATATTTTCCACCTTAATTAATGTGGTTTACAAGAGCCTAATTCATTAAAGAGCTCTCGTAGAGTGTTATCAAGCTCCGGTTAATTTACTAAGCTGTTATCTCACCACGGGAAACTTGCAGAGTTTTATGGAGTTTGAATCGTGGGCTCATTTTAAAGGGTTTTCAGACGTTTACTTTAGCATTCAGATAAGTAAAAGGATAACGTCGTCATTGTTTAAAATAGTTTTTGTTGTTTTATGTAAATGGAATTAAAACAAATTAAACTAATAAAACAAAAACGAATTAAAAACTAAACTAAAACATCTTGAAATAAAATAATTAAAAAAGGAGGGGCCCCCGTGGCATAGTTCCACAGACGCCGGCAGCATTCCCCCTTTGGACAGCGATACTAATACGCAGTACCCGTAGCGTCTATTAGCCTCTTCGAAATATCTATGTAAACTGAAAATCTCGTTAGTTCATGTGTTTATAAATGATGCGATATTGATACCTACTTAATTTTTTTTTACTACAAACTGACCAGGGATTGACCTCTGTCTCACTTGGTGGAAGGTGCAGATGAGGCGAAAGGTGTAACTCACTGGTTCAGTAATAGCCTATTCACTCTAGCCTTGAAGAGCCCTAGGTTGAACATTTTGTTAAATACCCACCCACCCCTTATATTTTTGTAGTCGTTCTAATCATTGCCATAAAAACAACCACAGATATATAGAACGAAGTCACAGGAAATACCCTGTAGTAGCTAAAAAAATAAAAGTAGCGAGTAAGCAAATCTCTATTCTGCTCAGAAGCGATTTTTTACGAGATGTTTTGGTTGATGAACCCTTCCTTGCCGACAGCAATAAATTACCCTGTAATGAAGGCAGTGGCCCTACCACGAGTCAAGTAAGAACAGGAAATAATCAGCGGAAAAGTTTCCCGGGGCCTAGCACGATAGGTTTATACGCATACAAAAAATATTTCATCTACATTCTTAGCGATAGGCGTGCGCGAAAGTTTTTAATGCTTAAGGAGATACGCAGAGTTTAAAATGGTTGTATTTTTGTAGACATTAGGTAAATGATTTTGAGTTCAACCGATGTCGTCTTTGAGTAGTCCGAAAGTGAGCTAATTAGGCGCCATAATTAGAATGTGCACAAAAAATGGAAAACTGAAGAAAGGAACAGCCGAAGTTAAGTAATATCGAGTGACGATAATTTTTCGAATTATACTCGGCCTTGGCCATTCTACAGGTTGCCCAAAAAGAGTAGATATTAAATAAAAATGAACTAAAATCTCTTTTCACTTGTAACCCTATGACAACTGTCAAAACTGACTTAGTATGAGCGAAGTCCTTTGTTTATTAGATAGAGTCGTGACTTAATTATTGTTTTCTGTTATTATTGTTATATCAAAACGCTATTTCCCATCTAAAATGAATAAGGCAATAAGAAGTGGCGCCAGAGAAATCATATACAGAGTATTTCGACGATGTTTGGCCGAATATCATGCCGGCAAACTTCTTACAGAACTAGATGATATTTACAATCGAGTTGCTGAAATGACTGGTAAGTATTCTTATTTATTTTTACATTACATCTATAGTGCGTGTTTGAAACTAAAGATACATGTTTATCAGTAACCATAATCTGACGGAAATAATTGTTTAATGGATGTTTATCTTTTATTTGTAGGTTATAATTTTAGGTTAGGAATTTCGAAACACTTGCATCACTTTTGACAAGAAAATATAGAGCAACCGCGAAGTTTTGATGCTTTTGCGTTATGTCAGTTAAACTTTGTTTGTTTTATTATTTATTCATGTACAACAATAATGACTACCTACTTCTCCGCGACTTAACGCGATTAGGCCCCGGAACAGCAAAGTAATTTATAGTAGTTCATGGACCTCCGTAAAGTAATGTCTGAACTGTTTCAATCATTTCTTTTTCTATAACTTTTTGTTTACTTATTTATTTCAGGAAAATCTGTAAGTACCGTTAGGCGTATAGTGGATGAAGGTCAAAATAATCATGGCAAATTTGGCATTTGTGATTTAAACCCCATTGAGCTTATTTGGGGTATAGCTAAACAAAATGTAGCGTCAACGGACATAAAAAAAATCACTGAAGAAGCATTCAGCCAGATAACTGTTGATATGTGGAAAAACAGCTGTAAGCATGTGGAAAAAATTGAAAAAGAATATTACGAAAGAGGAAGCATTCTCTACGAAGAAATAGATAAACTTGTAATAAATTTAGCTGATGATAGCAGTGAAAGTAGTGAGAGCAGTGGCTCTGATTTTCAAGAGGAATTAAATTCTGATTAATAAATCTTTAATTTCAAAATTTGTTTTTAATTATTTGAATGAAACATCACGTTTCTCCCACTCCCAATTTTCCTATTCCTATTTCAATGTACTGTAGCAAAATAGGTCTCATAAATAACTTAAATTTATATGACAACTCACTACTATCAAGACCATTCGGGTCCAAGTATTTGTGTTACCATATGAACGATGGTGGCGCCCTCATTTAATTTCTACTCTTTGTGGGCAAGCTGTAAAAATGCTGTAAGTAATTCTCAAGAAACTTTGACAGTTGTAAATGCAATGTGTATTAAATTTAAATTAATGTTTCGTAACCGTAAAGCATGCAAATTTAACGTAAATACAACGTTATTCAATTCCATCATCGCTGGTCCCGGGGAACAAAAAGATAACTGCAAAAACCAAATTTTTCAGGAAAAATAAAATAGATGTTTCGCTCAATTGTGACTTGTATATTGAACGTAAACGGTTGGTAGTTAGCTTTATGCAAAGTTAATTTTTCATTACGTTTCAATATGTTACTGTGGCACACGAGAAATGTCTCAAAAGAAAGATATTTAAGAAATAGTAACTTAGTCAAAATAGATCATTCACTATTACGCGTTAAGACGTATATCATTTTATTCGGTGTTTATCGGGGTCAAACGCTAATATTGTACCATTGGTGTACCATTTTATTCGACTACTTTTTAATGTGATTGCCGTGCAAGATAATAGTGCAATATCATTTTATTCCCGTAATTATTAAGATTATTTTTTTTACTAAGGGTTTTTAGGAGACTTTTATAACTAAACAATAATATGATATTCAACATTGCAATTATATTACGAACGATTCACATAGTAAAAACAGTCATTAATTTCTTAAAATCAAAGTTTTCCATTATAAAACGTGCAACAATACCACTAAAATTTAAGTATGTCTCAATCAAATAGCAATAAATGCCAGTTTCATAAAGTAACTAAAATCAAAAGTCTTCTTTTCAGACTAATAATTTTAAGTTTGGAGCATAAAATCGAACCAAATAATCTACGCATTTGGTATTATTTTTCATCAGTCTAATATAATAATAATTATATTATAATTAGTTCTTTCATTGAGCACTAACCCGGGGGACTATTAAACATGAAATCAGGTAAATCAATTGTCATCATCTTCCTCTTGGTTTTCATTAATTGCAGAACTAGTATTAACGCCCAGGGAGTCATAAAAGCCATGGCAATGGGCTGGGATGTCTCCTGACTTGCAAAGACTGATAAGGTCGTCATGTAAAGGCTTACTTATAGGCAAGGGCTCTGTACATAGCACTTGCAGTTCAAAATCGTAGGCAGGATTTGAGTTGACTAAAGGAGCTGCGGTTTATCTTGTTCCCCGCTTGCTTCATGTTTTTGGACAGGTTCGGTTCGGTTTTTATTTTGGCCACAGCAACCGTCGAAGTAAAATGATACATTTTTGATACCTCTTTGTTTTTCATTAAGTAGGAATTGCCATATACTGCTACCGATTTCATTAGCTCCTCGTTTTGCAACCTGAGCATGCTATACATAGCAATAGCCTTTACTTCGAATGGAATCATAATGCCGGAATAAAGGATTGCTGATAAATGGCGTAGGCAGACCCCGAAACTCAAAAGACACTGAAAGAAAAATACGACAAGCATCAGAGAAATAAGGAAGGTGTACGCCAAATTAAAAAAGAGGACAAGAAATCGGCAGATGCTCAGGTTGCAAAACGAGGAGCTAATGAAATCGGTAGCTGTATATGGCAATTCCTACTTAATGAAAAACAAAGAGGTATCAAAAATGTATCATTTTACTTCGACGGTTGCTGTGGCCAAAATAAAAACCGATTCATATTTACAACGTTAAAGAAATGCTTCAAAAGGAGTTTTATAACATAAAAGCACTAATATAAAAATAATAAAAATTGGATCCAATATGAGGTAGGGCAAAAAGTATTATGGACACCGATAATGGAAGTGAGAGTCGCTTGCTCACAGCCCTCAATTTTACAGTATAAATATGATTTTGATTCTGGATATTCTCAAATGAATATAGAACCTGTCCAAAAACATGAAGCAAGCGGGGAACAAGACAAACCGCAGCTCTTTTAGTCAACTCAAATCCTGCCTACGATTTTGAACTGCAAGTGCTATGTACAGAGCCCTTGCCTATAAGTAAGCCTTTACATGACGACCTTATCAGTCTTTGCAAGTCAGGAGACATCTCAGCCCATTGCCATGGCTTTTATGACTCCCTGGGCGTTAATACTAGTTCTGCAATTAATGAAAACCAAGAGGAAGATGATGACAATTGATTTACCTGATTTCATGTTTAATAGTCCCCCGGGTTAGTGCTCAATGAAAGAACTAATTATAATATAATTATTATTATATTAGACTGATGAAAAATAATACCAAATGCGTAGATTATTTGGTTTGATTTTATGCTTCAAACTTGAAAATAAATCTTTTGTTTTTAGTTACATACTTTATGAAACTGGCATGTATTGCTATTTTGATTTTTGATTAAGCTATAATGATTAAGACATAGGTACTTAAATTTTAATGGTATTGTTGCACGTTTTATAATGGAAAACTTTGATTTTAACCAATTAATGACTGTTTTTATTATGACTGTGAATCGTTCGTAATATAATTGCAATGTTGAATATCATATATTATTGTTTAATTATAAAAGTCTCCCCTTAGTAAAAAAAATAATCTTATCTAATAATTACGGGAATAAAATGATATTGCACTTCACTTATACTCCAATCACAGCAATAATTATATAATTTTTGAATTAATCAATCGAAATCGAACACTAAAACATATGACATGTCGATATTTAAGCCATTGTAATTTACATTCGACCCATGCAAAGTGACAAAATGATATGGCAATACTTTTTATAGTTCCGTTTCAAATGTGTAGTTTTGGTGAGCGCCATTGCACGATTGGTAGCTAGCGGCTTGCGACGAGAATACAAAGATAACTGCGCATATCATTACTTAGCGATCTAATTTTGACGAGAACATAATAATATGGATGTTTGTCATGCGATGAGCTATAAATAAAAACATTGAAAACTATGGTATTATTTTTTAATTTTGTCATTTACCGTACAAAAATTGCGAAAAAAATTGAGCTGGTGCATTGGCACCTACGGATTCCAAATATGACATAAAAATAAAACTAAGATAATGGCGGTTATCTTTTTGTTCCCCGGGACCGGCGATATGTATTTTTTCTTTTATAAAATGGTAGGGGTGCGCGAAGCCCGATGGAACAGTAATCCGTTGTCGACGAGCCCAATGATGGATGGTCGCCGATCGCAGCCCTGGATATTAAGAATTACTTCTATCGGAGTGAGCGACAACCCTGTCCCATACTAGTCTGATGGGCGGCGAAATGATTCGTCTTATTGGGTGTGCTGGAAATAGGGGATTTGTAACGTTGAGGATGCATCTTCTAATTTAAATCCACTTTTTAGATCATAATACATACATACATACCGTCACGTCTCTTTCCCACAGGGGTAGGCAGATACTACTTTATTCCACTTGCTACGGCCCTGACATATTTCTTTCGCTTCATCCACAGTCATCAATCTCTTCATACATGCTCGTCGGTTTCGGGTACTCCTGACCTGACCTTTTTCCAAAACGTCTCCTATTTGGTCTCGGAACGTCCGTCTAGGCCTTCCCCTCCCAACGTAACCATTCACACTTCCCATATAGATCTGTTTAGTTAGTCTACTTTCATCCATCATAATGGGGTAAGAATTTTACAAATTTTGTGGGTCTAATCTGAAGAGGAAAAAGTAACGTGTTAATTACTCAAACTGGGCCATTTGGAGAATTATCAATTATTTATGATCGTTCAAGTCTTAAAATGATTTTCTTTTGCAAAAACTATCTTAGGTACTTCATATTTTTTGGGAATTAAAAAAATAACTGTAACTGTAAACCAATGGCTAAAACAAGAGTTGATTTAATTTACTACGATTTAATACATCTTGAACTGTCTATTAAGAAAGGAATGTATATTGTTTTAATATTTATTTTAATACATTTTTTACCGTGGAAATATAAAATCATAATGAAATACAGTCAATAAAATCGGATAAAAGCGCTCATGGCCAAAGTTCGTGTAAAACAAAATTTTTTTAGAAGCTTATTTTTAAAATTTCATATAAGCGTTCTCAAAACAGCCGGTTTATTACTTAAAACCACCTCATTATTTTGAAGACCAAGCGCCTTTTCTATTTGCCATTCTCTTAAAGTCTTCACTTGGGTTCCAGGAATACCATTTTTGTCCACATACTTCGCATTATGGAGCTCCTCACGAAACAGTGTCAGCTGTTCTTTAATGTATTCTACTGGAATTTTTGATACGGCTAGCAAAGTTGGCTTGTACGTAGAGGAATGATTGATGTTCTGTGATTCGTACAGTTCATAGACGAGGTGTTTGGCGTGAGGTTTTGGCGTTAGTAGAAAAACGGAGTATTCGTTGCCGATATGGAGGAATCCTTTGTGGTTGTGCTCTGACACGAAGCCGTCTATGAATTGAAAGAGCTTGTGCAGTCTCACTGGTGAACTCGGTGCAGCTAGCAAAAATGTTACGGTGATGATTGATTTCTGAAATCGAGATAAAATGACAGCGTTGTAAATAAATAATTAGTAATCACAATTTAAATCAATATGTGAAGACTTTATGTATACTCCTAGTAACTAGGCGAGAGGCAGTAAAAAAGCAGGTATGACTGTTTGAAACGTTGAATGTTAAACCCAATACATACATAAATCACGTCTTTATCTCTTACGGGGTAGACAGAGCCTTCTTAGGCAAACAAGACTTAAAGGCCACGCGTAGCATGGCCGGATTTACTAAAACCCAAGACCGGAAAAAAGACGTTCAACTTTTTTCTTTTAACTAATAAATTCAACTTTCTTTTTGCCTTCATCATCAACTCTAGCATATTTTTTTTTTGTATATTTCGGATTATTTCAGCAGGTTAGTTCAATTGAATACTCTTGTAAAGGTTTTAGATTCAAAATTAAGTCACCCCTTTAAACCTGTACTCTTTGAACATCAACCCCACTTGCCCCACTTGCTCGTTTGCCTTCCTATTCATATAAAAAAAAAAAAACAATGTTTGGAAACCATCAATTACAATTTAAAAAGCTGAAAATTACTTACCTACTTGGGCGTTCACTTGAATTAACCCACCTGCTGAAATATCCTAGGTTAATTATAAGAAATAATTTATAAGGTATAGGAGATAAGAATCTCGCCACTACTCAATATAATAAATAAAACTGACGCCTAAAATCTAAAAAAATGCCACAAAAAATACCACATAAAATACCAATTCCATTTCTCGAGCTCGAATATTTGACTATGTGAATTTCACGCCCATTCGTGTTAGTAAAAAGTGCTAAATCACTGTTTTTGCACTAGCGTTGTTTTTATGCGGCACTAGAAAACAATTCAATACGGTCGGCACCATAAAAACGAGTTGTTAAAAAGTTGAGCAATATAATATTATAGAGCATAAATATATGAAAAAGCGATTTTAACCAATATCCTTTTGATTTAACGTCTACATTTTTATGACAGATCTTTAGATTATAAGTCATTTATTCGCCACTTTCATGTGTAAATTGGATCTTACAATATAATAAATTTTCCAACATGAAACCCTGTAGCAGGGCAAAGCAAGATAACTTAACCTAATAATGCGTTTGATTATTATTATACTTGATTATTATGTATATACCTACATATTTCGGTGGTATACTCTTTATTTTCTAATTAGACCAATAATATGAAACAGAGGCAAATACAAAGTTAAAGACAGATGGTAACCAGCTGCCCTCACAACCTTTTTTACTTTCCTTTTTATTCAAATGACTAGTTTCTGCCCGTGACTTCGTTTGCGTAGAATTATACATATAAGCCTTCGTCTTGAATCACTGCTATCTATTAAAACCACATCAAAAGCAACTTTGTTTTATACTATGTAGTGATTAGATTGGTTCAAACATGATGTACTAATAAGTCTAACCAGGCCAACAAACCTAAGTAGTTTAAACCAGAGGAAGAACTGCTACAGTGCCGAATGGACCTAGTAAGACACGGTATGAAAGCACTTAAAAATCAATAAGGCAGGCAACGTGTTAGAAACAGTACCGCTGTCCCTAACTTTTTATATAGAAAACATACTCCGTCACTAGGAATCTCAGATAAATTTCCAACCACCGGACGATTATTCGCAATACACAAATCACGTCTTTATCCTTTACGGGGTAGACAGACCTTTTTTTTTTTTTTTTTTTTTTTTTTTTTTTTTTTTTTTTTTTTTTTTTTTTTTTTTTTAACGTGTGGAAAATGCGCCTTATGCATCTCCGCGCTCGGGGCAGCACGAACGGAGGTATGACGGGTTCTCCATCCCGCCGCTGCCTTCCCTATGGAAGGAGGGGAGAGGCCTACCGTCTAAAAACACACACGTTCCCTCCAGGCCTTGAACTGCGGGCGTTGCGGGCGAACACCGTGACCACCGCAACGTCCACTGGCCGCCCCGGGATGGGGCAGGTGGCGACGGCACCGTTGAATGCGGGTTCCGGATTCAAGGGGTAGACAGACCCTAAGGTAACAGGTACCTACGGGCCATATATAGCAAGATTGTGGGCGTATAGGTGGAAAATGGAATCAAATGGGTTGCTAGCCTCATCGCCTATATGATTCCTATGATCTTCGCCCATTCTCTCGATGGGCTTTTACCATCTGCGCGGGTAGAGAAGCAACTGGTACATTCTATGTTTTTTCTTTGCTCCCAGACTATCATGGAAGACTTGATTTTGTAACATTACTATCAATTTACAGGAATTAATTCGTTACAATTTAATTTCATAACTTGTGGTATACAAATGATTTCAAACATACGAGTATTTGCTATCAGTTAGATTTATCATGTTACAGGCTTACAGTAAATTACTCATGCGATTGCAGTTAATAGGGTTTTAATATTTTACCTCGTTAGGGAGGAAACGGTATAAAATAATCCCCCGTGGCTGAAATAATGTGTCAGATGAAGATTTTGTACGCTATTCACAAAAGGCACGAATGGATTGAATGAATGAATGGAACTATATTTAGGTGTGTAATGTTAAGTAATCACCTATTGTGTTGTGAAAAAGTTGTTATTTATTAGTATAATACAAAATGGAACGAATTAAAAACTAAAATAAAACTAATCTTAAAATAAAATAATTAAAAAAGGGCCCCCGTGGCATAGTTCCACAGACGCTGGCAGCATTCCCCCTTTGGACAGCGATACTAATACGCTGTCCAAGAAAGCTGCCAGCTCTGCGGTCACCCGTAGCGTCTATTAGCCTCTTCGAAATATCTCTGAAGAGGCTAATAGCGCTAGGACCCCTCGGACTCGGTCTCAACACCGAAAGGGACAAAGTTATATTCGGTGCTGAGACCCCTATATTTATTTATCTTGCACGATTCGGCCGCTTCTGCAGCCGCGTTAGCTCTACTGTAACTAAATATCCGAATTAACCACGGTGGATGCGGAGTAGCAAGGTAAAATTCAATCGGCTGGTAATTGATAAAATGAAAAAAAGCCGTGGTAGCCTAGTGGTTTGACCTGTGGCCTCTCAAGCAGAGGGTCGTGGGTTCGAATCCTGGGTTCGCACCTCTGAGTTTTTCGGAATTTACGTGCGAAATTACATTCGAAATTTGCCACGAGCTCTTCGGTGAAGGAAAACATCGCGTCTGCGAAGCAATTCAATAGTGTGTGTGTGAAGTTCCCAATCCGCACTGGGCCCGCGTGGGAACTATAGCCCAAACCCTCCAATAAATGGAGGAGGCCTATGCTAAGAGGCACGCCGAATAACGCGATAATTTGTAAAAAAAAAACTTTACAATGTACTGAAATTGTAGCGAAACGGAATAAAAGGGGCTATATAAGATAAGACTCATGGCAATAACTTCCCTGTGTTGGTTACCTAGTTATATTATACTTCAATGAAATAATTCCTCGCTGTGGAAAATGATAAGTTCCTACCTACAAATGATTTGATTCGGTGTTTTAACTTTGAGAGTACCTATTAGTTCTACTTATATTAATTGTAATTTTCGTCCCGTAGACCAATGAAATAACTCTATTGTATTTATCCGAATGACTTAAAAAAAATTTAATGGCCGCGGATTTTTTCTCAACATCTTCAGAATACAGGTTTCTCTCTACTTAATTTCGGCGGAGGAGCCCCCGCATGCGCCCAAGAAGCCCCGACGTCAAAAACTTGACGTGACTTGTGACTTTTGATTATTGTGTTTTTTGTTTGTTTATTTTTCTGTGTTAATTTTTATGATAAGTGTTTCATATCCTGTTAGTGTTAGCAGCAACGATCGCAAGCCCGCTCAGTTGCCCTTGCCCTTGTTTGTTGATGTCCCTACCCGCGACTCAAGACAATGTACCAGCTGCTGCGTCATTGGATGTTTTTGTGCAGTGTCCAGAATGCCCTCAACCGCGTTTTTACAAGGGTTCAAGAGGGCTTAAAATTCATATTGCCAAAATTCATAGACCGAACCGCATAACATGTTCAGCTCCTGCTTCTACTTCCACGGTTCCTGGTAATACAGTTTTGTCATCCCAAATCTCACAACCATTTTGGCAAACGCTCAGTGACCTCAAAAATTCTCTTCCTTTACTTAAACGCATACCGCGCGGTGCCCGCGTGTCTGTTTCGGCATTGCTATCGCAAACTATCAGGTCAATAATTTCATTAAATTCGGAAGAAAATTGGCAGCACCTTCTTACTTTTCCATTCAAAATTTTTCATGTAAATTCGGATCAAAGTTCAAAATCACTCACCTACA
This sequence comes from Pandemis cinnamomeana, assembly GCA_932294345.1. Taxonomy (NCBI): domain Eukaryota; kingdom Metazoa; phylum Arthropoda; class Insecta; order Lepidoptera; family Tortricidae; genus Pandemis; species Pandemis cinnamomeana. Next base: position 5,090,483 of record OW028709.1, on the reverse strand, counting down.
AAATAAAAGAAAATTGCCGCCAAAACTCCTCGCGTAATCCTATAGCCCGCGCGGCTGCTTCTTCGACTTTCAATTTATTTCGTAAGGTTGAAAGTAAAGTAGCCGACGGTGACATTAGAGGTGCCTCGCGGCTTCTTTTTTCTAATGACGCAATAGCTCCCAACGACTATAATACCCTCAGATCTTTACGCGATAAACATCCTGCTTCAGCGGCTAACCTCCACCTCCCAGAACCCCCACCAGATGATGATACTCCGCTCCAAGTCACTGCACAGGATGTCCTTGGTGCTGTCATGTCCTTTCCTAATGGTTCCGCAGGTGGTCTTGACGGGTTAACGCCGCAACATCTAAAAGACCTGCTTTGTTGTGCTTGCAGCGACACCCGCGATGCCTTATTGAAGGACATCACTGACCTAGTAAATGTCATGTTAGCTGGCAAAGTCCCTGATGGCATTAGGGATATCCTGTATGGTGCCAATTTATGTGCTCTCGTGAAAAAAGACGGAGGCATTCGTCCAATCGCTGTTGGCACCACGTATCGCAGATTGTCTGCGAAACTCGCCTGCCGTTCGGTCACTAGTCAACTGAGTGCCGAGTTCCAACCTCTTCAAGTCGGTTTCGGCTCTAAAAGTGGGTGCGAGGCCGCCGTGCATGCTGTGCGCACCTACTTGAACCATAATGGGGGAGAGGTGCTGCTGAAGGTTGATATTACTAACGCCTTCAATTCCGTTGACAGGGGTGCTCTGCTGACACAAATTCAAGAAAAAATTCCTTCGGTCTACAGCTTTCTTTGGCAATGTTACAGTTCGCCTACAAAATTGTTGTACAAAAATAATCTTTTAGCATCTTCGGTCGGTTGTCAACAGGGCGACCCTCTCGATCCAGCAATTTTTAGTCTCGCCATCCACCCAATCATCAAAAATCTAAATTCTAAATTAAATGTATGGTACCTCGATGACGGCACCCTTGGAGGCGAAGCAGATGTCGTTTTTGAGGATTTGCAAAACCTAACCACCAGTCTCAGAAATATAGGCCTTTCTCTAAATTTTTCAAAATGCGAACTTTTTGTTTCGGATTCCTGTCCTGATAAAATATCAATAATAGACCGGTTTAAGAGTATGGCTCCGGGTATAAGGATTTTGGATAGTAAAACGCTTCACCTTCTCGGATGCCCAATCTTGGATCAGTCGTTTGAAGAGTACGTTAAATCTAAAATTCAAAATTTTTCATCCGTTTTAGACCGTTTGCTTAAAATTAATATGCATACCGCGTATAGTATCATTCGGCACTGTCTCTTCGTACCTAAATTCACTTATGTACTTCGTGGTTGTCATTTTTGGAAATATCCCACTTTGATGCTTCAGTTGGACCAACTAATCGAAGAGACACTATCATGCATTCTTAACATCCCGTTCGAAGATAAATCATGGACCCAGGCTAGCCTTCCTATAAGGCATGGTGGCCTGGGTATCCGAAAAATTTCAAGTGTTTCTTTGCCTGCTTTTTTGTCCTCCGTGCACAGTGCGCAGCCACTTCTAGGTAAAATTTTAGCTCCTTCATTAGGAGTCCTGGAGGTTGCGCACTGTTCCGAGGCCAAAAATGTATGGCTTTTAGCTTGCCCAGGAACTGCTGTGCCTGACAATCCCTGCTCGCAGAGGCAGTGGGACGAGCCGCTCTGCCAATTGGTTCGCAACAATCTTTTAAATACGGCATCTAGTCCGACAGAACGCGCTCGTCTCCTTGCTACTGCGGAGTGGGAGTCAGGCCTCTGGCTTCAAGCCCTACCCTCACCAACTGTAGGTACCCTGTTGGACAATACCACCTTTCGCCTCGCCACCAGTCTTAGGGTAGGGACACCAACCAACGTCCCTCATCGCTGCCAATGTGGGAAAATGACCGATAGCTACGGGCACCACGGCCTATCTTGCAGCAGAAGCGCGGGGCGTATACCACGCCATGCCAGCCTCAACGATGTCATCCGTAGGGCCCTCGTCAGCGTTAAAGTGCCAGCCGTTCTGGAACCTAACGGCTTGGCAAGAGATGATGGCAAGAGGCCCGACGGTCTGACACTGGTTCCTTGGCGGATGGGTCGGCCCTTAGTTTGGGATGCAACGTGCGTTGATACTCTTGCTCCGACCCATCTTTCAAGGACCCAAAATGTTGCTGGCTCTGCTGCGGCCTCAGCGGAGGACTTCAAACGCCGAAAGTATAGCTCGCTTGGAGGCAGCTATATTTTCGAGGCGTTTGGAGTCGAAACTCTGGGGCCATGGGGGCCAAGCGCGCGCCGTGTCTATAAAGATATCTCGGCGCGCCTTATAGAGGCCTCCCGTGACCAGAGGGCTGGCCAATATTTCGCTCAGCGAATAAGCATTGCCATACAACGTGGCAATGCTGCCAGCCTTCTGGGCACCCTCCCCATTGGCGGCGATTTGGGAGAAATTTTTTATCTTTAATAATAGTTTTAGGTAGGTTTAAGTTATTTTTAAGTTTTGACTGTTCTTTATTGTTTTCTTTTGCTGTTTTAATAAATCCCTGTTTTACTATATTATATTTATAGACATGGAGAGGGTTGGGATAGTCTCATTCTCTATCGTTTTGTTTCTAGTGTCGTTGACCTTTCCCAGGAAAGTTTGTTAGTCTTTGTAGTGTTAGATTCTTAAGTCGTATATTTCCAGAAACGACGTCGTTTGGGAACCGATTGAACTGGAATTGGAGGAGAGTTTGCGAAATATTTCTAGATGTCTGTCTAGTCCTCTCACAAGAAGCTGTAAATTACAATAAATTCAAAAATATGCAGTAGTAGTCTCGGCAACAAAAATACAAATCTCTGCATATCATTTTATTTACGGTTAGGTGGTACAGACAATATTATTATTTCTGTCACGCTTAGGGATTTAGTTTGTTTGTGTCACTCTAGAAAGTTCATAGAACTAAAAGGTGCACGACTTTAAATTGTTTTAGGAGTTCTTATGTCGAACAGTCCTTTTTAGTTTCTTATTTAGATTTTTAGCTTCATTGTGTTAGGTACAAAAAGACGAGAAGTGTCGTGGGAAATTCGGTTGAAACGAAGTTCCTTTGCCTATTTGTATTCTACCGCGTTGTATTAAATTGTAAAAGTTTTTGTCCGCATCATAAAGTTAGCCATCAATTAGAGGCATTAATTAAATTATTCACGAATCTTAATGTATACCTCGAAAATGTTTCTAACTATTTCGACGAATTTTTTGGAAGGTGATACTTATCAGAAAAATCAATTTGACTGGGTGTTATAAACGATAAACGCGCTTGTCCGATTTTGCTAACACAGCCAAGCTCAATAGCTCAATCGTTCAGGTACTGAACTATCAAATGGGACAGTTCCGAATGTGAAAGTGCTAACGCTAGCGTTACTAAGTCTTCGTCGTAAAACAACGATGGCGAGGCACCGAGCAAGTGTCGAAAGTGGCCATTTTTTTTTCCAAGCTCTTATTTGCCAAGCGACCAAATTGTACCTTGTGTTAAAAATAATGTTCCGGAAAACCTATTTGACAATAAATAAATACATTATTTCTAGTTTGATAAGCCTAAAATTTCTTTACCAATGTAGTGGGAAAACTACCATGAAACTTAAGACATTAACATTACTTACGCTAACATTCGTGTGGTACAATAATCTGCGGGCACGGTAGTGCCCCCGCCATCACAAAAAAAAAGAAGGCGGGGCACTACCTATATATTTCGTTTAATGCTCCTCTCATCTACTCAAAGGTTAACTGGTTGAGATCCCTTATAGGGATAACTTCGCCTTTGTGCTTGTATTAATGTTATTTTTATTTTTTTGTGAGCTTTATCTGTTTCCTTATATTTGTACAATAAAGCGTTTACTTACTTACTTACTAACTTACTACCTACCTTTACTTGAACCCTTTCGCCGTATTTTCATACCCTCATAACATCGTTCCACAATTCACAACATAAGATGTGGTTAGGGAACTTATATATATTTCTTTGAGATAAAACAAAAATCGACAGTGACTTTTGAAACTGCCCGTATTCGTCACAAGATGGTGTGATATGCGCTATCGCGTTTTCCAACCGACTGGCGCCGTTGGCCGAGACGTCAGTTCGTTGGAGAGGGACCACCAATTTACCTAACGAGTGACAGCTTACAGATTGCGCCGGCATTGCTTGGTTTGTCATCAGATTGATCATCGGTTTCTGGCAACTAGGTACAAAGTACTGGGTGACTACAGAGAAGCGAAAACTTTAATTAAAATAAAATTATCACAAACTGGTGAGAACTGAAAGTATCTGCGGTTATTTTACAACCCTTCTTTCCGGTTGGTTTAAAACTGCTACAAAGTTATCTGTTACGTTTTAACTGGTTTGAGTCCGTGACAAAATTCTGGCGGAATGGGGGTGCCTTATCGTGATTTTCGACTGAACAGGCCTCGCTTCTGAAACGACGCTATTACAAACTTTCTTTGAGTTGCAATGCTAAGTGTTTATTTTGTACGTTTAGCAAAAAGTGGAGACTCATTAGAACTTTTATGATTTCGTTGCCAATAAGACAAACATTTATAGTTTTGTCCTGTATCCTGTGTTCAAGTCCCTGTACCACAGGCATTTCACTCGAAAACTAACTAGCACTGGTAAATACTGCGTATCTGCACGTCATCCATAGGGAAAATCCGCGTAACTGGCATTGGTTAATACCGCGTGTCTAACAAAATGTAGCCAAATTAAAAATTCCCGCTAATGAACGTAAAATCCTGATTAGAATATACCATTTCAAACCAGTATATAATTGGGTGTTGTGTAGATAAGCAGTATTTGCCAGTGCCAGATACTGGGTATTTCACTATCCCTAGCGTTTATATTTATTTATTTAGAAACAAACAGTCTCTTATAGCTATATGTATTACAGTTACATTTTTGTAAAAACTAGACTTACAGTTTCCTATAGAAAAATATTGAAACCATACATTTACATATTTTGTTGGTTGTAGGTAGGTGTCTTTTTTAAACAATACTTTATATTTTTATAGGTCTCGAAGTGTAGTCAAAACCTGCCTATAAATTAATTATTTTGTGAAATTCATTACAAAAAGTGAAATAGCTCTTCAATATGAATATTTATTATTGAATAGATGCAAAACTTGCAGGAAATCCAATTAGCAATTTGCTGATTTACTCACTGTATTTCTAGAAAGTTGCATCGCACTGAACCTTTGCTTGTTAAGAAATACCGGAACAAACAAATAATTAGAATAGTAGGTTTTCTGCTTATTTTTATTTATTTATTATTGACATTCTAGAAAACTTCTTGGTAGTAAAAATATTCGTTAATTAACAGCAATTACAGGCTGCGTATTAACTTTCCTCTTTTATCACTTTATCTATTAAAAAAATCGCATCAAAATCCGTTGCGTAGTTTAGCATACATAGGGACAGACAGACAGCTGAAAGCGACTTGGTTTTATACTATGTAGTGATCATGATTCTTAGCTGGCTGTAAGGGTGTAAGGCTCCTACTTCCGGACATAAGCCTTCCTCAACAACCCAGCTAATGGCGAAGATAGACACTAAAACGGAAACTAAAGTTATTCTAAAATAAAATCATTATATAACGCTGAAACCTGGTTGAAAAGTATGTTATGTATACGTATGAGAGTTATTAACGGTTTTTTTCTGTTGAGTTGCCATTTTATGAGAAAATTGCATTATAATATTATTTGAAACTATTTACATACACAAATCACGTCTTTATCCCTTAGAGGCTCTGGAACTATTTAATTATGTATTATGTATCTATTATGTCGAGGGAATCGGCCAAAATCTTAGGAATCATGTTTGTTATAGGCGATGCGGCTAGCAACCCATCACTATTTTGATCCCCCTTTCCACCTATACGCCCACAATCATGCTAAACGTGGCTTTTCGGTCTTGTTACCGTTTAAGCTCTGTCTATCCCGTAAGGGATAAATACGTGATTTAGGTATCATGTATGTATGTATTCAAACTCATTAAGCTCTTTTAACTCTGCGTATTTTAATACGTACGGTCGGAGAAACTGAATCACTACCCTTTATGGCACCTTTTCTAATACGATTTCGCAATAATCTGGGGGCACGGCAGTGCCCCCGCCAAGTCGAGCAAAAAAAGCGGCACGGCCGTACCATCTTTTCTGGGAGCAGTTCAGGCCATTTCTTTTCCTGGTCTATGGTAAGTCATTATGACGTTTACAGTGAAAAGGTTCCACAGTGGTATGCGATTTAGTTTCTTCCACTGTACCCCATTGAAGAGACATGGAGTTTTGAAAACAGGTTTCACTATCCGCGGAACAGCGCTGGTACCACGTACTTGTAGCCGTGTTGATAATGTAATAACGGAAGATAAACTACTTTTTAATATGAATCCATTACATGATTGGGTAGCGCGTTAATTTCCGGCCAAGCCAATGGAATGTTTTATGCAAAACTGTTTAATCCCGCCCGTGTCATTTATGGATGTGTCCGGTGTCACCCGACACTACAATAACACTATCCACAAAGATAACAAAGAGTTATATAAGCTTATTAATCTCAATAAGAGGTATGGAGGTTCTATGAATGTCTATAAAGCTTGCCACCCTTGATATTTTTTTTGTATTTTATTTGATTTTATTTGACTTCCATGCTGATCTGGGAGCAAAGAAAAAACATAGAATGTACCAGTTGCTTCTCTTTCCGAGCCAACGATAAAAGCACATCGAATGGGCGAAAGTCTTAACCATGTTATAGGCGATGCGGCTAGCAACCCATCACTATTTTGATTTCCCTCCAGCTATACGCCCTTAATCATGCAAAACGTGGCCTTAAGGTTTTGTTACCTTTGGCTCTGTCTATCTCTTAAGGGATAAAGACGTGATATATGTTGTATGTATGTTATGGGCGAACATCTTAGGGATCATGTTATAGGCAGAGCCCCAGATACCCTCGGTAACCCCGTACCGGGCCGGATGCATAAGGCGCATTGTCCACACCATAAAAAAAAAAAAAAGGGATCATGTTATAGGCGATGTGGCTATAGCCACCCATCACTATTTAGATTCCCCTTTCCATCCATATGCCTAACATCATGCTAAGCGTGGTCTTCAGGTCTTGTTGTTTGTTGTTGTTGTAAGGGATAAAGATGTGATTTATGTATGTACGTACCTGTTATGTATGTATGGACTTTCAATGTATGGAATCTTGCGACTCAATTTTAAAGCAGATATCTTTAAACGATTGAGGTGAAGTTTTGCACACTTTAGTAAGTCGGATGACAATACAATAATCTGGTAGTTGAGTTCTGGTGAGTCAGCCAGGATCGTCTCCGAAAGTGGGAACTCTTCAACGGTTGGTCCTATTGACTTGAAATTTGGTAGGCACACATAATGTAGGACGGATGACAATCCGAGTACAGTCAGCAAAAAAGCTCGTATTAAAATTGAAATTTTTGACAGAAACTTTTGCGTCTATTGACATAATCTTATTCCAGAAACAGACAAAACATAAATTTTGAACTGGTTTGCACCTTTTTGTAATTTAGGAGGTAAAGTTGCATTCTCATCCTAGGGAAGTGAAGTGGTGTCATTGACCTCTAGCGATTAAACACACACGAGTTCCGCCATGCTCTATACCAGTGTTTCTCAACATTTGGCGCCTTTATCATAATTCTTACCGAAAGCTTCTACTGAGTAAATTTATCTATTACTGATTCCTTTTTCCACCTATACGCCTACAATCATGCTAAACGTGGCCTTTAGGTTTGGTTACCTCAGGCTCTGTCTGCCCCGTAAGGGATATAGACGTGATTTGTGTGTGTGTGTGTGTGTGTGTTTGACTTCGAACAGATTATTTTCAATCTTAATACAGAAATGCATAAAAAACTGCTTAGCCTAGGTATATAGTTACATAAAATGTAATTTAAAAGTATTATCAATAGTTTATTTGCAGTCATAATTAGTCAACTTAAAAAGCATAACCTAATCACATGTCTCACACTAGCTTAGCTTAGGTAGGTTTTAATTTTATCTAAAAGTTAAATAAATATGCAGATAATTAAAATGTACCTACCTCAAAAGAACAGAAAAATTAAGTAGAAGTGTAGGACCCTAATGCAGACCACTGCCAAGGTTCTCATGGACCACCGGTGGGTCCCCCGCCCTACGGTTGGGAACCACTGCTCTATACCTAACATCCTAGTACTGGTCTAGCTTAAAGTGAATTTTCCCAGCCAAAGCATCAACTAGGAAATTAGATGAAAGTGCTTTGCGCGAAGTTTCTGGATCACATTTAATAATCGCGTTTGGATATTCTCAAAGGGGAAGTAGTTAAAGCAACAGTTGTTGTGAATTATTATACGTTAGGTTTGCAATGCAATACGGATACGGGTTTGTAATAAAGATACGCGTTTTCGTATTGTATTGTTTTAAACTGTATCTACCTAAAGGTTATACAGAATAAATTGAGAATTTTATTAACAGACTTTTAATAACAAGTATACAGTCATTTTTTTTGTGGTTTAGGACAAATAAAAAAAAAATGAAAATACAAAAAAAAATGGAAATCGATGATTTTTTTACTTCTCTCAAAATTTTACATTTTTTTGCGGGACGTATGGGTTTTGTTTCCGCGGTTTTAGTGTGAAAATACACCTTCAAAAAGTTTATTTTATGGCATGTTTTTTTTAATGTGCGCAAGTAATCATAGCCCTTGAAGTCTTTCGTTAATTACAACACCAAAAAATAATTTTAAAAGACCTACAGAAAAAGAACAATTTTCCTTTTCTCTTCCTTTTCAGGAACGAAATCTTAAAAAAACTGTTTCTCCTGTAGAGTTTCTCCGTGACTTTTTTGCCGTAAATGCTCTAAATTTGTACCTAACATTTTGGCTACCCTTTTATCCTTTCCCCACTAATACTACCTGACGACCGGATAGCCTAGTGGTTAGTATCCCTGACTATGAAGCTAGAGGTCCCGGGTTCGAATCCCGGTAGGGGCAGACAGTTGTATGATGAATACGAATGTTTGTGCCCGAGTCATGGATGTTGTATGTATTTAAGTATGTACCTATTTATCTACGTATGTTTATCCGTTGCCTGGTACCCATAGTACAAGCTTTGCTTAGTTTGCGGCTGGGTCAATTGCTGTAATTTGTCCCAAGACATTTATTTATTTATTTATTATTTATTACTACTAAAGTACTAAAGACCCGCATTTCTTCTAAAATCCTCATTTTAGCGCATAAGGTACAAATTCAAACGGTGCTCGGTGTTTACACGTTTAGCAGATTATGTTAATTACCAGCCAAGTCGGTATAGTAATTTAAATTAATCACGGAAGGCGTTAGAGGCGTTCGCCGAAATGGGACCGAGACGATCGACCGCAGCCGACGCAGGGCTACAGTAAACAGTTTAAATGCAGCGGTATTCGTGGAGATATCAAGTTGAAATCAACGAAAGACTATATTTTTAAATTATTTTTTGTTTCACTTTAATGTTTTCTAATTTCTATTTTATGACATATTTTTCACTTGTATTTAAATTGCATTTTACTTATACGATTGTGACGACCCTTAATTTTATTGATAAAATATTTTTATTTTAGTCAACTTAAATTTCTAAACGTCACTCAAAATAAGAACACAGATAAATCCGAAAGTAAAGCTATGGCCGGGAGTCTACTTGTAAGTAATTAATTGTTACATTAATTTAAATTTTTAATTGTTTTATTTTTATATTAGGCTGACGTTTCCAATATAAATTCTTTGACATTTAATTTTAAGTGATGATGTAATTTAATTTTGAATGATCAACTAAACATAAACATAATAAGGTCTACGATTTCTCGCATAAAAAAACTATAACTAAATTCATGCGAACAAAAGATACTTTTTGATTAACAGTGCGACTAATAGGTACTGACGGGCAGCCAACCTCGTGGATAGAGAACCAACCTGACTGCTAAGCTTGTGTTAAACCGTACTGTTTGATTTTCGTTCGTAAGTTTTCCAATAGATGCCGTTCGCATATAAATACGAATTTTATAAATATATGCTTATGTATAGGTACTAATTGTCAGAACATAAAGAGAAATAAGTGTTAGATAACAATACAAAATAAAACTTAATAATGGTAATGCAATTTGTAAAAAGAAGTTTTCATTTCAGTTAAATTGACACCAATGTCAAATTTATTGGTCAATTGGACATTTAAATTTACATAAAAAATATCTATAAATCATTGGCCGTTTTCTGCAACTTCGACTGCGGAGATTTTGTTTGTTGCTACGAATTTAGGTTTTTAATAGCGCAGTGTTTATCTCGCTGTTATTTTATGTTTACTGTTTCATTGTGCCTAGAAGTATAATGAATTTTAATTTTAATAAATTACATTTACAATGTAAGGGATAGTACCTAACTGTTAAAATTGTAATTAGTAAACACTTACAGTTTTTTATTTCGTGATACAACGAGAGTAAAAAAAAACCGAAACCAAACCAAAAGGCGCCTATAAAAGACTTCTAATCTCCACCACTCTACCTGTCTTAAGCTTTTCAGTTGCACATAGTCAATGCCGATTATACCACTTCAGCGATATATCAGAGGCAGTCCGCGTTGTGTGATAAACGTTCTGCGCAGCATTGAATCTGGCGAAGGCTCTGAAAATACAGTCATCTGAATGAGACGAGGCCAGTCGCCCGCGAGCCACCGACGCACGCAAACGCGCACGTGGATCCATTCGGTCCTCCATTCATTCGCGCGTGCAACGAACTTTCACAATTCCTAATTCAAAAGTGAACCTCATGTGCCAGTGTCAAGTGTTTGTGCGTTAAAAAATAATGAACGAGCGTCCACTCGAATTTTTAGTTCCAATTAAAAAAAGGTTGCGTTCGTAAATTAAAATAAATTAGGTGCTAGTCTACGTTTTGTACGGTGTTGATTTCAAAGCCGGTTGATTATTTTCAGGGGTGTTAATTAGGGACTGGACGCATCGAGGCGTGTTTTTCTTTTCATAATTAATTTTGCCGGCGCGAAGTGGATTTGAGATACACTAGCTAGGTGAGTTCTTATTATTTTCATGTAACCCTATATTTCTTAATGCTGAATATATTTCTTACTGTTTTTAGAGTCTGTAACTAAGACTATTAGATACTACGGGATATCCAGCTACCTAAGATTCAAAGTATTACAGACATTTAAAAATATCAATATAGCCTATACATTATTGGCGACGTACGGTCAAGAATACACTATTAACGTTCTATTAAAAATGCTACTAATATTATAAATGCGAAAGTTTGTGAGTGAGGATGTGAGGGCGTAAGTAAGTGTGTATGTTTGTTCCTTCTTTACGCTGTAACAAATTAACGTATTTAGATCAAATTAGGAACGGGGATAGCTGGTACCCTAGATTAAAACATAGAGTACGTTTTATCCCGAAATATTGCGCAGTTCCCACGGGATAGCGATAAGCAAATTTTTTGCAGTCGAAGTCGCGGGCATTAGCCAGGAGTATTAGAAACGAGAGCATAAAGGCATATTAAACCTGCTAGGATTTTCCTCTTCACTTTTACAGCCGCTTTGATCATTGTCGATCAATCTAACCATGTCATCTCCAAACATCCTGTAAACGTTCGTTTTTTCTTTCGCAAAATTTAATTAACCTTTTATCTGGTAGTCTTGACGTTTATAAGTATGTGTACCTATGTATGTTCGTCATTTATCGTTTTGAAAGGGATTCAAACGAAATTTGGTATCTTAATAGTTGAGATTT